>OY776301.1:1960017-4360017 GCA_963675345.1 Trididemnum clinides
GAAGTAGTCTCCAAACACGATAAAAGTTCAATCTTCTTGGTTCAATAATATTTAGTAGTGATGCTGAATTGAAACAAAATTCACTGTTCTGACCTTTTCTTTTCAAAATATTTCTACCGCTGTACTAAAAATTTCACTAACTCGCTGACATATGAGAAGTAATTCTACATTTCACTCAAAGGTCTGATCAATCTATTGAAATCTTCTTCCAAGAAAGTGTGAAACTAACATAAAAATTTAACTATCTAACTGTCATATGTGAAGCAAATCTACATTTCACTCAAAGGTCTGGTCAATCTATTGAAATCTTCTTCCAAGAAAGTGTGAAACTAACATAAAAATTTAACTACCCAACTGCCATATGTGAAGCAAATCTACATTTTACCCAAAAGTCTGGTCAAGCTACTGAAATTTTAATCTAAAAAGTGTAAAAGTAACGATAAAAGTTTGAAATTGTGTCAAATTTAATATTGTTTCTTCCACCGCACTCTTCTGAAAGCAACGTCGCTGCCTGTGATTTTCCCCAGCAAACCTGATAATCTAGAAAACTGTTGGTTATTTTCCTCTAAAACTAACGACTAGCTGTAATAAACGTAAATGTTGAAAACCATGAATTTTGTGTTAATGTCCTTGAAATATTGTTAAAAGTTGTGCTTATTTCTATGTAGGTAAGCTGAGTAAACTGTAAAACTATGAATTTTGTGTTAATGTCCTTGAAATATTGTTAAAAGTTGTGCTTATTTCTATGTAGGTGAGTTGAGGAGACTTTGAAAGGTAGCAAAAATTTCGTGTTAATAAGTTTAAAAGTTGCTAAATTTCGGAAAAATCTTTAAACAGTGTGATGATAGAATACAATTTTAGTTTCTAGTTTTATGAAAATAAATGTAAATTTGAGATGAATGTTTTATGATTTGTGCAATGAAAACTAAATCTTTTCGATTTTACGATGTAAACAGTAGTGCTTTAAGTGAGGTATGGTGTTTAAAAGAAAATGAAAACGCAATTTTAAAGAGAGTGGAGAGAGCTATGATGAGAGCCATGGGTAGTCAGAAAGTTATTGACAAAAAGACTGAAGAAAGACTGAATCCATTACCTACCTATTTCTACTGAAATAGATGTAAATTAATTCCAACCAACCGCAGAAATATAACAAGTAAAGGAAAATACCTCCCAATAAACACATCTAGAAGAGTAAAGAAACAACATTCTAGGGAATCAAAAGGAGAAATCGATCAGAGGTTTTATCAAGAATTTCAAGCTGTGAATGATTACGCGCGATTAATGCTTACGCTTCGAAAAGAAGTAGTTATCAAAGACTTCAGTCACGATCTAAAGTTAATGTTTCCGTTTTACAGCAGTTGTGCTTACAATAAAACCAAAAAAATTGTAAACGAGTTGAAAAGTGAAATCAATTGGAGAACTTTTTGAGTGAGGGTATTCTCAAGCGAGGGTACAACAAATCAATTTCAAGTTCTATTTACATGTATTTACAAGCTGTTATAAACATTTCTTTTCAAGTTGTATTCACATTTGTTTAAGTTGTATTGACATTTGTTTTAAGTTGTATTGACATTTGTTTTCAAGTTGTCTTGGTAAGGTTACCATTTGTTTTTAAGTTGTTATTTACAAGTTGGTACACGTTGTCTTTGTGTTGTCATTTGTTTACAAGTTGTTACACGTGTTTACAAGTTGTTACAATGTACTTCAAGTTAATGTATCCACACGTTTGGAAGTCACGTTCGGAAATGGCGTATCAGCACGTTCGGAAGTCACGTTCGGAAATGACGTAGTCCACCACCACCACCGCAAAAACTGGGTCAAAAGTCGTATTACATACTACTAACCAGTCACAAACAATCAAAAGTTACGTTTTTGGTACGTCATACAATTCGACAATCACAGGCATTCAGCAGCATACCGTAGTAGTTGCCAAGAGTAAATTGTCAGCGATGACAAAATAGTCACTGCCTAAATGTTTTATTTTTGTGGGCTGTGTGTGTGGTTTGTTTACTCCAGTCCTGTTTTTAGTTACTGGACCACTTTGTTGCCAATATGATTCCGCTTGATGTGGTAGAATCTGAAAGTTTTAGGGATTTGATAAAGTATTGTGCTCCATCTGCAAAAGACATTTCAAGAAGAACCTTACCACGAAGGATTTATAATAAGTATGCTTTTATTGCTGCATTGTTTAAATGCTTATACCTTTTTGTTACAAACTTACATTTACCTGACACTCATTGTTTAACGTGGGGTTGTTTCTTAAAGAGTGTGGAAGGTTGTAAAATAACATACAACAATACATGTTAAAGATAAAAAGTTTAGCCAATGATACCAATTCGATAAAATTTGATTGTTTTTACCCTTTGGTATATTAAATATTCTGTGATGCTTGCTATAAACCTATTTTAAAAGTATTTTTTCCAAGGTTTACAAAAAAAGGATCAATTAAAGCTTGTGCTGAAAGATGCTGTTGCAGTGGCCACCACAGCAGATGCATGGTCATGCAGAAACAGGTAATGCAAAAATGAAAGTTTCCTTTTGGTTAAATCATAAATGCACGTAATTGTCATTATCAGCAATTCATGATTATGCGAATTTAAAAGTCAAATTGCATTCAGTGTTGCAAAGCATTTTTCAATTAAATTTCACCGATAGGCAATTTTATGATGAGACAAAATAGTATAAAAAAGCTCCCAATTTTATGAATTCTGGTTACCAATACATTGTGGTCGATTTATAGATAATGTTGACGTGAGCGGTTCACAACAGATAGCTAGTTTTTGGGCACTGAAATAAGGTCAATGTTGCCCGAAAATTTATTAATTATCTACGTTATGTTTCATTTCATAAATTCACTTGAAAAATAAGTTTATTTTGCTTTATCAAACAAGTTATGAATGTTGCCCATTAAATACTTCAAAAATAACTTCACTAGGTAGGCAATTGCCCACCCAGCTATAATGCTAAAAAATCCTCTGCGATGTTGATTCTATTTACTATCTATTAACTGCCTTTTGTTTGAACATAATGCAGGAAGGACTGTTGTATTTTCCAACAGCTTCATTTGTATGATTTTCTTCTTGTATAAAAGCTGTCCGTTATCTAATCTCTAATATCAATAGTACTGCACTTAAGATAGTATTTTAGGGGTAATGAATTTCGGGAGCAGATAGTAAAGTATTATTGATTTTAGAGATTAGCCAGTACAGTACTATTGGTTTGAGGGATTAAATCACAGACAGCTCTGATACGATAGCATTGTGATTGAAACCGAACAATAGAATTGTAATCTCCTTTTGTACCCTGCAGTTCATTGGACTTTCTTGGTTCGAACCACGAGGCAACGCCGCATAAAACCCACGTGTGTTTTTTGGCGCAAATGTTATATTAGAGTTTCAGCCAGAACAATCTGTCTGAACCCGAACCAACTTGGGTAAATTTTTGCTCAAATTTACTTCGTGGCTATTAGTTTATGACGTTGTGTTCGGATAAGGCTGCAACTCGTTAACTACTGCAGTGGCAATTATTTTCTGTAGTAATTTATAAAATAAAGGACTAAAACAATAAACAATAGCGTTTAAGAGAGAATTAGAGGAAGCTAAAAGAAACTCTACCCACTTCATACATTAATTTCAAGATGGCAGTATTATTGATTTCACGTATAGTCTTACATTTGTAGGCCTTATCAACGGCCCGTGAAAGAACCACCACCAAATGATATATTTGTGTTTCAAATTGAACGTCAATGTGTATTTTGTTTGTTTTATCTTTGAGATGTGTTACGAAAATTAATTCAAATCAATCTATCATCTATTTTTCACTGATGAGTTTTAACTGTTGTTGCACAGGTCTTATTTTGGCATGACTGTGCAGTGGATTGCTAGCGATAACATGCAAAGAAAAAAGGCAGTTTTGGCCTGTCGGCGGCTCAAAGGTCGTCATACCTATGATGTTCTTGCCAATATAATACAAAAAATCCACTGGGAGTTTGAAATTGATGGCAAAGTGTGTATGACAACTACGGATAATGATTCAAACTTTGTTAAGGCATTCTGGTAAACATTTCATTTATTGACTTCCTAGTTTTTTAAACCTTAATTTTGGTTAAATTGTTACTAGACCTGTGACAAATACAAAGCTTTGTGAGTAAGTATGGTGTAGACAACCTCGGGTCTTTATCGTTACTCGGCTTCAAGATAGATTTTGACACAAATAAACGAAAGGTAGCGTAACACACGCTACCAATGTGTTGTTTATCCTGCTTAAGAAGTGAGAAATAAGTAGGCTAAGACAGTGAGTACAATTTACAATCAGACAAAGAATTTAAGCTAGTAGGTAGTAACTAGCTGCTAGTTTACTTGCCCGATTGACTTTCTTTTTATTATAAACACTACGTCATTTTTCATAATAACTCATAACTAAAGGCTAAAATTTGCTAATGACTACCTACTGTACTGTACCAGAAAAGAAAATTGTTTTGATTTTTCGATAAAGAGGCGTTTTAGTTGGCTTCTTTTCGTAAATTACTCTACTATTTTCCCAGAATAGTAATGTAATTGTTTCAAAACAACTCTGGTTATTTGCTACCTATTTGCGCAATTTTCCTCACCTCTAATAAGATAAAGTTAAGTAAAAATGAATGTCCGGTTATTCTCGGTAAAATGAATTTTGTTGAAATAACGAAAGCTAGGACTTTCTTAGACATAGATAATTTCTGAAAAAAGTTGCAAAACCAGACCGATACATTTGAGCATGCAGTAACCACAACAAGGTTTCTTATAATGTGCCTAAGTTAAATTTTGTTATTGTTTGAAAAGTCAATGTTTACCGAATTCAAATTAAAAATGCCATCTTTTTTGTGACGCTGGCTAAATCCGGTCAGCTCGGAATCACCATTGAATGCAGGTGATATTTTTTAACAGCCGTTTTTGTGTTTGCAGTGTTTTTAGCTTAGATGAAGAGTGCAGCAACACTGGACCGGTAGTCTCATCAAGTGACCGTGATGATGATGATCATATAGAGGTCAATTCATTGACTGATGTTTTACAACAAGGTACCACAAGCTTGTGAGTGTTTTTCGCCAAGACAAATTTTGGCACCTCAATTCGAAAGACAACGCAACACGTATTATGCTTCTCAGTTCCATGGTATTTTTATCCACCACTAGTTCACAATAACACCCAAGTTTAGTTGTGGTATTCTTATCACTAACTGGATTGTGTATTACCTCCTTAACCCACCTTTGGTTCTCATCGCGTTCCCTTAGCGATAACGTATCCCTTGTCAATGTTTTTGTACATAATTATTGCTTAAACTTGTTACAGACAGCGACAGCGTCGTAAATCTCGCACTACCAAGACACAACAGATGTGCAGCACATACTTTAAACCTAATTGCAACGGCTGACGCAAGCAAGGCTTTGTCTTGCGCTTCCTTTGAAAAAACTTTCAGATCAGCTTTTGCAAAAGCCCAGGAGCTGTGGAACAAACAGTCAAGATAATTCATTTGTAATAGCTTTAGTTTTAATTTTTGGAATTCTTTTTTTAAACTTGTCTTTGCATTTATTGTATGTTTTTCAGGAGCCCCCAAGCAGCAGATTGCATCAAAATAGAACTTGGACATCTGCTTGTTATTCCGACCACAACTCGTTGGAATTCGGTTTACGATGCAGTTTGTCGACTGAAAACATGTTTCGAAAACTGTGAAAAACGTGCTGCCCTCGATCGGGTTTACAACACTCTCAATCTTCCAGCTTTTTCTCATGGTTAGTTCATGATTTTTGCACTTTGTTTGGACAGGTTTTTTAATTGCGAAATATTCACTGTTTTTAATGGGCTACAAGCTGCTTTCATTGAAAGTTAGCTTGTAGTCCAAACTTTTTTATCTTTCGTCAATCACTTTTGTATATTTTGCAGCTGACGTTGCATTTTTTATTGAATACGCGAGAGTGATGAAACCTTTGTGCCAGTCGCTAGATATTCTCCAAAGCGAAGAGAAAGCATAATACGGTATTCTGCTTCCAACTGTGCTTGTTTGTGCCAAAAAGCTGACCGACATGCAGGAGGTTGGTGACTTAACTGTATGCAAGCCCCTGCTTTCCGCGGTTCTGGATGGCTTGAAAAAGAGATTTCAACCGCGTGTTGAAAGCACGGATTGCTTGCTTTCTGCAGCGTTTCACCCTCACTTCAAGCTTTCGTGGATTCTGCTCCTCCCTTTGCTTGGTTACGAAGATGTTTCGGCTGTACGCATTAAGATACAGCAGAAAATGGCACTTATTGTCAATAGCAAGGTCGAAACCGATACTCACAGCACAAGCTGCCAGAGTGCATCTTCCGATGACGAATTGTTTGGTGGAGCGTTGGCGTGGAAGCCACGACAATGCAACAGCAGTGAGAAGCTGTTAGACGATTTTTTGAAAGAGAAGCACGAGTCCCAAAGCAAAGGAATTGCTACATTGCTCTCTAGCACGACGCTAAGGGAGTTGTTTGTTTAGTACAACCCAGCTATACCTTCCAGTGCAGCAGTGAAACGCCTGTTTTCCCTTTAGAAGGATGTGCTTAAACCAAAGCGATCTGGGCTTAGCGATGAACATTTTGAAATGCTTGTTTTTTTGAAATAACTGCGTTTTAATAAATCTTCGTTTTTTGAGTTGCTTTTATGATAGCGAGGCTATTGCAGTGTTTAAATGTTATTTCTGTTTTTCACTGGTACGGTGGTACCAGTATGAAAATTACCTTTTTTACATGACATCAATTTGACTGAGATTCGAACTTGTTACTATTGCTTTTAGCGCCTTAGCGGTTAGCGACCGCTAATTTTTAAAAAGGACTAGCGTTAGCGTTTATCAGCGCTAAAGTTAAAAGTGGTTAGCGGATAGCGGTAGCGCCGATAAATTTTTTGCTGACTAGCGTTAGCGATAGCGCCGTTAGTTTGTAACTAGCGGGTGCCCACCACTGCAGTTACGACCAAAGAGGTAATGACTTTTTTTTCGGAGATCAGCACTCTTACGAGCTACATTACACCGTTTTCGGAGATCGTTCTCCGGAGAAGTGGTGATCTCCAAATAATGCCACTCGCCATCATTGCGAATAGATTTGCGTGGCTGGTGTGCGGCGAAATTTGATCAACTAGTTTCCTGTGCTCGCAGACAAAAAAGTTTGGGGGCCTCTAATATTCAGTCTTGCTAGCTTAAATTTATTTTTCAATAGAGTCTCGCCCCTTTAAAATACAGGTATGTAAATGCGGTCTTCAGCACTAAACGAGTTTGACACCCCTGCCTTAGCCTATATCTTTTCACTTTTCTATTGATTACCGGTAATGCCTCGTATGAATAACAAATGTGCAAAAAAGAACTTTGAGGCTTGCTGTTTGTTGTTCCATTTGCAGCACACCACTTGTTTCAAAATTCTTAACTACGTCGCGCCTGCCGCAATTTCAATTCAATCTATCGCAAATCTGTCACGTGATAGTCCAATGACCAAATATGTCGAAAAAGCGGTGTTCGCAGTACATAGCCTGTAAAGAGTGATGCGGTTGAGTGATATATGGGTCTATGACTAAATCAAATCGATTTGTGCATCTATTTTTTAAGTCCACGCGGACGCTCTAACCGCGATGGTGTAGTGGTTAGAGCGTCCGCTTCGCAGTCGGTAGACTTAGGGTTTATTCCCCTTGTCGAGTCATACCAAAAGACTTTAAAAAATGGTATTCACAGCTTCCCTGCTTGGCGCTCAGCATTTAGTGGAGGTTATGGAAAACAAGCCGACAAGTTCGCTTGTTGTGTCCTTGGGCAAGACACTTAACGGGACGCCTCCACCTTTATGTGGAAGACAGGTGGCCCAGTTTTCCCTCTGAAGAGAGGGTTGGTGGCAGGAAGGGCATCCGGCCGTAAAACAAATGCCATGTCATAAAAATGCAGATATCTGCTGTGGCGACCCCTAATCGGGAATAAGCCGAAAAAAAAAAGAAGAAGATGACAAATGCATTTACCTTTACCAGATTTGTGCATTTAAACAAATCGATTTGATTTAGTCCTAAATGTTGTTCTAAAACATGTCTAATGAGCGGTGAACAAATGGCGCCCCATAGATTTTTTCTTCTTGGCAAGTTCTAACAAGCAATAAATTTAATGAAAGTAGTTGTAAAGTAGTTAATACGAAATGTTTAAACTGAGAAAGTCTGAGGTAGGTCTGGATAATTGTTGTACGCTTAGCGTCTCTGTCTCTGTTCTGCAAGTCAGAAGGATCAATCTGCAATTTAATTGTTATTATAAAAAGACTGCTCGACTCAAGCGAAGCATTTCATTAATTAGAATTGCAGAAAGTAGAGAATTCATTTTCGAAACCCAGTTTATCTTCACTTGCCATGGCTGGGCAATGTTTCGATGAGGTACGAAATACAAATTAAAACAGCCGTCAAACGCTGTTACTTTGGAGTTGAACCACGCATTGTCTACACCACCAGACAACTTCTGCCTGCAGCCAAAAAGGATGTACTACCCGCTTTTCATCAAAGCAACATTGTTTACCAATTTTTGTGCCACTGCGATAGTCTATACGTGGGTCGTACTTCTCAAAAGCTACAACAGAGAATTAAGCAGCACGTGCCCAAAACCATTCTCCAGGAGCATATTTCTCAGGACCGAAGCACATTGGCCCGCTCTTGCAAGTCAATCAGAAGCTTTAAAGCTGAAACTTCCTTTTCTGCTATTGGACAACATCTTTTACAAAACCCTACATGAGCACGTGAATATAAGGATAACAAATTTTCTATTCTTGCCCGTGGCTATACTTCTTTTCATCTTTCCACCCTTAAAGCCACGTACATCAAAACATTCGAACCAAATTTATGCAAACAAAAAAACTTCGTTTATGGTCTAAAAATCACACATTAGTTTCCGCTCCTTCCATTGGTCGCTTCTTTTACCAATCACAATGTAGCTTTTGTCCCTTTTTTTTTCGTCAACTGTGTCTCTATATAAGTGACTCCCTTCACCGTTTCACTCTGGTTCTGACGGATTCTCTTAAAAAGTGTCAGACGAAAAGCTTCGAGGATGAATACTCTACTTTCTGCAATTTTCAAATTCTGTACCACAAATCAACTCTTTAATTAGAATTGCCACGGATTGCTTGATCCACTTACTTTGGCAAAATGCGTATCATAAACTGTTTATCTTAATTTTTCTTGGCATTTATCATTAGCGTTTAGTTAGTTCTATTTGATTTTTGTTGAACTTGTATTTGAACAAAAAATATCAACAAATAACAAAGAAAACCAAATATGTGTTGGAAAGGAGTTTTGCCTCCCCCAAACTTATCCAGCACTTGCCCCTCAAATACTTAGTTGTTTTCCCGAAAACAGTGGCCTAGTTTAGTTAATCGGTGTCAAAGCTGAAATCCAAAACTTGCCTTCCGCAGAACAATCCCTAACATCAGACGGAAAATGTCGTATTAAGACGGTTGGCATATAGACGGTCCAAAAACCTTATTCTAACATAGATCAATTGATATTTAGTTCGGTTTTCAATCAAGTCATATCAAAGTTCATCATAAATCAACAAATGGTATGAGCTAAATATTATATAAAATGTTCAACATCGTCGTCTGCTAGTATTTGCTATTTTATTGTACAAGAAGAGTACTTCTGTATCGAAATTTGGCATTAAAGTTTACTGATTGTTACTGGGCAGTCAGCCAGTTACTTCATCACACTCCCGTAAGCCCGAGCATTCGTGATTGCCGCATTGCAAGTTTTACCTGGAAAGCAATATCAAACGAGCCTCCGCAATTTTTCCGCATTTCTTTGATCGAAATACATGAAACAAACTGGCAAAGTCTCTCCACGTTTATAACTTGGTAAGGAGAAACAGGAAGTCGCTGCTGTAAATAATGGGAGTGAAATGCTGGAACAACTAGAGTTCTGAAAGAAAACTGATGTTGAAAAAAGAGAAAATAATCAGAATTGATCGAACACTAAAGGAAAAGAGGGTTTAGGAAACCAAGAATATACTGTACTGACAACAAGCATTTTATTTACTCTAGTTTAAAAGATTTGGTGTTAAATAGATCTGCTTAAGTAGTTCGTTTCAATTAAAATGTTCTTCGCATTAAGAGGAGATCTCAGCTACAGTCTTTCTTCAATTAATCAGAGTGCTCCATAGCAGATTAACTTGTTAAATTCATTGTGGCACACCAGTTAGAACAAGATATGAAGGGCAACAAATACGTCAACTGACGTGACCGACGCGATGGCGTAGTGGTTAGAGCGTCCGCCTCGCAGTCGGTAGACCTGAGCTTCAATTCCCTTGTCGAGTATACCAAAAGAATTTTAAAAAATGGTATTCACAGCTTCCCTGCTTGGCGCTCGGCATTTCGAGAAGGTTGTGGAAAACAAGCTGGCAAGTTCGCTTGTTGTGTCCTTGGGCAAGGCACTTAACGAGACGCCCCCGACTTTATGTGGAAGACAGGTGGCCCCGATACTTCGGAAATGGCAACTCCCAAGCGATTGCGGACGTCCCGTTCAAAATATAGCGATACAATTTGCATTCTCATGAATGGAAGATAAATATAGCAAATAAAAAAAGAATAAAAAAAAAACTAGATGATGAATTATCCAAGTAGTTTCGCTTGGTTAATGAATCTGGAAATCGCGAATGACACAGAAAATTTTGGTAAAGCTCTATCTACCCTTGCAATTCTCCTTTAAAGAAAAACTTAGATTGAAAGACGGAGCGCACATGTATACATTATACTTTTATTTAATTTCAAACGGGCTTCAGCAATAACGTTTTCGGAATAAAATTAAAACACGGTCAAGGTCGAATTAACAATGTGGTGAGAATTCCACATGCCTTAAGCGCTTGAAACAATTGTTTCGGTTAAAACTGAAGAATTATTTGGAGAACAATTGTTTACAGGGATTGCATCGAATCTCGGCACGAGCCACGTAGCGTAGTAGTTTAAACTTGATCTTCTCTTGGACAGAAAATATTTTCTGAATACTCTTGCAATGCTCGGTATTGAAATTTTCTTAAAAGTTCATACATTTTTTTTAATTTTGAAAAGATTAAACATCCCTCTTTTTATTTTCCCTACATACGGTCAACTTTATTAATTCAACATGAAATGAAGTAATTTACGTAATGTGTACTATAATGTTGATTAGGCAGAATAGATAAAAACAATAAATGAGCGTTATGCACAGATTGCGCTTAATGGAAAATGGGTCTCCTTTATTACATAACCAAAGCTGTTGACCGTTCGAGCAAAGAACTAGTCATGAAAAGTAATAGTTTAGATATTTGGAACTCTGCTAGTTAAGAAGAAAATGCAGTAGCTTTAGAATATTTGGTTTAGCTCTCAAATAAACCTGGTTTGACAATACGCTAACTTAAACTTTTCCGTTACAGTATTCGTTGATAATTTGATTAAAAATATTAACAGGTATGGCCCTTAGAGTCCATTATCGTTTTTAGAGTAAGTTATTAATCCTATTTTATGTGAGTTTTTTTGACATTCGTTGAGATTATACGTCAAATATATTAGACTTTGAAGCGTAATTAACTGCTCGCTGTTTTGTTTTATTGCAATGAAAGACGCTTTGGCATGTACAAGCACTCTTAAGCGATTATTTCGACACAAAAGAAACAAACGAAGCATGCTTCTGATTTAGCTAATAAAGCCGGCTAATCGAAACGAGAATCTAATATAATGGGGATTGAAACATAGGCGTAGGAAGTGGGGTTCCGGGGTGGCATTGGCCCCCCTGCTTGTCAAAATGCACTGATTTCGCGACAAAATTTCGGGCAATTTTTGATTTTTCGGGCAGTTTGAGTAAGTGTTTTTATATTTTCTAATCCTTTTACTTTCAATCATTACTAAGTACAATTTCAACCATTGTGCTGCAACTTTAGGCCCTTATAATGCACCATACTACAACCTAAATTTGTGATTGTATATGTTTTTGAGCAAATCATAGGTAATGTTTTTGGGTGTCGTCCTATGAATCAAATTCCTTTTTTCTTTGTTGCTTACTGCACCCGTCATCTAGTAAGTTACACTTTTATAGCTTAAATTTGTGATTTTTGGGCATCATACACGAACAATTATGATTACTTTACTGCTGGTCCTGGCAGGCTAAACTGCTATCTGCTAAATCAATTCATAATAGACATTTTTGATGCTTTTGTGACAATTCAAGCATTTTTAAAATTTTGGGCAATTACCATTGCTATACTGCAGGTTCCTAGCAGGTTAAACTAATTGAATCAAAAGAGATATTTTTGATTTTATAACTATTTGGGCAATTTAGATAATTTCGGGCAATTGAACTTTTAGCGTAATTTAAACGGCATTTAGTACCAGTAGGTTATTAGCTTAAGCTATAGAAAACTTTCTTTTGAAAGAAAAAGTAACCAAAGCAGTTTATACTCAGCTATTGAACTTGAGAACAGTATTTGGTTGCATTGACCGACGCGATGGCGTAAGTGGTTAGAGCGTCCGCCTCGCAATCGGTAGACCTGGGGTTCATTCCCTTGTCGAGTCATACCAAAAGACTTTAAAAAATGGTATTCACAGCTTCCCTGCTTGGCGCTCAGCATTTAGGGGAGATTGTGGAAAACAAGCCGGCAAGTTCGCTTGTTGTGTCCTTGGGCAAGGCACTTAACGGGACGCCCCACCTTCATGTGGAAGACAGGTGACCCATAAACCTCAAAAAAGGCAACTCCCAAGCGAGTGCGGACTTACCGTCTAAAGTATAGCGATACAATTCGCTTTCTCGTGAATGGAGGATAAATATGGCAAATAAAACAAAACAAAACAAAAAGTCTATTTGTCGTTTTATTACCAGTAATTTTAAGTCAATGTAACTGCCAGTCTGCAAGACAAGAATAGCTAGCTATTTTCACACCATCTTTGTCATTTTTTTGTCTAAACAAAAATAAAGGAGTTTGGCTTTTTATTTATCCTACTAAATGCTATTATTCTTTTTGGTCTTTGAAGCTAAAAGATAGATTGTGATATTTTGCATTTTATAGGTAGAAAGTTTAGGCACCGGATCTTGATTTAGTGCTTTTTTCAATGCATTGCAGAAGTCTGTATGAAAAGAAAATTAAATGTACTGCATGCAACAAAGTCATATATTCAGAATACAAAGCAGATCAACTTAAAAGAAAGCAAAACAACAATTTATCAGTGAAATTTATTTCAGTTGAAGAAGATTCAGTTGATCTCCTTCAGAAAAAAACTATGTTTTGCTACTGCTACATTATTTCATTTAGTGCTTCCATAGCAGCAGATAATTCAATCTACTTAACTTCTGCAAGTTTAGCAGTAACTGGTAGTATCTCACGTGGACTAGATAAATGTGAAGAAAGTGTGCCGCCAAATAAAAATGTGTTTGAACTTACCACAGCCACTGAAGTGCAAGAAAGATTGGATGAAACTGTAGTTCAATTGAAAGATCAAGATGATGACTTGCATGAAGTTATGAATGGTGATGCTGGAGACAAAGAGGAAGATTTTGCAACAAATTCAAAGATTTTTACTGTTTCTGCTAATTCTGAGATGGTTAAAAATGTTTCATATGAATCTGAAGACAAAAATTATGAAACAGAGGAAGGTCATCCAGTCGATAGAGTAGAACAAAGTTTTGCAATCGCAAGTCAAAAAATTTTAACTTTTTTTGCCAATGCCGCCATAGTTGAAAGTGTTACAATTGAATCTGATGATGACAACTTATCTCTTGAGCATGATTCAGAAAACACAATTTTTGTGCAAAACTAAGTTCCAGAAAATCATCAATGTTTAGATGCTATCTATTACTGCTAGAATAATGTTACCAGCACTTAGGAATTAAGACCTTCTTTACGAGCAATAATTCTATTTCCAAGTGCCAAACTTTATGCTGCTGGTAGTAACTGAATTGTTTGCAAAGTTCACTTCTAGTTAGCTGTATTTTGAGAACAATGCTATTTATGCAGCTTATATTTTACGTTGGTAAATTTATGTGCAAGCCAAGTTCAAGAAAAACAATAGTGCTTTTTATTACTTTTCATCCTGCTAGTATGATGTTTCTTATGCATATGCGTTAAGAATTTACTACCAGTAAGTTTGGTATCAAGTACTAGTAAATTTGAAATTTGACTGTGATAGCAATTGAATTGTTTGCAAAGTTACACTTGTACAGTTAGTTGTATTTTGAGAAAAAAATGAATAAATTATTTTAATTGTATACAAGAAAGTGATAGTAAAACCCAAATTATGACTTCTTTATTAAAGCGTTTTAAAAGCAAATGAACCAAAATGCATAAGGCTTAAAAGACTTAATTTAAAGCATTTTCAATTACCAGTACCACTACTACAAATTAAAGAAGTACCGCTATATAATCTGTACAAGTGTGCAATGCAATAAACACGTGTCAAATACTACAGCGTTTCGCCAAGTATTTTGTAGTGTAGTGGACCTATTATTTATTTTTAATCTGCGATGCAAGTCTGATTGTGATTCTAAAGAATTAAATGGTAGGTACACGGAATCAAATACTTTGTAGTAACTTCTCACTAGTGTTTTATTGTTCTTTTTCTTTGAAAGTCATTCAACAAAAAGCATTTGTTTAAAAAGAAAATGTGCCAGTTGAAAGTGTCAAAATAGTGAGAGTGAGATTAAGCAATTTCAGCAACATTTCAAAAGATAAAGATAATAGTAAAGCACATTTAATGGACGCCAGTTTCCAATTGCTTCTTTGGCCTTTTTTTCAGGATAATCGCTAGGGATTTTTTTAATGACTGAATAAAAATATCTGGTGAGAAAAGTATTATTTGTTGGTCTAATATTTATTTCGTTTGGATTTTTTGAAGCACCATTTTCTTTCTCAATGAATTAACTTTTTTGATGTTAGCATCTGTGGTCCAAAATTGGTAATTTTTATTCCATTACAGTAAATAATGTGTTGAAAATTTTTTTGGGAAAAATTTATTTGCAGTGACAAATTTTTCGGGCAAAAATTTGGTGTCCCCCCAAATTGTTTTGAGCTCCTACACCCATGGATTGAAAAGTACATTGACAAAGACCTTCAAGGGGGCAGAAGGGGTTACATTTGTTCAAATTTTGGGATAAAAGAATTGTTTAAGTTTTTCGTGGTGGTACTTTCTTGTTGTTTAAAGTTAAGAGCCAAAGTTTTTGTCACGAATAAGTAAATTTACTTCGTTAGAACAGTTATTATAAGTGTAGTCTCGATAATTTATTGCTTTCGTTCTGCTGTAATTATTTTATTCGTGAATCTAAAATTGTCTCAAATCTAACCTTGCTTTTCTATGTCGGTTGTTTATGCAAAAACCTTTTTTTCTTTCGAATTAAGATTTGTATTGTAACACGCACTCTTTATGACGTAACAATTGCAGGGCATACGTTTACGTTTAAAATTGATCTAGAGCAGGGGTCGGCAACCTTTTACGGCCGAAGAGCCATTTCAGCCCGAATCCGACAATAAAGAGAGCAATGAGAGCCACATAGTCTATTAGGATATGTGTATGCAAAAAAATAAAAAGGTCTTGCAAAACCTCGCCCTTAAGGTGGTGATCTTTTTTTTATTTTATTTTTTTGGAGGACACCCCCGATTTGCGAGCTGTTGATCTAGGTGCGGATGAGCCGAAGTAATGCCAAGGTGTGCTCCATAGGCAGGCTTGCTGGCCTGACGCCGCGTCCAGTATTTTAATCAAGGAAATATGGTAAGCCTAGCAAAAGAGCCGCAGTTGAAGGGCGAAAGAGCCGCAGTTGAAGGGCGAAAGAGCCGCAGGTTGCCGACCCCTGCTAGTGCAGTGCTACTCAAACTTTTTAGTCTAGTGTACCGGCAGCGCACTTTCTGTCATTCGACGTACCAGTTATGCATTTCAAACAGAAAAAATAGACAAAAGCAAATATTATTTAATAAACAACAGCTGTACCATAAGCAAAGTCAAAAACGCTTTTATTTTCATCCTCTGATGCGAGGTATGCGCTTGCTTCTTGTCTATTAGCTTATCCAATTGCAGTTCAATGGAAGACAATGTTACTCGAAGAAGAGCATAGATATTTAGTGGATTTCTGCACTTTCCCTTTAAGTAAGTCATAGTCGTAAAGCCAACTTCGCAAAGATATGTGGAAAGAAATGGAAGTAGTGTTTTAATGGCCATATCATTTAATCTCGGAAATTCTGCTTTCACTTTAATTTAAATTCTATAGGAAAAACAATGTACCATTGCCTGCAGCATGTTTTTCTAATAAGAGCGTATTATACTTTCTACAAGCTGACTTGTCAAATACTTCTTACCAGCTGATAGAAGACTAGCAACTTAACTATTATTTTACTAATTACTAACTTTGTTGTTTTTGGTTGGTATGGTTGATATACTATTAAGAAACGTTTGCTGGATAAATAAAAATTAGTATCTTCAAAGTTTGCTTTCAACAAAACTACTAACAAACACATTCAACTCACTGCTAAACCATACTGTATTCTAAAGTCTACATTGATTTGTTGCGTTTAACTATAGCTAGCTGTTCGGAGACAAAGGACAGTCACGGAATGAAACTTTTTTGCGTTTTAACAATGGATTTTGCTTCTTAGCTAACGCATTTTTTCCATCACACTAGTCGAGTTCCAGCTGCGAGAGCAGAATGAACGTTGCCCTGTCTTCCAGTAAAGATCGCCATGTTAGTAAATGTAAATGAAATGCCATATAGTCGTGAAAGCCCACGAAAGTACGTGAAATTACGCTTAGACCAAAAAATACTCAGACCACTGTGTTAAACATGCTCTGATCAATGCAAATAATACTCAGCATATTCATTTTCGAACTGACCACCTACCGTCAGTCATCTGTTTGCGTACCGCCACCGGTACACGTACCACAATTTGCATAGCACTGATCTAGAGCACACTTTCCTTCTCGCAAGTTTTCGATTTCCGATATGACGTAATTTATTGGCGAGTCCTTTTTTTTGCCATGTGATGTCGTTATTGAATTTTCTAGATTGCATCTTCCATTCACATATTTAAGGCGACGAGATTTTTACACGCGCAGAGAGAGTTAAGAGAGTGCAAGAAAGTGTAGAGAGAGTAGAGTAGTATAGAGACGGATAAAGTATTACTCTGTGGTGGTTTAATGTGGATATTGCTGTGGAAGATTAGCTTGGAAAGAATCAAGTAATTAACTGATTGATAGAGTTTTTTCTGCCTTGATATTAAAGTATATTGGTTTTGTGTGACCGGCAAGTGAACAGATTTTAAAGTCTCAAGGTATTCTGTGAATATATCTGTTTTGTTCCTCATCAAGAAGTGCTTCGTTTGAAGTAACGTGCTTTAAACGAAGTATTAAATAGAAGTATTAAATTAATTAAAGATTGGCTTTCTATTAAATTAAAAGTATTTAATAGAAGCCAATCTTCACCTAGCTGTTAAGTTGCAGTCAGAGTTAATTATTTGAGCGATACTATAAGTTGCCTCAATTAAAAAAATTAAATTATAAAACCTTGCACCTATTTGGTAACGCAGCATACGAGCGCAAAAGGGCATTAACTATTTGCCAAGGTTGAATATGCAAGGAAACAATAATGAGTATAACCACGCGACCAATTTTGACGAGACCATCCTTGGACGCGTTTCGTCCTTTTGGACTCATCAACAGTGCCCGTCCCGTCACAAGCAAAAGAAACCCACTCATTATGTTGTCCTGCAAACAAGCAATGTACACGCAAAAGTACTAAGACTTGAACCAACGACGTCTTGCGGTGCTTAGACGGGCAGATTGACAAATTGGTTGATTTTAGCTTCATGTCAACTGTCTAGGCAAAATCGAAGGGAGCTAGAGGATGATCTGGAGATGTGGAGAAATGCACTGGAGAGAAGAGGCCTGAAAGTGAGTCGGAGCAAGACCGAGTATTTGAAGGCTGGGGATGTGGATGATGGAGAACAGTTGAAACTGCAAGGAGAAAAGCTAAAGAGAGCGAAAAACTTCAAATACCTGGGTTCGACAGTTAGTAGCGATGGAAGATGTGAGGAAGAAGTGAGGAGAAGGATCCAAGCAGGCTGGATGAGTTGGAAGAAGGTGTCTGGAGTTCTGTGCGACAGGAACTTATCAGCAAAGGTTAAGGGTAAAATGTAAAAGAGTGCTGTCAAACCAGCCATGCTTTATGGAATGGAAACGGTGGCAGTGACGGAAAGACAGGTGGGAAAAATGGAAGTTGCAGAATTGAAAATGGTGAGATGGGCACTGGGAGTGACAAGAAAGGACAAGATAAGAAACGAATACGTGAGAGGGACTGCGAAAATCGCAAAGCTAGGAGACAAACTTCGGAATGCAAGGCTACGCTGGTATGGCCACGTGAAAAGGAGAGAAGAAGGCTACGTGGAAAAAACGATGATGGAGATGGCGGTGCCAGGTAGAAGGAAAAGAGGAAGGCCAAGGAGAAGGTGGATGGATTTGGCAAGAGAAGACATGGAAAGGGTTGGAGCTAAGCAAGGAGACGAAGTCGATCGGGAGAAGTGGAAAATACTTTCGCGCTGTGGTGACCCCGAATAGGGAGAAGCCGAAAGAAGAAGAAGAATCAACTGGGTGATCAGTTTACGCAACTATAGCGGAAACTGATCTGAAGGAGCTAGATTGAATGCTGTATATAAAGCCTAGTGCCTTGTTTTTATAATGCCATACGCTCACGGCGAGTGCGCTAACAATTCACAAGGCTGGAGCCGGGCGACCTTTGATAGAAGTGTTGAGCAAATCTATGCCAACGAATTTTCATTTTATCTCACTTAGCAGTAAACCGGGCCTCCTACAGTGAAACGGGCAAATCCATGCCAACTCTTTTCAAGTAGGGAAAACTTTAAAATTAGGTGCAAAGTTTTATAATTTCCCATCTTTGCCTATAATTTAAAAAAAATTCAAGTTAAGATAAAATCAAAACTCATTTTACGCGACAGTTTTTGAACTTTTAACGATAAACGTTATCACAATTGTGAGAGCAAGGTTCCCCATTTCTTCCCACTTAATAGAGAGATGATTGTTTTCAATCATTTAAATTGAAATGTAATAGTATTAACTAAAAAAGACGATTGCGATATGACTCTCCGTCATTTTCTACCAACTTCTTCGTATGCAACAATTTTTGAAATGTTTCATTTTCTTCGATACTTTTGAGCCCTGAAAAACTCACCTGTTTAATTTAATGGCAATATAAATGCTTTCTATCAAGCCGACGATTTGATTGTTAGGTCCTTGCACATTTCCTCCGTACAAATAACGATTGGGGTCCAGTTTTATTCGGGGATTGTCATATACCTTAAGTTCACGTGGGAAAGTCCATAAAGAGCAGCTGTTATTTTCAACTACGTGTGATTGTGGACCGCTTTCGAACACCGGCTTTTCAACAACTATTGGACGATTTATAAAAACGGTTTTATTTGAATGCTGACTATACAACCCAACTATGCATAACATTATCCCCAACAAAGTGACATACATCAATACAACTCTCTGTTTGAACTTTTTACATTTAAAAATATGTCGTGCAATTTGTATCAAGCGCATGATGTAAAATTATATGTACAACCTGTAAAACAAATTTAAGCTATTCACTCAGTTTTACTTGTTAAATTCCGTATTCGTGGTTATCATTTTCTTAAATACAGTTTCTATTCAGTTTGTTATTAACGGCTACATGGGTGAATGAATGCTTCCTTCAAAAGTGACCTTTAAAAATGAAAACTAGTCTCACATTTCGATGCAGAGAATTATCCACAAACAATTTGTTTGACGTTAGTTTTGTTGAAATGGCACATGGTTATATTTAGTCCTTTTGTTAGGTTCCGAAATCTATCTCTCTTCTGCAGCGTAGACAATGGTACTCTCTTCATAGAGCCGACCAAACGCTTCGTAGCGTTATTTCGTGACAGATCCGGCACAGATACGATATTACATCATTGCAAAGATTTAAAGTTAATTCGGGTTTTGATGTGTATACTAAACCAGGAACTGTCTCTGTTAATTGGTGCTTGATTGTTTGCTAACAATGTTCTTGGGACGCGAACGCGCCATATTTTGATGTGAGGAGTAGATAATGATGACCTGCACGCTAACGGCGGCGTCATCATTTTCGTCAGGCTGCGCGTATTTTTATCTGAGCTTTCTACTTCCTCTCTCTCTTCGTTTGGTCCCTACTCTGATTATGTAAGAGTCAACATTCTACTAAACAACTTCTCCTAGCATTCTTTCCTTAAAGTTTATGCTCCCCCTATTCGCTTCTCTTTGACGGATAGCAGAACCGACTCCTTTTCGCCCTCCATTTTTCCCTCCTCCAGAAATCTCCTCATTGTGGGGGAATTCAACTGCGACCCCTTTTCTGGAACTCAAAAGTTACTTCTGACCGCCGTTGGGGGGAAGTATTCAATTGGGTCATCTCCTCGGACCTCCTTCCCCTCAATGTACCTGACATGCCTACTCTTCTCCAGCGCTCCTCTGGCAGTCGCTCTTCTCCCGACATCTTCTTTGCTCCCTTCTCCCTCGCTCTCTCTTGCTCCAAGCATGTGCTTCAGGAATTGGTTTTTGATCGCCTACCAATTCTACAAACTGTTCTTTTTTTCCGACCTTTCGCCCGAACGAACGCCTCCCTTCCTCGAGTTTTCAGAAAGCTCGTTGGGATGACTTTGCTTTTTATTTCGACTCTCACTGTCCTTCTACAGAGAAACACTGATCTCTTTCTTTTTCCTCTGCTGCTCCTCTCTTTACTTCTGTGGCACTGAATGTGGCCAAATTTTCCAATTCTTTCGGCCGCGTCAAACGTCAACCTCAAATTTGGTGGTCTGCTGAAAAGGAAGAAGCGGTTAGTGAAAGACGTAAGGCATTTACTGCTGCTCGTCAAGCTTACATTTTTGCTTTTCAACATACCTCGTCTGTCATCGCCAAAGCCAAAGCCGAGGCTTGGTTCTTCCGCAAGGCTCTTTTGGTCCAGTGCCACCGGTCCCGGCAAAGTTGCCTATCCTATGCTAAAGCACTTTCCTCGTTCTAGCATGGATTTTCTCCTACATATTTTCAATTTTTCCTGGTCTTTGCATTCCTTTCCTTCCATCTAGAAGACGTTTTTTATTATTCCCATACATAAGATGCAAAAACCCTTCGACTCTCCTTCTTCCTTCCAGCCTATCCTTCTCATCTCCTGCATCTCAAAGCTTTTTGAACTCATCATTTTATGGCATCTACTCTACTTTCTGGAATCTAATTTTATTCTCTCTCCCTGCCAGGCCGGTTTCCGACCTGGACGGCTTACTCTTGATCAAATTTTGTTTCTTTCTCAGTTCATTTAGGATGGGTTCAACACATCTAAGCTTGGCTGTCGGACGATTATCGCTACTATCGACTTCTCGAAAGCTTTTGATTCTGTCTGGCACCTCGTTCTTTTTCACAAACTTATTTCGGCTTGCTTCCCTTCTAGCTTTGCTCGTTGGACTCAATCTTTCCTTTCTGATGGGCATGCTTGCGTGGTTTATCAAAATCACAACAGACACACTTTTTGATTCCGTCGAGGTGTTCCGCAAGGATCCGTTCTTGGCCTTGTATTTTTCTCTCTTTCCATGAATGACCTTCCTGCTTCTTTGCCTTCTTCCGTCGGCTGCTCTCTTTATGCTGACGATCTGGCCATTTGGTCCTGCTCCCCCTCGGTCCCTGCTGCGGTGGAGGCAACACAAGAAGCTCTGATTCGACTGGAATGCTGGTCTAAGTACTGGTGTCTTCCTCTTAATCCGAGCAAACATAAGGCCTCTTTCTTTTCAGTGGATCCCTACCAAGCTAGCTTCAAGTCCCATCTTCTCTAATTCAACTCCAACCTTTGCTTCAATTCCACTCCAACTTGCCTTGGGGTTACCTTCGACCGCACTCTTTCTTTTTCAAAACATGCATCTTTGCTGAAGGCCAAGTTATTCCCTCGTCTCAAGGCCGTACGCTGTATCGTTGTTTTCTAATGGGGCCCCTCTAAGGATTCCTGTATCGTCTTTCTTCTGTATGAAGCTTTCCTTGGCCCCCTTCAACTTATGCTTTTCTTAGCGTTACCAACTTAACCAAATTGGAACGCCTTCACAAAGCTGCTAGTCGCGCCATCTACGTCTGCCTTTCGTCTTGCCTTATTCCTTTTCCACTCTCTGAAGCGTCCCTACCTCCCCTGAGAGACACCCTCACTCATTTCGATCTGTCATGTTATCAGCAGGCCCTCCGTCTCCCAACCCCCTTTTTCATTTCAGGTTTGATCAGACTTGGAGTGGAACCAAGACTCTCCAGATCCTCCTGAAGAGCTTTTGCGTCCACACACCCGCTCATGCTTTCTCCTACTTCTCCCAGTAAGATTCTCTTTGCTTGCTCTCCCTCTTTCCCTTGGAACCTGCCTTTCTTCACTGTGGAGTCTTTCCTCTCCATGCTCCCGTTCCGATTCTCCTCTCTCTTGCTAAGGAGCAGCTCTTGCTCACCTTGACTCTCTCCTACCTCACCATCTCATTCTGGACAGATGGCTCTGTTCGTTTTTTATTGGACAAAGACGGCTCTGGCGTACTTGCCAAAAGCACACTTTGTGGCACTGAGGCCACTCTTTCCTTTTTGTCAGGCCTAGTATGTTCAAGTTTTTCTGCTGAAACCTGCACCATTCTGCAAGCTCTCCGCTGGTCTGGGCAGCACCAACAAGTCTGCCATTCCTCCTCTCCCCCTCTCGGACTCTCATTTTGTTTTCGCCACTCTGTCCTCTCCTACATCTTTCCCTTTATCTCAATCTTTTACATCTTTTCCTCTCTCTGGCGGATCTGGCAGGAACTGTCTTTTCTTTCTTCCAGTATTATTAGACTACAATGGGTCTCTGACACTCTTTTCTCCCGGGAAATGACGTGGCTGATAAGCTGGCCAGACGGGGAGCGCTACTTGTGCTCTCTGCAATCACGTTTAGTCTATCTGCTCTTATCTCTCGTATCCACTCTTGTCTTTTCTCGGACTTGAGGCGTACTGTCTCATCTAAGTTCTTTGGCTCACATGTTCTCTCAGTTTCCACCGAGTAACTTGTGCTTTTTCGTCACACTGGCTGTGGGCTCTCTCATCTCCGCTGCAAGGGAAACAGCCAACTGTTAGGCTCTTATCTCACTAAGATTGCCAGAATTGAGAATCCTTCATGCAGCGCGCGTGAACATCCGTCCCAGGACACCTCTCGTCTTATTCCGCACTGTCCAGCTACAGAGTCTTTACACCACCCGCTCTTTGGCGCCTATCTGTCTCTCTACCATCTCTGGTTCAGGCCCTGGAAAATTGAGTGGCTTCTGGGGCTCCATGGTCTTCCGCCATGCCACCATCCATCGAAAGTCGTCTGGTAACAACAACAACAACAATACGAGTAGATAACATTATTCTCAAAAACTGAGTATCATTTATCCATCATGTGTTGCCCATCGTAATTTCATCTAAATCGGTCCACAGATTCCATGATGACCAGTGCCGAGGCAGCAGAGAAATAATGTCATCAACACAAAATTTTGAAGTAAAATCATACACTAAAACCGAGTCAATGAAGCCTTGATCATCAAACGCCTTAATTTTATTATAACCCTGACATGACACCACGCTCTTTCGGTTTTGCAAAAAACGGAAATCAACAGTCACATTAATACCAGTTCTTAGGAAAAGACACATCTTTATTTATTTTTGGAAATGTCTTTTGCTGGATTGCCATCTGTCAAGTCGGGAAAAATTACCGCTCATTCGGTTCTCTCCTAGAAAATTTACCCCAGATACGCTAGGGGCTTAAGTATAAATAGATGAGCTTGTTCGTGCTGTATATTATGAGAGATGCTTTTTGAAAATACCAGTTCCAACCCACGAAAATTCTTCCACACCCAGCGACATCCATGACCACGAAATTTTAGATACTAGGTGTCGCGTTTTACAAATAATAGTAATAATAAAACTTTCGGTTCTATCTCAATTTTAAAATTTTAAATTGAGGCGACGTATGATAATCGCTCAGATAATTAGATCTGACTGCAACTTAACAAACTTGGAAAAGATTGGCTTCCACTAAAACACCTTTAAACCCCGTTAAGAACAGAATAATGTATTCACAGAAATAATACTTCACAACTTCAAGCTTCTTCGCTTAACGATCTCAGAACTAATCACTTTACTACACAATCAGGAAACCGCCAAAACTAATTCCATCAATAATTGTTCAATACTCGCCACGTCGACAGAATCCACAATAAATTATCACAACAAAACAATAGCCCTTCTTTACTGCGTCAATCAATCTCTCTCTCCCCACTACACACTTTTCTGCTCTCTACACAAAAAAAATCCCGTCACCTTATATACAAATCGAAAAAACACAATCCAGAAATTGCTAGAACGAAATCACGTGAAATGGAAAAAAAGCCCTATTAGTTATGTGATCCGCTAACGAAATTCTTCGAAGAAGCTAGAATCACTAAATCAATCTGGAATTTTATTATGTCATAAACGATTATGACGTAATAAAGGCGTACTACAGCAAATCCAATTGCGAGGAAAAAAGTTCTTTTTTTTAATCAGTAGCCGAGCGAACTAAATAATGCAGTACCATACACATAGATGAAAACGATTCTTATAAGGCAAATTTCCTTATTCGTGACACTAGGCTAAGGACGGTTTTATCACCGGCCGCAGCCGATGTCGACTCTTTGTTACCTCTGAATTCAAGATCGCTTGCTGCCATCAAACGTTTTGGTATTTTGTTGTTGCTTAATTTTATTTGGACGTTTTGCAAATAACTGTTGGTATTGCCAACATTTTGAATATCCTGCCACAGTGATTCCCAAACTGAGGTCCATGAGGAAGTTTCAAGATATCCACAAATCATGCTTTATTTTTTAATTCATAGACAAGTGTGCGTTTTTCGTCACGAATTTATTGATTGATTAATTTTTGAAGTATTATCAGAGTTGCTTTCAAATTATTCGCCGATTGTGTTTTACTCGTTTGGGTTATTTCCAGTAATTTTGTGGTTTCGCAAGTTGCCATAATTAAAATATGAGTTAAATATGAGTTGTTGTGCGTAAACAGTTTTTGGTCAGTAAAACAAAACAATAAAAAGTTAACAAAAAATCTTTAAGAATCCTTTTTGCATACAGGGTTAAGACTAAGCTACGAAAAAGCAATAAGCATATTCATAAGTTTGGTTTCACTTATGTGGTATGACATGACTAATCTTTAATGGGTTTCATGTCATGCTGTTTGCAATACTGCTTTAAGCGTGGAAGCAATCAACCCCAATAAACTCAAGCGCCAGGTTTATCCAAAATATCGTGAACATACGAGAAAAGATCTAATCTTCTTCAACATCATGAAATTGTTTTAAAACAGGGGTGGCCAAACTGCGGCCTGTGGGCCGCATTTGACTCACCAAACACCTTGCACATGTGGGGTGATTTTATTGTTATTATTGTACTGCAATACATATTACCAACCCATTTTTTCGTGGACTACGTAAATCGCATTGCGTCCGGCCCTCCAGTGGCCAGGCAGTCGCGCTTTCGGCTCTCGGATCAAGAAGTTTGGCCACTCTTGCTTTAAAACAAGAGAAATTTGATTCTCAAATCATTTTCAAGTACAAGAAGACGCCCTAATTGAGGCATCTGGTAAAACTCCGTTTGAAATTTCTAGGCAAACTTTATTTAACTTTTCTTCTTTTTACGTTTGATGAGAGCCCGTTATTATTTCAAAGAAGCAAAAGAAGTCGGCCGGTTAAATAAGTTGGGAAGCCATTGCCCTACCAACTTTGTTTCACACAGCAGTGTCATTGGAAACACCGGTGGCAGCTCTGAAAACTGTCACTCCACAAATCAAAACGTGATAATTTTTTTAATTATACAGTGTTCTTCAACAAGCAGTTACCCCATCAACTAGAGACCCACTGATTGTACAATTGCTGCAAGTGAAGTCACTATAGCCTGCATAACCTGAGATAAAAATTTAGTGATTTCCATCTGCGATTATGTGCCAATAGTGGCCGTTACGTTGTAAACGTTTTTTCAATAGCTAGTGCGTATTACGCAAGAGCAAAGCTGGATGCTCTGTAAATTGTATACTCAACTAAAAGTACTGTTTGTTGTAAACATCACTCGCTTTATCTTGCTGATGTTCACGATTAGGTTATTATCAGAACAACCCAATAAATTTTTCGAAGTCGTATAAAGACTCTGCTGCTGTACTTAAGCTCAACTCACTGGTAGAGTTACACCTGCACAAGAAATAGGTGCAACACAAAAAACGCAGGATGTGGAACTATCCATTGTTCAGTTTGTAGATGCATCACTAAGCTTATGGTTCACTGAAATGTAGTTGCGACAATACTGATTGACACATTCTAACTTTTTTTGCATAAGCTTTATTGGTTTGTAATAACATAAGGCTTCTGGTTTTAGGTATGAGTTGATTCATTATAAGATGCCTGCCAATTGTTCTAGCCATTTCTTCCAAGTATTAAAAAAAGAGACAAAATGTACATGTCACTACGTTTCTTTCTAGGCAATCAGAAGTCATTGCCTACTTCTAAATAGGGCATTAGAGCTGGACTTGTGGACATGGAGTGGTAGACCACAGATAGTTTCTACCTAGGATCTAGACTTGGACAAGTGATTTTTACCTACAAGTCCAAGTCCAGTTGGATTTATGTTACCAATACTGTATTCAGTTGGACACATAAAGACCGACTACTAGTTGAAGTGAAACCAATGTTGCCACACTATTTCGATTGTCCTTTATATGGATGGTGAAGGGCGAGTGTCCACATATTTTCCATATCGATAAATTAGGTTTAAATTGGGGATCACTGGTTTATTAGTAAACCGGTAATACTAGTGCTTGGACTTGTAAGCCACTTTGAATGCGGATCTGGACCTAAAAATTAAGCTCGGCCAGGTAGAACATCAAAGTTAAACTTGGACTAGTTTAAAAATTTTGAATAGTTCAATGCTCTACGTCTGAAAATGTAAAAACTGGCATTTTAAAAATTCTTGTAAACAATTTATTTATGCTGCCATTCAAATTGAAAATTCTGGTTACGTTTTTAACTTCTTCGTTTGTGATCATCTGGGATAGAAAAATTCTAAGTAGATTTAAAACCGAGGGAGGAACAAGAACCTTGCAGCGATAGAGTACATATGAGGTGTGCCACTACTCCGCATTGGCATGATGCTGTGGATTTAAGCTTCTACAATTCATGTTTTAATTCAAACGACTCACTCCGGTTTCGAGCCGGTTTAACCCTTTAGGATCATAAGACTTTAATTCATAAAGTTTGAAACAATTTCGGAATTGTATGGTTACAACGGAAATATAATGGAGTTCAAAAAAATTGTTATCACCTCATAATGATATAACAATGAACCATAATGTGACATATGTATTACATGAATCTTTAAAGGATTAAGTATACGAACAATTTCTGCGAGAGTCAGCGCTAAACAGAGTAGCGGTGTTTGTGTCCACCACAGGATGGGTAACGCGATTATGCTAGGGCCACTCTCTCTTCAATGTCTGAGTGGTATTGTTGTAAGGGCTGTGAAGTGCTGCTGAGTGGCGATGAATGAAGTTCGGGACTTCAGACGTTTAGACATTGGGTAGCTAGGGGGTTGGCAAATCGGGTAATGTCTCCCACACCCAAATTTCAACCCGATCTCAGTAATAATTTTTTTGGAGTAAAATATAAAAAAAGTTATTCTCTTTAGCTACAATTGCACGCACAAAGACATTGTGCTTTTTAATTTCCCTTTAAACTTAGAATTTCATTAATTTTTCTTTAATTTATTATTATCAGAACAATTACGCAAACAATTAATTTGAATGAAGTCGATCATACATTGCAGTCAAATAGCCATTTCATGTAAAAGATGCAAAATATTGCTGAAAAACTAAAAAATGTAAATTGATATATCATAATTTAATCAAACTCTGTCTGAGAAAATGAAATATTTCTGGAAAAATGTCACTTCCCCTTCGAAAAAATATTTTGTTTCTGGCAGCACTCTTGCCTTGAAAACAAACTGGATGCTCATCGATTGCTCAAATGCATTTGTTTATAGCGTTTTACTTTCTCGGCTTGGCTGGAGCCTTTCACTTAACATCGGCAATGAAAGAGTCGGGCTGTATTTCAGACAGCTTGTCATCATTCGAAGTGCGCCATTCAGCAATGCATCTAATTTATTTGTGGGGATGCTTATTCTCAAGTTTGAGCCAGCACTATGAACAGCTACAGTACAAGAGTGGCAGTACAAAGGATGGTGTAATTTGTACTGTTTAGCCCGCCTTGGGTCAAGTGACTTGTCCACGTATATCTTCGATGCATGAGCGTATTCAGAATTTTGAATTGGGAAGGTCCCAAATATTCATGGAATTTGGATTTTTCAAGATGCTTTGGCAAGTTTTCTTGCCCCCAAAAAATCAGCAAATAACGTAGAAGTATGAGAAAAACAAGATATTTGTATAGCAAATGTCACAGAAAAAAGACTAAATATTGCCAATTTGATGTTTTCGTTTAAAATAATTAACGAATGCAGTTGTTAGTTTTGTTTGCGCAAAAAACTCATTTAACTATTTTAACCAATCCATCAATAAATAAATTTTTGAAGCTCTGTAATATACTGCCACAGCCGGCCGCGCAACGGTCTAAATATACAGACAAATTAACCACTTTTCTAGCATTCTCACTGTACTGCGTAAGCAGTAGGCTAGTTCTGCTCTCTGATATAGTTTTTGTAGTCCTACTCCAACAGCTGAAACTGCAAACAGCATGTGGAAGTTTCGGCAAACTTATTAAATACTTCTTCTGCGGACGAGCCCAGTTTTCAATGAATTTGAAACCTTACTGAAGCATCCAAGCGGCTTTTCGGCATATAAAATTGAACAGCATTTAGCGTTCTTCCTACTTTATAAAAGCTCTTTCGGTTTGCGCAGTTGTTACACGTAATGTTTGTTTCCGTTAACCGCTTTCGTAGTACCTGCAACGCGTCGGAGATGATTAGCCTGCAGCTCGTTTTATTCTTCGACTGAAGATCCCGACCAATGCAGCGATAACGACAGCAATAAAGGCAGCAGTACAGGCAGCAATAAAAGCAGCAGTTTTTTTTATACATAAATACAATACAATAACGCTAATACAAATTAAAGAACGTCACAAACAATTAAACAAACTAAATGGCGATTTATACACTTGACTTAGAAACATTTTAGCATCGCGCATACCTTACTAACAATTATAAACATATAAACAATAATCAATTTATTACATACCAATTTGTTGACCGATGATTCTTTACAAATAAATTCAAAGGACGTGTGGTTAAATCCAATGAAATACAACGCAGAGACAATTCGATGTAGTTACAACGAAATCCAAAACAATGGCGGACTATCAGTAAATTTTCTTATATAGTAAATTAAGTTACGCTCAAAGCAGTAGTGTTACCAATTTGAATTTTAACTTACAATACAAAGAAAACGCAAGGTTCAATAATGTAATTAAGAAGTGACTTCTACCGGGTCTGCGGCACCGTAGGGGAAGGAGAAAAAAACAATTTAGAAACAACATAGGAAGTTTTAATAACTGACGAAAAAATAATTAATAGGTAATGTTGCCAAAATTTGCAGTAGAATTGATATATTAGGTAAGAGTTTAGAACAACAATCTAAAGTGGCAATCCATTAGAAGCCCCGCTATCTTTGCTATTGCCTTTCCGCATTTTTTCCGAAGTGTATATTCAGCGTGAGTGACTGCGATTGAATCGGTCTAAAAATTTTTGTAAATATCAGTAAACAGCAATAAGTTATTCCACTGAGAAAAATTGTCAGGTTCAAAAGCAATTCAAGACGGAATTATAATGATGAGACTACATATTTGTTGTTTTTGTTTGCCAAGCCGAAGACAAAATCTTGAATTATTGCATCGACGGCCGGATACAAAAAATTAATGCGATGGTAAGTTTCTGCAACATCCTCTGCTGGTAGCTGAACAGAGGATCGATACTTATTTACAGTTGGCGTCCGAGGTATCATTATCTCTATTTCCAAAATACCAAATGCCAAAGTTTTTTGCTTCCTCGAAGAATTCACGAAAATATTCTGCATTACGTACGGTATGTCTTCTAAAGCAGCCAAGAGATGGTTTACTGCAGCTAAAGTTTAGGTGATATCATCTTCAATAATAATTGGTAAGGCGCACAGAATAGGCAACATCAAGCCGGACAACATTTCCAAAACCAAAAAGATTGCTATAAACTCAAAACTGCAAATTGTACATTGTAGTGCGTGCGCTTGATTTGATACATCGGAAGAAGACCATGATTTTATGCGAGACAGTGCACTTAAAACGTGCAGCAACAAGTCCTCGAATGTCACAATAGCGATACTGCTCTTAACAAATCGTGTGGCACTGAAATGAATCAAGACTTGGTATCCTCCAGCATCAACAAGTGGACTGCATCATGTAGAATTTTTTGAAAGTTCCGTATTTTTGGAATTTTTGTTAAATATTTTAGATGTCTCCCTTCTCCACATGCTCAGCGTTTCTTATTGCAGGAACACAAATAGCCGGAAAAACATTTTTTAGCAACGCAATGCGCAGTAAAAATAGCATGCCGGCGGCTCTTCTTTTTGTGTAACTGTACTTACACCAACTCGTTCACTTGCGATAGCACTTGCTCCATCCTAGTCTCGTCCGACACAACAAAAAACATACTTCTGGGCTTTGGTCGAATTTTTTTTAAATGCAGTATAAACTCGCCAAACAAAAAATAAACTATGCATACTTCGTAATTCGTAACATAATACAATTAAGAAAATAATACTAAAGTGGGCTTTGATTTAGCCTGGGCTAAACCCACTTAGGTACTTTTTCTTAACTGTTTCTTCTCCACCATTTTTTCTTGAAGTATCAATATTGTTGTCACAGTGTAAATAAGTTTTTTCAGTAAATGCAAGAGGCCAGCGATGCACTTAGCAAACTGCAGACAGTGACACTGTTTCGACCTCTCAGGTCTTTTCAGTGCAGTTGGTGACCGACAAGAAGCTAGAGGCTTTTAATAATGCATAGCTTAGACCGCCACACTTGTGGGACCTATACTAGGTCCACTGTGGTTTATCAAGTTATTATTTTTGCTTTAGTAAAAGCCTCTAGCTTCTTGTCGATCACCAACTGCACTGAAAAGACCTGAGAGGTCGAAACAGTGTCACTGTCTACGTTTTACAGTGTTATGCAATAAATTAAAAAAGTTCGTAAAAACAGTTATTTTTTTAATTTTTTTTACTAGCTCGCGTGACGGTGTGAGAAATGATCATCGTGTTTGGCTCTAAACAGTTTTTCTTTCATCTGCTAATTGGTAACAATTAAAATTTTGTCACATTTTGAGCAGATGATAGTATTGGTCTGCGAATTTTTTGAGATTGGGAAACTATAGACTGTTCCTAATGCAATTTGTGCTGCTGATTTCAAAACTGCTAACAGGTTTGCTGTTTCAGGTCTATTTTTTCCGCAAACCCCTTTTGTCTAGCTAAATCAAAAATTAGCAGCACTATTCTTTGTAGGTGAACGTTAAGCTGGTGGTTTATGGCACCACAATTTTATCTAAAGGCTTACATCAAAGCATCAAATTTTGTTGTGTGACGTCATAAAGGGCCAATGTAAATTGCGTTGTTGTATAATGTTTTGCTTCAAATTTTGAAGAATTTAAGTCAGCAATTTTGTACCGGTTGGTAATGGGTTGCACTAAATAGGCATAGCAATATTAGTAAATTTAGTATTGTCACGGTTCATAACCTCCAACACTTACAACTGATCCATGACACCAATGTTTAATCCTAAGCACTAACCCTTTAACCTAAATTTCTTCTGTACCTGCCTATTTAGTATTGCTGGTTGCGTGAGTGGTGTTGTCAAGAGTGTGTTCTTTCGCGCCCCACCACGATCTAAACCAGCAAATACCAATCAGTGATCGGATAAGCCCGACACCAGTATGTACATAGAATGTTTAACTTGTATCATAACCCAGACAAGTTTGGTGAGATCTTAGCCCAATGGCTCGAGCCATCATCAGATACAAAACCTGTGTAGGCTAGACTTTACGCTGCCGCTTACGCCTTATATTTTTGTTTTAGCTTATGCAGACGTTTACGGCGTAACATTTTTTTATTATGTTCACGCTTTTACGGCGTCATTTATTTTTTTCTATGCGCGTACGTCGCTGTATAGAGTATAACTATTACATAAGAAACGAACATGAGGAAACCATTGTGTGACAACAAAACTACATTATACTTGTATAAGTGATATTAGACCTGTGGCGTATTTAGAAATAAACTTCAGAGCTATTTGCAAAATTGAAGATCTTTCTTTTGGAGAGCTACGTTTGGGAAACGGAGAATTTTGCCCAATTTGGTCTCCAAACAGACACCAGCATCTTTTTGTTTTTACAATTACTGCAGCTGTCATACAGTTTGGGGTATTGGTGCGGCAGCACCAGGTTTCAACTCTTTGATTCCCGCGCCAAGCGTACCGTCGTTGATTAGCACTGAACCAGTAGAGTTGCTTTGTAGAACTAGTAGTATTAGCTCTACGGATCCTTTTTGCTTCGTCAAACAAAAAACAGGAAGGATCCGTAGAGCTAATATTACTAGTTCCACAAAGCAACTCTACTGGTTCAGTGCTAATCAACGACGGTACGCTTGGCGCGGGAATCAAAGAGTTGAAACCTGGTGCTGCCGCACCATAAAATCGAAACGAAAATTTGCTACTCGTTTCGCCAGGTTGACGTTTTGACAAGAATAGCGAAAATACACGTGGTCACTATATATATATATACGAGCAGATGCACCTGTTATATATATGAGTCAAACATGTGGCCTTATTTAATCACAGGGCAAAGACCAAAGAAAGACAATACAACAAAGGAAGGCTTTTAGAAGTAGTCCGTAGGAAGCCCGGTTATAACGTCTACTACTTCTCAGTAGGAGCTAATTGTTCGGTTGTTGTTGTTGTTGTTTACCCGACCCCTTCCGAGGGATGGGGGCATGGCGGAAGACCATGGAGCCCCAGAAGCCGGGCAACTCCCCAGGGTCTGGACCAGAGGTCATAAAGAGACAGAGAGTCGCCAAAGAGTGAGCGGCGCAAAGAGTCCGTAGCTGGACAGTGCAGAATGAGATGAGAGATGTCCTGGGACGAGTGTCCACAGGCGCTGCAAGAAGGATTCTCGATTCTGCCAATCCTGGAGAGATAGGAACCTAAAAGAAGGCTGTGTCTATTGCAGCGAAGACGAGAGAGGACACAGCGAGCATGACGAGGGAGCACAAGTTCCTCAGTGGAAATTGAGGGAACCTGTGTGTCAAAATACTTTGAAGAGACAGTACGCCTCCAGTCCGAGATAAGACGAGAGTGGATACGAGAGATAAGAGGAGAGAGACTACAAGGGATTGCGGAGGGCGAAAGCAGCGCTCCCCGTCTGGCAAGCTCATCAGCTGTGTCGTTCCCCGGGAGAAACGAGTGTCCGGGGACCCATTGTAGCCTGATAGAACAGGAGGAGAAGAAGGACAGTTCCTGCCAGATCTACCACATAGTTTGAGATAACAGGAAAGGTGGAGGAGAGGAAAGGGTGGCGAGGACAGAACGAGAGTCAGACAGGAGAAGAAGAGAAGAAAAATGGCAGACTTTATGGTGTTGCCGAGACCAGCAAAGAGCGTGCAGAATGGCGCAGGCTTCAGCGGAAAAACTGGAACAAACTGGGCCTGCCGAAAAGGAAAGAGTGGCCTCAGTCCCACAGAGAAAGCAGTTGGCAAGAACGCCGGAGCCGCCCTTGCCAAAAGAAAAAGGAACAGAGCCGTCTGTCCAGAGTACCAGATCATGAGGAGGAAGAGAGTCAAGGTGGGCGAGAGCCGCACCTTGGCGAGAGTGAGGGGGATCAGAGCGAGAGCATGGAGTGGAAAGGGTGGACTCCACCGTGAACGAGGGCAGATTCCAAGGAGGACAGGGAGGGCAAGCAACAAGAGCCTCCCTAGAACAAGTAGAAGAAAGCATGAGCGGGTGAGTGGACGCAAAAGCTCTCCAGGACGATCTGCAGAGTCTTGGTTTCACTCCTAGTCTGGCCAAACCTGAGATGGGAAAGGAGGTTGGGAGACGAAGAGCCCGCTCATGAGAAAAAAGAGTGAAGTGAGTCAGAGTGACTCGTAGGGGAGGTAGAGAAGCCTCGGTGAGTAGTAGAGGGATAGGGGAGGACGAGAGGCAGCCGGTGATGGCGCGACTGGCCGCTCGGTGAAGGCGTTCCAATTTGGTGATATTGGTAGCGCTTAGGAAAGGAAACTATCCGGGTGAAGCGTAAGTGAGAAGGGACCGAAGAAAAGATTTATACAGAACAGAGAGGGACTCCTTAGAGGGGCCCCAAGAGGAAGCAGAGATACAGCGTAAGGCCTTGAGACGTGGGAAAAATTTGGCCTTCAGCGAAGATACATGCCTAGAAAAGGAAAGAGTGCGGTCGAAAGTGACCCCAAGAAAAGTTGGAGTGGGATTAAAACGGAGGCGGGAGCCGAGTAGGAGGAGGTTGGGCTGGAGGTTAGCCTGGTGGGGATCCACTGAAAAGAAGGAGGCCTCACATTTGCTCGGATTGAGAGGAAGACATCAGTACTCAGACCAGCGCTCCAATCGAAACAGAGCTCCTTGTGTGGCCTCCACCGCAGTGGGGACCGAGGGGGAGGAGGACCAAATGGCCAGATCGTCAGCGTAAAGAGAGCAGCTGACGGAAGAAGGCAGAGAAGCCGGAAGATCATTGATGAAGAGAGAGAAAAGTACAGGGCCAAGAACGGATCCTTGCGGAACACCTCGACGGACTCGAAAGGAACGGCTTTTGTGATTTTGAAAAACCACAGAAGCACGCCTGTCAGAAAGGAAAGATTGAGTCGAACGAGCAAAGCAAGGAGGGAGGCCAGCCGAAATAAGTTTGTGGAAAAGGGCGGGGTGCCAGACAGAGTCAAAAGCTTTAGAGAAATCAATAGTAGACAGGATCGTCCGAGAGCCCGGCCTGGGTTTGTTAAACCCATCCGAAATGGACTGACAAAGGTACAGAATTTGATCAAGTGTAGACCGCCAGGGCGGAAACCGGCCTGGCGGGGAGAAAGAATGGAATAAGATTCCAGAAAAAAGAGAAGACGGGATAGTATGATGCGTTCAAAAAGCTTTGATACGCAGGAGGTAAGAGAGATAGGCCGGAAGGAAGCAGGAGAGTCGAGAGGTTTTCCCATCTTATGTATGGGAATAATAGAAGATGTCTTCCAGATGGAAGGAAAGGAATGTGAAGACCAAGAAAGATTAAAGATGTGAAGAAGAAAATCCATTCCAGAGCGAGGAAGATGCTTTAGCATGGGATAGGCAACTTTGTCTGGGCCAGTGGCAGTGGATGAGGAGAGGTTGGAGGCAGCCGCAAGAAATTCAGCGGGAGAGAAGGGAAAGCAAAAGGACGAGTGAGACTCCACAGAGCACGTAGCTCGGCGGAGCTCAGTGAGGTAGCCTCTGGCTCTGCTGCGCAGGGCCTTTGGCTGAGACACGGAAAAGTGAGACCTCAGGTAAGCGGCATAGACCGAAGCCGATTCCCTGGGAGAGGAACAGTTAGGAGAGGAAGAAGACGAGGAAGGAGAGCCAGCAATAGAGCGAAGAAGAGAGTGCACAGATTTAGGATTAGATTTAGGTGAAAGAGAAGTGCAGGTCGTCTGCCATGCCTCAGCCTTGGCCTTGGCAATGACCGACGAGGCACGTCGAGAAGCGGAGATGTAAGCCTGGCGATCTTCATCACTTCTGTGAGCAGTAGCGAAAGCCTTGCGTCTTTCACCAACCGCTTCTTCCACCTCAGCAGACCACCAGGCTTTAGGAGGGCATTTGATGCGGCCGAAAGGAATGGAAGATTTGGCCGCATTCATTGCCAGAGAGGTAAAGAGAGCAGCTGCAGAGGAAAGAGAAAGAGACGAGTATTCCTCTGCAGTAGGACAGTGAGAGTCAAAGTAGGAGGCAAAGTCATCCCAGCGAGCTTTCTGCAAATTGAAGGAAGGGGGGCGCTCGTTGGGGTGAAAGACCGGAGAAAGAGGGATAGATAGAAGAATTGGTAGGTGGTCAGAACCCAGGTCCTGAAGCACCTCCCAGGAGCAAGAAAAAGCAAGAGTAGAAGGAGCAAAGGAGATGTCAGGAGAGGAGCGACTGCCGGAGGAGCGATGGAGAAGGGTGGGTGTGTCAGGGTCATTGAGGGGGAGGAGGTCTGAGGAGATGACCCAGTCGAATACTTCCTCCCCACGGGGGTCGGAAGTACCTCTTGAGTCCCAAAGCGGGTGATGGCAATTGAAGTCCCCCAGAATGAAGAGATTTCTGGAGGAGGGAAGAATTGAGGGAGAGAAGGAATCGGTTCTGCCATCCGTTGGGGAGGAGCGAATAGGGGGGGCATACACATTAAGAAATGACACCGAGGAGGATTTGTTAAGAGAGATGTTGACCCCTACATAATCAGAGTAGGGATCGAGCGAAGAAAGAGAGGTGGTAGAAAGTTCAGAAAAGGATAGGCCCTGTCTGACGAAAATGACAACGCCGCCACTGGCATGCGAGGCATCAGAAGAGAGAATGCCAGACCGGGAGTGAGTACGATCAGAACGCAGAACAGAAAATCCAGGAATCCGGAAAGAGGAAGATGAGTTAAGATTGGATTCCTGAATGCAGATAAGATCGACAGGATGGGATGAAAGAAAGTGAAGTAGTTCAGTGCTCCTGGCTCGAAGACCTCCAGCATTCCATTGAAGAACCCTGAGAGAGTCAGGGGGAGGAGAGAAGGCAGGAGGTGCAGAAGTATAGCCAGGAGCAAGGGACGGTGGTGGAAGGGTAGGGGAAGGAGATATAAGATGGGCAGATGGGGGATAAGAAGTTTGGAGACGAGGGTGGGGCAAGAGTGCAGCATTAGCAGAGGGGGGGCCAGATTCCACAGTGGAGGTATACGTGCCGGAGGAGTCCGAGGAGGGGGGAGTCACAGTGTTACGGCAGGGGGGGCAGCTCCAAGAGTGAGAGCTGCCAAGAGCTCTGAAGTTAGATAAAGAAAGTTGTGAGCACCTTAGATGGACCCATTTGGAGCAAGCGCAGCATTGCACCGACTTGCCCCGCCAGGTCACATTTCCAGCGCACACAGAGCAAGGAAAGATGGGGCCAGGGTTAGGATGAACGTTACCGCTCATCAGGAGAAGAAGAAGAATGAGGAGACGAAGGAGGGCAAGAGTAGGGCAGGAGAGAAGAAAAAGTAAGAACAGGCGACCGATTTTAAAGATGCTGTGTGCTGCCCTTCTGCGGTCGTTCAGGGGGCAGCATAGCGAAAAAATGAATGGGGAGTGCCCGGGGTAACTGGGACCCTCGGGAAAGCCAACAGCCATTTCGACCCAACCCAAACGGGGCCGGGGACCGCACCACCACGTTGAGGCGGCTGTTGATTGGTGCAGAATTGTTCGGTTCGCTGTAGGGGTCTAATTTGAAGCTATATTTACTTAAACTCCTAACAAAACAACACGAGATCACTTAATTTACCACAATATCAATCAATTTTGTAAAAAATTGCTTATGAAGTCTTTGCGTCACGTTCTCAAAAGACTACGCTTTATCAAGTCAAATCGCTGTAAAAAACTACATGGCGATTGGCGGAACAGGTATCCATCCGCCATTTATCCTTGTCCCATAAATACGCCATTGTGCAAGACTATGAAAAGAAATCTCTTAGATCTTAAGTGCTTGCACGCACCAGAGCATGGCAAAAATGCGCCGTAATATTGGAATCATTGTGGTAAGCTCTTCCTATTTGCTACTTGGTAACCACTATTTGCAGATCCCTGTTCTAGTCTACTGAAGCACGAATATATAGAAGCAGATGTTGGACGTTGATGGTTTGAGTATTACTTAGAAACTTCTTAGGTTGAAAACGATATTTGATATCTGTCGAAGACCAACGGTAAAAATATTTTTAATCATCACGTCACGACTTGATGAAATGTTGTTTTTTAGAAATACTGGGAGACATAGGCCTAAGTTGCAAGTTCGAACAATAAGAGAACATTTTTATCAAGCCTGCCGCAATCAGATTACTAAACCTGAGTTCAGTTCTTGTATAGAAAGTCTCAGTACAGACGACTGATCTGTTTTCTAAGCTTGTCCGATGTTTTTCAAATAAATATGTTCTCATACGCCGAGGCTCAGTGTATTTACTGCAAGTCTTATAGATCTGAAATTTGACGTAAGGTTATTACTTGGACGAGGAGTTAAAAAACACTAGATTTCAATGTTGTCTATGGTTTCCGAAAACACTGGTCGATATTTATTGGGGAAAGGAGATGGAAGCGGTGAATCTTGTTAAAAAACATCTTTCATCCAGAGACTAAGACAGCCAAAACGTTTGGAAGAGGCAAAATTATTTAATCCTGAATCGTATTTGCTAATGACGTCGTTAAGAGAACTTACACGATTTTGATAAAAATCATTGATACTTAGAAAATTTAAGAAGTAATGTCTGGGGTAAAGCTAAAATTAATATCATTTTTTTTGAAGAAACTTAGAAATTCAGTCAAGACAAGGCTTTGATAAATCTTTTAAAGGAAGACAATGCCTTTTTGCCACCGCCTTATGTCCACCCAATCTTGAACCACGGCTTACTATAAATACGGCCGTATATGTCACCTTTTGATGGCTAAAATTACCAGGCCTACAAACGTGAAAAGTAATAGCAAGTAAATAAACGAGATAACAGAGAATTTAATTAGCTGCTTGTCATCAAAGTAAAAAACACAAAAATATTGTGGATTTTAGGAATTTTGAATGATAATTGGTACACTTGGGTTCTATTCCCGAGAAGTTACACTACAAGAATAGCAGCCACGTTTAAAAAAGATGTAACCCTGAAACTTGTCTGCACAATTGTTTCCACAGGTTACATGCGATCTTAAAAAATACAAACTTCATAAACATTAAACAAGCAAGCAAGGGTATTCATATGACAATATGTTAACAATCACTAATATGCAAAAGCAATAAAAAAATTAAAGTTTAAAAATACTGCATTAGCATCTTGACTCTGTTTTTCAATTAGCATTTGCAAAGCACAAAAACTATTTAGACCTTTGTCTTTTTTTGAAGCCAGTAATGGTATCTTTTTCAATGGAATCATTTTTATGTTTTTGTTTGTTGTTACAATAAATGCTTATAATCATTCTAATAGCCAGTTTTAAGGCTACTTCCTGATGAACCTCGCAGGAAAAATTGTGCTGAGGAAGGCATTTTAACAATACGCTGAAACCAGAATCGCGTATGTTAACATTGTCCTGTCGAGTCATAAAGTCATCAAAATAATCCATCAAAGCAAAAGCAAAACATCCAAATCAGCCAAGTAGGAGGATCGAACAGTCAGATTTCCTTTAAAAAGGTGGTTATAATATGAAATGGTAGAGGAATTATCCACCATAAATGATATGTGCAGTATAATTCACACTTTAGTCTATTTAACAGTTTTTTTGTAACAGTAACCAGAAATTGTTACTGCAACTTCTTCACTACCTTTAAATAAAGCAATGTTGTCCGTGACAACCTCATCAAATATCTTTTCTCTTCTAATACGCCATCCCCTTCTTTTATCAGTGATTTGCATAAAAGAGTTTTTTTGCTGTTCAATACCTCTCTTATGCTTACCAAAAAATTTCCGCCGCTCATTTGGCGATATTGCAAAAATCTTTGCTCAAGTGGGTCACTTTGAAATTTAGCTGGATTAATGAACTCGTAGGCTTCTTGAAGCAGATCTGTCGCTGAGTGTGTTTGTGCTTGCAGGGTCAACACCATGAAACGTTTGCTGTGATAAGCACAGACCACTTCTGGTTTTACTCCAGCTGGAAAACCAGTCAGCAAGCGATTGTAAAAACTCCATTTTTCCATCATCTTTTACAATTGCACTGGCCAGCGGATTTGCAGAAAATCTTGTTTTGGAATTAACAATTGTACATCACTTATTAATCAGAATTAAAAAGCTTTGCATATCCTTTCGCTGAGGACAATAACATTTGCAGGCGGCTATTGTTGACTGGTCAAATATGTTCAGAGTAAGGCTAACATTTTGCTTGTGATTGAATGGATGCAATGATTTAAATGTAAGTTTGTGGGCATTTCGCTAATTAGCTTATAGTTTACAGTCTTCATCATGTATTAACCTCAGATCCGACCAAGCGATGTAGCCTGGGCTTGATTCAATTACTTCTTCATTAATGTTTAATGAGAGTGAGGAAAAAACCAATTTCTTTGCATTTAACATGTAGTTTCGAATATTTTTAATTAAGTGGACATTATCAAAAAAGAGGTTGGTAACTGTTTCATTTTCAGAATGCTTTATGTACCAATCGCTTTCTTCTGAAAACATAGTTCGCAAAGCTTTAAAAGCATTAACGCTTGCAGCATGATTGTCCGTCAGTATCGCTCGAACTTTAAAACCTGATTGGCTAAGGCAGAAATGCCCCTAGCCATTTCATTGGCCAACCATTTACCATTAAGTGCAGTTATAGGGCAACCTTTAACCACAACCGGCACAGAGTTCTTTAACCCTTGGATCATGAATACAATGATGCCTTTGTAAAAATCTCCTTCATCACAACCAATGAACTTTCCTTCGCTGTACTGCGCACATTTACGAAGATACATCTCGTCAACCATAACAGTTTTATGTCTTGAGATATTTTGCCACTTCCCCTTAAATAACTGCATACTTTCAGAGCATCTATGCTTCCTTTTCTGAGTTTACTTAACAATGCCAAAGAGGGTAGAGGAAAATGTTCTTGGAGTAATTCATATGCTTGAAATGATGTATATCGAACCAGCATGGCTAAACGAATAAGCTGTGATGAATAGGGCAAACGACCTTTGGCTTTGTAATGTTGTTGATTGCTCATTTCCACTAGCAATTGATTTTGATTGTCTTTAAAGCTCCTAAGATACGACGAAAAATTGTCTAGCATACTGAAACTGTTCTGCTGAGCAGTTTTGCTTTTAGTAAGCCATTGTGGTAAAGGAACACTACAGCCAAAAAATTGCAATTGAACATTTAGATTTCTGTCTACTTAATCGCTTCTTCAAATTGTGCAAAGCCGGTGGTTTGATTTGAAGCTATGTCGTAAAAAATAATAAAATTTTCAGTTTTTCACACTGCTAGCCTCTGGGAGCATTCTGCTCACTTAAATCTTCAAAATGATAAATAATATCTTGTTTTTTAAAGTCTTTTATTTCATCTTTTTGAAATATACGGACCTTTGGAGCTTTACAAGGGACAGCTGAAATTTGCAAAGATGATGGGTGCTTTAAAGCCTTTTCGGTGTAGACAGTTGGATAAGGTTTCATAACTTTTTCCAAGGTGTTTCGTTTTCCCGGAATAATGAATTCTTCTTTAAAATGTTCAATGCATATTACAGAGTTTTTAGTTGCTTCCAATCACGGCGGTTAACAAACTTTATCCACTTCTCAAATAACTCAGAATCTTTGAAGGGAAATTCAAAAGCGGACACTTTTTCGTTTGATGTGCTATAACCAGAATTGCAACCGAAGACCATGCACTTATTTACCATCGAACTTACTTATGTTGCTGGTAATATTAGGGTGTTATATCAAAAGCAATTAAAAACAATTTAAAAGTATATCTTATACCTGAAAATCAAGAAGGGCCTTAGCTATGATAGCATTGGGCCTACAGGTAAAGGCCCAATGCTTTCAGGCATTATTTATTCTAAATACAGTAGGCGCCGCTTATTATGACCAATTTGGTAAGGTCCGGAATTTCTCCATTTAAAATCCTCCGTTGAATATGACCAAATTTCGGATAATATGACCAACATTTTCTCCATCTCTCTTGTTACAGTACAGTATTTTTTCCCGCCACGCACTTATAACTTCACTTTTTCAACATATTGTTACATACTGTACTTGGTTTTACCGTTACTTGTACTGTTACAATACTGTATTTTGTTTTTCTGCCAACGTCACTTGTTACTTCGGTTGAACGATAAATTTGACGGTATTTGGACTTATTGTGGCTTAAGGCCTCGATTCAGGTGCGGTTATGGCGACTTCGGTTTTTATAACCATTCGGATATTATGACCAAAATGGTCTGGTCCCAAGGTGGTCATATTAAGCGGCGTCTACTGTAATGGCAATGTCGTCAAGTGGATAAGAGTGCCGTTTGTGGTGGCATGGCTCGCTTTTGCCTTTGGGAAAACACATTGCAACAAAGTTTCCTGCTTGCTTGCACTAAAGTCACATATTGTGCCATCGGTGTATACTTAAGTCACCCAAAACGCGTCAAAACACAAATACTGATCTCGTAATAACTAAAAAAAGATTTTTTATGACCAAAGATTAACAATAAACTATACAAATAGTGAATATAATATGTCTTGCTCAAAATCAGCAATACGACATATGAAATAAGCTAAACAACTTAACTCATTTACCGTATTTGCCGGACTATAAACCGCACCAGATTATAAGCCGCACCTCACCAATTTTTCCCAGAAAAAAACGCACCGCGGTATAAGCCGCACCGGACTATAAGCCGCATTTTTAAAACACTAAATGTAAGGACTTTAGCCCCATTTTATCGTAAATAAATCATTTTAAAAAAGCTACTGACAACACCAAATAGTATATTCACCAAATTATTTTATTAGTTTTCTGAGAATTCATCATAATTTTCATCACATTCAGAATTAATATCAGTCAATTCAAACAAGACTATCTATTAGCAAATGGAAACTTACCGGTAAAACATAAATTGAATGGACTGGTGTTCCTAGCCATTACTAGATTCAGGTTTTTTTTAATTTTCTGGTTTTAAAAAATAGATTCAGGTTTTTAAAAATTTTCTGGTTTTAAAGTTAACTTATAAGCCGCACCTGACTACAAGCCGCACCCCTTAAATTAAAACACATTTCAAGTTTTTAAGTGCGGCTTATAGTCCGGCAAATACGGTACTCTTTAAAACACTCTTATGGGCGATTCTTTAGTAATTACTTTGTTTCATAATTTGAAGATAGACTCCAATACAAATAATAATGTAATTTATTAACTATCTTGTCTGCATTTCTATTGCCTGTACATATCTTGTCTTGATATAAAACACTATTCATCGCCTTGTATTCTCAATTGTAGTGACATTTTTGTCTTATTTGCTCTGCCAAAACAACTCGATTACTTTGTAACTCAGTGCGTGCTTTGCTTTGCACTAGCGTTACAATCAATTTTAAACCGTGTGTGCGAGAAAGTGCAACCTTGTTACGTCGCTCGCACATACATCTCGCCAACGTCTCTCATTGACTTAACCGTCTCGCCTTTTCGCTGTGGTAAAGAGTCGGTCTGGTAATTTAGGCCATCAAAAGGTGACATATGCAGCCGTATTTATAGCAGGACATGCTCGAGCGTGTTTCTGAAATATTGAGGGGAGAACAAAATATTGTTTGTTCACATATCTGACTAAAGATGCTGCGGCAACCCTGGATCCGCTAGTGTTCTTAGAATACGTGTTCTTTCACATCATTGCCGAACCACTCTTTTGCTAGCTATTTGTTTATTCAAGGTAACTCTGAAACCTACAAATAAAGGTTAAAACAATTTAATCTCGTGTAAAAACAAAGTAAATCACGATAATTGACTTGAAACGGGCCAACCGGCAAACAACTTTCTATCACGAATTGGTGACTATCGATGTGAAAGCGTATCGCGTTGGTTTGCCTTATATGGCACAGATACGCTCTGGTCTGCGCTTTAGTAAAATTTATTGGTTCTTCTTCGCGAGGTAAACACTCTTGTCCGATGACGTTCACCAAAAGCATGTGATGCTTTTTCTCTTCTACAACAAACATTGCGCAAGCGTCATGTATTTGCTCGATCAACCAATTGAAATCGTGCTGATCAGTTCCAAACAGTATGAAGCCAAGACTAATCTTTAAAAAGCATGTCATTGAAACTTGAAAGTACATAACAGCAATATCGCTGCAGGGTAGGTTAGAGCAGTGCTTCTTAAACTTTTTTGGTTTTGTTCACCCCTAGCATCCATCTCCAGATTTCATTCACCCTTGTCCCTTGTTATGATAAACTCAAGCTAAGTTTTACCATTGCAAATCTACAATTTCTCGAGTCAAGAGATATAAAGCTACAAAAGCACAAAAGACAGTCACCAAATTTTTGTACTTATGCACTCATTGCAAACCAACTTCACTATTACAAGAAGCAAAAAAACAACAGTTCAGTAGTCGATTTACTGCAGTAAATTGTTTACTAGTGACTTGGATGCTCCTGAACTTTCGCAACTAGTTTTTCAAATCGTGGATGAATCAGTCTTTCTAATGCCACTCTCATCGATGAGTCCACACATTTCAGTGCATTTCTCTTTTTAGTTTTCAGTTCCACTAGGCATGAAAATCCTTTTTCTGACAAGTAAGTAGTAGGCATGAGCACCAGTTCCTGCAAGGCTTTTAGAGCAATCGTCTTATACTCAGGGAATTCGAGCAAGCTGACCCAATAATCGCCATAATAGGGATGTGTTTTGAAGAAAGATTTTTGAGAAAAATCATTGTGTAACTCCAACAGTGTTTCCATCATGTCTCCAAGGTTTGTTTGGGACAAATGATCAGCAATAAAAGGATTTATTATCCACATTTCTTTTTCCAAGTCTTGATGCAGTTTTGTTGGGAAATACATTTCGAAATTTTCACTTAGGAGTTGCAAATGGTCCAGTATTATAGTTGTTATCCTATTTTCAAGCTCTGGTGCATTATCTTCCCAGTTGCATTCTTTCATATAGTTTTCCAAATTCGGAAAGTTTGAGAGATTGTTTTTGCCAACGTTGCTTTGCCACGTTTTTATCTTCAGTTTCATGGTTTCTATTTTCCCTGAGACATCAAAGATGTCTCCACCTTTACCTTGAAGTGACAAATTTAATTGATTTAAATGATTAAAGACTGATGCCATGTAATGCAATTTCGATATCCAAATATCATCTTCAAAAAGTAATCCACTTTCATCATTGCGAGATTTTAAAAATTTATACAGTTCATTTCTCAGCAACAAAACTCTTTGAAGAACTTTTCCTCGTGAAAGCCATCGAACTTCACTATGTAGAAGCAGAGTTTTGTGATCTGCAGACATTTCATCGCAAAGTTTAAAAAACAATCGACTTGTTTTTGCTTTAGGACGAATAGCATTGACAATCTTCACCACATCACTCATCAGTTTATCAAGCTCACTCGCCTTATCAGAGGAATGTGCTCTCAGTTTCTTTGAAGCTAACGCTTCACGATGTAGAATGCAGTGTAAAAGCTTGCACTCTGGGGACCTAAGTTTGATCAGTGCAGTAGCACCTCTGTGTTTTCCTGTCATAGCTGCTGCACCATCTGTAGTTACAGCAACACAGTTCTGCCACGATAAATTTTCATTTAGAAAAAATTCGTCTAGCTTAGAAAAAATAAATTCCCCAGTAGTCTGCACACCAACCGGAAGGCAGAACAAGAAGTGTTCAACAATTTTCTTAACACTTTTGTCTGGAAACCGACAATAGACAATAAGTTGGGCATCGTGTTTAATATCTGCGGTTTCGTCCAACTGCAATGCAAAGCAGGGTGCTTCTTTCAGTTTAGCAATTAACTGCTGCTTGATATCGTCAGCAATCATGGAACCTCGAACTGACATTGTATCATTGGACAATGGTATTTGTTCCACTTTATCTACAGCTTGCTTTCCGCCATGACACAAATTTGCTACAATCTTCAAGCATGGCTTGATAACTGATTCAGCTTCGCTATATGGCTTCTTTTGTTGCATAAGCACATGCGCTATTTGAAAAGAAGAAAAAAGCAAAGGTTTTGTGTTGGCTGAGGTGTTTCTAACCAATGATTTAAGAGCACTCTGCTGATTGTATAAGTAGTCATGTTGTTTCTTGAAAAACTGCACAGACTTGTTTTGATGAATGGCGTGTTTGGTTTGCAAGTGATTGCGTAGTTTTGAAGGAGCTAAACAGCTGTTGCGATATGTTGCACTACAAAACATGCATTGAGCAGATGGCACAAGGCTGGTTTCTTCACTTTGGGGTAGAAAAAAGCCATATTTGATATAATCATCATCCCATTTTCGTCTTTTCACTTTAGTATTCTCGTTACCAACTTTCCTCTTTGGAGTAGGTTTTTTTAACTCTAACGCAGATGCAGCTGGCCTTGGTTGCCTATCTGGTTCAATGTCATTACTGCATGCACCGAAATTAAGTATTTTCTGAACATATTTCTTAGACATACTGCTGTTTTTTTATCTAAAATTTATCAATAATTACAGTACGAAAGCAATGATTTACGAAAACAGAAGTAATTGCATCACTTCTGTTTGATCACCTGACGGTTCACCCTTATTCACCCCTTTTGGTTGGTTCACCCCTGCAAAAATTTTATTCACCCTGGGGTGAACCATTCACCAGTTTAAGAAGCACTGGGTTAGAGTATGGTAAATAAGCTGTAAGTAGAGTTCGCCAATGTAGGCCCGAAACCAGTAGATCGGGTTGGAGAAAGAGTGAGACATAAATAAATTAAAGTGGGCCACACTGTTTAAGCATCGAAAATTAATCGATGTTTGTGGGGAACAAAAATCAATAAAACGTCATTCGGTTAAATCGAGATTAAATTAATTTGAATGAGGAGTGTTATGATCAAAGCATGTGGGTGAACTGTGAAAATCTTGTTTGGTCACATCGGAGGTCACTCAAAAAAATTGCTTGAGGCTTCGCCCTCTCTCTTGTCCTTCTGTCTATGGGTTACAGTGATTGTCATTGTGTAGACTAGGGTAGCGCATGTAGACATGTAGCAGTGAGCAAGGCGTTGGATTTGTGTGTGAGAGTGTTTTGCATGAAGTCAAATCTTGCTGGTTGTTTTTGTAGGCCGAATCAGGTTTGGTTTAGGTCAAGTCACATTGAAGTGCAGATTTAGTCTATTTTATTTGATTTTACAATCTTCAAGTTTTTTAGGTGTGTTGAATTTACACGTATAAGTTTTATATATAGTGTTCTGAGTTTTAAACCCGCAGTCTTTCGATACAAGTCTTGACACTCAGTTCATCATGTCGTGCTGTTGGTAATTGCATTTTGAGTCTTTTGCCCCGAGTATTCAGGATTTGCGTTCAAGCGCGCACGCTTCTTGCTGGGTAACACTGATTTAATGAATTCGGAATTGTCGGAATAGTCGGAATGGACACTAAAATGAGGAACTGTCGGAAATGTCGGAATGACGCTTTTCCTAAAAAGAGGAACGTCGGAACAGTCGGGATTGTCGGAATAGTTAAAATTTTTTTAAAATACGAACTATTTGAATTCACAGACAAATGTTACGTAGGCAGAACACAATCCATCATAACATTACATAAATCAAACAACACACATTCAATCAATGACTTTGAAATACATGGAGTAATATAAGAGCACAATTATACACATATTCATAGACGCTCATCTAATTTAATGAATTCGGAATAGTCAGAGTGAACTGATAGCAAAATGCTACGCATATAGCTAAGCAATGAGTGAATTTCATGAATTCGGAATGGTCGGAATAAGCTGATAGCAAAATGCTACGCATATTGATTTAATGAAGTCGAAATGATCTGATAGCAAAATGCTACGCATATTGCTACACGTTGAGTTAATTTTATAAATTTGGAATGGTCGGAATGATCTGATAGCAAAATGCTACGCATATTGCTAGGTGCTAAGCTAATCTCATGAATTCAGAATGGTCTGATGGCGAAATGCTACGCATATTGCGAGGCGCTGAGCTAATTTTATGAATTCGGAATGGTCTCAATGATCTGATAGCAAAATGCTAAACATATTGCTACATGCTCAGTTGATTTCAAGAATTCGGAAATGTCGGAATAATCTGATAGCAAAATGCTACGCATATTACCAGTCGCTCAGTTGGTTTAATGGATTCGGAATGGTCGGAATGATCTGATAGCAAAATGCTACGCATATTGCTAGTCGCTGAGTTAATTCAATGAATTCTGAATGGTCGGAATGATCTGATAGCAAAATGCTACTCATATTACTAGTCGCCCAGTTGGTTTAATGGATTCTGAATGTTCGGAATGATCTGATAGCAAAATGCTACGCATATTGCTCTGCTTATTTAATGAATTCGGAATGGTCGGAATGATTTGATATAAAAATGCGACGCATATTGTCAGACGCTGAGTTAATTCAATGAATTCTGAATGGTCGAAATGATGTGATATCAAAATGCTACGCATATTGCTAAACGCTGAGCTAATTTAATGAATTCTGAATGATCTGATAGCAAAATGCTAGGCATATTACTAGACGCTCAGTTGGATTAATGGATTCGGAATGGTCGGAATGATCTGATAGCAAAATGCAACGCATATTGTCAGACGCTCAGTTAATTCAATGAATTCGGAATGGTCAGAATGATCTGATAGCAAAATGCTACTCATATTACTAGTCACTTAGTTGGTTTAATGGATTCGGAATGGTGAGAACGACCTGATAGCAAAATGCTACGCATATTGCTACACGCTCTGTTCATTTTAATGGATTCGGAATGATTTGATATTAAAATGCTACGCATATTGCTTGACGCTGAGCTAATTTTATGAATTCTGAATGGTCGGAATGATCTGATAGCAAAATGCTACGCATATTGCTAGACGCTCTGTTCATTTAATGAATTCGGAATAGTCGGAATAATCTAAAAGCAAAATGCGACGCACATTGCTAGGAGTTAAGCTAATTTAATGAACTCGGAATGATCTGAATTCAAAGCGGTACCATGTTTTTGAAGTTTACATTAAACGAAGTGAAAAGCGAATGCACAATTGCTTAAAACGTGGTGAGAGCGAACAATTACTGAAAACGTGGCGAGCGCAGCGGGGGTGTTTTTCTCAAATCTCACATTTTTGCACCAGTGGCGGCGGCTTTTTACAAAAGATCCACGATTTTAGCTTCACAAGAGATATGACGATGTGCAGTAATTGAAAAGAGCTAAAAAATAACTTTCCACGGGGCGGGGAGGCGACATATTGAAAAGGTTGAGAACTACTGATTTATAGGCTGTACAGTCTATATACTCCATATCAATGTGCACAGAGATTTAATTTAGCAGCAAGAAGCAATGTAGTTACTAGTTATTGGGAGGAAGGAAACTACTTAGTAGAACTTTAGTCTACAAGTCCTACCGTATCCTGGTCAGTTGAGTATTGCAATCCTTCAACTGAAATCGATAGTCTGATCCCGGTTGCAGGAATTCTGCATTCTAGTTTTAGTAAGTTGCGAATCACGAAAATCAGCAATAAATTAACATTAAATAACGAAACAAGCTTATTAAACTGAATTTGACCTTATTTGCAAAATACAAAATTAACGGTAATAAATCTACTAGAATCTGTTGATTTGTTTGCATCATCCCAAGATTAAAGCGTGGCCAGCAGATTAAATTGTCACTTCCTGATGGCCCGCTATTAAATTAGGTTGGAGTACACTGATCTGGTAAAATGGAAACCCAATGAGCGGTTCATCAACAGGACCAATTAGTAATCATTACTTTACAGTGTAATTTGGTATTATTATCTTTTAAGTTTTAAACGGAGATAAATCTCATTATTTTGTAATTTGGTAATTGCTTTGAATACATGCATTGTATTGTAAATTCTTATTTGAATGACAATAGTGTTTTATGATGCAAAGATCAATTTCTCCACCTCAATTACAAGATTTTGGAAATAGACCTTTGTCATTTGAAGAGGCTAAAACGTTATTGCTAGGTGACGAAAAGAAAATTTCAAATGTTGCGGCTGTAAAACCGCAGGGTGGGTTTGGATACTTTTTTCAAGGACCCACTTTGAGGGCCAAAAACGATTTTGTCTGCGATTAGTATCGATTTTATTCTGATCGAAGACACGTAAAAAACGGAGTATTGAAACGATATTACAAAATCAAGGTGCCTGGTATTAAAAAAAAAATTGTGTCTTCTGAATTTCAAAGACACGTTTCACGTTATATAATGCTTACAAAACTAAAGAAGAAAGTCCAATATGTTTGCTTCATTATGTTGGAAATTCAAGTTGTTATTTAGATTCTAAACATGGAAACGCCAAAAAAACCGGTTACTATTTACCAACAGCGAAAACTGTTATAAAAGAAATTGAATGTAAAGTGGAAGAAAAAAACCCCGAAAATGGTGTATGAAACAATGCATGTGATCAAAAGTCATCAGAAAAGGCAAGACTGGATGCCAATTGATCGACCCAGAGAACGCAAACAATGCGAAAATGTGAAATACGCGGCATCCCAAAAGAAAAAACTAACAAATGATGAGTTTTTCAGCTCAGTTGAATTGGCTATCCAGACCGATAACTTTGTACGGCAGTTCACGGTTTACCCAGACTTAGTTGTGCACCTTGCTAGCGATGGTGTTTTGACCCTTACCAAGGATCTGATAGAGCAGTCTCGTACAAAGTCGAGCCTAAAGCAGCTTGTGTCATACGACATAACATTTCTATTGGGTGACTTTTATGTTTCAATACTAGTTGCACGAAACACATGTTTAGTTGACGATCCAATATTTTCTGTTTCTTTTCTTATCCATACCAAAAAATACCATAAAGCATTTTTGGCTGATATTTTTGAAGAAACCGGACCGGCCAATTCTAAAAATATTCCCATAATCACAGACAGGGAAAACGGTATTACCGATTGCTTACAAACCAACTTTCCGACATTAACAAATATTTACTGCACAAACCATATCATAGGTGACATTAAGCAGTGGCTACAATCAAATGGAACAAAAGATGATATCAAGGTGCTAAAGGACGACATCAGGCGATTAATTCAATGCCTCACAAAAAAAGATTTTGACTCAACGTACAAAGTGTTGTCCAGTACTTGGTCATTGCCGTTTGTCGAGTATGCCAAAAAGCATTTGTATAACGATCTTATTGCTCATTGCTGCTACTTTGTAACATGTAAATTTTCTGCTTTTCCCAAAGGGCTAATTGTGACAAACAACATAAGTGAAAGCATGAATCATGTCATCAAATGTGTTTCCGACCACAAACAAATGCCACTAGATTGCATGATTATGATATTCAAACAGATGCAAGACATGTTTTACTATGAGTTTCTTCGAGCCCTTACAAAATTTGGAAACATTCAACTAAAAAAGAATTTGAAAATTGTTTCAAACCACGGGAAAAGGTCGAATTGTCACCAATTATGTCAATGGAGCAAATTGTGGAAAATATTATGTCAAAAGAGCATCCGGTTGTTCGTGATGTGGAAAAGGGCGGCAATTTTCGGCTCACTCAACTTGCAATTGCACGTCTGTGTATCAAAAAATTTTTGATAGGTTTCATTGCTGCAACAGCATCATTTTCCGTTGTCAATCCCTTTACAGGAAATGTTCAGAGTGTAAAATACTTTCCCAAACCATCAAAATGTTCATGTCCAAGTTCAGGTCGATGCTTTCACATTTTAGCTGTTAATATGGCCCTCAGGGAAGACAAGTCCAACTTAAAATGTAAAGAAAAGTATTCATTGTCTATGCTCTTTAAAAAAAAGAGGAAAAGGTAAAAAATCGGGGTTAAAACGTCCGAGGCCTAATGATTGTGATTATGACGTCAATCCAGCTCCAGATGCACCATCTCCACTGCATAGAAAGCTCTTACAAAACCCTACAGCAACATCCACTCCAAAAAGAAATAACAACCCCCCAAGGCATGCCAACAATGCATGTAGACCATAGCAGTACGTTCTGCGAAAAGGTTAGAAAACATGAAAACATGGAGACTAGCATTCACGAAAAACGGAAAGAAGATAAGCATGCAATATTTCCTTGGGAAGAAAAGAAAGAAATTTCTATTGAAATTTGTGATCTGAAGAGAAAACTGGACAATAAGCTCTTTTGTTTGTCGGACACAAATTGGTAAACCGATGAAGTTGTTGAAAATGCCATTCGATGCATTTTGTCTACGGTAACAAGTAATGAAACATTTTTACTTTGGGATACGTTTTTCATGATATACGCAGCCAAGGATTTTTATGACCGTATTGCCGCTTATGCCTGTAACAACGAGGCACTCAATTTCGATAATTTTGTATTTATTGTAAATCCTGGTGCTCACTGGTATATGGTAATGGTAAACATCAAAAGTAAAAAAAATTTTCCGTAAATTCGTTGAGTTCAGTGTCTCACCGAAGTTTGAAGACATACTTTGAGCGCATTTTTCGTATTGTGAAAGCAACTTACGCTGTAGCATCTTTGTCGACCAACGAAGATGAATGGACATTTATTTGCTGCTTAGATGTGCCACAACAACAAAATCAATACGACTGTGGTGTAAACGTTATTACAAACATGTACTGCATGGCAAACAACCTTGCGCTTCCAACTATGCTACCTTCACATAAAGCGAGAAACTGGGTGAAAAGTTTAATTTCAAGAAGCGACATTGACATTCTGCCTACTTTAAATAAATCTCGAGACAAAATACAATTTGCCAAAATTGCCGTCGGTGTTGTATGGCTTGGAGAAATCTCGGAAATCCACGCCGTTGAGCAATCATTTTCAGGGTGGTATCAATTGCGAACTACAGCTCTCAAAAGTGGACAGTTTGTGATGCAGTTAATTGCCCAGGAAATAAGCCCACAGTAAAGCAGCTGCTTTGCACATCATGCAGAAAATGGTATCACAGTTCCTGTATACCAAAAAAAGGTTTTTTGTGTGCTACTTACTATTGCTGCACAAAAAGTACATTATAATCAACAACGTTGATGCAGCAACAAAAAACTGTTTTGTTTTCAGTGTTGCCATATCGCGCAAATCGTCTACCTTTGGTTTTGATTGGCTGTTTTTACTATCTAGTCAATGCCTAACAGCAAGCTTTTTGGTTAGTCAAACAACTAAAATGCGTCAGATTTCACAAATCAATAAACATTTCATAAATATAAAAATTTCTTCATTCTGAAATGTCGTACTAGATCATTCCGAATATATAAAATTCGGATCATTCCAAATTCATGAAGTTAGTTCAGCACCTGGCAGTATGCGTAGCATTTTGCTATTAGATCATTCCGAATTCATAAAGTTAGCTCAGCACCTAGCAATATGCGTAGTATTTCGTATTCAGATTATTCCGAATTTATTAAATCAACTGAGCGTCTAGCAATATGCGTAGCATTTTGCTATCGGATCATTCCGAATTCATAAAATTAGCTCAGCGCCTGGCAATATGCGCAGCATTTTACCTTCAGATCATTCCGAATTCATTAAATTAGCTCAGCGCCGGGGAATATGCGTAAGATTTCGCCTTCAGACCATTCCAAATTCATATCAGCTTAGCGCCTAGCAATCATTTCAACTTCAGATCATTCCGACCATTCTGAATTCATTAAATTAGTTGAGCGTCTAGCAATATGCATAGCATTTTGCTATCAGATCATTCCGACCATTTCGAATTCTTGAAATTAACTGAGCGTCTGACAATACGCGTAGGATTTCACCTTCACACCATTCCGACCGTCCCGAATTTATTAAATCAACTGAGCGTGTAGCAATATGCTTAGCATTTTGCTATCAGATCATACAGTATTTATAAAATTACCTCAGCGCCCCAGCAATACGCGTCGGATTTCAATAAAGCTTTAGTCATTGACCATTTCATTGTACTCTTTTACAAAGAATAGGTGAAAACTCTAACGTTTTCGTCTAGCTCTCTTCAGGAGTTATAGCTAGAATGAAGCCTGGTGTTGATGGCGAGGTATTTATAGCGAAAGCGGCTGGTAAAAATGTCGGAACGTTTTGATTGGTAGACAACCAGACGTTTTGTAGAGTCCGAATTAATGACGTAATTTCAGTGTGTAGACGAATTCTTTCTGGCGACAAAGCTCTGGTTGAAGTATTTTGATGAAAGTTGCTTCCAAGGTTCATCAACACCAGGCTTCATTCTAGCGATAACTCCTGAAGAGAGCTAGACGAAAACGTTAGAGTTTTCACCTATTCTTTGTAAAAGAGTACAATGAAATGGTCGATGACTAAAGCTTTATTGAAATTTTGTACCACTTCTCATCTTTTCGCGTCGGATTTCGCCTTCAGATCATTCCGACTCTTCCGAATTCATGAGATTAGCTTAGCGCCTAGCAATATGCGTAGCATTTCAACTTCAGGTCATTCCGAATTCATAAAATTAACTGAGCATCTAGCAATATGCGTACATTTGCTATCAGATCATTCCGAATTCATTAAATCAATATGCGTAGCATTTTGCTATCAGCTTATTCCGACCATTCCTAATTCATGAAATTAGCTCACCGTCTAGCAACATGCGTAGCATTTTGCTATCAGCTTATTCCGACCATTCCAAATTTATAAAATTAACTCAACATGTAGCAATATGCGTAGCATTTTGCTATCAGATCATTTCGACTTCATTAAATCAATATGCGTAGCATTTTGCTATCAGCTTATTCCGACCATTCCGAATTCATGAAATTCACTCATTGCTTAGCTATATGCGTAGCATTTTGCTATCAGTTCACTCTGACTATTCCGAATTCATTAAATTAGATGAGCGTCTATGGATATGTGTATAATTGTGCTCTTATATTACTCTATGTATTTCGAAGTCATTGATTGAATGTGTGTTGTTTGATTTATGTGGTGTGATGATGGATTGTGTTCTGCCTGTACAACTTTGTCTGTGAATTCAAATAGTTCGTATTTAAAAAAATTTTAACTATTCCGACAATTCCGACGTTCCTCTTTTTAGGAAAAGCGTCATTCCGAACATTTCCGACAGTTCCTCATTTTAGTGTCCATTCCGACTATTCCGACAATTCCGAATTCATTAAATTAGTGTTACCCCTTCTTGCTTTCAAATCGGCGTCGCGTCTTTGCATCGTAGCTGCTGTGCGGTTACAGCTGCGCTATTTCCAGCGCTGTTCGCATTCTCGGTCAGCTTAAGTTTTGCTCGCTTGCTGCTTGCCTTATGCAAATAGACCGAGTCAAAATGTTTGTAAACGAGATTAATTGAGAAATTTACAACTGAGAGAACCGTCGAAAGCATTTGTGTGAAATAACTATCAGAGAATAATTGTTGGATATTGTCACTGTTGTTTTGAATTACCAGTATACTGAAACGTCTTGCATATATATTTGGAACGGTTCCGCCATAGTCCGGTAAGCCCAATTGTAATATTTGCTCTTGTTACCTATTTTCCCGCTGGATTTTTCTTTATATCAACTGTTTTATATCTAAATTATTAATCCGTAATATTTGCTCTTGTTACCTATTTTCCCGCTGGATTTTTCTTTATATCGACTGTTTTATATCTAAATTATTAATCCGAAATTCGAGCCTAACTTGTAGTAGTCTGATCCTGTTTTTATGTATGTGAACTTGTGAGTAATCGAACCCGCATTATAATCTTATTTGTGTGTGTTTCATTTGCTAATTCATCTCCGTATTTCAGATAACCGTACTTCTTCACGGTCCGCCACGCTAATACCACTTTAATATACTAAATATCTACAACTTCGGGTGGAAAAGTGAATTTTGGAGTGCGCGTAAATTCGGCTATACATTCTGTCTCAGCAGTTTTCCAAAGACTGATTTTATAGGCTGCTGTTACAAGGTGTAAGCCGTTGTATTGTTTGTAATGATGACAAAACAAATGAAAAGTGATTTCTTTTTGAAGAACACCCTGGTAATGTAATTGTAACAAATAAGGCAATGTAGTGAAAGTGGAAAGCGTCCCAGAAAAACAGGAATACGATTGAAACACCGAAAATTCCCGGAATTGCAGAACAGTGTTAGAACTAAAGTTGGGAATAGCATTAGGCTGAGAATTAGGATTAGGATTAGTCCGCAGAAATTCCTGTTTTGCAGTGTCCAGAAATAAGCTGACAGGCAAACCTTCAAAAAGTTTTGAAACTCAACCTAAATGAATTTTAGTCTGCTTGATAAAAATCCATTGGCTAATCAAAAGTGCGAATAACAGCATCTGAAACTAGTGGTTTACACAGAAATTTGTCATGGGAAAGGGGGGTCTGTTGCTCTCATTAAGAAAACCGAAGACATGATTATTTTAGTGAAGTCCGGGGCATGCTCCCCAGAAGAATTTTAGAAAATTACACTAAAAAGAGCATTTTCTCGCTTTCTGGAACAAGTTTTAAGCCACTGCTGGCAAGGATTTTTTATTAAGTTGAAAAATTGCATATCGTCAATATTTATGGTGGGTTTTGAACCACAGACCCCAGAGCATACGCCATTTCTTGAAACACAGTGAAGAGAGTAAAGCTATAGTTTGATGATACAAACATTTAGGTGAGTTGTGAATGATAATCTATTCTATAAAAATATCATTGAGCAACGAGATGGCTTGATCTAATTAGGTCGTTTTTGGCAGCTATTTCTGCATTGATAGAAAGATATTAAAAAGCCGATAAAATCAGTTATATCCAGTTATGCAGTATGTCCTACAATATTATCGATTTTGTTTCGATAGGCATCGTCAGTCATGTAAAACAATTACGCTGAAAATATTGTGCAATAACTGCGTTATGCTTTTTCGTAAAAATCGATTTATATTTTTATGAATTGCACAAATGATATTTTGCAAAAAATACTTCGCCAGTCATCTATCGCAGTTACTTAAAAATTGTTGTTGCTATCGCATGGCCTACCCTGGTCTTGATTACAGAGAAACCTGAAATATAAAATATTTTGATCATTATTACATATACTGCAGCTTTTGCACTTAATAATTGCATTATATTAAGTGATCTTTGAGATTTTGTATAGCACATTATTGAAAATGATTACATTTTACATTTGTTTAATTTTTATTGTTTAATTTAATATTGATATATTCTAAAATTTATAATTTGTTTTATTTCTTTTACTGCTGCTTTTTGCAGCTGTTAACTATATTAAGTGTTTTTGAGATTGTGTTGGGCATGCTAGTAAAAATGATTACACCTTTGGATATATTATCGCTGGAGACATGGATCTTAATAATTTCGATCATAGTTTTAGCACGGTAAGTAAAGTCGGTCACAAAACTAATGATATCCTAACGGAGCGAAAAGAACGGGAGCTCTTTTAGGCGTAGATAGGGGCACATGTTTTATGCCCCTTAAATTTTATGAACTTGATTAAGGAATGAAGATGTGTTTAGTTATTTCGGCTACAAAACATCAATTTCCAATAAAGGTGATCCTACAACTTTGAGATAAGAATTGATGAAATTAAGAGTACTAATATGACCTGCAAAACAATGGTTATTCTACAATTTGTTGATAATGAAATCCATCTGTAATTCTATAATGCTTAAAAAAGTTTGATTGCTTTTGCATACTTTGGCCGAAAATTCTGTAAAGCGGCAAAGCATGATGCATTCAATCTCTTTTTGTAGATCATGACCGTTTTCAGAGATTGTTTTGCTTTGGAGATTTCAGCTATTTATTTTCTCATAGCTGCATTTAAGACAAAGTCTATTTCAATGAGTTTTCATACAATTATAACAAAGCGTTAAAGCATGATCCAACACTGCACGTTTATAGCTCAACCGTTACCAGCACTCAACAAATTTTTTTTTTTGGAGTAGATGAGGGGTAATGTTGCATAAAAACGAATATTGGAAGACCCATCATTTTTGAAAGTGCTCATTTCCATAACTTAGAGATTTTCCGGATTTTGTTCAGGAAGCCTCCTCTTTGTTAAGGCTTCTTTCATACCAAATCCATTTCTCATAACTTTTCTAAGATGGTGGCTTAGAGTTACAGAAATTGAAGAAAAAGTTTTAAAAAAATGGAATGTCAGATGTCGGAAAAAGTGCGCATGTAAATTTTTATCTGCTATTTACAGCCCTTTGGTTAATTTCAGTTGGTACATTCATAGAAGATGGCAAGTTTTGAAAAACCTTGGCATTCCACACGATCCACCTTCGATTCTTGAAATGGGAAATATGAGGGAATTTTTCAGAAACCCGCAATGGGTAAGCTTTCTAGTGATTTTCATATTCAATGAAAGTTAAATTTGAAAATGTTTTTTGAAATATGGAACGGGGAAATATCTAGGAATTATGATGGACCACTATTTGCAGATTTCGGACCAACTGAAACAAAAAATAACGAAATTATTCTCCGTGTTTTGAATAGCTCCTCGAATCTCCAGTTCACTCATAAACAATTCCTCAGCTCTCTGAACGTAAACTAATTATAGTAAAACTTTGCTTTGATATCGTGATTTCGTTTGTGACCATTTTTCATCGCATATTCTTAACTATATTAGTGATTAGTTTTTTTTGATAGATAAGGTCTACTAATATAAGTGCGAGATTAACGTTCCCGTCTCCCATCCGGGTTAGGAACTGTTGATTTAAATTAGCAAAATTTGTCATTACCCACAATCCAACATTGAGAGCACCCACTCATCAACTTGTAAAATTGTACTCATTTAGGGAGTAAGTTGACGTAATGTAGTGGATGTTTTCTTGTAAAAAATTTTTCTCTTATTTTCTCAAAACTTTGAGCTACTTACGGTTCAAACGCGATTGAACTACATATCGTGGATTGTCAAGTACGATTAGTTTTGTAGATTCGTATCATGCACTGGCCAAATATTAACCCCCACAACATATTTGTTGCGGGTAGCGACAAATATGTTGCTACAAATATTTGCCGGGACCAATAACGTGAGCAGTGCCAAGCACTTGAGGTGACAGATACATTACCAAAAAAGTCAAGCTTATCACCAAATAGCTTGGTTTAATAAACAAATTAACCACTTTGGTGTTTACCCCAACTTTGAATTTGTGCTTCCGCTTTTTTCATATTTGTTGAATGCAAGAAATAACAGTTTGTGAAATGAAACGTTTTTGTGTAAAATCAGTCTTGATTTAAGAGTAGAAACATAGGGGTTTGGTCCAATTTCGTCGCTCCCCGCAACTTTGAATTAAACCTCCCTTTCTTCGCAGTCAGAAAAAGATACTGATGACTGTTTGTGAGTCATACCAGACTTGGTTTCAGTTTTGGTTCTTCCAGTTTGGAAGAACCAAAGTTTGGAAGATCAGTATTCGGATCACAGTTAATAATATCTGAAGTTTAAGTGGAATTCAAATAAAACATCAGGCCTAACACTTGGTTATTGGATGCAAGAAATAACAGTTTGTAAAGCTAAACGTTTTTTGTAAGTTAGATCATTTTGATTTAAGAGTGGAAACATCGGGGTTCGGTCCAATTTCGTCGCTTCCACTACTTTGAATAAAACCTCCCTTTCTTTTCACTCAGGAAAAGATACTGATGACTGTTTGTGAGTTAGACCAGTTTATGTTTCAGAATAGGAAGACCAAATTTCGGTGCAGAGTTAGTAATATCTGAAGTTTAAGTGGAAATCAAGTAAAACAGTAGACCTAACACTGGGTGAAATTGCACCTAGAGGAAATCCTTTTTTTGAAAATACTGTAGCTCAGTACACCTTGTGGAATTGGGTGTAGGACATTTGGGAGAAAATATGGTGTTTTTCTTCCCACGCATCGACCAAAGCTCATAGGCTCAGTTAAGAAGCTTTATGTCAAACACATACTCACAGCGTGGGTGCACCAAGTTGTAAATCATTCAGTTCTGCCGTTAAATAGTTTATTTTTGTTCGTTGTGGAAACTTTGACTATTTTGTTGTCCTCTTCCACCTTCGGCTTTGTGCCCTCCAACCCCCGGACTTATTGAAAAAACAGAAAACAGTTCGTGAAATGATAGAATATTTGTGAGTTTGACTAGTTTTGATTTAATAATAGAATGATCCGAATTAGGGGCACTACCACAGCATAAGTTTATGAGCTACGTCACCCACTTGTGACAACTTTTGTTTTTGCAGCTTTCAGAAATGCTTTTAGGCTGACGCCAATACAGCTGGCTAAACTAATATTTTTCACCCCAATCTAACTAAGAGGTAGCCCTGCAGGGAGAAGCTGGTGGAGCTGGCTACAAGTATTTTATTTACACTGTCAATTATTTAGTTTTTCAAGTGAAGGCGTCTGAGCAAGATGTATGAGAAGGTTACAGACATACTGGCTGGTGCGGATGCAGGGACAATGGTTGTGATGTGTCAGCTACAGTAATGAACTATAAATACGTGTTTTCTTTTCAGTTTATCACCATGGATATGGAGACAATGAAGAAATATGGACCAGTTTATGGGTAAATTTGTTGATAGGCTTTAACTGCTCCTGATCATATGGTGGCCTATTAATGATAATTCTCGTGCCGTTTAGAAAATATTGCTTCATCGTAATTTAAGTAACCTTACTGCAAAAAAGCTTTGTAGGTTCTGACCCCTCAGAATACTGTCTATTTTGATATTGCTCTTGTATGAAATCATAGGCAATTGTTAACCGTAAAAAGTTGGAAAATGGCTTCCGCAAGAGTGGAGTTAAGTTGAAGCAAGGGATGAAAAGATTTTTTAAAAAAGTCTTCAACTGACCTAATGAGCCAAAAAGAAATTCTGAGGGTCTAAGCTACTTGTGTTTACAACATGCTGGCAGTTGAAAGGATTTTCAAAAAAAGTCATGTTCCATGGATATGCATTTGACAGAAAATGCAAGCTTCTGAAAAAGCGAGGCTTTTTGCATGTTTTTGAAAGGAGCTTCTTCTCTCTTTCAGTTCGCGTAATCTCTTTAATATAGACTTTCCTTTGATCACTCGTCCAGCTTAAATAAAGATACCCCTTATGCTTCTGGGGGCTTGTAATGATGTAACCATGAAATGACAGTAGTGTCCCAAATTATCTTATACTTCAACAAGATAGTCAATGCAAGCATTGCTTGTAATTAGAAGCCAGCATTTTACATTGCTTAGCAAATAAATCAGCCTGCCCTGCAAGATAAATTTGTTTGTATAGATCTTACATGTGGCTGCAACCACGAATAACTATAGCTGATCCTGAAGTATTGAAACAAGTTATGATCAAAGAGGCGTCGACCTTCAGAGATAGACTGGTGTGTTGCTGGTAAAATGATTTTTATTTTAATGTAAAATGAAGGAAGCGTGGAAATGCCAAAATCATACACCAAATGGCATGTTGAAAGTCTCCATCCGCATCAGCTGATTTTGGCTTCGCAAATAACACAAAATCTCTATTTTACATGAACTGAGATATATGACACAAGCAATCCTGTTACTACTTGATGTTCACAAATCGTTATAAGCCCAGACAGGCCCAAATACACCTTCATAGAAAAGGGATTAAATTTTTAATGAGAAATTAAATTTTTCCCGCTTTGTGAGTTGTTTTTTAAAAACCAATAAAAGTTTTCATATGTATGTCATCCTTTTTTTGTCATGGGCTTTGGTGAGTGTGTATCGTATCAATCTCGTACTCGAGCACCGGGTGTTTAGACTAGTTTGGTTAGATGATGTTTTCCTCTGTTGTACTTTGCAAGATGGAAACAACTAGATGTTTGCTAAACGTAGGAACTAAAGTATAAACTAAAATTCATCCTTTTTTGGTGATGTTTTTTTTTGTTGGAGACGACAACCGAAAACAGTGTTTGGCCGAGCGATATGAAAAACTTTTTGGCAATTGACTGTTTTGTGTGGTCCATTTTTCCCCGGATGTCCCTCTTTACACACAGAAAGCAGAATATTTTTATTTATTTTTTATCTAAATTCTTTTGAGATAACTTTTGCTTTGTGGGCAGAAGAAAACAAACAAATATACTCCAACCAGCTGACTTTGCCGGCGTGGCCCGGCAGAGGCTTTCCATCAGTAATGTTGGAGTTTATTATTTTGGTTCAACCGGCCAAGCTGGCTTCACTCATCGGGTTCTTGTGCAAGCAGTAGCGAAAAAATTTATGCTCTTTCACAATTATTATACATGAAATTGTGATCATCATATTCTCATAATCATGACTTGCAATGTTCACAAAGAATCTTGCCACAAATTATTATTAATACTGGTGAGGGAGAAGGAATTAAAACAAAATCGAAACTGATTGTAGCGGCGAAATGATGGTTGCTTTCACAATTACAGAAATATAGCCTATTATTTAATGGTAAGCCTATTTTGCGATGTGGTGATGCCCCTTTCCTATTTATATTTGGGGTATTAAGTTCCTAATCTGGCTGCGCTATTGGTCTTGTTTCTGGCATAGCGACAAAAGCGGCTCTTGTTCTTTCTATATTCAGTTTTACAAATTGTTATGGTTATGGTTATGGTTTTATATTGATTTTTTATTAAACTTGGGATTTTATTACAATGCTGTAGACTGTAGGCATAAATACCTTAACACGCGGCGTATCAGCTTAAGAAAAAATCCTTGCTTTATATTATATACATCGGCGTCACCCGAAGAGTCTCCATCAGTAACGTCGGGATTGAGAGTGTGGGTTCAGCCGGCCAAGCCGGCTTCACGTATTAGGCTCTTGTGTGAATAGTTACCAAATGTTTATGTGTTTTCTGCACATAAAATTTTCACGATATGTTGTGCTCCTTTTCCTAATAGAATATCTCATTTCAAGATCCTGGCTATGCCTTAGGTCTATGTGCTATGTTCATTGTTGACATAAACCCAAGGGAGTCTTGCATTTGCCGCAGTTTGGAAGTAAGGAACACGTTTCTGATATTAAGCTATTTTCAAGCAAAATAGCAAAAATGCGTTTCGTTTGATGCAATTTCACACAGTGACGGTGTTTTATTTTGATTTAACTTTAAACTTTCTCAAGTCCTCGCTGGCTACGCATTATGTAGCATGTTCTTTTCTCGCTGCTGGATGTGCCTTGGGGAGTTAAAAAAGTCCTTATGTTTGCCCAAATGTTTAGTTTAACCCCGGTAACTCTATACAGCTATAATAAAGCAAAATACCAATATCCTCCATGTGGTGCGATCTAACACAGTAACGTTGTTAATTTTGATTTCGCCTCAAACTTTCTCGAGTCCCTGCTGGCTACGCATTATGATTCATATTCGTTTTTCCTTGCTTAGATATGCTTATAGAAGTTAAACGTGTCCTTGCTTTTTCCAAATTTTCAGGTTTGATTTCGGTAGCTCTATAAAGCTGTTATCAAGTAAAATAAAAAACATGTTTCTCCCAAGTATGGTGCGATTTTACCCCGCAGGGCATACTATCACCCATGCCAATAAAAACGTACAAATTAATGAAGCTGCGCCAGCTTCACCGTACAAATATTTGTGAGAGCCATAGGCGCCGAACCTGGGCCTGCAGGGCCTGCCGGTAGGCCCTGGCTAAATTTCCGCATGCCCTGGCATTTTCCATAATGGTTGTAGCTAAATGGCTTGTTCTTGGCTGAGTAAGACATGTACAGTAACACAGTTGAAATCATTAGTCCGCAAAATACAAAGTTTACCGAAGAAAGCGCACCTATTTCGCTCACAAGTCATTTCATTACCACGCTGTAAATTCCGGTCGCTACAAAGGCCGTCTGATCAAGTATTATTGCGCCACAAACCGAAACCTTTGTTTCGTCATAATAATCGTAAACTAACGCAGCGGGAGTTGTGCGATGGCGATGAATAGGGCAGTCAAGACGATCACAGATCAGTAGTCTAGTTTATACTGCCGAAAACTCAGTCATGTCTAAGCGAACGTACCATCAGTCAAATATTTCTTCGTTTCTAAGACCAAAACAGACAGATAGATCAGGCTCTTCTGCAGGTACATCCAGTGATACCACCTATGTTATCAGCACTACTGATCAGGTGTCTGGTGCTGTAGAAATTCAACAGGTGCCAAGAGAGGAATCAGTTATTAGTGCCACGCCAGATCGTAATCCAGGAAATCACAACAGGAAGTATTAAAAGACTTGGAAGGAAGAATTTCCGTGCATTGAATACGACGCGAGTAAAGACGTAGCGACATGCTCCGTTTGTAAATGGGCCGTCCAAAATAATGCCTTGCCGGCTAAATCTATCACTAATTTACAAAAAACACCATGGGTTTCCGGTACTATGCCTGGAACAGCGGCAAAAAAGCAGTTAGAAAACATGACTAGAGCACCAGTCACAATGAAAGCATATCTGCAAAAAATCGCCCAACAGAAAACGACCGCTCGGAAGTACTTCTAAGTGATAAAACAATGAAGGAAAGGGAAGTTAATTGGCGTGCTCTGAAAATCATTTTCGACCCTATAAAATTGTTGGGGCGGCAAGGTCTTGCTTTAAGAGGGCACGACGATGAAAATTCCAACGTTTATCAGGCTCTACAATTTGTTAAGAAATATAACCCAGATATAGGCAGTTGGCTCGGACGTTCTTCACGACTTAAATGGCTTGGTCACGATATCCAGAACGAAATCCTTCGTTAATATAGTCATAATATCCTCCGAAGATTAGTCAGCAAAATCCAGAGAGCTAAATTCTTCAGCCTTATCGCCGACGAAACGTCCGATATTTCACGAAAAGAGCAAGTAAGCATCTGTGTACGCTTTGTCGATGAACAGTTTAATATAGAAGAGGCGTTCATGGGTTTTGCTGAAACCCTTCTTGCAAATGCCGAAACGCTGGTGCAAATTCTTTCATCATTCATTTGTAGTGTTGGTTTAGATATTTCGCACTGCCGTGGTCAGTCGTACGATGGTGCCGCTAACATGAGTGGCCATTTGAATGGGGTGCAAAAGAGATTCCATGACAAGCACCCATCAATGCTTTTTGTGCATTGCTCTGGTCACCAGATCAATTTGGCTGTTCAGGATGTATTTCGATGCACAGATGGTGGAATGAATTCCCTTGACGTTTTGACTGCTGTTGTCAACTTCATTTTGTCTTCCCCTAAACGCCTTGCCAGCTTCCAAAGGTATGCCCTTGGAAACAATTGTTCATACGTCGGTTCATTGCGTCCTCTTTGCCCAACACGTTGGGTGTTACGATATCCCGCAATTGACAAGTTTCTTGGTAATTACGAAATTATCTTGAATTGGCTGGAAGAAATTGCACCGAATACACAGTCTGAACGCACACAAAGATCGTCTGCACGGAGCTACATTGGTAGCATGGAAAAATTTGAAACTTATTATATGCTGCGAGTTCTTCATTTTGTTTTGCAGCAAGTGAACAATGTCCACACTGCAGTTCAGTCTCGCAACCTCACGGTAGGACGTTGTCGTTCGCTGGTAGAAAAGTTGATAGCGGTGTCTGCCGCAAATAACACAACAGAAGCTGGTGAAATGTTTTTTGAAGAATGTCGTTCTTTTGCTGGTGCTCTGGGTCTTGGTCTTCCTGTATTGCCACGAGGAAGGCGCAGCAGTCGTCTGACAACAGGAAATTCGTCAGAGTTAGATGTTAAAGACCACTACGTCAATATGTACCATGTAATTTTGCAGGAAACACAAGATGCTTTGACATGCCGTTATCCTGCTGAAGATCTGAAAATTGCCACCAGTTTGGAATGGTATCTTCTTGAAAACAATGAAGAACGTATTCCGGCAATCGCAAACCAAATTGAATCTTTTTATTCAGCAGACATCGAAGCAGGAAAGCTAACCATTGAGCATGCTCAATGGTTTAACTACAAAAATGCGAAGAACATTTGCATCTCTACTGCTGACGAACTGATTGAAGCATTTAAATGTCAAACAGATCTCCAAATTTTTTTGCCAACCTTCACAACGGTTCTTCGACTCTATATGACTCTCCCCTGCACAACGTGCGAAGCTGAGCGAAGCTTTAGTGCGCTTAGAAGACTGAAGACGTACCTCCGGTCGCAAAGTACGCAAGAGCGTCTGAATTCCTTGGCCATTATGCATGTACACAAAGAGGAACTCGACTCTACGTGTAGTTCAGCAATCATTGACGAGTGGATCAATGTTTCAACGATGCGTCAGAACACCTTTGCAAAATCTGACTAAATTAGCTTTAAATGAAGCAGTTCGAAATTAATGTAATCACAGTGCTCCGGCCTTCGAAATTACCTTCCAATTTGCATTAGCGAAAACGATGCTGGCGTGAGTTGATTTTCGATTTTGAAAATATTACTCGCGCAATTAGATATTAGAAACCTACTTAGGTTAGGTTGATGTATGCTACAGTATTTCAAAGCAGTCGTCAATGCTGACGATATCATGCGGACTCTGCGAAGTATTAAACAACAATTCGGTCATTTTTTGTATCTTTATTGTGACTGCAGAAAAGGACCTTACTGCTATTTGGGCATTTCGCTTTAATTCATTTTGCTATATTTTTGCCAGCAGTGAAAAGCGGTTATGAGACGTTTTATTGCGATCGCTTTGTAATAATAATATCGTTACGGAAGGCGAACTGTTTATGTTGGGAATTTACTTGCTGAAGTAAGTGGAAGTTACGTCGGCGTTTACCGACGCCAATTTCGAAGGCTTGTCTCTTTAGAGAACTTGCTTTTGCATGCAGCGTGCTTGCATTCTTGTTTCGTTATTGTGGCCTGAATTAAAATTGACTTCAAGTTGGTTGCCAGTATGAATCCATTGCCGCCGTCATCACAAAACGAGGTTAGTTACGCTCGCACGGCAGACAGCGGTAACGCACAAACACGTCATCAACAGCTTGGTTTTCGCTCCAACGCTACCACAGAATCGAACAAGAAAAAGGCGAATAAGCGGAAATAAGCAAGTGTAAAAATAGACACGCTGTGGAATAATGAAAATTGCGTGATTTTCGCGGTTGTTTCTACTTCTTTTGTCGGTCTCAATTCGGCAGGCCCTGGTTTTTTCAAAGTTCGGCGCCTATGGTGAGAGCAACAACGAAATGCTTTAGTAAATATAAGCCATAGCTCCAGTACATGTAATGGTGATCGTGTTGGTTTATTAACGAAGACTGGAAGTATTTAAACAGAAAGAACGATGTCACAAACTACCATTTGTAATTTTTGAAAGTGTAAGAGGGAGGGGGGCGGTGAAACATATTCAAACTTGATGGCGTCGCTCAAATGTTGGTCGTTTTGATTCATAAAGAAACGAGCTATTTAGTGGTAAGCCCGTTTGACGATTTGGTGGGCCTGCTTTTGTGGTAACATTTGTAACATTAATGTTTTTGCCTGCGCTGTTTGCTATAATTTGGCCATAGCATGAAAAGGGGCCATGTCTTTTCCATAAGTCATATAACCTATTGCAATAAGTGCCTATTAAGCTCTTTTCAAGCAAAAACATTTCCTCTTAATCCCGTGTTACAAATTGATGCTATTATTGTTCAATTTTGATCTTTTCTTAAATTTGGGATTTTATTACATTTAACCTTGCCCATAATCTAGACCTCCTATTGTTAAATGAAGATAAGTGCTTTGTACCTATCCTTGCAATTACAAATATCAGTAGTGGGCTTTATCATTTATGTTTGCTATCAAATAGATAGTGAATAATTTTGCTGCCTGCTGCTGATTTCACTAAATAGTGGCAAGCATTGAGATGTCATTTAATATTATGACCTCACAATGCGTTTTAAGCCATTAAAAATTAGGATCGTCACTTACCATTTTTTCGTTACAGTAGGGCAGGCGAATTAATATGAACTAACGTTTCTGACTGCGTGCATGTTCCTTGGCTCTGGCATAAATGCCGCCATGTAAAGAGCAAACTATCCCGAAATGAAGCACTCACAGTTGAGTTACAGCAATAGCCGAGGCCCTCGTTAATACCATCAAGTTTAAGCATATCAAATCAGCTGGCTGCTGCGGCAGCCTCACCCAATTGCAAAGAAAATTGCTTCAACATTTTGATCATATGTAGCTCGACACTTACATGTTGTTGCAAACGATGAGAAAAGAACATCTTTACTCCGTTGTGTTTTTCTTGGGTGATCACCAAGTGTTTTGCTTGCAATAGGCTACATATTAAAATTTGTAGACTTCATTTTTTGATAGATGATTTTTGAATAATTTGATGGATAATGCCAAAGATCCATGCTGCCGGAAAAGAATAGACAATGTGTATCAAGGGACTTGTAGGGTTTTTGTAGAAATTGCAATTTTGTGAAATGCAGGCACTAAAATTTAGGTGTTTCTAACCGGTAGACTACATTTCATAAACATTTAGAGCAGGAGTCACCAAATTTTTTGGATCAAGGGCTACTTTCTGATTACTGACCATGGCGAAGGCATACTTCAAACCTTGGGGCTATTTGTGACAAACAAACTTTTACGTCAGCGTCGACATTCAGCCTGGACCTGTACTTTGTCTTTAGATCTCACATACAGGGTGATCCGAAAGTAACTCCCTATTGTAAAATAACTATAATTTATTTTTGTAATGTAATTTCTTCAATTAATGAATATGAGAATAATTTAAACTGCATGGAATTTTATTTAAAATTCAATATGGGTACCATCATTCGCCACCAGCTTCTCAAATCGATCATGAACCGCATCAACTGATTTCAATTTTATTTAAAATTCAATATGGGCACCATCATTCGCTGAATTTGGAAGGGCGATCGTTTCTTTGAGTATCACTCACAGATCCTGTAATTATGAGTTTTGCATGGCAATTCTTGATCGCCTTTGGGTCAATTTGGGCATGTCTTCCCTTTATGGTTCTCCACCATCTTTGCACTTCAACAATGGATCTCCAAACTTCGTAATGTGCAGCTATCTGGGCACGTTCCTGTACAGTAAGACGTCCTGCCATTTTTATAGGGTTTTGAAATTTCAAACAAATAAACAAGAATGAAAAGCGAATTCACCTAGCAGATCTGAAATGAAAACAGAATTAATTTTTGGCAATTAAATAAATGACTCTGTTTTCATTTCAGATCTGCTAGGTGAATTCGCTTTTCATTCTTGTTTATTTGTTTGAAATTTCAAAACCCTATAAAAATGGCAGGACGTCTTACTGTACAGGAACGTGCCCAGATAGCTGCACATTACGAAGTTTGGAGATCCATTGTTGAAGTGCAAAGATGGTGGAGAACCATAAAGGGAAGACATGCCCAAATTGACCCAAAGGCGATCAAGAATTGCCATGCAAAACTCATAATTACAGGATCTGTGAGTGATACTCAAAGAAACGATCGCCCTTCCAAATTCAGCGAATGATGGTGCCCATATTGAATTTTAAATAAAATTGAAATCAGTTGATGCGGTTCATGATCAATTTGAGAAGCTGGTGGCGAATGATGGTACCCATATTGAATTTTAAATAAAATTCCATGCAGTTTAAATTATTCTCATATTCATTAATTGAAGAAATTACATTACAAAAATAAATTATAGTTATTTTACAATAGGGAGTTACTTTCGGATCACCCTGTATATGGAGGTGTTGTTCAAAAAAAAAGGTCAACACCTACATTCCTGTCGCGATTTTGTCACCCGCGGACCAGTTCATCGACTAAAGAATTTTAGCATATGTTTGAAACAGGTTGCATATGGTTGGTGACCCGTGATTTAGAGCCTTCAGTTTTTGATGGATCGTTTTTGAAAAGTTGACAGATAATGTAAAAGAACCATACTTGCGAGGAAAAGTAGTCAAAAGGTACCAAGGAACAAACTTTCTCTAATAATTGCAAGTTGGTTAGGTCAAGTAGGATAATTGTTTAACTAAAAATGAAACATCGTGTATGGCAATCAATTTTTGATGAGCCATTATAAACTAATCTTTAGCTTTAAGTAATTGGAGTCACATATTGCTGGAAAGCAAGTTTTTAAAAGTTTCCAACGACAGTAATTGTTAGTACTTTATTATAACGGTTTTGTATTAAAGTTACTTATTTTTACTGAGCTTACTACTTTTGGGAAAGGTAGAAAATTACACAAGTCTTAAAGTTCAGTTTTTTCAGTATAAAAACTAATATATTGATTGTATATATTATACACTATTGAAATCACCTGAAAATATCCTTTAATTTGTTGAAGAAAGTTTGAAAATCATTTGAGAAATGAGGTCACAAATCAGTTTTTAAGTGAATTGATTTTGCAAAAAAGGTGCAATTTTTAAAAATATCTTCATATTAACCATGATAGCAAAAGATTTGTGTTAATCGTACGAGATATATTATGACATGACAGAGCCATTTTTATTCGTGCAAGCAAAAGGTTTAGAGGATTTAAAGTGCTTAAATAAAGAATACTTCGTAGCATAGTCAAATAAGCTTGAATTGTTGTTTTAATCAAAAGCATCTTATCAATATCTTCTGAAAGAACGTTTAATCGCGTTTGTGGGATCAGCACTTTTTGAGAATAAACAAAAAACAAATTGTGCGATGAATCGTTGATTGTGTCGTCATTTTAGACCCAAAACAAATAAAAGTTTTGGTAATGTGGTAAGAGGGAAACTGGTTTTCGTTTAAGTAAAAAGCGGTTGCCCTCTGTCAAGTAATACAAATTTTAAAACAATTATTTTTGATTATGACGTCATCATGACATCACGAACAACCTTATGACATTCACCATTAGGTGGTGATCAATCGTGCCAAGTTTGATGGTTGTACCTCTTGCAGTTTCAGAGGAGTTAAAAAAAACAGACAGACAGACAGAGAGACAGAATTGCGCTTTATAGTATAGAAGTATAAATGAACAACCGATATTTGTAAGAGATATTAGATTTATAAAAAATTTATAGATATGATTCCGCAATCTAGCTGCATGGACGCTAGTCTGCATTACCCAGAGACGTAGCAGCCGCCCCCCAAACCCCCCAATTGGGGGGGGCCCAGGCCAACTTTGGGGGCACAAGTTAGTCTGAAATTGCTTTTTGGCTACGTGACTATTTTCAGTTCAGCAGACTTGTTTACAACCGATTTAAACTGTAGGAAGAAATTGGCTTGTGACATCATAAGTGAATGCTACGCCATTTTATCTCGCAGAATCTAGAATATTTCGATTGATTTTTTGGTAGAATCTTGAATATTCGATTGACGTAACAATGCCGTTGTTACGCAACAATCATAGAATGGTCTGGAATTCTGTTTGGCTAGAAATACCGGGACAATATATATACACTGCAGAGTGCAGATAAAGTATTTTATTGACATTGTATAGAATGAAACGTTCAAAAAGTGTTGCTCAAAAGAGAAAAGAAGCAGCCACTGCTCGAGACGCTGTAGCGAAATTGCCCAAGATGACAGATTTTTTCAAGATTACTGAGCAGAGTAGACCTGGCACTAGTACTGAGAGGGATGAAGAAAACTATAGTGTACAAGAAAAAGAAGACTATGACGATCAGCATCAAAGTGATTGTGAATTTCCAGAAAATGTAAGTTGTGATTTACCTGCCAATACGCAACCTTCAATATCAAAAATATCTGAATCTCAATTTACCCCTATCCCTGATGACCCATGTAAATGGCCTGAAAGTATTTCTGATGCTCAACGATGTGATATAGTAAAACGTGGACCACATCAACTAATAATGAATTTTCCATATAATAACACAACTCCAAGGCGACGTTTTTCCTCCAACCATTATAAACGTGTGTTACCTAATGGTGAAAGTGTTTCACGGTCGTGGCTAGTTTATTCTGGGGAATCAAATCAAGTTTTTTGCTTTTGTTGTAAGCTATTTGGAAAAACACTAAGCCCCTTTTGTAGTGGTATAAATACATGGGAGGGTTTTTCGAAAAAACTGAAAGACCATGAAAACGGCATTTCCCACCAAGAATGCTGCAGTCAATGGATGTTGCTAGCTGAAGGGATAAGAAATTCATCCACTATCGACAAACGCGAGATGAATATTTTTTTCAATGAAAGACGTTTTTGGAGAAATGTTTTAGAGAGACTTATCGACATTGCCTTGTTTCTATCGGAAAGGAATCTTGCTTTTAGAGGATCTGAAGAAGTCTTAGGATCTCCTCACAATGGAAATTTTCTGGGTATATTTGAGCTTTTGGCAAGAAGAGATCCGATCCTAAAAGAGCTTCAAGACAGAATCAAGAATAAAAACACTAAAGATCACTATTTGAGTCCTACCATACAAAATGAACTAATTGAATTGCTAGCGACAAAAGTTGAAAAAGAAAATTTACAGCAATTGAAATTGGCAAAATATTTTTCTATAATTTTGGACTGCACTCCAGATATGTCACATCATGAACAAATGTCTGTCATTCTCCGTTATGTACTATGTAATGAAGAAGCTGCTGTTGTTAAAGAAACATTTTTTGGCTACTTGAGAATAAGTGACAGTACTGGGAAAGGCTTGTTGGACGCTTTCTTAGAAAAAGCGACCGAACTGCAACTCGAATTGTCTGATTGTCGAGGTCAGTCATATGATAATGGTGCTAACATGAAAGGAAAACATTCTGGGGTCCAAGCAAGAATGCTAGACATCAATCCCAAAGCTGTTTACGTGCCCTGTGCAAACCATACCCTTAACTTAGTTGTTGTTGACAGTGCTAATTCATCGACGGAAGCATTGACATTTTTTGGAGTACTTACAAGGTTGTATGTGCTGTTTTCTTCCTCTGCTCAGCGTTGGGAAATTTTGAAGAAACATGTGGAGCTGTCCATAAAGTCACAATCTGATACTCGTTGGGAAAGCAGAATTAAATGCATCAAACCTCTTCGATACAATTGAAAAGAGGTGCTGCTGGCACTGAAAGACTTGGAAGCCATTTCCATAGAAAGAAAAGATGGAAGAGCTGCCTCAGAAACAAAATCGTTGATAGCTCATTTATCAAAATGGAGTTTTCTTTTGTCGGTGTTTATTTGGTATGATATCCTATTCCAAGTCAATAAAGCAAGCAAGATTCTTCAATCGTATGGAGTCTCCCTTCATACAATGGAAACGGAAATCCAGGCAACTGAAAAGTTTTTGCAAAACTATCGCACAACGGGTTGTGACAGTGCCGCAACATCTGCTGTTGAAATAGCACAGGAATTGGATATTAATCCTTCTTTTCCTCCGTCAAGAAGTGGAAAGAAAAGAAGATTGTTTGATTACCAAGGTGAAGAGGAACAACGAGCTACTCCTGAACTGAAATTTAAAAGCAACTTTTTCTATCCATTAGTAGACCAGGCTATTATGTCAATAAAGGAGCGCTTTAATTTGTTACGTGAGGTTTCTTCCGCCTTTTCGTTTTTGTACACACGAGACAAATTTTTGCTTGTGCAACAAGAAAATGCTCTTCTTACTTGCTGTAAAGAGTTCCAAAAAAAGTTCGGTGACATTGATTCTGATGAAATGAGCGCTGAGCTACAGCGGTTTGTTTTAATTTTACAAAAAAAACGCAATCTCAATACGGCTCAAGACTTTCTGAACTATCTTCTAAAGACTCATTTATTTGAATTGTATCCGAATGTGTACATCGCACTTCGAATCTTACTAACTTGCCCCGTGACTGTTGCCAGCGCTGAAAGAAGCTTGAGCAAATTGAAACTGATCAAAACTTTTAATAGAACGTCTATGACAGACAGTAGACTATCTTCATTAGCCATGTTGTCAATCGAAAATGACTGCGCCCGATCTCTTGATTATGACAATGTCATAACAGCATTTGCGAACAAAAAGGTTCGCTCCAGACTATTTAAATGATACTGTGTTTTTATAACTTTTTCATGTTTTTCAGTGTCATTGCTTTCGTTTCGCAGTGTCTGCATAAATGTCCTACTGAACTCTGGCATCGGTGCCGAATTTTTTATGACTTGCACCTTCGGTATCGGCATGCTTTATTCTGACATTAGCCTGTTTACTTATGTACAAATTGTGGTGTATTTTCTTAATGCAGCTTTTCAATTTTACACCTCTAAAGTGATATGACCTGTGCGCAGGGCCTCTTGCGCTTACTTTGGGGGGGGCCCGAAGTTGGAGTGCTACGGGACTGGCATTACCTCATTAAAGTCTAATACATAAAACAGAGTTCTGTCTGGTACGATTAATTATTTCCCTTGGGTAAGTGTTATAAGGGGTTTTGTGACATCATGATGACGTTGTAATCAAGACGTTTTTTATTTTGCATTATTTCCCCGAGAAAAACAATTTTGCGCTCTATTAAAAGCCAGCCCCCAACTCACTAACTTGCAAGGATTACCCCTCTAAAGTGTAAAATAACGTCACTGTTAACGCTTAGTTGTATAATTTGTATTCTGTGTATTCTCAAAAACTACTGACCATAGAAAAGCGATTAAAAGGTTTTGCGGAAGATATTGACAAGGTGCTTCTGATGAAAACAATTTTACAACAATTTAAGCTCAGTTAGCAATGCAACAACATTCCTATTTTTTAAGTATTTTAAGCATTCTAAACATGGTTTTATCTTTTTTCTTGATATCTTCAAAGTCGCTCTATGATGTCTTAATGCTGTGTGGTACGGTGGTACCAATACAGTGAAAGCAGCAGCATGCAGCAGCTATGCGTAAAGGTTTTATTCACTCTTATTTTGAAAGTAAACAGCTGCTTTGCTACCTGCTGAAGAAAAATAATACGTTACAGCTGAGGTTTCCAACTAGTGCATCGTTTGGGGCATCTGAAGGCAACGCAAGTTTACATACCAGATGACTTTTATTGAAAATCAACCTGCGTTAAGTGCCTTTTGTTTTTGTCATTGCCTTAATGATCTCTTTGGTTTTTGAAGGTCAACTTATGTTAAAGCTTTCTTGTCCCGAGTTTTGACTTGATCTTTTTTGGAGCTTTTTATTCGAGGTCAACTTATCGTTTGATTTTATGAATGGAATCAGTACTTCGGAATTCATACAAATCGGGAACCCTTGCGTCAAAATATTAATATATTGTTTTTTAGTAATGTAATGCCAAGTTACAATACTTTTGTACGGTCGTGTCTCAAGCCTTACTGATCTTAATCTTTGGAACATATTAATCAAATGTAGCAAAGTTGAACGAATTGACAATTTTTTATATGAAATCTTACAGGAATCGCAAATTGTCCGCATCTTTTTCAAAAAATCTTGGACATTAATTGTACTCGTAAATCATAACCTAACCTATTGTAACAACTTTACCGTAAATGCTAGAGTTTGGGTCAGTTTGCACTTACCCTAGCTGCGATTATGTCAAGACCTAGCAATGTACGCGCAGGCAGAGATGTTAAGTCATACAAATAGGCATGCAATCGTGAGTGGTAGATCAATATTTAATTGCTAGTCTGAAATTACACCACAATCTAATCTGAAATTAATCAGCAATCACTTTGGCGCTCTTCTTTCTTTACAACTTTACATTTATGTTTCCATGTAAGTGAAGAAATGAAACGGATAAGAGTTTGTGAAATTATTGACTGTTTCAATTGTGAGTAATTATGAGTAAATGAGAAATTATGACTAATATTCCAATTATGAGTAAATCGAGCTTCTAAGTGCATGCTGGAGGCAGGGCAAACAAGACGTTGTTAGGAACTTCAAAAACTTTGGGAGAAATACAGCGGCTTTGTGCAACTCCCTAGCGTTTTTCTGCTCAATTCACATTAAAAACAGGGTACTTTTGATTTTGGAACGCAAATTGGCTATATCACAAGCACATTGACTTTTCATTACTGTTTTCACTACTAACCATTGGGTGAAGCCGGCGCACCCGGTTGATTTTATATTCTTAACCTCGATATTACTGATGAGTGGCCTGAAACTGTGATGACTTGACTATGAGTTCTTCACTTTGGATTGGTTTGCTCTTTGCCTGGTTTGCTCTCTGCCTCGTTTATGCCAGGACCAAGCTACATGCGCGCAGCCAGAGGCTTCAGATTGTACAAATATGCATACAGTGACCAAAGGGTCGTAAGTAGTGGGCCTAATATTTAATAGGTTATTTCTGTAAACACATATCAATGACTTCGACGCCTTATAAATACTTATAAGCAAATATAAACAGCTGAGTTGCTGTTTGTTAAAAAAGAATCATACATTACAATGCTAACATACCGGTATCAATCTACTTTTTTAATAATGCAATGGCTAGTACGAAAATAGCAAGGACTGAACCAACTGTAGGAGACTCCACGTGAAAATAACTTTGTCTAGTTGTGTCTCACTTTTGATTAGCCTTAACATTTAAGACACATTGATCACTTGTAGCAAACAGAAACAAAGTGTGAAGTTACGATGTGAGCTCCTTCAGTAAGCCACATGGACCAATGAACAAACGTAATTTTGTCGTTGCTACTTATTGTCGAAAATTTTGTATAAAATTAAATGACGAATTCCAATACCATTACATTTAGTCTAACTTCAGCTTTGTAACAGCCAAAAATTCTTTGAAAGTTTTTTTAAGTGTTTTTTTATGATGTCTTTGGTTGTAAAAAACAGATGTATTTCTATTGAGCATCATTGAAGTTCCTTGATCAGCTAGTTATCTGTTAAACCACACGCTGTTTGTGAATGAGACGACTTTAAATTCATGAATAGAGAAGTCGACATTGGGGGCACGCTGGCACACATCTACAATTTTAAATTAGTTTTCATCTCCACACATACGCATGAATAGATATAATCAATGGACGAATATTTGTAATATAGTAGTTGGTTGCTTGTAAGTAGGCCTAATTTTGATTTGAAAGTAGGAAAGCCTGGATTAGGGGCAAAATTACATGTAATAAAATCCCAAGTTTAAGAAAAAACCAAAGTAAAACAATAAGCCAATCATTTTGCCAAACTGGACTCAGAGAAAATATTTTGCTTAAAAATTGTTTTGATAGGCGCACTGGAACAGATCGAATGACTGGAGTGTATGACATGGTCTCTGTTCTCGCTATACCGAAACCAAGACGAATAGCGCATCCAAAGGACTTAGTTTTACAAATGCAAATACAAAAAGGGGTGCTCCAAATTGCAAAATAAGTCTATTACTGAATGGTTCATTTCTCTAATCGTGAAAACGGCCACAATTTTGGCGTTACCATTATTTTGGAATTTGTTTAAACCCCAGCTTGCTATTGCTGGAAGGAACGAATAATAGTTTGTGAAATCGTATTTTTTCTTGTGAGTACTACTAGTCTTGGTTAATAGAATAAGATGATTACCATCACGGATAAGAAAACTATATCCTCTATTCACTATAACTTTTCCTTGTTGCTCTCACATATTGTGCGGTGAAGTCGGTGCAGCTGCCTCAACTAAAACATTTTTAACTCAGCATAGCTGAGTGCAAGCCCTGCCGGGGTGAAATCGCACCATATTTGAGAGAAAATTTTTGCTCTTTTGCTTCATAGAACAACCGGGATCAAAGCTCAAAATTTGGGGAAAATGCAAAGCTCTTTTTAACTACTCTGGCTCGGTCTAAGCAGGGAGTAGGGCACCTGCAGCTTAGCCAGCAGGGACTTGAAAAAGTTTAAGTGAAAGTAAAAGATAACAACACTCCGGTATAAAATCGCACTGTATCGAGAACATTTCTACTATTTTGCTTAGAAATAACTTACTAGCAGGAATATTTTTTGCTCTTGCAAACTAAGGTAAACGCATGGCTCTCTTCGCTCCTTTGACTACGCGCAAGCACTGAATAGAGCAAGTAGACCAAAGGCATAGCCAGGACCTTGAAGTCACAAATTTGATTACGAAAAGAAGAGCACTAAGTCAATAAACCAAACTCTTAATGTACAATTGTTTTAAAAGCAACCTCTACTTTGACGTCACCATAACCCCAGCTTAAACTTTGTACTTGTTAACCACTTATTTACAGAGACTGAGACATTGGTGACATGAAAATTAGGTCTATGCCTATCTTTCCATTAACGTTTATGGCTCTGTCACTGCATTTGATTAAGAAGCGAGAGTTGGATGAGAGGAAAAACATCAACATTTCATCACTGTTCTCACCGGCTCAGCCGGCTAAACCGATATTGTTAACCCCGACGTTTTTAATGGGACCTTGCGGGCGACGCTGGCAGAGCCGGCTAGTTTTCGATGAAGTCATCATTGCTTATGTTGTTTTGCAGAAATCTTTCAGGAAAATTAACGGCAAGGAAATGAATACAGCACTGACAGCTGCAAGTGGAGAACAATGGAAGAGAATTCGGTAAGCAATATGAGGCCCTAATTTAAGTTGATCCAATCTTGAAAATATTTTTTAATAAACGGGGTGAAGGAAGTAAATTTTTTTGATTTTTTTGCATTAGTTATCCTTTTCTTTCGGTTTTTCCTGAAAATGCACAGAAGTATATCTTTAATAGGATGCTGTAAAAAGATTCAGAAATACGCTCTTTACGATTTTTTGATGAAGTGAAATGTTGTGTAGTTTTTACAAGAGTTTTAAGTGCTATTTTTTTAGCGCCTGGACATACTTCAATTACAATGAAGTAAACTTGACTCCGTATTTTATACTCCATATTGCCCCCTTGAGAGCCAAGCAGAAAGTCGGTGAATATTGTTTTTAAGTTTTTCTGTGACATGACGAGAGAATCTTGCCCAGGTCTGGTGATTGCGAAGCGAGCAAACTTACCACCAGCTGCAACGCCACAGAGATATAGTGAGGGCCATTTTGCGAGCTGAAAACGTTTAGTTTTGTCATAAAAAGTGATCAAGATGATGCGTTCCATGATATATTCAACTTCGTGAACACTAGTTCATACATAATGCCAGCAGATGATCCTCGTAAGGAGTTATAGATATTAATCTCAGATTCATTTAAGTTTACATATTATCAGGCACACTCTTACTCCGACATTTTCTACTTCGAAACTCAAGGACATGGTTCCATTATTCGAGGAATGCACTGATAAAACCGTTGAAATTTTATACAAAGCATGTAAGGAAAACAACGGAAGATTTGACGCTAGAGAGTAAGAAACAATTCAACAATATTTTTTTTGTTGTGTTTTCGTTCTGCCCCAAACAGCCCAAAACACTTTTAAAGCGGGTGTGTAACAAAGCATAGACGTTAAACCAATGTTGTTGCTTCTTTACAGTGCCGTTTTTCTACCCTACCAGCATGAGCGTAACTAAAGGGGTCACAGCAGTCACGGAACTCTAAAAAATTTTTGAAGTCCGATCAAAGAATGACAGGGATTTGGGGCAAATTTGAAAAAAGGCATCTTAAAAAAATTGATTTACAAAATAAATGAAAGATAATCTCCTTAGTTGTAGACCAAAAATAGTTTTCTTCCAAAAGTTGATTTACAAGAAAAGGTCGCCTAACAAGCTTCATAGTTTTGACTCCCATATGATTCTACGCTCTGCCTACGATGCTCTTGGCGCAAGAGTGTAGTATTCTCCACAAAACTTCTCATACATTTGGTCAACAATTGACGAAGTTCGAAATTAGTTTTGCTCAGACCTTTATAATTAAGAGACTTTCGCGTAATGGAATCAATAGGTATTAATATGACCATATTCGTAAAGCTTGAGTCTGACGGGAACGGAGATATGCAGGGCCGGAAAAACTATAAGTTAAAGTACGCAGTGGGGTCGCTGGAGTTGTTACGTCCGGGAAAGTCTTGAAATGTGTCAAAAACGTTCAGAATTCATGAATGCCCTTTATATAAAAAAAAATGCTCATTCTAAATTAATCGCAGTTTTCCCGAATATCTTTCTTAAGAAAAGAGGAAAAAGTTGTTCTCAAAAAATGTCACCTAAAATAGTATCATGGGAGCGCACCACCAACTCCTCTTTTTAGTGGCGCCATTAGCGGTACGGCTTACGACTAAAAACTTTGTTTGCATTTGGAAATCAAAGAAAAAATTGGCCGGGGATCCTTTTTCTGATCGGAGTTCCAGTGCGAAATTTGATCTACTTTACCACTATTTGAGTGAGAAAAACTGGGAGCAATTACCCCCATTCTTAATCTTCATTTAAATCTGGCCCAGCACCTCTACAAATGCGCGATACGTGTTATTTCTGTTATCAAGAAGTGTAAGACCGGCATCATTTCTTCATAAGCAAGCGTTATAGTAGTTTGGTACTAATAACACAATTACTTTCACTACGCAACAGCACTTCAGTCCTATATTTAACTTTTATTGCCATTAATCATTCACAATGCAAAAGTAGCTCACGCTTGTGCGATTGTTTGCCATAGAGTCAATATTTATTTAATGCCATTATAAAAGCTTACTATACCAGAATAGCATGAAAATCATAGTAAAACTGTCAAGCTTATCCAGCAGTTCAGTTTCTTTCATTTTTCAGACTAGAGGCCCGGGGCATTGTGACCCTCTCTCGATTTTTCATTAACAAAAATTGAATTTGCTTTGCCCGAGCCTTGTGACTATTAAACAATAGGTCACTTTAATTTATTCTCTTCATATTTGTGTGCATGACCATTTTTTCAGTTTATTTGGCAAGTTATCGATGGATGTTTTATGTTCTTCCGCGTTCGGTGTTAACGTCAACAGTCAGGTATGATGAACTCTGAAGATGAATTTATACTACATGCCAAAACGGAAAATGCGGAAATTTCGAGTCATGAAACAAATTGACTTTTGTTGCGTGTGCTGTTCTATCGTATCGAGTAGATCCATGGTTTGGTCTGTCTTGAAATGCAAGAAACTTACCTTTTCAAAAATGCGTAAAAGCCTACAGCTATGAGAAGAGCTGTTGAGAGGCTGACTCTGGTCCGATAGCAAAGCACTTGAAAACCGGTGGCCTTTTTAGTTGAACTTTTTTTGAAATTAAACTTCTTGAAGGTACAGTTTTTATCAAATGTTGTGCTGTCTTTGTGGAAAAAATAAACACTCAATTGACCCTACTTTGGCCGCCTGAAAGTCTCGGGTCTACATCGGGTATTTTGGATAAGAGTCGGTTGAGACCATCTTGGGTAAAATTTCGGATGGAGTAAAAAAAAATTAAGACGAAAGTATATCCCAAGTGCGCCATCAGTTTTCTTGATCCCAGTATTGATTTAGGGAAATACCAAGTGAACTTGTACTTGGAACTTGAGATAAGATATTGGCACTTGTCGTTGGGGTTGAACTTTTTTGAAAAAAACACGCAACAATTTGAGGAAAAAATTTGCGAAAAGCATTTAAATTAAGGATTTTTTTCAATAAAGGTACACGCCCCTACAACAAATGCTTGTCCTTGCACGCTTCTCTTTCTCTATGGTGATTGCCGACTACGGCTTTCCAACTACATAAGTAATCACTTCGACCTATATCGATCATGGTAAATGTTCCCAATCATGAACTATACATCGGTAACAGTGAAACAGTATCAATGATCGGAAAAAGTGTTTTATAAGCTGCATGGCGCATCAACAGCTTTATCGCTTCAAACAATAAATGACTATTTTATTGTAAAAGCATTTCCACTACGAAATTGCGAAGCAAAATGCTTTAGCGAAACACTTTATCAAAAGCTTTTAAAATTGCATTACTCTCGTAAACTATTACCAATGTAATTTGTAGGAAAAAGAAACCGAATTGGTGACCAGAACAAAAAAACTTTTCTCTCAAAGCTTTTTCGGCATCGTCACACTCCTTGTCAGCAAGTTACTAATGTATTGCCATGAAATATAGATTTTTTGTTTATGAGATTAAGTAATTTATTTACAAAAACGCAAGAGGCTGTTTCACCTTGAAGTTCTTTATCACATGCTCCTGTACAATGCAACTTGAGACATCGGTCCCACAAAATCATTTTATTTGCGACCACGAAAATCGACACGATTATACAACCTTTAGTTACGTATTGACTGCCATAAAAAAACTGGCTAGAAACTAACAAAACCTAAAAGCTGACCAACGCTTTCTACTTTTCATTTTCTAATTTAACTAAATTTTGACCTAGCATTTGTTGCTGTCTTTGGCGTAGCCTGGAGGGAAGGGGCTATGGTGTTCTCAATGTCTTCAACCCGATCTAGATATTTTCAAGTACAATGGCAAAAAAGGTCGATCTCCAAAGAAAGTTTATCAGCCAAAGTTGGATAACAGTAAACCAACGAAAGATCGATCTCAAAAAAAGGTCATCAACAAAAATCAAGAAATAGAAAAGCCCTAAAATATATAATTGGGTGTCATCAAAAGTTGCTGCTGAATTCGCTTATAGATGATGTGTTTCTTTGTTTTTGTTGCCATCAATTCTTGCGCGATTGAACTTATTGGGTAACAGCTCACAATACAATTGCTCTCCTCCACGCTACAGCGCTTGAATTATTCTCTTTTGGACCAACATTCCCAGTTTTAAAAAGATTTAACGACTACTGCTTTTCACTCAAATACTCGTATTCCTGACTATAATTTCAAATGGGGAAGGAAATGTGTTAAAATTTTACTTCTCGAATATGTTAGACCTTTTTGACGTTCACAGGCGTAATTGGGAAACTGGAGTGATTACCGCCCAACACTTTCTAATCCCAAACCTATTTTATAAATATTTTTAAAACTCTTTTAGCACCTTCTCTGAAAACCCAATAACTTGCTTTGCCCTTTTGTGAGTCTTTTATTCGCAAAACAGATTACAACTGAAATGTCGATAGTAAGGAACTCTTCTTATACCACAAACCTGCAAAAATTAGCAAACGGCATATATTAAACACAAATTTAAACCTTTTTAGCTCATCACACAGCCCTCAATACAAATTCAAATGGCAAGTTAATTCAATTTTTCGACGACCGCTCAATGATGATCCGAAAACATTCAAATTTGATATAAAATGTTCAATATACGTATATCGTTTGCGGATTTTTGCAACTTTGTAATTACAAATCAGTGAGGAACAAATCTATGCAAAATTGAATTCTGCTTAACATTGATATATAGAATTACTCATAATTATTTTCTTTTTTAGTGTTGTTTCCCTGGATTGAACCACTTGTTGAAAAACTTAATATCGCCATGTTCGATAAACAAACACTTTCTTATTACAAACGACTATTTGATTCCGTGATCAAAAGCAAGAAGGCTGCCGGAGACAAAGCAGTAAGTGTGATAGTAGATGACTTCGGTATGTACGTCCATTTGGCAAACAGTGTTGACAAAATTATAAAAACGCGTTTCCAGGCCAGAAACAAGGATAGTAACAACGTTACCGCTTCATTACAACTGAGGTGACATATAAATACTCCGTGAAAAAGAAGTTCACCGCACGAAATTTATTACATCTAGTTATTGCAATACTTGTTTTTACAGAGAGTTGATATCATGCAAACAATGCTAACTGCTGAAGTAACTGAAGATGAAGCAGCCAAAGGACCTCAAAAAGGTAAAGTAATCTACTGAAAAATCAATGTGAAAAATAACCGATCCATTTATATAACTACTTGCACATTATATAGTTCCTTCAGACATACGTTTTTTGAACCAACATTTTAATGGAAAGCTAAACCGTGAGATCAAAATTCTTTCGTCAAGTATAACGGAGAGCCTTGCCATTAATACGCAAATGGATGTGATTCAGTGTATAGTATTTGATGGAAGTTACCGCTGTGAATGTGACCCTCCTACGGTTTCCCTACCTCACCCTGTGAGTGTTTGGCAAGTTTTCATACCCCTGCCGCTTTACGTTTTGAAAAGATCGCGAAGCATCAACCGAAGATTGCGTTTTGAAGGACTTTATGCAATGGATTTCAGAATTAAATTTTTGCACACCACTGAAATATAAATAACATAAACAAAAAACAATTTTAAATAGCAATACAGGCTAAGGGTCTGAAGCAGCATTTTCAAGGTATTGGCCATCGGTTTCCTTGAATAACCTACGGTCTATTTTTGAACCTGTCTGAATTTCAATTACTGAAATCATAATAGAAGTCACATCGAATAGAGGTTCGCTTACAGATTGTCCAATGCGACCACAGTGGTTTTCGTGTGATCAGAGAAGGCAAATTGTTTACATCATGTGTTTATTGGATTCACGACGTTTTTTATTCACAGGCATAACACGAACTGAGATTTTGGGCAATGCTCTTATGATGCTGATGGGAGGCTCCGACACAACCGCAAACTCTATGGTGTTCCTGTCTTACTGCATTGCCCAAGAACCTGAGGTGCAGGAAAATCTGCTGAAGGAAATTAATGAAACGAAAGACAAACATGTAAGAAATTGGGTTGCATTTTATCAGATTGAAGATCAGACTTCGAGGAAGGAAAAAAGTCCGCCATGACAAAAAGGTTTTCAAACATCGAGTGTTCGGATACCGTAGTGATAATGACTTCAAAATATTTGTGTGAATAATCTCCACCCTAATTTCTGCTAATGCCTTACTCCTCATTAAATATAGTAATTTATTACGCAGAACAGCTTAAATGCTACTACAGGTTTAACTATCTCGAAATAGAAATTTATTCTCACAATTCTCACATTAAACCAGCAGCACATTTAATTTGAAGTTTCAACCAAAGTATTTCCACAGGGTGGCCTCACTTATGAAGCCATCAACGACATGAAATATTTGGACATGTGCTTCAAGGAGTCTATGAGAATGTACGGAGCTGTTCCAAGGTGAGATTGACGTACCCACCCTAGTGTGTTTGAGCAAGATCATGTTTATTGGAAATCTAAAAAAATTACATTAGCCTCCAAAAATACCTAAAAACTTTTTTGATACGATTATTGCCGTGTCAGCACTTTATTTTGGAGAACTTTTCCGTTGAGTAACCGTCTCCTAGCGTCTTCGCAATTTATTTTCTTGCGATCTTCTGTTTGAAATTGTTCTTGTGGTCCCAACTGTGGTTTTGAACTCCGGCTATACTTGCCAATTCTATTGTTTTTATATGACCAGGTAATCTCAATTTCATCCTTGACACTCCACATTACTCCAATTGCTGATCGCTAAGCAAAAGATTTGTAAACGCCATTTTGAAGTTTTGGATACGATGTTCTCGATACCACATGACGGTTTCGGGTTGTGTTTCAAATTGATAAGAGAGAAGAGCAATGAATCCAACTCTGGGTAGGGTCCCCGAAAACTTTTTCTGTTTTACTCTACATTTTTTATGTATTTTCTTTACACTTTTTGCCTGCGAGAACGAGCATCAGCAAACCGTGCTCTGACCTGTTGAAAAAATGACTTGAAAGAAAGAAATGGACGTTTGACTTTGTATATGAGAAACTAGGCGGCCTTGCCGACGTCGCCCGAAGGACCCCCTATCAGCAATATTAACGTCAGAGATATTGGTTCAGTCTGCCAACCCGGCTGAACCCAATTGATTGTTGTGAAAGCAGTGACAAAAATTTTATGTTTTTTAACATAAGCAAATCTTTTTTCTAAACAAAACTACCGTTTTTTAAAAGGGAATTAATTGAGAAAACATTACCGAGGGTTGCGCATAGCCGCTACATTTCTCCATAAGTTTTTCGAGCCCCTGGCTACGTCTTGCCCTGATTTCGGCATAAGCGTACTTACTTTAAGAACTGGACTTGCTCAAAATTCAAACGGCCAACGATTTCACATGCGTTTATGCCTTCATTTGATCAATAACGTGGAAGCATAATTTTAAAAGTTGGGACTAATCACCAAAGTGATTGATATGTGTAGTCAGGAATAAGCTGTTAATTATTAGGTCCGTTACTTACGACTTTTTTTGTAATTGTTTGCTTATTTGTACACGACCTGACGCCTCTAGCTTTGCGTATGTTAGTTGGTCCTGGCAAAACGCAACCAGTCAAAGAGCAATCTAAGCCGAAGTGAAGCACTTACATTTAAATTATTACAACTGCAGGGTTCCCATCATTGATGTCAGGGTTAAGAATATGAATAATGGTAAGAACAGTTATAAAAAGTTAATATGTTGTAGTCATAGTTAATTTTTGCTCCAAAATCAAAAGTACTCTGTTTTTTAAATGGAAAGTGAGTAGAAAAACATGAAGAGGTTGCACATAGCCGCTATGTTTCTCTGAAAGGTTTTGAAATCCCTGGAAACGTCTTATTTTCCATGTTTCCAGCGAGTACCTAAGAACTAGACTTGCTCACAATTAAAACAGCCAATGATTTCATAAAGTTTTATCCGTTATTTTGCCAATTGCATGGAAGCATAAATGTAAAGTTATGAGAGTGATTGGGTAGGGAGGGATGTGCCAAAGTGATTGGTGTGCAATTTCTGAAAATACACTATTAAATGTTTAATATACTACTTAAAACTTTTCGTAATTGTCAGCCTACTTGTGTGATGTATAATCTCTGGCTGCGCATATGTTGCTAGGTCCTGGCATAATTGCAGCTAGAGGAAGTCCCATATAACCCCAAGTCCATCACCTACGGCAAAGCTATTACAGTACATTAGGTTATTATTTATGAGTATAATCAATCGACCTGGTTATTATTGCAAAGATACGCATGCTTGCTGTGATTCCTGTAAGATTTCGTTTGAATAATTGTCAATTTGTTCAATTTTGCTGCATTTGATCACAATGCCGTATAGGTTAAAATCAGTCAGGCTTGCGACACAACTGTGCAAAAGTATCATCACTTGTCATTGCGGCACTTGAAAACAGGTTTTTGACCTACCACCATGCTAATACTGTAATGTGTCGTTCTTCTGTTACAGGCAGTATATTAGTTGTTTGCTTACGAAATGACTGTGAAAAAAATTTGGCCCTTAGCTGCTTCCTGGTGCTTTTTTTCACTGTAATCGTACCAGGCAGTATTATTACATTGCAAAGTGAATTTAAAACGTGCAGGAAAAAATGAAAACGCATAATTAAATGTTCGAAAAAAGAATCTGTTGTTGCAACGTCAGTGTAACTGTAAACGTTGCAGAATTTTTATTATTGAAAATACCTCGTTAATATCTTCAGAAAAAGATTTTAATCTCGTTTCTACGATGAGTAGTTTTTGAGAAAATAAAGAGAACAAATTGTGCAATGAAGCCTTAGCTATAACGTCATTATAGACTCAAAAGAAAACCACATTTGAAGTTGGTAAGTTAGGGGCCGGCTTTTGTTTGAGCAAAAAAACGGTTTTCTCTGTCAAGACATGCAAATTTTAAACAAATCATCTTTGAGTATGACGTCATCGTGATGTCAAAAATCCCCTTATGACACTTATCTCAAGGAGGTGATTAATCGTGCCAAGTTCGATGTTTGTACGCCTAGTGCTTTTGCAGGAGTTTAACACATACATACGTGCGTACGTACAAACACAACCCTGCTTTATGTAATTGATTATAATTAAATGTTAAAATTTCCGATACCTGAAATGGTCAAAGAGAAAACGGGTTAGACCCCTTGTTTTTTCACATTTCTGCACGAAGAAACCGAACCGTTTTTCTCTCTTTAAAAACAATAAATATTAGGCTGGCGTGCTGCTTACGTTTGCTGTTCTTGATCGAGGGGCGCCCTTGGTTGTAGGTATTTGGTCGATAAACATTTAATCATGCTTTGTAGATGTCGACTTGAACGTGAGTTTTAGTACTTATAAGTTTTGATGTTTGTTGAACAAAATCTAACGCTACTTGATTACAAACTCATTGCCTGCGTTTCTAAAGCCTACTACATGTTCAAAACAGAAGTGTGTTAGCTTAAATATGTTCTGATTTATCAAAATTGTTTTACCAGAAATTAAAAGTTGGCATTATTTACATCATTTTTTGTGAGTTTGCTATTTGAAACGTAGTTTTTTTGCGGAAACCAGTCATAGAAACGATATTTGTGTGATTATTTTTGATTTGCTTTTGCGTAAAATAACAAATATATTAAAACATAATATCAAAACAAAATAAATATTCTGAGAAATATGCAACAGCGAGAAAGGATCGATAACCCTGTAGGTCAGGGGTGGGCAAACTGCGGCCCGCGACGAACTTTCGTGCGGCCCGCGAAAGCCTACAGCAAATAAAAAAAATAATTAATGTAGAAGAACGTGATTGGATGCATTTTTCTCTTTGATAGACTTTGAAAATTAAATGTGCTTGCATTTTTAATTGAATTTTAATAAAACTACTTTGATTCATTTGTCTAATAATTGTTGGTTTCTAAGGTTGTACCAAATTTAAAATGCAAATCAATTAGAATAATATACCAATGCGTTCGTTAAAAAGTGCGGCCCTCAGCTAGCTTTTGTGACACGATGCGGCCCGCAAGCCTAAACAATTGCCCACCCCTGCTGTAGGGTATCAAAGGCAAGATACTACCTATTTAGTTTTTTTGACTGAATCGAATTAGTTAAAGCTGTGGACTTGTTAAGTAAGCCAGAAGTAACATATTCACTGCACGTTTTTGCACAACTTTTTTACATTTGTTTTGAAAAATGCGCTCAATTAGCTGCGTAGTTTTCCATTGACCTTTGCATGTCAAAATATCCGATATAGGAGAGTATGTTTAAACTAGCTGACCTAGCCTTACTGCTGCCAAATCCAATGGTGTGACTATTTTAATGGCTTTTTGAGTTGATTGATAATGGCAAACACAAAACTAGACAGTAAACTGTTTCAGTCTCTTGCCATTGCGCACCTGTTACGGCAACGACGATTTTAATGACTTTTGCACTAATTGTTCAAAGCAGTATATAGTGACTTAAAACTAAATGAAAATGATCATCGATATGAATGTTGAAATGTGCCATCAATAGATGTTATTATGAAACTGATGTTATTGAAAAAGCTGTCCCAGACTTGCATTTGGGAAGTAATCTCAAGACAAAATATGCTATGTAAAGCCATTTTTCGTACTTGACCTTGAAACATATTATGTAGCTGGCCGTGAAAAGATTGTTTGGCACTTTATTGACATTACGAATTGGTTGTAATAACTTTTGCTTTGTTTTTATTTTGTCGAGGCAACTTTCCCAAGCTGCAGCACTTTCAACACGATTAAGCAAACCTATCGCTTATTCCGATTACGCTTGAACATCATTGCAATGGATAAGGAATTTCATTAATTTTTCTTTTAGGAACTCTCGTTACACCGATATTGAGATCACTGTAAAAGGAATCACTATTCCTGCAGGAACGCATGTTGACATCCCAGTGTATGCATTGCATCATTCTGAGGAATACTGGAGTAATCCATGGAAATTCGTTCCAGAAAGGTCGTTAACTATTGCTGTTGCTTCATTTTTACTGTTATTAAAGACCGATTGCCATCATTAGCCGTTAACCCAATGCCCTACCTGTCGGTAGGCTGTTAAACTTGATCACTTAATCAACCGAATGCCACATGTATGACAACCAAGCATGTACCTACACTATAATCGACAAGATACTCGGTAGGTTTTCATGAGGGTCCAGGGTGTTCTAACAATCGATTGAATTAAAGCAACGGAAACTTTGACTTGGTTTACTCTGGGTATTTTAGGTCACAATTCCTGGGTTTCCGTTAATAGCTTTGTTGGTGTGATAAGGTAACTAGTCAGTTGTTGTATCCTGGTGCGAAACGGAGTGTCGTTATCTCCCGACTTACACGATAAGTTGCGTGTATTCAAGTTATCATCATAAAACCTGAAAGCACTGACAAACTGCCTATGTTGTAAACATTTTGAATTATTGGTCATTTTGATGTAGGAAGAACACCAGGAGTTTCCCTCCCTCAAAATCAGTACAAATCTGATTTCCTCCCCAGAAATTAATGCGTGGCACTAAACTAGAAATTTGGTTTTATTTGTTATTTTGTAACATTCCAGGTTCGAAGACATGAGTAAGATCGATCCGATAGTTTACCAGCCATTCGGCGCAGGACCGCGCAACTGTATTGGAATGAGATTTGCGATCTTGGAAGTGAAAATGACGATCTTGTAAAATAATCTCCAATTTCAAACTGGGCCTCTGTGCTGACACACTGGTAAGTGCAAACAGGTTTTATGAGGGCTGTGAGCGGAGTGAATGTCAGTTCGATTGCGCAAAGGATTTACAAATCCGAGTTTAAATTCTGCGTTTGGAATGTGTAATGTTCGAGTATGGCAAAATATTCAGTAACTTCAACCCCGCATCAGGTTGAAGACATTTTATTGTTTCGCCTGCGTTTATCGCCCAAATATCAGTATTACTTTTGTGTTTGATTTCTGCGACACCGAGCATATGGATAATCATTTTTTGAGTTTCAGTTCGAGAATCAGGAAAACAATCGAGTTCATTCTAGTTTGTAGATCAAGCTTGCAGCTATATTTCGGTTTTAGTTTTTTTACCGAATGAAATTAAGACAAACAAATGTATTATTCCAGGAAGAACGAAATATGCAGTATTACTTTATATTTGTGCATGTTTTTGGCAAGAAGACATTTCTATATATACTATTGGTACGATTTCATTCTGCTCTCCCCCACTGCTACGGCTTTGACATTCTTTAAATCTTTATGTTACTGTAATTATTCTAAACAGCAAAACTTTAAATGAGTACAGTAGTTATTTGCTTGAACTGCTAGTCTGAAATCAAGTAGCAGCTTACGAATCTCAAGTCTCTGATCTTTTTCTTCTTCGTTGTGGTTTTAGCTATTTGTTCTGAACATTATGCAGGAAGATGTATATACACTGCGTTAGCGCTCATGCTCTGTTTGCGAGTCTTCAGTTGTAGTGGGGCCACCACAAAGGTCTACTGCTTGGTCCCAGCTCCTGTCTGCCACATAAAGATGGAGGCATCTCGTTAAGTGCCTTTTCCAAGGACACAACAAGTCCATACCGTTTTTTAAAGTCTTTTGATATGACTTGACTTGGGAAATCAACCCCAGGTCTACCGAATGCGAAGCGGACGCTCTAACCACTGCACCATCGCGCCGATAAGGTCTCTGATCATAGAATATGCATTCAATACAATGTAAATTTAGAAGAGACCTCAGTAGTGCAGGCCTATGCCACTTGCATATTGACGTAAATAGTGCTATAATACCTCATCGGAAGTTTAGCGGCTGGTATGGGGCGCAATTTGGACAAAAAGTACTTATTTTTGCGAGTGTTTTTTGTGCATGTATTGTAATCCGGTAAGTACAATTTGCTGCAAAATATATCGGAAATTTCTGATTTATATGTCGAAAATTTTTGATATACAGTATATATCGGACAAAATCCGCCTTAGATAAGACAAAAACAGCTGCAACATATATCTGAAATTTCTGATACACACCATATGAGCTATATTGAAAATTTGCATGTAATTTTATGTGATTTTCTGACGTTAGCGCAACTATGACATCATTTTAATCCAGAAGATATTTTGGGCTGTATTATAAACACTAGCCGACAACTGTCAAAAATCAACTGCCTATGCCCTAGACCAGTGCTTCTGAAATTGTATACTGGTGGCCCACAGAATTTGTAATAAGCTACATGATTAGACTTTTGGTTGAAGTTGTTTCTTCCTGTTTTGAATCGGAAGAGAGTTTTGTTAGTTTTTGTGGGTTTAATTTGTGGCGTTTCCTGAAAAGCCTACTGTGGCTTGGCAGTTTTGTATTTCGTTCGTAATGAATAGCTTATTTTGATCGACCGTCACTCCCTTTTTGTCAGTATTTCCGTGGTGATGTCATGTTGGACCTTATTTATCAAAATTAGCGCTGCATAGCTGAAGTTTCAAGTATTATCTCTTTCTTTACCTGTTGCACTGAGATCACGAAATCACGTGAAATTAGTTCTAGATTTTTAATGTAACTCATATGATGTTTAATGAAAATTTCCGATATTGTATTTTGATGCTATTTTTTGTCTTGTTTAACGTGGGTTTTCTCCGCTATATATGTATTAATATTACTCAATCTCCGAACGGCTGCCGTTTCTGCCTTTGTGGCGTCATCAGCGGAGCACAGAGCGTTCTGGCATGCAATACTAACCGAGAGGTTAATATGTGCCAGAAATATCGTTTCGTTTGTGGTACGTAACGATTTCTCCACACCGCATCGCAAAGAGCTCAAACTGCGCAAGTGGAAATTTCCGACTTATTTTTTTGTTGTTTTTTGTCAGATTTAAGATGGATTTTGTACGATATATATATATATATATATCAAAAACTTCCGATATACTTTGCGACTGTTTTTTGTCCAATATAAATCGGAAATTTCCGACATATATATCAAAAGTTTTCGATATATTTTGCAGCTAACTTTATTGACTGGTTTGTGATAAATACGCAAAAAAACTCGCACAAAGTAAGTAATTTTTTTTCTAGACGGCTTTCCAGAGGGAAGGCCATTTTGATCACTCTTTGAGTTCACACTGTGGCTAGCGCTGATCACATCGACACGTGTGGCCGTAAATAATTTTTCATTATTAATTGCTTCACTTATCCACATTACCTGCATTTATGAACCCAATTAGAAAATCTGTGAGTACAGGTACCAGCTGTCAGAGCTTTTCATACGACTCGAAATGAAGCTGTTTACTCCGGTACAAACACTGTGTTTGGGGGGGATACTAAAATGAGCATTTTTCCCCCTTGTTAAGCATGAAAACGTGGTTAGGATTTCTGATTGTAATAAACTGAAATATTTTTAGGCACCACCACTGGAAATGTTTTTTCTGGCTAGCACACAACCAAAAGATGATGTATTTCTACACGTATCACCCAGAAGTCCTGTCGATGAACCAGCACAGATTTACTGATCAAAGCGAAATTGAATTATGATTATTAGTATCGCTATAATGATCGTTTTGAAAAGATACGTTCACTTCGTAGTTTGCAAGAAAAAGCACCGTAGCCATCTAGTTTCTTGTCCGATTGGTGCAAAGTAACCAATGAAGTTGGTCATTGCTTGCTTTGGTGTTGCTGCTCAGCACTGAGGTTACCTACTTGGGGAAAGATATGCGGTGATCATCTCCGTAAAACACGGTTTGAATTCAATATTTTGAGAAAAAGTGAAGAACAATTTATAAACTTTTCGTTTTGACCGTCTTCTTTTATTTAGAAATTTTTGATAACATCACTGTTAAAGGCCATAGTATCAAAAATCTTAAATAAAAAAAAGGCTATGGAGCCCCAGAAACCGGCAACTTCATAGGGCCTGGACCAGAGGTCGTACAGAGACAAAGTAATAAAATTGAATTTAGCAGTGTTGGGAACGAGTCGCTTGAGTTCGAGTCTCAAGTCGAGTGACGAGTCATTGATGTCGAGTCGAGTTATTTTATCCAAACGCCTTAAGTCGAGTCTTTCCTGCATTCATAGGCAGTGTTTAGGTTCCTGTGTTTGTTTAATACTTGCAGCCGAATCTTTTAACATTGTATGACAAATTAAAATTTTTGGCCCCTAAGCTAGCCTTACTTTAGTTACCATCTCGACACTTCAACGCTCACCTTTAACAATATACCGGTATTAGTAAAACTGCTTCTGCTTTGCTAACTGCAGCTGGCTAAAAAGTTAAGCTTACAGATTTGGAGTTTGAAAATGAATTTGAAGAAAAGCTGGAAACGCGCTTTTGAGGCTAGATATACAACGTGCCTGATACAAAATCTCGTACAACAAAGACCTTACAGGCTTGCAGTACAAAATAATTAAAATAATTTACAAGATTTTGATGCAATACCAGAGTTTTCAGCAGGGATGTGAGCAGAAATCTTTGGATGGGGCGCTACAATGTTCTTTCGGCATATTTTTGCTTTGTGAGTGCCGAAGGCACGATTATCTAAGGGGGTCCGGTAGCATGCGGCATCGAAAATATTTTGCGAAATTACACTCATAAACACGCGATTTTAGTGCTTTCTGAATCTACTATAAAGATCATTTTTGTGTGAAATTTGTTAACTCTTGTCACTTACAAATTATCAACTGCTTGCATTTCTACATATATGCAAGCAGTTGATGAATTTGTAGGAGTGACAAAAATTAACAAAATTTTGTCATTGCCTGCAATTTTAATTTACGTCAAGTCCCATTAACTGCGTATTTGATCTATTTCATTCGATTTTACAAGTTTTCAATTTTTTTATAGTGGAAACCTTTATATTTTTGTAATGATGACAAAACTAAGTAAAGCTGACTGTAATTTGAGTCTTTATGAATAGGTCTGTTTAAGAATGGATTGTTTGTAGAATAATCGTAGTCTTCTGAATCTTATCTTCTAAAAAGTAAACAAATTATAAGAGTACGGATCTACTCAATTTTGCTTCGATTTTGAGAAAAATTTACAATCTAGAAAGACAAATTTTAAAACAAGTATATTTTGCGTATTTTTGTGTTTTGCCACAAAAAACTCACAGTGTTGCAATTTTTTTAATGTGCCTTCACAACCCAGAGACTGAGGTAATTAACGTTTTTGTCATTGCCAGCAATTTTGGTTTACGTCAAGTCCCATTAACTGCGTATTTGATCTATTTAATTCGATTTTACAAGTTTTCAATTTTTTATTGTGAAAACTGTTATATTTTTGTAATGATGACAAGACAAATGAAAACTAACGTAGGCGTAAGGAAACATACCGTTAACGTAAGTGTAACAATGAAGCTAAGAGGTAAACGTTTAAAAATATACAAGAATTTTTCAATATAGATTCTATTTGAGAAATTTTTGGAATTGAAGTTTGCATGGTTCTGTGCTGTTTTTCATTTCCTCGCTTTGCAGCCAAAAAACAAACTCAACTCAGTAATGTTAATTACCTCAGTCTCTGGGTTGTGAAGGCACATTAAAAAAATTGCAACACTGTGAGTTTTTTGTGGCAAAACACAAAAATACGCAAAATATACTTGTTTACTTGTTTTAAAACTTGTCTTTCTAGATTGTAAATTTTTCTCAAAATCGAAGCAAAATTGAGTAGATTCGTACTCTTATAATTTGTTTATTTTTTAGAAGATAAGATTCAGAAGACTACGATTATTCTACAAACAATCCAGCTTAAACAGACCTATTCATAAAGACTCAAATTACAGTCAGCTTTACTTATTATGATGGAATGAAAAAGAAGTACAGAATATAGGCTGTTGCCAGGTTTATCAATTAGATATAGTTCAAGAAAAATCAATAAAGGCTTGCATAGCATTAGGTTACATTTTTGGTGGCAGATGGATGCTTGCGATCTGTTAGAGGAGGAATGAGTAGAAAAAGTTACAATCTGTTTGTGAGTGAGAGGAAAGAGCGCATACGAGCAAGTGGACTTTATCATTTGAAAACTAATCAAATTAAATAAAAACACAAAACATATTCGCAAGGCTGTTACGTGGATTAGGGAATGTAGTTTTACAATCAGAATATTTGCAAACTTATCAAAGTTAAGATACGACATTACAAAAAACAGCTCTGAGGGAAGCTGCTAGTTATTCGTTGCTTCTAAATAAAACAAAATCATGTGCTCCAAAGATGTATGCGTATAAGGAGAGGGAAGTATGCCAACTTTCGATCCGATTTTGCGGGGGGAGGCACGTGCAAACTTGAGGACTAGAAAAGAATCTAAATTTATAAAATAGTTTTTAAGTCAAGCAAAAACCGATGTTTAAACTGCTGATTAATGAGCTTCACTTTCCATCCAAGCTGGACCAGCCCTGGATTGATATCACGCTGGATCCGCCCTGGATTGATGTTAGAAGTGAGGCCTGTGATCTGAACCAGGATGGTCCAAACTCTGGTACGCGGGAAGCATGCGGCCCGCGAAAAGCTTTAGTGTGGTCCTCGAACACTTTCTGCATGAAGAGTTGATTTGTGGTACAGAATTTGAAAATTGCAGAAAGTAAAGTATTCATTCTCGAAGCTTTTCGTCTGACACTTTTCAAGAGAATCCGTCTGAAATAGAGTGAAAAGATGAAGTGAGTCACTTATATAGAGACACAGTTGACGAAAAAGAAAAAAGGCTCTATCATGATTGGTAAAAAGAAGCAACCAATAGAAGGAGCGGAAACTAATGTGTGATTTTTAGACCATAAACGAATTCCTTTTGTTTGCATAAATTTGGTTTGGATGTTTTAATGTACGTGGCTTCAAGGGTGGAAAGGTGAAAAGAAGTACGGCCACGGGCAAGAATAGAAAATTGGTTGTCATTATATTTGTGTGCGCATGTAGGTTTTGTAAAAAATGTTGTCCTATGGCAGAAAAGAAAGTTTCAGTTTTAAAGCTTCTGATTGGCTTGCAAGAGCGGGCCAATGTGCTTCCGGTCCTGAAAAATATGCTCCTGGAGAATGGTTTTGGGCACGTGTTGCTTAATTCTCTGTTGTAGCCTTTGAGACGTACGACCCACGTACCGACTATCGCAGTGGCACTTTAAGTGAAGTCCAGGGCATGCTCCCCGGGGACATTTTAGAAAATTTCACTAAAAAATGAGCATTTTCTCGCTTTCTGGAACAAGTTTTAAGCTAGTGCTTGAATGGATTTTTTATTGAGTGAAAAAATTGTATATCATCAATATTCATGGTGGGTTTTGACCCCTAATCTCCGAGTACACGCCATTTCTTGAAACACAGTGGAGTGCATAATGCTATAGTTTGATGATACAAACATTTAGGTTAATTATGAATAATCTATTCTATAAAAATATTATTGAGCAACCAGATGGCTTGATCTAATTAGGTCGTTTTCGGCAGTTATTCCTTTATTGATAAAGAGATATTAAAAAGCCGATAAAATCAGTGATATCCAGTTATGCAGTATGTCCTACAATATTATCGATTTTGCTTTGATAGACATCATCAGTTATGCAAAACAATTACGCTAAAAAAATTGTTAAATAACTGACGTTATTCTTTTTCTGTGAAATCGATTTTTATTTTTATGAATTGCACAAATGATATTTTGCAAAAAAATATTTCGACAATCGTCCACCGCAGTTACTCGAAAATTGTTGTTGCTATCACATGGCCTGTCCGGGTCTTGATTCCAGAGAAACCTGAAATATAAGATATTTTGATCATTATTACATATACTGCAGCTTTTGCACTAATTAATTGCATTATATTAAGTAATTTTGAGATTTTATGTAGCACACTATTAAAAATGATTACACCTTTGGATATATTATCACTGGAGACATGGATTCTGATAATTTCGATCATAGTTTTAGCACGGTAAGTAAAGTCGGTCACAAAACTGATGATATCCTAACGGAGCGAAAAGAACGGGTGCTGTCTATGGCGTAGATAGGCGGGCACATGTTTCATGTCCCCTTAAATTGTTTGAATTTGATCAAAGAATGAAGATGTGTTTAGTTATTTCGGCTACAAAACATCAATTTCCAATAAAGGTCATCTTACAAATTTGAGGTAGGAATCGATAAAATTAAGAGTACTGATATGGCCTAAAAAAGAATGGTTATTTAACAATTTTCCCTTTCCCTTTCAAAATATGGTTTGCTCCTGGTTACACCTTTAGATGCTGTGTGGAAATCTGTATCTACATGATTTGCATGTATGTCTGCTCAACTTGGAGCACAATCAAAATATTGTTTCTGGAGATGGGCCTAAAACTTATGAAGAGTTGATAATGAAATTCATTTCTAATTCTATAATGTTTAAACACGCTTAACTGCTTTCGCCTACTTCGGTCGAAAATTCTGTGAAGCGGCGAAGCATGATGCATTCAATCTCTTTGCATATCAGGACCGTTTTCAGAGATTGTTTTGCTTTGGAGATTTCAGCTATTTATTTTCTCATAGCTGCATTTATGACAAAGTCTATTTCAATGTGTTTTCATACAATTATAACAAAGCGTTAAAGCCTGTTCCAACACAGCCCGTCAATAGCTCAAACATTACCAGCTCTCAACGAATTCCTTTTTTTCGGAGTAGATGAGGGGTAATGCAGTATATAAAGGGATATTGGAAGATTCATCATCCTTGAAGGTGCTCATTTCCATAACCTAAAGATTGTGTGGATTTTGTTCAGGAAGCTTCCTTCTTGTTTAGGCTTTTTTCATACCAAGTCCATTTCTCATAACTTTCCTAAGATGGTGGTTTAGAGTTAGAGCAATTGAAAAAAACGTTTCAAATAAACGTAACGTCAGATGTCGGAAAAAGTGCGCATTTAAATTTTTATCTGCTGATCACAACACTGGTTATTTTCAGTTGGTACATTCATAGAAGATGGCAAGTTTTGAAAAACCTTGGCATTCCACACGATCCACCTTCGATTCTTGAAATGGGAAATATGAGGGAATTTTTCAGAAACCCGCAATGGGTAAGCTTTCTAGTGATTTTCATATTCAATGAAAGTTAAATTTGAAAATGTTTTTTGAAACATGGAACGAGGAACTGTGATGGACCACTATTTGCAGATTTCGGACCAACTGAAACAAAAAATAACGAAATTATTCTCCGTTTTTTGAATAGCTCCTCGAATCTCCAGTTCACCCATAAACAATTCCTCAGCTCTCTGAACTTAAACTAATTATAGTAAAACTTTGCTTTGATATTGTGATTTATTTTGTGACCATTTCTCATCGCATATTCTTAACTATATTAGTGATTAGTTCTTTAAATAGATAAGGTCTACTAATATAAGTGCGAGATAAATGTACCCGCTTCCCATTCGGGTTAGGAACTGTTGATTTAAATTAGCAAAATTTATCATCACCCGCAATCCAATATTGAGAGCACCCACTCATCAGCTTGCAAAAAGTGTACTCATTTAGGGGTGTAAGTTGACGTGATGTAGTGAATGTTTTCTTTTAAAATTTTTTCTCTTATTTTCTCAAAATTTTGAGCTACTTACGGTTCAAACGCCGTTGAACAATATACCGTGGACTCCCAAGTAAGACTAGTTTTGTAGAGTCGCATCGCGCGCTGGCCAAATATCAACCCTACAACATATTTGTTGCGTATAGTGAGAAATACGTTCGTATGTTGCTACAAATATTTGCCGGGACCAATAACGTGAGCAGTGCCTGGCACTTGAGGTGACAGATACATTTACAAAAAAGTCATGAGTAGGCTTACCACTAAATAGCTTGTTTTGATAAACAAATCAACCACTTTGGCGTTTACCCCAACCTTGAATTTGTGCTTCGCCTTCTTCCATTCTCATTGGATGCAAGAAATAACAGTTTGTGAAGTTAAACGTTTTTTTGTAAGTTAGATCATTTTGATTTAAGAGTGGAAACATCGGGGTTCGGTCCAATTTCGTTGCTCCCCGCAACTTTGAATAAAACCTCCCTTTTCTTTCACTCAGGAAAAGATACTGATGACTGTTTGTGAGTTAGACCAGTTTATGTTTCAGAATAGGAAGACCAAATTTCGGTGCAGAGCTAGTAATATCTGAAGTTTAAGTGGAAATCAAGTAAAACAGTAGACCTAACACTGGGTGAAATTGCACCTAGAGGTAATCCTTTTTTTGAAAATACTGTAGCTCAGTACACCTTGTGAAATTGGGTGTAGGACATTTGGGAGAAAATATGGTGTTTTTCTTCCTAAGCGAGGACCGAAGCTCATAGGCGCAGCTAAGAAGCGTTACGTCACATAGATACTCACAACATGGGTGCACTAAGTGGTAAAACCTTTAGTCCTACCATTGAATTGCTTATTTCTGTTTGTCCTGGAAACATTGACCATTTTGTTGTCCACTTCCACCTTCGGCTTTGTGCCCTCCAACCGCTGGACTTATTGAAAAAAATAAAAAACAGTTCGTGAAACCATAAAATATTTGTGAGTTTGACTAGTTTCGATTTAATAGTAGAATGATCCGAATTAGGGGCACTACCACAGCATAAAATCTATGAGCTACGCCACCCCCACTTGTGACAACTTTTGTTTTTGCAGCTTTCAGAAATGCTTTAAGACTGATGCCGACACAGCCGGCTAAACTAATATTAAGCAGGTAGCCCTGCACGGAGACGTTCGCGGGGCGGGGCTGGCTACAAGTATTTTATTTACACTGTCAATTATTTAGCTTTTCGAGTAAAGGCGTCTGAGCAAGATGTATGAGAAGGTTATGGAGATACTGGCTGGTGCAGATGCAGGGACAATGGTTGTGATGTGTCAGCTACTGTTTTGAATTATAAATACGTATTTTCTTTTCAGTTTATCACCATGGATATGGAGACAATGAAGAAATATGGACCAGTTTATGGGTAAATTTGTTGATAGGCTTTAACTGCTCCTGATCATATGGCGGCCTATTACTGGCCTATTAATTCTCATGCCGTTTAGAAAATATCGCGTTATAGTAATTTAAGTAACCTTAATGCAAAAAAGCTTTGTAGGTTTTGACCCCTCAAAATGCTGTCTACTTTGATATTGCTCTTGTATGAAATCATAGGCAATCGATAAACGTAAAAAGTTCAAAAATGACTTCGACAAAAGTGGGGTCAAGTTGAAGCAGTGGATAAAAAATTTTTTCCAGAAACGTCTTCAACTGACCCAATGAGCCAAAAAGAAATCTTGAGGGTCTAAGTTACTTGTACTTACAACATGTTGGCAGTTCAATTAGCAACATTTCAAGTGATTTTTAGAAACGTCATCTTACTTGAATATGCATTTGATACAAACTGCAAGCTTCTAAATGTGAGGATATTTACATGTTTTTGGAAGAATTTTCCATTCTTTTTCAGTTGTTTTTGTTGTTACCCGGCACCTTCAGAAAATAAGGAGGCATGGTGGAAGACCAAGGAGCCTCAGAAACTGGGCAACTCTCCAGGCCTGGCCTAGAGGTCATAGAGACAGAGAGTCGCAAAACAGCAAGCGGCGCAAAGAGTCCGTGGCTGGATAGTGCAGAATGAGATGAGAGGTGTCTTGGGACGAGTGTCCGCTGGCGCTGCAGCAAGGATTCTCGATTCTGCCAATCCTAGAAACCTACGAACCTAAAAGAAGGCTGTGTCCGTTACAGCGTAGACGAGAGAGGACACAGCGAGCATGACGAGGGAGCACAAGTTTCTCGGTGGAAACCGAAAGAACCTGTGTGTCGAAGAATTTCGATTTGACAGTACGCCTCCAGTCCGAGAAAAGAGAAGAGTCGATACGAGAAAAAAAGGAGAGAGACTACAATGGATTGCAGAGAGCACGAGTAGCGGTTCCCGTCTGGCCAGCTCATCATCCGTCTTTGCCAAAAGGAAAAGGAACAGAACCGTCTGTCCAAAGTATCAGATCGTAAGGTGGAAGAGAGTCAAGGTGAGCGAGGGACGCATCTTGACGAAAAAGGGGGGATCAGAGCCGTGAAGCATAAGTGAGAAGAAGCGGAAGAAAAGCTTTTTACAGAACAGAGAGAGACTCCTTGGAGAGGCCCAGTGAGGAAGCAGAGATACAGCGTAAGGCCTTGAGACGAGGGAAAAACTTGGCTTTCAGCGAAGATACATGTTTAGAAAAAGAAAGAGTGCGGTCGAAGGTGATCCCAAGAAACGTTGAAGTGGGATTGAAACGGAGACGGCAATTGAATAAGAGGAGATGGAAGTTAGCTTGGTGGGAATCTATTGAGAAGAAGGAGGCCTCACATTCGCTCGGATTGAGAGGAAAACATCAGTACTCAGACCAGTGCTCCAGTCGAATCTGAGCTCCTTGTGTGGTCTCCACGCAGTGGGAACAGAGAGGGAGGAGAACTAAATGGCCAGATTGTCAGTATAAAGAGGGCAGCGGACGGAAGAAGGCAGAGAAGCAGGGAGATGATTGATGAAAAGAGATAAAACTACATGGTCAAGAACGCATCCTTGCGGAACACCTCGACGGACTCGAAGCAAGCGATATTTGTGATTTTGAAAAACCATGCAAGCGCGCCTATCAGAAAAAAATTGACTCCAAAGAGCAAAGTAAGGAGGGGGCCAACCGAAATGAGTTTAAGGAAAAAGGATTCCGGGGTGCCGGACAAAGTCAAATACTTTCGAGAAATCAATAGTAGCGAAGGTCGTTCGAGATCCCGGTTTGAGTTTGTTATACCCATCCGAGATGAACTGAGAAAGGAACAGAATTTGATCTAGAGTAGACCGTCCAAGGCGGAAACTGGCTTGGCGGGGAGAGAGAATGGAATTAGACTCCACAAAAAAGAATAGACGCGATAGAATGATACGTTCAAAAAGCTTTGAGAGACAGAAGGTAAGAAAGACATAGGCCCGAAGGAAGCAGGAGAGTCGAGAGGCTTTTCCCATCTTATGGATGGGAATAATAAAAGATGTCTTCCCGATGGAAGGGAAGGAATGCAGAGACCAGGAATGATTAAAAGCGTGAAGAAGAAAATCCATGCCAGAGCGAGGAAAGTGCTTTAGCATGGAATAGGCAACTTTGTCGTCTGAGCGAATGGCAGTGGACCAGGAGAAGTTAAAGGCAGCCGTAAGAAATTCAGCAAGGGAGAAGGAAGAGCAAAAGGACGAGTGAGACTCACACGGCACGTGGCTCGGCCCAGCTCGGAAAGGTAGCCTCTGACTCTGCTACCGAAGGCCTTTGGTTGGGAGACAGAAAACTGGTATCTCAGGTAATTGGCGAAGACCAAAGCTGACTCCCTGGGAGACGAACAGCTGGGGAAGTCAGGGGAGGAGGAAGATGAGGAAAAAGACCCAGCGACCGAACGAAGGAGAGAGTACACAGAGTTAGGGTTAGATTTGGGCGAGAGAGAAGAGCAAGTCACCTGCCATGCTTTAGCCTTTGCCTTGGCGATGACAGACGGAGCACGTCGGGAAGCGAAGATGTAAACCTGACAATCTTCATCACTTCTGTGAGCTGCAGCGAAAGCCTTACGTCTTACACTAACTGCTTCTTCCATTTCAACGGACCACCAGTTTTTAGGATTGTGTTTGGTACGGCCGTAAGGAATGGAAAATTTGGCCGCATTCAGTGTCAGAGAAGTAAAGAGAGCAACAGCAGAGGAAAGAGAAAGAGACGAGTATATCTCTGCAGAAGGAAAGTGAGAGTTAAAGTAAAAAGCAAAGTTATCTCAGAGAGCTCTCTGAAAATTGAAGTAAGAGGGACGTTCGTTGGGGCGAAAGACCGGAGAAAGAAGGATGGTGAGTAGGTGATCAGAACTCAAGTCCTGAAGCACCACCCAAGAGCAAGAGAGGGCGAGAAAGGAGGGAGCAAATGAGATGTTAGTGGAGGAACGACTGCCAGAGGAGCGATGGAGAAGAGTAGGTATGTCAGGGACATTGAGGGGAGGAGGTTAGAAGAGATGACCCAATCGAATACTTCATCCCACGGGCGTCGGAAGTATCTTTTGAGTCCGAAAGGGGGTGATGACAATTAAAGTCCCCAGAATGAAGAGATTTCTGGAGGAGGGAAAAATGGAAGAAAAAATGAATCGGTTCCACTATCTGTCGGAAAAGAGCGAATAGGGGGAGCATGAACATTTAGGCGTGAGAGCGAAGACGAGTTGTTTAGAGAGATGTTGACGCCCTATATAATCAGATTAGGCGTCAAACGAAGAAAGAGAGGAGATAGAAAGTTCAGAGAAGGATAAGCCCAGCCCGACAAGAGTGATGACGCCGCCTCTAGCGTGCGTGGGCATCACGAGACAGAATGCCAGACCGGGAATGGGTGCAATCAGAGCTGAGAATTCAGGGATTCGGAAAGAGGAAGAGCAATTGAGGTTAGATTCCTGGATACAAATAAGGTGAAAGTATAGAAGTTCAGTGTTCCTGACTCAGAGACCCCCAGCATTCCATTAAAGAACCCTGAGGGAGTCAGAAAGGAAGAGAACGAAGGAGGTGTATAGAGACAGCCAAGAGCATGACACGGTGGTGAGGGTGCAGAGGAAGAAGATACAAAGTGGGCGGAAAAGAAATAAGAGGCTTGATGGCGAGGGTGGGGTAGAAGTGCTGCATCAGCAGAGGGGGACAGATTAAACAGTGGAGGTATACAAGCTGAAGGAGTCCGAGGAGGGAGTCACAGTGTTGGTAGGTGTAGGATTTCCAGAAGAAGTAGGGATGCAGCAAGGGAAGGCAGCTCCATGAGTGAGAGCTGGCCAAGAGTTCTGAATTTAGAGAGGAAGAGTAGTGAGCACCTTAGATGGACCTATTTGGAGCAGGTGCAGCATTGCACTGACCTACCCCGCCAAGTCACATTTCCAGCGCACACTGAGAAGGGAAAGACGGGTCCAGGATTTGGATGAACGTTGCCGTTCATCAGGAGAAGGAGAAAAATTTGGAGTCAAAGACAGGCGACCGATTTTAAAGAAGCTGTGTGCTAACCTTCTGCGGTCACTCAGGGGGCAACATGGCAAAAAAATGGTTTGTGCGAGGGGAGTGCACGGGATAACTGAGATCTTCGGGAAAGCCAACAGCCATTTCGACCCAATCCAAACGGGTCAGGAACCACACCACCACTTTGAGGCGGCTGTTCATATGTGCAGTCTTCTTCAGTACGCGCAATCTTTTTATTAAAGACTTTATTTTGACCACTCATCCAGCTTAAATAAAGATGGTTCTCATGCTTCTGGGGGCTTGTAACCATGAAGGAACAGTTGTAACTGCTGCTATCCCAGTCACACGGTTTGGGGGAAGGTCTTAGCGCACAGCACAAACTTAATCGCGGTATCAAAGGGCACTTTCGATGATTGAATCAAATGTAATTCCGAGACGAAAAAATCGGATCGATCATATATGAATGGCGTCGATACTGCAACAGGTTTTCTGGAATAATTTAACAATTATGAGCAAACAGCCAAACCTCACACTTAAATTGGGCACAAAACATAGAATAGAAAGATCAAATAGCAAATAGCGAATAGCGACGGCATTAAAGTACAACGATAAATTATTATAATTATAAGAGAATTATGAGAAGCACTCGTTGTTGATACTATGATAAATTATAATGGCTTATGATATATACGCTTACTGACTGTATGCGACTTTCCGAAACGATTCAACTTTATAGTAGAGATTACATTTCATCCGTATTTTGATTTTGAGAAAAATGCCAAATGACTAGAGTGCCGCGCTTTTATAGTACTGCTGATTTACGAAATTCTCACGCGAGCACGTAGAAATAGACAAAAAAAAACTTCATAGAGAATAGCTGTCCTAGATCTTTTTTCTTAGTATTGTTTACAACACAAAAGACGCTAATTATAACAGTAGGTCTCCAGCAGCTTATTCAAATAGAAAGAGGCCCTGCAGTTTAATCAGAGCGAGAAAAAAGTTTTAATCAAAAAATTTTATGAAAGGATTTTGTCTGTCACAAGAGTAGTGTCCCAAATTATCTTATACTTCAACAAGATAGTCAATGCAAGCATTGCTTGTAATTAGAAGCCAGCATTTTACATTGCTTAGCAAATAAATCAGCCTGCCCTGCAAGATAAATTTGTTTGTATAGATCTTACATGTGGCTGCAACCACGAATAACCATAGCTGATCCTGAAGTATTGAAACAAGTTATGATCAAAGAGGCGTCGACCTTCAGAGATAGACAGGTGTGTTGCAATGTTGCAAATGATTTTTATTTTAATGTAGAATGAAGGAAGCGTGGAGGTGTCAAAATCATATCGCAAATGGCATGTTGAAACTCCTAATCCGCATCAGCCGATTTTGGCTTCGCAAATACCACAAAATCTCTATTTCACATGAACTAATAAATATGACACAAGCAATCTTGTTACTACTTGATGTTCACAAAGCGTGATAAACCCAGACAGGCGCAAATACATCTTTATGGAAAAGAGATTAAATTTTTAATGTGTGACTCAGTTTTTTTCGCCTTTGTTAGTAGTTTTTTAAAAACAATCAAAGCTTCTACTTCTATGTCACCCATTTTTATCACGAGCTTTGGAGAGCGTATACCGTATCCATCTCGTACTCGAGCACTGGGTGTTTAGACTGGCTGATTAGGTGATGTTTTTCTCTGTCATACTTTGCAAGATAGACACAATCAGAATTTTGCTAAACCGAGGAACTAAAGTAGAAACTAAAATTCAACCTTTTTGGAAATGCTTTTTTTTTGTTGGAGGCGACGACCCAAAATAGTGTTTGGCCGAGCGATATAAAGAACTTTTTGGCAATTAATTGTTTTGGGTGGTCCATTTTTCCTGGATGTGCCTCTTTACACACAAAAAGCAGAATATTTTTATCTATTTTCTATTTAAATTCAGTTTAGATAGTTCTTGCTTTGTGGACAGAAAAAACAAACAAATATTCTCCAATAAACAAACTAGACATATAAGAGACTAGGCGGCTTTGCCGGAGTCGCCCGGCAGAGGCTCTCCATCAGTAATGACGGGGTTTAGTATTTCGGCTCAACCGGCTTCGCCGGTTTCACCCATGGGCTCTTGTGTGAGCGTAGTTGCCATTTTAGATATTTTATATCTAGATTTAGATATTTTTGGTTGAATTTAGATTCTAAGATTATCAATCTAGATGATGGATATTTTTCTAGATAATATTTTTCTAAATTCTAGATGTTTTCTAGATGTTTGATTTATATGCTGTTTTTAGGAAGAGAATTTATTGCAAACAAAATTTTAAGTATTTGAAATACAGTCAAACCTTGGTTGTCGAACGCAATTCGTTTTGGAAGGCTGTTCGAAAACCGATTTGTTCGAAAATCGAATCATTAGAAATAATAAAAAGATTAATTTGTTCTGTACACCAAAAGAATACAGTCAAACCTCGGTTTTCGAAGGTCTCGGATTTCGAACAATTCGGTTTTCGAACAAATTAAGGGGAAGATTAACCTGAACCAAAGAGAAACCGAAGTTTGGCTGCAAACGTCGTGTTGAAAAGAGCCTTTGACAGTTTGTGCAGACGCATTTTCCATTCGGCAAGAGGGTGATGACTTTTTTTTTTTGGAGACCACCATGTCCACGCGTGGAATAAGGTCAAGTTGAGGAAGTCTCGTATAACATGAAGCTGACGCAGGCAATTGCAAGATCCTGATCACTGACCCTTGATCACAAATAGTTGGCGAATGCGGCCGCGTGGACATGGTGGTCCCCCCAAAAAAACTACATGTTTTGTGAAAATACAGTATATTCCAGCAAAAACTTGATACAAAAACCTACTACAATTTGTATTTTATTTCTTAATCCTTCAATATGCCAAAACAGTCAAAAAGTAAAGCCTATGAACAGAAATTTAGAAAAGAATGGCTAAATGATCCCATTTAGATATTTTTTTGGATGTTTTATTTTTCAATCTAGATGAATTTAGATGATTTTTGAAGTCAATCTAGATTATTTTAGTCAAGGAAATGTGGCAACTATGTGCGTGAGCAGTAGCGAAATGTTAAATGAATTTTATGCACTTTCACAATTCCTGCACACGAAATTGTGATCATCTTATTCTCTTAATCATGACTGGTAGTGCTCACGAGGGATCTTGCCACAAATTATCGTTAATACTTGTAAGGGAGAAGAGATTGAATCGCAATCAAAACTGATGGTAGCGGAGAAATGGTGGTTGCTTTCACAATTACAGAAATGAACTATTTAATGGTAAGCCAATTTTTCGATGTGGTGGTGCCCCTTTCCTATTTATATTGGCCGGCTAATAGTGTTTATATTTTTATTTGTGATAATAAGTTCTTTTGGCTGCGCTATTTCTTTTGATTTCGGCAAAGCTACAAAAGCGGCTATGGCTTTCCCAAAATCATTCACCATATTTTAGTAGGCGCACATCCAGCCGAGTTATTTTAAAACAAATGTTTTCTCTAAATTCATTTTTAAGGAAATGTAAACCTTGCAACTAATTGGCAAAGCAGTATGCTGCTTTGCCAATTAGTTGCAAGGTTTACAATTTCCTTAATACAATTTCTTCGCTTAATAACTTTCAAATCTATAAATTCATTTTTACAAATTGTTATGATTATGATTTTATGTTAATTTTTTTTTAAACTTGGGATTTTATTACGATGGTGTAGAGCAGCGTGGTCCAACAGCAGGCCCGCGGGCCAATTATTTTTTTGGCCCGCAAATAATTATGACAATTAGCGTGTTAAGATTCATAATTACCAAACTTGTCACGGATAAGCAAATTTGCTTCCTTGGAATCTAATATATAAAGCGCAATTCTGTCTGTGTGTTTGTGTGTCTATGTGTCTGAGTGTCTGTTTTAACTCCTTTGAAACTGCTAGAGGTACAAGCGTCAAACTTCGCACGATTGATCACCACCCTGTGGTGAGTGTCATAAGGGGGTTCGTGTCGTCATGATAACGTCATAATCAAATTTTTTTTGATTTGCATTACTTGACTGAGGACAACTGCTTTTTTCTCAAACGAAAACCAGCTTCCGACTTACCACATTACAAAACTTTCCTTTGTTTGTGGTCTAAAATGACGTCACAATCAACGATTTATTGCACAATCTATTTTTTGTTTTTTCTCAAAAAGTGCTGATCGCACAAACGCAATTAAATGTTCTTTCAGGAGATATTAACAAGATGCTTTCGATAAAAACAACTTTACAACAATTAAAGCTGGCTGCTGCGACAGCCTGGCCCAATTGCAAAGAAAATTGCTTCAACATTTCAATCATATGTAGCTCGACACATACATTTTGTAGCAAAAAATAGGAAAGGACCATCTTTACCCCATCGTCTTGTCTCTTGGGTGATCACCAAGTATTTTGCTTGGAGTATGCAACTAATTAAAATTTGTAGATTTCATTTCTCGATGAATCTTTTTCAATAATTTGATTGATAATGCCAAAGATCCATGCTATCAAGAAAGAATAGCCAAAGTGTACCAAAGGACTTACTTCTAGAAATTGCAATATTATGAAGTGCACGCACTAAAATTTTGTGTGTTTTCAACTGGTAGACTAAATTTCATAAACATTTACTTAGAGACTTCAGTTTTTGATGGATCTTTTTAAAAACGTCAACAGATAATGCAAAAGAACCATGCTTGTGAGGAATAGTAGTCAAAATGTACCAAAGAATTAATTTTGACTAACCATTGCAAGTTGGTTAGGTCAAATAGGATAATTGTTCAACTAAAAATGACAGATGATGTATGGCAATCAATTTTTGATTAGCCATTATAAAGTAATCTTTAGCTTTAAGTTATTGGAGTCACATATCGATGGAACACAAATTTCCTTAGCTTTCAAAGAACAGTAGGCCTAATTGTTAGTACCTTACAATAACGTTTTTGTATTAAAGTTACCTGTTTTTACTCAGCTTACCACTTTTTGGGAGAGATAGAAAGTTACGCTATTAGTCTTAAAGTTCAGTTTTTTTAGTATAAAAACTGATATTAATTGTACATATTATACACTTTTGGAATTGCATTGAAATAATCTTTAATTTGTTGAATAAAGTTTGAAAACCATTTGAGAAATGAGGTCACAAATCAGTTTTTTAATAAACTGATTTTGCAAAAAGGTTGCAATTTTTGAAAACATCTTTATATTATAATATGCGGTGGTGAAAGATTTGTATTAATCGTACGAGACATATTATGACATCACAGAGCCAGTTTTAAGCGCGCAAGCGAAATAGAGAAGAAAAATGCTTATAGGGTTTAAAGTGCTTAAATAAAGAATTGCTCGTTGCATAATCAAATAAGCTTTAATTGTTGTAAAGTTGTTTTTATCGAAAGCATCTTGTTAATATCTCCTGAAAGAACATTTAATTGCGTTTGTGCGATCAGCACTTTTTGAGAAAAAACAAAAAATAGATTGTGCAATAAATCGTTGATTGTGACGTCATTTTAGACCACAAACAAAGGAAAGTTTTGTAATGTGGTAAGTCGGAAGCTGGTTTTCGTTTGAGAAAAAAGCAGTTGTCCTCAGTCAAGTAATGCAAATCAAAAAAAATTTGATTATGACGTTATCATGACGACACGAACCCCCTTATGACACTCACCACAGGGTGGTGATCAATCGTGCGAAGTTTGACGCTTGTACCTCTAGCAGTTTCAAAGGAGTTAAAACAGACACTCAGACACATAGACACACAAACACACAGACAGAATTGCGCTTTATAGTACAGATATTTGACCTATACAAAATTTATCGATATGATTGCGTCATCTAGCAGCTTGATCGCTAGTTTGCATTATATCACTGAATATCTAATACATAAAACAATACATAATACTTAATAATTAATAACACAGAGTTAATACATAATTATATCTAATACATAAAACAGAGTTCCGTTTGGCACGATTAAGCATTTCCCTTGGGTAAGTGTTGAAAGGGGTTTTGTGACATCATGAAGACGTCGTAATCAAAACATTTTTAATACAATTTCGGTAGAGAGGTGACTTTTAGTATCCAAGTTGCTATTATTGCTACTAGCAATACACCGTTGAACATAATAATACAATATATTTATACAATTCAAACGTTTTCGGCGCTACATTTCGCCCTCATCAGGATCTATACACAAATATTTACAGCATTAAAACTTTCGTTGAACGAAAACACAAAAAACATAAAGTAACTTGAAATAGTTCTGACAAAAAACAGTAAAGCTTCATTCTACGCTCTTCGTAATTGTCTGGTCACTGCTAACAAAGAATTTGACAATAAAAAAAAAAGAAGAAAAACAATTGCCTGCTAGGAGTTAATCGGATTTAGGGTTTTGTAAATAATTGTTTCAAATGAATAGAAATAGTTTGGTTAAATGATTAAATAAATATCTTTAATTAAAACACGTTTAGTAAAATTGACGCTCCGTTTGCGTAGAGTTGTTTGTTTAGCACAGGGTTGCTTCTTTTGATGACCAAGGCTTCATGAATTTTGGCTTCGTAGGATGTTTGGCATTTTCTAATTATTTTAAATTGCCCCATGTTATTCGGCTGAGTTTTGCACGAACTGCATTTTTTTATATGTTCTTTGATGGCACTTTTACTTGACCTTGAAACATTTAAGTGCTCCCCTGCTCTTATACTCAAATGTCTTGCGGACGTACCGATGTACGTGACGTTCACATCACGTGAACAGGTAAACTTATAAACGACATTTGAGTTCAAGGCCAGAGGAGTTTTGCTTTTCAAAGAGAAATATTCCTGCACTTTTGTTGTTTTGTAGACAATTGTGATTTTAATGTCAAACCGTTTCTTTATTAGTGATTGAATTTGTAGACCGAATTCTTTTGAGATTTTTCCGAGGTAGGGGATGATAAAAAGATTGATAAATTCTTTTTCTGTTTTACTGTCTGTTTTTTCTTTTTGAAATTGGCATAAAATTTTTGTTAAAAAAATGGATTGGATAACCGTTACTGTAAAAAAGATTTTTCAAATAAAATACTTCTTTTTGGAAGAGATAGTCCGTTGAACAGGTAATTTTTGCTCTATTGAGAAGACACAAAATAAGACCTTTTTTCCAAATTTTGGGACAAAATGCATTGAAATTTAACAATAATCCGGTGTTAGAAGGTTTTCTCCATGTGCAGGTATCAAATTTATCCAAGTTAATTTTTATTTCCACATCCAAAAATGGAATTGTATTTTTAGCCTGTTCTAAAGTAAACTTAATATTGGGGTGCTGGGTGTTAAGCTTTTCTAGGAATTTGGTGCATGATTGGTCATTATCAAAGATTGCAAAAATGTCATCAATATATCTGAGATACAATTTGGGAGATGCTTCCTGGTCATTGCATAAAAGTTGGTTTTCCATATGAGCCATAAAGAAATTTGCAAGTGTTGGTCCAAGTGGACAGCCCATAGTGACGCCATCAATTTGTTTATATAGTGTGTCTTTATACAAAAACAATCCTTGGGTCGCCAGACGCATCAACTTAACAAAAACATCTTTTTCAAAAGCAGGGGGGCTGGGATTATTTTCTTTGTATATGTAATTACCAATTATATTTATTGTTTCCTCCAGCGGCACGTTGGTGAATAGGGAAACTACGTCGAAACTGACCATAATTTGGTGAGGAGATGGAGAAAATTCTTTTAGCTTGTCTAACAAGTGAAATGTCGAGTCCAGCATAAATTGATTTGGAATGTAGGGTTTAATAATTTGATCAAGAAATTTGGCTAGGTTATATTCTGGCGTGTCAATCATTGAGACTACTGGTCTTGCAGGATTACCTTGTTTATGCACTTTTATCCAAGTTAATTTTTATTTCCACATCCAAAAATGGATTAACTCCTAGCAGGCAATTGTTTTTCTTCTTTTTTTTTTATTGTCAAATTCTTTGTTAGCAGTGACCAGACAATTACGAAGAGCGTAGAATGAAGCTTTACTGTTTTTTGTCAGAACTATTTCAAGTTACTTTATGTTTTTTGTGTTTTCGTTCAACGAAAGTTTTAATGCTGTAAATATTTGTGTATAGATCCTGATGAGGGCGAAATGTAGCGCCGAAAACGTTTGAATTGTATAAATATATTGTATTATTATGTTCAACGGTGTATTGCTAGTAGCAATAATAGCAACTTGAAAACATTTTTAATATTGCAAGAGGCTAGCGGTGCACTAAGCAAACTGCAAACAGTGACACTGCTTCGACCTATCAGGTCTCTTCAGTGCAGTTGGTGACCCACAAGAAGCTAGAGGCTTTTAATAAAGCATAGCTTAGACCATCACACTTGTGGGACCTGTACTAGGTCCACTGTAGTGGATGGTTTGTCAGTACTCTGGGAAGCAGTATCACTTGTGAATGAGTGGCGGTTGTTGCAGGTGCACTATGTCTGACAATTGCTAGAGCAATAGTGCTGTCACAGCCCAGGGGTCACAAGCGCTTATATTAATGCAAGAGGCTAGCGATGCACTTAGCAAACTGCAGACAGTGACACTGATCGGTCAAAACATTTTTTAATTTGCATTTCTTTTCCAGAGGAAATGGATTTGCGCTCAATTGAAAACCAGCCCCCAACTTCCTAACTCGCAAAGATTTACCCCTTTAAAGTGAAAAATGATGTCACTGTTTACGCTTAGTTGTATAAAATGTTTTTTCTGTGTTCTCAAAAGCTACTGGCCACAGAAAAGCGGTTAAAAGATTTTGCGAAAGGTATTAGCAGGGTACCTTTGATTAAAACAATTTTACAACAATTTAAGCTCAGTTAGCAATGCAACAACAAATTCCTTTTTTTAAGTATTTTGACTTTTAAGCATTCTAAACATGCTTTTATCTTTTTTTTCTTGATCGCTTTAAAATCGCTCTGTGATGTCATAATGCTGTGTGGTATCAGTGAAACAGTAAAAACAGCAGCATGCAGCAGCTACGCGTTAAGGTTTTATTCACTCTTATTTTGAAAAAAAGCAGCTTCTTTGCTACCTGCTGAAAAAAAATAATACGTTACAGCTGAGGTTCCCAACTGGTGCGACCTTTGGAGAATGTAAGGGCATCGCAAGTTTACATACCTGATGACTGTTATTAAAAATTAACCCGCGTTGAGTGCCTTTTGTCTTCATCATTGACTTGGTGACCTCTATGTTTTGAAGGTCAACTTATGTTGAAGCTTTCTTGTCCCTGTTTTGGACTTTATGACCTTTTTTAGAGCTTTTTGTTCGAGGTTAACTTATGGAGTGCGTCGTAAGATTTTATGGATGGAATTAGTACTTCGGAATTCATACAAGTTGGTAACCCTTGCGTCAAAATATTAATGTAGTGGTGGACCAAAAACCCTGCTTTTTAGTAATGTAATGCCAAGTTACTTTTGTACTTTGTATGGTCGTGTCGCAAGCCTGGCTGATCTTGACCTCTGGAACATATTGATCAAATGTAGCAAAGTTGAACGAATTGACAATTTTTCATATGAAATTTTACAGGAATCACGACAATTGTCCGCATCTTTTTCAAAAAACTTTGGTCATTAGTTGTACTCATAAATCATAGCTTAATCTATTGTAATAACTTTACCGTAAGTGCTAGAGTTTGGGTCAGTTTGCACTTACCCTAGCTGCGATTATGCCAGGACCTAGCAATATACGCTCAAGCAGAGATGTTAAGTCATACAAATAGGCATGCAATCGTGGGTAGTGTGTCTAATATTTAATTGCTAGTCTGAAGTTACACCACAATCTAATCTGAAATTAATCAGCAATCACTTCAGCGCTCTCCTTTACAACTTTACATTTATGCTTCCATGTAAGTGATGAAATGAAACGGATAAGAGTTTGTAAAATTATTGACTGTTTCGATTATGAATGAGTTGAGTTTCGAAGTGCATGCTGAAGGCAGGGCAAACAAGACGTTGTTAGGGACTTCAAAAACTTTAGGAGAAATACAGCGGCTTTGTGCAACCCCCTAGCGTTTTTCTGCTCAATTCACATTAAAAGCAGGGTACTTTTGATTTTGAAACGCAAATTAGCAATATGAATACATGTGAATACATGTCAATGACTTCGACGCCTCATAAATTCTAAAAGCAAATGTAAATAGCTGAGTTGCTGTTTGTTAAAAAAGAATGATACATTACAATACTAGCATTCCGGTAATAATCTACTTTTTTGATAATTCAATGGTTAGCACGAAAATAGCAAGGACTGAACCAACTGTAGGAGACTCCACTTGAAAATAACTTTCTCTAGTTGTGTCTCACTTTTGATTAACCTTAACATTAAAGACACATTGATCACTTGAGGGAAAAAGAAACAAAGAGTGAAGTTACGATGTGAGCTCCTTCAGTAAGTCACATGGACCAATGAACGAAGGTAATTTTGTCGTTGCTACTTATTCTCAAAAATTTTGTATAAAATTAAATCAGGAATTTCAATACCATTACATTTAGTCTAACTTCAGCTTTGTAGCAGCTAAAATTTCTGAAAAAATTCTATTGCAAGTTTTTAAATGTTTTTTATGATGTCTTTGTTTGTGAAAAAAAGATGTATTTCTGTTGAGTATAATTGAAGTTCCCAGATCGGTTACCAGTGCAGCTAGTCATCTATTAAACCACACGCTGTTTGTGAATAAAATGGCTTCAAATTTATGAATAGAGAAGTCGACATTTGGGGCACGCTGACGCACATCTACAATTTTAAATTAGTTTCCATATCCGCACACACCGAAAGGAATGGATGAATATTTGTAATATAGTAGTTAGTTGCTTGTAAGTAAGGAAGTAAGTAAGGATAATTATGATTTAAAAGTAGGCAGGCCGGCATTAGGGGCCAAATAACTTGTTATAATTGTAAATCCCAAGTTTAAGAAAAGACCAAAGTAAAACAATAGGCCAATCAACTTGTCAAATTGGACCCAGAGGGAACATTTTGCTTGAAATTGCTCAATAGGCATACTGGAATAGATTGAATGACTACAGGGTGTGGCATATTCTCTTTTTTCGCTATACCGAAACCAAGACGAATAGCGCAGCCAAAGGACTTAATTTTACAAATACAAAAAGGGGTGCTCCAGATCGTGACATAGGTTTATTACTGAGTGGTTCATTTCTCTAATCGTGAAAACGGCCATTATTTTGGAATTTGCTTCAATCTCCAGCTTCCTTCTGCTGGAAGGAACGAATAATAGTTTGTAAAATCGAATATTTATTTGTATTACTAGTTTTGGCTAATACAATAAGATGATTACCATCACGGATAGGAAAACTATATCCTCTTTCACTATAACTTTTCCTTGTTGCTCTCACATATTGTGCGGTGAAGTCGGTGCAGCTGCCTAAACTAAAATATTTTTAACTCAGCATAGCTGAATGCAAGTCCTGCCGAGGTGTAATCGCACCATATTTGAGAGAAAATTTTTGCTGTTTCGCTTGATAATAGCTTTATAAGACAACCGGGATCAAAGCTCAAAATTTGGGCAAAATGCAAGGTTCTTTTTAACTTCCCTGGCTACGCCTAAGCAGGGAGTATGGTACATGTGGTGTAACCAGCAGGGACTTGAAAAAGTTTAGATGAAAGTAAAAGGAAACAACACTCCGATGCAAAATTGCGCTGTATCTATTTTGCTTGAAAATAATTTACTAGCAGGAATGTCTTTGGTTATTGCAAACTAAGGTAAACGCATGGCTCCCTTCGCTCCTTTGGCTACCTGTAAGCACTGAATAGAGCAAGTAGACCAAAGGTGTAGCCAGGACCTTGAAGTCACAAATTTGATTACGAAAAGAAGAGCACAAAGTAAATAAAACAACCTCTTAATATATAATTATTGCATTTTCAAAAGCAACTTCTACTTTGACGTCACCATAACCCCAGCTTAAACTATGTCCCGTTGTCCCGTTAACCATTTATTTTAAAAAATTGAGACATCGGTGACATGAAAATTGAGTCGATGCCTATCTTTTCCATAATTTTTTCGACTCTATCACTTTTAGAAGCGCATTTGATTAAGGAACGAGAGTTGGTGAGAGAAAAAACATTAACATTTCATTACTGTTCTCACAACTAGTCAATGAGTGAAACCAGCTCAGCCAGCTGAACCGATATCGTTAACCCCGACGTTTTTGATGGGACCTTGCGGGCGATGCTGGCAGAGCCGGCTAGTTTTCGATGAAGTCATCATTGCTTATGTTGTTTTGCAGAAATCTTTCAGGAAAATTAACGGCAAGGAAATGAATACAGCACTGACAGCTGCAAGTGGAGAACAATGGAAGAGAATTCGGGAAGAAGTACGAGATCTTAATACAAGTTGATCCAGTCTTGAAAATATTTTTTTTTTAAATAAGGTTAAGGAAGTAAATATTTTTTTTAATTTTTCGCATCGATTAATCCTTTCTGTCAGTTTTTCCTGAAAATGCACAGAAGTATATCTTTAATAGGATGTTGTAAGCGATTTAGAAATATGCTATTTATGATTTTTAGATGAAGTGAAATGTTGTGTAGTTTTTACAAGAGTTTTAAGTGCTATTTTTTAGCGCCTGGACATACTTCAATTACAATGAAGTAAACTTGACTCCGTATTTTATACGCGTTATTGCCCCTGCTGTTGAGAGCCAAGCAGAAAGTCGGTGAATATGTTTTCAAGTTTTTGCTGTGACATGACGAGATAATCTTGCCCAGGTATGGCGATTGCGAAGCGGACGGTCTGATATCAATTTCAGATTCGTTTAAGTTCCTATATTTTCAGGCACACTCTTACTCCGACATTTTCCACTTCGAAACTCAAGGACATGGTTTCATTATTCGAGGAATGCACTGATAAAACCGTTGAAGTTCTATACAAAGCATGTAACGAAAACAACGGAAGATTTGACGCTAGAGAGTAAGAAACAATTCAACAATATTTGTTGTGTTTTCGTTCTGCCCCCAAAAGGGTCCAAAACACTTTTAAAGTAAGTGCGTAACAAAGCATAGATGCTAAACAAATGTTGTTGCTTCTTTACAGTGCCGTTTTTTCACCCTACCAGCATGGGCGTAACTAAAGGGGTCACAGGAGTCATGGCACTCCTTAAACCTTTGAAGTCCGATCAAAAAATGAGTGGATTTGGAGGCAAATTTGAAAAAAGCCACGTTTTAAAAGTTCATTTGCAAAAAAAGAAAGATAATTTTCTTGGTTGTAGACCAAAAATGGTTTTCTTCTGAAAGTTGATGTCTAAGAAAAGGTCACCTTACAAGCTTCATAGTTTTGACCCCCCATATGATTCTACGCCCTGCCTGCGATGCTCTTGGCTCAAGAGTGTAGTATTCTCCACTAAAGTTCTCATACATTTGGTCAACAATTGACGAAGTTCGAAATTAGTTTTGCTCAGACCTTTATAATTAAGAGACTTTCGCGTAATGGAATCAATAGGTATTAATATGACCATATTCGTAAAGCTTGGGTCTGACGGGAACGGAGATATGCAGGGCCGGAAAAACTATAAGTTAAAGTACGCAGTGGGGTCGCTGGAGTTGTTACGTCCGGGAAAGTCTTGAAATGTGTCAAAAACGTTCAGAATTCACGAATGCCCTTTATATAAAAAAAAAATGCTCATTCTAAATTAATCGCAGTTTTCCCGAATATCTTTCTTAAGAAAAGAGGAAAAAGTTGTTCTCAAAAAATGTCACCTAAAATAGTATCATGGGAGCGCACCACCAACTCCTCTTTTTAGTGGCGCCATTAGCGGTACGGCTTACGACTAAAAACTTTGTTTGCATTTGGAAATCAAGGAAAAAAATTGGCCGGAAATTTTTTTGCTGATGGAGTGCCATTGCGAAATTGGAACTACTTTACCACTATTTGAGTGAGAAAAACTGGGAGCAATTACCCCCATCGTCAACCTTTATTTAAATCTGGCCCAGCACCTCTACAAATGCGCTATACGTGTTATTTCTGTTATCAAGAAGTGTAAGCCCGGCATCATTTCTTCATAAGCAAACGTTATAGTTGTTTGGTACTAATAATACAATTATTTTCACTACGCAACAGCACTTCAGTCTTTTATTTAACTGTTATTGCCATTAATCATTCACAATACAAAAGTAGCTCAAGCTCGTGCGATTGTTTGCCATGCAGTCAATATTTATTTAATTCTATTATAGAGGCTTAGTATAATAGAATAGCTTGAAAATCATTGCAAAACTGTTAAGCTTATCCAGCAGTTCAGTTTTTTTCATTTATCAGATTAAAGGCCCGGGGCACTGATGAGGCCCGGGACATTGATGGCCCAGGGACATTGTATTCCACTTTCTATTTTTATTTACAAAAATCTGAATTTGCTTTGTTCGAGCTTTGTGACTATTAAACAATAGGTCACTTTAATTTATTCTTTTTATGTTTATACATGACCATTTTTTCAGTTTATTTGGCAAGTTATCGATGGATGTTTTATGTTCTTCCGCGTTCGGTGTTAAGGTCAACAGTCAGGTATGATGAACTCTGAAGATGAATTTATACTACACGCCAAAACGGAAAATGCGGAAATTTCAAGTCGTTAAACAAAGTGACTTTTGTTGCGTTAAACAAAGCACTTCATTTATTTATCGCAGATTTCAAATACAACACACGTTTCATGGGCCAAAAGGCAAACAGAGGGGAGGGCTAAGTGCGAGATAGTAAATATGATGTTAAATTCGGCTTATCTTACTTCTACAAATGCAAAGAATCATATTACTATTTCTATATCTACACATTTGTACAGAGCAGCATTCAATAAGCTTACAGTACTTAATGAGTTATCAAAACAAATGTATACTGCAGCATGGATTTGCAAATAATGCTTTCTTCAATCTGCCGTAGTAGAATTCGAGGCTGTTATTCATAGTGATTTTGAGGTAGTTTCTCCGAATTGGAGAAAATGGCATGAATAATTTGTTTGCCCAGTACAAGCTGATAGTAATCATAGGAGAAAGCAGCATCCATGACTTTTTTTCCAGGTACAATTTAATCTTGGTCATATTAAATAAACTAAAAGTGATATCGACCCCCTTCGGTTGGGTTAATTTGTTTTCCATTAGAACTGCGGACTCACTAACAGGGCTCATAGCATTACAGCCACATAAAAGCACGAATGTCAATTAGGCGTTGAGATCTATGCTAGTTATAAATGAATTGTGAGCTGCCCCTATTCACTTGCTTAAAAATCAGAATTTTCTTCTTTCTATGATGTTGCTTGTCAGTTTACCTAACAAAAACTTTTGAAATTGCATTACTCCCATAAACTATTACCAATGTAATTTGTAGGAAAAAGAAACCGAATTGGTGACCAGAACAAAAAAACTTTTCTCTCAAAGCTTTTTTGGCATTGTCACACTCCTTGTCAGTAAGTTACTAATGTATTGCTATGAAGTATAGATTTTTTTCTGTGAGAATAATTAATTTATTTTCATAAACGCAAGAGGCTGTTTCACCTTGAAGCTCTTCATCACATGCTCCTGTACAAATGCAAATAATTTTTGGAAAACTTGATCGTTTTCAACACTCAAACTTCGTATCAAATGTATGTATGTCTGATGCTGATTTTTGCAACTTTGTAATTACAAATCAGTGAGGACAATTCTATACAAAATTGAATTCTGCTTAACATCGATATATAGAATTACTCATAATTATTTTCTTTTTTAGTGTTGTTTCCCTGGATTGAATCAATTGTTGAGAAACTTAATATCGCCATGTTCGATAAACAAACACTTTCTTATTACAAACGACTATTTGATTCCGTGATCAAAAGCAAGAAGGCTGCCGGAGACAAAGCAGTAAGTGTGATAGTAGATGACTTCAGCATGTATGTTCATTTGGGTGACAGTGTTGACAAAATTATAAAAACGCGTTTCCAGGCCAGAAACAAGGATAGTAACAACGTTACCGCTTTATTACAACTGTGGTGACATACAAATCTTCTTTTTCTTTCGGCTTTTCCCGATTAGGGGTCGCCACAGCAGATAATCTGCATTTTTATAACATGGCATAACATGCCATGTTATGCCATGCCATGCCCTTCCTGCCACCAACCCTCTCTTCAGAGGGAAAACTGGGCCACCTGTCTTCCACATAAAGTCGGAGGCGTCCCGTTAAGTGCCTTACCCAAGGACACAACAAGCGAACTTGCCTGCTTGTTCTCCACAACCTCTCCCAAATGCCGAGCGCCTAGCAAGAAAGCTGTGAATACCATTTTTTAAAGTCTTTTGATATGACTCGACAAGGGGATTGAACCCAGGTCTACCGATTGCGAAGCGGACGCTCTAACCACTACGCTATCGCGTCGGTCGCTGTGGTGTTATATAAATACTCCGTGAAAAAGAAGTTCACCAAACGAAATTTATTACATCTAGTTATTGCAATACTTGTTTTTACAGAGAGTTGATATCATGCAAAGAATACTAACTGCTGAAGTAACTGAAGATGAAGCAGCCAAAGGACCTCAAAAAGGTAAAGTAATCTACTGAAAAATTAATGTGAAAAATAACCGATTCTTTTATATATCTACATGCACGTAATACGGTTCCTTCAGACATACGTTTTCCAAATCAACGTTTTAATGCCGTAGCTATAAGCTGTGAGATCAAAATTCTTTCGTCAAGTATAACAGAGAGCCTTGCTATTAATACGCAAATGGATGTGATTCAGTGTATAGTATTTGATGGAAGTTACCGCTGTGAATGTGACCCTCCTACGGTTTCCCTACCTCACCCTGTGAGTGTTTGGCAAGTTTTCATACCCCTGCCGCTTTACGTTTTGAAAAGATCGCGAAGCATCAACCGAAGATTGCGTTTTGAAGGACTTTATGCAATGGATTTCAGAATTAAATTTTTGCACACCACTGAAATATAAATAACATAAACAAAAACAATTTTAAACAGCAATACAGGCTAAGGGTCTGAAGCAGCATTTTCAAGGTATTGGCCATCGGTTTCCTTGAATAACCTACGGTCTATTTTTGAACCTGTCTGAATTTCAATTACTGAAATCATAATAGAAGTCACATCGAATAGAGGTTCGCTTACAGATTGTCCAATGCAACCACAGTGGTTTTCGTGTGATCAGAGAAGGCAAATTGTTTACATCATGTGTTTATTGGATTCACGACGTTTTTTATTCACAGGCATAACACGAACTGAGATTTTGGGCAATGCTCTTATAATGCTGATGGCAGGTTACGATACCACAGCAAACTCTATGGTGTTCCTGTCTTACTGCATTGCCCAAGAACCTGAGGTGCAGAAAAATCTGCTGAAGGAAATTAATGAAACGAAAGACAAGCATGTAAGAAATTGGGTTGCATTTTATCAGATTGAAGATCAGACTTCGAGGAAGGAAAAAAGTCCGCCATGACAAAAAGGTTTTCAAAAAACCTATATTCAAATGCCGTAGTGATAATGACTTCAAAATATTAGTGTGAATGATCTCCAACCTCATTTCTGCTAATGCCTTTATCATGACTCCTCAATAAATGTAGTAATTTATTATACAGAACGGTTTAGATGCTGCTGAAGGTTTAACCATCTCGAGATAATAATCTATTCTGATAATTTTCATTAAAGTAGCAGCACATTTAATGTGGGGTATCAACCAAAGTATTTCGACAGGGTGGCCTCACTTATGAAGCCATCAACGACATGAAATATTTGGACATGTGCTTCAAGGAGTCTATGAGAATGTACGGAGCTGTTCCAAGGTGAGATTGACGTAGCCACCCTAGTGTGTTTGAGCAAGGTCATATTTATTGGAAATCTAAAACGATGACTATATTACACCCCAAAAATACCTAAAAACTTTTTTGATACGATTAGTGCCGTGTCCGCATTTGATCTTGGAGTACTTTCCTTTAAGCAAGCGCCTCCCACCATCTTCGCACATTGTGCTCATACGATCTTGGGTCTGAAATTGTCCAAGAAAAAAAAATTAAGCCCCTAGGTATTTCACATTTCTGCAGGCAGAAATCGAACCGATTTTTCCTTCTAAAAACATTAAATATTAGGTTGCCATGGTGCTTATGTTTGCTGTTCTTGATCAGGGGACTCCTTTGATTGTAGGTATTTGGTCGATGAACATTTAATCATGCTATATCGACTTTGAACATGAGTTTTAGTACTTTAGTATCGGAGTTCGTTCAATCGACAAAATCAAACACTACTTAATTACAAACTCATGGCCAGCGTAAACATAGTTGAGATCAGCCAAATTCCAAACCCGCGTGTCTAAAGCCCACTACATGTTTAAAACAGAAGTGTGTTATCTTAAATATGTCCTGATATATTGAAATTGTTTTACCAAAAATTGAAAATTTATGGTACTATTTACATCATTTTTTTAGTAGTTTTTTTTGTGGAAACCAGTCATAGAAATGATATTTGAGTGATTACTTTTGGTTTGAAATAACAAATATATGAAAACAAAATAAATATTCTGAGAAATATGCAACAGCGAGAAAGGATTGATAATCCTGTGGGATATCAAAGGCAAGATACTCCTTACTTAGTTTATTCGACTGAATCGAATTGCTTAAAGCTGTGGACCTGATAGAAAAGCAAGAAGAAACGTATTCACTGCACGTTTTTGGACACCTTTTTATATTTGTTTTGAAAATGCGCTCAATTAACTGAGTAGTTTTCCATTGACCTTTGCATGTCAAAATATCGGTTTTAAGAGAGTATGTTTAAAACAGCTGACCTAGCCCAGACTGCTACTCAATACAATGGTGTGACTATTTCAATGGCTTTTTGAGTTGATTGATAATGGCAAACACAAAACTAGACAGTAAACTGTTTCAGTCTCTTGCCATTGCGCACCTGTTACGGCAACGACGATTTCAACGATTTTTGCATAAATTGTTCAAAGCCGTATGTAATGGCTTAAAACTAAGTAAAAATGATCATCGATTTGAACGTTGAAATGTGCCATCAATAGACGTTATTATGAAACTGATGTTATTGAAAAAGCTGTCCCAGACTTGCATTTGGGAAGTAATCTCAAAACAAAATATGCTATGTAAAGCCATTTTTCGTACTTGACCTTGAAACATATTATGTAGCTGGCCGTGAAAAGATTATTTGGCACTTTGTTGACATTACGAATTGGTTATAATAACCTTTCACTTTGTTATTATTTAGTCAAACCTCATTTCTCAATCTGAAGCACTTTCAACACGATTAAGCAAACCTATCGCTTATTCCGATTACGCTTGAACATCATTGCAATGGATAAGGAATTTCATTAATTTTTCTTTTAGGAACTCTCGTTACACCGATATTGAGATCACTGTAAAAGGAATCACTATTCCTGCAGGAACGCATGTTGACATCCCAGTGTAAGCGTTGCATCATTCTGAGGAATACTGGAGTGATCCATGGAAATTCGTTCCAGAAAGGTCGTTAACTATTGCTGTTGCTTCATTTTTACTGTTATTAAAGACCGATTGCCATCATTAGCCGTTAACCCAATGTCCTACCTGTCGGTAAGCTGTTAAACTTGATCACTTAATCAACTGAATGCCACATGTATGACAACCAAGGCTGTACCTATACTACAATCGACAAGATACTCGGTAGGTTTTCATGAGGGTCCAGGGTGTTCTAACAATCGATTGAATCAAAGCAACGGAAACTTTGACTTGGTTTACTCTGGGTATTTTAGGTCACAATTCCTGGGTTTCCGTTAATAGCTTTGTTGGTGGTAAGGTATTCTGGTGCGAAACGGAGTGTCGTTATCTCCCGACTTAGACGATAAGTTGCGTGTGTCCTAGTTATCATTATAAAACCTCAAAGCACTGACAAACTGCCTATGTTGTAAAGTCCGCAACACTTTAAGTTACGGACTGTTGTTTTTCGTAATAAGGCACCGCGGACCAACGTAAACGATTACGCCGGAGTAAACTGACGTCAGTGACAATGTTCTCAAACTAAATTGTGTGTAATATGGTGTGTATTGCAAGCAAATAAGCTTGTGATTAATTTGGTGTTCACTCTGGACTTTTCTCTGCCACTGTTAATTTTAGTTATAGTTTTCGAAAATATGTTACGGACAATGTCAAATATTTTTACTGTTCTCTCTTTCTTCACCTTGAGCTGTAATCGCTTTAACTGGTAACTATTTGTTTTTTCTCCAAGCATATCAATCTATGCATCTGCACAACGCGTACCTACGAAAATGAGGGATTAATGATGGAGGATGCAATGTACAGTGAAAGACAAACAACAATCTGAAGTGGCATCTCCAAAAGACAAAAGCCAAAAGAAGAGGAAAAATCGCCCTAGACGGAAGTTAATTTTTGAATAAAAATGTGCATATTTTCAATGTTGGAATGGGATCAGTAGCGTAGTCACGGGGCTTTTCGGGTAAACCCCACCTGAACGAGCTATTGACGTCACACTCAGTGGCGTATGCAGAAATTTAATTACCGGTCACAACAAAGATTGTCATAGCCTAACGCGTAGAGGTGGCTCCACCACAGTACCTGTTTATGTTCTCAAGCATTTTTATAAGGGAATTTTTATCTTCTCAAATGTTTATATGCCTTTACAGCTTATGATGTTGTTTAAATAAAACCATAAAAACATCTATGCAGATGAAAATTTTTTAGCACAGATGCAGCCATTTTCGATGGATTGTGTTAAATTTTGACTGGTGGTTTTCGCAGGATTGCCAAGGATTTTGTACTTTCGCCAACGGATTCTTAGTGGACCACCAGTCTTTAGGATGGCCTTTGATGCGGCCGAAAGGAATGGAAGATTTGGCCACATTCAGCGCCATGGAAGTAAAGAGAGTAGCAGCAGAGGAAATAGACGAGTATTCCTCTGCAGAAGGTCAGTGAGAGTTAAAGTAATAGGCAAAGTAACCCCAGCAAGCTTTCTGAAAATTGAAGGAAGGGGCACGTTTGTTGGGACAAAAGATTGGAGAGAGAGAGACAGATAGAAGAATTAGTAGGTGGTTTAAGCCTAAATCCTGAAGCACCTCCCAGGAGCAAGATAAGGGGAGAGAGAAGGGAGCGAAGGAGATGTCAGGGGAGGAGCGACTTCCAGAGGAGCGATGGAGAAGAGTAGGTATGTCAGAGTCATTGAGGGGGAGGAGGTCAGAAGAGATGGCCCAATTGAATGCTTCCTCCCACTGAGATTGTAAGTACCTTTTGAGACCTAGAGAGGATAATGGCAATTGAAGTTTCGCAGAATGAAGACATTTCTGATGGAGGGAGAAAAGGAGTCGGTTCTGCCATCCGTCGGAGAAGAACGAATAGGGAAAGCATAAACATTAAAAAAAGAGAGCGAGTAGAAGCCTTTTACAGAGATGTTGACTCCTACATAATCAGAGTAGGGGTCAAGTGAAGAAAGAGAAGAGGTAGAAAGTTCAGAGAGGGATAAGCCCTGCCTGACGAATATAATGACGCCGCTGCTAGCATGCGTGGCATCACAAAAGAGACCGGAAGTGGGTGCGATCAGATCGCAGAGCAGAAAATCCAAGGATCCAGAAAGAGGAAGATGAATTAGGTTAGATTCCTGAATACAAATAAGGTCAAGAGGATAAGACGAAACATTTCAGTGCTCCTAGCTTGGAGACCTCCACCATTCCATTGAAAAACCCTGAGGAAGTCAGGGGAAGAGGAAGAAGGAGGTGTAGAGAGACATCCAGGAGCATGAGGCTTTGATGAGGGTGTAGAGGGAGAAGATACAAAATGAATGGAAGGAGAATAAGAGGTTTGAAGGTGAGGGTGGGGCGGGAGTGCTGCATTAGCAGAGGTGGATGCCAGATGGGCCAAATTGATCGTGAAGATATGCAAGCTGGAGAAGTCCGAGTAGGAAGTCACAGTGTTGTCTCCAGAAGAAGCAAGAACGCAGCAGGGGGCATCTCATTTTAATCGTAAATCTGAATTGTCTAAAGCCCTACTTGCTAAACTGTTTTCGAAAACAGACTTTATTCTTTTGCATTTATCATAAATTTGTAACTCACTTGTCTCTTCTGACGTCACAATGGTTAACGACGTGACTAAGTTCGAGTGTTCTAGTAAATCTTGCTTCTTTTCAAAGATTTCTTTTTTTTATTGTCGATTACGTAATTTAATAACAGTGTTTTTTTGTCTCACGTGATGTTCTAGCATTTTCTGGAAACTTGTCTCAGTATATATTGAGGTGGCGAGATTTTTAAGATTTAGAGAGTGGCATTTAGAGCAGAGAGAGTAAAGTATGACAAAAAGGTGTTGTTCTGTGGTGATTGCTGTGACAGGAATCAAGCGATTATTTTGGTGATTTTAGTTTTGTTTGGTGTTTGAGATTCACATATTAAAGTGCTTTAGTTTCTGCATTTGACAAGTGAAGGAATTCGAAGTTTTGAGGTGGTATGGTGAATATATTTGTTCTGTTTGTGATCGAGAAGTGCGTGGAAGTATCTTAGTGGAAGCCAATTTTTTCCCAGCTATTAAGTTGCAGCCAGACTTAATTATTTGAGCGGTATTATACGTCATCTAAATTTTAAAAAGTAAATGAAAGATTGAGATAGAACGAAAATTTTATTGAAACGCGACAATATGAGAAATGGAAGGAGAATGCAATGCAGCTTGCTGTTAAACCTATTGGAGAAAATAAGATGGGGTTTCTCAAAGAATTAAAATTTAATGTGTCCAAAGCAACATTGAGAAGGCATTTTTATGATCAAAATGAGACAGCAAAAAAAGGAAGAAAACACATTGGCAGAACTCGTGATCTTTCTCAAGTTTTTGAGAAGCAACTTGCTAATTGCATACTTCAAATGTAAGCAAGATTTTATGGACTTGTTTTATGCTAAATTTTATGGACTGTGGCAGATAAGAAAATACCGGCTTTTGAAATTGCAAAAGCAAATGAACTTCTTACTCGTTTTAATCACGAAAAAGAACTTGCAGGAACTGAATGGTGAAACAATCACCTCAAAAGCCAACCAGAAATACATGTATCTCAAAGTACTCCTCAGTCAACTTTCCTAGCCAGAGCTAGTTGGTTTAATAAAACCCTGCTCCATGCCTTTATAATTTGTTGGAAGAGGTAATTTCTCAAAATGGCTTTGCCCCAGACTGCCTATTTGGTATGAAGGAATCTGGTCTAAATGTGGGGCAAAAATTTTTAAAGTCCCGGGCAAAAAAAGGGAAAACATCAAATTGGCGCAATCACATGCCAGGGACGAAGTCAAACGACTACAATGATTTGCTGTATAAGTGCTGCCTGATATTTCATCCCACTTCGAATGATATTTCCAAAAAACAAACGAAAGTCAAGTTGCAAGATGGCGCTCCTTGTGGAACAACGTTTTGATATCAAGTCTAAAATAGAGTAGCAACTTTTGCTTAATTACTGCAGATGCTATTGTGGTTAATGATCATCGTAAAAAGTTTATTTATAATATTGCAGTAAGAAGCTTAATGGTTAAAAGTCTAGATTAAGCTACTCTACCATTCACAAGCATTAGCCTGATAATTTTTTCGCAATCCTTTTCTGCAGAAAAAACCGATAGATAAATGGCGAAGTGTTTAGTAAATGGCTAGAGCATTTTGTAAAGTTTGTCAAGCCAATAACTGACCGCAAAGTATTGCCACTTTTGGACTGCCATAAATCCCATTCTCACACGTTCGAAGCATTACAGTGAGCTAGTGAGCACGGCGTTCTGGTGATGTCATTGCTGGCTTTACTAGCAGTCGTTTGCAGCCCCTCAATCTTTGTTTCTTTGAGCGATTTAAGACCTGTTATTATCAAGAATTGGAAAAGTGGCAGCGTAATTATCCTGGCCGTGCTGTTTTGCATTATCAAATTAGCCAACTCTTCTGATGTACGTATGGCACAGCTGCCAGTAGCAATGTTGCTTTTGATGGTTTATATTAGAAATGTTTTTGATGAAATGAATTTTCTTCTAGCAGAAGTATCAGATTGGCCAATTGAGAAAAAAAAAACAGTTTTTGATACTTCAGAAAACGAAATTGCTGTGTCTGCTTCGTCAGCTACTGACTCATCAGCTCCTTCACATTCTGCTTCATCTGCTCCATCAACTTATGCCTCATCTGCTTTGTCAACTACTGATTCGTCTGCCAATAATTGTAGCACTTCACTTCTGTCTGAGAGCAGATATGTCCATTGCCAAGAAAAGTTTTCAGACAGTAGCAAAAAAGATCTCAAAACCCACTCTTTTTACTAGATCCTCTCACAAAAAAGTTTGTTCGACTCAATTCAGCAAAAGCTATTGTAACTTCTACTAAAAAGCACATTCCAATATAGGACCAAGGCAAAAAAGCAGGAAAAAGAAACCAACCGCCTCCGAAGACTTTTATCTTTAATTTTTATTTAAAATTTTTATTCAAATCTATGTTTTTACTGCTTTCTGAAAGTGATGACTTCTTTTGAATAGGTTGTTTTACTAAAATCGTTTTATATTTTGAAGTTGAAGATCTCTTCTTCTATTCATCTCGCAGTTCACAATTGAAAACTGTACCATTCACTAAAATAGTCAGTATGCTCACAATTGGGCTTCGGTTTACAGTATACCGATCACTTCGTTTTATGCAAATACATGTATAACAAAAATGTTATTTCGTCTGATGCAGCAACCATTTTGGTATGAAGTGTAAGAACAGTATCTTGAAATCAATGCATGAAAAAGTTACACTAAAGTCAAGAAAAAGTCGAAAAATTTGGTTATAAAAGTTTTGAGGCAACTCTGTACGTTCTCTTCGTATACATTCTATGACAGTAGCCCGTACTCTGAACTACGCAATCCCAAAATATTTCTGAAACATGCTATTGTGAAAGCAACGTTAAAAAGCTGATGTAAAATTTTTGCTGGACCTGTAATAACTATATGGTCTGTGTTACTGCTAAATCAAAGTTTTACGTGTATGTAACAATTTCTCTTTTAAATAGTAAATATATCTTGCTGCCTAGCCTAGCTTCTTATTTAACCTGAGATTATTTTTTTGTACAATCATGATGCTGTATGATTTTGTTCAGTCAGTGACCACATGATTTGTTTTGGTGTGCGCAAGTAGTATATAATGATCCATTTGGTCGCAATTGCGGCAGTGCTGGTGAGGGAGCTTGTCTCTAACCCCAACCCTAACCTTAATTCTAGCCCTAGACGAGAGAGCTACCCTTAGGATTTTAAGTTTTGGTACAGAAAATCCAATTTGCTCTAATCCTAAACCTAACCCTAGGTGAGACATCTAGCGCTAGATTTATTAATTTTTGTGAGGGAGCTAATCCTAGATACTAATTTTATTTGAAGGAGGTCGGAGGGAGCTAACCATTGGACACTAATTTTATGTGGGGGAGGTCTGAAGGACTTAAAATTAATCTGAGGAAACTAGTTCTAACATGGTGAGATGTCATATAAACTAACTTAAAGGGTTTGATACAATCCCTGATACCTTATGATAGACTTATTATTACATAGCGGTTTTCAGGGGGTGATTTCTTATTTCACAACGATCATGTAATCGATTCTGTTTTTAACTAGACGGTGGGAACATAATTACATCCCTATTGCACAATCCATCATGACATATTTGATTCTATTTTTATCCAGACTGCGATTGCATTCCTACTGCGCTCTACACCATGATGTAAGTTTTTAACTAGACTGTAGGAATGTATTTGCATCTCACTTGCACAATCCGTCATGGTAGATAGTTATAATTAGGGCCCGCTAAAGTCAATAAAGCCAAAATTTTTCAGGACCTTGTTACATGATCAAACGTGTACTAACGCTTGTTTCAGGTCTTCAGGAGTCTGTTTTGGTAGATTTTATAAGTCAAAATAAAGTCAAAATTTTGCATAAAGTCAAAACTTGTCAAAATTGTCTTCATTAAAAATTTCCTTACAAAAACAAACAAATTTAGATTTTTTTTTATATTTTTTTTAATTTTTGGGCTGCTATTAAAATTTTATGCGCAGTTTTATTTGATTTTAAACTTCTAAAATAGTTGCAATGGTAAAAATGCGTGCGGTGATTGAGAAGGAAATAGCACTTATTATGCATAAAATCGTCATTGTTGATGCATAAACACATAATTGTTAGACAATTAATCTATTCCTATAAAACCTTTGCGCTCTTTACACGTGATCTTTTTAAGTCGTAGCTTGGAAAGCAAAGAATGCCTAAACAAGCCAAATCTTCTACAGCGAAAGTTAGGCAAATTTGCCAGGAATATCCGGATGAGTTTTCGGCAACTCCGACTTGCGATGCGACATGTTAGTCAAATGCGACACAAAGTTTTTTGTGGAAAGCTACCGAAAAAGTAAGCAACACCAAAGAAAATTGGAGACGAAGAGCAAATCCCAAAGTAAGCAAACCTTTTTACAACTCGATCAAGTAAACTTCAAGGAACAGGTTGTCTCTTCATTCTTAGCTGCAGATACCCCACTTCATAAACTGAACCATTCTTCTTTAAAGTCTCTGTTTGCTACAATGGGAAAAGTATTGCCTTCGGAGACTGCAGCTCGGGCATGTGTTGCTAAATTAGCATCCCAAAAAGAAGAACAAATTCAAGAATTACTTCGTGACAAAAAAGTTTTTTTAATTGTGGATGAAGCAGAGATTGCTAAACAAAAGTATATTAGTGTGCTTGTGGGCAGCTTAGATGCCCCGAATCAGACATTCCTCGTTGATTGCCATCCATTTGACAGTGGTAGCAATGTTAATAGCAGCATTATTCTGCACACTGTGGATGACATATTGCGACAACTTGAAACAAAACGCGAGAATTTTTCATTGTTCTTGACTGATGCTGCTCGGTACATGTGTTGGCTGGAAAGACATTAAAGGAATTATACCCTTCTTTGATGCATGTCACCTGCGTTGGCACTTACTGCATAACTGCGCTATGCGTGTGCGTGCTCATTTTAAAAATATTGATAAAAGAATAGCAACGATCAAGGCAGCAACAATCAAAAAGAAAGATTTTCATGATGCTGGTCTGCCATCTCCTGACCCTGTAATTACAAGATGGGCAACTTGGCTTAGAGCTGCCTTATATTACAGTGAGAACCTTCCAGCTGTTTGTACAATTGTCAACAATTGGACAAGTGCAGGCCTCTTAGTCAGCAGAGCAAAAGACGCTATCAATATGGAAGATTTGATGCCGGGCTTGGTTAAAATAAATCAATACCGGACTCTAGCAGCCAACGTAGAGTTCTTAGAAGGAAGTGCCTGCACGATAACCGAAGCATACGGACTGCTGAAAAACATGCATTTCGATGATGATCCGTGAGCAATTAAAAATTACATTAAAAAACGACTATCTAACTCTGATTTAGAAACAATGATAAACTGTACTAACTTGACAATTGACCCAACAAGCTAGGCGCTATTGCAAAAAGCCCAGCCAACCTCTGCTGCTGTTGAGAGGTCGTTTTCTACGCTCAGTAAATTACTGAGAAAAGACAGAAATTTTGATGTTAAGAACGTAAAAAAATATATGATGCTGTATTACAATAAAAAGTCCTGGTAATTATACTGTGTGGCTTTCGTTAAAAACATCATAGACAGACTGTTAATGTACAGTACAGTTGCGAGTTGATTTACAAAGAAAAATAAGGTCATTGCGCGTCCCATTCATAGGTATTGGTCCGTATGGCGATTCATATGCACCACTATTACTCAACCTTATTCGACTTGCAAAATCATTATTAAAGTAACCCAAAAGTCTGTGGCCCACCCAACCTACGTGCTGTGGCCCACCGGTTGAGAACCAGTGTTTTAGAGCTACATTATATTTTTTTCGTGTTGCACAGTAAAATTCTGGCCATTATCAAGAATTACTTTTTGATAAATATCGCTTGACTAAGTGCTAGTCTACAAATTGAAAGACAAAATTTGGTGCTACAATAGCGTGAGGTCTACCACACTATAGCGTGAGATCTACCTTCAGTTACTACTATAGCGTGAGGTCTATCACTGAATTATTTATCCCTCACCCTTCTTTAGCTACACACTTACTACTTTAGCTATAATAATTCCAAACACCACACATACATTCCACACACAAACGTAAATTTATTCTAACGATACACACTTCGTACATCTTCTAAGAATGACACAAATAAATCATTGCTTAGGGTTAGGGTTAAGGTTAGGGGAGTGGTTCTAACCCTAACCCAAACCTCACGCAATTTGCACCTCGGTAAGTGCGAGTCAAGCGGTAGACCTCACCCTGCATCTCGGTAGGTGACTTATGTCGGTAGACCTCACGCTATAGTAGCACCCAAAATTTTATGTAGCGTAGCAATTGAGCATTTAGCTTAATAATTATTAGGGTGACCAAAATGATCAAATTCTTCAGTTTTCACCATTTTCTTATCTACAAGGGAGAGTCAAAAAGTTTTTAGACAAGTGCCGTAATTTCAAAATGTGCAAAGATTTACTAGTTCAAACATGTCTTTATGGTTTCCCCAATTACTCGCAAACCTTTCGTCGTTCTATCTAACGGCAATATCAAGATAAATGGTATCTCAAAAGAGCTAATAATTTTGGCTAGTAATGGCCAAAAACGTCAAGGAGAAAGCTGCACAGTCAAATTTTGCTTCATCACGACAAGGCCCTCGCACATGTTCGTGGGATTGCAGATACAATCAAAAGGCTTGTAACAGACTTGGAAAAGCACACATCACTTTCTGGCAGAAATGTATCGTATGACCGTTTATACACTTCAATTTTACTTGCAAAAATGGCTGCTGGAACGTAATATCACAACCGTAGGCACGCTGCAGGCAAATGGCAAAGGTATTCCTGAAGAAGTAAAGCAGGTTGGCAGGCGGGACTCTAACTCTTACGAAGTTTTTTGGGATGAATCTGGCAAATTGGTTTTAAATTCCTATATCGTGAACACCAAAAGTTCCGGAAAAAGAAACGTACTGCTGCTATCCACAATGCATCCAATTTTAGGAACAGCCAAAGACAATTTACGATTGAAACCAGCAATCTATAAGCTTTATGAGTACACTAAAGGAGGCATAGATATCATTGATTCACGAATGAATTTTTATTCCAGCAAGGCTAAATCTCGTCGTTGTACTATGACTGCTTTTGCCTATGTACTGGACCCTTGCCGAGTGAACGCTTCCACAGTCATCGCACTAAATCAGTCTATTGAACCACACAATAAAAATTCATTCGATTTTGAGATAACTTTGGTTTTACAATTACCACGCCCATTTGTTGCGCTACGTTCAAAATGGGGGCTTGTCGAAGAGCATTCAAGATAAAATCTAAATCACCCGTAGTGAACCCAGAGAAGAATCTTACGATTCGTCGCAGTTATGTGCATTTCCAGTGCAGTCTACCAAGCAACGCAGGTGTGAAGTTTGCGTAGCTAAAGTCACCGGCCGTGAGAGGGATAACATGGGACGAGTTTTTAGCCAATGCCTAAGATGTGTTAAAGCTGTATGCAAACGGCATTACTTCAGATTCTGCGGCGCTTGTCAGTAACTGGTTGGTGTTACGTTTTATGTTCTATGGTGTTCTCATACTGAAGTGTTTTTTGAAGTGTTTTTCTATTACGTGCCCCAGTAAAGAGCTCTATGTGTTTTTTAAACTTACGCATGTAGCGTGTCGCACCTCGCACTTCATCGAGCTGCCATGCCAAACATCTTTTTGTCTTTTTTTTTTACATTTTTTTATTAATTTGCTTTCAGTGGCTTAGCACTTTGCTCCCACTGATGTGTGTGATTCTAGTTGTTTACTGCAAGAGCTGTGTTTGCTAATTTGCAACTTCGTGCGTCCCCAGTTTGACGCCCAGCTCGCGCACCTTTGCTGCTTTACTCTATGATTTTGCTGATGAAGTAATATTAACTGACGAAGTATCTACCGTCAGGTTTGTAGCCGCTCGGCTATCTCCGTTTCAAGTATATCGTGCTCCTATAGTCCGCACGCCTGGCGATGTAACCTCACGCCAGGAATCTAGCCTGCATGGCTTTCCGGCAACCTAGCCGTGATATTGCACCGCGTATTGTTTATTGTTATTGCATGCGTCTAAAATCACACACATTTATTTTTCTTTTTTTTATTAGGGCTAGATTATGTTTATTTTTATCTTCTCTTGGTAGCTCGGTGATCGGCTTGCCTTTCCCGCCATTAGGTTGTTTATCCATTATTTTTTGTTAATGTGACGTGTGCAGTGTCCTGTTTACATAGACGTGTGCAGCGACCCAATTCGTGGTGTCGCGTGCAGATTTTGTTACCGACCATGTGGTCGGAGATATTGTGCTCTCTTTCTTCGTCGATCGCCGTGGCGGACGGACGTGTTCTGGTTGTCTGTCATGTTTCTCGTTCGTTGTTGATCGTCGTGGCAGAAGGACGTGATTTTTGATTATCTGCCACAGCTTGCGCGAATTGATGGAATAAAATATTGCTGTAGTGCTTTCTTCCTTGTGACTGCCATAGTTCCCAGCGATTGGGACCCAGTCAGCACGTTATTGCTCTAAGGAACTTATCTCCTACACGCAGCATAAAGTGCGTAGCTAATTTGTAAAAGTTAAAGTTTCCTCCGTCGAACATGTAGAAATGCAAGGTTTTTGTCTACATATGACTACATGCAAGTCATTTTCTACTCTAAAACTGCATTATAAAGTATAACAACGACTTTGGCTTGGAATCCACACGCGTAGTGGTCTTGCCGACAATTATCTTTGCTCACTGTCGACAAATCAGTGGGGACAAATTCATGCTGATAACTGGAAATAAAGCCTTTTTTCTCAAATTTGTAGTTACATCGCTGCTTGTTCTGGCTTATTGCATTGGCACTTCGGGGCATTTAGCAGTTGCATCGGACTAATATATAAGTCAGCTACAACTTTTGATACTATTTCATGTTCGTTAGAAGTGTTCACAGCACCGGTAACTTTTTCAGCATTATTTGCTATTCGCATTGACAAAAAACGACTGTAGTTCCTATCAAGATGTCTGCAATTGAATGGTTATTTGGTTGAGGGGATTGCAATTACAAAAGTGTACATAGAAGTTAAATTCCTGCAACAAAGTCACATATGAAGCAGTTACTATAGTTTACCGATAATTTCTATAGTGAAGAAAGTTAGTATTGGTCTAATCATCAAACAAAGTAAATTATTTTGTCTCCAACCTCAATCTTGTTTCACGTTATTGTATTCATTAAATAAAAACAAACACTATAAAGAAGGATTATCCACGCATCACCTTAGTGCAGTCGGCCATATTGCTATGCAAAGTTTATGTGATACACATCGTATTAGAAGCTGTAAAATCTACGCCATATTCATGGTAATATAGAAACGGTTTCATAAACTATATCTCAATGATATCAGCCAGGGGGTAGAGGCAAATGTAGGCAGGCGAACAATAACTCGCAAGGACTTTTGAAATAGCTGAGCACACCAGTTTCATGTTGTTGACTTCAAACAAGCGAGGGAATTTTCGCGCCTTTTGTGGTACAGTAGAATTTGCCTATATCAGCACCTCAGGGGGATTGCAAAAAAAGTGCCGATATACGCGAACTGCCGATGTAGGCAAATCACTATAAATCATTCCGAAAGTGCCCTTTAATTCAATATAGTGTTGCGTTATTTAGTCAGTTTTACCGCATAATATCGTATAACATGAAATCAGCGTAAAGTACTGCACAAACAAAAACATATGTGTTCATTGTACTGTATTACTTCCTAGCGAAAAAGTCATTTATCTTTAGTTGTTTGGTTTTTGTAATAGATTTATCTACTACGTATTGCTGGATTTTTGTTAGATGACGTAGCATTTCCTCACTGTCGTCATGACTTCTGAGGTATCTATCTAGCTGCCTTATTAACGCCAATGCTTCTGTGGAAGATGAGATGGTGGGTTCAACTTCTTCTACAGAGACATCCTCTTCGTCTTCTTTCTCTTTCTGTACTGTGATATCTTCTCCAGTAGCTCTTAGATCATCTAGTATGCTACTCTCGGTGATTGTTTCACGAGTTTGGAGTTTTGAATCATTTTCTGTATACTCGGAAAAAGTGCATGTTTCTGGAATCAAGCCACCTGCTTGGAGTCTTTCCCAGATCCCTTCAGTGTCCTCATCAACATTACTTTCGGTTTCTTCTAGGTTGTCTTCAAGTTCAGGCTGAACAAACATGACTTTTTTAAAACAGTTCTTAATTGCTGTTTCAGAGACGGAATCCCAAGCTTGATTGAGAATCTTCATTGATTCCAAAACATCAATCTTACAGTTTGGTTTTTTTTCTTCGAAAGCTAGGAGACGCATCTTTGCAAGGTTCTTTCTATAATGCGCTTTAAAGCAGCGAATAACACCAGCATCCATTGGTTGGGTTTTGGCAGTGGTGTTAGGAGGCAAAAATACGAGCTTAACATTCGTTAGACCACTCACACTGGGATGGGCTGTGCAGTTGTCAAGCACCAGGGCGATTTTTCTTTTACGTTTTCTCATTTGTAAATCCAGCTTTTTCACCCACTTCTCAAAAATGGTAGAGGTCATCCAAGCTTTGGTGTTATGTTCGTATGGCAATGGCAGTTTCTTGACATTTTTGAAGCATCTTGGATTTGCCGATTTGCCAATAACAAGAGGTGGTAGCTTTTCGCCAGCCATACTGGCTGTCACCAAAACAGTTAGCCTGTCTTTGGACAGTTTTCCACCTGCGCATTTTTCGTTTTTCGTAACGTGAGTCCTGTCAGGTAAACATCTATAGAAAAGCCCAGTTTCGTCTGTGTTGAAGATCTCTTCAGCTTTGAACTGTTCCAATAATGCTGGAAGACGATGTTTTTGCCAGTCATCCACGCCACATTGATCAATAGACTCTGCTTCACCGTGTAACTTTTTGCATACAACTTCCTGTCTTGATTTCCATCTGTTCACCCAGTTTGCATCTAGTTTGTCAGTATTATCGCAGCCACAAGCTCGTGCAAATTCTTGGGCCTTCAACAATAACATTTCTCCACTGACTGGGATTTTTTGATCTCTTACACACCTAAACCATTTTATTAAAGGCTCGTCCACAGCATCAAACTTATGTTTTCGCTTTCTTTTTGCTTCGCTGTTATGTCCTGCTTCAAAGTCAGAGATTATTTTGTCTTTATTTTGCAATATTGACTGCAAGGTTTGTCTTGGAATTTCAAATTCTCTAGCTAGTTTGGTAACGTTCGTAGCATTCCCACTGTTGAACTTGCTAACGATTTCGTACTTTTTCCAAAGCGGGAGGCTTCTCCTGTTACTCGACATTTTTCGGCTTGCTGACGGTTTCAAAATTTCTGTTTAAACTGGCTGTTGGTCTCGTTACAGTACAACGCAAAGTCTCTGGGCAATTGTGAAGTCACAGTTTTAAAATGCTAGTTAATGCTTGTACAATTACAGTTTGGAAACGTTTCTAGGTCAGCAGCAGATAATCCTTTGTTGTAACTTGCGTCGCAGCGGAATTAACTCGTAGAAGAGATTACAGTCTGGAAGCATGAAGCAAATGCCGATATAAACGAACAAAATACTTCTGCGGAATAAAAAAGAGTGCCGGTATAGGCGAAATGCCGATATAGATGATGCTGATAAAGACGAATTTAAACGTACGTGAAACATAGGAATTCTACTGGGACCAAAGAAATTGTGCCGATATAGACGAACTGCCGATATAAACGAAGCCGATATAGGCAAATTCTACTGTATTATGTAAATTGCGTCAAATCCGTTTCTTGACAACAAAACGCTTTCTGTGAAAAAGACATTAAACTTAGTTCTAAAATATTGGTACTGCCCGGATCGAAATTAAAACTTTCGTTGTTGTTATACCAGTAAATAATGTTACAGATGCCTACTAAAATGCTATAAATTGTTGAGCGGCGATCTATTGTTGGACTTCATAGGTTACAAGAGTTCACTGACATTACGTGATCAGCCAAGCGCAACTGGCCTAAAGCAATTTGTCTTGCTGTCAGGAGTGGAGAAGTGAATGAAAAATATTTGTTTCTTTTAAATGAGAACTAACGGTAACTATCAAAATTTGACTTGCCTTCAGATTAATTGTTTTCTCTTCCATAAGCAATAATTTCAGAAACATGATAAACACAAATACTAAATAAGACAAAATCTTCTTCCGTTTGCGGGTTCAATCGTTTTTCTACGTGGTGTAGTTCAAAAGATATAATGCTTTAAACTTTCGGGGCAAAAACTACCCCACGTTAGACTTAGCACGACGCAAATCTCTTGGGCCGAATAGGGTTAAGGTGTTACTTTTTTACATTACATCACAATCAAATATGATCAGTGTTATATGAATCACGTCCTAAAAATATTAGAAAATCAGAAATTTAAGTACTTTTTTATCATAACAGTGAGTGGTGATTAAGTTTTTAAGCTACAATCAATGCTGTAGTTCTCAAATTGCTATGGAAAACACAATAAAAATTTTCATAGGTTGATTTAGAACAGTATCATTATGCGTCTTTGAGATGAAACACCAGGTTTTCGCTGAAGCAATTTATTGCAATTTTTATATGGAGCTGGCTCGTCCACTAAACCACTGCTTGCCAGCCAGATAACAATGGCAAACCTCCAAAAGTATCTTTAATAAACCAATGTTTTTTGGTCATTTACAAGGCTTTTTAACCACACTTTTTTACTTCAAAATTATCTTTGTTCTATCTTAATACCCAGCAATAATAAAACATTCCAAAATTTATAAAAGAGGTTGCAATAAAATGGATGGGTAACCATTGTGGCCAAGGGATATTGAGTCGAATTTTATATTTGCTTAAATGTTTATGAGTGTTTTCAATAAAAATGTAAGTTTTCAACTGGCACAATGGCGTAGTGGTTAAAGCATCCGCTTCGCAGTTGGTAGACCTGGGATTCATTTCCCAAGTCAAGTCATACCAAAAGAGTTGAAAAAATGGTATTCACAGCTTACCTGCTTGGTACTCAGCAAAATAGGGTTAGTGTGGAGAACTAGCCGGCAAACTTGCTTGTTGTGTCCTTGGGCAAGACACTTAACTGGGTGCCCCCATCTTTATGTGGCAGACAGGAAATGGGGCCCAGCAGTCTACTCGTTGTAGTGGCCCAGTCTAACTGAAGACTCGTAAACCGAGCATGAGTGCTAACACAATGTATATACAAGGGTTAGTTCGCATATCAATAATTTTTATTATCCGGATAACGGATATATCCGTGTACTTGGAATTTAGCAAACCGGTTAACCGGATAATAATTGCTAAATATGAAAAGTATTGCACAGTTTTATTATAGACATAAGCACACGTGCAGTACAATCAAATATGAAAAAATCACGCAGATTTAATGTTCACTGTTTCTGCAATGCATTCCTTATAAAGCACAATGCATCGATTGTGGAATCGTGTAGACGAGACCGGAGTTTTGTAACAAAGAGTCCACATGCACTCAATGCTCTTTCTGCTTCCACAAAAGTGGACTGAATAGTAAACAGAGCTTCATAGAGAGTCTGAAGGTTGGCAGGTTGTACCCCAGAAGCTTCAAACACTTCATATTCCGTTTGGACCATTCTTCTGTTAAGGTTTGGAGTAAGGGAAGGACGAGTAGCTGGAATTGATGCTAACGTGATAGCTCGCTCTAGCTCTTCCTTGAGAGATGCACGTGATGAGTCTCTACATGCTGAAGTAGAAGCGAGTGACGCAAACTGGCTTCCTTCTCCAGGACCAGGCTCTGGTACTCCAAACAGCTTTTGCATTAGGGTTGCGGCAAGAGTGTACATCTTGTTTTTGTTTCCGTATTCGCCAAAAATATCAAACTTGTTCTCCATTAGAAAATTGTAATCATGCAAATATTCAAGTAGGACTCCTGTCTTTAATTTTTACCTCAAGATGAGACTTAAGAAATGCCGAGTACGCAGAATTAGAATTAGAGAGAGTTTTAAACACAAAATCATGAATTCGCTCAGCTATAAGAAGAGTAGCGTTCCTCTTGCAAAGTCCATCTACAGCGTGTTTGACAGGTTCAAGGACATCAATCAGATCATGGAGAATTTTAATTTCTGCGTTCATAATGGTGGTAGAAGTTCCAATTTCGATAAGGGCCATTCTGATACATTTTTCCGCTCATACAAATATTTTAATCATCTTCAAAAGACTGTTCCATCTAGTCTTTGAATCTAGAATCAACTTCAGCTCTGTGTTCAATTGTGCTTGGATATGCTTTTGCAGAATTTTGTCCTTAAGAGGACTTTTGCGAAACATCTTTACCACTGTTCTAACCTTCCTTATCACTTCCGCAACAAACTGTTGAAGTTCTACGTCAATTGCTTCAGTCTCCACAAGATCTACAGCAGCTTCATCAACTTCTTCCATCCCCTCTTCTGAAGAAAATTCTGAATCCGATCCAGTATTATTATTTTCCTTTTCCTTTTCTAGTCCTTCAAAGAGATTTTGCCTTGCATGCGAGAAATCATTTACGGCTAAATGATAACCATGCGCAAAACAGGGCTGGTGGACGCAACAAATCATTCTTCCAAAACTCTTCATCACACTAGCTCCATCTGTCGCAGCTGCAACAATGTCTTCCATCTTGAGGCCAAACTCGTGCAATCTTTCTTTCACCAAATTCTCTACTCTTTCAGCTGGCATAGAATCTTTGATTCTTACCATTCCTAAATTAAGAGGGTCTGAGTCATAGTGCAGGTTTAAGTTCATGTATCTTCTGTTTCTCGTGCTTGTGTATTCATCAAGAGTGACAGAACAAAATTTTCCAGCTCTTTTTTTTATTTCAATCATTTTCTTTATATCGCTTTTCAGTGTTTGGGAAAAGATATGACAATATTTCTGCCATTTTGCACCGTTTGTGGTAGCTTGTATCCTCTTGCTAAAAATGCTTGTCTTAGTTGCTTACTAGTAGAAATGGTGTTAAAAAGAAATTCTGTCCACAGCTGCTAGCTCTGCAACAATCCTTTCCAGCGACTCTTTGGTTGGTTTGAAATAGTTTTCAATCGTGCTGGTGCCCGCGGAACTTTTGTTTGCATTATCCAAAGAAACTTGCTGTTTTGCCATATTTGTGTCGAAAAGAATTTCATGTTTTAGACAAAGGTGGTTTCTCATTGCTCCTGTAGATCACCTTTACAAGAAATCGTGTTTTCGCAGGTTTCACATTTTGCCCTATCACCATTTCTTGATCGCAGAAAGTAGCCCCACACGGGGTTTTCACTTTCAAAACGTTTAAATTCCATCTTTTAAATTTAGTCAGTTTAAACTAGATTGTATTCAAAGCTTTTCAAGTTCAACTGAAATTTTCTTACAGTCAAACCCTGCACACTTCATAAGCTTCACCTCACAATGCAAATGCAGTCTTCTATTAAAATAATCATTTTCTTGTCTTTCTTTGGGACGTGTGAGTAAAGTTCACTCAAGCATTTTACGAGTAGTTGAAAATATAAGGCAATAGAACTGTGAACAAAAGTTTAATTGTGCTCAGCGGGAGCCAGCCTCCTCATAACAAAGAATGTTGAAACTTACTAAAAAGTGTTAAAGCATTAGCAACGATATTCTTTTATCCGGTTAACCGACAGAATTATATCCAGATATCGGATAGCAAAAAAACTCCTGGTTAATCGGTTAACCGATTAACCGTTATCCGGATAATCCAACCCTAGTATATACATCTTCCTGCATAATGCTCAAAACAAATAGCTTAAATAACAAAGAAGAATAAGAATATAGCTACACAATTAAAAAAACTTCAATTAATAACACTATCCATTATGATCACATGTATCCCACTAAATAGTACATGTTCACAATGTGCTGTAATATCAACTGATCCTAAATGTTATGTGCTGACCCTAGCCCTAACCATGCATATATGCAAAGATCACAAGCATGTTCTAGCTAAAACAAGTGTTATCATTTGCCACTCATACTTCTTTTTCTCCGTAAAATTAACTACATTATTGACTACAAATTTATATATAATACTTCAAGCTTTATCACTGCTTGTACATCACTACGAAAAAGCATTGGATAACTTCAAGTCAAATCGGCAAGCAAACAGGCTTCTAAATCACCCCTTCAAACCCTTGGAAACTGTAGCGAACGTGTAACCTTTGCCCTTATGCCTATCCCGCGCGCATTTGTTTTCGTATATTGCTACCTCGTGTTTTCTTTTCATTTTTGTAGAAACGTGAGTCATGCATTCCTTCGTCTTTCTATAGTGATTATGTAACCTTTGCCCTCACCTCACCTATGCGCATCTGTTTCAAATATTGTTGTCTCGCGTTTCGTCATGTTTTCGTAGAAACGTGAGTCATGCATTCCTTCGTCTTTTTTAAGTGATTATGTAACCTTTGCCCTCACCTCACCTATGCGCATCTGTTTCAAGTATTGTTGTCTCGGGTTTCTTTATGCTTGCGTAGAAATGTGAGTCATGCATTCCTTCGTGTTTCCCAACATTAATCCTCGTGCTTCGTTTTATTTTTCGTAGAAACGTGACTCATGCATTGCCTCGTCTTCACCCCATGAAAGATTATTCCTCGTGCCTTTTTTACATTTTTTGAGCTATAAATATTTCTTGGTCTTTGGATAAAACATCAGAAATCACAACATCACAACACAGAATTAACTTTTGGACTGAAGATGCCCCTAAATTTTGAAATTGTACGATAATACTTGGTAAAAGATTTAATAAACAAAACAGAGAAAATTCGTGTCAACTGAAAACTAAAGGAAATAATTCGATGTTAATGAACTCCCGTGAACTTAAGTAATCAAGTGTAAATCAGTAGGCTCACGGTACAGCACGTCACACCTCTGGCGCTACAAAACCTAGAGTAGCAGGACCCATATTTATCTGCATTTCTGCAGGAAAACAACACTGTAATCTGGCTTTGCAATACCCGAAAATGTGTTCTTCCACAATTTGGTGCAATACAATAAATTAGTGAAATGAAAACAACATCATCCAGAGTTAAAACTTGTCCAGTTGATAAGCAGCATGCTTTATTCTTCAAGGAGAGTGTTTCGCGAAACAATTCTGCACAAAGTCACTCACAAAGAACAAATTAAGCAGCCAAATTGATTGGACTATTTACTTATAGATAAAGTTGGGCTTCACTAAAATACAGTATTATACTAATTATAAGGCGATCATCAAAACGACGCATACCAGAACCACCAACAAAACTATAGCACATACAGTGACCTGCGTAATCAAAGACAACAATTATGGGCCCATGTCAAATAGTAGGCCTATTGCATGCACATACAGGTAGTGAACCATATGCAGCAGCATGTCTAATCTAATGCAATAGGCTACTTCCTAAGCTGTAAAAACACTAACTTCAATTCTCAAAAACATGGTCCAATTAACCCTGCCTTGCTCAGTTGTACAACTATACTACTATACCGGTACTTAACTGGCTACAGGCTTGAAGCAGCAAAAATCTATTAATAGGCCTATAGCAGGCATTCCTCGTATGTTGAGTGTAACGATATTTCAACCAGATCAATTCGTTCTTTCGACAATTTATTATTCAAATTTAACGTTTCGCTCCCCTTAGTTACTGGGGAGCTTCTTCAGAAAACGGTAGGTGTTAAAAACGTAACATACAAACTGTACAACATAGAAATAGCGGATCATAGAATAGATTGGGATAATGTTAAAATACTGAAGTCAGAATCACATGCATACAGACGTCGCGTCGCGGAAAGTTTTTTGATAAATCAAAAGGCTTGTTCATGTAATGTAATTTATGGCAATGATGGTGCAAATTTTCCAATTGTTTATTGTGTGTTTGTCTCCGATAAATAATGTCTTATGTATCTCACAACACTTTTCACTTGGCCACTCCTGTATCTGTGATGCAACAATGTTTTTGTTATTACGTGTTGCCTGCCCTGTTGATAAATAATTTTTAGTGTTTAGTAATACAGGTAGTCTTTATATTTTTATGTTGTACAGTTTGTATGTCACATTATTAACATCTACCGTGTTCTGAAGAAGCTCCCCGGTAACTAAGGGGAGCGAAACGTAAAATATGAATAATAAATTGTCGAAAGAACGAAGCGATCTGGTTGAAATAATCTATTAATACTTCAGTGCTTGCGTCGTCACGGATAATGATTTTACCAACGTTACGTTTATTTAAATTAGGGGAATACCTCATTCTACTTCGCAAAAATTATGGTGTTTTAGAGTCTATCTTTTGATCTGACTTGCTACGATGCTGCCGTTGACAGAAACAAAAGAAAAAATTTTCATCACTTAAAGAAGGATTGAAAATTGGAAAGCTTTTTTTCATTTCCCACGCATTAAAAACAAAGCAAAGGAATAAAAATTTTGCTAAATAATTATAAACGTTTCTGCGGAAAAAACTTGCAAATAACCGCCGAAATTTTTTCGTGTTGATAAATCTTCACAAAATAAATCATAATGATGTTAGGAGAATTTCCACACAAGTGAAATTAATTTGAATAATCATTCTATTTGAATATATAAACCCAGCCTTTACGGTTGTTCAAATCAGAGCAGCCTTGGTGCCGCTCCCAAGCCCGGATAAATGGGGAGGGTTGCGACAGGAAGGGCATCCGGCGTAAAACCTAGCCAAATGTTTTCAATGCGCGTCGTATCTGACTTTATACCGGATCGGTCGAGGCTCGGGATAACAACGACCGTTACCAGTGACTGGGCACCGAGGGCCACTGGCGGACATGCTACTTGGATGCAAAGAAGAAGTGGAAAGCAATGGAGAAGAAAGAAGGAGAGAAATGAAGAGAGGAAGAAAGCTAAGAAGATCAAGCTGAAGGTTGCAACATTAAACGTTGTAACCATGACCGGTAAAGGAAGAGAAGTGGCGGACCTTATGGAGCGAAGAGGGGTGGATATACTGTGTGTGCAGGAAACTCGCTGTAAGGGGAAGAAAGCAAGATGCATAAGTGGAGGATATAAAATGCGGTACTGTGAAAGCGAAAACAAAAAGAATGGCGTGGGAATCATATTAAAAAAGGAGCATCTGGACAGGGTAGTGGAGTTGTGGAAAGTAACAGACAGGATAATATGCTTGAAGATGGAAGTTGATTGTGCTATGTTGAATGTTATCAGTGCGTATGCGCCACAGGTGGGGTGCATACGTGCAGAAAAGGAAGCATTTTGGCTGGATCTAGATGAGACAGTGGAAAAGATACCAAAGAATGGAAGAATTGTGGTGGGAGCAGACCTGAATGGGCACGTAGGAGAAGGGAATAACGGTGATGAAGAATGCATGGGCAGACATGGATTGGGGAAGAGAAATAACGAAGGACAAGCAATGGTGGATTTTGCTAAGAGAATGGAACTAGCAATCACTAACACCTACTTTGTAAAGAAACCAGCACACAGAGTCACCTACAACAGCGGCGAACGCAGTTCACAGGTGGACTACATTATGGTAAAAACAAGAAGAATCAAGGAGTTGGTGGATACAAAGGCTATTGTCAATGAAAGTGTAGCAAAACAGCACAGAATAGTAGTAAGTGCGATAATCATCTGGACGAAGTGGAGGAAAACACCAAAACCAGTGAAAAGAATAAAATGGTGGAAGTTGAAAGACTTGAAAGTGAAGAACAAATTCAAAATGGAAGTGATTAAAAGCGGAATACTTGGTGCAAAGGAAGACTGGCAAAGAGTAGCTGAGATGATACAAAGCATTGCCAGAATGGAATTGGGTGAAACATCAGGAAAAATTAGCACGGCATGTAGACAGGAGACGTGGTGGTGGAACCAGGAAGTCCAGGAGAAACTAAAGGATAAGACAAATGCTAAAAAGGTATGGGATACCATCAGAGATGATGCAAGAAAAGTTGGCCTATAAAACTGCAAAAAAACAAGCCAAGAGAGAAGTGGCAAAGGCAAGAAACAAGGCATACAAAGAACTGTACGAAAAACTGGAAGCAAAGGAGGGAGAAAATGAGTTGTTTAAGATAGCAAAGCAGAGAAACAGACAAAGCAAGGATGTACAAGTAAGAGTAATCAAGAGTAAAACTGGAGAGATACTGATGGAAGAAGAAAAAGTGAAACAGAGATGGAAGGAGTATTTTGACAACTTACTCAACCAGGAAAACCCTAGAGAAAGAAGATAAATGAGAACAGAACAAAGAGAAAGAAACGTGGAAGATATCTTTGGAGAAGAAGTCAGGACTGGGTTGAGGAAGATGAAGAAGGGAAAAGCTCAAGGACCTGATGACATACCAGTAGAAGCATGGATTGCTCTAGGGAATAAAGGTGTGGAGTTTCTAGTGAACGTTCTCATTAGACTCCTACAAGGGAAGAAGATGCCAGATGAATGGAGGAGGAGCGTGCTTGTATCTTTGTACAAAGGCAAAGGAGACATCAAAGAATGTGGAAATTACCGAGGAATCAAGTTGATGAGTCATTTTATGAAACTGTGGGAGAGGGTAATAGAAGCAAGGATAAGGAAGAAGGTCACGAGTGGTGAGCAACAATTTGGGTTCATGCCAGGAAGGAGTACCGCCGACGCAATATTTTGTTTAAGGATGCTGTTGGAAAAGTGGACTGAAGGGCAGAAGGCGGTGCACTGTGCCTTTATTGACTTGGAGAAGGCATACGACAGGGTACCCAGAGAGGAACTGTGGGGATGCTTGCGGTTAGCTGAAACATCAGAGTGCTATGTAAGTAACTATTATGAAGGACATGTATGACGGAGCGACAACAACCGTGAGAAGTGCAGCAGGGTTGACTGAGGAATTCAAGATAGGTGTGGGACTTCACCAAGGCTCAGCACTCAGCCCATTCCTTTTTGCCATCATCATTGACAAGCTGACGGAGGACATCAGGAAGGACGCACCATGGGATATGCTGTTTGCCGATAACATAGTGCTGTCTAGGCAAAATTGCAGGGAGCTAGAGGATGATCTGGAAATGTGGAGAATTGCACTGGAGAGAAGAGGCCTGAAAGTGAGCCGCAGCAAGACCGAGTATTTGAAGGCTGGGGATGTGGATGATGGAGAAGAGTTGAAGCTGCAAGGAGAAAAGCTAAAGAGAGCAAAAAATTTCAAATATTTGGATTCGACAGTTGGTAGCGATGGAAGATGTGAGGAGAAGGATCCAAGCAGGCTGGATGAATTGGAAGAAGGTGTCTGGAGTTCTGTGCGACAGGAACTTATCAGCAAAGGTTAAGGGTAAAATGTACAAGAGTGTTGTCAGACCAGCCATGCTTTATGGAATGGAAACATTGGCAGTGACCGAAAGACAGGTGGGAAAAATGGAAGTTGCAGAGTTGAAAATGGTGAGATGGGCACTGGGAGTGGCAAGAAAGGACAATATAAGAAACGGATACGTGAGAGGGACTGCGAAGATCGCAAAGCTAGGAGACAAACTTCGGAATGCAAAGCTACGCTGGTATGGCCACGTGAAAAGGAGAGAAGAAGGCTACGTGGGAAAAACAATGATGGAGATGGCGGTGCCAGGTAGAAGGAAAAGAGGAAGGCCAAGGAGAAGGTGGATGGATTTGGCAAGAGAAGACATGAAAATGGTTGGAGCTAAGGAAGGAGACGAAGTCGACCGGGAGAAGTGGAAAATACTTTCGCGCTGTGGCGACCCCGAATAGGGAGAAGCCAAAAGAAGAAGAAGAAAAAGAATTCTATTTGAATATAAATCATTCTATTTGCAGAGACGTAGCAGCCGCCCCCAAACCCCCCAATTGGGGGGGGGGCCAGGTCAACTTTGGGGGCACAAGTTAGTCTGAAATTGCTTTTTGGCTACGTGACTATTTTCAGTTCAGCAGACTTGTTTACAACCGATTTAAACTGTAGGAAGAAATTGGCTTGTGACATCATAAGTGAATGCTAGGTCATTTTATCTCGCAGAATCTAGAATATTTCGATTGATTTTCTGGTAGAATCTTGAATATTCGATTGACGTAACAATGCCGTTGTTACGCAACAATCATAGAATGGTCTGAAATTCTGTTTGGCTATAAATACCGGGACAATATATATATACACTGCAGAGTGCAGATAAAGTATTTTATTGACATTGTATAGAATGAAACGTTCAAAAAGTGCTGCTCAAAAGAGAAAAGAAGCAGCCACTGCTCGAGATGCTGTAGCGAAATTGCCCAAGATGACAGATTTTTTCAAGATTACTGAGCAGAGTAGACCTGGCACTAGTACCGAGAGGGATGAAGAAAACTATAGTGTACAAGAAAAAGAAGACTATGACGATCAGCATCAAAGTGATTGTGAATTTCCAGAAAATGTAAGTTGTGATTTACCTGCCAATACGCAACCTTCAATATCAAAAATAACTGAATCTCAATTTACCCCTATCCCTGATGACCCATGTAAATGGCCTGAAAGTATTTCTGATGCTCAACGATGTGATATAGTAAAGCGTGGACCACATCAACTAATAATGAATTTTCCATATAATAACACAACTCCAAGGCGACGTTTTTCCTCCAACCATTATAAACGTGTGTTACCTAATGGTGAAAGTGTTTCACGGTCGTGGCTAGTTTATTCTGGGGAATCAGATCAAGTTTTTTGCTTTTGTTGTAAGCTATTTGGAAAAACACTAAGCCCCTTTTGTAGTGGTATAAATACATGGGAGGGTTTTTCGTAAAAACTGAAAGACCATGAAAACGGCATTTCCCACCAAGAATGCTGCAGTCAATGGATGTTGCTAGCTGAAGGGATAAGAAATTCATCCACTATCGACAAACGCGAGATGAATATTTTTTTCAATGAAAGACGTTTTTGGAGAAATGTTTTAGAGAGACTTATCGACATTGCCTTGTTTCTATCGGAAAGGAATCTTGCTTTTAGAGGATCTGAAGAAGTCTTAGGATCTCCTCACAATGGAAATTTTCTGGGTATATTTGAGCTTTTGGCAAGAAGAGATCCGATCCTAAAAGAGCTTCAAGACAGAATCAAGAATAAAAACACTAAAGATCACTATTTGAGTCCTACCATACAAAATGAACTAATTGAATTGCTAGCAACAGAAGTTGAAAAAGAAAATTTACAGCAATTGAAATTGGCAAAATATTTTTCTATAGTTTTGGACTGCACTCCAGATATGTCACATCATGAACAAATGTCTGTCATTCTCCGTTATGTACTATGTAATGAAGAAGCTGCTGTTGTTAAAGAAACATTTTTTGGCTACTTGAGAATAAGTGACAGTACTGGGAAAGGCTTGTTAGACGCTTTCTTAGAAAAAGCGACCGAACTGCAACTCGAATTGTCTGATTGTCGAGGTCAGTCATATGATAATGGTGCTAACATGAAAGGAAAACATTCTGGAGTCGAAGCAAGAATGCTAGACATCAATCCCAAAGCTGTTTACGTTCCCTGTGCAAACCATACCCTTAACTTAGTTGTTGTTGACAGTGCTAATTCATCGACGGAAGCATTGACATTTTTTGGAGTACTTACAAGGTTGTATGTGCTGTTTTCTTCCACTGCTCAGCGTTGGGAAATTTTGAAGAAACATGTGGAGCTGTTCATAAAGTCACAATCTGATACTCGTTGGGAAAGCAGAATTAAATGCATCAAACCTCTTCGATACAATTTAAAAGAGGTGTTGCTGGCACTGAAAGACTTGGAAGCCATTTCCATAGAAAGAAAAGATGGAAGAGCTGCGGCCTCAGAAACAAAATCGTTGATAGCTCATTTATCAAAATGGAGTTTTCTTTTGTCGGTGTTTATTTGGTATGATATCCTATTCCAAGTCAATAAAGCAAGCAAGATTCTTCAATCGTATGGAGTCTCCCTTCATACAATGGAAACGGAAATCCAGGCAACTGAAAAGTTTTTGCAAAACTATCGCACAACGGGTTGTGACAGTGCCGCAACATCTGCTGTTGAAATAGCACAGGAATTGGATATTGATCCTTCTTTTCCTCCGTCAAGAAGTGGAAAGAAAAGAAGATTGTTTGATTACCAAGGTGAAGAGGAACAACGAGCTACTCCTGAACTAAAATTTAGAAGCAACTTTTTCTATCCATTAGTCGACCAGGCTATTATGTCAATAAAGGAGCGCTTTAATTTGTTACGTGAGGTTTCTTCCGCCTTTTCGTTTTTGTACACACGAGACAAACTTTTGCTTGTGCAACAAGAAAATGCTCTTCTTACTTGCTGTAAAGAGTTCCAAAAAAAGTTCGGTGACATTGATTCTGATGAAATGAGCGCTGAGCTACAGCGGTTTGTTTTAATTTTACAAAAACAACGCAATCTCAATACGGCTCAAGACTTTCTGAACTATCTTCTAAAGACTCATTTATTTGAATTGTATCCGAATGTGTACATCGCACTTCGAATCTTACTAACTTGCCCCGTGACTGTTGCCAGCGCTGAAAGAAGCTTCAGCAAATTGAAACTGATCAAAACTTTTAATAGAACGTCTATGACAGACAGTAGACTATCTTCATTAGCCATGTTGTCAATCGAAAATGACTGCGCCCGATCTCTCGATTATGACAATGTCATAACAGCATTTGCGAACAAAAAGGTTCGCTCCAGACTATTTAAATGATACTGTGTTTTTATAACTTTTTCATGTTTTTCAGTGTCATTGCTTTCGTTTCGCAGTGTCTGCATAAATGTCCTACTGAACTCTGGCATCGGTGCCGAATTTTTTATGACTTGCACCTTCGGTATCGGCATGCTTTATTCTGACATTAGCCTGTTTACTTATGTACAAATTGTGGTGTATTTTCTTAATGTAGCTTTTTAATTTTACACCTCTAAAGTGATATGACCTGTGCGCAGGGGCTCTTGCGCTTACTTTGGGGGGGGCCCGAAGTTGGAGTGCTACGGGACTGTCTATTTGAATAAGAACACTGATGATGCTATTTTAGTGAAATCGATTTGTTAATAAAGTGTGAGTTTTGCTATTGAGTGATTCCAGTCACAACTTTACTCCATAAAGTTTCAGTTTATTGATAAATTTTCACCGCGAATCCGACGGACATTTTTTCGTTTAAAGCCAACACTGCTCAGCGTTGAACATTTTGAGTGGGCTAATTATTTTTTGAAATACCAAATTTTCAAAAAAATAAGAACACTGATGATGCTAATTTAGTGAAATCGATTTGTTAAATAAAGTGTGAGTTCTAATATTGACTGATTCCAGTCACAACTTTACTCTATAAAGTTTCAGTCAATAAATTTTTGTTTTTTTTTAACTGCATATGGAACAACTACTGCTTTTGTTGGTGTTGTAGCGGCTGAATCATTATTACGTGTACATATAAAGTGGCCGCACTGCCTTTTTCTCAGCATTCAGTATTCGGTCATTCAATTCGTTATTCTAGTATTCAATATTATTCGGTCAAGTTTGAATAAGTCGATTGAGTTTTCCTGCAAGTAAAGTGATTGTATCGGTGATAAGTGAAGGTCCAATTGCACTATCGGCATGGTAGACAGCCATAGAATCAGTCGTCAGTCCTCTTTGTCCGTTCGCTCTCCTGGCTCAACCCTACCTACCATCGTCCACCAAACCGCTACAGTGCAATCTACTGACATGCTAGTATTTTCTCAGCTGGCTTGAGATCTTCTTTGCGTAGAGAGGCATTCATTTGCTGTTGGGGATCTGATGATGGAAGTGGTGGTATTAAGTCAGCATCGCATATCATTATACAAAACTATCAAACCAGCCATACCTCGAGGTGCCAATAAGTGGGGCACTCTGAGATAATGTGGTCTGTGATTTGTCTGATGGTGTGGCATTTGCCGTTAAGCCTGAGATACAATTATCGTTTTTACATTACATGGCACAAGTTTGTGTAAAATTCAAACTTCTAACCACCGATTTTCAGGCATTTTTACTTTATGGCTACTAGTTTTTGTAAATGATTTGCATCAGCGTTTGTTGCACTGAAGTTGTGGGTTCAGTGGATAGCGCTGATGAAATTTTTGCTCACTAGTGATAGTTGATAGCATTTTTAGTTTGTCACTATTGGGTGCTCACCACTGCTATTTAGTAGAACCCATCTTTTAGATCCTGCTGTTTGATATTAAAACATTTGTGTGCAATACTTGTTGTGTTTAGGTTTTTAGCTTTTTAGGATTTTTCTTGTGTTTTTGTTAATTTTTGAAATCATGGCATTTGATCTCTTTATTTTTCATTTATTTGGATGGTGTGAATCCATTGTTGCAATATTTATATATCATTACTACATGGCCAAGCTATCTAGAAAAGAGTCCTATGGAGGAGATTGGAAGTTTTTAACATACATTAATTTACATGTTCAACTGCTGTGTTTTACATTGTGTTTATTTACTGATATACTGCACTATATGAAATTCAAGACACTTGCACAAAAACTTCAACAAATTAAAGATGTTGTTTATGCTTGCATAGGTATTCCATCATGTTTAACTGTTATTGTGACATTTTGGGCTCTCTTCTTCATTGATAGAGAGTTGGTTTATCCTGTAGCATTGGATAAAGTGTTGCCATTTTGGTCAACCCATGTCTTTCACTCTTTAATTGCAATTACTCTATTAGAGGTTATTGTTGATCATCATGAATATCCTAAACGAAGTTTTGGTCTTTCCATTTGCTTTTCATTTGGCATTGTGTATATTTTTTGGCTTGAATGGGTGTATAGGCAGAGTGGTGTGGCTGTTTATCGAGTATTGGCAGAGCTAAAAGGCATGTGGTATTTTCTCTTTCTTGTTGTTGAAATTTTTTTCACGTGGTTGACTTACTTGTTGGGAGAATATTTAAATAGGTTTGGCCGAACAACATTTACACACAATGCGAAAGTATACAAGAAAATGCACTAGAAAAGTGCTATTGATTTTAATTTGGCCAAGTCCTTTTTAATCTTATATTGTCTAGTATAATCGCCTGTATCTGGCTTTTAATTTTAATTGCACCAGAAAGTGTAACTAAATTTTTGCTGTGAAATAGGTTTGAGTGAAAAAAGGAAAGACTGTTGAACCATGTGATTTGAATAATCATGTATTTTGTAAATTGAAAAGTTTTCTATTGAAAAATGATCAGGTTTTTAAAATTTGCCTGAGTAGTTTTAAAACAGCAACTTTGAAAATGATAAAAATGTGTTTTCAAATTTTTATTTAGCATTTTATATTCCTAGGCTAGACATTACTAATTTTGATGAAATGTTGCTTTTAACTTAGTAGTAGTTATTCAGTTTTTATCTGGTATTGTCCCCTTAACAGGGATGACCGGATTCATCCCATTTGTTCTGGAATTGCTTACCTGGTTATTGTTCAGATATTGTGGATTTTGATTGCTGTTATTATTGTACAAATTCAGTTGTTGATAACATGTAATTTGTAATCATTTGGTTATTGAAAATAATATTTTGACTCCACTTGATGGGAAAAGCCTGTGGCCTTATTGATTTCACTTTTTCTCAGCAATTAAACAATAACAGTGCTATAGAGCCAAAAGAAATGAATTATTGTAGCTGAAAAAAGCATTGTAAAAAAAGTGATTAAAAAAATGGTTTTGTGCACAAATAGTATTTGAATTTGTACATAGCAGAGTTTGGTTTTGCTGTTTTTGTACAAAGTGAATGTTATGTGTGTTTTGTAAAAGTAAATGACTTGATTAAGCCGTTTTGCATCTTGAGTTGTGCTTTTATAAAAACAATTGTATTTAGATGCAGATTTTTCAATTGCTTTAAGAACTCTTACGATCAAGTTCATGTTTTAAACAGTAATGTAGTTGCTTAAACAGTAATGTAGACTAAATCATAAAAGAATTTTATGGAAAAGTTATATCTCCATCAAAATAATAATTTTTTGAAACACAGAAAACATGATTTTAATTATTTTTAATTCAAACAAATTGCCATTTTTTACTTTGCGTTATTACTGCATATTTGTTTGCATTGCAATTGTGTTGGGAGTGCTATATTCATAAGTTAGTGTTAACTGATCTGTGGTCAAATTTTGCCCATAAATATTTTTCAAATTGCTTATTGAGTGATTTACTAGTTGTTGCTGAACACTCTTATTGATTTATTTGAACTACACTTGCTGGTCACCTCGAGCTTTTTTACACATAGTTTAGATATGCATAATGAATTGCACATTCTGATGACTATTTGATTTTACTGGGTCATGTCAATGTTGTGATTACAAAGCAATAGTTGTGATAAATTATCTTATAGTTAATTTGAACAAAAACTATTACGTTTTGTTTGCTGGCTTCAGTTGAATCTACAGTTGTTTTAGTCACATACCATTACTATGCTGATGTTTACTGGTGACATTTCTAAGGAGGGCAATGAAATAGTTTTTCCTTTGCTAACCTAAACCTACAAGTTGTTTACTTCAGCATGTGCAGTGTCTTAGACTTGGTAAATTGCACCACGTTTTTAGACTTTACTTTAACTTTAATGCATGCTAAAATTTTTTTTTGCTTTTATGCCTTGCTACTTTGCAGTGATAGCTGCATATTGGTCTTTTTATTTTGTTAACCAAGAATTAGCTTATCCTGGATGTTTAGATAGTGTTTTGCCTATTTGGGCTGATCATGTTTCATCCAGCGATTTTGGTAATACATTTGGACACTGGTTTTGATCATTTAACTTTTCGTTACTGGCTTTATAGATTAATCAGTTGTGCATTGTTTTAGCTCGGGTTTAATAACAAAAATCAATGAACAATTTATTAAGGGAACAGCAGCTAAGGAACTGGCAAGTGAGTACAACTTTGGAAAGTCTAATATCTACAATATTATAAAGCAACAAGATCAATTTAAAAAGTATGATGGTGTTCTTCAGCAAGGGCTTTTAAAGAAGAGGAAGACTATGAAACCTGCAGAAGATCATGGCTTAGACAAGGCACTTTATATATGATTTTCTCTAAAACAAAGCAAAGGCCAGCTTATTTCTCGCCTACTGTCATGTGAGAAAGCTCTTGATTTCAATAAAAAGCTGGGAGATAGCAATTCCTTCGTACCCAGCACAGGATGGTTAGCAAACTTAAAATTGGAAGGTGAAATTCTCTCTGCTAAGGCAACAGCAGCTGAAGACTTCAAAAAGAAGTTCAAGAAAATTGTAAAGAAGGATATTCCAAGTAAAGAGACATGATTTATAATGCTGATGAAACAGGATTAAACTGGAAAACCTTGCCTAACTAAACAGTGGCATCAAAAACAGTTAGCTCTGCACCTGGTCCTAAAGTCAGTAAAAGAGTCACAGTGCTGGTTACTGCTACTGCTAGTGCTAGTGTATCGCATGCGTTGCCACTGTGTGTAATTGGCAAGGCACAAAAGCCAAGATGTTTTTGTAACATTTTCAATCATCCTGTGGTGTAGAGAGGACAAAAGAATGCTTGGATGAACCTAACCATTAAAGACTGTCCCTAAAGTGAAAGCACATCAACTGAAGGAAAGAACTTGCTGTTTTTAGGCAATGCTCCCTGCCACCCTGCTTTTGAAGTTCTTGAGAAGGAAGCACAGTTGGTTGGTTATTCTGACTTTCAGGTCAGGTATTTGCCCCCTAATGTTACTCCTTTAATACAACCAATGGACCAAAGCGTCAGAGAGAAAAAGAATGTACAGAAAAGAAATGCTGAAAAAACTGTTGATATTAGATGAATCAGAAGAAGATGTAGTTTCAGCATCCAAGAAATTTAACATGAAAGACTGTTGTTACATGCTGAGAGACACCTGAAAACGCCTTACACAAGTCAGCGGTCAAGAGCTTGAAAAAATTGTTGGTAGCTAAAGAGAAAGAAGAAGATAAGGAAGATGACTTGGAAGTTGATCAGTTTGTTGGTAGCTCAACCTCAATCTTGCAAGAAATTCCTGCCTGTTTAGATGTTGCTATTGAAGATGTAAATCAGTGGTTAGATGTGGATACTGAAGACGTTGGATTCCAGTTGTTTAATGATGTTGAAATTGTGAGCCAGGTGTTAGACAAAGATGAAGGTGATGTCAATGTTGAAGAAAAACCAGAAGATGAAAGCCCTACTGTTAACCATTCTGAGGCCGTCTGTGCTTTGGAAAATGTTTTTGGTTGTATGAAAGGCAGGAAGAATGCATATCCACAAAGTATCTTGATCTGAAGCAACTGTGAGACATGGCTGCCCTAAAAAGACAATCGTCTTACGTCTAGAAAAAATTACTGACTTCTCTAAAGAATAAGACAAATTTGTAAAAAATATCAAAATTCACATTTGACCTTGTTGTTTTTTTTCTTAGCATTAATTTGAGCGTTTGTATGATTATTCAAAGATACATTTGTTTCCATTAGTCCAGATAATTAAGGTTCTATATTTCTGTTACGGAATTTAAGAACTACTAAACTAATCAAACATGGAATTTTCTACAATTTAGTGGCCGAATTTTATTTTGTGCTGAAAAATTGTGATTGTTCACCTTATTGTCCAGATTGCATTATGAAATGCTCTGGCTGTGACAAGCAGTGTTAGCAAGCAATTTTTAAAATATTCTAACAGCCTAAATCGTTAACCTGGAAAGAAAAAGATTGTCACGATTGTTTATTATAGCATGGTCAAGCTTTCGTCAAAGTTTAAGTTACCTAAGTTATGCATAAGAGTCTTGCGCAAAAAATTGTTAAAACTTGTTGAGTGCCCCTCTTAGACTAGACGAGACTTGTGCTATTCATACTTTAATGCAAATTTAGGAATTGATCAAAATGACGCTGGTGCATTTATCTCACAATGCTTTCATGTGCATTTTTACTTATATTTTACATCGTTCTATTTAGTATTTCAGTCATACACATTATATATGCACTACTTTTCCGAGGCTTTTGGATAGAGATCAAACATCTATTTTTCCACATGCTTTCTGCATGTTGTCTTTAGGTCATCTTCCAATCACTTCAAAATTAAATGCTCTTTCATCATCATTATCCCTGCTTAGATCATGCCCATGCCATGGCACTCCAATTGCTTTTGCTAACCTATCCTTAGTTTTTTAAACCCAGCATGTAAATCAATTCATGACTCCTTTATCAGTTGATTAAATACCACTTATAGCTCTTATCATTATTTTCTCTGTCCTTCTCAAAGTTGCCTCCTTATTTTCTCTAAGACATCGTGTCTCATTTCCGTGTAGTGCTGCTGATTTCACACAAAAGATTTTGTTTCATCTTTTACAAAAGTGTTTTTTCTTGACTCAACTCTCCAGAATCTCTAAATTTTATCTAACAAACTATTGTATCTTGCTTTTTTGCTGCCTCATTTCCACCAATGGCATTCAACTGGATCCCTAAGTAATAGACACTATTCACTAACTCCACTTGGTTGTAAAATGCTAATTCCTCATTTAATATCAATATCTTTTTATTATTCAATTCATTTTTTACTAAGAAATGAAAAATTTTTTGAAAAGTTTGAGAACCCCTGATTTATGCCAACCATGTTTTGTTCATACTTCTTAATGTTTTTAATCTCTTGACCCACAAGTCAACTTAAAAGTCTTAGTTTCTTGTGAGTATTTATGTTCGTTTATTAGTGTTTTGACTAAGCTCGTGCATGCATTAGTTTGTTAAGATATACACTCGTGAACAAAAAAAATGAGCCAAGCAAGCATATAATCATTTTTTGAACCAAAAGTTGCATTGTACATATTGCAATTAAGAAATGAAAAAATTAATACAATATAAACAGAAGACATTTACTTTAATATATCATTAATTTGGAATCACATTCCCTTTAAATGTTTTCAAAAGATCAATCTTTTTAAGAATTCTCTCAACCAATTTCAAACACTGTGATGGGGAGATGTTATTCCATTGATTTTGCACTGCTTCTCAGAGTTTTTCTTTGCTAGGAAAAGTTTTCCCTGCTAAACCACCAGAAATTATGGCCCAAATATTCTTGATTGGATTTAAATCTGGGCTTTGGGCAGGCCAGCACATCACATCAATTGAATTATCAGCTAGCCATTTTTTAGTCACTTTAGCTGTGTGTGCTGGAACATTATCATGTTGAAATATAATGTTATGGAATATTCCCAGCTTCTGGACACTTGGCAATAGCCCTTTTTCTAATATTTGAATGTAATTCTTTGCATTGATTGACGTCTCACATCTAATCAGCTCCCCAACTCCTGCAGCAGTAAAGGTTTCCCATACCATTATCCTTCCGTTTCCATGCTCCATTGTTGTTTTTATGCAACTTGGCAAAAATCTTTCACCACATTTTCGAATGCAGCATTTGGGAGCATCACTAAACAGACAAAATCTTGATTTATCAGACCAGAAAACGTTCTTAAACCACTCTGTATCTTTTTCGCCATAACATGAGGCAAACATCTTTCCATTATTGATGTTTTTCTTGGTCAAAAATGGCTTCTTGGCACATCTTTTCGATGCAAATCCCATTTCTTTTATTCTAGATATTGTTGTTCTAGATAAGGAATTTCGATTAACTGTTTTGAATTGTTTAGCATGGTCAACAAAGGTTTTTTTCCAATCCCTCAATACTGCCATTTTAAGCCTGTAGTCATCCCTAACTGTGGAATCTCTAGGGCAACCAGATCCCGGTTTCCTTTTTACCAAACCTTCACTTTCAAACCTTAAACCAATTTGCTTCACAGCTGACAAAGATGTTTTCACATTTTCTTTCTTCAATAGAAAATAAATATTTTTATAAGTCCTATTAGGCTGTCTTAATCCTGCAATTCGGTTTTTTATATTCTCATCAAGTTGTGTTTTTTTCTTTCTTGGAGTCATTTTGAACAACAAATTATTCTATGCTGTAATGAAAATAATCTGAAAAATACTAATACCCCAAGTTTGTTTGTAAATCATTAGTCATCTGTTTATTTCTACATCAAGTGTTGTATATCGTTGAAATCTTCATTTCTTGAAGATTTCAAATATGAAAAACACTTTTTTGAATATGCAAATTACTCCCTCCCAATAGGTGTTGAGTTGTCTTTGAAATTAAAGTACCCTTACCTCAAAAGATAACTTTAGATTTTTTTTCTACCAATTTTTTTAGTAATGGTCGCCAGATGATGCTAAGGAAATGAGCTTTCAAGGTATATCAGTCAAAACTTACCTAAAAATCTAGGTTTTCTACAATTTGCCACTTTTAGAGGCCTATGATCTATTTATGGACTGGTACTGACCAATACTAAATTTTGTTCATTAAATTTAGTACCTAAAATATGATTGATCATTATCTGCTAGAAGTTAGCCTAAACCATGTAGCATGTATTTTTAAAAAGGGATTTTCTTCAAGATTCAGAAAATATCAAGTTTTAATTAAATATGTTGTCACTAACAATGAAACAGAAGCTTTTTTACATCCCTACCATTTGTTGAGAAACAAAAGGGATACAGCAAACTTTGATTTAGAGAAGCCAAACTTCTGCCAGCTTTTAAACTTGTATTTTAGTTTCTATCTCTTTGGAAACTTGATACAAAACGACAACTTTAGTGGTGAAATATTTGCAATTTATTTTATCTTCTTAAAGGGTGTAGTTTTTCGAAACATTATTATTTAGTGAAGGTAAGTCAAACATTTTTGGGGGGAGTTTTGAACTGATATGATGTATGATACTCATTTTTGATCAATAAATATCATATTCTGCTTAGCCTAGACTATTTAAAGTTATATATTGCTGGAAAGCAAATTTCCTAAGCTTTCCAATGAGATCAGTATTTAGCTACATGCAGGGTGGGCCAATAAAATGTTACCACTTTTCAATCATACCCAAGTTTTCAAATGTGAATTTATTCAAAGATTTGTGATAAGAAACATTAAACCAACATATAATATCAATGAATTTGTAAAATCTGAACTCTGTAGGGAAAGAAATAAAGATCTGTGTTCAGTATGCGTCTGAGAGTGGTCCTTGAGAGGGCAGTCTCCCTCTGACAAACATCTGGTCAATTTTCTTGGTGATTCCTCCAGATGCTGTCTCATGATCTCTGTGTTAATGGCTGTTCTCGCAGACCTTGGCCTACCACTATGTCCTTTATTCGCTTTGGTCGCATATCCTGTTTTCCTGAATTTTTGAAGAAGATGTCTGATTGTGAGTATACATGGAGGATTTCTTTCCGGAACGTCAATGACGAATCGTCACTGAGTCTGGGTTACCAATTTTAATTCAAAATATGCTTCCACGATCTTTACTCTCTCCTTCACAGTATATTGTTTTCGATCAATTGGTGTGAGAATTCAATGTTTTGTTGTTAGTATTTTTGAGAATAAAAAAAAATCTATTTTGGAAATAGCAAGGATTCAAAAAGTGGTAACATTTTATTGGCCCACCCTGTATCATATTTTTACGCAACAAATTTACTTTTTTCTACTTATCAAAGCAAGTTTGTTTTGGGGGTTTTGAGACCCATAAAAAATTTGAAAATTTTAACAGGTAAATTTTTTTTATTTTTGAAATTTTGTCAAATGATGCCCCAAAAGAATAGTTTTCAGACTGTGTTGATGGTAAAGGGTTTGTTTGCCTAGAAAATATGTATTTGAGGGAAACACAGAAGCATCATATGATGATCACAAGAGTGAAAGAAATAATAATCTTGGCCGATTTTTTGTTCATGTATGTATATTACATCAAAATGCAAAAGAAATCAAATGGAAGAACTTTTGATTGAGAACATCCATTGCAAAATGTGATATGTATTTGTTTGGTGGTTCATATTTTGTGCAAACCCTTTTTTATTTTTAGTAGTTTGTCAAATTTTGTTTCAGGCAGTGGTTTTTATGATATTCTGTCAATGTCAACCTCAGTTTCTTCGAATGATGTTGCACCTGATGTCAGAGAAGTTGATGATGAGTCAGGAGTGTCTGTTATTCCTGATAATTCAGCAAAACTATGTGCAGTGTGTAAGGATGTAGCAAATGGAATACATTTTGGTGCTTTGACTTGTGAAGGCTGTAAAGGTTTTTTTCGTCGATCTGTCAAAAAAAATTCATCTTATCGATGTTCATTACAAAGTCAATGCATTCTTACAAAAGAAAGTAGAAAGCATTGCCAGGCCTGTCGCTTTCAAGCCTGCTTGTCTGCTGGAATGAGATCCGATCTAGTTCTTAGTGATGAGGATGTTATTAAAAAACGTGAATTAATCAAGGCTAATAGAGAAAAGCGTGCTGAGAAGCAAAAGTCAAAAAAATGTGCTGAAGAACAGGAACGATTGAAAAAGATTGCTGAACAAAGTTCAGTTCATCCACAAGACATCAGAATGACAATGGAAGAAAAATTAATGCTAGAAAACTTGCTTAAAAGCCATGCATTAAGCTATGATTTTGGATATGAAGAGTATGACACATTTAGGGGTAAAGAAACAATCAAATCACCGTCCCGAGATGGCCAAGGTGGCTCTTCTCAGCAGTCATTTGCATGGCTTGTGGCATCAATGCCAGGTGTTGCTGATGCTAATTTGTCAAATTCAGATGATGGAAAATCTGTTAGTGTGTCATCTGATAAAAATGCCAGTCGTGTTGTACAAGCTGAAGTGCTCAATTCAATTAAAAGGCAGGAAAATTTGGATGTCTTCAATTCACTTCATGGTACCAGCAGTTCACCAAATCAAAGTAACATTAACAAGACTCCATCTTCAGTTGATGTATCCAGTTCTGAAACTATTTCTGATTTATCAGAAATGGGTTCCAGTGAGGATGATTCTCTGGGGTATTTGCACCATCTTCTTCGAAGTCAAGGAATTTCTCTTGAAATGGTGCAAAACTCTAAATCCACACAGCTTCTGCAGCATTTTTGTGACATCATGACCTGGGGAATCAAAAAAGTGATTGAGTTTTGCAAAAATATACCTCAGTTTTGCACATTATCACTACAAGATCAGATTGTTCTGCTAAAAGGAGGATGTTTGGAATTGCTGGTATTGAGATCTTACTTTGCGTTTTCATCCAGTGAAAACAAGTACATGTCTGATAAGTTTCAGTATGATCCAAGCGACTTCTTACAAGCTGGGGGAGACAAAGATTTCATTGAAAAGTACAACAATTTGCATTTACGTATGAGGAAAATGAAGTTGCAAGTTGAAGAGATTTGTCTGTTACTTGCTTTGGTTTTGTTTTCTCCTGATCGACCTGGATTGCAAGCTCAAGAAGCTGTAGAACAAATTCAAGACAATATTGCAAAAACATTGTATGCTTATGAACACACTCATAAACCAGCTAAGCAGGCCCAGGTAACTTATTGTGAGCTGTTACTTATTCTGCCGATTCTTCGTACCATAAATATGCTTTTTTCATCCAATCTTTCTTCATTGCAAGAAACAAATGAAAATGACATGAACTCTCTCATACTAGAGGTAAACAGCCCTAGTAATGAAAGTGTGTAAACCTCAGTTATACTACACAAGAGTTCATTGTAATGGACCGCTACCAGTTGTTTTCAGTTGATAAATATTAATGTGTAGACAAGCGTAAAAGAGAATATTTCTTGACTAGCGATTTTTTAACATATGTATGTTGATGTATTGTGTCCCACAAGATAATGATCTTTGGTTTTGTGCAAATCAAATAGCTGAAAAAGTGTTACTCTGCTAAAATCTTTGGTGTCAGTCTGGCATTGTGAATACAAAAAAATCAAAGTTGTGTTGTAGCATGTAGCTGCTAATCTCTAAATGTTTGCATATAAAGTGAATTATAGTGATTCTTTTAATTTTGGTAGAATTAAGTACTGCTTTTATGAATGCAGTTACTAATTCAGGTAAGTGGAGACATGTAGTTAAAAAATGTTGACACTGCTGTGGCAATTTTACTGAAATAATGGTTATATGTCATAATGAGAGTTCAAATTCAAAGGCTCTCCACTTTTTGTTGAAATTCTACTTTGTCAATGCATTGTAAAACCTAAATTGTTGTTAATGTTCAAGGATCTTGCAATTAAAGTGGCAATTGAAATTTTTTGAATGAATGGCATAATAATTAAAAATGTGCTGTTTTTTTCCCATCTAGAAATGTTTGACTTAAACATCCTTGGCAAAGAAAGTATATAATTTATTTGAACAAGCAATACTTTTTTTACCACCTCATTGTCCATCGTATTTTTGTTGTTGAGAATCTTTGTTTTGTTTCTTGATTTGTTTCTATTACCAATGCTGCTATTACGTTCTCGCTAAGAAACTTTATAAAGCCTTTAGAATAGCAATGCTTTTCTATACCAACCTGATTTTTATTCTATTTAAAAACGTATATTTCTTGATTTGCTGATGTTGCCAATACTGATGTACATCTCTTGCAAAGAAATTATGTGAAGTCTGCTAATACAAAAATTTTTTATCTGATTTTCTACCTTATTTCTTTTGTTGAGAACCTCTGTTGCTTTTCTTGATTTGTTTGCAGTGCCAATATTTAACTGTTTTAATTTTGTAAACTAACTAGTCAAAAGAAATAAAATTTGGAATTTATGTGCTGCAGACATGAGTAGCCTACTTTTCACACAACTGTAATTTAGGCCTGCACAACATATGGCACGTGGGTTGCTTGTGGCTTGCAAAAACCTTAGTTGCAGCTTGTCAGATGATTTGAAAAAATGTGACAATTCAAACAGAACCATGTTTAGACTTATCGTCAGGGCTACCAATTCATGCTTATATCTAAGATTTATGCTGATTTTCAAGAACATCATGTCATAAAATAAATATCCGCTTATTTCTTAGAAATGCGTTTTTTATTAGTTGTGTCCATAGTTAGTCTTAGAATTTGTTGTTCAAAATGGGGACTTCCAAAAAAGGTCCTTCACCTTACCACACAAGAAAAATTTATCAGTGGAGACCAAAAAATGTCTTCATGTTGGATCTTGCGGCAAAAACATTTTTTTTACAACTTAATTTTTTAGTCTAGGCAAGTGGTAGCCCTCAGTATAAGGAAAAATGTCGGCATGCGGCTCGTGAAAAAAGTATTTGGTTATTGTAACCTTGTTACTATTTTGAGCTGTACAGGCCTGGTGTAATGAATCAAAAATACAAATACGCTTAAAGAGTATTTACTAGCTAATGTCTTGATCATTATAGCAATAATATTGGGTAATTTTGCTTTTAAGCAAAATGTGAGAAAAGTATGCTTTGTTACTTTAAAAGCTTTAAAGTTTGCTTCCAAATAATAGGTTTTGAAATGTGCAGTGTATTTATGAAATTAGTTTCATATCAGATGTATGTATATGTGATCATAGTAGGAAAAAAATGGGACCATAATGTTAGTTTTTTCATAAAAACTGTGAAGCTAAGTGATTCAAAATGGTATTTTTGATATGATTAAAATATTTAGCGTACATATCAATTTGAAGTGATTTGGTGATATTAATGGTTGACAATGACATGCTACATGAAAGATGTTGCTTTTAATTTTTCACTTAATAGTTTTTTAAATGACAGCATTATGGTCTGGGTGCAATTGCGCATCTACTGACTTTATTATGCCTTATACTAGTAACATATTTCCCCGATAGTAGTAAGACCTAGGGATAGGGAATTCAGAATATCAAATCTGAAGGATTCGAATCCCAAACTATCCAAGTCCAAAATGTCTATTCAAGCTGGAAAATAGGATTCGGTTTATATCCTGCTTACAAGCTCTAACTTGATGCTTGGTCGCAGATTTTCGTATTTGTAAAAGTATCAATTGCATGCAATGATTCAAAAACTAACTCGCACACTCAGGCAAACATGTAAAAAGTTTAAATGCATTGCTCTGCAATAAACTGATTGTGCTTTTGTTGTTGCAAACTTGTAGTAAATGCTTTCACGTTGATTGAACTAGTTGCAAAAAAAAGGATTCAAATTGAGGATTCGGTCTAACTATTCTAGAATAGTATATTATTTTGAATTGCTCATCCTTAGTAAGACCGATGCAATGTTCTGTATTTGTAAACTTCATAGGTGTATTATAACTTTTTGTGTGGTATTTAAGAGTTGAGTGACTGTGTATCAGAATTTGTATGTTAGTAAAAATATGAAATGCAAGTTTACGTGGTATCTTTTTAAGTTTCAAAATAAATGAATGAAAAAAAAGTAGCGTTTCTGATAGTGGTAAATGCCTTTTATAAAGTATTCAGTGAAGTAGTTAATCGTTTCAAGCTTTATGTCACCAATCAAGTTTTGAAACTGCTTGTAAAATTTTCTATTGTTGTTTCATTAAGTTGTTCAGTATTGTGTAACCAATAATATTGTTGCAATTGTGATCTGAATTTCTTGCTTTCTAGTATTTGATAACACTGTCCACAAAGAAAAAATTCAAAACCGAGTTTATGCATTTTGGGGTTGCTTCATATCAATTTGAAGTTAATTTTTTTGTGTCAGATTCAGATTTTCAGAAAACTCAATTGCTACATGTTTCGGCTTATTACATGTCACTGCATAAGTGGTAAGTGCTGATACATTGGTTGTGCTTTCTTTAACGTATTGGTTTGATTCAGTGGAGACCAACTACCTGAATCTTCTTTTGGGCAGTTGTTCTTGTGAGGATGCTTGTTTTGTTGTTTTAAAGGAATTGCTTGCTCTGATAGGCTTGAAGCACAACTATATTTGCTGCTCTCAAAACTGATCATGGTTTTGCTTAGGCGTAGTCATATAACCAACTCAAACTTATTTTGTTACATGTATGGAGAGCAAACTGCAAGCAAGTATCTGAGAAATTTGATTAGTCGTATCAAAAATATTCATGGCGCATACTTTGGATATGCAATAGGAAATTAGGACAAAACTTGGGCACCTCATTTTTGCTATTTGGACTATACTGTAGTTGTGGGCTCAATAACAAGTGATCTATGGAAAAACCTTCAATATTATTTGCTCTATCAGTAGTATGGCAAGAGCAAAGAGATCATATTGCAAACTGTTATTCTGTATAACAAACATTAAGATTTGAAGCACAGCATAATTAGTAAGATATTCTTGTACGCCAGGCATTGTAGACGCTTTAAGGAATGTTGTTGTTCTTGCTACGCAAAATAGTATATGGACTAAGCAATATAAAAATGCTCTTTTGTTTATGTTTTGCTTGGCAGAAACGCCAAGCTTCAGCAGAAAAGCAGTGCTCAGGGTAGTATTCTAACCATGGATGCCAGATTTTTAAAGTTTTTGGGTGGGCAAAATTGGCATAATGCTTTGATGACGTAATAATTTGCATAACCAACTCAGCAAACGAGCTGCCTCCAGTTTAGATCAAGCAGAGGTGAAAGACCGAGCTAGTATTAGAAATTAAAAATGATTTCATATCTTGATTTCAATTAATTTTGTATTATAATAGTTGGCCTGGGTAGCAAAATAACTAAACAGACTCTATTGCCAAATAGGTTTACTTGATCGAAGGAGGACACCACCCAGTAAAAATTTTGGGAAGACGTGTCCCCCTCTCCCCTACATTTGGTACTATTGCTTGCAATTCAGAGTATCTGCAGCAAAAATCAAGCAAATAACTCTGATTTTTTCTCAACTGACAAAATTAAAAATGCTACTTTTGATTAAATTGAACACGCTAATTGCATTGGAATGACCTCTTCCGCCCAAGGATTTCATCATAACACCAGAAAGAAGATTTTATACCTAAATGTGCCTTTTACAATCCGTCCAGGTGCACATTCTGTTAACTTACCCGAACCCAAACCACTAGTCACACTTTGAACCAAATGCGGAGTTTTCTGAAGTATCTAATGATGGTGAATTTGAAGACGAATCTGACCTTACCTGTCCACACCTGATAGCAAAGCAAGAATTGAATCTTGTTCAAAAGCTAAGTCTTTCTATGGGCAAGAGTGAACTTGTAGAATCACGGTTGCTACAGTGGATCCTGCTTGCTCTTAAAACAACAGTGACATTTTGTTGTCAATGGTCTGAACAGCTGTCTTGAGTAATTTTCAGAAGATGGAGAGCTTTGCTATTGCAATGATTTTCCCAAATTGATTTCCGTGTTGGGTGTCAACTATGATCCTGATAACTGGAGACTCTTTACTGACTCATCCAAGAAAACTATCAAAGCTGTGCTGTGGCATATTGGAAATATCTTGCTTTCAGCCCCAATTGCCTATTCAGCAACAATGAAAGAAATCTACAATAACCTTCATATGACGTTGGAAAGAATTTGTTACCTTGCTCGTATATGGTTTGTGTACGTTGACTGAAAGTTGTACCACTCTTTCCAAGACTTCAGCTGAGTTATACTTATTACTGCTGCCTTTTGTGCTTGTGGTACTCCAGGGCTTGTAGTGAACCTTACACCGGAAAACAGTGGCCCCCTAGATTGGGGTATCATAGCCTTACCAGAACAACATTGTCAGTTTGCCATTAGTTGCACAAGAAAAAATTATACTTCCTCCGTTACACATAAAGCAGGATCTCTTTAAACAGTTTGTTTGAGCTTTCAAGAAATATTCACCCGTGTTTCAGTTAGTGCAGAGAAGTTTTCCTAACCTTTCTGATACAAAAATTAAGAAGGGTATATTTGTTGAACCACAAGTGTGTAGACTCGTTTCAAGCAATGAATTTGATCAGATTTTACTGAAAACAAGTTACGATACCTGGAAGAGCTTCAGAAAAATTTGCCAAACTTTTTAGGTTCACATCATTCAGAAAATTTCTAAGAAATATTAACTGGTTTAATGGACATTTATAAGGTTTTAGGATGTAAAACGCCTCTGAAAGTTTATTTTTTGGGCATGCGTTCAGCTTTTTTATCTCAAGAATTTAGGAGATGTTTCTGATAAACATGGTGAACACTTTAACGAGGACATTTCTGTCACTGAAAACTGGTTTAAAGGAAAATGGTCTGTAAGCATGCATGTAGACTAATGCTGGTTGATATAATGATTTGGAGGTTCAACAGAAACAACGATGTACAAATAAAGAGACATCTGCTTCTGTTTCCATTGCCTTTGAAAGCCTTCCTTTCTAAAATGTGCCATGACAACTTAACTACCGCAGGATCTGCACTGTCAATTTACCTTGTGAAACTAGAAGCGCTGTTGTTTGATCTTAAACTAAATATAACTAGCTGGGTAATGGTTAGCTTTGTTGCTAATCCAGGCATAAAGCTTCTACACTTGACAAAATCACTGCAAAAATTATTGCATTGTAGCTAAAAATACAAAAAGTTTAAACTGCATTTTTTAAAAAACGCTGACCTGATTGATGAAAACAGGGTTTATATTCAGAATCAGCACCCCAAAATTGACAAATGGCACATAACCTCGTTTTTGAATTTTTTCATGACCTAAAGCATGTTGGTCAGTGTAACTACTGATGTATACAAAAAGGTAAATGCTTCTTCAGTTCTATTGATGTTTAAGTGTTTATGCTAAATTGAAAATTGTTGCAAGTAACTTTTTGTGTTGTGTAGCCTACATTGTCAATATTACTTTTGGTGTAATTGTATTAAATTTTTTTTGAAGTTTTACTTTTTTTTTCTGCTTTTTTTGTCAGCGTAATTTGCTTGTCAACTAACTTTCTTCATAGGTACATCCAGCAGAGTAGAGATGACTGATAGTGGTGAAAGAAAGATGTTGATTAATGGGGGGCATGCTTCTGATAATGATATCAAATCCAGTTTGGAAATGAATGGTAGTGATTTTCTGCCCAAAGTTAAGACGACAAATGACAATAGTAGTAAGTCGACTGGAACTGTTGGTGCTGTGTTTATTGTGGTAAATGCAGCTATGGGAGCAGGATTGCTCAATATTCCAAACGGTTATAAATTGGCTGGAGGTATTGGTCTTGGAACTGCTGTAGAAATGGTAAGATGCATACTATTTCTTACCATCTTTGCTAACTCTATTTTAACTCTAACTCTAGCTAATTTCAATATTAACTTATGCTCTGTGTGGAGGTTTCAGCTAATTGATGGAAAAGATTTTCAGGAGCAAAACCTGTGGAAATATGTTTATTTATTGAATCTTTTTCTTACTGTTTTATTTAGTCGTTTATAAATTTTCCTTGAATTTATTTTTCAGTGTTTTTTGGTTTTTATTATCGGTAGCTTGATGATCTTAGGTTACTGTGCTCATGTGCATAACAGCAAAACCTACCAAGAAGTTATTGAAACATTATGCGGAAAGTTAGTTGGAATTTGTTGTGAAACCTGCATTATTCTGTACATGTATGGTACAAGCATTGCAATGATTATTATTGTGGGAGATCAGTTTGATAAAGGTGAGGAATTGTTGTCGACACTGGCACATTTAGTAAACAAACAAAAATCGTTTGTGTCCATTCATAAACATTCCAGTTTTGTATTTCTATCAAAAGAATCATTATTCAGGCAATTTCACACGCATTATTTATCTTATGCCAATAGTTTCACTCGTTAAATTATTGGCACAGCTAGTCAGTGGTCACCCTATATATTTTTCACGCTTTTTGGAAAACCTTTACGGTTGCTCCTAGAACAATCTTGGTTTATATTCACATGATTCTAACAAATAACTTGCATAATCCATAGCAGGGTTGCTCAATTTTTGCTATTGGAGACTACATTGCAGACTGTTATTTCACTCACGGCCGCCAGTCAGCTAAAATTTTTGTTTGCAAAACGTTCTGTTTTCATCAAAATTGATGTTCAAATTGAGGGTTTTGCAAAGGAAAACATCTTTTTTTCGGAGATCAACTTTGTGAAGTCAAAACTTACTCATTTTGTGTACAGAATCATAGCTACTAGTTTTGGGTGTTTTCAAACGAACTGAAAGTTTTTTGAGAATTTTGTTTTTGTAAAAACTGTTGAGAAAAATCTCTGGCTTATTGAAATCAAAGTGTATAATTTTCTTGTTTCCAACAAAGACCTTTTTTTGGTGATCAATGTGAAATCAGAGAATTTGATGTTAGTTTTGAGCAAAAATTTCTTTTAGGGGAAGGTAATCAATCTGAAACGAAGAATTTGTTGTGTGGATTAGGCAAAGGTCTTTGTTTGGAATGGAGGAGGAAAATTTGCCGCAAGTTTCTGGGCAAAGATCTTTTTTGAAGATCAATCTAAAATATTTTTTGTGTTCAAGCATTTTAGAATCTGGGGAATTTTTTCACGCTAATTGTCTTCGGAATCTTTTGTGCCTTTGTTGGAAGTTTGCCAATATCAAAGTTGGCAACTTTGTACAACATAGAGTTTTTATTTTTTCCATGTCCCTCTATTTTTTTAGGATCACCTTTAAATAAACACTCACAGTCGCTGGTTGTGCACCACTGATGTAAAGCTGAGAGCAATCAATGAGCCTACATATTCAGAAAATATATTTTGAGATTTTAATTTATAATCTTTTTATCAGTTCTTACTCAATTAATCTCATCGACAGTTGCTATGCATTGAATTAAGAACTAGCGATGAAATTATTATTTAAAGTCTTGAATTATATTTTTTGAATATGTATGTTGGTTGATTGCTGTCAGCTCCAGAACATGAAAGCTTGTTAGATTATGAAAGATCAAAAATAACGAAAGCAATCGTCGGCCAGCCTTGCTTTTAAGGGTTAGAAATTTAAATCGCAATGGCTCTTACAAACTAGTGTATTTTTACAGTGATGGAAGCAATTATGGGACCAGAATTTTGCTTCTATTGGTTCTGTAATCGTAAATTTACCATGTGTGCGTTCTCGATATTGGTTATTTTACCACTTTGTATTTCAAAGGACATTGGATTCTTGAAATATGCAAGGTTGGTGTGAAGTTGAAAAAATATCCAAAATAATCCTAGGCGTTGGTTAGGAATTGCTTTGATGAAGTCGAAGGCACCTATACAAAAAATATTTCTAAAATACCGTAGATCTTTGTGCATCAAATAGATATGATTCTATACGGCCTTCTTGTGGCTACAGCACCTATTTTATCTTATTGTCGGAGTCAACATAATTTATATTTTCATGCTTGAATAGGAGGCAAATGTTGGTTAATATTTGAATGACTGCCGGTTCTGCTTTTGTGATCTCATCAGTGTTGCGCAGAATATTCATAACTTACAAAGCATTTTTTATTGTCAAATTGTACAGCATGGCTGGCGTTATTGCGACTTTCGTTGTGATGGTGACTGTTGTAGTAAAGTTTGCAACAAGCACATACATACCAGGACCAATCAGAAATTCTCCCAAAAGCGCCAGTGATGTTTTTGCAGCCATACCTACGATTTTCTTTGCTTATCAGGTATGTTTTGTGCTGCATCTGCAACCGCATAATTGCATGGCTGAAATAACACAAGACTGTTTGTGCGACGTTAAACGAGTAAAAGCTTGCTTTCTATATTGTTCAACAAATGCAGAAATATCTTGCACATGCTGTAATTTTCCTTTATATTACACACGCATATTTGTTGAATTGTTGTTGCTTTTGATTAGCATACAAGCAAGGAAGCATATCAACACCAGATACAGTTGTTTAGGGTGAAGACCTCTGACTACTCTATGTGCTTTGTAGTCCAAAATTTTCACTGCTTTACTAGATTAGGCATGCGGATCAGTAAATGTACTGTTGCATTTCAATTTTGCGTTTTACTTTGCCAGATTGCATTATGTGCAGATCATTTGTGAAACAAAATGTAAAGATCGTCTCTGATGGCATACACGACTGATCACTAAACAATTGTATTAAAAACGGGGCTGCGTTGTTATGGTTGGTATTGGTAACTAGAACTGCATTGACTGCTTTTTCTGTTTAGTGTCACGTGAGCTCAGTTCCTGTTTACGCGTCACTTCGCAAAAAGACATCTACCAATTGGCTGGTCATAATTTTTTCCGCTGTGCTTCTCTGCGCAATTTCTTACACACTGACAGGTACGTCCACTCTATTTTTGATGGATTTCTGTGAATTTCGGTCATGGTCACTCTCTGATCGCAGAAAAAAGCTAGCGATATAAACAGAAGTACTCAGCTCAGTGAATTTCAGCCACAAACACTCCATTTAAAGAGAAAGACTTGCCGTAAAGTGTCTCAAGGTCACCACATCGCAGGAACCACACGGGCTTTTAACTCACAACTTCACGATTGCAATTTGAGCACTGAGCACTCCACCGATCCAGTGTTGTACATTGCATTACAGGTATTTGTGGTTACCTTACTTTTGGCGATAATGTAAAAAGCGATATTTTGGAGTCGTACAATGCAAAAGACAATTTTGTCATTATAGCACGTGTAGCTATCGTAATAGCAATGCTTACTTCGTATCCTATAATTCATTTTTGTGGAAGGTAAGATAAAAAATTGCTTTAGTGCTTACGTTTTTCTTAGAGGAACAGGTCATGTTTTCGGCCCATCATTGTTTTGCGGAACCTCGTCTTCCTACTCCATTGTGATAGCACCGACTATAGTGAAACTTCGTTAATAACCCGCCTCGATTTTAAGCGAGTTCAAATGTTTCGCGATCGATCGATGATGCATTCCGAAAAGGAATGCGAAAGTCGGAAAGTCTCAAAATTTGACCTATCCCATTTAGTTTTTTTAATCACATGACAGCGTACATAGCAGGCAAGTTTCAAATTTTGACTGATTTTATTTAGTTTTATTATCACACGAGATCGTGCGCAACAGGCAAGTAAATGCATAGCATGAAGGCAAGTAGGAAACCACTGTATTTCTGATTTTATTACTGCACTAAAAAAAACTTTAAAATGGAAACGCATCGAAGAAACGAAAGTTTTTTAAAAAGTGGTTATGTTTTTAATTCTGATACAACGTCATCCCGGTTTTATTGCCATGACACTTCATGCACCCCTACGATCGCGTTATTATAAAGTTTCACTGTAGTAGCAGTGGTAGTTATTCAGTTTTTATCCGATATTGCTCCCTTAGTGAAGATGGCCGGGTTCACCCCATTCCTTCCGCAATTGTTATTCCATCTTTCCACTTTACTCGATGCAGGGCATCTTCCTTTAGACCAATCTTTTCTGTAGCGCTGCCAAAATTGTATGATGTATTATTCCCATCTGCATGGTTGACTTGTGTGTATCAGATTCATAGTCATTGTTTAGATGTAAGGCATTTATTTATTTTCCGGTTAGAAATAATTCGAGATCCACTTTTGCTCGAACTGTTTGATATTTAGCTTGTAATTACTGTTGCAGCTATTTTTTACTGATCAGCTGATGTTACAAAGTAGCCCTGGGCAATCAGTCCATTTATAACATTGCTTTATTGCTAAATTAGATCATTATCACTACATCCACCAACCTCAACTAGTATTGCTCTTTTTTATAGAGCTGCGTTGACAACTCTTTTTGTAAAACTGAGTTTTTTTTCTTCTGAGCCTTCTGCAACGAGGGAGAAAGCAAGGCGTCGCATCACCACAGCAATATGGTTCTTTTCATCCCTGGTCTTGGCTCTCTTTATTCCAAACATAGGAGAAGCAATTGCAGTGGTGGGAGGTTTTGCCGGTTGCTTTATTTTGGTTTTTCCGGGTAAGATAGACGATTGCTCTGGTTACACTACTGTTTACATGCCACTCTTTATTACTTCTTTAACTCCAAGTCCACCGATAACTGTCCTTGAACTGAATATTGGTTAAAAACTGCATACCGTTAACTACCTAGTAGGAAGGACTGCTGATAACTTATTTTTGCCAAAGGCGCAGCAACGAATCTGGAGTAGGTTTTGAACTTGCGTCTTTTCAACTTTGATGTGTGGTTTTCAACCAACTTGGTGGAGCGGCGAATTGCAATGAATTAAAGTAAATGTTGATTTTTATTTTAGTTAATGCATCACTTTTCAGGTTTCTGCCTTTTGTGGCTTGCTTATGATTTGGATGTTTCAAAGCACACTGCGTACATATTAATAGCGATTGCGATGTTTTATATTGTTGTAGGAACGTTTTTATTTGGCGAGATCACTACCGAGGCCATTATGAACGATATATATAATGCTGATAAAGAGCTGTCCAGTCAGTGCTATGCATAATCTCACTTTTTCTCACCTTTTAATTGATCTAGTTGAAATTTTTCACTTTACATATGAAAGAAGTATTGTTTCGTACTATTGTAGATACAACCTTGCTTTGTGGTCATCGCAGTATGAATTTTGTTATTGTAATCAAATGCTCGAAGCAACAAGCAGCGTTATATTGCAATTTATGTACATTTTTTCTTGTTTGACTGCCAGCCCCACATATAATTCATTTAGACAGTAATTTACAAGTTTTTCAACTTCGAACACGAGGTGAGAGGAGAGTTATGGAGACTGCGAAATGACTTTACTGTCTTCTAGTCAAATGCAACTAATGGTGGTGCGGTCCCTAGTCCCGTTTGGGTTGGATGAAAATGGCTGTTGGTCTTTTCGAGGGTCCCAGTTACCCCGGGCATCCCCCTCACACTAACCATTTTTTCGCTGTGCTGCCCTCTGAACGACCGCAGAAGGGCAGCAAGCAGCCTCTTAAAAATCGGTCGACTGTTTTCTCTCTTCTGCCTCTCCCTTGCCCGTCTACTCATTCTTCTTTTTCTCTTCGGTCTCGGCAGCATCAACAAGTCTGCCATTTCTCCTTTTTAACTCTCGCTCTGTCCTCTCTTCCTCCTTTCCTTTTACCTCAATCTCACTTGCAGATCTGGAAGGAACTGTTTTCTCTTTCCTCCTGTACTATCAGGCTACAATGGATCTCCAAACGCTCGTTTCTCCCGTGGAACGACGCGGCTGATGAGCTGGCCAGATGTGGAGTGCTACTCGTAACCTCTGCAATCCCTTGTAGTCTCTGTCCTCTTACTTTTCGTATCCACTCTTCTCTTTTCTCAGACTGGAGGCTTACTGTCTCATCTAAATTCTTTGAACACAGTTTCCCTCGGTTTTCACTGAGGAACTTGTGATTCCTCGTCACGCTCGCTGTGCCCTCTCTTGTCTTCGCTGTAACGGACACAGCCTTTTGTTAAGCTCTTATCTCTCTATAGTTGGCAGAATCTAGAATCTTTTATGCAGCGCCAGCGGTCATACGTCACACAACACCTTTTATCTCATTCTGCACTGTCCAGCTACGGATTCTGCGCCGCTCGCTCTTTCGCGACTCTCTTACCTTTCTATGACCTCTGGTCTGGGCTCTGGAGAGTTGCTCGGCTTCTGGGACTCATGGTCGTCCGCCTTGCCCCCATCCCTTGGAAGGGGTCGGGTAACAACAACATCAATGCAACTACTAGACGCCATCGGTACGAGTCAGCGTGCTTTACTGGGTTAGAATAGTAAAGCTGCTCACCCTGCATGTAGTAAGGGGAACATTTGACTACCTCCAACGGCAGTCCGCCTTGTTGGTGGTTGGGCTACCAGTCTGTAGTTTGCATTCATGACTGGTTCGAAATGGGCGGCGCCTTGTTTAATTAGATTTGTGGCAGGAATCTGTAGTGTCGTTTCATGCGGTGCCTCACTCCCACATAAGAGAAGGGGTAACCACAACAACAACAGCGACCATGCTACCAACAGTATAGACGCCATCAGTACAAGACAGCCATAATTTGAACATGAAAACAAAGATTGGCTTAGCCGTCATGCTTGCATGCAGCACCACGCTATCACAAGCGTTGAATGCGTTTACTGCAACCAGACCTTTACCATTTCTGGACCTGATTTTACAGGATTGTTATATTTGCCCTCTCTTTTGGTTAATATACAGAAATTCGGTTTAAAATTAGTCTTGTTTAAAAACTTCACTTGCCTCATAGCTACCGTAGGTCTAGCTACAAAGCACACGTTTTTAGCTAGACTTGCGTAAATTTATGTGCAGACCAGCGTAGCGCTTTACTGCGCAATGAAATATGAGTCAAAATTTCGGTGACGTCCAATTTCTGAATACTTCTTGCTTCGTTTTTAGGAAGGAATTAAGCAATCTTAACGCGATACCTTTGCGATTTGTTGATGTGATCAGAATTTAGTGTGTTGGTGTTTGTCATAATTGTACCGAAATAGCTGATTTGTTAAAGCCGGACAGTCGATGAATTGTCTCAGATATCACGCTTGACCTATGCAGTCACATACGCGCTGCAACTTTGCTTGTGATGTTATGAAGTTTTTGCCAAGTCATACTGCGCATTACAAACAGCATTTATTTATAGATAATTATAGCAACCATTGCTCTTCAACGTGTTTTGAACTATTTGTGTTTTTAAAACTTTTCCTGAACCAATTTGTTTAGATCAACCGTCTAGATGTAAACGATGGCGTGTAAGGTCAAGTATAGCCAAAGATAAAAGTATTTTCAAATTTCATCTTCTGGTTTCTCTCAATCTATCTCGTGTAAACTACTTTTACCCCACTCAGTGATCTCTTCAATTTACTGCTGGCTTAACCTTAGGTAGCACCTGTTGCCTATGTATGGATAGGCGATGGGGTGGTGTTCATTTGCTTCAATGAAGCTTTCCTGCAAACAGCTGGTTGGTGAGAGACGCTTTAGATAACTGGTACTTAGGCAAGGTCTTACGCTTATTGCTCATAAACCGTTGTTTACCAACTGGTGCTGTATTTGATGTGAATTATGGTATAATCAATGCTGACGTCAAAAGACAAAGCACTATTGCTTTTTGATTAGGACACCAATCTGAACCAATGGGCCAACTGACAAAACAAAATATTGCAGGGAGTGCTGTAATCATTATTAGTTTCCACTTTGGCTTTATTGTTGCTTTACCAATGTCACAGCGATAATCTATAGTATTTGCATAGACTTTTAAAAGGGAAAAGGAGCATGTGCTGAATTTCAGATTTCTCGTTATATTTTTTCACTAACCATTTATCACTATACTTCGTTTGAAGCGATGAGGTTAACCTGTTGACTTAAATTTACATGGGATGTTTAAAATCCATGTTAACAATTCGTGAATTTTAAGCATGTTTTCTAAGCTCCACCTAATTTTTTTTTGGTATCGTATAAACCACCCGTCATGCATGCATATTAATTCTTCTTTATGACAACTTCATCTTTAATCGAACTTGCGGCGCCCCAGCGGATTAAGCGATGCCATTTGACCTACCTTCGTCAACATTGTTAACTGGAATTCGATTTCTTTTAACTGCAAAAATATGTCTTAAGTACATGTACTTGCTTGCGGGTCTCTTGGATTGGTGCTTCTTTCCTGCAGCATTAAGTTGTCATTAATTTAAATAATTTCTTTTGTTGATTTTCATTTATTGATTTCTATTCATTCGGAGAAATAAGTTTTGAATTCCGTCTGTAAGTGCACTTATGATGAATTGTTTGATTCTCCAATAAAAAATGATTTATTGTTGCGCCAATGTTCGTGGAATCGTCAATTCAGCCTAAATCTATAATACAAAGCAGAGTTCTGTCTGTGCGTTGTTGTTTTTATCTGACCCCTTCCGATGGGGATGGGGGCATGGCAGACGACCATGGAGCCCCAGAAGCTGGGCAATTCTCCAGGCCTTAGACCAGAAATCGTATAGAAAGAGTCGCCGAAGAGCGAGCGGCGCAAAGAGTCCGTAGCTAGGCAGTAGAATGAGATAAGAGGTGTCCTGGGTTGAATGACCGCAGGCGCTGCATGACGAAATTTCGATTCTAGAGACAAGGAGTTTAACTGAAAGCCGTGTTCGTTGCAGCGGCGTGCGTGCGTTGCAGAGAGAGGGCGCAGCGAGCGTGACGAGGAATCATAAGTTCTCTGTGGGAACCAATGCGACATTTGTGTCGAAGGATTTAGATAAGACAGTAAGCCTCCAGTTCGAGCAAAGAAAAGAGTGTGAATACGATAGGTAACAGGAGAGAGACTGCAAAGAGCAGCAGTAGCGCACGCCGTGTGGCCAGCTCAGCCGCGTCGTTGAGTGTCCGGGAACCCATGTAGTCTGATAGTACAGGAGGAAAGAAAAAACAGTTCCTACCAGAGAGAGAGAGAATTTATTTGATTTTGCTTTGCGCACCGACACAATAATCAGATTGATAATACACAAAAAAAATCACTAGTAGCAAAAGCCAGGGAGCATCGAGGAACCTTTCGGTTATCGAGTCGAGATGCTCCCTGATCTCAGAAGATTGAGATATAAGCGAAATCTATTAAGTGACACTGTTATAATTTGAGTACGTTATGTAAAAAGAGTTGAGTTCAAGTTTTTATCAAATGATAAAAAAAGGAAACGGAACAAACAATAACAATAAATGTTTTTTACACAATCAAAAGCTTTTGCAAGAGTTAATATTCATTTAATAATTTTAGTTTATACGCTTTTTTGAAAGAAACCCAGTGCATGCTCTTTAATTCGGATTCGAGGTTACCCCACAGCTTTGAACCTCTGTGAGAAAATAGTTTTTGGCTAAGTCATTTATTTTTGTGGGGGCGGTAGTAAGTAGTCGAATTAATTAATCTCGTTTCATGCTGATAAATAGTATTTAACTTACGAAACGAATGATAAAAGTTTTTAGGCAATTGATTATGATGGAGTTGATACATAAATTTAGCTAACTCAAGTTGATATATGCCTTCTACTTTTAACACTTGAAGTTCTTTATACATTTGTGAAGTTGGCGTATATAAGTTACGAAACAATATTATTCTCAAAATTTTATTAAGCCTTACTCGAATTATTTCTTGTGAAGTTTTATTTGCTGTTGCCCACGCAGTAATTCCATATTGAATTCTGCTGTATACAAGACTATAGTATAGCATGCAAAGGGTTTCTCTTGAAACAAAATTGCGCAATCTGTAAAAGAGTCCTGTGCATCTGGCAAGCTGCATGGACAGATAATTTATTAGCGGCGTCCATTTGAGATTATCGTCAATGAATAACCCAAGGTATTTGACAGTATGCGCTCTATTAATAGTAATACCGTTAAGAGCTATTTTAAAATTACATTGACAAGTGTTAAGGCGTTGCTTGTTTAATAACATGTAGTTAGTTTTTGAAAAATTTATGGATAGCTTATTTTGACAAAGCCAAGAGTTAACTTTTTTGAGTTCTATTTGAACTTTGTGTTCCAGGTTTTTCAGATTGTTATCAGCATCATCAAGCAGGTGTCATCAGCAAATAATGTGGTGTCAAAATTAGAAATGACCGACGCGATGGCGTAGTGGTTAGAGCGTCCGCTTCGCAGTCGGTAGACTAGGGGTTCATTCCCCTTGTCGAGTCATACCAAAAGACTTTAAAAAATGGTATCTATAGTTTCCCTGCTTGGCGCTCGGCATTTATGGGAGGTTGTGGAGAACAAGCCGGCAAGTTCGCTTGTTGTGTCCTTGGGCAAGGCACTTAACGGGATGCCCCCGCCTTTATGTGGAAAACAGGTGGCCCATAAACCTCGTAAAAGACAACTCCCAAGCAAGTGCGGACTTCCCGTCCAAAGTATAGCGATACAATTCGCTTTCTCGTGAATGGAGGATAAAAATCGCAAATAAAACAAAAACAAAACAACGAAATGTCATTAATGTATAACAAAAAAAAGTAGCTGCCCAAGGCAAGATCCCTGGGGTACCCCACATGATACTTTGGTATATAAGGACATAAATTTACGTACATTAGTATATTGATATCTGTTTTTTAAGTAGCTGGTTAATAAATCCAGAGGTTTACCACGAATTCCAAAGTTACGAGACAATTTATCTAAAAGAATGTCATGATCAACCGTATCAAAAGCCTTTGATAAATCCAAAAACAAACAGCATGTATATAAATTTTGATCGATATTGTTTATAAGCTTGTCATATATTGAGTTGATTGCAAATATAGTTGAAGAATTTTTCCGACAGCCAAACTGATTTTTACAGAGCAGATCATTTTTTTCAATAAAATTAATGATGTGGGAGTAAATTAATTTTTCTAAAATTTTATCAAATTGTTATAAAATTGATATGGAACGATAATTAGAAGCTTTCTTACGATCACCCTTTTTAAAAATTGGAATAACTTCGGCAATTTTCAAGCAGTTTGGGTAGACGCCTTTACTAAAGCAATCGTTTATCAATTTGCAAAGAAAAGGAGATATTACTGATTTACTAATTTTATAAATTTAGTTTCGGCGTCTGTATACCTGGTTGCTTTTGAATCTTTAAACGAGTCGATAATATTATTTATTTCGTTCGGATACGTTGGAGTTAAGAAAAAAGAATTGATCACGCCTGTCGGCGCTGTTGTATTCGTATCCGTGTCGACTTCGGGAATGGTTTCAGCCATTTTTTTCCCTATGTTGGCAAAGTATGCATTGAGATTTTCAGAAATAGCAGCAGGATTAGTTATCACCTCACCTGTTTTAGTGTTGAGTTGGTTAATGTCAACGTGTTGTGAAGGTTTTAAGTTTACTAATTCATTCGCTATTTTCCAGATTTTACCGCTATTACTTTTGTTCTCAATTATTAATTCATTGTAGTATTTTTGTTTCGCTTTTTCAATCGCTCGATTTAAAACATTACTATACGTTTTATAGTTTTTGTATTTTGTTTCATCATATGTTTTACAAATCGATTTGTACAACTTATGTTTGGTTTTAATTGAACAGAGAAGACTAGAGGATAACCATGGTTTAGTCTTTAGTTTCCTTTCTTTCCTGGTAGCTAATTTACGCGGGGCGTGTTTATTTACCACACTCGTAAAAGAGTTAATGAATTGTTCGAATTGATTATGAATTGTAGAGTCAAATGACGATAAAGATGCATTTAGAGTTTGATTTAAGTCTTCGATAAAGTGTTCAGCTTTAAAATTTTTCCTATCTCGTTTCCATACTTGGCGAGCGTTATTTTTAAAATGCTTAACAGAAGGAATTAAAGCGAAAACAGGATAGTGATCAGAAATGTCGCTAATTGCTATGCCTGGCATAAGCTGGTTATTTAGGCTGTTGGAATAGATATGGTCCAATAATGACTTTGAATTTTTGCATACTCTTGTTGGTTGATTTATTAGACACTTTACCGCGCTGCCTATTAAAAATCGACCAACACACTATTGGCGATTTTTTCCTAGCAGTAATTTATGATGGGAAACGTTTTCTATGGCCAAGCTAACTTATTTTTGTAACAAAATCAAAGCGCGATTAAAACAATTTATAACTGGAGAAGTAGTAATGCACATAAGTTGGTTTCTCTTGTGTGTGAAGCTGTTCAGAAGCGCATTTCTTTTACTTAAACCTATAGGCTTAGGATTAAAAAACTTTCGAAAAATAAAGTAGTGTGTGAGTGAGTTTACCCCTCCTCTTCCGTGGGATGGAGATACTGCGTAAATGGCAATCCAGGTTCACGTCGTCAATCTTACTAAATTAGGTTGGGGAAAAAATGGCAGTCCATTTCGCACCAGTCGTAGATGCAAATTACTGACTGGTAGCTTCACCGCCAACAAGGCGGACTGCCATTGATGGATACCCTAAAGTCGCCTTTTAAGACATGCTGGGTGAACAGCTTCACTATTTTATCCTGGTACGGGTAGAAAAGCAATGTCGTTTAAATGATCGCAATAGTGCCAATAATACAAAACACAGCTCAAGTCTGCCCCTTTTTGTGATTTGCTGTGCTTTATTTACTGTAATTCGCTTTTTCACATACTATGGACTATGCAGTTTGGTTGCACGTTGCTTGAATTTTTGGTCGTCGTGGACGTACTTACTATGATATAAGTTTTGAACGGTAGTTCTATCGTGATTGGTAATTGCCCTGCACACTGCTTACAGTACTGTAAGCAAATGACTTGTTATCAAAATGATTAACTTACAAAGAGTATCAACAAAATCAGAATCGATCCAATTTTCACATCCTACTAACTTACCTTGTCAGTGGACTGATAATTGAAGTAGACAGTGTTTGATTATTTAATGTACGTAGAACTCAAGGGCATAACTTGCATATATCTTCTTATATTGTGGGGATTGAGTTTCTGTATTGTTGTAGAGTTTCCACAGCACGTCTGACTCCAAAAACAAATATATTTCAATCATAAATACCAAGTTGAAGCACGAATAAAAATGCGATGAATCTTGAATCGAATTGAATTGAATTTAATCGAATTGAATATGAATTTGAATTTGAAATCAATCGAATCGAATTAAATTTAATTCAATTTAATCGAATTTGAATTTGGATTGAATCAAATCAAATCAAATTTGAATTTAATTAAATGAATGAATCGAAGCAATAATGCCTCTTTTTATATGCTTGTTTACTAGGTCACTCTGCCATACGTCAGATGGCACTACGCCTGGCCATTCAGCTTAGTCACCCAGCATTATTACTCTATAACAAGAAAGCGGACATTATTCGTTATATGTAGCTGTGTATATTCTTTTTTGACCAGTTTTTAAGCCAACGAATGATTTTGATATTGAGGTCAACGAATGATTTAAAATAACGATATACAGTACATTAACAAGTGCACGAACAAAACGAGAACTTTTTTGGGTCACCCACATGATTTCAGCAAAACATCGGTGATCCACAGTTTGTATCCCGTAAGGTCGCCATAATATTGTGAGTTTTTAATTGCATTGAAATTAGTGATGGGACGAGTACTCGGAATGGATATCGAAATCGGAGAATTTTAATCAAATTTCCGATTCTGAAAACAATTCTTTGGAATTCGTATGTTTGCAACTTAAATTGCAATCTAAGAATATCTTCAAAGGATTTACTTGAATAGTTTAACCTACTACACATTGCAAAAAAGCTCGTATAACGCTTGGCAGAGCAAGGTCATTGCAGAAATGTATTACCATATTTTTCATCATTATCATTACATGGGTGTTTATATAAACTTTTGAACACAATATCAGTACTGTAAATTTTTTCCCTTTTCATTTTCAGCAACTAAACTCAAAAATCCTCTAAACTTTTTTTCACTGGCAAAGCCGGTTTTTTCAGTATCTGCTTCCAGTGCGCTTGTGGAGCGAACTTTTAGTCAATGTGGAGTGGATTATTATGAGGCTGCATTGTTTATGGACGTCAGATAAACTGTGGTTGGGTGTAGCACTTTTATAATTTTGTAAAAGCAACATCTGAAATGGCTGGAACCTGCACATAAACAAGTGGAAAGTTGGAAATTATTGTAGTTCTCACACTCGCGTTCTATTTTTTGCTTAAGGTTTTTCTCGTGACTTCTGTTTTATGCAAGCAGCAGTACAGTACATTTTTTACGATTCTCACTTGTCGGGATTCAATAAAATTTTTTGGTTCTATCTCAATCTTGATTTTACTTCTTAAAATTGAGGCGACGTATAGTATCGCTCGAATAATTAAGTCTGGTTTCAACTTAATAGCTATCAAAAGATTGGCTTCCACTAAGGTACTTTAACCCACACACTTCTCGATCACAAACAGAACAAATATATTCGCAAACCACTTTTAAAACTTCGAATTTCTTTGCTTGTCAAATACAGAAACTAAAGCACTTTACTGTATAAATATCAGACTAACCAAAACTAAAACCACCAAAATAATTGCTTGATTTCTGGCACAAAAATCACCTCAGAACAACACCTTTTTACTACACTCTACTATCTCTACTGAACTACATTCTCTGAATGAATAAAAAACTCTCGTCAACTTATATATACGACAGAAAAATAATCTAGAAATTGCTAGAACAACACGTGACACAGGAAAAACACCGTTAATAAATTACATAATCGGTAATAATATAAAAAAAGAAAAATTTTCGAGAAGAAACAAGAATCACTGGAATACACTGGAACCTGGTCATGTAATCAACGATTGCGACGTCAGAAAAGGCTGTGAGTTACAAATCTATTAATAAATGCGAAAGAAAAAAGGTATTTTCTTGAAAACAGTTTGGCAAGTTTTGGGCTTCAGACAATTCAGGTTTACAAATAAAGTGATCACGGCAAAATAAAACAACAGATTACAATAACTATATATATATATAAACTATTCTTTTAACGCAAGTTTACTTATTCGTGACATCACTCATCAAGCCATGGCTTAAATTTTTTGTTTTAATTTCTGGTGCTTTTAGGCCAAAATGTTTTTGACTTGTCAATTCTTAGAATTACAGTAGATTTAAATGTCAAGGAAATTGGCATCATATTGAAATAAAAAACCTTTAGCCTACAGTTCAAGGAATAAGCACCTTGTTTTAATTTGGTGTTAGGTTTTTGAAACCTAAAAAGGTCGCGTTTTTCTTTGTCACTATACGTTTTTGCGTTACATTGTGTTTGACTTTTGGTTGGTTCTGGCAATTGTTGGTGATTGCCGGTTGTTGGTTCTGAAATATTATTACTCAGTAATGTAGCCTATTTGCAATTTTCAAGCGAAAATACGCCAGATTAGCAAGCGAGACCATCATGCATTGGTAGGGAATTTCATTACACTATCATAAAGGTTATATTAGGCATCCTTTGAGAGCTTGATAATTACTTCCGGAAGTCGGGAAAACGATCAGTTAGAAGCAGCCCCACTGGTTTTAGCTGGGGAGTTTCTAGGGCTCGTAGAACATAAGCGATCACGACTGTTATAAATATTGTGGTTGTGAAAAAATGCTGCAGACAATTTGAACCAAAGGAGGGGTTCTTTGACCAGAATTTTTGAGGACGACCTAAATCCAGCTGTTTGTGTAGTTGAATCAATTTATTAGTGGCAGCCACAAAACCAGCTTCTGAAGTGGAATTATCGAAAGATGTAGATTCTTCTGAACTGGCATGGTTTCGGAGTGAATCCGATTTGTTAAAATGTGCAGAAGAGTAGAACCTATTCAAGGCAAGTTTACAGACGCAGCACACAGGCAATAAGGTGGTAATGATGTAGAAGATCTCACAACAGTATACAAAAAGAGTGCAAGTTTAAGGATGCAGCATATTCCAAGTGAGCTTAAGGTAAATTTCAAATATGAAAAGAAAACTTTAAAAATACCGATAAAAGTGCATTTTAGATGCGAAAATTAAATTTTTAGATTCAATGTACAATAAGGATCGGCCGGATTGTCCACAACTTTTTGACTATCCGCATCAATCGGGTCAAGAAATATGAATCCAAAAATCTCAACTGAATCTGGAAAAAGTGGAAAAACTAGTCGTTTTTGGAGAATTGATTTTGCTGTTTAAAAAACTTAGTATGTTTTAAGTGATATCATTTTAATATTTTTAATCTCTATACTGCATTGTCTCTTTTCATTAATCTCTTGAATTAATTTTAATTTATAATATTTTTATTTATCATTGCTTTTATGTTAATAAACTGATGTTTTTTAAAAAAATCTTTTACTCAAATCATATGATTTTGAAAATATCCGCATTCTGATGTCGGCAGATCCTTAATGTACAGCAATAACATATTATTACTTGCATTTGTAGCACACATTATTACACCCAATGTACAACAATATCACGAAAATACTTGCGTTCGTAGCTCATTTATAGGGGATAATTGTCAGCTATAATCTTTAGCATAACAAGAAACAAGTCCTCGTCACGAAACCTATTGCTAAAAACAAATTCATGGAGATAGGAAGGGAAGAGATCTTGGGGATGTGCCAAACTGTCTGCGCAGTTATCGTTTTGTGCGCATCCACATATTCTCGATGTGTTCAGGATGAATGTCAGGATCAGCATTTGAGCTTAATAATTTACGCATCTAAAATGCACTGTTATCAAAATACTTATCTTGTACGTATGTTTTCGACAATTCCACATCGGGGTCACCAGTTTTTATCGGTACCACAAATGTATCGCACTATTCATCAATTTATTGATTTTTTTTGTCTATCATTAGCAATTTACAATTCACTCTCTCTAGTAGCAACCAGCCACGCCATATTTGACAACCGACAGGGTTACCAATGTAAATGTTGAGATCCTACAAGTCACCTACAAATAGTTCAAAAAGCACAGTTTCAAGTTATTTTAAATGCTAATGTTAGCACTTTCTTCTTTATTGCCATTTTTAGCATGAGCACTGGTAAGAATTTCACATTTATGTTTTTGAAACTTTTCCTAATATCTCTTGCTCACTGTCCTAAATCTCTTTAACCAGTTTTTGGTAAGGTTTTCCGCTACAGCATGTCTGACATTTTTCTTGATAGACTGCCCGGCAAGTAGTCCATCTTTGACTGTTTCTACATTCAAGGAGCTAGTAGATTTGATTACGAAACAATTGATCGGTGAAAATATTATTTCCACACTTTTTACATATCTATCATATTTTTCTTCTTTAAATCAGCGCCACGCTGCTAAATTCAAAAAACAAAAAACAGATCTTCACCAGAAAACTTCAGGACCCCAGAAAGGTATTGAAAACTTATGATCTGGGATCAAAATCCCATATTTAGAAGCCTTATCTATTATAGTCTTATAATATAGCAGATTAAACCTTAATTTGATCTTCTTTAAATTAAAATTATGTGCACCTAACACCAGATGGCGCTATCCACAACACCCTTTAAGCAAAGGCTGCCAGACTAGTTATTATAAAGACTATGGTTTTAATCGGAAAAATTTTTTCGACTAGTTTGCTTGTGTTCTAATGATAATTTTTTAAAGCCACATTACTTTTTTAAGGCCACATCAACGTGGTTCGTTGTCTGATTTTATTTCTGGTCGACAATTCTCATACAAATAAGAGCAACAACAAGCTTACAGGAAAGTTACGTAGCAAAAAAAGCAAAACGTGGCAGCGACCAGTCACTCATGACTGGTTCGAAATGGCTGCCATCTTTCCTCTAGCCTAATTTTAATTAGGTTCACGGCATGAACCTGAATTGCCGTTTGTGCCGTACCTCCATTCCGACGAAAAGAAGTGGTAATCACAACAACAACAACAACACACCTATATACATTCTTTGTTGTGACGTAACAATGAACCATGAAACCTTGCCATATGATAGATAATTCATACTGTTGTGGGGGTCAAAATTATATCAAAATTCTTCGATGGAAAAGGAATTTAATTTCTCTTAGACTGACTGCATGTTTGTCTTAGCCTACTGTACCCTAATAGAGTATCATTCGAAAATGGTATTATTCGATGATTGGTGACGTCCAATTGCTTTTTTTCTTCGCCACAATGTAGATAAATAGACCAGTTAACAATCTGACTAAACGCAATTTCGAAGTTTTGCTGAGTTTGATTTATATAGTTAATTGAGTAGCAGACAGGGGAAAATGACCTCTGGCACGTCTGGGAAAAATTGGTACGTCATTTTTCCTTCATATTTTAACGCAAATCTTGAGTGCCTTATTAAGTTTGTAGTGTAAGCAATACAGATAATAAAAGAGTAATAGAGCATTCAAAATTTGTTTAGCTAAAATAACTACAGGTATATTTTCCAAATACTCTATTGGGGTAGTGTAAGCACGAAAGTGGACGTCCATTGCAAGGGCGTAGCCAGAAAAAATTGAGAGGGGGCCAAATTTTGAAACTTTTTATGTGACGTCATTTACTTATAACGGCATATTCATGTAATATCTATGAAAATATAAATTTTATAGAATTTCTGCCTAATTGCAAACTGACCGCTGAATTATGCAAAAATTTTAACGCTTTCTTTGAAAAGGCCAATTAGGATAATTTTTGATAAGACAATCGTCACACAATACACTGTTGAGCCAGACACACTCATCTGTCATCTTATGAACGCGTACGCCATTTTACTTGCAGTTGAGAATTAAAAAGCGATAAGATACAATGCGTACAAGTAGTATAGGTTACTAAATCAGTTAGTGGTCAGCACATGCGAGAATGTCGAAATCAAAGTTGAATAAGTTTTACTTCCAGTTAATCACGCTCAGAAATCAATTCGTCATTGCTTTTTGCCAGCCATTGTTGCCAATATTCGATTGACCTTCTCCTCATCTACTCTTTCGTGATGGAAGTGAAGCACGCACAAATCAGACAAGCGATTCGAGGTCATAGGTGAACGTAACCAAGTTTTGACTCGCCTCATACACGAAAATGACCGTTCAGCCTCAACGGTTGTTGCCGGGAGTGTCAAGATAATCTGTATGACGTTGCGCACACTTGGATAAGCTTAGGCGCTCAGAAAAAGCTCGGGCAAGCTTTCCTGATTTACTTGAGGGATGAGAGGACTTCTCCACAATTTTACTTCATTTACGAGATTATCCAGTGAATATAAGCTCTCAATGTTATCGATGTTGGTCGGATTGTTCGGAGGCAAGATAGAGAGCAACGCAAAAAAGAAGTGTTATCATTAAAACGTTCTCGAAGAGGACTGCTTAGACCATCAATGTACGGGAGGAATATCAAACGTTGATAATATTGTGAGGCCGATTCTGCTTCAACGTTATCACGATGAACTTGGATTCCAGCAACCCGAGGCACTGAAAGCTCTTTCGTGCCAACTGTTGCACAAGCCTCATCATAAATACTAGATGCAACTGTGTTGAAGTCCACCCGGTCTTGATCGAGGACGCTCTGAAGAGAAGCAATAAGACTTTTCGCAGAAGGTACACTGACTCCAACAGACTGAAGCTTTCGCGCTAGTGGTTCCATAAGTGCTGAGTACTGCCCAATCAAACATATGGCGGATGTTACACCAGGCTTTTCGAGAGCAGCTTTCAAGAGAAGAGCTTGCGCTCGTGTCCCACCGCTCGCGTCCTCCATCAATGAAGCAAGAGCGTCAAGTATAAGCTTGAACTTCGATTTAAATATCCGGATGCTCTTGCAATTTTGTGACCACCTGGTAGGAGAGAATAAAGGAATATTGACTTCTAAACTTGAGCGCCTTTTAGGGCTTTCCCGAAAAAAACGAATAGTTTCCCTGATGATGTCGCAGGAGCTTCTAGCAATAGAAACTCTACTCTGGTCATTAATGACCAAGTTCAAACAATGTGCAGCACAATGCACAAATATTGCTCGGGGGTTCTTTTAGCAAATGCATTTTTGAACTCCACTCACATGACCTGCCGTAGTTGATGCTCCGTCGTAGCCTTGTCCAACAAGCTTTCAGAGATCAACGCCTATTCTGGAGATGTGAGCCAGAATAGCTGCAGAAATAGATTCCGCGGAAACTGAAGGCATTTCAACTAATCCTGTAAAACTCGGGTTCACTTTATCTCCTTTAGTATATCTTAACACAATGCTAAGTTGTTCTTTTCCCGAAATATCGCAGGATTCATCGGCAGCAACAGATATAAAACTTTCATTGGCCTTTGCAACGATCTCTTCGACCACCATGGTGCTCGCAATCCCAAGAATTTCGTTTTGAATGGTTGGACTGATATACTTAGCATTTCCAGCCATCTGAGCAAAATGTTTCTTCAAAGCTTCGTCCCCAGCATCCTTGCGGAATTGAAGAAGCTTCATAAAATTTCCCTTGTCTGCGGAATGCCCACGCAAAGGGATATTGTCAGAAGCACAGAAAAGAACAGTTTTGACAATAGAAGTCAAAATTTTTTTATTTTCTGCTGTTCGCTTGGCTCTTCCTGCGTGTATGCAAGCGTATATATTTTTGCCACTTTCCATGGAGCTAATAAAATCCTTCGCTGGCAATGTTGCTTCTCTGTGGTAAGCGGCATCCCTGTGAGAAAGAGCCTTGCATAAATTTCTTGAAATCTATGCAAGGCTTTTTCAGGAAAGCAGCGTTTGCAAGACTGCCATGTGTCAGATGCGCTTGCATCAAGATGCATGTTTTGCATAAACCACCACCACCACCAGAGAGCTGCGTACAAACAAGCCAGCTGGAAAACCTATCATCTTGAAGCCACGACTTCAGAAACTTGCGACGATTTTGCCGAATGGTATCAAGAATTAAAACATTTCGTGGACCTTCTGAAGTTAAAAGCCTATATCTTTCGGCATCTGTGATCTGTGAGCGAATTTCCAGAACATATCCTTAATCGATGGTCTTCTCCAACATGTATTCTTCATGGCTTTCGGGAACAACTCCAGCCGTATTAGAAGTAGTTGGCGGTTGTAAAACTTCAACATTGTCTTCAACTCTAGCACTATCAACCTGTTTCCTCGCAGAAAAAAAATTATCTAATTTTGCCTGTTTAGTGGGTCGGTTCGACATTTTGTCTTTCGTGAACTACGCTCGTTGCTACGATAAAAATTGCGGTACAAAACTGAGAAAGTACGAATGCGATTTCACTGATCTAATGTAGTTTTATCAAGAACGGCTTTAATATTTCAATTTCAATTGCGACGTATAACGCACTATTTAAGGAATTTCAAGGAAACCACTCCCACTGATAGGTTGAACGTTCTGATAAAAGAAGCGACGTCTTTGTAGTGGTCCGCATCGCAATAAAACAGGAAAGCGCTTAGCGAGACGCTTATTTCTTGCAATTACCATAACTTGGATTATCAATTCATTGCTCGACTACGACATAGAAGAAAAACTTCGGCGATATTTAGAGTGTAAAACGTACACATCTTGTTTGATAACATTTAAAAGTTTAAAAACTTAAAAAGCCACGCCCGACCCACCCCCTTGCTAAAAGTCAACAATGAACTCTAATGTACCAGCAGAGGCGCAAAAAAATTTATGTTTTTTTTTTGATACTGTTTTGTAATTTGACTTAAAATTAAGGGGGGGCCATGGCCCCTTTGGCCCCCCCTGCCTACGCCTATGGTCCATTGCTCTACTGAGTTTATGCAAGTTTTATATATTTTATATTATTAAATTTATTGTTTTATTGCTCAAGGAACATGCCAGTATGTATGGACGACTTCTTGTTTTTATGTCACCACTTTCCGAGAGAAACTAGTCAGCTTCACATGCTGATATATCATTGCCAACCTAGTTATGGCGCTTTATTATGTGAGCGTATTTCACAGAAATTTTCTGCGATGAGCTAATGGCCAGAGCACTATGCCTGAAGTTGTGAGGTTTTGGGTTCGTGATCTGAAAATATCAAATTTTTCCTCATTTTGAGCGCTGATGAAAACAGTGATGGCTAGGAAACGCTATCTGCCAACTAACTTTCCGGTCCACAGTTTTCAAGCACAAGGCCGCGTAAATTAAGAGCATGCTATAATCGACAGCATGTAAAAAGAAGAAGACGATTCTGAAGACCATGAAGTAACTACACGCACGCAGCCATGCACGACTGATGAAATCAGATGTCGATCCATTGCTTCTATTGTCGTCACAAGCACAAACCACTTTGGAAAAAAGGGATTTATTGGCAAAATCTCTTTCAAATCCAACATCAAAAACCCTTTTTTAAGATTATTTGTCTCCCAATGCAATATTCGATTTCTTGAAGATGATGTGGTAGAATATCAAATAAACATGACTAACCTTATCAATTTATGCTCCTCGAGACAAAGGAAGGCATTCTTTTAACATTGATCAATCTCAGATGCGTCTTTTCTTTGAAATTTTGATCTCATAAACTTACAATTAACTTACTTCCCGTCGAAAGATGTATTGGAAAAATATACGCGTTTCAAAAACGAATCCGTTTCTAATGCAATATCACAAAACAGGTTTAAGGAAACTATGACAACGTTACCCTTTTGTGACAACAATGAGCCTGGCTCAATTGACAAGCTTATATTTCCGCTTCCAAAAGATGGAGTCAATGAAATCTTCTGTGACATTTTTTTCTTTGCTACGTTTTTTAATTTCTGCCATCAAGATGTCAAAATAACCGTTACAATTAAAAGTAAAATAGAAAAATTTGTTCAAAAATGATTACCAACATCATACGATACCATATAACAATCTATTACGTCATGTCAATAACCTGCGATCAGTTTCGGTTATTGGCATGCCGTAATAGATTGCAGTATCGTATCGTATGATGTTGGTAATCATTTTTGAGCAAAATTTTCTCTTTTACGTTGATGATGGAGGCAGATCCCTGTTATAGGAGATCGCCTTGAAAATTGCTAATTAGCAACTAGTGACTCCTGTATGTTACAATTAAAAGCAATGAATTAGAAAATGTCCAATTTCTAATTCACAGCAGTTAGAAAAAACCAAGGGGATTTTATGACGTATACACTGATAGCTTTGACTGGATAGCCGGGGTTGGCTGGAATGACAACATCAGTGTATTTGTTGCGTCCAATACTCTTTCTTCCTTCCTAACGTTTGTTGCTCGTTAATGTAAAGCGCAGCGTAAAAGCGAAAAAATTGATTTGCCAAACCTAATCAATCATTACACGAAGAATATGAGTACAATAGATAGATGCGAACTAAACATCAGCAACTACCGCATGTTAATGAGAAATAGGAAATGGCGATGGGCGTAGTTGTATGGACACTAGACATTGTAATGCAAAACTGCTGGCCATTTTATCGAGAGAACAAAAAGTCAGACGATCCCACACTCGATCTGGTGGCTTTTCGGAGAGAGGTTGTTCACATCTATTTAAAAAAATATATGCAACCTTAATATCACGCTGGCAAACCACGCGGCGGAATGCTTCCAGTATACCGTCGTGTTAGCTTGGATGTGCAATCGGATAGAATCGATCATTACCACATTCATCTAAGCACTCGTCGCAAATGCGGAGTTTAAACAAAAAACACTAAAAAGAGGTGCAAAAAATGTGTTTAAGAGCTCCACGACCAGTCCCGTAGCACTCCAACTTCGGGCCCCCCCCAAAGTAAGCGCAAGAGCCTCTGCGCACAGGTCATATCACTTTAGAGGTGTAAAATTGAAAAGCTGCATTAAGAAAATACACCACAATTTGTACATAAGTAAACAGGCTAATGTCAGAATAAAGCATGCCGATACCGAAGGTGCAAGTCATAAAAAATTCGGCACCGATGCCAGAGTTCAGTAGGACATTTATGCAGACACTGCGAAACGAAAGCAATGACACTGAAAAACATGAAAAAGTTATAAAAACACAGTATCATTTAAATAGTCTGGAGCGAACCTTTTTGTTCGCAAATGCTGTTATGACATTGTCATAATCAAGAGATCGGGCGCAGTCATTTTCGATTGACAACATGGCTAATGAAGATAGTCTACTGTCTGTCATAGACGTTCTATTAAAAGTTTTGATCAGTTTCAATTTGCTGAAGCTTCTTTCAGCGCTGGCAACAGTCACGGGGCAAGTTAGTAAGATTCGAAGTGCGATGTACACATTCGGATACAATTCAAATAAATGAGTCTTTAGAAGATAGTTCAGAAAGTCTTGAGCCGTATTGAGATTGCGTTTTTTTTGTAAAATTAAAACAAACCGCTGTAGCTCAGCGCTCATTTCATCAGAATCAATGTCACCAAACTTTTTTTGGAACTCTTTACAGCAAGTAAGAAGAGCATTTTCTTGTTGCACAAGCAAAAGTTTGTCTCGTGTGTACAAAAACGAAAAGGCGGAAGAAACCTCACGTAACAAATTAAAGCGCTCCTTTATTGACATAATAGCCTGGTCGACTAATGGATAGAAAAAGTTGCTTCTAAATTTTAGTTCAGGAGTAGCTCGTTGTTCCTCTTCACCTTGGTAATCAAACAATCTTCTTTTCTTTCCACTTCTTGACGGAGGAAAAGAAGGATCAATATCCAATTCCTGTGCTATTTCAACAGCAGATGTTGCGGCACTGTCACAACCCGTTGTGCGATAGTTTTGCAAAAACTTTTCAGTTGCCTGGATTTCCGTTTCCATTGTATGAAGGGAGACTCCATACGATTGAAGAATCTTGCTTGCTTTATTGACTTGGAATAGGATATCATACCAAATAAACACCGACAAAAGAAAACTCCATTTTGATAAATGAGCTATCAACGATTTTGTTTCTGAGGCCGCAGCTCTTCCATCTTTTCTTTCTATGGAAATGGCTTCCAAGTCTTTCAGTGCCAGCAACACCTCTTTTCAATTGTATCGAAGAGGTTTGATGCATTTAATTCTGCTTTCCCAACGAGTATCAGATTGTGACTTTATGAACAGCTCCACATGTTTCTTCAAAATTTCCCAACGCTGAGCAGAGGAAGAAAACAGCACATACAACCTTGTAAGTACTCCAAAAAATGTCAATGCTTCCGTCGATCAATTAGCACTGTCAACAACAACTAAGTTAAGGGTATGGTTTGCACAGGGCACGTAAACAGCTTTGGGATTGATGTCTAGCATTCTTGCTTGGACCCCAGAATGTTTTCCTTTCATGTTAGCACCATTATCATATGACTGACCTCGACAATCAGACAATTCGAGTTGCAGTTCGGTCGCTTTTTCTAAGAAAGCGTCCAACAAGCCTTTCCCAGTACTGTCACTTATTCTCAAGTAGCCAAAAAATGTTTCTTTAACAACAGCAGCTTCTTCATTACATAGTACATAACGGAGAATGACAGACATTTGTTCATGATGTGACATATCTGGAGTGCAGTCCAAAACTATAGAAAAATATTTTGCCAATTTCAATTGCTGTAAATTTTCTTTTTCAACTTCTGTCGCTAGCAATTCAATTAGTTCATTTTGTATGGTAGGACTCAAATAGTGATCTTTAGTGTTTTTATTCTTAATTCTGTCTTGAAGCTCTTTTAGGATCGGATCTCTTCTTGCCAAAAGCTCAAATATACCCAGAAAATTTCCATTGTGAGGAGATCCTAAGACTTCTTCAGATCCTCTAAAAGCAAGATTCCTTTCCGATAGAAACAAGGCAATGTCGATAAGTCTCTCTAAAACATTTCTCCAAAAACGTCTTTCATTGAAAAAAATATTCATCTCGCGTTTGTCGATAGTGGATGAATTTCTTATCCCTTCAGCTAGCAACATCCATTGACTGCAGCATTCTTGGTGGGAAATGCCGTTTTCATGGTCTTTCATTTTTTTCGAAACACCCTCCCATGTATCTATACCACTACAAAAGGGGCTTAGTGTTTTTCCAAATAGCTTACAACAAAAGCAAAAAACTTGATCTGATTCCCCAGAATAAACTAGCCACGACCGTGAAACACTTTCACCATTAGGTAACACACGTTTATAATGGTTGGAGGAAAAACGTCGCCTTGGAGTTGTGTTATTATATGGAAAATTCATTATTAGTTGATGTGGTCCACGCTTTACTATATCACATCGTTGAGCATCAGAAATACTTTCAGGCCATTTACATGGGTCATCAGGGATAGGGGTAAATTGAGATTCAGTTATTTTTGATATTGAAGGTTGCGTATTGGCAGGTAAATCACAACTTACATTTTCTGGAAATTCACAATCACTTTGATGCTGATCGTCATAGTCTTCTTTTTCTTGTACACTATAGTTTTCTTCATCCCTCTCGGTACTAGTGCCAGGTCTACTCTGCTCAGTAATCTTGAAAAAATCTGTCATCTTGGGCAATTTTGCTACAGCATCTCGAGCAGTGGCTGCTTCTTTTCTCTTTTGAGCACCACTTTTTGAACGTTTCATTCTATACAATGTCAATAAAATACTTTATCTGCACTCTGCAGTGTATATATATATTGTCCCGGTATTTATAGCCAAACAGAATTCCAGACCATTCTATGATTGTTGCGTAACAACGGCATTGTTACGTCAATCGAATATTCAAGATTCTACCAGAAAATCAATCGAAATATTCTAGATTCTGCGAGATAAAAATGACCTAGCATTCACTTATGATGTCACAAGCCAATTTCTTCCTACAGTTTAAATCGGTTGTAAACAAGTCTGCTGAACTGAAAATAGTCACGTAGCCAAAAAGCAATTTCAGACTAACTTGTGCCCCCAAAGTTGGCCTGGGCCCCCCCCCCAATTGGGGGGTTTGGGGGGCGGCTGCTACGTCTCTGTCCACGACCATTGCTTTGACGAATGGTACGGCATTAATTTACTCACATTTCTTTCTCTTTGAGTTTAGCTGCTTTTCTCACTTTAGTTTTGTTTATGTGTTATTTCGTTTTGTGTTGTTGCTGTTGGCAATGGAAAATCTTTGAGTACAATACAATTGCTATATGTATTTCAATAATTTCTCATTTTCATTTATTTTCCGAGCTTTTGTTTTGCTATTGTTGTCAAATGAGAAATTTTGAGAACAATGTTATTGCTATGTATTCTTTTTATAATTTGCTCAGCTATTGTTATACGGCAAGAATACCTTTAAAAAGTAAATAAAAATACTATGCACTAAACAGCCTGGGCCTAAGATAGTTTGAACATCGGCAAAAGTACATGTATTGACCTAGGAATAGGTTTTTATTTTTATTGTTTAGATTCATTTAATTTATTCAATTGAAACGCGGTGCCATTTGTGCCTACGATACCCTAATAGGGTACCAACATACTTTTTAATAAATAAACAGAGAAAACCATTTTTTCAAAGTTTTTTATCGCTCTTACATACCAAGTCGACCAAACCCAAATACTTTAACAAAAAATAATCAAAAAGCAAAATTTTATATTTAAAGGGTTAAGTAGAAAGGCATTTTCTTTAGCGAGCAATAATCACCAGGCTAATATCACGCGAGTTTGTCGTCATTCTGAAGAGCAGTTTGTGGCAATCCCGCAATGAAACATTGCAATATGTTAGATAATATTATATTGTTGTGTAGTGTCAAAATTATATCAAAATCCCTTAATAGGAAAGGTGTTTAATTTCTCTTAGACTGATCGCCTGTTTGCCTAAAGTTGGCCGCCATTTTGTTTAGTGAGTGATAAACGCCCGGCCATTACAAAGCAAGTTTGTGATTATTCTGACGAGCAGTTTATGGCATTCCCATGATGAAACTCTGTCATATGTTAGTAATTTTGCATTCGCGGTGTCCCCGAAAACGTTTTTGTAAAACCTGTGTAATAGTTTGATTGCAGAGCTTTTTTCTGCTTGCTGTCACTCAATTTTTATCGCGAATTTTTCTGAGGGTAAAAGCGGACGTTTTTTCTGGCAGAATGACAGTGGTTGTTAAAATATATTAATCAAAGTAAAATGCCTGTTAATTTAGCGTTGTCACTCTTAGGAAAATTTTCCAAGATCTAGGGAAATTACCGCTTATCTTATGATTTCGGAAAAAAAATTTAAAAATTGACCAATCTTGGGAAATTGCAGTACCAGCGTTGACTATTCTGGGAAAATTCTGAAGATCTTGGGAAATTACTGTTATGTATATAACATATATAATATACCAACATAGTCGCAGCATATTACAGCATAGCACAATACTTGCACATTACTTACACAGCATAGCACAATCACAACATAGTCACAGTTATTACAGCATAGCACAATACTTAAAAATCGTATTAAACAACCAATTAACTCAAGCAGACCAGAACAAACAAAATTCTGACACTTGGCCAATCATAAACAAACAAAGTTCTGACGCTTGTTTTTTTCAAGTGATTGTTTAATCCAGCACACTTGCTATGCCACCAGCATTTGCATCTTTGACATTACACTATGCTTTTGCTGGGAAAGCCTTTGCATTTCAAATAAACAAGGAAACAAATCCATTTTTGCGATTGGTTAATTTCCAAAAATTGTTTAGTATAAATGCAATGTAAAATGTTTAAATCACTGCAGTAGCATATTTAAATCATCACGTTTTGCAAGCAGATGTGCGTACAGACGAACAACATCCCCACAATGCTATCAACTTCCAATAATCTTTTACACTTCCAAATTTTTCAAGAGAAAAACAAAATTTCTTCATTGCAATACGATTTACAATTTCTTCTCCAGCTTGGACAACATAAACAGATGCAACAAAAATTGCGATGCTTGAATCTGTAAATAGAAGCATTTAGTTACAGACATCAAGTGCTAAAAATACCCAATGGTTGTTTTTAATCTTATACGATGTGAAAATGAATCTTATAGAATCTAATATCTGATAAAACTCAGCTCTATGGTCTATCACATCCAAAACTGCACATAATTCAATATAAGCTATGTTCTAGAGACAGCAACTAAAATGCATTATTTTGGCAACTACGTTTTTAGATACTCAATCACTATATTTATTGAAGCTTTTATTAACGAAATGCAATAAGTTCCAACGCACAATGAATAATACTGAGCTGAGGTGTGACAGCAAAATAAGTTGATTGGGCAAAAAAAGTATCGTATATACTCGCATATAGGTTGTTGTTGGTTACCCGACCCCTTCCGAGGGATAAGGGCATGGAGGAAGACCATGGAGCCCCAGAAGCCGGGCAACTCCCCAGTGTCTGGACCAGAGGTCGTAACGAGATAGAGAGTCGCCAAAGAGTGAGCGGCGCAAAGAGTCCGTAGCTGGACAGTGCGGAATGAGATGAGAGGTGTCCTGGGACGAGTGTCCACAGGCGCTGCAGGAAGGATTCTCGATTCTGCCAATCCTCGAGAGATAAGAACCTAATAGAAGGCTGTGTCCGTTGCAGCGTAGACGAGAGAGGACACAGCGTAGAAACTTCACCCTGCTACACAATTTCCAAACTGGTGCCCAGACCCGGGACTTCCAATTGACAACGGATATCCATCTGAACGGACTTCTTCCGAGTTCAAAACAAAATCTACCAAATAAAATCAACCACCAATACAGGTCAGATCGTTAATATGCCACTATTTAAAAAGAAAAATACTAATAAAGAAAAGGCAAAACGTGCCAGCCTAATTACAAAAATTCTAGATGATAATCGCGAGCTAACTAACAGCCTTAAAGAACATACCGAGTTGCGAAATACCTTAAAAAATCAAATAGAACAAATGCGACATGATGAGGACGTGATTCAAAAATTAAAACCTAAATTGCAAACTGACCTCAAAATTTTGGAAAAGGGCTCGAAACAACTTGAGAAAGACCAAAAAGCCTTAGAAAAGACCTTTGATAAATTAACCACTAAAGTAACGCCTCCTGAATTACAAGAAATACATCAGGCATACCACGATACCGAGCCAACTGCACCCTCAAATGTTGATGACACTTCTTCTTTACCTCCTTATGAAAAAGCAACATCTCTTTATCCCTCTCTTCTACAACCCACCCCTTCTTTTGTAATAATGGACGGGATAGGACAAGAAGAGATTGCACCTGTCCCTTCCTATGTCATTGAAAATGACGATGAGGAAGAAATGCGACCTAAAAGTCTTGGGCCCGCCGCCCATACCCGCTCAAAAAGGCAAAACGCCCTTGACAATCTGGCAAAGAAAGTACACGAACTTTCCACCACATTGGGAAACATACCAAGTGCATCAGGTGCCAGATCGTCGGGCCCTCTTACCTCATCACCCTATTCATATAACCCACACCCACCAGAAAAAACGCCACCGAGTGCAAAACCACGATTGGGAATATTTGAGGATTCTATTCCAGAGGAAGTAGACGACCTAAGTTCCCTCTCCGATTCCCTAATGACAGAAATACCACCCAGGGAACCAAACCAGAAACCCATTCCTCTACGAGAATACTCTGAATACTTAGCTGCCCTCCCTCCTTTCTCAAAAGGCACTACTGTCACGAAATGGATCAACCGCATTTTGCAAATGGTTCCACACGGTGATGGAAGCACTCCCCATGACCGACTGTTGTGCAATAAAATGATTCAGCTCTTAAAGAAATCGGGTCTGCCAAAAGGAAAAGAAGTGGCAGAGGCTCTGGCTACCCTTCTACAAACAGACAACCCCTCATGGCAAAACGTCCTTGAAATGATTTCACAATCTTTCCCTAGCGGGATAGTTGAATTATCCGACCAGATTATCTCTTGCATACACAAGTTTGACTGGGAAAAGGATAACGCCACCCTCCACTTTACACCTGTCTTCATGGAGGCAGGCATCCCCATGAAGGACAAAATGATTTCGAAAACAGACCATGGCCTTGATTATCTGTCACGAATACGCCGACGATTGCCTGAAGCGATACAGGTAAATCTTTTGGGAGCAGAACAAGGCTCCTGGAATGGTTTTTTCAATAGACTCCAGAAATACCAGAACATGATACGCGGTGATAAACAACGCTATCTCCAGGATCCAAATCCCCCACCTATCTCTTTTCCTGTTCAACCCCAACCAAGAAAGAGTACGCGCAATATCCAGCCGCCCAATAGATATGGCCAAAACGTAGGATATAACCATTCGCGGCAACCAAGAACGTCATCCACATCTATGTTCCGATTGAACAACACCTCTTCGCAATCCCCCTCCTTTCAGTCTACCCTCCAGAACAATGAAACTGCAATGGAAAAAGCGTTGCAGTTGCCTACAGGGCAGATCTACCAATGCTATACCTGTGGTAGACCTGGACACAAGAGTTCGGAATGCTTGGTAAAGGCTGTTCTCGACCAATGCGGAAAGAGACTGGAAGTTGACCCCAATACAGGCTATGTAACAATTATAGATCGGCTTCCCATGACCACGACCTACAAGTTAAGGCATGACAATGAATGGCTCCCTTTTCTGAGGGGACAAAACGCTCTAAAAAAGAGAATCATGTCTTTGAGAGACTTGGATGCTTTGATGAGACAATATAGTGAAAAATCTTATCGCGAAAAACGCCAACCTTACCAACGCCCTAGTAACAATTCGTGGCAGAGAACAAAACAAAAAGTTAGAGATCATGCATGGGTCGTTCCTGGCCAAAATCGCAATGCCCAAGTGGCAAACCACTCTGATGATGCTCACTCATTGACTCCCCAAACCTCTAACACCTCTCTGTCTTCAAATTCGACAGGAACTTCTGCCCCGATCTTTCACCAAGTGCCCGAATATCCATACTCTTTCCCGAGGCACACCACGAACTCCAATCCTTCTCCAGAAGTTCCTCCGGAAAACTAGAAGAGGAATTGGATAACCCGGTAACCCAATTCCTCACCCCTACACATACTCTAGTCTCCACATATGTAAATAAAGTCACACGACACCTCTTTTATGATGCTTTTTCAGGAAAACTTTGCTATTTTACGCATACGCCGACTGGAGTAACATTTCTTGCTGATACCGGCAGCGTTCCCAACCTTATTAAATTGAAAACCCTCAAGAAATTCTGGCTTCGCGCTTTTGCTAACAAAACTACCATCTCTCTCCCTATACAGGGGGTAGGTGGCAAAAAAACATTATCATCTTTTGTTTATATATCATTTTGTGACGTAGTTGTACCATTTTGTGTAAGTGAAGATGTCCCTTTCAACATCATTGGAATCGACTGGATTCCAGTAATTGCTAATTTGCCTAATTTCGTTGTTTCTTACCAACGACCTTCTGAAGTTTCCACGGCCTTGACTGTACTGCACGGGATGGACCTGATCACTCCTCCCTCTTTTTCTAATTGTATGAATGTGATGTGTGAATGTTGTGAACCAGGGAAATTTATTACCAGGAACACGCCGCTTCCTGAAGATGTGCACATTACGGAGGACCCGGTGGGAGCCGGACAACCTACCGATGGGGCAAAAGACGTGCTAGTTTGTAACGTACGCACGCAATTCCCGGAGTATATCCTCTCCGAAGAGGATGGAATTGTTGTAGTCAGTCCATCCTGCGTCCAGGACGCACAAAACTCCAGAGGGGACAAAGAGGTCACCCGGTGCGAGCAGGGGGGTAGGACAGTGTGTGATGAACAAAAATATGCGGTGGAAGACGTGCCAATTTGTAATGTACGCACGCAATTTCCGGAGTATATCCCCTCCGAAGAGGATGGAATTGTTGTAGTCAGTCCATCCTGCGTCCAAGACGCACAAGTCTCCAAAGGGAACAAAGAGGTTACCCAATGCGAGCAGGGGGGTAGGATAAAGTGTGATGAATGTGATGAACGATATTTCTTTGTAACTGATGAAAAACTCCCAGCATCTCAAGCTGATACCCTATTGCAAGACTTGATCTCACGAAAGAAAAACGTCGAGATTTTGTCGAGCCAAGAACCCTCTAAAATAGATTTACACTCCCCAACTAACACAATCATCCCCCGTGAACAGTGGTATGCTGTTTACGAACCTTTTCACTCTCAACTTACTGATTTGAAAGGCCATCTGCGCGGGCCGCAGACCCTTCCTTATCTTTGTACAGTCAACCTCGTGGATCCTAAAACCCCTCCATTTACTTGTCCCGCATATCCTATGCGTCATCCTGAACAAAAAAAGGCGTTGGAAGATAACATTGCTAAGTATCTTGATATGGGAATTATCGAATACGGCCCATCTTCATGGAAAACTTCACTTTTCGTTGTCCCTCAAAAAGTTAATAAGGAACAGCGACAACTACCCACTTATCATCCTTCACAGCAATGGCGAGTTGTCCAAGACTTCATTCCCTTGAACACCAAAGTGCAAAAAATCGAAAACACTCTACCATTGATTGCCGACGTCTTTCAGATCGCCTCTGAAAAAGAGATTTTCTCCCTATTAGATTTGAGTAAGGCGTTCTTTCATTGCAAAGTTGCTGAAGACGATCGACAATTCTTCGGCATATCGCATCCGACTAAAGAGATTCGCATGCGATGCATGCCAATGGGATTTATCAACTCCCCCTCTATCTGGCAAAAAAATATGAACGCGGCTATTTGGGAACCTGTACAGCAACTTTTCCACAAACAGTACCCCGATGAAAAATCATCCTCTCATTTAGCCATTTATATGGATGATATTTTCATCGCGACGAAGACGGTGGAACAACATTTGTGCCTTCTTCGTGTCCTCTTTGAGCATCTTACCAGATACTCCTTGACTCTTTCAATTGGCAAAAGCTTTATCGGCAAACGATCCGTCTTCTTGTTGGGAGAAGTAATTTCACCCCACCAACGCCTCATTCAACCTGAGAGACTACGAGCGCTAACGCTTCTCGCTCCTCCACAAACAGTCTTCCAGGTTCGCTCCTTTCTAGGAGCCTTACGCTATGTTGCCGAGCATATCCCACGATTAAATGAACTTCTGCATCCGTTCGATGCTCATACCGGAGGCGTTTCAGCCTCCCAGGCTCCCCGTGTATATATCAAATGGACGCCTGCGCTGCTGCAAACATTCGATGCTGTAAAGCAAATTTTGCAAAACCCCTCCGTGCTCTCACATTTTGTGCCCATGCGACCTTTATGTTTGGAGACGGATGCATCTAATACCGGTTATGGTGCAGTTCTTTTCCAAATAGACAAGGAACCCTTGGAAACAGCTCAAGTTTTTCCCTTGGCCTATTCTTCACAGGCATGGAAAACCACATCCGAACGCGCTGCACACCCTTGTCGCAAAGAACTTGATGCTTTGAAACGAGTGATCCTTAAATATCACTATCTCTTGCGCATCTACCCCTTCATGATAATAACGGATAATATGGGTGTCTTCCATTTAGTGCAAAATTTCGCACAAGGAAAGCCCCCCACTGACCTCATTTTGGTCAGGTACTTACAATCAATTTGTCTTCATCCCATTTTGGGAATAATGCACAAACCCTCACGACAGGTGTTCACTTCGGATGCGCTATCACGAATGGCATGGCAACAGTTGGCCATTTCTTCCGATGATCCTATTGCATGGCCCACGTTATTCATTGCCCCCTCTTTGATGGAGGCAATTTCTCGTCAAATCACGCGCCATTTGCGCCATTCCAAATGTAAATACAGCAAGCAAGGCAAACACCCTGTTGATAAATGCTTGCGTCCCCTGTGTGCTGGCCTAAGCAATCCACAATTTCAGCTTCTTCTTCGAGAATTGCAGAATGAACCACGATTGAACTTTTCCGGACAATGGATAATGGCTAAATATGGCCACAGTCATGGCGGAGACCCGCTTCCTCCGGACCTTTATGATGGTCCTCCCCTCACTCTTTATCACGTCACTACACTTGAAGCATTGCCCTCTATCAAACTACGAGGTTTGTCTCCCATGACACGTTGGTACATTCATTTTACTTCCATTGCTCCCCCACAGCTCTATGATACGCATATTTACCAACGAGCACTCCGTAAAGGAATCCCCAAAGTGTTATCAATCAGTACGCGTCTTTTGCTTGAACATAATATTAACATTTTTCAGACACTATCTATGAATATATATCTTGTATCGACTACTATTCCATATCATCTGTTTACTCCCATCGACTGAAGCCTATCTTTATTTGCAGGATGTGGATTTTGTTCCTCCTGACCTTTGGATATTCTGTACACTCTCAAATATCTGACCCAACTATAATACATGTCAAGGTCGGAAACCAGCCTGTTAATCTTACCTCCCCTGGTTTCCCCACCCATAACTACCCTTCAAATTTAAATAGACAATATAAAATCAGTACAGATACACCTGTTAATACTGCCCTTAAAATGATAATTGAAAATCTTCATCTTGACCCAACATGTGATGACTATCTCCAAATTATTGAATTTAATCGCCTGATATATACTTTCTGCGGTATCATGTCCTTCAGAACACCCTTCTATTTCACTTCCTCGCGCTTACTATTGATCTTTCGTACAAATTCGGAACATAACTTCCGCGGATTCCAGTTGACCTTCGAGCGGACTTCAGAAATACCATATTATCCCTTAGGACGCTGTGGCTACCAACAAATGGCCACCTCTCAAGACCAAAATCTCTATTCTCCACTCGCTCCTTACCCATACCCCAACAATGTGGCATGCACATGGACAATAGCAGCACGACGAAACTATTGTATACATGCAACAATCGTAAAATTCCGTGCTAAGGCTCAGGATAATTTAATAATAGAAAGCGGAGATCAAAACCCACTAATTTTTAATGGCACCAACCACATCCCTCCCATTATACTTCCTCTTTTTTGCCCAATAGTTTATTTGCGCTTCACCGCGCGCAGTTCAGAAGTCGAACAAGGATTTCAAATTGTCTATCGGGAACATCCCTCCCCAAACACCGTGTATGGACAATTAGCATCGCTTGCTAACCTTGAAAAACAAATTTCCTTAGTATTGTCCCCCAATACCACCTCCTTTTCGAAAGTATTCCATCAATTAGATACTGTCATAGCTGGAAATTTGCTTACAGCGAATCAACTTGAATATGCCCAGTCTCAACTTAATGACAGATTGGAAGAGTTCTCCTATCAATTAAACACCCATGTAAAAAACGTTGCCAATGCATCTTATGCAGCCAGAAATTGTAACCTTACAGCGTATACCCCTCCCTTCCCATACTATGAACACGTTATGCTCTCTTTAGCTGGCATATCTATTCTCTTTTCTGCCTTCTTCGCCTTCCTTACTTGCTGTCTTTCACGACGATTATATCACTTTTATCTTATTTCTGATAAAGACCGCCTTAAAACTTCTACCCACGAACCACCACGTTATCAACCAGGAAAATACGCTCGTACCATGCAACATATTATAATGCTTGCATTGACCTTACCGGCTTACGCAAAGCCCATACCCCCTCCCGAAAATTTACTTTTGGAACTGTGGAAACATACTCAGTGGGAAGATAACCATGGTGCTCTTTTTCCTTTTCTACCATACCGATCTTCTGAGGCACTTTTTCAAAGTATTGCCCTCGTTTTCCTCATTGCTACTTTCGCAGTAGCACTCTATCCATGCCTCTTTTCTTATTGCTTTCCTTCAAAAAGCGGGGGGAAATCGCCCTCGTCTACCCACTCGTCGATGAAACGTCCCAAATCATCTAGCCTTCGTAAAAGTTTATCACAAATATCTTTGATCACACTTGGATATTGTGGAACGGGTGCAGAGGCTGCCCTCGCCCCAATAACGCAGGGTACTTTTCTCCATCCATCTACTCCCATTCCAAAAAACATGCAACACACACCAAACGCAACATGGGAACACATATCCTTTGATCGACTCTGGGAACGAACCCAGGAAGATTATGCATGGACAAATCCAATACCGATGTATTCCAAAATCTTTGGATACGCCGTAGCTGAAGGAAAAACCTTCACACAGAAATACTATCCCAAATCCAAATACTGGGAAAAAATAGATGTTATGGAACGAACCTGCCTATGTGCACGAGAAGTAAGGGATATTGTTCCTCACCTAACCAAAGACGCTTTAGCAGTAAGCATCCCAATCACGCGTCAAACGGGTCATCTTGCCCGACACCGCTGGAAGATACAAATGAATAGACAACCAGACGTATTTGTGCAAGAAGTCTGGGATTTTATCCTTCCCGACGATAGAACCTTTGCTTTATTGGCAGCATATAAACAACGAGTGATATCCTTGCTGGATCAATATGCCGTGGTACAAGCAAATTGCAAGACGGAAACAAAACAAGCCACATGCGGCATTGAGGGCTACGACTGTCTTGCAGACATCACTTACGATCCAAATAAAAACGAACCTTTAATTAATACAAACGGATACATATCGGAAAATGGAATCTTTTGGCAACAATATTGGTTCTCGAAAAACTGTACATTAACCCCCACTCACCGATGGATATCAGTATGTACATCGGATGATAAAGGGTGTCTCGAAGTAAACCCTACAGACAAAAATCTCCAATGTTGTGATATCTCCTATGCCCTCAGTTATGGAAAAGAATCATGGGAATATCGATCGGCATATTGGTCTCCTTGCTGTCAGAATGGAGAAAAATGTCACAACTGGGACGCGCAGACTCTTTGGTATAAACGTAAAATAACGTGTAATATAAAAGGAAAAGAATTTCCATTTGAACCTATCCTCACTGATATCGTGATTCAAGAGCAATATGATAACTTTACGGCCATGAACCTCATACAAAAACACCTTCAAAAAATAAACAATGACCAAAAAATGCAGATACCGCTTCCAGAACGAGTAAAGTTACTCCTCCCCACAACAAATGATAAAGCCAAAGCCTATAGAGATGGACCCCCTCTCTTGTCCAAGGTCCAAAAATATTATTATGAAACTTTCCCTAGCATGGTAACAAACGACGTCAAATGTAATCAAAGAATTAAGAGTAAACCAAAATGCCATGTCCTTGTTGGAGGTATCTACCCCAAATTAGCCTTTTACCAACAAGTTAAATACGACCCAGCGCATAATTTAACCAAATTTCCAGGACTCCCCCTAAAAATTTTTGGTTCTAATGGACAAATGGGAAACCCGCCTAAGGACACAAAAAGGAGACATAAGAGGCAGATAACGGGAGGAGTAGTCTTATTTGTATTCCTTACTAGTCTCATTAGTAACGCTATTACTGGCGTAACAACAGGCTTGACCTTACAAGAAGAAATTAACGATAAATTAATGGAATTAGAATCTCGAGTTAATGATAGATTTGAACAAGACGAACAAAATATATGAGATCTCTCTGACCATATAAATTCTTTGGAAGCTGTAAACACGGTGCAAAGTCAAGCCATCATAAGATCACTCACTCAAACCTTAACCTTGCAAACTTTACAGTCCACGACTGACAACTTTTTACAGTCAGAAATTGATGCGAATCGAAGACTTTTGTTAAGCAATTTAGGCGCTTATCTTAAGTCCATACAAACCTTTCGCGAAATCTCTACGGCTGAAGCAGAACTTGACCGCCTAATATTAAAACAAATACAGAGCACTAAAGGAGTCAATTTATTTGACCTCTCCAAAATTTACCTAACGAAAATATCGCAAGGAAACCTATATTTAAAGGTTTTGGCACAACAAATCGCTAATGAGACAACCGAATTAGGCAAACAAATCACAACAGATGATAAAAAATTCCAAGAACAAATGAATAAAACGAGAAGTTGGCGAAATCAAACAGAATCTATAAAAAAATTAATAAAAATCGCGAATGATAGTATCCCTGCCTACATTAATATCACCCTTAAAAAATGGCATCCATCGAATATATCTGTAAACTTCTCGATTGACGACGTTACCCCTTCGGAATTCATAAACAGCCTAAAAAAAGGACTTGGAGTAATACCAAAAACTGTTGTTGATACTGTGGGAGATGTTGTCACTACCATCGGAAAAGACATTTTAAAACCCCTTTTGCCATACCTGTTACCGGCTCTAGCTATTCTCATTTTGATATTTGGAGGAACATGTATCTGCAAATACCACCCAAAATGCAAGAAAAGAAGCCCGTCAGAAACCAGTAACAATGAATCTCTGCAAAGAATGATGAACCCCACCAATTTGAGACAATGAACTGATAAAAAGTAATAGACTTTGTTTTTCACGCACTATGTATTGCCATATGTTTATCTTTTATCTTTTGCTAATCTAGTTTTGCTATAACCAAAGGAGTGTAAAGTGTAAAGTTTGATTTGAGAATGTTCATTGCAACTTTATCTTTGCTATTTGTTTCGCAGGAAATTCATTGCAAACTGCAGCAGATTTGCAAAGACATTTAATTGCGCTGATTGCACCTGATTGCACTTTGCAATGGAAAAACACCGGACATTGCACTCCCACTTCTTATCAATAGCAGACTTGTTGTGATTTCCTGATTTCCAAAAAAGGAGACACTTGAACCTCCCATTCTGATAAAAAAAAGGATTCCAAGTAGATACATATGGGAAATCAATGTCTGGTGTGCTTCAAATGTAGAAAGTCATGTGTTGAGTAAAGATGTATGAAAGTTTAAAAGATAGAATGTGAAATGTTGAGGGATAGTCAACTTTAAAATAAATTAAAAGACAGCTTTAGACAGAAAAGAATGGTGAATACTTTGTATTTTAAGAAGGACATGTGTACCAGAGCTGATGTTCGCCTGGACTTATGCACATTGTTCACGCTTGATACAAAGGTCTCTCCTTTGGAGAGCAATTCATTTATTCTTAAAAGCAAAAATAAATAATAAAAGAAATAATTAAAACATCCCTTGGCATCGCGCATTCAAAATTTAACCATTAAAAACTTTTCCCTTTATCACAAATCATTAATACTCTCATAAAAGCAATACCCCACCGTTGTGTAGCGCCTTAACGAAAAGAATATGATGACCATTGACCCATTAATATGTAACAGATAACCTTTTGATAATTAAATAAATTATTTTTGATGATGGCCCTCTTTGAAGAAATTGTCCGAGATTTAATCGACGACACTTATGACAATTATTATGCCATCTTTCGTCGACTTTATAGTATGGGAATGGAAATTCATAATCAAGACCCCGATGAACCCACTCGTAAGTGGATTCAAACCATTTGCAGACAAATGGAGATAACTTTAAATAGACAAATCATGGACTGTTTGAACGCACTCTCCAGCTCTGCTAATATGCCCGCTTTGAATTATGAATTAAGGAAATACCATCACGAATTGACCGAATTGTTAAATGATCTACGAATGTTGTCACTGTATGTTTGAAGGTTATTATTTGTTAGGAGAAACGTTTATAACCAATTACGATAAAAAAATAAAAAGCCTTGATAATTAAAATGGACATCCCTCCTACTTCAAGTCAAGCTCTTCTGAAATGGTGCACCTTGTATAATATGAGAAACGATTTTTTGAAGGATCCTACTCCCTCAATCGAAGTCATAAATATGTTGACAATGAAAATGCATAAAATAGAGAACTGTAATCCCGACTGGGAAACCCGCATACTTCCCATACTAAAGCCTTACTTCTATAAGAAGTAATCTAATTGTGAGACACATATATTCAATAATAGTTTTTCTGTAACTCATCACTTTTGTCAAATGTAATATTTGTATAACGCGAATACCTATATTTCCGCTACGTCCTGGGTATGACGTAAAACTACATCCAAATGTCTAGGCATGTAATACGTTTCCTTTTGAAATTATCTTATCGTGATGTCCTGTTGATAAACAAACTGTAAATATTCTTCACAGTTGCTCAAAAGAGATTCTTAATTAATAATGAGTATAGGACAAAAAATCACGATAGAAATACCTCCCATGCCAACCTGGGACGTCATGGAATGGTGTGTCTTACACAACCTAAAAATGGAATTAACGAGGGAGAGTACTGTCACAGTGGAGGTCATGAACACGATAACATTAAAAATGTGGGACATTGAGGAACGCAATCTGAATTGGAAAAACGACATAATCCCTTCTTTGCGACCATATCGTAAAAAATGGGATAGAAGAACGAGAATCACCCCCATAGACACTTCGGGGGGGTATATAACACAACTGTCTGTAAAAATTCTACCCTTATAAACAATATCTATGAAATGAATGATATTTTTGTGATCGAACGTCCTGGGTATGACGTAAAACTACATCCAAGTACTGTATCTAAAATACCCAGTGTTGTGACATGATATTGTAATGTATAACGCTGAACATCATTCTAATATGACTATGAGTTATCAATTGTTTATGTTCATTTCACTTATCTATAAAAAAGGCAAAAGGAGATATTTGTAGAATAAAAAATATATCATGAATGTATACAGCGAAGAAATTTCAAAAATTGAAGAAACTCTTTCAAATAATATCGATTTACCTACATTAACCCGTATTGCCAACAAAAGTGTAGAGCTGCGGGTTGAAATAGACATGGAAGTATCAAATTGTGAACTCCCTCTTTTGAGGGAAGAAACAAATTCCGAAAAATTAAAGAGAAGGCAAATACAGCAGTTTAAAGAAAAAATGACTCCCCTTCTTCAGACAATCGTTGACAAGATAGGGAATGAATTAGAAAGAATATTCTCGGAATATTTAACTGAAGAATTGAGACATCCTTATGAACAAACAATAAAAAAAGTATTGTTTGAAAGACAATTTAAAGATTTAAAAAATCTATTTTTGTCCATTGACAATATTCTTTGAAGATTTAGTCACGAATATAAAAATTTCACATATGTGTAGAAGCGTCCTGGGTACGACGTAAAACTGCATCCATGTTCCCAAATCTGTTGGTAACCTCTACGTCCTGGACATGACGTAAAACTGTATCCATGTTTTCAAGAGCATCATGTGTCTGCCAATGTCTGTGTTGTATGTGGATAATGCTTTTCAATTGTCACGCTCATGTAATGCTTTTTTCACGCTTCATCATGTATTATTGTATTATTTTCAATCTAAAGTTTTGCCATAATAGTCGATAGGGTATCATAGGTCACTACTGTAACTGCTTGTGTTGCCCCTTTTGCTATTATTGTAATCATAATTCATAAAATATAAAATTTCTTTATCAAGTAGAATTAGAAACATGTAAAACAAAAAAATGGTTAGTAAAATTTCAGTCTATAATAAAATTTTTTTTGAGCTATCGAAGCATAAGACTTAGCACTTGATATAGGAATATTTTCGTGTATTTTCTATATGATGTACTAATGCTTATTTTTTATTTGTATTCTATTTGAATAAGGTTTTTTGTAACTTTTGATAAATTTAATTGATGAAAATTGAATTCGGAGGAGTATCAATTCTTTTGGAATTCCTGGGAAATCAATACGTGTGGAAGTAAAGACGAGCCGCGGTCGAGTTGTCGTAGAAACTTCACGACAAGCTCATCAGCCGCGTCGTTTCCCGGTAGAAATGAATGCCCGGGGACCCATTGTAGCCTGATAGAACAGGAGGAGAGAGAAGACAGTTCCTGCCAGATCTGCCACAGAGTTTGAGATAACAGGAAAGATGGAGGAGAAAACAGGGTGGCGAGGACAGAACGAGAGTCAGATAATAGAAGAGAAGAAAAATGGCAGACTTGTTGGTGCTGCCGAGACCAGCAAAGAGCGTGCAGAATGGCGCAGGCTTCAGCAGAGAAATTTGAGCATACTGGGCCTGCTGAAATGGCAAGAGTGGTCTCAGTGCCACAGAGAGAGCAGTTGGCAAGTACGCCGGAGCCGCCCTTGCCAAAAAGAAAAGGAACAGAGCCGCCTGTTCAAAGCACCAGATCATGAGGGGGGAGAGAGTCAAGATGGGCGAGAGCCGCACCTTAGCAAGAAGGAAGAGGGGATCAGAGCGAGAGCATGTAGTCGAAAGGGTGGACTCCACCGTGAATGAGGGCAGATTCCAAGGAGGACAGGGAGGGCAAGCAAGAAGAGCCTCCCTAGAACAAGTAGAAGGAAGCATGAGCGGGTGAGTGGACGCAAGAGCTCTCCAGGACGATCTGCAGAGTCTTGGTTTCACTCCTAGTCTGGCCAAACCTGAAATAGGAAAGGAGGTTGGGAGACGAAGAGCGAGCTCATAAGATAAAAGGGTGAAATGAGTCAGAGTGACTCGTAGGGGAGGTAAAGTAGCCTCGGAGAGTAGAAGCGGGATAGGGGAGGACGAGAGGCAGCCGGTGATGGCGCGACTGGCCGCTCGGTGAAGGTGTTCCAATTTGGTGATATCGGTAGCGCTTAGGAAAGGAAACCATCCGGGTGAAGCGTAAGTGAGAAGGGGCTGAAGAAAAGATTTATACAGAAGAGAGAGCGACTCCTTAGAGGGGCCCCATGAGGAAGCAGAGATACAGCGTAAAGCTTTGGGACGTGGGAAAAACTTGGCCTTCAGCGAAGATACATGCTTAGAAAAGGAAAGAGTGCGGTCGAAGGTGACCCCAAGAAAAGTTGGAGTTGGATTAAAACGGAAGCGGGAGCCAAGTAAGAAGAGATTGGGTTGGAGATTAGCTTGATGGGGATCCACTGAGAAGGAGGCCTCACATTTGCTCGGATTGAGAGGAAGACACCAGTACTCAGACCAGCGCTCCAATCGAAACCGAGCTCCTTGTGTGGCCTCCACAACAGTGGGGATCGAGGGGGAGGAGGACCAAATGGCCAGATCGTCAGCGTAAAGAGAGCAGCTGACGGAAGAAGGCAGAGAGAACGGAAGATCATTAATGAAGAGAGAGAAAAGTACAGGGCCAAGAACAGATCCTTGCGGAACACCTTGACGGACTCGAAAGAAACGACTTTTGTGATTTTGATAAACCACACAAGCGCGCCTATCAGAAAGGAAAGATTGAGTCCAACGATCAAAGCAAGGAGGGAGATCAGCCGAAATAAGTTTGTGGAAAAGAGCGGGATGTCAGACAGAGTCAAAAGCTATAGAGAAATCGATAGTAGACAGAATCGTCCAAGAGCCCGGCCCGGGTTTGTTAAACCCATCCGAAATGGACTGAGAAAAGTACAGAATTTGATCAAGTGTAGACCGACCAGGGCGGAAACCGGCCTGGCGGGGAGAGAGAATGGAATTAGATTCCAGAAAGAAAAGTAGACGAAATAGAATGATGCGTTCAAAAAGCTGTGATACGCAGGAGGTGAGTGAGATAGGCCGGAAGAAAGCAGGAGAGTCGAGAGGCTTTCCCATGTTGTGTATGGGAATAATAGAAGATGTCTTCCAGATGGAAGGAAAGGAATGTAAAGACCAGGAAAAATTGAAGATGTGAAGAAGAAAATTCATGCCAGAGCGAGGATGGTGCTTTAGCATGGGATAGGCAACTTTGTCTGGACCAGTGGCGGTGGAGGAGGTAAGGTTGGAGGCAGCCGCAAGAAATTCAGCGAGTGAGAAAGGAGAGCAAAAGGACGAGTGAGACTCCATAGAGCGCGTGGCTCGGCGGAGCTCAGAGAGGTAGCCTCTGGCTCTGCTATGCCGAGCCCTTGACTGAGAAACGGAAAAGTGAGATCTCAGGTAAGCGGCATAGACCGAGGCCGATTCCCTGGGAGAAGAACAGTTGGGAAAGTTAGGAGAGGAGGAAGACGAAGAAGGAGAGCCAGCGATAAAGCGAAGAAGAGAGTGTACAGATTTGGGGTTAGACTTAGGTGAGAGAGAAGAGCAAGTCGTCTGCCATGCCTCAGTCATGGCCTTGGCAATGACTGACGAAGCGCGTGGAGAAGCGTAGATGTAAGCCTGGCGATCTTCATCACTTCTGTGAGCGGCAGCAAAAGCCTTGCGTCTTTCACTAACCGCTTTCTCCACCTCAGCAGACCACCAGGCGTTTGATGCGGCCAAAAGTAATGGAAGATTTGGTCGCATTCAGTGCCAGAGAGGTAAAGAGAGCAGCAGCAGAGGAAAGAGAAAGAGGCGAGTATTCCTCTGTAGAAGGACAGTGGGAGTCAAAGTAAGAGGCAAAGCCATCCCAGCGAGCTTTCTGAAAATTGAAGGAAGGGGGACTCTCGTTGGGGCAAAAGATTGGAGAGAGAGGGATAGATAGAAAAATTGGTAGGTGGTCACAACCCAGGTCCTGTAGCACCTCCCAGGAGAAGAAAAGGGCAAGAGAGGAGGGAGCAAAGGAAATGTCAGGGGAAGAGCGACTACCAGAGGAGCAATGGAGAAGGGTGGGTGTAACAATCGATCTGAGTTAAGATTAGGGTTAGGATTGAAATTAGATTTAGGGGTAGGTTAAAGTTAGGGTTAGGGTTAAAGTTGAGGCTAGGGTTAGGATTACGTTAAAGTTAGGATTATAGTTAGGGTTAGAATTAGAGTGAGGGTTAGGGTTAATGTTGAGGTTGGGGTTAGGTTTAGGGTTGGGATTAGGATTAGGATGTAGTGCTTAGGTTAGTAATGAAATTGAAACTGGATTATATAACACACTCAATTGCAAAACTGCCATTGAGTTGTATATTTGCAAGCACTTGTTTATGATTTGAAACTTTGATTATATGGTTCAAAAGTGATATCAAGTGATTTCGATTTTTATAACACATTTTTGTAGATTTGATAGTGAAAATCACATAATTTAAATGAATTTGCACAGTTTTAGTTCTTCAAAATGAATTTGTTTCGTTTAAGGATATGGTTAAGCATTTCAGACTATTTTAAAAGCACAACTCAACGATTACTTTGCCAAAAGGTGTGATTTGGTATACTCGTACCTTTTTGTTTAATCTTTTTTTTAATGATTTTGCGTGCTTGCCTGCTAATCAAAAATGAGTAATCAATCCGGTTTGCGCAGTTTGCCTAGCGCATCACGCACTGCAATCTATTTGGATCTCCTTTGTTGCAGTAGCTTAGTAGTAGTAGTTTTTTCTTTGTTAAGGAAGCTGGGTACCTGTTTAGAATTATTTTAGTTTTCGGACAGCATTTATAGTTTTATTAGAGTTGGTATTAATTAATGACATTTTTTATTAAATCTAGACTTGCGTGTATATGTGTGAAACGCTCAACCAAATCACTAAACGTAACAAACTCATTTTGAAGAACTAAAACTGTGCACTGTAAATGTGTGATTTTCACTATCAAACCAACAAAAATGTTTAATAGAAATCGAAATCACTAATGAACTATATAATCAAAGTACCAAATCATAAACAAACACTTGCAAATATACAACTCAATGGCAGTTTTGCAAATGAGTGTGTCAAAGAACTCAATTTCAATGTCATTACCAATGTAAGCACTACGTCCTAACCCTCACTCCAACCCCAACCTTATCCTAACTTTAACCCTAACATCTAATCCTAATTCTAACCCTTACCCTGAACCCCAACCTGCACTCTTAATTTCAACCTTAGTTTTAACCCTAACTCCAACTTTTATCCTAACTTTAGCGCTAACCCTTATCCTAACCCTAATCCTAACTCAAACCCCGAGATTTAACTTTAACCTTAACTCAATCCCCAATCCTAATCCTAACTTTAATTTTAACCCTAACCCTAAGTCTTAACCTGAACTCCCAAATTTAACTTCCAATTTTTAACCCTAACCCTCACTTTAACCTTAACCTAAACCCTAACCTTTAACCCCTAACCCTAACATTAACCTTAACCCCTAACTCTAACTTTAATTTTAACCTAACTGTAAATTTAACCTTAACCTCAACCTTACTTCTAATCCTAACTCTAACCCTAACCTTAACTCTGATCTTTAGCCTAACCTTAGCTATAATCCTAACCCTAACTTTGAGATTTAACCTTTACCCTAATCTTAATCCTAACCCTAACCTTATCTTTAACCCGAACACCAAGTGTAACTTTTAACTTTAACTCTTAAACCTAATCACAACTCTAACTTCAACTTTAATCATAAATTTTAACTTTAACCCTAACCTTATTTTTAACCCCTGTCCTCCAATTTTTACCTTAGCCTTAACCCTTAATCCTAACGCTAACTGTAACTTTAACCTTAACCCTAACCTTAATTTCTAACCCCTAACCCTAACTCAATCTCTAAACCTAATCCTAACCAGCTTTCTCGGCGGCAAACACATTTATCATGTGATGAAGATTTTAAATCTTGCACACACGCTTTTTCGGTCAAGATCGTTCTTTATGACGAAAGCCTTTCATCCATCATGGTGGATCTGTAAAAAATTTTGATGAGCGTCAACTCGCTGAAACTTCTCTCAGTACGTGCCACCGAGACTGCTGGGCATGTCAGCAAAAGTCGAAGAGCTGTGCATAAGTTTGGAAAAACTTTCAGTAGGTTTTTTAGATATATTTTCAGAAAATTTTTATTTCTTACGTTAACCATAAATCGTTTCAATTCATCATTCACTTCCAGTGGGTCAATATCTTGCATAGTTTTGTACGAATTTTGACATGCAATGGGAAGACGGTTGTAGTCGTACTCTCGCAAAAGATTTTCTTGATTATAAAGAAAATCAAAAATTGCACCTACCGTATGCATTTGCTCGAAACGGTCTATTAAACAACATATTGCATGATTTGTCAATAACAAAAAGAAATTTGCTGTAAGTTGGTTTCCTAGCGATACATTTCACAACCCTTGTATTCTGCTTCATATTCAAACACTCTTCTTTATTTTCTGTGTCTGCTTTTCGCAAACCCACTATCAATCTTCGAAACCTCAGCAATTTCACGCGCACAAACAACCGTTCTTTTGCAATCATTATTGCAATATTTCTTCCTCCTTCACCTTTATGTGGCCGACAGGTGGCCCACCCGTACTTCACCGGAATACAATTGTGAAGTTGCTAACCCAGCATGTCAGATGACTCTTGGGTACCCACCAGTGGCAGTCCGCCTTGTTGGTGGTGGGGCTACCAGTCACTCAAGACTGGTTCGAAATGGGCTGCCATCTTTCCCCTAGCCTAATTTCAATTAGGTTGACGGCATGAACCTGAATTGCCGTTGATGTCGTACCTCCATCCCGAGGAAGAGGAGGGGTAACCACAAACAAACATATTTCTTCCTCTGTTGCTTTAATTTCTATTTCGACTAATTCTAATGGAACCCCAGGAATTTGCATAACTTTGCTGGTTTTGTTGATTTGGAAAAGATCATGACAATAGACAAACATGCATGCTCCTACTTCTCCTAGGGCGGTTCTTTTTGATTGTTCTCCCTCTACTTGGAACTCACCTTCCTTCACTGTGGAGTCCACCCTTTCCTCCCCATGCTCCCGCTCTGACGCCCCTCTTTCTCGCCAAGGTGAGGTTCTCGCTCACATTGAGGTTCTCGCTCTCCCATTTCACGATCTTATGATCTGGACTGATGAATCTATTCCTTTTCTATTTGGCAAAGGCGGCTCTGGCGTACTTGCCAACTGCTCACTTTGTGTTACTGAGGCCACTCTTTCCTTTTCAGCAGGCCCAGTTTGCTGAAGTTTTTCCGCTGAAGCCCGCGCCATTCTACAAACTCTCCGCTGGTCTCGGCAGCACCAACAAGTCTAACATTTCTCCTCTCACCACTGTCCTCTCCTCCGCCTTTCCATTCTTTCGTGGCAGTGCAGTTGTAGCAAGCGGACGTGTTTTTTTGTACTGATCTGGCAATATGAGCCCAAAAAATAGAACTAATCGAAATGAATTGAGTTCTGGTTTTAACGACGAGGACAGACAACAACTTATTGAAATTAACGTAACAATTAAAAAACTAGTTGAAGAAGTCGAATGCTTAAAAGAAGAAGTAGAAGAAAACAAACTGAAGTATGAGGAAATCAAAACTGAAAATGAAAAACTAAACCAAATTGTCAATACAGCGTTTTTTAAAGTAGATGAACTTGAACAATATGGTAGACGAGAGAATATTGAATCCTTGGAGTAGCTGAAAGAACTGATGAAAGGGATGATGGTGAAGAAGTTGTAACAAAGGTGACCAAAGCCCTGAATGTTGAGCTCAACCCTGAGCTGGATATTCAGAGGGTACATCGACTCGGCAAAAAAAAGAAAGATCCAAAAGCAAAACCACGGCCTGTAATTGTGCGCTTCGCTTCCTACAGAAAAAGAATGGAATTTATGTATAAAAAATCAAAACTGAAAGTTCAACCCAACTTCAATGGTGTTTATCTTACGGAAGATTTGTCTTCCTTGCGAGCAAAAATGTTAAAATATGTGAAAGAAGTTGGTAAAAATAAATTTGTTCTCTTTCATACCATCAATGGAAAAATACGTATGAAGCAGTCAGCACGGGAAGCAGGAACAATCACCAACAACGAAAGCGACACAGGTACGGGAAATTGGCTAACAATTGATTCACCTGACGACTTATTTAAATATGGAATGAACATAGATTTTGATAAACTCAATTATACTCCTTTGAAATTTAGTATTGAATGCTCAGCGAAATCTGATTTTAAATAATGTTTTTCATATTCAAATTGCTTATCAAGATCGTTTTTTTTTCTGTTAAATTATGGCCTCTTTTAAATTAAAAAATGACTGTCTTGATGATAAAAATGGACCTGTGCGTCATTGCGCAATCTTTGACAACAACCATGAGTGCAATGCAGCTGCTGAAAAGCTTATCAGATTGCCTACTGATAAATCCCATGCTGACAACGAAAACGACGTGACCTTTTATAATGTTACCGATAACAGTAGTGGAAACTGTAAATCAAATCAAAATTGCGCCTCTGTAACTAACAGTTGCAAAACAGGTGTCAATCAATGCAACAACAGTTTAGGTTACAGAAACTGTGTTGATTGCGATAAATTTTTTGTAAATAGCAATTGCAAGAATTCTTCAAACTCGTTTTGCTGCAATCAAACACCTGTCGATCAAAGCCCAGGTCTGCCACAAATTTTCGGTTGTGCCAGCACCATTGTTAACACCATCGAAACTAAAAATTCAAACGTATCAAATAATTTACCTGATATAGATGAAGAGCTAGATTATAACAATTTATTTTCTATGCCCAGTGATTACTATGACGATCATAACTCAATTAGTAATTTGCTTTGCTCAAAAAATAAATCTAGTCACTTGTTCATGATTCACTTTAATGTGAGAAGTTTACAAAAAAATATTGACAAATTATCGCACTACCTTACTGATTTAAACCGTAAACCTGATGTAGTAGCAGTATCTGAGACCAAACTTAAAGAAAATATAATTCACAGTAATATTGAACTAGATGGCTACCGATTTATTCACCGCAATAGTCATACGTCTGCTGGCGGTGTTGGAATTTATGTAAAAAGTTCTATTTCTTATAATTTGAAACCTACTAATAACATTGATTTGTCTTCGGTTGAAAATTTATGGATAGAAATAGAAATTAACAAAAAAAAACTAATTGTAGGCGTTGTCTACCGCCATCCTGTCCAAACAGTGGAGCAAATTGATCTATTTTCCAGAGCATTTACGAACATCTTTCATGAACTTAATTCTAAAAAATCTGAATTCTACATGTTAGGAGACTTCAACATTGACCTAATTAAAATAATATCTAACAATCGCATCAAAACATATGAGGATGATTTAACTATGCACAGCATGGATATTCATAATTTAGGGCCTGAGGCAAAGTTCTTATAACGGACCCCGAAAAAATAGTGTAGCAATAAATGATTGCAATCAAACAACATTACCTTCAGGGTAGGCTACAGAATTTGTAAAAAAATTGATGCATATACATTAGAATATAATTAGAATCAAACAATATGTTAGAAGTATTGAAAGGCTTTTTCCAGTAACTAATGACAACATTTTCTCAGTTAATTTCTCTTTAAGATTTTTGGGAGTAATTTGCCACCAAACACATTGCAATAATAGCACAATTGTAGGGAATATTCAAGTAATATGCAAGTGCTGTCTTAATCGAACTGCTAATATACAAACTAATCTGAGGAAAAATAGAAAATTTGATTAATCACCTACATCATACTGTACAATACAATTATCCATTACAACATGTCAATAACCCCCACCGGTTTTGCCCTTATTGGGTCTCATCAGGCAGATGTAAAAGACACGCAATAATGAAAATGCTTAATAGCCTATATAGCAGATTTCCCATTTTGCGCAAAAAAAAAATGCAAAATAAAATTTTAAAGCAATACCAATATCGAGAAGTCTCAATTAAGGACACACACATACATGATATGTTCAAAAGGTTGCATCGTTTTACTCTTTTTTCTATTTCCCCTTAGTCTGATGATGGAGGGCGAGCCCTCTCAAAAGATTGCCTAAAGATTGCAAACTACCAACTAGCAATTGCTATGTTTTTCAAATTAATCTTTTGATCAATATGCAGAAATTGTTGTGGACTTTATATTTGGATAAGTTACCACAAAACGTTAGAGCCACTAAACTGTTTTATTGTTTACTGTGCAAGTTTTAGTTAGACGCCTAATGATTCGATTTCACGCAACAGACTGTTGCAGTATAACTTTATTGCTATTTCAATCAGATCAATTCGTTCTTTCGACAACTTATTCTTCAAATTTTACGTTTCGCTCCCCTTAGTTACCGGAGAGCTTCTTCAGAAAACGGTAGATGTTAATAATGTGACATACAAACTGTACAACATAAAAATATAAAGACTACCTGTATTACTAAACACTAAAAGTTATTTATCAACAGGGCAGGCAACACGTAATAACAAAAACATTGTTACATCACAGATACAGGAGTGGCCAAGTGAAAAGTGTTGTGAGAAACATAAGACATTATTTATCGGAGACAAACACATTATAAACAGTCGGAAAATTAGCACCATCATTGCAATAAATTACATTACTTATTCTTCAGAGCCAACAGTATCACATCCAATAACGAAAAAAAGATTGAAGAGTTTCATCAGATAACAAAAACCTTAAAAAATAACGGATTTCCCAGTAACAAATGCAGTTTTAAGAATTACATGCAAAATCATAATATCAGAAAAACTGAAACGGTTTACTTCCATTCCCTACGTGCAAGGTGTCTCCGAACCTTTTATCCGAATTTTGACTCAAGTTGGTATCGGAGTGGCTTTAAAACCACATCACACTTTGTCTTCGTTATTTCACAAACCTAAAGATCCTATTAATTTTGAACAAAAGCGTGGTTTGGCGTATCAAATTTCTTGCCGGGATTGCAATGCTGTGTATGTAGGTGAAACAGGACGTAGTGTTAGAACCAGAAAACGGGAACATGCTGATGAGGTCAAGTCTTTTAACACTAAAAAGTCAGCGCTGAGTCAACATGTCATGGATTTCGATCATAGAATAGATTGGGATAATGTTAAAATACTGAAGTCAGAATCACATGCATACAGACGTCGCGTTGCGGAAAGTTTTTTGATAAATTAAAAGACTTGTTCATGTAATGTAATTCATTGCAATGATGGTGCTAATTTTCCGACTGTTTATAATGTGTTTGTCTCCGATAAATAATGTCTTATGTTTCTCACAACACTTTTCACTTGGCCACTCCTGTATCTGTGATGTAACAATGTTTTTGTTATTACGTGTTGCCTGCCCTGTTGATAAATAACTTTTAGTGTTTAGTAATGCAGGTTATCTTTATATTTTTATGTTGTACAGTTTATATGTTACACTATTAACATCTACCGTTTTTTGAAGAAGCTCTCCGGTAACTAAGGGGAGCGAAACGTAAAATTTGAAGAATAAGTTGTCGAAAGAACGAATTGATCTGATTGAAATAGCAATAAAGTTACACTCGACATACGAAGAATGCCTGCTTTATATAACTTTAATGTGCAGCGCTTCCGAATACATATTTGCCATTTCAATATTAACTGTCATTGAACTTTAGCCAGCGATGTGAGACCCATCTTAATACAGCAAAATACATGTGACATATACCCTACTGTGTGAATGCAGCAAAAACAAAGAAAAATCACAGAATACGGCAATGCTAAAATAAAGCAAGCTATTCTAATGTGACCAAAAAAGATGTACAGAAGTACCATTACTAGAATTCTTCAATTTAAGAAATACCGAAGAAGTAACCGGTAGACATCCACTGCAAAAAATATTAACTGCATCAGACACACAAACAGAGCAGAATTTTAAAATGCATCTGGGATTGTAGGCTACTACAACAAAGCATAAGCTCTAGGAAAATGAGTTCAAACGAAAACAAACTTTGCACTTGGCCCATAAAAATATAAGGACCGCAAGTTTGGGACAAAATTATCCTTTTATTTATAGCACGCAGTAAATCTTCAAACACCTTGCAAAGAATCAAACAAATTAGTAGTTGACTGAACTGAAATTTATTTTTCATTGTTTGTATCAAATTTAAGTCAGGATAGTCGTAAAATAAACTTTTAAATTTTATTTATTCTGCTTATCTTTCTGAGGTTTACTGCACTGGATTTGTATTGATATTTTGTTTGTTGGTATAATTTGTATAAATCAAATACTTGAATCATTTCAACAGAACAATTTATGACACAGATATACCAATAACAAAAAATATTTCATTGAAGTGCCCCACAGGTGTAGTGTTGGATTACAATGGCACTATAATAGCCCATCGCTTCTGTTACAAATAACCTTTTATACAAATGCTTTTCGATGTTATCACAACTGTTTTGCAGCAAAAACTCAAATTGCAGTTCGCGTGCAGATTATGATGCAAAAGTTTCTCGAGCACTGTACTTTCTACGCGAGTTTACCATTTTAGTGGTATTTTATTACACTAGCAAATTTGTATGGACAATACCCCAAGATAAATATGCATTGATGTAGCAAAGAATCCTAAATGTTTCTACAACATCACAAAAGTGAAAAACCTCTGCTTGAGCTCTTTGGTTGTATTTTGCTTTCATCAAAATACAATGAAATTAGACTTGCTTCACTCGATATTAGTAATCAAATTTGGTTTAACTTGAGTTGGGAAAGTTGGGCCACTTATATGGTCCCTGAGGCAGTTCTAAAGCCAATCGGCACTGAGGAAGCTTATAGGAGGATCCCAGTTTCTCAACCATCTAGTACCAGTCATTCATCACTTCAAATAGCAAATACTAGTGATGAAGACTTTTTCCTGCACTTATAAATAAATAAGTTAAATATGACTCAGAGCTGTATTTATAAGAAAAAATTTGACTTACTTATATTTTAGATTATTTGATTTAGCTTTTGAATATTTCTAGATATTTTTTTGGACCATTCTGGAAAGCTTAAAAAAATCTGTGGCAATTCTAGTGACAACACTAAAATGCATTCCTCACATCTCGCCCAGGATCAGCCGCCGAGGTATAGCCCTTTTTGCTTCATTTAGGAACCAAAACACATACGTGCATCCAACGAGCGCGGTTTGAGAAATATTATCACGAGGGGGTTTGCACCATGTCATGAAAATTTGATACCGCCAAAACTGATCTATGTAATTGTAAAACAAAAGCCATTACGGCGCCCACTCCCAACTTTGACTTTGTGGAAGGAACGAATAGAATTATGGAATAACAGAGAGCTGCTAAGACCTTTTTAACTCAAAATACTCATACCCTAATCGGAATTAGGGGCATAGGGGCCATGTCCTCATTTGAATCAACTTATCACAATTATGGTCTTGAAAATATAATTTGGTTGAAGGTGGCACAGCCTGTTAAACAGAGATTTCTAATTTGACATGACTGACCGATAGCCCTGCCGGGCGACGCCCACCTGTCCATAAAGCACAATTCTGTTTGTTTTCCTATTTGTCACTCTGTGTCAACTCCAAGAAAGAAATAGGTCAGTGTGGTGTGCACCACTGTGTGGAATCATAATCACCAAATATACAATCGTACCTATGGAGAAAAAATTTTTCTTGAAAATGAATTATTAAAGCAACCAAGTAATTGGATGCAACACGTTTGGTGGGAGGTACAGCCCTTTTGGCTATATTCCAGGACCAAGGCACATAGGTGTATCCAATCAACTTGGTGTTACAAATAACATTATAAATAAGTTTTTTTTGTGATCCTTAATTCAATGTATGATAATCGAGATTTTTCAAAGGACTCGGGGAAAGTCTTGACCTCGACTCCCCTCGAATTCTAAAAACTAACCAGTGATTAGGACCGACTTGAGTTCAGTTAAAAAATAACTCAGATCAATAAAATTTAAATCTTTTTTTTGTTGAACTCCATTCACGAAGATAAAACTTAGTCACACACTTGTGTGCTATAAAATTCTTTATTTGATTTGCAAAAAACATATTTCACTCCTATTCAATTCAATACAAAAGCACTGAAACTGGTCAGCCAGTTTTTTCAAAAGCGCATTTTGATGACGTTTGATCACGTGCATGCAATCTTCCTCTTGAATTACAATGCACAAGATCAATACTTATTGCCGATTTACTAGCTAATTAAAAGATACGCTTTGCACAGCTTTCTAAAATGTACAGAATAAATATTGAACCAGCCCGAACACGATCCGGTTTTACTTCCTAAAATTAGTTACGGTCCAAATCCAAATGCGGAAAAAACACAAAGTCGGGCATGATCCGAAATTCTAATCCGTATCTTTTACAATATGGGAAAGCATGGTGCAATCAGGATGCAACTGCAATTACAATAGAATTGAACCAATTTAGGGGGTAGTTATAAATAGGCATAGTAGGCATAATACAGGCATATTAGGCATAGTACAAGCATAGTACAGGCATAGTAAACATAGTAGAGACATAGTAGGCATAGTGGGCATGGTACAGGCATAGTACAAGCATAGTAGACATAGTACCGGTTCAAAGATAGCAGAAGAGGTGTGTGACCGAAAACCAGTCGCACCAATATAAAGAAGCCTTACCTCTTTCCTTTCAAAAAAAATTACTATTATGAGTCTAGATTTAAGCATTGAGGGGGTGCAATAAGATTTCACATTAAAAGCAACTATGCCTGTACTATGCCTGTGCTATGCCTACTATGCCTGTACTATGCCTACTATGTCTCTACTATGCCTGTACTATGCTTGTACTATGCCAGCACTATGTCTACTATGCCTGTACTATGCTGCTATGCCTCTACTATACCTATTATGTCTCTACTATGCCTGTACTATGCTTACTATGCCAACTATGCCTATTTATAACTACCGGAATTTAGGTGTGTTATCAGTAGCTTCTAGTATGAAGGGTAATACCTGCTTGGAATAGTGTAAATTGTAACTTGTATTATTTCACGAGTAATCTAGAAATTGTAAGTTTATGAAATCAAAGCATAATTTTTGATAAGCCCTGCATCTATAACTTTGTTGATATCCCACTAGCTTACAAGTAGGCCTACAACTACAATTGTAACTTGTATTATTTCACAAGTAATCTAGAAATTGTAAGTTTATCAAATTAAAGCATAATTTTTGATAAGCCCTGCATCTATAACTTTGTTGATATCCCACTAGCTTACAAGTAGGCCTACAACTACACATCACATGCATCACTGCTAAGGCTTAGAAAAACAAGCACAATGCTAAAATACAAAAATTTGGATTTACGGAAATTCATATTAGTAAATGGAAGGAATCGAGGAAAAATTACCAGCTAAAGAAGTAGGCCCACAGAACAAAAGAAATTGCAAAAATTTGTAAATTTATGGAAGTTCATGAAAACAAAGCATCTTCCCCTCTCAATTAGGTGAAGTTAGATAATTTAGTGGAGTTAAACATGCATTTTCGTATTTCTTGATTGATTGTGATTTCCACAACTTAGTTGGATGTTTTTTCCATATTTCCATGTTTTAGTGTTGCCCAAAAATGTTGCTATTAGGCCTAGGCTGGGTCTTAATTTTTTTTCATAAACTTGTATATGTGACTCAATGTAAGTGTGTTGGAGAGCATTTGCAGTTTGGAAGTTTTAATCAGTACATGTCTGTTATGTCCGACTATGTTAGCTTTTTATATAAGGTTGGAGCAAAGTTTTGGGTTATGGTTGAAGTTAGGATTGGTTGATATCACAAGACGTCATGGTAGTGGCTATTTTGCTGTTGACGGCATTTTACCCTTGGAGACTATTTTGCCGTAATCATTCACGTATGCTTATATTGCCATATTTGCTACATTTCAGCCAGTGACACTGTGGTGTAGTGGTTAGTGCGCTGGTCTTGAGACACCTTGGATGCGGGTTCAAATCTCAGCTGACAGAGCATTGAAAGAAAGGGCAGTGTACACTGTAGGGCCAGGCCTGGTATGTAAATGTACAGGGAAATGTACACTGGAAGGGAGTGTACAGGGTGGGGGAGTGTACACTGGAGGTGCAAATTTAATTTATTTTTAAAATTGACCAATCAGAGATGACCAAAAGTCACATGTTTAGTACGTCATTAAGATTGACCAATCACAAATAACTCATTGCAAAATAGTCTCTGAGGGTAAAATGCCGTTGATGGCAAAATAGCCACTGCCTTTTATATAAGATTGGAGCAAAGTTTTGGGTTATGGTTGAAGTTAGGATTGGTTGATATCACAAGACATCGTGATCATTACAAGCATTTAATATTCAGTCTAAATCCCAGATACCCACTGTTGTTGCTGTGTAGAAGGATGTCTAGAAAAATATGCATGATGTGTCTGAGATTCAAATTATTTGGATAAAGCTTGTGAATCAACATCACCATTTGAGTTAGGGATTTAAAAAGGAAATGTAGGCAGTGTGGGCAGTAGTTCTAATTAGTAGGCTTTTGTTTATGATGTCTCCATTATACAGTTATACAAGGTTTGAGTTAAGGTTTCGGATTAGAGTTAAGGCTAAGGTTAGAATTAGTTGATGTCCCAAGACACCATCATGGCTGTCATGGACACATGATACTACTCAGTAGGGTTCTAGTGTATGCACTGCAGTTAGTGCAGGAAGTGTAGAAAGTAGCTTAAAAGACAATGTAAGTAGGGTAAGCAATGCATTGATGCATGCAGAGTTAAAGTAGTTGCACTAATTGGTACATATATGCAATGTTCTGCAACATCTATTGTACTTGATACCAGGGTCGGGTAAGTGTTAGTTTTTGGGTTAGGATTGGAGTTAGTTGACATTGTGCAGATTGTGCACATGTGCTTTTTAACAGGACTGGTGTGAAAGTGTAAGCAAAGTTGACATTTGTTTTGCACTAAATAACATGATTCATGCTTTTAAAGCAGCTATTATTTAAACAAAACTTACAATTTTTTTTCAGACTTTCTGACAAAAATACTGCCTTGTGATGCCTACCATGTGCTGCTTAGGTTTTCAATAAATGCACTGCCTAGGGTAAAGTGTGGTAATTACGGCCACAGAAAATTATGGCCACTGACAGAAAATTACGGCCACTTGGTTTTTCAAGTAATTATTTTACTTTATGAAACATCAATTTTCCATCTCTCTAGCAAACCTAAATTTTACAAAAAAAATTAATATAAAGGGTAAAATTTTTGTTCATTTTAGATGCTATTTTTTTAAGTTTTTGGCTTTAAGAAAAAAAATGAAGCAAAACAAAGTGGAAGAACAACCCCATCTACAAGCAACATTCTTGTAATTTTTGGTTCTAAGCATGTAATATGAAGTGGATAACAGCCTCAATCCTCAAATTAATTTTAAGGATCACTAGATCAATAGAATCCTATGTTAAAGACTGTAAGCTTCTAAACCATTGCATCTATCGTTAAAGGGGTAAGAATAAAGGTGATTGCCAAAAAACTGTACACTTCACCCTCAGGAATCATCTACAACCTGAAAAGCCATTTAACTGAAAGATTGTAAAAGGTCAAGGGTTCAAAAAGCTTTGTTGCCAATTTAACTGATAAAATCAAATAGCCTACTTATATTATTTACATATTGAGAATTTTAATTCTATTTAATATTAATAATCCCAACCTTACCTTTAAAGAAGTAAAAATTTCATGAGAAACATAAAAATATTTTTACTTGTGATAGAGCTTAGTTACGATAGAGCTTAATTGTGATAGAGCTTAGTCCCAACAGTGAGAAATTAGGGCCACTGATATGATGTCACAAAAAATGTTACATCGTTCAGTAATGCAAGACTTGTATGTGCCAATCAAAGAGGTATCACAGGCATATAAGAGGAGTGCACTGCAGGAGCAATCTCATCTTAAAAAATTGTAAATTAGCAGTGTATTCAGTTTAAAATTTCAAAAATGGCCGTAATTACCCCCACTTTACCCTGTGCTACATGTATTACCTGTTTTGTCTACACTAGAAGTGTAAAACTGACACTCTGTGGTCCAAATATGGATTACCATGCCCTGCTTTGTGACTCAATCATGCTGTTTTTGTGATGAGTAACATAGAAGCAACATGTTGTTTTACCAGTTACCAAAGACTGGGTTATATACCAGTAAAAGTAAATTGAGTAAATACAATGTGTATCGTACTTTACTGGTTTATTGCTGAAACTTTATGGCTTTGCTGGCATCACTCCGCAGGGGCCCTCCATCAGTAATGTTGGTGTTTAGTATTTTGGTTCAACCGGCTGCGCTGGCTTTACCCATCTGGCTCTTGTGTGAGCAATAGCGAAAAGTTAATGAATTTTATGCACTTACACAATTCTTGTACACAAAATGGTAATCATCATATTTTTTTAATCATGACTGGCAATCTTCACGAAGAATCTTGTCACAAATTATTGTTAACACTTGTGAGGAAGCAGTGATTGGAGCACCAAAATGGTGGTTGCTTTCATAATTATAGAAAAAAACTACTTAATGGTAAGCCTGCTTTGTGATGTGGTGTTGCCTCTTTCCTATTTATATTAGTTTGATGCTTGTACCTCTAGCAGTTTCAGAGGAGTTAAAACAGACGGACAGACAATTGCGCTTTATATATTAGATTAAAGAAGATGAGTTTAGTTACTGAAAACCTGCTAAAATCACACACAGTAAAAAGCAAGATTATTTGATCATAAAATCAATAGGTCGATGGTATTCCTGTTACTCTAGTTATCATTTAATCTAAGTTTTTGCTTATTTTTAGGCAGTGGTGATTTTGACATTGATGGCATTTTACCCTTAAAAGCTATTTTGTGGTGAGTTATTTGTGTATTTCAACCAGATCAATTCGTTCTTTCAACAACTTATTCTTCAAATTTAATGTTTTGCTCCCCTTAGTTTACCAGGGAGCTTCTTCAGAAAACGGTAGATGTTAGTAGTGTAACATATAAACTGTACAACATAAAAATATAAAAATAACCTGTATTACTAAACACTAAAAATTATTTACCAACAGGGCAGGCAATCACGTAATAACAAAAAACATTGTTGCATCACAGATACAGGAGTGGGCAAGTAAAAGGATAAATTGTCAAAAGAACAAATTGATCTGGTTGAAATATCATTACTCTTGACATACAAAGAATGCCTGCTAGTTATTTGTGATTAGTCAATCTTACTGACATATTGAACATGTGACTTTTGGTCGTTTCTGAGTGGTCAATTTTAATAAATCAATTAAAAAAGATTTGCACCCCCCCACATTGTACACTAACTCATACTTACTCATACATTCACATACTGGGTCTCTCCCTCCAGTGTACATGGCCTTTCTCTAATTGCCCCACTAGCCAAGCTTCCAAGCGGTAACCATGGCATTTCAAGGCAGGTGCACTATCCATGCACCACAGTGTCACTTGCAGAATTGTAGCAATTATGGCTTTATAAACACATAAAGCCATAATTAGGGCTTATGAACACACGTGAACAATTACCGCAAAATAGTCTCCAAGGCTAAAATGCTGTCGATTTCAAAATAGCCACTTCCTTCTTTTTAAGCATCTTCAATGTAATATGTACTTCACAATTAGTGTCCATGATTCTGTGCAACTTCTCAGCATATACGAGTTCTCGTAACGCAGTGTTCTCTTTTTCAGTATTAATCTTATGTAACCCACATAATTTATTAGTGCAGTGTAATTTTTGCCTACCACTTTGTTTCTCTTCATTATTCTGCTGTAGACTTATGTGTAAATTCACACTTAGCACGCTTAGTTCCCACTGTAAATTACATAATTACATTGCATAGAACAGGGGTGGCCAAACGTGGCGCATTGCATGATTTGTAGTGGCGCATTTGATGTTTTGGGCAATTTGAGGAAGGGTGTTTGTATATGCCCCAAAAAATTTGTCACAGAATATTAACGCTGTGAAGTGAAAAGAACGATGAAATTAGGGGTGATCTCCAAAAAATAAAAAAAAAAAGGTCATCGCCTGATTCGTCGCTTCTATGCGATCACTTTTGGCCAAATTTTCCAACCAAACTTGACGCCAGACTGGTGATGACCTTTTTTTTTTTTTTTTTTTTGGAGACCACCGCTGAATTCGGCCTTATTTTGACTTCAAAGTATAAATACATTACTACACGGTTGAGCGCAATGATAAGTTATGAATGTTTGTGTGGCGCATTTCCAAATGTATCTTTGTGTGGCGAAAAATTTTGGCACATGGACTGAAAACGTTGGCGCATTGAGCCAAATCTGGCGCATTGCATATTTAGAGGTGGCGCATTGCTCACTTTACAATCTCAATTTTGGTGCATGGTCTGAAAAGTTTGGCCACCCCTGGCATAGAATAATGAAGTATTCTAGAACATTAAATTATTAGAACCTATGTATGATTATCTATGCAACACATTTTACTAACCTTGCAGATTTGCACACATTTACTGGATGTTAAGGGGATGATGAGAAAAATTTGATTAGTGAGCACCCTAGTCATGCATCATGGACATTGCAGACATCATGAAAGTGTATCATGCTTTTTAGAAATATCCTTAAAAAGCCGCTAAGAATGCATCCAACCAAGATATCCAAGACAAAATGCCTCAGACACTAGAAGAATCAACCAAGAATTACCTGTGCAGCCATGTCTCTAAATGCATAAGCCAGCTAACTCCCCAAAGCTAATATGAGCACTGTGTTCCAAACAATTCAGCCACACTAGCTTCACCACATGCATCACCTCATGGAGGCCTGTACCTGATTGGCATATCCTACGGGTGGCCCTTGCATATGCCTTAGGCAGGCTAACAAAGCACCAGATGCACAATACCAATCTTGGCATTGCAGGGTTTAATGCTGGGCTTCTCAACCTTTCTTTTTTCATTTACCCCTTGGCAAATTTTAAAAGTAAAATTTACCCCCTATGTTTTTCATATTTTTACTTCTACAAATGCCTATTGTAATAGGTAAAAATGTGAATTTTTTTCAACAAAATTTGCCCCCAAGGCAGGTCAAATTTACCCCTAAGGGGTAAATTTACCCCTGGTTAAGAGCCCCTTGTTTAATGTAATGTCTGCCTGAAACTTGGCCCATACAAACCATCTGCAGATACTAGTCACATTTGGTGCTCCCAGCTAACTCCTTGAGTTAGTTGAGGCATTGCATTTCAGATTTTGAACAGAAATTTTAAAACAAGATAAAAGTACTAATATTTAATGTCATTACTGATTTTTTCACTTTCTGGTACATGCTTTTCATTGTTATTGCAGCTATACTCGCTCTCCGTTGTTATGGCACTGAAATGATGAGAGGCTATAGCTGCTTCCCGTGCAGAAGTTGTTAAAAGGTGAAGCTGTCAAATGGTACATGTCCATCACTTTTGTGACAATGTCTTGCGCTGTCAACTAACCCTAAACATAATCTTGCATAAAGTGAACATTGCAGCATCATGAACATGCACTAACTTGAATTACCAGTCAAATCAAAATGGATGAGGACATAATAGAACAGAAAATTTAGGAGAGTGCAAATTAATCTTGGGGTTTCAGAATTAGCAGTCTCCCACATGTGTTGTTGTGATCTGAGTGCTTTACTTGTGGTTGTTTGGTGACAACTCAGTGCACCACGCCATTAAAAACTTTTTATTTTAATGTCTAACAGAAGCTGACAGGACAAGTTATATTTACAGTTAAAATTTAGTTGCACTGAGTACCATGTTATGCTGCTATAATCTTTTGAGATAATATCTGTTTACACGAGTGATACCAAAATGGCAGGTTTTGTTTTTTTCTCAAGATGTCATTAGTTAAAGAATGAGAGTTACTATGTACATTGTTTCAGATTTTAACTGTTGCATTATTTTTGAAATAAAATGAAACAAGCAGTACTTCATATCTTTAAGTGCAGCAGAAACCACCATAGTGGTATAGTGGTTAGGGCATCTGTTTTGCATTGAGCAGACCAGGGTTTAATTCCTTTCTTAAGTCATACCAAAAAACCTTGTAATAGTATTCCATGCTTGATGCTTAGCATAAAAAGGATGGTGTAGAGAAAAAGTCAGTGTTTACTTGTTGTGTTCTTGGTAAAGCACTTCATTTTAAATCCCCATCTTTATGTCGCTATAGGTGGTGAGGCCAAGTAGTCCACTTATCAAGGTGGTCCTTCAGTTTGGCAAGTACATGCAAAACAATGACAAGCTCGTTTGTACTAAATAAATGAGTGCTGCTAGCTTACAGAGTAGGGTTTAAGTTTATGTTTCAAACAAGCCGTTATTAGCAATTTCTGAGAAGATTTGATATGTAGCTTCTTGTTTTTGGTCCTATGAATTTTGTCGATTGCTGGCAATCAGTTGCTCTGAATGTACATGTAACAGTCTGGCAATTACATATTTTTAATCAAGTAGTTTTTGTTTAAATTGGAATTCTCTTTGCATGATGAAGGATTTTGTGGAGATTTTTTGGCTACATAGTAGTTGCCAGTTTTAGTATGTACAGTTGCTTTATTCTAAGAAAGATTATTCATTGTCATAATTTTTTTAGTACTGCTTTTGTGCTTCATGCCAAATGAAATTCACATAACTTATTGCAATAGTGCTGTAGTTGAAATATTAATATTTTATTGCCAAAGCACCAATTGACCCTGCCATACTGCATGTCACTTACTACTAGTAAATTACGGAGTAGCAGCAACTATTCAACATTAAATATACCAGGCGTTCCAAAAGTCTTGGGCTAATTTTGATCTTGAATATCTTAAAAACTATTATGGAATCAACAACGCATCTGATATATTTTGAAAGCATGCAGTCTCAAGTTTTTCATGGAATGTTTGAAGACGTTCAATGTGAGAACCATTGGTCACAAGGCACACCTCAAGCCAATAGTTCAGTTCTTGCCAAGCGTGTGTGAGCATTGTGTTGTTAATGGTTGCAGCAGCTTCTGTTATTCAAGCCTTCAGTTTATCCACGTCTTTTGGAAAGGGAGGCACATAGACCAGTCCTTTCACAAACCAAGAAATCATAGGGTATGAAACCTGGGACCTGGGAGGTCAGGGCACGAGATTGTGATCATCTCACCAATACCATCCAATCCATCTGCCAAGCAGTGTCATGACCGTTAGGGCATGCTCTATTTTTTAGCTGGGCACAAACACCCATCCCTTATGAATTTACCATACCCTCTCAATATGGACTCCTTTCTGGTGCCTCTTTTCAAAATTTTGTTTGAAATGCATATTGAACAAGTGTCCATGATTTAGTTTTTGCAAATTCAAAGATGGAAAATGCCTTTTATGGTTGAGTGAATGCCATTGTGGGTTTTAGTTATTTAAGCTACAAGAAAAGATAGGAAAAAATCATTAACTTGACAAAAAACTGAATGAATTTAGCTTTAAAATAATACCAGTTTCATCCTACTACCATTCGTAGTTCATGAGATATAAAGACTTGAAATGTGCTTAAGACTTCTGGAACACCCTGATTCTAATAGATATTATGGCACCAATTAAGAAAGGACTTCTTTGTTTAAGCATATTGTTGATAGGGCTGTTCCAAGAAAAATTTTCCTATACAATTACACTTGAAACTGCTAAAGTTCACACTTTCAATACATTTGTTGTGGTATGTTGAGGAAATCTTGCCTCACTAGTTTACAGGTAATTTCTCTGTAGTGTTGAAAAATATATATTTGATATTATTTACAGATAGTTTATTTGCTGCCATGCAGTTATCTGTACTTGTATGTTCATTGGTAGCTTTTGTATAGAGCTGCTGCATGGTTTTTTCTGTTATCAAAGTTTTGTATTGTTTGCCAAAGATACCTGTGTCACAAACAATAATTCCACTTGCTTTGGGAAGTGTTTTTTTTATTATTGCATCAGTTTGGTAGTTGTGTTTGTGATGGTTTACTTGCAATTATTTTGTGTTATGCAATAGCATGCAATGTAGTAGTAGTTATTCAGTTTTTATCTGGTGTTGTTTCCTTAGCAGAGATGGCCAGATTTACCTCATTCCTTCTGCAATTGCTTGCACTTCATCTCTCTGCTTGTCTCATCTCAAGGCATCCTCCTTCTTCAAACCAATCTTCTCTGTCACCTCTTCCACTTGCTTCTTCCAGGTCTTCTTTGGTCGTCCTCACTTTCTCTTCCCACTCACTTGAAGATCCAGAGCAACCCTCAAAACATTATCGTCAGCCCTCCTCAGCACATGTCCATACCATCTGACATTATTTGTTGTTGCTAACTAGTCTGTAGTTTCCTTCAACCCCAACATGACCATTTGTTCTTCAGTCGTCTTTCTGTCAACAACTTTCTGACCACACATGGCTCTCATCATAGCTCTCTCCGTTCTCCTTAAAATTGCTTTTTCATTTTCCTTTGAACACCATGCCTCACTTCCATACAAATTGCTGATCTTATGCAACAACGATAAACTTTATCTTTCATCTTTGGAGGAAACTTCTTTCCAAGCAATAACTCTCCATATTTCCTGAATCTTACCCAACCCGTTCTTGCTCTTGCTGTAACTGCTGCTTCACAACCGCCACCAGCATTGATTCTGTCTCCCAAATAACAAAATTCATTCACTGTCTCCACTTCATCGTTCTCCTTCTAACCTGCTTATCATCACTTGTTTTTCTGGTGTTGACCTTTAAACCTTTACTTTCCAGTGCATCCTTCCAATTCACAATAATGTTCTAAAAGTAGTGGTTTTTGTAGGTTGTTCACAATTAGGGTGGAGTGAAAAATAAAAATTTTTGATTTTCAAAAAGTGGTATTGATATATGTCCCCAAATATCAAATGATATACTTCTATCATGATTTTGGGTTCTTGCACCCTCTAGTGGCCGTGCAATTTCATCGAATGAGCTGAAAATAGCCAATTTTGCCATATCTCACTAACCGCTTATGCTAGGAAGCTAGTTTTTGGCTTAAAAGTTGCAGAAGTAACACATTCCTATCTTTATTAAAGAGAACTTTCTCTCAAAAATGTTCTGAAAAAAAGTTACAGGCAAATAACCAATTATTGACCTGCTTCGCAAAAGCATTGATGTCCAATCTATGATCAAGCATAAAAAAATTGCTAAAAATCTGCTATTATTAGTAAACTATTGTCCAGTTCCAATTTTATTATAGCTGGCTAAAATCTTGCTTGGTATCATTTATTTCAGTCATTAGTAGGCTATTCATAACTTTTAGTAAATGTTAGCAAGGTTTAGTCTTCATAATCATCACGATATCTGGTAAGCAAAAGCATTATGCGCTGTTGCATTGAACTCTAAATTTAGTATAAAATTAAACTCCAAGCACTATTTGTAGTCAATTTATTAAAAATATACATTAGTTTCCTAAAAAATCAATATAGACTTTGAAAGAAATCAGTTGCAAAAATATAAATTAGCCTTGGTGATAAAATAACCTAACCGAACCTATTTTATTGCATATATTCTATATACAGTAAATTCAATCATTATTGTAACTGTAGCATTAGGCCTACTACACTACCATGCCAACAAGAAAAAGATCTAAGTCAACTGTTGCTAGCAAAAAACTGCATGGTGGAGAAGTTTTCCAAAGTTCTGATAATTTTCCATCTGGAATACTGCCAACAAAGCGGCAAGTCATTGAGCATATGCTAAGCTTTAATCACCTCAGGAAATTAGATACAGCTCGAATTGTTGCAAAAGAACTTCACGATAGATGGGTGTGGTGCAATGTTTATTCTCTGCATGAGTTGACTATTGCACAAAGAGTCCAACAACTGATGGTAGAATTTAGTGATTTAACAAGATATCCACAAAAATCCAAAAAATCGGACCGATACAAAGAGCTTGAAAGTGTTTTCTTAATAGATGCTGATAAACGTTTTGACATTTTTTGCCACGATGATCAACAAAGACGACAATATGAAGCTCAATATGGCTTAAGAATGTCTTCTGATGATTATGCATTTTTAGAAGATCAAAAAGGAGAACGCAAGGCTAAATGTTTGGGTGAAGTTCTACCATTATCTTCCGCTAATGAAAGATTCAGACGACAGTCGAAAATTGTGCAAGATGATGATACTAACACAACAGCTGAGCAGATTGGCTTTCACTCAACTGATGCAGAGTCGGTGGAGTCAGTATCGTCTGGTCATCATTCAACTTTCATGGAAGATGCTCAATCAGCAAATCAAAATCGTGTGAAATGGACCAACTTGGCAAGAGCATGCAAAAGGTATAACTTTTCGGACCGTGCAGGAGCTGCTGTTGCAACCTGCGCATTACAAGACATTGGAATGATTGATCAAGAAAATAATACATTTGTAATTGACCATAGCAAGTTACGAAGAGAAAGAGAACAGTGCAGAAAAGAAATACAAGAAAAAGAAATGGAAAACTTCAAACTAATAAATGGGCTCTACTTTGATGGACGAAAGGATGCAACCCTAATGATGGCTAAAGCACCAACAGGCAAATCCTTCATAACAACAGAGCTGGAGGAACATTATGTATTAGTGGGAGAACCTGGAGGATACTACCTCACACACTTGTCACCCCCAAATGGAAAAGGTCGTGTTTTGGCTAAAGAAATATTTGACTCTATTTCTGACACTGAACTCTGCAGAAACTTAATGATATTGGGATCAGATGGCACTGCGTCAATGACAGGACGATTTAATGGCTGCATTTGTGCAATGGAAGAGCTCGTACAAAGACCACTTCAATGGGCTATCTGCTTACTTCATACCAATGAGCTTCCTTTACGATACGTTTTTACCGAACTAGATGGAACTACAAAGAGTCCGGACAGCTTTAGCGGCTTGATTGGCTCAAAATTAGATGGCTCTGTTTCTGATTGGCCTGTTGTTCAATTCAAAAGAATCATAAACCCTCATTTTCCAGAATTGCCTCAGTGTATCGTGGACGACTTAAGCACAGACCAAAAATATGCTTATCAAATGTGCACAACTATTATGATTGGTTCAGTTGAACCAGACCTTCAGTATTTAGAGGTAGGGCCAATCGTTCATTCAAGATGGTTGACATTGGCATGCCGCATATTGAGGTTTTATGTGTCACAGAGTAAGCCATCAACAAATCTGAAGCATCTTGTGCAGTTCTGTATGGAAGTCTATTTTCCATCGTGGTTCGAAATCAAGAGCAAACATACAATTGTGGATGGTGCAAAGAATTTCTTTAATATTGTAAATCGTGTAACAAAGCTGCCCAATGCGCAAATTCGCATTGTTGCACTCAATGTGCTTCAGAGAAATGCATATTTTGCGCATCCCGAAAATGTTTTACTTGGAATGCTAGGTGACAACAATGAAAATCTTCGAAGATTAGCAGTCAACAAAATTGCAGCTTTGCGAAACTCTGTTTTTCAATGTCACATTCCAATTGATGATTTTGAAGGTGGTTACATGAATGAACCTCATTCTCATAATATCCAAACTGATATGAACATCAGATTGTTTCAAATTCCAGTGATCAACATCAAGGCAAAATCTTTTCGGAAAGTAATACATTCATTTTCTCGAAGCTTTTCGTCTGACTCGTCTTCAGGAGAAATCGACCAATCACCATCGAGTATTCCTCTATATAAGCGAGTAACACTTCTATCTTTTTCATTCTGACGTATTTCTCCTGAAGACGAGTCAGACGAAAAGCTTCGAGAAAATGAATGTATTACTTTCCGCAATATTCAAGTTTTGTACCACCAATCAACTCTTCAAATATTTCCGAAGAAGGTACAGCAACCAGCAAATTAACATCTTGAACAAGCTGGTTAAAACTCGTGGAAAGATCAGAAGTGCTATTTCACAAACAGCCTTTCTTAAGGCTTGCATTGCTCAACGAACACTTCCAAAGTTTGTCAAGTTCAGAATCGAAAAATCGTCAGCGCGCCATACTGCAAATATTGAACGTGCGTTTATGCAAGATGAAACGGAAAAGAGTGAATCACTGTCTACATTCCTGAAAACCAAGTTGCGCGCATTATGGCAAGAAGTCAGACAATTTTTGTCTTACTTCGATTTTGTTCGATTCTGCAGGTATATTGCTAACATCGATGAACGAAAAGAGAAAGAACTCTCCGTCAAAAACGAGCAAAATTTGAAACTTTTGTTTCAAAAACGTTTTGGAAATATGGCAAAACCCGACAAGGACACGATTATTAACCTTTCCAGTTACACCCTTTCGTCCAATGAAGAATTCGTCCTCTCGCATGGCTTAAATTCCTGTTTACCCCCAAACAATATCCAACGTGAAAAGATTTTTGCGGAGTTTGAAGTACTGATCGGCCAATTGCTCCACCATGTCCCACACTCCTCTGAACAATTTTCCGCTTTGAAAGCCAGATTGAGCGATCTTGCCCATGCCTTTTGTGGTACCCCCGTCGATATTGGCAACTTTCTCATTTTGAAAGAATGCATCCATGCCATTAAGTCCTTACGTAGTAATGAAAGTATTCTCATCACCAAACCTGATAAAGGATCTGGAGTAGTTATTTTAGACAAAAGTGACTACGTTTCAAAAATGAACTGCATTTTACAGGATAAGTCGAAGTTTGAAAATCTTGGTCCTGCTAACGAATTTGACAATACAGCAAAAACTGAGGGTAAAATACAAAAACGCTTACTTCAACTGAAAAAAGATGATCTTCTTCCCGCCAAAATTTACAACTCCATTCGACCTACTGGTTCTCAACGACCTCGCATGTATGGATTACCGAAAATTCACAAGAAAGACGTGCCACTACGCCCTATCTTGTCAATGACTGGCTCATCCCAACACCAATTGGCTCAATGGCTTACGTCAGTCATTGACCCAGTACTTTCCCTTTATTCTACTTACTGCATCTCAGACTCTTTACCTTCACCAATGAAGTTAAAACCTTCAAATTTCCGTCATCTGTTTTCCTCTGTTCCTTTGACGTCAGCAGCCTCTTTACTAATGTTCCCCTATCAGAAACCATTGAAATTTGTGCTGATGCCCTCTACAATGGCGACCTCAAAACACCTCCTTTTCCCCGCGAAATCTTTGTGGAGCTGATGCAAACTGCTACTTCTTCAGTTGAATTCAGCTTCAATGATACCATGCACCGGCAGATTGATGGTGTAGCTATGGGTTCACCTCTAGGCCCAGCCCTTGCCAATATTTTTGTAGGCTATTATGAAGCCGAGTTGTTTAAAAAAGTGAACAAACCTATGGTTTATTATCGATATGTCGACGACACTTTTGCTGCATTCAACAACGAAGAGAATTGCAATGCTTTTTTCTCCCACCTTAACTCTCTTCATCCTTCGCTTCACTTCACTTTTGAAAAAGAGTGTGGTGGAACTTTACCTTTCCTGGACGTGCTAGTAGAGAAAAATGATTGCCATTTTATTACTTCAATATACAGAAAACCGACTTTCACTGGCCAATATGTCCGCTGGAATTCTTTCAGCCCTAAGAAACGGAAAATAAATTTAATATCTACTCTTGTACACAGAGCTTTGGCAATCTGTTCAAAATCTACTCTTTCAGCAGAACTATCAAAAATCCGTTCCATTTTGATAAACAATGGCTACCCTGAAAATATTATTGACGCAGTAACAAAAAGAAAAATCATTCAGTTCTTCAAACCTATTCCGTCAGGTCCAAAGAAATGCCCAGTCTATTTACACTTACCTTGGCTTGGAAACGTTTCGACGACGTTCGAAACGCAAATCAAAACAGCCGTTAAACGTTGTTACTTTGCTGTCGAACCGCCAATTGTCTTTACCACCAGACAGCTTCTCCCTGCAACCACGAAAGATGTATTGCCTGCTTCTCACAAAAGCAATATTGTTTACCAATACCTGTGCCACTGTGATAGTCGGTACGTAGGCCGTACTTCCCAAAGATTGCAGCAGAGAATCACGCAGCATGTGCCGAAATCTGTTTGAGGTGGGCACACTTTTCAAGATCGAACCTCATTGGCCCATTCCTGTAAGCCAACCAAATCCCTCAACACCGAAATTTCTTCATCAGCGATTGGACAACATCTCCTACATAACCAATTATGCGCACAAAACTATTCAGATGATAAATTTTCCATACTTGCACATGGCCGAACAGCTTTCCATCTTTCAACTCTTGAAGCTACTTATATCAAAACATCAAAACCTAATTTGTGTAAGCAAAAAGAATTCGTATACAGCTTAAAAATTTCACATTAGTTTCCTCTCTTTTCATTGGTCGACCCATCGACCAATCACCATCGAGTATTCCTCTATATAAGCGAGTAACACTTCTATCTTTTTCATTCTGACGTATTTCTCCTGAAGACGAGTCAGACGAAAAGCTTCGAGAAAATGAATGTATTACTTTCCACAATATTCAAGTTTTGTACCACCAATCAACTCTGCAAAATCTTTTCACCAGATTGTTAACTTAAACCTCCATGATATTCAGCAACCTCCAGCAATCAAATGTTTGACAGATCTTGAGTTGGACAACCTTAGAAACTCTCCTCTGAAATTAGACCACCCTTGCCACAATCAGGCAGTGGAAAGACATGTGAAAGCTGTAACGAGGCATCAGCTCGTGTAACTGGCTTTGAGCGCAGAGATGGTTTAATCAGACAAAAACTAAACTCCCGAGCACTGATGCAATTCTTCAATACAAAACAAGACTTTGCAGTTTGTGAAGAATAATAATCAAATTGACATAAAAAGATTGATTAACTGTACAGGCACTGTAATACTGGACCAGTGTCACAGCCAATAGTGACGAGACACTTATAGCTTTGATTTTTCAGATGTTATCAGTTTTTAAAAAGTAATTTGTTCTACATACCATAAAGCGCTAAACACCACTGTGATTAGATTTTATGTGACATACAGTGGGTGCTCCTTAGTTCAATATGTATTCACCATGTTTTCAAATTGTTGAAATTAAGAAGAGGACTAGATTCAATAAATTTCAACCACTTAAAATTAGGTGTAACAAGTGAAGGTGGGAAATAGCTAGACAAGACATCAATCGTTCTTATACAAGGACACCCACTGCATTAGTATTTCATTCTATGTTCAAAAATCCGTTATTTGCCTGTAACTTTTTTTCGGAACATTTTTGAGAGAAAGTTCTCTTTAATAAAGATAGGAATGTGTTACTTCTGCAACTTTTAAGCCAAAAACTAGCTTCCCAGCATAAGCAGTTAGTGAGATATGGCAAAATTGGCTATTTTCAGCTCATTTGATGAAATTGCACGGCCACTAGAGGGTGCAAGAACCCAAAATCATGATAGAAGTATATCATTTGATATTTGGGGACATATATCAATACCACTTTTTGAAATTCAAAAATTTTTATTTTTCACTCCACCCTACTTGGCATCTCATTAGATTTTATGATGGGGCTTGCGTCAATGATTAGTTGTGCTCGTTGCTGGGCAAACAAAAGGTCTGCAAAGATGATAGTTCTGAATTAGTAATTGTATAGCACAATTATTTGGATTGCTTTAATTATATTTTTAACATCAGACATAAATGTACATAATTTTTGTGGTTGATGTTGTCATTGTAAATATGCCATTTCTTATTTTATGTTTTTGGCTTTTGAAATACAGAAAAAAAATCAAAATGTATTATTTAATGACATAACAGGTTAAAAAACTTTGTTATGTTGATTATAATTTTTGTAAGCCCCAAACCAGCTTATGTGTAGTTGTTGGCATATAGCAAATTTGTGAAATTCGATCTTTATGCAATCTTCAACAACTAAGGCAGTCACCTAAAATTAGTTTTGAAGTTAATATTGGTGATATTGCATGCTGTTTGGACTGTAATACTCAGTGAAAATATGAGTGGAGGGTGTAATTTTGTTTTTGAGATCACCCTAATGTGCAATACCTTTTGAAAAATAAAACAATTTTTTAAACAAACATTTATTGTAATGTCATCTAACCTTCTGACGATTTGCAGTTATTGCACAAATTGATGATTCAAATGATGGTTTTTGTGAGCCAAAGATTAATTGTCTTATCAAAAGATATAGCTTGTAAAGTATTTATTTCCAGGTTCATTGACCCTTTTAGGGACCACACTTCAGCATGGTGCTTAATATTTGTGTTTGCTTTCCTAGTAGATTTATAAGAGTAGAAATACAAAAAACAGAATTTTCCTTTGTATATTAAGATTAAGTCGAAACTGTTTTATGCTTTCACATTGTTTGTTAATATTGGTTGAACAACTTGCTTTTTTTTATTAAATGCAGTGAGACCGTATTAATTTGAGCTTCAATAGTTTAAATTCCTTGATTTTATTACACAAACCAGCTAAAACAGATTTCTTCCTTAATGTTTCACCTCTTTGATCTGAAAACCTCAAAGTTCAACTTTGACATGCAAATGTAGAAACATATATGTTCTCTTCAGGTGAATTTTACCTTGCAGTTCAACACAAAAGCCTAAAGTTCATGAGCCACCATGCATAGCACATGATTTTGCATGCACCAGTAAATTACTTCCAGCTACAACGTGTTAAAATCTGCTTTTATAGTTGCCTACAGTGCACCATTTTGAGGTCTGCAGTGAAAATTGGTTGCAAGCATGTCATCAGCAGCACCTCCGTCTAAACGTGCTCAAGCCTAAAATAGTAATAATCTGACAGCCTTGCTATTGACATGTATGTAATGAAACAAAATAAGTCGGATTAATGAGTACATAAATTTTAAAAGATCTAAGCTTTACACATGAAAACATTGAAACCTAAAGACTTGCAAATTTGATTAAAGTTTATATTTGAAAAGATATTACAGTAGTGCAATTTTCTCGCATTGGTATTAAAACATTATCTTTCCTTCACCTTAGACTGCAGTTGCTTTAGCTGCCTTGAAAATGTAAATCAAAATACCAGGTTTCTTTTTTTTATTTGAAACTAAGTAAATTATAGAACTGGCACAACGCCATACTGATTGGAGCACCTGCCTTGCAATTGGTAGACCTGGGGTTCATTTCCCTAGTTGACTTGTATCAAAAGACGGTAAAAATGTCATTTACAGCTTCCCTGCTTGGTGCTTAGCATGATGGAGATAGCATGGAGAATAAGCCAGAAAATTTGCTTGTTGTGTTGGTGAAAAAGTACTTTATGAGATGCCTCGATCTTCAGTTGGTAGACAGTTGCTAGAGCCAAACAGTACCTGTTGTGGTGAATCAGTCTCACTGAGGGACTCGTGGACAGAGTTTAGGTTCCACATTTATGAGATATTTTACAGTAATTAGCTATTTATTAATCACTGTGATTTATGATGTTGAGCTTACTTGGTTATGGTTAACACAGGAGTGCAAATGAAGTGCAATGAGCTGAAAAATTGCCTGAGCCTGTAAAACTGCACAACAAACAAAAGAAAATTTTAACTCTTTTTTGTTTTTAAATTTAGACTACCTTATACCACTATTGTTAATTCATTCAGTTTTACTGTCATCATGGTTGATAATGAAGAGGTAAGATTGCATGTATTTTTTTTACTACATTTTGGTGGCTGTATAATTTAATAATATCACCCAACAAGCTCACTAATCGCATTTGATGTTACTACTGACTGACCATAAAGTCTGAAATAATGTGAAGTGACAAAAACTTATTCTCAATGAACACTTGATGAAAACTTTAAAGCATACTAATGATTTTATACTTTGGCATCCGTGCTATTTCGTTTGGTATGTGGTTGTTTTGTGCTCAGAAATTTCTACCAAACAGTACAACTTAGACTGAACAAGGAACTAAACAATCCATCTTTGCCTTGACACTTCACTTTGAGAAAAGGGAGAATTCTTTTTTCAAGGTCTTAAAAAACCGACATCCAACTAATTTTAAACAAAATCATGTCATAAAAGGATGAACTGCCACAAAAACTCTCCAAAAAGGAAAAAAAACATTTACTTGTGGACACTGAATGATCTCATGATTATAATTTTAATTCTTTTACAAAAGTTTTGGTTTCACACTCATTTCAACTTCAAACGCGTAATAGCACTGTCACTTAAAAATTAACTTGTATGATTTTGTTTTGATTTTTATGGACCTTCCATGATTTCAATGAAAGGCATGAGTAAACTTAGTCTAACACATTTATTGTGGGCAATATGTTTAAGAATGTTCAAAGGCAAAAGTGAAAATGTGGTCACAAACAAACGCTTCAAAAAACTTGCAAACATAGAAATACATGAGAATATCTCCATTTGAATAGTGAAAAAAAGAAGTGAATTATTCAAAGTTAAAAGCAGTGATAAGTGGATAAATTGTTATTTTAAATTGGGTCTGAGCCATGTGCTTATTTCATCTGACGTAGGCTACAATGGATTGCAAAAAGCTCTATATGCTAATAGTTATTAAGAAGAAATTTTTTCAAACTTGAAGGTAGACCCAATTTATGGAAATTGATGCCATATTCAAGCATTACCTTTGATGTACTGTAGAAATACTTTCTGTATGTTAAGTATTGCATCTGCATGTTAAGCTTCTGCTCATGTATCACACAACAACAAATTTCCTGTGCCTTACACTAGACTGCTTTCTCTGTAGATCTTTGGCAGCACATGTCTCTTCAAGGCTTGAGCATTTCTCAAATGTGAAAAGTTTTTTGGTGCTTCCATGGTGCGTCATTGTCTGATGGTAGTTTTTCCAGAGATAGCATCATACCACCTTGTGTGTATGCTTTGGAATCACCTACAAATTTGTCTTGCCACATCTGGATATGTGCAGAACTAGACCTTCTAAGAGTGGTGTAATGGTGGTGAAGAAGCTCATTGTTGACATACGATGACTGTGAAATGAAGTTTGGTCATTCAGTGGATGTCTTGGGTCTACTGCTAACTTTTTTCTTTCTTTCTACGTACCCATATTTCTCCTAATATCAGGCTTGGAAGGAGGGTAATTTCAAACAGAACATACAGGAGCTTGATGTGGTCAACAGTATGTGATGCAGTGACAGCTTTAGTTCAGCATTGAGTTGATCATCTTTGTATATAATGTTTACAAACTGAACATGCATATTTGGCTGTTGAATAGCATAACACTAAGACACTTTCATAGCATAACGCATCGTGCTAAAAATTGCCATTAAAGTGGCTTACCCTTTAATTTGCATGCTGTTCTAAAAAATGTGCTTTGCAATTTTTTTGACGTTAGCAAAGCATTTAAAAACCAGCACTACTTCATGAGTTGTTGAAGATTCCTGTATAAGCAAATAAGCATTATAAAAGAAAGCTAAAGAAAAAGCAGTATGGAAGCATTCGTCACGAGTTGACATCTTTGTACTTGCAGTCCATGTTATGTTATGTTTGATTACATACTGTTGTGCCAAAGTGGAAATTTTCCTTTCATTCGGCCTACCTATGGTGCGTGATGTTTTTTTGTGGATATGATTCAGTGCTGTGTTTTAGTGCAATATTGGGCTGTTTCAATTTTATCTTGTATGATACTACAAAATGGTAGTAAAAACGTTGGTAAGTTTTGTTTACTTTATTGCTTACATAAGTGCATTTAAATTTTAAAGTCTAAATTCTTTTCAACATTTTTTGCTTGTGAGCTTTAAATAAAATTGCTACCAGAGTCTTTCTCCTTTTAACGATCTGGACAAGTTATTGAGAGTAGTTTGCTTGCTTTTGTTTAGTTGACAAAGTAATTAGCGACATGTTTGTATTAGAGTAAGTTTATACGAGGTGTGTTTGAAAAGTAGCAAGACTCGGTGTGCTGTGCAAGTTATATGTATGTTAAGCATTAGTGCTCTGTGTAACAATGTAGGTGAACCTCTCAAGCAAGCACAACTGCAGTGTCATCTTTCTGTGTAAACCTAAGCTTTTACACAGACTCTTGTTTGAAGTACGAGGTGCATTCAATAAGTTTCCAGACTTTTTTGGTATGGACACTTTTATTAACCGTACACACAAAAAACTCTAGTCCCCTTCAAAGTATTCTCCTCCGACATCAATGCACTTGTTGTACCGTTCCAACAACTTCTGGAAAGCCCCCTGGAAGTCTTCTTGTGTGAGCGTGTTGAGGACCCTCGTCACAGCCTCTTTCATGTCCTCAATTGTGGAATAACGATTGCCTCTGAGGTTTTCCTTGAGCTTTGGGAATAGCCAAAAGTTGCAGGGAGCGAGGTCCAGGCTGTAGGGAGGATGGGGAACTGTCTTGATGCCCATCTGGGTCAAATAGTCTGTGACGAGGATGGAGTTGTGGATTGGGGCATTGTCCTGATGGAAATGCCACTAACCTGATTTGAAGAGTTCTGGCCTCTTCCGATGGAATCTCTTCCTGAACTCCCTTAAAACTTCAATATAGTACTCCTTGTTGACTGTGATTCCAGTGGGAACCCAGTGAATGTAGATTATGCCCGTGCTGTCAAAAAAAGGGATCATCATGAGTTTCTGGGTGGACTTGCTCTGTCTGGCCTTCTTGGGTCTGGGAGATCCAGCATGCTTCCACTGGGAACTCTGTCTCTTGGTCTCTGGGTCATAACAATAGATCCAGCTTTTATCGCAGGTTACCAGGGCATCAAGAACTTGGGGATCTGAATTAATGAGCTCGACCATCTCCTTGCTGTCATTGCAACGTCTTTCTCTCTGATCTTCCCAGAGCACTCTTGGGACAAACTTCGCGCAAATCTTCTGCATCTTCAGTTCCTCACAAATGAATATGTGTGCAGCTCCCACACTGACATTAAATTGTGCACTTAGTGTCTCTATAGAAATACGACGGTCCCTATTCATGAAATCGTTTATTTGGCCAATCATCTCTGATGTTCTGATTTCCCTACTCCTCCCACATCTCTCATCATCCCTCACGGACTCCCTGCCTTCCTTGAATCTCTTGTGCCACTGAAAAACTGATGATCGATTCATGCAAGATGGTACATAAGCAGTCTGAAGCATACCATACGTTTCCGTGGCAGTTTTTCCAAGTTTAAAGCAGAACTTGATCGCATATTGTTCTTCTAATGTGTCCTCACGTCTAGATTGCATTTTTGAAATTCACCAGCTGTGACAATCAGGATTTAGTAAGGTGTACTCTAATTCCTGCTGTAGCTATAAATTTGCACCTAAACAAGAAAAAATTGAATAAAGCTTTAGTTATCGACCATTTCATATTACTCTTTTGCAAAGAATAAGTGAAAACTCTAACGTTTTCGTCTAGCTCTCATCAGGAGTTATCGCTAGAATGAAGCCTGGTGTTGATGACGAGGTATTTATAGCGAACGAAGCTGGTGAGAATGGCGGAACATTCTGATTGGTAGACAACCAGACGTTTTGTAGAGTCCGAATCAATGACGTAATTTTAATGTGTAGACGAATTCTTTTTGGCGGCAAAGCTCTGGTTTAAGCATTTTGATGAAAGTCGCTTCCAAGGTAGATAAATGAAAAAGTGTTCTTCCTTTAGCCAAAATAGAAAATTGGTTGTCATCATAGTGAGCAGCGCATTTTTTATTGTTGAGGAGGTGTTGTCCAATTGCCGAAGTACAGGTATGGTTGGATTGAGATAAGTCACAATTTGTTTGAGCTTGATTTCTTATTGCTTTCGGTATATGCTGTTTTATTCTATCCTGCAGTCTTTGAGATGTGCGGCCTACGTACCGACAATCACAGCGGCACACGTATTGGTAAACGACCATACTTTGTTGCTTGGTAGGCACGACATCTTTGCGGACCGTTGGAAGCATCTTTCTTGTGGAAAACGCTACACGAAGCTTCACTGCACCAAAACATGAGCTGACAGCAGTTTTGCATTGATTTTCAAATTTTGTGGAGATATTGCCAATCCATGGTAGTTTAAGGTAAACTGGACATTTTTCCGGTCCTTCTTTTGGCGGTAATTTAAACTGTTCAATCTTCCTTTTTATTCTCGAATTAATTACATTTTCTGGATAACCATTGGAGTAGAGAATCGATCGAATGAAATCTATTTCCTGGGGTAATTTTGAAGGCGAACAAATTTCCAAAGCTCAGTGGACAAGAGTTCCAATAAGATTGTTTTTTCTGCTTTTGGGTCCAAACGAATCCCAGCGATTGTACTGGCCGGAAAATGAAGGTTTTCGGTAAACGGAAGTTAAAAATTTTTTGTTACTTTTTTCCACAAGCACATCCAAAAAAGGTAATTTGCCATTGACTTCTTTCTCATGCATGAAATTGAGGGACTGATGCAGTGAATTGAGTTGCTTTAAGAAAAGATTGCAATTGAGCTCATCCTCAAACATGGCAAAGGTGTCATCCACATATCTGAAATAGATTAAAGGTTGATTGTTGTCAATAAATAATTTTTCTTCTTGATATCCGACAAAGATATTCGCTAGGGCTGGACCAAGTGGACTGCCCATAGCAACACCATCAATTTGTTTATATATGTTGTTATTAAAACTGAATTCAACAGAAGTAGTTGCAATGTTCATAAGTTCAATAAAGACGTCTTTATCCATGATTGGAGGAGTCAAATTGCTTTCATATAAGGACAAGGTAACAAGGACATTCTGATCACCAAACCAGACAAGGGTTCCGGAGTAGTTATTCTAAATAGCAGCGACTACATTGCCAAAATGGAAACCATTTTATGTGACAGTACCAAATTTATTTGCCTAGGCCCGGTGGAAGAAAATGATAACACTGCCAAGCTGGAGACTAAATTGCAAAGACGGCTACTGCAACTAAAGAAAGATCATCAAATTACACCTTCAATATACAATGACATTCGGCCTACAGGTTCACAAAGACCCAGAATGTATGGACTTCCCAAAACCCACAAAGCATCTATTCCTCTGAGACCAATTCTCTCCATGATTGGTTCATCTCAACATGAGTTGGCCAAGTGGCTCTGCACAATACTTCAACCGGTGCTTGATCGATACTCAGCCCACTGTATTAAAGACTCGTTTACTTTCGCTAGAACAATTCAAGATCTTACTACAGACTCGGATCAAACTTTTCTGTGTTCATTTGATATCTCCAGCCTTTTCACCAACATTCCATTGGAAGAAACTATCCAAATTTGTGCGGACTCCTTATATGAAAGCAATTTGACTGCTCCAATCATGGATAAAGACGTCTTTATTGAACTTATGAACATTGCAACTACTTCTGTTGAATTCAGTTTTAATAACAACATATATAAACAAATTGATGGTGTTGCTATGGGCAGTCCACTTGGTCCAGCCCTAGCGAATATCTTTGTCGGATATCAAGAAGAAAAATTATTTATTGACAACAATCAACCTTTAATCTATTTCAGATATGTGGATGACACCTTTGCCATGTTTGAGGATGAGCTCAATTGCAATCTTTTCTTAAAGCAACTCAATTCACTGCATCAGTCCCTCAATTTCACGCATGAGAAAGAAGTCAATGGCAAATTACCTTTTTTGGATGTGCTTGTGGAAAAAAGTAACAAAAAATTTTTAACTTCCGTTTACCGAAAACCTTCATTTTCCGGCCAGTACAATCGCTGGGATTCGTTTGGACCCAAAAGCAGAAAAAACAATCTTATTGGAACTCTTGTCCACCAAGCTTTGGAAATTTGTTCGCCTTCAAAATTACCCCAGGAAATAGATTTCATTCGATCGATTCTCTACTCCAATGGTTATCCAGAAAATGTAATTAATTCGAGAATAAAAAGGAAGATTGAACAGTTTAAATTACTGCCAAAAGAAGGACCGGAAAAATGTCCAGTTTACCTTAAACTACCATGGATTGGCAATATCTCCACAAAATTTGAAAATCAATGCAAAACTGCTGTCAGCTCATGTTTTGGTGCAGTGAAGCTTCGTGTAGCGTTTTCCACAAGAAAGATGCTTCCAACGGTCCGCAAAGATGTCGTGCCTACCAAGCAACAAAGTATGGTCGTTTACCAATACGTGTGCCGCTGTGATTGTCGGTACGTAGGCCGCACATCTCAAAGACTGCAGGATAGAATAAAACAGCATATACCGAAAGCAATAAGAAATCAAGCTCAAACAAATTGTGACTTATCTCAATCCAACCATACCTGTACTTCGGCAATTGGACAACACCTCCTCAACAATAAAAAATGTGCTGCTCACTATGATGACAACCAATTTTCTATTTTGGCTAAAGGAAGAACACTTTTTCATTTATCTACCTTGGAAGCGACTTTCATCAAAATGCTTAAACCAGAGCTTTGCCGCCAAAAAGAATTCGTCTACACATTAAAATTACGTCATTGATTCGGACTCGACAAAACGTCTGGTTGTCTACCAATCAGAATGTTCCGCCATTCTCACCAGCTTCGTTCGCTATAAATACCTCGTCATCAACACCAGGCTTCATTCTAGCGATAACTCCTGATGAGAGCTAGACGAAAACGTTAGAGTTTTCACTTATTCTTTGCAAAAGAGTAATATGAAATGGTCGATAACTAAAGCTTTATTCAAATTTTGTACCACTTCTCATCTTTTCAAGAAAAAATTGGTCAATCATCTCATAAGGAGTATAGTAATAACATACTTAAATATCTCGAGTTTACAGCAATTATAAATGCCTGTACAAAAAAAGTCTGGAAACTTATTGAATGCACCTCGTAACTCTTAATCCAACATTTTTAACCAGGCTTTCGTGAAACCTAAAGGTTTCACAAAAAGCCCCTAAGGGTTCTGTCAGAGCAAGTAAGATAATTTCAAATAAAGAATATTATTTACCATATTTTCCGGTTAATAAGTTGAGGCCCATTTTTATCTCAGAAAATGAGGGTTTTTTGCTAATTATTTAATATTATTTTGGCCAATAAGCTGACCCCAGAAAATCAGGTCCAAAATTAAGGTCCTGAAATAATTAGATGGAAAATACGATAATTTCAAACACAATATATTTTTGGTTATTGTAATCCACACTATCAAGTGCAATTCTGTCTGTGTGTTTTAGCTCCTCTAAAACTACTGGACATATAAGCATCAAACTTGGCATGATTGATCACCACCTCAGGGCAAGTGTCATAAGGGGGTTTGCAAATCACATTTCTTGACTGAGAATTGCAATTTTTAGCTTGAATATAATTGTTACTGACATACTGAGCTCCTCAAATTTTATCTTTTCAAGATTTCACATCACTTTATAATTAACAATTACCTGTAAAACATATTTTCCTCATTTACTCAAGAAGTAATGATCGTAGAAATATGATTAAGATCTTTTTTTGGCAGATGTTAATAAGGTGCTCTTGATAGAAATATTTAAAGATGAATTGATGATGGAACAATAGCTTTATTAATAAAGCAATTTATGTCTTTCAAGCATGCTTCTCATTATTTTTTCTGCTCGCTTCAAACTCACTCTATGATGTCATAATACGTCTGGTACCATCAACACAGTCTTTTGCTAGCAGAGATCATTTTATGATAGTTTTTTTCCAAAATTGCAACATTATTTCTACAAAATCAATTTACTTAGAAACTGATTTTTGACCCCATTTCTCAACCGATTTTCAAAATTCATTAACAGATTAAAGTTAATTTTAAGGCAATTCTGATAATAGCTCGTATATGACATGTATGGTTACTGTTTGTTTTTATATAAAAAAAAACTGACCTTCAACACTAGTAATGTAACTTTTTGCTCCCTCCTGAAGAGTGTTTAGCTGACTAGATACGGTTTACCTAAATCTTTAAGATTGTGATAAGGTACTAAGTGTTAGTGTCATGTGAAAAGTGAGGAAATTTGTTTTCTAGCAATATATAACTCCACTTAGTTAGGGATAGGAATTAGTGTATAATATCTGATCAGCATTTGGTTGCCATACACTATTTTCCATTATTAGTTGAAAAATTTTTCTACAATGCCTAGGCATCTTGCAAGTTGCAAAAAAAGTTAGTTGCTTGGTTTATTTCCACTACTATTCTCACAAGGATGGTTCTTTGGTATTATCTGCCTATATTTCCAAAAAGATCTATCACAAAAAGAAGTCTTTAAAAATTTTTTAATGCAGCCTTCCAGTCAAAAGCACTCTAAATTTTGGTTGCTGGCTTTCACAAATCTGCAATTTTTTGAAAAACTAAGTTTTGTGGTACATTTTATCTTTTCTTTTCAAGATCATGGTTCTCTGGCATCATCTATCAAAATTTTCAAAAAGATTTATCTAAAAATGAAATCTGTATGAGACATTGGTGATTCCCCTACAACAAACGGAGGGGTAAAGATGGTGCTGTTTTATCTCTATGACAAAATTTAGTTTATTTGCATATCGTCTAAATTTTGAACCAGTTTTCTTTGCAGTTATGTGAAGATTGCACAGCTGGCTGATTTGATATTCTTAACTTTGACATTAGTGATGGGGGCCCTGCTATTGTAATAACTTAACTGTAAGTGCTTCATTTTGGGTTGGTTTGTACTTTGCATGGTTGTGTTTATGCCACAACCAAGCAACATGTGTCCAGCCAGAGGCTTTAGGTCAGGGGTGGCCAACCGTGGCGCATTGCGCCAAATTTGGCGCATTGCATGTTTAGAGGTGGCGCATTCCAGGTTTAAGATTTTTCGGGCAATTTGGGTAAGTGTCCTTTCATCTGGCCGAAAAATTTGTCACTCCAATAACATCTTCAAAAAAAACAAAAAAAGTCCGCACTTGGTTGGCCTCACGTTTGGTGGCATATTTAAGCCAAAAGTGATGGAAAAGGTGCAGCGAAACAGGGGATGACCTTTTTTTTTTCTTTTTTTTTGGAGATCACCGCTGAATATGGCCTTGTTTTGACTTCAAAGTATAAAATTGATACTTTGAAGTCAAAACAAGGCCATATTCAGCGGTGATCTCCAAAAAAAAAAAAAAAAAAGGTCATATATTTATTCTATAAATATATTACTACACGTTTGAGAGCAATGAAAAGCTATGAATGTTTGTGTGGCGCATCTTCAAATGAATGCTCGTGTGGCGAAAAATTTTGGCGCATGGACTGAAAAGGTTGGCCACCCCTGCCCTACATTTATGGCGCATCCGACACGGGTTGGTAGAAGAGTTGGTGCTTTGCATAAAAAGCTTGGCCATCCCTGCTTTAGGTGTTACAAATAACCATACAATAACAAAAAAGTAGTAAGTAGTGGTATTAATATTCAATAGTTTACTCCTGAAAATACATATCAATCACTTTAGCACCCCCCTTCCTACTGCACAACTTTGAAGTTATGCTTCCATGCACCTCATAAAATAAATAAACAAGCTTTTTAAAATTATTGGCCATTTTAATTGTGAGCAAGTTCATCTCTTCAAGTACCAAACAAGGCAAGCAAAATGTAGCCAGGGACTTCAAAAACTTTGGGAGAAATATAGTGGCAAAGCACTACCCCCAACAGTGTTTTTTCAGGCTTAATTCCTAGTACAAAACAGTACTTTCGATTTTGAAACAAGCATTGCACATGTCAACTACAAATTAAGTTTTCATTACTATTCTTACTAATATCAATTGGGTGAACTTGGCTTAGCTGGCTCAACCGATATTGTTAACATCAACATTACTGATGGGGGCTCAGCTATTGTAATAACTTAACTGCTCCGTTTTGGATTAGTTTGCTCTTTGCCTGGCTGTGTTTATGCCACAACCAAGAAAGATGCACCTGGCCTGAGATTTTGTGGGAGAATGTGTGGAGAATATGTGGGAGAATAAAAAGGAGTCAAAGTTTGGCCTGACCTTTTTTTGTGGCAGTTCAACGTCTCACATAAACATTGCACAGCTGTGATGCAATAGCGAGTGATGGTAACTTCAAATATCACACATGCCATTGCTATTCTTCTTTTCTATTGTAAATTCTCTTTTAAGCAACTGACAGGAGGTAAGATCAAAAGTTTTGTTTTCTTTACTTTTTCCAGTCAATTTCAATTGTAGCTAAACAGCAGTAAAGCAAATAGCTCTCAAACTTTCACTTCAACACAAGATATCAGTTTTTGAAGAAGTTGCAAACTGGAATTGGATATATTCTGTATGTTTTCTGTACGTTTCAACACTAACTTCATTTGTGCTTGTTTAGATAAAAAAGAACATAGCTCTTGGTTTCAGTTCAGCACAAAAAAACACCATTTTTCAAGGAAATGGCTCAGTTTTTGTAAATTACAAATAAGTAATTCTCACGTGCCATTAGTGAAAACCAAAAGTAAAATAGAATATGATGTCTGATCAACTTCACTTTTAAATGCCCTCCAGAATTTTTTAAAAATAAATGTAGTTGACAGGTATGTGCTGTGATAGCTCACCATCATGATTGAAATAAGCCTTAAAACACAAAGAAAAAAATTAAATTGCAGTTTTGATTTCTTTATAAACTTTTCATGTTGAAATCTAACCTTTTGTGGTTTAATTGTTTGAAAGGTAATTTGTCATAGAGTAAAATTTGGCTATGACTTTATGGGATTAAAAAAACTGTCGTTCACTATGTATCTTCACAATTGTCTTTTGATTCAACATTAAGATTTATTTATCCAATCTGTTTTACCAGGATAAAGAAAAATTGCTCAATAGTGGAAACTAACTGAAAGTTGTGCATTGCGCTAAGAAAACTTCTTCTAAAGTGTAATTGTGCATGAGCAGTTATTGCAGTCTTTTACATCTATTGATGTACAGTAGCACCCAGTAAAATAGGTTGGGTCCCCCAAAATTTTTTTTGGGGAGTTCAGCCCCCTTTTAAATGCTGTAAAAGTATGTGGTTTTACCCGAAGAATATATCATAATCTTTTATGCAGTCAGCACCTTTGAGTGAAATCCTAAAGTTTTTATATACAGTTACAAATATCTACAAATATCAGCATTTCAATTTTTTACTAGACTTAAAAAGCAGCCTTTGTCAAAACTCCTGAATATTTGCGTCCACAAATTTCTTTTTTTTCAGTCAATTTTTGGATGCTTTTCACAAAGATAAAAATTTGCTTATCAAATATTTACAATCTTTTTTCAAGCATTCGGTAAATGGTTAATAAAAACGTGATAGTGAAAAAAATATTTGTTAAGCTATGTTACTGCAGCTATCATTGAGGTTTCCATACACAAACTTCAGAAGTGTCTTGAACCTTCTAGCACAATTTTTGCTCCAACAACTAGCTGGATAATGACGTTTCACTGTTTTTTTTGCATCTAGGACAAAATGTCCCAAAAATTAACTCTTTGTTTTCCAGTATAGTTTGTGAAGTTAGCTAATAAGACTCAGGTAAAATTTGTTATTGTTTGTAAATAACATTGCTTTCTGAGATATGTTTTACAAGGAAACCAAAATGGACATCAACCTGGCGTTTATGCCAGGACCAAGCAATTTGTGCACAGCCAGAGGCTTTAGCTTGTATGAGGGGCAGTCAAAAAGCAATGAGCCCAGTTTTCTCCTGAATTTATTTATTGGAATATAAACGCAACACATGCATCTGAATAAAGCTCAGTAATTGATGATTTCAATGCTTCTTTTCAATGTAATCTCCTTCTTTCTCAATGCCAGCTGTCCATCAATGAATAATGATATGTATGTCGGCCTTGTAAAACTCAGTAGGCTGCAATTTTAGCCATTTTTTTCAGTGTATTTAACTTGTTCATCAGTAGTGAACTGCTGCCTCCTAATCACTTCTTTTAATGGTCCAAAAAGATGGAAGTCAAATGGTGCCAAATCTGGTGAGTATAGGGGAATGGGTTGCAATCATCCATTTGAAAGAAGTGATTTCTTCACGAGTTTTAAGACTGGTGTGAGGCCTAGCAATATTGTGTTACAGCAAGACCTTAGGCATTTTCAGGTTAGGTCGCACTCTTTTCAGCTTTGCTTTCAAATGCAAAGAGCCAACATAAGCATCTAAATTGCACAGACTCTTGAATTTCTGTGGTCTTTGGGAGCTAGGGTGATGCCATTCTATGGATGCTCTCATTGACTATATATATGCTCTCTTTGACTATATATATTATTCTATGGATGCTCATAGTGATGAACCCAGGTTTCATCTCCTGTCACTATGTGTTAGAGAAAAATTTCATTACCTGTGTGACAGTCGAGAAGCTCCAAACCAGCTTTAAGACTGGCTTGCTTGTGGGCATTTGTAAGTCATTCAGAACCCACCTGGCACAAACTTTTGCAAAGTCTAGCTCCTCCACAATCTTTGCAGCACTTCCATGGTTGATTCCAAGACACTCAGCAATGTCATCAATAGTAAATCTGCAATTGTCTTGGATCAGTTCTTTGGCCCTTGCACTGTTTCCAAAATTAATTGCAGACGACAACCTTACACATCTTTGTTTGTTGTTGTTCACTCAAACTTTGATCTTCTTCACCTTTAATCCTTGACACCCACTTTTTGACAGCACTGTAGCCAATTGCAGCATCCCCGTAAACCTTTTTTAATCGTTGGAAAATGTTTATTGGAGATTGCCCTTCCTAAACAAGAAATTCAATTACGGCTCTTTGCTTTAAAGGAACATTAAATGATGACGTCATTTCCGAAATGGCTGACAGAAAGAAGTTACATTCAAACACAATTTCTTAATAGTATATCTTTGGAAGAGTATCTTAACTACATACTGGTAAAATTTTTGAAAAAAATATAATTTTTAAGTTCATTAAATTGAACAGCGCTTATTACTTTTTGGTTGCCCCTTGTACATATAAGCAGTCAGCTAGAAAGAAGTCATACATAGTGGTCCTAATATTTAATAAGCTATTCCTAAAAATATGTGTGTTAAGTTACCGTATATACTTGCATATAGGTCTCTCTTCTTTACCCAAAAAACCTATACACTGGGCATAAATATTGGCATACCATTGCTTAAATGAATAAACACTTTTTACGCATGCTACTGCAGTTACAATTATAAAAGCGCAACCCTTTTTATATATAGTATGTTTACATTATGGAATCTGACAGCATGATATTTGTAAACAAATTTTTGAAAAAAGATGAATATTTGATAGTATTTGTGCTAGAATGAGCCATGTAACTTATCATATAGACTCTCAGCCACAAATACCCACTTTAACAAGCACAAAATTGGGATGCAACCTATGAATGGGTCAATCACAATTACCCATTTTGACAGTCATGAACTAAGGGTGCGACCTATCCACCAGTGCGACTTATATGTGAGTATATTTAGCATTACAATAGCAGCCTTGAACACTTTCAATGTGGCTTGTTTTTTGAACGTTATTCATGCATGGCAGACATGTTTCGCTTTTTTGAGCATGTCGAGTCTCATAAAGAGAAAAGGTTGTTTGTGAGCGTTGTGTGTCATAATCAAACTAATGGTTTTCTGATCTACTTTCACTGCATATTACTAGTTCTCATTATACTTATAGAATAGCGATTTTTACTAGACAGAAAACATTATCACTGCACTTACAGAACAACAACTTTTACTAGACACATGATATTATCGTTGCACTTACAAAAATGTGACTTTTACGAAACAGAAAATATTATCATTACTGGTACTCTTACAGAAATCCAATTTTTACTAGACATAAAATATTATTGTTACAAACACAGCAATGAGACTTTTACTTAACACAAAACATTATCATTATACCTACAGATACTAGTGTATCGAGGGAGGAGGCCACTGTGCCATGGCCCCCCTCAGACCCTAAAAATATAAAGCAAAATGAAGCAATTTTATCAAAACCAAAGCTGTTTTTTTTGTGAGTATTTGGGGTTCGCCTTGGATTTCAATTGTCTGTGCCTTCGGCACTCCCCATAAAGCTGATTTGTGACAAAACTTTGGCCCCTTCTTCAAAACTTTCTGCATATGCCACTGCCTACAGAAATGCGATTTTTCCTAGGCACAAAACAATGAAAGCATTGTTGGATTCAGTTACAAAGCCATAAGGAAAAAAAGCAAACCAACAAACTCTACACTTTACACTACACCACACTGTTTGTAGGTGTAGTGTAAAGTGTAGAGTTTAGACTACTGTAGAAGCTGAAACAATTGTTTTGACTACACCCACAAAAAAACCAAAAAAATGTAGGTCAGCAGCTGCTGAACGCATAGTGATTATGCACAAATAAGGTAGATGTAGAACTATGTCCATACAACTACACTTGCATTGATTCCCACACCCAATGGATAACTTTTAATTGCTAATGTAAATTAACGTCAATTCGCATGCAACGCATTTCTTTTATTGACATAGAATAACATCCATTCACATCGAAAGTGTTAATAATGTTGAGGTTTAGAATATTAAATCAAACAGCTGCATCAGCTCCACCCAGTTGCAACAAAAATGGCTTCAATATTTAGATGTGACGTAGCTTGATGCACCTTTTCTACCCAAAACTTTAATATTTCACTGCCAGGCACTCTATAAAATAAACAACTACTTTAAAATTGTTTGCTGTTTTAATTACAAACTAATTCAGTTCCTAAGTGCTAAAAAAGGGCAAGTAAGAGGTAGCCAGAAACTCTGAAAACGTTTGGGAAAAATGGCGGCTATGTGCAATCCCACGTAATATTTTTAAGGCTTAGTTGATTTCCTCTATAAAACGGTACTTTTGATTTTGGAACAACAATTACGTATGTAATCAACACATTAACTTTTTATTACTGATCTCACAAATATCAATTTGGCAAAGTTGGCTGAACCGATATTCTTAAACTTGACAATTACTGATGGGGGTGCTGCTGTTATAATAACTTAACTGCTAGTGCTTGATTTTGGGTTAGTTTACTTGTTGCCTGGCTGCATTTATGCCAGGACCTAGCAACATGCACTCAGCGAGAGGTATTGCTCATACAAATTCACCTACAGTTACAAAAAAGTCGTAAGCAGTGGGTCTAATATTTAATAGCTTAATCCTGAAAATACATATTTATTGCTTTAGTGCCTTTCCACAATTTTGATATGCTTTCAATTCAATCAGTTGGTGAAGTCAGCACATAAAAGTTTGTTAAGGATGTCTATGGTGATAACACCTCAAATCAGACGTTGGCAGGGGCTTAAGAAACTTGGAGACTTGTAGTGGGTATGTGCAAACCCCCCAAAAATATTTTTTCTTATCCATTGCATTTCAAAAACGATAGTTGTGTTTTGGAACAAGATTTGGCCATGTAAGAAAACATAAACTTTTTATTACTGTTTTCACAACTATCCATTGGGCAAAGCTGGCTTGATTGGCTGAAAATCTCAGGATTACTGATGGGAGGATGCTAGTGAAGCCAACTGGTCTATACTATAAAGCAGAGTTTTGTCTGTGTGTTTGTTTGTACATTCACTTTAACTCATTCAAAACTGCTGGGTGTACAAACATGAAACTTGGCCTGATTGATGATTGCCTTGGGGTGAGTGTCATAAGGGGGTTTGTGACATCATCATGGCATCAAAGTAAGAATCAACTTTTTCAAAATTTGCATTTCTTGAGGGAGATAAATGCTTTTTCACTCAAATGAAAGCCAGTCCCCTACTTGGCTAGTGATAAAACTTTATCTATTTAGGGGCAAAAATGACGTCACAATCAATGTTTGACTGCACATTTTGTTTTATTTATTCTCTCAAAAACTACTCATGGTAGAAATGGAATTAAAAGTTTTTTGGGAGAAAGTAACCAGGTGTTTTCCATAAAACAAATCATATAATAACAATTTGGTCTGAATTCACCATGAACCAAGGTTATTTTTTTTTGTATTTTGATGGAAAATTTTTAAAAATCAGTTTTCATCAGTAGTAGTTGTCATTAATTATTTGTGATGTAATATTTTTGACTGTAGTTTGCTCTGGACTAATGTAGTCCAGTTGTCAATGGCAATTTGCTGTAACAGTGAAAGATCTGAGTTGTGAATTTTCTTTGTTTATTGTCTTATTTTAGCACCTACATGTTACGTTAATTTTTTGCAGGTACTTACTTCTGCACAAAAAGAAAAAAGCAAGCAGTCAGTGCCAGGTAGGTAATTAGTGCTAATTGATATGCAATAAAAGTTTTTGTTTGTCGTCAGATGTGTAATACAGACAAAACAGATCAATTGCATTTCTCATTTTCTTAAATTTCTCATAAGTGTTTCATGACAAATGCATTGACCTCTGTGTGGCAATTAGTTACTTTTCCCTTGAAATACTTGGCAGTTGTCCTTCGTGGCAACAATTAAATTAATTCCTGCAGTTACTGTTTAAGGTGGTTGACCATCATTAAATATGAGTAAGTGTTTGCTCTGGTCATACAAAAAAGCTCTTCTGCTTGTTATTATCATCAAACAGACTTGTTTTTATGAGTTTAGATTAGACGATAGCTCCACAATGCAACACCAATCCTTGAGTTTGAGAACAAAATATGTGCTGTAAAATATGACATTGCTAGTTTTTGAAAACATTACAGTTTTTTAACAGAATTTTGCAATTGAGTAATAAAGTCGATATGAAGTTAGTTCGTTTTTTATATTTGAATGGAAATAAAAGATTAAAAATTTTTATGAAATAGTTTATAGCATAGGCTAACTGTTTTTTCAATAGAGGAAAAAGAAGCTAATGTAGTTAAAAGCTCTATATTTGTTTTTAGCAATGAACTGACAATTAATCCTTTCTATCAAGAGTTTCTGTCAAAAAAAAATTTTTTGAAAACTTGCTTTTGGTAAAAGAGCATGCATATATATTTGGTGGGCAGAAAAAAGTGATAACCCTATTTCATTAAGAATAACTCAATAACTAAGCTTTTCATACAAATTAAATTTGATACAAGTTATGAGTAGGAATGCACATTTTAGAATTTTAAATCTTTGAGATTTGAATCACCATGGGTTTAAATCTAGATTTGCATTTTGAATTGAGTAATATGATTCGAAATAAAAGTCATGAATTTTAATGCAGACAAGTAGTACAGTCAAAATTGGTTGATTTCATGCAAATCTTAAACTAAATCCTGTCCAACTTTAATTAAAATTGTTGTTGTAGTCTACATTTGCTCTGTATTATTTTGTTTGTGTGTCATGTTTGGATTTTTAATGGTTTGTTTGTGAATAGGATTTAAAATTACTATCCTAGTATTATTCTAGAATAAGCAATTGTTCTACGTTGTACAACCCCAGTCATGAGCAGCCAGTTTTAGTGAAGTGGTGACATTTTCAGCCAAAAATATTCATATATATGCAATGCTAGTCATTATTTTTTGGAAGAGAGCTTAGTTTTGCTTATTCCCTCACTCTGCCCAACTTTACTTGGCTGCTGAAAGTTTGATTACCACTGAAAAAAAGAAATAAGTCTCCTAGCCGCTTGTTGAACCCATAACTACTAGCATGCAAACCCAAGTGTGCTATGAAGTTTTACCTGACTTGAATTCAATGAATTACAACGCTTGGGATTCTATAACTGCAAAAGGTTATGCTGGGAGGATGGAAAAGTTCATAGAACAGGAACTAAATGACAAGATAGAAGAGAAATGGGAAGAAATATCAGTTACTAAAATTTGTAGGTCCATATCTTCCTTGATAAAGACTTAGATTGGTTGATTCCAAGGATGGAGGCCATATTGACCATTTTCTTGATTGAAGTTGTGGTGAGTAGTTTTAATCCAATGTCTGGCATTGCATATTTTGACCTGAATTTTTGTATTTTCTCATTATTCCTGTGCTTATGAATATTTTTGGGTGAAAATATCACTACTTGACCAAAACTAGTTGCTCATGACATGTATCAAATTTTAATTTGCGTTGAAAGTTTAGTTTTTGAGCTTTTGTGATGAAACTGAGTTATCATTTTTTCTGATCATCCAAAATAAGGTTTTGAAAAGGGTCATTTTATGTCGATGGATCCAAGCTATGAAGCCCACCATCTAGATTTTCCTGAAACTTCGAAATGTTAAATCTTTTGCTTGTGATCACAAAACAGTAAGCTTTATGAAAATCAGGCAGGATTGGGTCAAGTTACGACCATTCAAAATTTGCTACTTTGTGTTCATTCAAGTAGAAAGAAATTGGTCAGATTTTAACAAATAAATTTGATGCATCTGAACTACGTGATATCAAGTCTGTTCATTTTGGTTTTCGCACATATGTTACCTCAGAAACCACTTGGCTTATTAACGTGAAGTGACCCATGTGGAAATGCACTTTGACCTTTGATTCCACAACTACTGGTTGTAGGTCTTCAAAATCACTCAAACATAACACCTTTTAATGAATGCTAATATGTGGAGGTGGCCAGAGTGTATCATCACTCACGATACCTCATTTAAAAGGTCTTGATGTGTAGAACACAAATCAAGCACAGAAATAATGGCTTATTGAGAGTTACGTAAACAAATTTGCATCATGTAAATTGTGCATGAAAATTTATTTAAAAAGTGATGATTGATAAGATTTTATGTTCTATCATTTCAATCTGTGGTTTGACCCATAGCAAACTGCAACAGAGACAAAACCTTGTTGATTAGGTGGTCTTTGTACTACTAAATGACATACTAATAGTTATCAAGATGTATTTAGTGAAACCCTTCAAATTGGCGATTTAATTGTTGTCTCTAGCACACTTAGCAATCAAACTTTATGTTTGAATAATATTCAGTTCATACATCTTTTTTTTACCTGCCTAAAAAATATTCAAGAGGTGTCACTTTCAAGCAATGTGGCTAGATAAACCAAATTTTGCATTGTGGCTTTAAGTTAGGGTGACAGTATAAGTTATTGCAAGTTATATGCAAAACATCTTATGAATAAACATATATGGAAATTGCTGTTGTTAAAAGCCATATAAAAAGAAGTAAGCATCATAACTCATGAAGCTGAACCAGAACACACTTACTTATCTGTTGCCAAATTTTTTGTTTAGAAACATTGATCTGTTTCTCCTCGTAGTTAGTCTAGTGTAGGTACATTGTCTTTTATTAATTATTGTTAAACATACCGGTAACATTTTTTTGTCTCCAAACACATCTCTTGTAGTATCAGAAGATGTCTTACGTGCTGAAGTTGTTTGGGTTTAACTTTGTGTGTAAAATTGTATTTTTGAATTTTTTTGTTCAGCTTTTCACCTTTTTGTCAGACTATTAAAGTATCATTAGTTGCTAAGTGCTTGTTGTTATTATGGGATCTAAGGCATTCTAAAAGTTAAAATATATTTTTAGTTATAATGCTATATAATTATAAATGTAATATTGTTGTATATAAAAGTTTAATTTATAAGTTATAATTCTAAACATTATTCGGGCCATCCAATATATACGGTAAACTTTGCTTTAATTTTTTTGGTGGAGATAAAAGTTTACTTCTTTTATTCATTTTTCCACGTAATCTCCATGTGCTGCCACCCATTTCTACCATTGCTGTATGAGCTTTTGCTTGCTTTTTCTGTAGAATTATTTAGATTGACTTTTAATTCAATTGCTCATATTGTTTTTTATTTCCTTATCACTGGTAAACTTTGTTCCTCTGGTAAACTTATGAGGGGCCCAAACCGGTGGAAATCAGAAGGGGCAAGGTCTGTGCTATAAGGAGGGTAGGGAAGCAGTTCTCAACCAAAATGATTGATAGTCTCCGTGTTTTTGGCTGCTGTATGAGGCCTTGCATTGTCTTGATGCAAGATCACTCCAATTGACTGAAGACCTTTGCATTTGTTCTTTACATTTTTCTTCACCTGTCTCAGAAGCTCACAGTAGTTGGCATTGTGAACAGTTGTTCCTTTTCAAGGAATTTCTGTCCAACTGAATTGTGTCATCAACAGAATTGATGACTGCTGGAGTTTTCACTCGTGTAGGTCTTCCTGGCCTGTCTTCATCAAGACATCTTTCTGTCCTTCTTGGCATAATTTAGCCCATTTGTAGACGTTTTTTTGACTGAAACATGCTTTTTCATACACATCAGACATTCTTCTGAATATTTTAAGTGGTTGCACTGTTATACCAAAAATTTGATCACTGATCTTTGTTCAATCTTTGAGCAACATTCCAGGTCAGCCCTTTTGTAAAATTGAAAAGTCAAAAGCAAAACAATATGCTATGAAAACACACACTACATCAGGTTTACATAATACCTAAAAACGAAAACAAAAGGAAGGAAACTTATCTCCACTAGAAAAATTTTTTTTAGAAAAATTTACCTTATATATTGAATGGTCCTTGTATAACATCTATGGCATCCTAAACATTAGAGCGAGCCATTATTTATTCAGTTTTTTCTAAAATACCTTGAAAAGTGTCAGACAAAAAGCTTCGAGAATGGATACTCTACTTTCTGCAATTTTTAATGAAGTCAATTTTTTTGAATGTTTTGATCAACTGTTTTTTACTTTTTTGGTTAGTAAAAAACAGCCTACTTATCTTGGTTAATTATAGTTTTTGTTGCTTCTCCTGCATTGGCCTTTGAATTTGCAGTATTGAAAAATCACTACTCAATCCTGAGTGGTTGGTATAAGTAGCAGCCATGCAACAACCTATCAGAGTCTGAAAACACTGAAATTATTTCTCCACAAAAGAAAATTCTTCAGTTGTATGTCAGTTCTCAAGCTTGAAAAGAATTTTGTTCTAAAAAATGGCATCAAATGTTGACTGAAAACATGCAAAACTTAGAGCACTGAGAGCAATTTGATGCAGAGCCAACTTGGCTAGGGCTAAATAAGCCAACGTTCATTTCTTTTGTATTTCAGAAGTTATTGATGATGACGAATTAGGTTTATCTAATCTTAAAAAGAAAAAGAAGAAGAAGAAAATAGGCTTTCCACTTGAAGATAATGAAGCTGAAAAGAAAAACGGAGACATGGCAACTGTAGTAGGTTGGTGATAATCTAGTTTTAGAAGAATGATGTTTTTATTTACTTGTATGAGATTATGCTCTGTTTGCATGCCGTTAGTCAGACTGTTACCACAGTGGGTAGACTGCTCTGTCCCACCACCTATCCACCACATTAAGATGGATAAATGACATTAAGTGCTTTTGCCAAGGCACACAACGATAAAACTTGCCAGCTTTTTCCACATTATTTCTTTCATGATGAGCACCAACTAGGTAAGCAGTAAATGTCATCTTTTAAAGTTTTTGGTATGACTGGACTAGGAAATTGAACACAGTTGACTCAGATAAAACTAACCAGCTTTTTTTGCACATTATTTCTTTCATGATGTGCACCAAGTAGGTAAGCAGTAGATGTCATTTTTAAAGTTTTTGATATGACTGAACTACTGGCTGCATGGCAGATGCCCTAAAGAATCATTGATAACTTAGTAATAAAGTGCAGTGGTGCAACCAGAAATAAGCAAAGGAAATTGGCCAGAGACTTGGAGACACTAGTGTTTAAAAGCTGCTATGATTAATCTGGTAAAAGAGAAAAGGTGTATGCTTGTTGATGCCAAAGGGTTAAAGTTGATTTTTTCATACTTGCCTTTTTCTAAACCACTTTTTCAGCAGTACCAGTTGTTAAAGCATTTCAGCAAAACCAGCTGATGTTATCAGATCATTCTTTGTTAAGACAAGATGTTTTTCATGTGATGAATGAGTTAGCCTTCCTTGCAAATTATTTTGTAATGCACTAGATAGGTAGCCTGCAAAACTTGCATGTATAATCAGTAATGCTCAATTATCAGTAATCAGTCTGTCAAAGGAGAGGTGACATGCCTTCAACCATCCCCCTAGTTACGCACTGCATACTTGCACTCACAAGGGTGGAAATGCATCATTTGGAAAAACTCATTTTTTGTATTGTCATTTATTTTGATATAAGCCAATTAGCCATTTTAATTTTGGATTTATGGATTTTAGAATTGTTTAAAAACCCTTATAACTATTCTATAACTTTCTAAAAGCACCAGGTTGGTAAATCTTTTTCTTACCGTTTAGTCCTCATGTTCAAATCTGTTTTGTTTATAAATATACATGTATGTGTGTTTCATAGATAGTAAATAACTGATGTACTAATTTTTATGTTCATACGTTGTTTCAGAAGTGAATTACATCATGTTCCGTTCGTGGAACACTAGCAGGTTACTGTACACAAAATCATGCCTTACTGATTTGTTTCTTCAATAAAAGTATTTCACTTTTTACATAATGCCTTGTAAACTCAATCAGTGAAAGCATACCTTGTTTTTGGAGGCATCTTTATTGCTTGATATGATGCACTTCAAAACAAAGCTTGCTACATTTTTTACACATGATTTTACACATTTTATACATACATTCTTTTTGGACATTTTACCACACCCTTGAGAAGTTGGTCCTTGGAAGTGGTTCTTTCCATCAAATTTTACATCCTGTGGAAATTCAGCATCATTATCTGGTCTAAGAGTCACCTGTTCCTAAAAATCCAGGTGAGATACCTTTTCCTGGCCAAGTCAGCAATATATCCTCCGTGCTGCACTAACGGCATCGTTAAGAAAGTTTGCAAACAAGGTCCAGTATCATTTTTTTCCATGTATTCATCAAACTGTCCCTCAGATCAACACTGCCCATACTTTTGTTATAGAAATCAATGAGATGTGGCTGTACGATTTCTTTAGCTCCTCTTTTTATACTCTCCCTTACTTTGTGCTCAGGTTTGTGAGTTTCCCAGTTACTTGCCATATTTACGACAAAGTTGTTGTGCTATTTTGCAGTGTATACTTTTTCCATCACTACAGTAATTGTATGTGCCTCTTCTGCAGCTCTTTGCTTTGAACAAGTTGTTTGTTCACACTGGAAAGACAGGGTACCAGAAATTGCAGAAGAAATGGGGCTGAATCCGGCCATCTCTGCTGAGGGAACACCACCAGATAAAAACTGAATTACTACTACCTTCTGTTTTCTTGTATGGATCTTGTGACCTTCATTTTTTTCAGCTGTTTCAGTCATCAGTTTTTAGCTAGTGAAGAAGTTATCCAAATAAAGTTGGGGATACAGACCATTGAAATTACTGGAGATGATAGAAACCATATTATTGATTACATGTGCTCCTAAAGGCTGGTTAACTGCTTTTCCTGACATATCTGCATGTGATATGAATAACCATCACTTCCACACAGGTACCAAATTTTGTAACCAAAACAATTTGGCTTCCCTCTGATAAACATTTTGGCGATGTGGTGTCTAAAGTGTGGTGCCATTGACTCATCTACACTCAAAAGTTCATGAAAAATATCTAACTGAATAAATTTCAATTTAGCATATTATACAAAGGAGATATTTTGCTCATTTTATCTTCTTCTATTAGCCTTTGGTTGTCACCAAAATGTAGATATCTTTTGATTTTGTGTTATCTGTTTCTACTCACTGTATTATACACTGCTGAAACTCCCAAATCGGGCTGCATTGACCAGTAGTGATGCTCTTGTGGTAGGCTATGATAGCCAGTAAGCAAAACCACTCTCAAAAATAACTGCATTTCTTTATTTGATTTCGTAAAATGTTGGTTGTTTTGATCTTGATTGCTATAAGGGTTGGTTTGAAGAACAATGTGCTCCACTCTGGTTCAGAAAACAAATTTTTCCTCACTTTGTATGGTAAATTTCCCTCCAAATCTGACAAATTTTCTGTGAAATTAAATTCTTTCCTTTGATAAACTGTTTCAAAATCAGAATCTTTTTTCATTGAGGCAGTTTTTGTCATCTTGGTAGGTGTTGGCAAAGGCAGTTCAGTGTCATTACTTTTAAGATCTTCAATCTCAAGCTCTCCAGCTGGTTCATAAATTTTTTCCATACTTGTTGAAACCTCTTTTGTATTGCTTTCCTGATTACCAGAGTCACTGGCATTTGGCAGAAGTACAACGACATTGACGACATTTCTTGAACCTTTGATAGCTTCAGATTCTGCAATAATTGCTACTCTTGTTGGTTTTCTTACTGCGTAGAAAACTTTGGGTTCCATCTTTACTTGTAACTGTCAACCACTCGCTTGCTTTCTAACAACTAACTGCTTGCCAGTGAAACAGAAATGTCTAAAGGTGATAACTCTTTTGTTTACTGAAAGTAATTGTTACACGTGAGTAAATGCAATAAATGTCTGGGCTAAAAACTAACATTTGCTCATCTTCAAATGCAGTTGTACACTAACCTGCCACTGTTTCATAAATGGAACATAAAACTTTATGACAAATTTATGACAAGTTATTGGCCACACATCTTCCTTATGTTTGGGTGAAAATACTTTTATATCAGTAATCTAAAATGTATCAATTTTTGGATACTTTTGTATTACAGGAAATACAATTGGTTCTGCCTAATATTGCATCCACCTCAAAATGTAATTCTTAACAAAATAAACGTTCTTATAGTTCATTCACTAAGTAAGGTACTAGTAATAATTATACCCAGCAATAAAGAACAACTCCTAAATAGATAAGTAAAACCAAAAAGTAGTTTAAAATTGAGGCAATAGGATAGTTTGCAAGCATCTTGAAGTTTTGCTCCTTTTATGGAACTCTGGTAAAAAAAAGCTTAATAAACTACCACAAAAAAATTGAGTTTGTTTGGTTTAGTATTAACTGTGCATAGCAGTTTTAGTAATTTTTTGATATTTATGGTGTCCTCTTACCTATAGGCATGCTCATGTCATTGGTTTTTGTGTTGTGACTTTTTAAATTTTTGTGATTTCAATGTATCTCTCAAGAATGAATTGCTACTTTTGAAAAAGATAAAATTTAAGTTTTACTTCTGAAAAAGAGCAGACAAAAAGAAAGGCCTGTGGCTGTTGAGAACTGAAAATTTTCAGTATGAGTAAGTAAATGTGATGGGCAGTTCACCCTTGAATGGTGCACCTACTTAGCATCATCAAAAAAATTTGTTTTGAAATACTTTCTTAGTAACTATCCAATGTAGACAGTGACCAAAAAAAATTCAGTTTTGTATTTGTTAATTATGAAACCAGAAGCATGCAGATCTGCAACATTGGCATTTAATGAGAAGAAAATTGTATGAATCTCACAGTATATTTTAAGCTAGGCAAATGTGGGTGTTTCCCTTGACAAACTAGTTACAAACCATAGTTACAAACCTTAGTTACAAAGTTTTAAAGCTGTGTTTTGGTTGATACCAAACACAGAAATACTCAAAACTTAAATGTAATAATTCATCGACTGTTTGTGTGGTATGTTCCATGCTGTGCTGATGAAGAGAGACATTACTGATGATGATGGGTTTGGTTGTGGCAAAGTTGACGGCAATGTTGCTTATTGTCAGAGATTTTGTAAATGAACTTCTGTGGAATAGGCCAGCTTGAGAGGTCACTGCTCAATTGAAGTCCAGTTGGATGACATTGTGATACATCGCAGATTAGATCAATGCCCAAAAAGTTTAGTATCATTCCACCTTGTGAGAGAGATTTTGTCACTTTCTTCAACATATCCTTTTGGCTTTTCTCTAAAAGTCTTCTTGTATCCAAGAAAACAACATCCTACTTACTTTTCATGCATTGCTATGCAAGCATGATGGCCACTTTTTCTAAGAAAAGTGAGTATATCAAATGATAAAAAAAAGTTTCATGGCAGTCTCTTAATGTGCATTGCAGAAGACTAGCAACTACATCACCTCAGTCTCCCAATGTGCTCTTTGTCATTGCAATCATGCCTGCATGAAATATCAAAAGAATATATGTGGCCAAATGATTATGCAAAGGTCCATGCATTACAGCTAAACCGTGTTGGCTTGCCTTGAATGTATATCTTAACTAACCTAGTCTCCATGTGGAGTCATTTACTCATTGCCAGATATCTAGTATTTGTAAATCACAAAGCATTTAAATTTTTTATTCAGCAGTTTCACTTAAATGCAAGCTTTTGTTTGCTTGTCTTGCTGATCCGAGTGATCATTATTGTTCAAATGCAAGCTTCTTTTTCTATCACGTAATTTTTGGTGCCTTATAAGCATTGCAAACTATGGTGGTGTTACAGTCAGGGTCAAGTGACCATTGCATATCTATGATAAATGGAGAAAAGCAGAAATCCTGTTCAACTTCATATCTGCATTGCAGATTCTGCAATGCATCATATGAAATCATGTTTTTTGTTTTGTTTGGCACAGAGAATGCATTGATCAATCAATAAACTCATTTCAACCATGTAGAGCACAGGTGTCAAACTCAGGCTCGCGGGCCGAGTTTGGCTCGCAGTGTAATTATATTGGCCTGCAAGATCATATCAAATGTGCATTCAAGCTAGCCTGCCCCATGTACGGCTAATACTACGAATCCCGCAATGCTTAGCTAGTATGTTGGTGAGCGGTTGAAACCAGCAAGTGCTCTTTTTTCTGTTGACAGTTGTTAACAATCATGCTACAGTCACATCACCCAAATTTATTTTGCCCTCCACAAAAATGGCCAAACAAAAGATGGACAACAGGAGCTTTCAAGACAAGTGGGAGGCAAATTATCTGTTTGTGAATATAAAGGACAGACCTGTTTGTCTTGTGTGCGGAGCTAATGTGGCTGTTACAAAAGAATATAGCATAAGAGGACACTAAGCTAAACATTATGAGAAGTACAAGGACCTGGAGGTAAAGCAGAAACAGCAAAAGGTGCAGGAGATAAAAAGAAGTCTGTAAACTATGTTTATGAAAGCAAAATCAAAAAGTGAAGCTGCTGTAAAGGCCAGCTTTATTGTGGCAGCAGAGATAGCAAAATCAGCCCGGCCCTTTAATGAGAGAGAGTTTGTCAAAAAGTGTATGGTCAAAGTTTGCAACATGGTGTGCCCAGATAAAAAGCAAGATGTTTTGAATGTGAGCCTGAGCCAAAACACTGTAGCTGAGTGCATGTGTGAGCTTTCCACTAATTTACATAGACAACTAATAAAAAAGGGGAAGATTTTATTGCATATTTTCTTGCTGTGGATGAGAGCAGTGACACGTCTGATACTGCCCAGCTGTCAATCTTCATCCATGGAGTAGATTCAAGCCTGTGCATCACAGAGGAACTTTTAGGATTAAAATCAATGCATGGCACAACCACAGGAAAAGATATCTCTGGAGAGGTATTCAAATGTATAATTGAAATGAGCCTTGGGGTATACTTGTGGGACTGCCGACTAATGGTGTGCCTGCGATGTGCAGTCAAAAGAGTGGATTGGCCAGCAGGGTTTAGGGGAAGATGTGGGAGGAAGATGCAGGTAAGCTTACAGTTTGTATCATTCATCAGGAAGTGCTGTGTGGCAAAGCTCTGCAAATGAAACATGTTGTGAGTTTCATAACACGAGTAGTCAACTTCATAAGAGCCAAAGGTTTGAATCACTGGCAGTTTTAAGTCTTTTCTGGAGAAGTTTGTTTTGAAATACGGAGATATGCCCTATCACATCGAAGTGAGATAGTTAAGCAGAGGAAAAGTATTGAACGGATGTTTTGAGCTATGTGAGAAAATCTGTCAGTTTATGGAAAACAAAGGAAAGACACAACTGAGCTGAAAGATAAAAAGTTTCTGTGTTAGCTAGCATTTCATTTTCTTGGCTAGTCTATGACATTGTGAGCCATCTTGATGTGCTTAACCTGCAGCTGGAGGGGCAGGGTCTCATCATCACAGACATGTATGCAGGAGTGAGGGCCTTAAAACTAAGTTTTCTGTGAAAGACTCAGATGTTGCAAGGAAACTTGGGTCATTTTCCATGCTGCCAAATCATGGCAGAGCAAATTTTTCCTGCTGTGCTGCCTAGCACACAGTTTGCTGAAAAGACCAATACCCTCAGCACTGAGTTTTCCTGGTGATTTGCCAACTTTGAGGCTCAGAAAGGGAGATTTGAACTGCTCAGTAACCTGTTTGTGATTGACGTGGATAGCACACCAACCAAACCCAAATGGAGCTAATTGAACTCTAAAGTAATGTCATGCTCAAATCAAAATATGACTCTGTTGGTGCTGTGCAGTTTCCATGTTTCCTCCTTGACCCAATGCCACAATTACACACCCAAGCTGCTCAAATGCTTTCAATGTTCAGCAGCACATATCTATATGAGGAACTTTTTTCTATGATAAAGGTAAACAAAACACCACAGAAGTCAACTAACTGACAAATACCTTCACTCCGTCCTGAAGATTTACTCAGTTCAGAGCCTGACCCCAAACATTGATGAACTTGCATCTAAGAAAAGATTCCAGGTATCTGGCTTATACCAATGTGCAGAGTAAATTAGAGTGTAGCAAACGGAGCTTGAATATATGTTTCTTATGCACTTTTTCTACTGCAAGTTATGGTCTGCTAATAGTTGAAATGTTGGATTGAATGAATGAAATTATTGTTATTGTTTTTGGTTGAAATTATTGTTTTTGGATGAAATTGAATGAAAATTGAAATGAATGAAATTATTGTTTTTGGTTCTTTTGTTGTTGGCTTAAAGAGATTTACTTTAAAAAGGCATTTGAAAGGATGCAGGTAGAGATATACTTTATTTAAATAAGAAGTGAATATCACTGATGTGCCATTTATTTCAAATTTAATTTATGTATTTGTAAGATCAAGCTTTGGTTGTTTCAGATTCTGTGTTTAAGCAAAACTCAAGTGTGTTTTCATATTAAAAGGTTAAACATTACATATCAGTTGTAGTTAATTTTTCAATAAATATTGAGTTTGACCTGTGACTATACTTCACTGCTTAATTTTGGTCCATTGTGAATTTGAGTTTGACACCCCTGATGTAGAGAATGTTCATGTGTTGCGCTGTAATTTCATCTTTTGCACCTTTTTATCACAAATAGAAAAATTACTCAAAAGTAATCACCAACATCATACTATAAAATGCAACAATCTATTACAACATGTCAATAACCTGCGACCAATCTCAAACTTATTGTTTCTTATCAAACGGGTGCAGAAAAATACAACAATATAAATGCTAAGCCTAAATCAAAACAGATTTGCCATTGTGTGGAAAATAGTGATGCAATACAAAGCAGTGCAGTAGAGTAAAACTTTTATCAAAGGAAGTCTTATTTAACGAATTCTATTGTTTTGTATTGGATCATTTCACACATAATGGCAAATTTCTTGTGATAAAGGCTTAGCATTTTTGTTATTGTTCGTTTCTTATTCTCATATGATGAGATCCAATAAAGTCAAAACTGGGCATGCGTTATTGACATGTTGTAATAGGTTGTTATATTTGACAATAGAATATTGGTGATTGTTTTTGAGCAATTTTTCTATTTATCTAAGTGTGATGCTAAAGGCAGATTTCTTTTAAATAGGAGATTGCCTAAAAATGGCTAGCGAGCAACTAGCACTATCTATACTTACCTTTTTATGAGTAATAATATCTCTAGTAAAAATAATTCAATTGCTTTGAAGGGTTTTGTAAACTGTAGAATAGTCCAGTTTCCCTGTAGATGAGCCTCAGATACAGTAACACACTAATTATCTGGACTAATTGAGACCAGAGGTGGTTCAAGTAATCCATTTTGTGGATATTATAGGCGAAGATATGGAAATTGTAAACCTTGCACCTAATTGGCAAAGCATCATATGGGTGTAAGGGGCATTAACAATTTATTAAAATGAATATGCCAGGAAACAATAATGAGTATACCACCCAACCAATGGTTACCACCCAACCAATTGTACAGTACTGCAATCACAAATAATGTACTGTACAACTCTCACAACCCTTAGATACATGAGACACAGTTAACAAGGTAAATGAGAATGGTGTGATTATGCGCAAAAAATCCTTGTGATATGCAGCCAATCAAAAAAAAATTTTTTTTTAAAAAGAATACTGCGATGCACTGAAGCCACAAAACTTGAACTTGAAGTAGCGAGGGAACACTGTACTCTTTCTCATGCATTGCAACATTTTTTGGCCACTATAGCTTATAACTCCTGTTTTGTAGCAACAAAATTTTAAAAATTGCTCTGACATAATGGCTTTTGTAAATGGTTTTAGTAAAAGCATCAGTTACATCACAGCATTGTTAAGACTTAAAAAGCGCTGTGGTATATCATTTGTGACAATTTTTGTAACCTATTGAAGGAATCGGAGTTTAAAACTGATAGTCTTGGAACTTGATTATGATTAGAATTTTATGAAAACACTGCTGACCTTGAATGGGGTAGGAAAAATAGTAAACGTGCTGTAAAGAATTGCTTATTTTGACGCCGCCAATACAGCTCAATTGGCAGTACTGTTGTGTGTTAAAAGCAGTATTTTGCTATCTTCTGTTTCAGCTTAACTTTTTCTTTGTTATAAGATGGTCCTTGCTCTTCAGGGCAATTTTGACTGCATATATCTTGATTTGGCATTTAGAGACATAGCACGATATTCCAACTTTTGAGTTGAATTAAACTGTTGCTTAAAGGCCCAATTATTATCATAAAGAGCGTTTGCACTAAAACTTGTGAAAGAGAAAATTTTTTCATAGTTATTGATGAATAAATAAAGTGGAAATAGTTACTGAAATTTTGCAAACAAAAGTAAATTGTGTCTGTTGGTGTTATGATTAGAAATTGCCTGTCTTTATTTAATCTATTTACTAGTAGACTACTATGTTTTTTTACATTGAATGTGTGACATTTAGCTCAGCTGACATTTGGGAGATAAGCTTTTCTTGAAATTTTTGATATCTAAATAAAAGTTTTGCAAGCATGAAATGACTTGTATTACATTTAAATGATTGATTTTATACCAATAAATGGAGTGATTCTGTTGGCAGTAGTAAGAGTAGTTATTCAGTTTTTATCTGTTGTTGTCCCCTCAGCAGAGATGGTCACCCCATTTCTTCTGCAATTGCTTGCACTCTGTCTCTCCACTTTGCTTGATTCAGGTCATTCTTCTTCTTCAAACCAATCTTCTCTGTCTCCTTTTCCACTTGCTTCTTCTAGGTCTTCTTTGGTCGTCCTCGCTTTCTGTTGCCATTCACTTCAAAATCCAGAGCAACTTTCAAAACAAAATCATCATCCCTCCTCAGCACACGTTCTCATGTCATGTCTGTCAGCAACTTTATTTGCTGTTGCTAACTAGTCTATAGTTTCCTTCAACCCCAACTTGTCCATCTGTTCTTCAGTCGTCTTTCTGTCAACAACTTAGTCAGGTGATAGCAATTTATGGATAGGTACATAATTCCAAGTTTAAGCGGTAATCAAGAGAAAACAATACATGAAGCAGCAATGGTGGCAAAAGTGTGTGCCATTTTGTACATAAAAATGGGATATTGTAACAAACAATTTTTTGGTGATGAAGAAACATTGCCATTTTTTTTGTGGTTATCTATGCCTATTGCCTATAGGCACACTTGATTTTCTCATTAACTATTGGTGACTGGTGTATTACATGTACTTCTCTGAAGGATTGCCACTATTGCGCTGTTGCAGAGGTTGTGCTTGATTTTAGATATATTGCATTAGGCTATTCTACCTCACAAGCTACCCATTCTTGGAATTTTACCAATATGCACTCCACAAGTTTGGGGAAGTTAATTGGGCAGCTTGCAGTCAAAATCTTCTATAAGTTTGTATATGTTTAGAACAGCCAAACAGGTTTTTGGTAATTCATGACCACCATATTTTTTCACTTGTTCTAGAAAGAAACACGAATTTGATGGAGTTGGCAAGTGGTAGTTATTTGACATAGTTGTCTCTTCTACAAAACCTCATTGTTTAGGAGAAGTGAATGTGAGTGATGGTTTGTAGCTTTTCTGTTTTAGTGTTGACTCAACCAGATTTGTTCAGGTAGGGATGGGCATATTATCATCTGCTGACTAGTGGATTATGTTGATAAATGAATTCCAGTTGAAGAGCAAGTGTATTTGTTGGAAACTGAATCTGAAAGGTATTGTCTCCGTTTTATTGAGGTATATGTACTAAACTCACTTAAAAAAAATGAGCTAGTACGTGGGGTGAATGCTGCTCTGCAGATTATCTTGCTTTTGAGACACAGGAATAGAGATATGTGAGACTAAAAGAAGCAGGTGAGCGGAAAATCTTTCCCATCTTGTCACCTGGGAATATAGTAATGAAAACTACCAGATGAAAGGAAAGGAAAGGAATGCAGAGACCAGGGAAGATTAAACTTGTGAAAAAAAGATCCATGCCAAAGCAAGGGAGGTGCTTCAACATAGGGTAGGCAACTCTATCTGAGCTTTTAGTGGTGGATGAAAAAAGGTTGGCAGTAGCTTTGAGGAATTCAGTGGAGGGGAGCAGAAAACAGAAAGAGCATTAATGTTGGTGGGGGAATGAGACCAGGCATAGTTGAAACAAAGAGCCTTTTGCTCAGCTGTGCAAAGTCTTTGGGTTAGATCTCAGGTAGTTGGCATAAACCCATGTTGTCTCCCTAGAAATGGAGCTGTTGGAAAAGTTAGAAGAGAAGAGGAAGAAGAAGCAGAACCAGCAAAAGTTGTGAAGGAGAGAATAGACTGATTCAGTTTCAAATGTAGGAGAGAGAGATGAGCATGTTTTGTGCCATGCATCAATCTTGGCTTTGGTACTGATGGAAGAGGCATGCTGAGTGGCTGAGATGTAATCCTGGCACTTTTCATCATTTCTGTGAGCAGAAGCAAAAGCTTTGTTTTTTACGTGTTTTATTTTAGAAGGCCATTAGGCTTGAGATTGAAGTTGGACATTGCAGAAAGGAATAAAGATATAGCTGCCTTTGTTGCCAAAGAGGCAAAGAGCATAGCTGCAGAGGAAAGAGAAAGAGAGAAGTATTCCCTTGCAGAAGAACAGTGAGAGAATTGATGTAGGTAGCAAAGTCATCCCAATACCCTTTCTGGAATTTGAAGGAAGGAGGAGATTCATTGGGACAAGAGAATGGAGAAAGAGGGATGGTGAGGAGAGATGGGAGGTGATCAGGGCCCAAATCCTGAAGCCCCTCCAAGGACCAGGAAAGAGCAAGCTTGATCATTGTTTGGTAAGTTTAATATGAGAATTGCTTGTAGTCTTAGTTCACAACATATGAAGCATTGATCAAGTAATTATTTCTGAATTAGCATTTATAGCGAAATCATTTTATAATTCCTGATTGATGAAGTTCAATGACATCCTGAATAAGCAAAGTTACCATGTCATGCATTCGGTGATTATGTGTTATTATTGCAAATAACAGTTTTCTCACCACAACTTTTTATTTGTTCTGTTTATTAACTCCTTTGTTTGCAATATATCGTGGTTAACCAATATGTCTTGGTTAATTATTTTGGTGTTTTTTGTTTATTGCAGCAAGAAGAGATGCATTCATTTAAACTTCTTGGTAGAAGCATAATTTATAGGTGTGCTTTTGCACACTTGGGAACATTTTGATTTGAGCATGTTGCTCGTTTATTAATTTGATGTGTGAGTGACTTCTGGTCACCTTTATAGGCACAATGACCTCTTCTAGTGAGATGATATCACATTAGCATTGTCATCCTCTTTATAAATATATCAAGATGTGGCCAGCCAAGGTCTATGGGCTGCTGTTGAGTGATTTTTATGGTGCTGGTGATGCAGAGTTGGACAATTGCAAATAGCTTATCTGAATCCCTACACTTATCATTTCTATATATGGCAACTACATAAGCATGACATATGATTACCTATTGTGCATAACGCTGGTGTACAGTCATCTTGTAATATGTGATTTAATGTTCAACATTTTTCAATTTTGCGACAATACTAGAAATATGTAAAGTTTGCCTAATTTGTTGTTTACAAAGCCTTTCACTAAGGTGTTGAACTTTTTTTATCAAGTGCCAAGGTTTCACTAAACAGTTTACTTAATCATAAACTGCCAAGTGTTTATTTTGTGTGAAAAGTAGGATACTGGTTCTTTTAGGGGTTAACTCTAAGGCATTGTTTGAATTGCTGTTCTTTTCATGTTTCATAGTATTATGAATTTTGTATTTTATTGTGTCAATACAAAATTTGTCAACCAGAATGACTACGTCATCTTCATAATGTTGTGTGTACAACAGTTTTTTTGTTAACAGAACATGATGAGGCCATCAGCAACAAGGTTGTAGAAGGCAGATGACAAAATCTGGACAAGCTCTGGACACCCTCTAGTTGCTAGTATCTTCTATGTGTGGACATTTAATTGTGCTTTTACCTTTTTAGTGTTCAGCAAACTGCTTACCTGTTGCATCACCATACAGCCACTTTTTTTCTCCTAGCCACCCAATCATGAATGGTTGTTAAGTGTTGTCAACTCTTTTTCAATGTCCATGAACACACCAGGGTATTATACTGGTTACCAACTGCTGATACAATATGAACAACCACAAATTGAAGAGCCATAGTGGTTAACACTATTAATCTGGCTTGTTTTTTGAACATTATTTGTGCGTGACAGACATGTTTCGCTTTTTTGAGCCTATCGAGTCTCGTGAAGAGAAAGGTTGTTTGTGAGTGTTGTGTGTCATAATCAAACCAATGTTGTTCTGATATACTTTCACTGCATATTACTAGTTCTCATTATACTTATAGAATAGCGATTTTTACTAGACAGAAAACATTATCACTGCACTTACAGAACAACAACTTTTACTAGACACATGATATTATCGTTGCACTTACAAAAATGTGACTTTTACGAAACAGAAAATATTATCATTACTGGTACTCTTACAGAAATCCGATTTTTTCTAGACATAAAATATTATTGTTACAAACACAGCAATGAGACTTTTACTTAACACAAAACATTATCATTACACCTACAGATACTAGTGTATCGAGGGAGGAGGCCACTGTGCCATGGCCCCCCTCAGACCCTAAAAATGTAAAGCAAAATGAAGCAATTTTATCAAAACCAAAGCTGTTTTGTTGTAAGTATTCAGGGTTCGCCTTGGATTTCAATTATCTGTGCCTTTGGCACCCCCCATAAAGCTGATTTGTGACATCACACGATTGTGACAAAACTTTGGCCCCTTCTTCAAAACTTTCTGCATATGCCACTGCCTACAGAAATGCGATTTTTCCTAGGCACAAAACAATGAAAGCATTGTTGGATTCAGTTACAAAGCCATAAGGAAAAAAAGCAAACCAACAAACTCTACACTTTACACTACACCACACTGTTTGTAGGTGTAGTGTAAAGTGTAGAGTTTAGACTACTGTAGAAGCTGAAACAATTGTTTTGACTACACCCACAAAAAACCCAAAAAAATGTAGGTCAGCAGCTGCTGAACGCATAGTGATTATGCACAAATAAGGTAGATGTAGAACTATGTCCATACAACTACACTTGCATTGATTCCCACACCCAATGGATAACTTTTAATTGCTGACATAAATCAATATCAATCCACGTGGAATGCATTTCTTTTATTGATATAGAATAATGTCCATCTGTACCAAAAGTGTTAATATATGGGGTGGGCCAAAATTTTTGATAGCTAGGAGCCATTCCAGCAAGACAGAGCTCCACCTCATTTTGGTCTCCAAGTGCACCAGTATTTGGATCGTCAGCTTCCATAGGATTGGATTGGTTGTCACAGTTCATTGGAGTGGCCTCCCAGATCCCCCAATCTCTTACTTTTTGATTTCTATCTTTGAGGGCACTGGACGGCCATGGTGTATCAGATAAAGATACAGGACATAAATCCTCTCATAAAATGTATCACCAACACCATTACAAGCATAACGTCAACTGTGCTAATGCGTGTTCATTAGCAGTGGAAAATATGTGAATTCAAAACAATAGTATTCATATAGAACACATTATATAAATAAAAACTTGATCAATATGGATTGTTTATTTTTCCTATGTATCAAAACTTACAGTTTACCCTGCACTGTATGTTGATTTTATGAAGGAGCTTACTTTTCAACATTTCATTTCAATATTTCTCCAATGTTTAAAATAGGCATGAGTAACTTTGCTAGGAAATAGTTATGCTTATCTGACATTGGTCATATATACCATTTTTGTTGTTTTCTGAAGCATGCAAAATATCCTGGTGGGCAACTTTTCTGGCACGCAGTTCGGAAACACTTAAGTAGGTCACAAGACAGATCCACTTTTAAAAATCTGGTTTTGTTTGCATTAACGCAGGTGGCTGGATTCACCTCTGGTTTCTTGAAAGTTTGTAAATACCACTTTGCCATTTCTTTTTGTCAATGGCAACTTTTTTTTCAGTACAATCTGACCGATATGTTTTTCAACTTGTCTTTTCCAAGTCATATTTGGTTTCCCATGCCCTCTTCTTCCCACAACTTCAAAATCAAATGCTCTTCTCAAAACATCACCACTATCCCTTCTTAAAACATGCCCATACCATCGTACTCCACTCACCATGTCTAGTACATCCAAAGTATTCTTTCAACACAGCAAAATCGTAAGTTCTTGGCTTCTTCTTTTCTCAATCAACTTAACTCTACACATTGCTTTCATCATTGCTTTTTCAGTTCTCCAAATTGCCACCTCATACTTTCTTAGACACCATGTCTCACTTTATATAGCATTGCTGATCTTATGCAACTCTGATAAATCCTTCTTTTCATTTTTGATGAAAACTTTCTCCCATTAAGCACCTCCCAACATCCCCTGAATTCTATCTATCCAATCCTCATTCTTGCTGTTACCACTGCTTCACTTCCACCACTGGCGTTAACCTGTCCCCCAAATAACAAAAGCTCTTCACAAACTTCACATGGTCAAAAAATGATATTTATGCAAAAATCTTGTTGGTGTTACAGAATTTTAGTATAGTTTTGAAAAAGCTGTTTGAGCCATTAGGTTTTTGTGACGCTTTCATCATTTGCAATATTGCATCAAAAGGGAAGATTTAGAGTGAGTAAGTGCTTTATGTAGTTAATTTGAACGTAGGCAATTAAGACGAGCCAAAGATAGTGCTAGTATTGTAATGCATGCCAAAGAAAGATTTTGCAATAGTGAAAGTTAGAGATAGCGCAGCAGGAGGCCAAATGCCATGATTATTGAAAGAGTTTGAGAGCATAAGCCAGCTCTTTCTGTCTGCCTAAAGCCAGGCGGTGGGTCTTGATATAAGCCCCTCTAAGAGATTAAGGTGGAAAGAGCTGCATGCTGTGGCAAGGATTGAAAACTTCTTGTTATCATAGTTAAATGCACATTGATCATTTTTTAAAAAATGCTGACCAATGGTAGAGTCACAATTTAGTTTGGTGTCTTTTTGTTTGCACAATCTGTGTAGTTGAAATCGGCGTGGATGGTTCAATTGTTGTCTTAACCATTGCGGAACATGTTGCTTAATGCAATCCTGTAGTTGTTGAGATGTTTGGCCTACACACATACTATCACAGTAGCACTTATATTCATATATGACAAACTTTTCTGAGCGGTTGGTAGAACATCCTTGTGGGCCACTGGCAGCATGCGCTTTGACATAAAGACCAAGCAGGCCAAACCTTAGCAGCTTTCCATGGCGGTTTTGACTTCTTTTTCCAAGTTTGTGGATGGCTTACCATTCCAAGGGACCTTCAAGTACACTGGGCACTTTTCTGGGCTGAATTGCTTAAGGGTGGAAAACTGAGCAATTTTCTTGGTGATCTGAGTGTTGATGACGTTTTTAGAATAGCCATTGTCCAGTAATATTTTCTTGATCTGTTCTATTTTTCCATTGAGTTTCCCAACGTAAATACTGGCCAGTGAAAGTGGGTTTCTGGTAGACACTGGTTTCCAAGCTAATATATGTTCTTTTGACGTAAACATCAAGAAATGTAAACATTAAAATATCAAGCATAAACATAATGTGAACATCAAGCAGTTACAGTCAGTTGTCTTGAAATTTTAAAATCCCTTTTTTGTTAATTTTCATTTGCTGGTAAGGCTTGGCTCTTGTCCCAAATCATTGAACTTTGACCAGCTATCTGTAGCTGTGCCTCCACATATTTTTATTACAAGCATATTCAAGTGTCAAATTATTTCTCTTTCAGTCATTCTTCACTGTCTCCCATGTTTTCTTTATTCTTTTTCTCACATTTCCAACTATTGTCTTTTCTTGCACTTTTGCCAAGCTCTCATTCGTTTGCTTAATATGCCTAAACCACTGCAGAAAGTGTCCTTTAAAATGCATATCAATATTCTCAACATTTGTTTGTTTTTTTAATTCACTGTAAATAATTTTGCCTGCAAATGTCTTGCCACACAGCTTTGGAGTCATTCTCATATTTGTCACTTCCATTCATTTACCCTGTATCTGCTGTCTTCATTGCCCAACATTCAGCATCATAGCAGATCATACTTCTTGCTACTACTTTGTACGAGGGTCAGTCAATAAGTAATGAGACTTTCTCAATTACTCAAGTTTGCAATGACTGGTAATCAAAAAATGCTTTTTTATTTTTCAACATAGTCTCCCTCCTTTGCAACACACTTGTTCCATCTTGATATTAGATTGTCTATTCCTTTGGCATAGAATTCCGTGGACTGGGTCCTTAGCCAGTTGCTCACAGCAGCCTTCACTTCTTCATCAGTCTGGAAGTGAATTCCTTTCATACTCTCTTTGAGTGGAAACAAAGAAACATGCTTCCACTCCATTGATCGTCGTTTCAATTCAGGTTCATAATGAAAAACCCAGGTCTCATCAGTTGTCACTATTCTCCACAGAAATGCATCTCCCTCCTTTCTGTGTCTGCGTAGTGATGCTCTGGAAGCCATCAGGCGTTGCATTTTGTGATCATCCGTTAACATCTTGGGAACCCAGCGACAGCTGACTTTTGAAAAATGCAGCTTCTCACACACAATTGCATACACTGTGCCATGGGAGATGTCCAATTTTGTAGCAATTTCATCTAAAGTGACCCTTCTATCAGATTTGATCAGGTCTTCAACTGCCTGTACTGCTTCTGGGGTAGAGACATCCACAGGTCTTCCACTTCTCAGATCATCAGTAATGCTTTCGCGTCCATCTTTGAATGCTTGCACCCATTTGTAGAAGTTTGCTCTAGACATACAGGAAGGACCATATTGTCTTTGCATTCTAGACAGAATCTCACATGATTTTACACTCTCTGCCAACAGAAATCTGATGACTCCTCTTTGTTCCAACGATGAGCTGTTTGCTAGCCTAGTAGTCATTTCAATTTATCATCACACCTACAGTAATTTGAAAATAAACAAGTTTTGTTGTAAATGAGATGACAACTCCATTCATAATCATCACATAAAATTTGAGTTCCTTAGCTACAAAAACACAAAAGCAATTGAGAAAGTCTCATTACTTATTGACTGACCCTCGTATAATCTACTTTTTAGTCTGAGTGAGATGATTTTACCACAAATTGCATCTGACAGTTTTTTAATTTTCTCCATCCAGCACATCTTGACATCCTTGCTAATGCTGTTATTTCCCAAGCATGCCTCAGGTAGCAACACTTTTTAACAATCTCAATCTTACCATACCCCAATTTCACATATTTTCACACTTACCATACCCCAATTTCACAATTTCACATTCACATTTCTAAACACTTTCAATGCAGCTTGTTTTTCGAACATTATTTGTGTGTGGCAGACATGTTTCACTTTTTTGAGCATGTTGAGTCTTGTAAAGAGAAAGGTTGTTTGTGAGCGTTGTGTGTCATAATAAAACTAATGGTTTTCTGATATACATTCACTGCATATTACTAGTTTCTCATTATACTTACAGAATAGTATTTTTACTAGACAGAAAACATTATCACTGCACTTGCAGAACAGTGACTTTTACTAGACAGAAAACATTATCATTACTAGTATTCTTACAGAAATTCAATTTTTACTAGACACAAAACATTATCATTACACCTACAGAGATGCGATTTTTCCTGGGCACAAAACAATGAAAGCATTGTTGGATTTAGTTACAAAACCACAAGGAAAAAAAGCAAACCAACAAACTCTACGCTTTACACTACATCATGCTGTTTTGAATTAGACTACTGTAGAAGCTGTTTTATTTTGACTACTCCCACAAAAACCTCAAAGAAAGTGTAGGTCAGCAGCTGCTGAACATGCAGTGATCACCCACAAATAAGGTAGACGTAAAACTATGTCTATTCAGCTACACTTGCATTGATTCCACATCTAGTAATTCATCCCACTCATCAGCTTTTCTTTGATATTTGAACATTATTGATTTATCCAAAGTTGTAATAGCAGCTGCTTTTGCTTATCACATCTTACTGATTGTGGCACCATCTCTAAACTGACAGTGCTGACCAAGTGTTATATCAACAGTAAAAAAATGCCAGTGATTGGCCCATCTCACCTGAGTGGCAATCTCTCCCACAATTACCCTTCTTCACTAATGTTGTTTTTGGTTTTTCACTTCTCTCGTATCTCCATTTTCTTTGTAATTCTTTTTATATCCATTATTGTTTTTGCTCACATGACAATTGAAATCACACAAAACTAATTTTTCTCATGCTTTTGGCATTTCTACACTCAAATTTTTGTGGAACAAATAATTTCTTCATTGCTAGGGTCGTATTGGAAGCATACATTCACAAGGTAGTAATTTCATTTTTAATTTCCATTTCTATCACCATCGTATTTGCTTTGACACATCTGACCTCAATCAAATTTTCTATTACATTTAAGGGTGCCTTTTTTTCTACCCCACCCTGAGCAGAGGGGTTGTCACTTAAAAACGACTTGTACTTTACTTCACCTCCTTTTATTACTCTTGTATCATTCTTTTTTATATCTCACTTACTGCGATTTTGCTACATTCACTTCTATTTAACACTCTGTTTGGTCAATGATCACTCGTTTGATAAAGCAAATCTGAGAATCTGAATAAGAAATTCTGGTTTTCCAAAGAGTTTTTCAGAGTCTATTGTTAAGACGTTTGTACTGACTTTAACAGGCACCTTTCCCATAGCATTATTAGCTTTTACTGCTTGGAGGACCCTTCATTGTGAACCACAACAATAACAATTTCTTCGCTGTTTTATACAGTGTGTCCAAAAAGTCACTACCATTCAAATTTTCTCAATATTAAATTCTTAATGTAGAAATAAATTTCAGTGTTATTTGCATTACTGTCCATTGAGACAGTGCTATAAATGTATGCATTGATTTTCTAAATTCATTACCTAGGTATGTACCATTTTGAATTTACAGCAACTTCTCATTTCCCATGTGCATAATTGATATTTCATACCTCATAGTTTATTCAGTAAAGATGGTTGATACAACTGATTACACATTAAATGTAGAGTTCTCATTGCTTCATGTTACTTTGAGAGGACTTCAGGTATATCCCTATGACAAATATAATAAGAGAATTTTGTTTAATCATTTATATTGTCATTTAACCATTTGAACATGTAACCCATTTTAATCCATCACATTCTTTGTTAAATAAATAATGGATAATACTAGGAGCATTCAAAAAATACGCGGAATTTTTTATTTTGTTATTGATTTCTATTTACAATAAATTTATTTTTCAACATAACCTCCGTCATGGTCCATGCACTTCCTCAGGCAGTGTTTTCATCCATTTGTGCCATTTTTGAAAAAATTCCGCTGACTGGTTTCTAAGCCATGTTTTTGCTGCATGTTTTGCTTCATCAGGGGTATTGAAATGGACTCCTTTCAGAGTTTTGGGAATAGGAAAAAATCAGATCGGGCTAGATCTGGGCTATAAGGTGGATGTGGCAGCAATACCCATTGAAATTCTCTCCAAATTTCCTTTGTCACCCTTGCAAAATGTGCTGGAGCATTGTCATGATGGAAGAGGATTTCTTGGTGAAGCTTTCCTTTCCATGCGTCAAAATTCACCGGTTATCAACTAGCACCTGCCAGCTCTTTCCTAATCGAAGAATGACTGCAAGCAATCAGTATATAGTCTAGCTCAGACTCTTTCTGTCTGACATGGTCTAACAGGTTTAAACTTGTTGGTTTACGTGTATTTTAAAAATGTTGCATATTTTTTGAAGGCCCCTCGTTCATGGATTTTTGAATGGTGGTGACTTTTTGGACACACTGTAGAATATGGAACATGGATTTTATGGTTTATTCTGCAGGCTTTGCCAGCGTCATCCACAGTGCCCCTACCAATAATGTCTGGTAAGAATATCAGTTTGGCTGGCTGTGCTGGTTTCACCCAGTGAGTAGTGTACATTGTCAATTCTTGTTACAAAATTGAAAGTGCAGTTTTTTGAAAAAAATTGATTAAACAAAACATTATGGGAAGCTGTGCAGAGCTGCTATATTTTTCCCAAAGTTTCTGGAGTCCCTGGCAATGTTTTCATTGAACTGTTTGCAGTGAAGGCATGCTTTGAAATTGGATTTGCTCATAATTGACAACTAACGATTTCACAAACGTTTATGCATTCTTTTGAAGAAGTGCATGAAATGCATAAATTCAAAGTTGTGGGAAGACACCAAAGTGATTGATATGTATTTTTAGAAATAAGGTATTAAAGGTTATTCACTAGTTATGGCTTTTTGGTAACTGTAGGCCTATTTGTTTGATCTATAGCCTGTGTTTGCATGTATGTTGGTTTGCCCTGGCATGAACAAAGTCAGAGAAAGAACAAACTAACCCTAAGTCAAGCACTTGCAGTTAAGTCATTATAATAGCTTGGCCCTCATTAGTTGAGAATATGGGTTCAGCTGTCTATGCTGGTTAAGAATATACGTAGTAGTGAGAACAGTAATGAAAAGTTAATGTTTTTTGCATTTTTTTGATGGCCATTTTTTTTAACCCTTTAAGGACCACAAAAATTTAATTCATAGAATTTGAAACAATGCCGCAATTGTTTGGTAACAACGAAAATATAATGGATTTCAGATAATTGGTTATCACGTCATAATGATATAACAATCAACAATCATGGTACATATGTGTACCAAAGGTCCTCAAAGGGTTAATGGCAATTAATCTGAAATACATGATGATTGATTGTGCATTTTTTTATTTTTTCCTAAATGTTTGAAGTTTTTCAAAACGTCTTGTTGCTTTTTTCCTAGCATAAGTTTACTTTACAACTAAACTTGATGGCAATTGAAACAGCCAATATTTTTACAAACTTTCATTCTTCCACATCACCAATTGCATGGAAGCATAAATTTAGTTGTATCGAGTGCCAAAGTGATTGTTGCGTAATTTGAGAAATAAGCTATTAAATATTAGACATACTACTAATGGCTCTTCATAATAGTTGGTCTATTTTTCGACCTGAAAAGTCTGGCAACATATATTGCTTAGTCCTGGCACAACTGCTGCTAGGGAAAGAGAAAGCTAACCAAATGTCAAGCAGTTACAGCTTTATAGCAGTACGCTAAGTTATGGTTTAAGAGTATAGATATGTCATCTACCATGTTTGTCAGATTGGCTTAATTAAAACACAAAGCCAGATAAATTTATTGTGTAGTTAATAGTTTTTCTCAATATAAATTAAAAAGGGTTTTATATTCAACACTTTGTGCATTATTCTTGTCTAATGAGAGGCTGAATGGTTTTTGTTTTTCTCTGAAATTTATAAAGCTTGTTTTCCAGGACTTAAGCAATATTGTGGTAGCAGAAAATCTTTTTTATAAAATTTTCTTCTTTTTGGATGAAATCAATTGCTGATAATTCGACTTTAGTTTATTGCATCCATGAAAAATTGTTGTACAACTTATGTTTTAGGTTTTCTATTAATGTTTTACAACTATTGAGCATTTTTGTTTACATTTGGTTTGATTTGTTCACATGTCATTTAATCAAAAAAATTGCTAAACTTCATATTTGTAAGTTTAAACTATGTGAGCATGAACAAGCTTTTTGGTCTATTGCTTTATTAATTCATTTAAAATCCAAGAATAATTAGCAATGGTGTATTCAAAAAGCATTTTTTTGGAAGGGGGAGTGAGAGCATTTTGTAAAGGTAAAAACCTTTTTATTTTGAAAAGTAACTTTTTGCCTCATTTGGATGAAAATCTGGTTCAAGAACTGTTTTTGGTCCCACCACATACATGAACGCATTTGTCTTTTTTGTTACTTGTATACAGTTGTAGGGCGATTGCCCTTTATCCCCATAAAATAATGCGACTGATAATCAAATAGTTAACTGAAGAAACATTTCATAGTGGCATTTTGTATGAAATGCAAAAATTTGGAATATATATTGGTTTATACTTCAAAGTGCTAGTGACAAAAAATTTTAAATGCAAACCATAAATAGTCTTACCAGTTAGTATCTGGTATCTAGCCAGATACCACCTATTTAAAAAAGGGTCAGATACCAGATAGTTGCCAGATACCTGGCACAGCCCTAAAAATTGCCAATTGGTTCAGTTTTGCTGTACTTGACTAATAGCGTTATGTGTTAGTGGTTAAGATTAGTAAGGCTTGTGACAAGACTTTAACAATATTGTAACTTTGGAGCATAACAATATTAACATACAGATTTTTAGGCTTATGGGTGTGTTAGTATTGTTACGCCTAATTGTTCTTTATCATGCAGCATATCATTTGATTGTTTTTGAAATGACTATGTGTAACAACTTCAAGCGCAGCTGCCACCTGCTGCACTGTTTTCACTTTAATTGTACCAGACATCCTCATGACCTCATCAAGGTGGTTTCAAGGGTTGAAGAAAAAAAAAGCTTGCTTGCAATGCTTAAAATGCAGAAAGAATTGCATATTGCATCATCAGTTCAACTCAACTCATCATAGAAAATATTTCCTGAAAAAAAGTTTTAAATGCATTTCTATGGCGAGTAGTTGTTGAGAAATTACAGAGAACAAAATTTGCAATCATGCTTCAACTGGAGACATCTTTCACCCCAAAAGAATAAAATTTGTAAAGTTGGTAATTTGGGAGCTGTCTTTTATCATAGAAAAATCGTTTCTGTTTATCAGAAAATGCCTATAAAAAACTTAATTTTATGACACTTGCCTTGGGCAGGTGACTAATTGTGCCAAGTTTGATATTTGTACACCCAGTAGTTTTGGAGGAGTTAAAACATACTCATAAACAGAAAAAATCGCACTTTATAGTATAGCTGTCCTTTTTGGTACCAGCTAAGTATGTTGCTGGTATTTAAATACTCATCCACTTAAAGACTGGTTGAAGTGTCTGGTGTTTTTAAAGGTCTACCTGCTCTAGATCACCCAGATTAGTAAATACAAGCTCATTGCATGACAGTTCTGGGACAGTCTTGCTGCTGAAGGCAACGTGGGATGGGAAAGCCATAAGCAGGGAGTGGTTTTAACTTGCACACCACCTGTTAAAAAGTACTACTCTTCTGGAGGTGTTAGCTCAAAATATTATTGAGATTTTCTAGGAAGGAAACTTTTAGACTTCAACAACTCTGTAGATATTTTAAACTTTATGGTTATCAGGAAGGATCTTGTTTTTACAATCTGTTAAAAGATTTTTCAGTGGTTTTTGGTCATTACCATTACTCAAACTTTTTTCTTAAAGTTTGCAATCTTGATGTTTTGATTAAAGTTGATCAGACTAATTTTTAAGTAACTGTATGACTTATACGTGTTTTCAGGAATGTATTTCCTATAACTTTCAAGGATGCTATTTTTTTTATCTAAAAGTTTACAAGGTGGTTCAGAATAAATCCATGATTTTGAAAGTTAGTCAACTTTGCACATAATAGAGATAAACAAGACAAAATAGTAGAAAACAAAAGATATTTGCATGACAAATTTCTAATTTATTCTCAGCAACACTGCAAGTAATTAATTTTCTATTGATAACGTCTGAAAAACTTTTTATTGTTTTTGTGTTAAATGTTAAGTATCTGCATAGCAGAAATTGTCAGCCCTTTTTTGAAGATGGTATCATGGTGACTGTGATGTCACAGCTGTACGTTGGCATGTTAAACAATTTTCTTTGTCCAGAACTACAAAGGCATCATATCTTCATGACCAAACTATGGTCCTAGCGAGATGGCACCACAGCACACACAGCAAGAGTTTCAATGGAAGTTGTTTGCTGAATGTTTCTAAATCATGTCATGTCTTGATTTGGTGATGTCCCTTGGCTTCCACCCTCCCGGGATTTATTGACATGTTACTTCTTTTTTGGGGATATTTGAAGTCCAGAGTTTACAAGAACAAACGGCACACAATTCAAGAACTGAAATGGTCCATCAGCTAAGAGATAGACATTGTGGCGATTGAAATGTTGAAGAAAGCTATGGATGAGGAAAAGCTTCAAATTTGTGAAGAAGGCAAGAAGAGCATTACCTCACCGATATTATATTAAAAACCTAGTTAAAGATGTAAGTTTGAAAATGGCTTGCAAATATCTTTTGATCAACACTACTTCGACTTGTTTAACTTATAATGTGCAGAATTACTAAATTTTTGAAACCAAGCATGTATTCTAAACCACTTGTATTGTGTCATTCTTTGTGAATGCCGGTGTAGTTTTTGCTGTTTATTATAAGATTTGCAAGCGTACCACACTTCTAGAAAAAGACAAACGTTTTATAAGCAATACTTGCACCTGTCGAATTTCAACACAAATTAACACCCTTGCTATTTGATTGATTTACCTGTTACTCTTTTTTAACTTGTTCGATGTTTTTAGGAAACCAAGATGGTAAGAAGTCAAAACATGACTTTGAAGCTGCACAAGTTGTGAGTTTTTTGTTTTTGTATTTAAAAATGATTTGCTGTTTGTATAGGCTTATTTTGCATAAAATTGTACACGAAAAAGAATAAAAATCAGTTGTCAAGTTTATTTATGACATCATTAATTGTGGTTAATAGCTCTGAATGCTGTAGCAACTGAAAATATTTTAAAATATAACAAAACTGATCATCTTTCTTCTATGTCATACTAGCTAGTTCTGTCATTATTACTAGTGGAGCCAATATCAGTGACGTTATTTATAAGAATATCCATTTAGCTTGCACTGCTGGCTTTACCTCAGCGGTAGTTGTGAGAACTATTTAACATAGTTGATTCTTGCTCAAAAACTAACTGCACTTTAGTGGGAAATAGAGTAAAAAAAACATCATTGGATGATACTAACAGTTTATGTTCTCCTCATCCTGATCCCTCTACTGCTCCTTTAAATGAGTACTGAGACCCTGAGAAGGGGCACCAAAGTAGTTGTCATTTTCACAAATAGAATACCATTAAAGACCATTTGTTGGCAATATCACTCTTTAGATACTCTTGTTCATTATTTGTGATGTAAGCATTAATATAGTTAGTAAGTAATAAGATTATGTGGATGGAGGAATGCTGTTTGTAATGTTTGTTAAATGTTTAGTCAATTGCTGGAATTGAAAGTATTGTTAGTTTTAATTGAAAGAAGATGGCTAAATAGTCAAAGTAAGTTTTTTATGCAAAATTTGATTCTATCATTCATCAATTATTGTAGTGCAATATGCACTAAAGATTTTGCCAAGTAATATCTACATCTGCAGTTATTTAGTGTTAAGCCACGTTGGCAGCACTTGTTACCAATGATCTGTAATGTAATCAAATGCGAGAGCTTTTTGAGTTTGGCTTTTTGCGAATATATACAATTTTGTCATGACATTGCTGATTGTTTTATTGGATAGAACAACTTCAAATCAAATTTTAGCTGCACTTGAAGGAGATGACGATAATTTGAAGATTCTTGTTGACTGTGAACCTGAGACTAGCATCTCAGTTGTGCCTCCAAAAGAAGATGGAGTTACCGATAAAGATTCTGATGATTCTGTTGATGAAATTACAAGCAGCTTTGGTTATTTACTGAAAAGAACACTGAATTTAGAGGCCAAGTAGACCTAAGGGCTGAAAATGTTGTTTGTAATCAAGCAGATCAAAGTGCTAGAATTGCTGCTGGCAATGAAGGAGCAATGATCCTATTTCACACAAACAGAGAAAAAAGAAAGCAAGCACAATTTCAAAGAGAAATGGTGCAACAACTTTATAGGCAAATCGCCCCACTGATTACCTGACAGTCCCTCTCCTGGCCCAATACAAGAAACTGAGTTGGCTATGTCAGAATTCATCATTGGTTGCTATCATTTGCTTCACATTATATTCAAGATGTCAATAGTGTGAGAGAAATTGTTTTGCTAATTGCTCAATATATGAGGTTTTTCCTTACTCTGAGAGTTGCTTTAAAGCCAATCATCTATTGCAGGGACAAAACTATTAATTTATGCAAGAGTTATATCTGGTCATTGAGCTCAGTGTACTCTTTTGTACTAAGTAAAGTTTGTTTTAATTCTTTAACTTTGGGAAAAACAGCAACGGCATCAATTGTACAGCAATCAGACACTATATTTTTTTGAAAAAGTAAACTATATTATCGATCTTTGTAGTTCCTCAATGACCATTTTACTGAGATCAATTTTTTCTAATTATGATTTTGTCAATTTTTACTTTTAATTTATTGGATAATCTGTGGGGGGAGATCAACGTCTTGCTGCTATTACACGAAAAAAAAACTTTATTTCTTGATTGGGTTTCAGAGATTTGTGGGTGTATGGCTCTTGTGCCCCTAGTTACACCAGTGTATAAGGACACAGCAACGCTGTGTTTGGTGTGTGCAAATAACTTACAACTTTGTTACTACATAATTGGAATGCTTAATACCAGGTGCGGACAAAGTTCTTGGACAAAATATAATACTTAATTTAATAACTCTTAAACATAAGCATTAACTTCACACTGTAGAATATTAATAATTTCGTCACTTCTCTTTCAGATTGTTACACATATTTGTCAAAATTTAGCTTTAATGTCGAGTATGAGTGATAAACGTGCTGCCATCATTGAGCTCCATTGCGCTGGAAAGACAAATTTTGAGATTGTGAAACTTCTTAAAGCTCCAAGGTCAACTGTTTACCACACGGTTAGCAGGTTTAAAGAACTTCAAAGTATCAAAGATCATCCTCGAAGTGGAAGACCACGATCTTCTCGGACGCCAAAGATCATTAATGCTGTCAGAGCCAGAATCTGACGCAATCCCAAAAGATCCATGGGAGCAATGGCCCGTGACATGAATGTCGGTGAGAAGATGATCAGAAACATTGACAAAAACCGATTTGAAAATGTTGTCTCTCAAAATGCAAACTTGTCAGCATCTCACAGACCTCCAAAAAGAAAAAAGACTAGCTTGAGCAAAGATTCTTCTTAACAAGTTGAAGGCAGGTACGGATACAAGCGAGATCATTTTCCCTGACAAAAAATTGTTCACAAAGCAGGTATGGACATGAGCAAGATCATTTTTTCTGACAAAAAAATTGTTCACTGTCGAGGCAATCTGCTATCGACAAAAGAACAGAGTCCTAGCAAAGTTCTCTGCAGACATTCCTGACTCCACGAAAAGCATTTTCAGGCGACAGAAACCTTCTTCTATCATGGTGTGGGTCGTCATTTCAAAAACATGGAAGTCCCCCATCACTTTGTTCCACAAGGAACAAAAGTGACTACAAATGCGTACATTGAAACAATCTTGACTCCTGCACTTCAAGAAACCAAATAGCACTTCAAAGGCAAGCCGTTCATCTTCCAACAAGACGGTGCACCATCACACTCATCCAAGAAGACACAGAAGTGGTGCCAAGACCATTTTCCAGGATTTTGAAGCAAGGAGGTTTGGCCACCCTCATCACCAGATCTCAACCCAATAGACTTTTGTGTTTGGTCCCTTTTGGAGGCAGATGCCTGTGCTTCTTCTCATGTGTCAGTTGAAGCCCTCAAGAGTTCTCTTGAGAAGGCATGGGCAAAAATACCCCAAGAAACCCTGCATGAAGCAGCAGAGGGCATTCGTGGCAGACTTGAGTGTGTAATTCAGACCAGAGGGGGACATACTGAATGACTTTTTGTACTATTGTTCATGAAAGTCATGTCAAATAAAAAAATTAATTGTTTGTAGTAATATTCATGATTTACAGAATTATCAAATTTTACGTTGTCCAAGGACTTTGTCTGCACCCTGTAATTGCCAGGATTGCAAGCAGTTTATGTTATGTAAATTTTGCGTAGGTTTGACAATATTACTGCTCAGTGGCATTACAGCTTTAATATGGAGGTTACTACTCAAAATTATACTTTTAATCAGTTTTAATATTGTGTGCAGTAAATGAAGATTTTGTGGTTGTGAACCATTAGAAATTTGAGTCAAACTTTTGATTTGGCTTGTTGTAGATATAGCCAAACAAATAAAACAGTAGGACTACAATAGATAAATTAGAATGGCTAGAATAGAATGATAAAATTTGCAAAGGTTTTTTCCTTGTTTGCAAACCTAGTGAGCTACACTAACACTGTTCAACAAAATTTTGGTATCAGTTCGGGTAAACATTGATTTAGGGTAATTTGGGGTCACTGATTTCAAATCTGCTGTCAGATTTACTCTATCACGTCAGGATTTTAAGATACCATTGACTGGTGGGATACTTCATGCTACCTTTCATATCGCTCTTCCTAGGCTAACTTTTGTATCATCTTGCTTTTATCCACCGGTCATTTTTTGGAATGCTATTTTTTTGAAATGTACTCTATTGTAGGTGCTAAGTTCAAAGGTTATATTAGTTACAAGGCCTAAATTGCATTTTACTATACTAGTTGCTACCACACAAAATATGTCAAGTTGCAGAAGAAAATGCAAAAATAATCCAGATAACTTCTGTTACATCTGTGGACAGTACACTCCTCCTGTGCACCGCAGAAAGCTCATCCCAAAAGTGAAGACTGCTTACAAGTTTTACTTTGGGTGCAAAGTCTGAGACCAGGACAAGAGCTGGTCCCCTCATATAAGCTGCAATGCTTGCAACACACAATTACTGCGGTGGCTAGCTGGAAAGAAGAAAATGTCATTTGGTATTCCGATGGTTTGGCGAGAACAAGCTGATCACACCACCGATTGTTACTTCTGCCTAACGGATATAAAGGGATTTTCCAGAAAGAACAAGTCAAAAATTAAATATTCTGACTGCAGATCGGCAATGAAGCCAGTTCCACACAGCAGTGAGGTTCCCATTCCATCACCACCTCCAACTGGTGCTTTGGATGAAGATGCTTTGTCTTCTCAATCTCAAAGTTCTAGTGAAGCTTCTGAAAGTGAAATGTGTATAGACGAGATTGAGCCACATGACCCAATTTCGATTAACCAGCATATGCTGAATGATCTGCTGAGAGATTTGGTTTTGCCAAAAAACAAAGCAGAGCTTTTAAGCTCACGGTTAAAACAATGGAATCTTCTTGAAACCGGCACTAAGGTCACCTTTCCTCGCCAACAACAAGATGAGCTGTCATCGTTTTTTACCAACAAAAACACGCTGTGCTTTTGCAACAACGTCTCTGCCCTGATGGAGTCACTGGGTTACCAACATGTTTCTGATCAGTGGAGGCTTTTTATTGATGCTAGTAAAACTAGTCTTAAAGCTGTTCTTCTTTACAACAGTAACACAAAGCCTTCTTTGCCGCTGGCATATGCTGTCAATATGAAAGAGAGTTATAAATCAATGAAGATTCTTTTAGAAGCAATTAAATACTCCAAGTATTCTTGGAAAGTTTGTGGAGATTTGAAGGTGATTTCCTTACTGCTCGGCTTGCAGCTTGGCTACACCAAACATATGTGTTTTTTATGCCTTTGGGACAGTCACGATGACAGTAACCACTACAGCAGGACTATTTGGCCTCCACGGAAAGAGCTTGCAGTTGGTAGATACAACGTGAAGCATACACCCCTCATTGATCCGCAAAAAGTATACTTACCACCACTTCATATAAAGCTTGGACTTATGAAAAATTTTGTCAAAGCAATGGATCAGCATGGAAAAGGCTTCCAGTACTTGCTGGAAAAATTTGGCTCTAGGAAAAGTGATGCCAAGTTAAAAGCAGGTGTTTTTGTTGGACCAGACATTAGAAATCTCATGAAGGATGAAAATTTCGACCAATGTCTGAAGAGCCTGGAGCTCAGCACTTGGAAATCATTCAAGCAAGTAGTACACAACTTTCTCGAATACAAAAAAAGTGAGAACTATGCCCATATCGTGCAAGAGATGTTGATCGCATATCAGAAGTTAGGGTGTCTATGTCGTTGAAAATACATTTCTTGCACTCACACCTGGACTTTTTTCCTGACAATTTAGGAGATGTGAGGGACGAAGAAGGTGAAAGGTTTCATCAAGACATTTCAGTCATTGAAACTCGTTACCAGGGAAAGCTAAATGATAGGATGATGGGTGACTATTGCTGGTACCTGCAGAGGGAAAGTGACGCCCCACATAAACGCAAAGCAGGAAGACAAAAACATTTTTAAACGATAGTAGTACAGTTGGCTACTCTTGCTAATACAGTAAATTAAGTGTTTTCAGTGTCTTGTTACCACTGTTTGACAAAAATTCGCTAAAATATACGCATATAAAAAATTTTACCATTCACCATAATGCATGTATTTTTGCTAATAGCATAGACCACAGCATAGATCTTAAAAGTCTGACATGATGGGAAAAAACGGACCACAGATTCGAACTCAGCGGCCCAAATATACCCAGGAACAGATGAAAAACTTTCAGATACCAGGAAAAAATTTTTTTTTGTTGAACAGTGTTATTGGTTCAATGAGTTGCATCTGCTTTAATGAAAGAATGCTTCTGAAAGCAGCAACAAAAAGTTTTGTAAATCAAAGGCATTCCCTAATTTCTCCCATCTTGAGCAGTTTACTTTTGAACTAAAGACTGCAAGAGGTCGTTGTACATTTTCAGAAATAAGTTGCTCAGTGGTGGGCCTATTTCATGGCTTGGTGCATCCCTCTTGCAAGGATATTTGTGACCTCAAGTTGCTTGGCTGCACTAATATGCAATATAGTTTTGGTACAGGAAAAAAGGTGGCATTTCTCTCAAACGTCTTGCATCTGATCCCAGTAGACCTATTTAACTCATTTTCAAGCAAAAACTTTTTCTCCCATAGGTGTGACTTTATATTGTGGTATAGCATACAATCATATTTTTTCTTTTGATTTTATCCTTAGACTTTTGAATGTCATTTATTATGCTCTCAATTCCAACCTTCCCTACCTTTGAATTGAGACTGGGCTTAGTTACAAATAGAGATGAACATACCGGAATGTTTAAACTCAAATTCACTAACAAAATTTTGACCTAACAGTTGGATTTGGAATTAAAATGTTTTACTCAGTGATGATTGATTTAAGGAAATTTTTATCAAAGCTTGTCAACACTTTTTTGGTTTTCTGTGCTAGTAATTTTGTAATCACATGTTTTCATTCATAACGAGATTTGGTTGCATTTCACAAAGCATTGCTTTATAGGATGTATGAAGCAATCTATTGTGCTACCACAATGTGCAAAGCAATTGTGCTAGCAGCAGATAACCCAATGCATAAAGATAGGATGCGTTGGTGTTTATCCCACACCATAACCGGTGATGGCAGCTAATTAGGATGCATTGCTGAATTACTGTAAATTGCCTATAATGACACTTCATGGCACCATAAAAAAAAGTATAACTATTGGCAAGTTGTCTTCAAAATCTAACTACAATAAGTTGTTCCTGTTTTACCATTGTAGAATTTTTTTTAGGTAAACTAAAACATTGCTCCATTGGTACCATAGTTAGGATCATTTTTGAAAAAGTTGTTGGCTTTAATGGGTTACATTTCAAGAAAAAAATTTTGGAAAGTGCTGACACAATCAGAAATTGTGTCCAGTATGGACTTGACAGATAAAAAAATTAAAAGCATTCTAATCATGTTGGCCTTGGATTCAGCACAAAGAGTAGCAGGTAGCAGTTCTGCAAATCATTCTATTATTTTTTTAACAATGATTGCATTAAACTCATATCAGTCATGTTAGTCCAGCTGCTAAAAATTTGTCTTTTAAGTATCCTGTAGTTCTGTGCCATGTAAGTATAATTTCACAAGCTTTAGTTTCAAACTCTTCAGGGGCACAATTAAAAGGTTGAAAGATTTTTACATATTTTCCTTAAAGCTTTGGAGCAAGAAAGTGATGATCTCTTTAAGTCCATTCAAGGCATTTGTTTTTGAAGCAAAGTAAAATTACCTGAATCAATTTCACTGGTCATACTTGAAAAATTTAAAGTGCATGTTGGTCTGTATATGACAGAATAAAAAATAATGCTCAGAATTTTTATCTGCTCTTTGGTTGCTTGGAAATAGGTTTCCTCTGAAGATGAAAGGTAAAGTTTATTGTTGTTGCGTAAGATCAGCAATACTGTATGGAAGTGAGACATGGTGTCTAAAAGAAAATGAAAAAGCAATTTTAAGGAGAACGGAGAGAGCTATGGTGAGAGCCATGTGCGGTCAGAAAATTGTAGACAGAAAGACGACTGAAGAACAGATGGATATGTTAGGGTTGAAGGAAACGATAGACCGGTTAGCAACAGCAAATGGAGTTAGATGGTATGGACATGTACTGAGGAGGGATGACGATAGTGTTTTGAGGGTTGCTCTGAATCTTGAAGTGACTGGCAAGAGAAAGCGAGGACAACCGAAGGAGACCTGGAAGAAGCAAGTGGAAGAGGAGACAGAGAAAGTTGGTTTGAAGAAGGAGGATGCTCTGAGACAAGATAAGTGGAGGGACGGAGTGCGAGAAATTGCAGAAGGAATGGGGTAAATCCGGCCATCTCTGCTAAAGGGTAAACACCGGATAAAAACTGAATAACTACTACTAACTACTCTTCTTTACAACCAGCTTAAAGAGAAATGTTTAAGCCACCAGAACGTGCTTCTGGTTATATTTAGAACATCAACAAAAATTCACTGCTGCAAGTGGAAAAACAATGAGGAAAAGCTGTTGAGCATTGCTTCCAAAAGTACAGCCCAAGGGCTAAATCTGGCCTTTTTTACAATTGCACTGGCTCTTTTCACAATTGCATAACAAATATACAGTGCCATATTTTCTTGAAAGAGCCACTTCGATCTTATCAATTTGATCACGAAAAGCATAATTTGTGACAGCGAGAGAGGTGATGACTTTTTTTCTACGGAAATTATCTAATTTTCAGGCAACATAGAGTGTTCTCCAATGTTACTGACGATTACTTCCCACCTACTTTGAGTTAACTTTTGCCCACGGGTCTTTAAAATATCGGGAATGTGGCCCTCCATGGAAAAAGTTTGGGGACCACAGCTGTAAAGGATGAAGTAAAAGCACACAAAAGCAAAACAAAAACCATACAAAAAAGTAAAAAGTGCATAAGAGAAGAAGACGATTTAGGGGCACAGCAGAAGATGAGCATGATTTTGCCTTCCTTGTAAAATTAAATGGCTTTTTCACAAAAAGTGAAAAAAGCAAAGAAGTTTTCCAGAAAACCTAGTGGACTTAAAACATATCTTTGCCATTTTTTTCAAAGAAACCTAACCTTTTATTGTGCTGTGTTTGTTAAAGAGTCTGGATGCTAAAGAATATGCAAAAAGTGTTAATTTTTTCAAATTTTTTTAATTTTTCCAATTTTCAAACTTAATTTTTTGGAAGGGTTTCTGACACATAACTCGTAGAGTGTGGTGGTTATTTTACATGATTTAATGTTTTGCATCAAGCTAATTTTAGAAGAGTGTTGTTCATACGATAGCAGTGTACATTCATTTAATTGCAAAAATCTGACTTGCTTCAGTTTTTGAGTGGATTAACATTTACAAAGCTGTTATCTGCAAAGTTTTTTTTTATCAGTGCTCATTGCATGAGAAAGGTGTGACATTTGTTAATATAATGGTAGGCAGTTAATGGGTTTGTATGCCTTTTTTTATTCTGTTGAAGCATTATTTTAAGTTATTTGTCACTGCTTGCAAATAATTTGGTTTGCAGTTTAGGAAATGTAATTGTTAGACAATTCTTACTCTCGTTTTCTGACACAAGCCTATTCTGTTGCAGGACTTAAACTCACATGCAAAAAACAAGATGCTAAGTAGAATTATTACAGTTAGGCCTTTCTTATTATTTACATTATATCTATTACAGTTAGGCCTTATTTATTGTTTACATTATATTAAGTAATCTTTTTTAGGGACAAAGTTATTCCAGTGATAAAACATTTAATTTGTCTAGAAGCTATGTACAACTGTAGATGAATAGGAAACCATGCTATGGCATCTGACAGATAACTATCTCCTTTGACGCATGCATATAGTTTTCATTTTATTTTGAGGTCAATTATTTGACAAGTTCTAGTAATAATGATAATTCTTTTGTGTTCCATGCTTTTTGAGCTGAAGAGCCTAACTCTATGTCTGGATGGGTTGCACCAAAAAAACAAGGGTCAGGGTTGTCCTACAGTCAGATATTGTGAATCAAACTTAAACGCCCTCAGTGGCTTTGATACAATTGTTGGTTTCGTTACTTAAAAATTAGTTTAACATAGTTTTGCCAACTGCCACAGAATAAAATGTTGGAATATATAACCTTTTGAAATAATATTTGGAAACTAAATAAAGTCATCGAAATGGTAAATTTGGGTCATTGAAAAGTCATAGAACTTGGGTATGCAAATTTTGTGGAAACCCAGCTTTGTTGAGTGGCTGTATTTCTTTATTTTGTACTACATTTACCGTAAAGATATGATATAGTGTTCTTTTCATTTTCAAAATTGTGTTGTGTTTTTGTTTTGGAAAAGAATTTGGCATTTTAGACGTGCAGTAATTTTTCCAGAATTTGCTGTAGTTGTGAATTATTTGAGTGTATGCATCCCTACTCCCAAACAATTGATGATTTAACAAAATTTATCCATTTATTTTAATCGCATTGAGCCATGAATTCAAAGTTGTGGGATGGTGCCAAAGTGATGTTTACTTGAATAAGCTATTAAGTAGTAGGTCTACTCCAGATAGCTTTTATAGTTGTAGACTTATAGCTTTTATAATTGTAGACTTTTTCACATGACCTAAAGTCTTTGGCTGCTTGTTTGTTGGTTCTCAATCAGTCGCAGTCAGTGAAGGTTGAGCTATAAAGTCCAGCATGTATATCTAAGTTATTGCAGTAATTACTCATTGGTCAGGTTTTTGCTAAAGAGGCAGACAATTTTTTTCAGTTTTGCAAGATTTTACATTAAAACTCTGCAAGCCATCCCATTTTGCTACATACAAAATTAATGTGTGTTATAGGGCAGTGGTTTTGTTCTTAGACCAAACTAAATTTCATACCAAGTGGTGTACACAGTCAAATATTTAGTGCTTGTGATATCACTACTAAACGCTCCCTGCTCACAGAATATTACTGTTACAGTAATAATTTTATGGTTTTTGATAGGCTTAGACATGGCTTAATATTGGATATACATGAAATTAATCTGCAACAGCAAGATCTTTGTCACTGTATTTTTGTGCGTTATCTACTTACTATGTTATTATTTGTGGTCATGCAACACATCTGTAATGGTCTATAAATGGCTGCATTGGGTGCTGTAATGATTTGTTCAAACTTATTATACATTTGAGTTATAATCTGAATGCACAGTATCATTCTTAGTTAATTAAGATTTAATATAAGATCAATGTTTCCATTAATATTTTTGGTAACTGCATTTTGACATATTTATGCTATAGTTTACAAACTTACCACCATGACAGGCCATGCAACCAGGATTTCTGTAGTAGGGCAGGGGCTAACCACTACCATAATGGTGTATTCATGGTAAAGTTATTAAATGTCTTTAAAAAGGTTTATTCATACAAAGTATGGTGGCATTTTCAAAAATGACCAGTTGCTTGACCACTCAGGAGTGAGCCAAAATTGCAGCACGTTATAAAGTGAGGAATTTTATTCTGGTGCATGTAAAGTTAGGCATGCAACACTATGTTCAGAGACAATTAGAGGTTATGCCAAGCTTATGACCATAGGCTCTGTGATTGATAAAAGAAGGAGTGGATATTCGTTCACAAGTCATTGGAGAAGGTAGAAAGAGTGCAGAAATTGTATGTGCACAGCCTGCAAAAATCATATCAAGCTGCTCATGAAAGTAGATAAACAATACATACAATTTTCTTGGTGTTGCACAAGGAATTGAATGACGTTCCACGGAATCCCTGTTACATGTGGCAGCTTGTGACTGCAGAATGGAATACAGAGAATTAATGTTGGGTTGGCATAGTGTTTACTGTGAAATATGAGTGGTGCTTATGTTTAATATGGCTATTTAGCTTAATTAGTCCATTTCAAGTTATTTTTTCTCTGCAATTAAGTTTTCCATATAATATTAAACATGCATCATTAACCTTCAATGAGTGAGAATTTTGATAAGTGAGAATAATATTAAAGTGGGAATTTGGAATTTGTAACAAATTTATAATGCTTAGTTACTTTTCAACCACCTTGTATGTATGATGGAAAATGTTCAGAGAAAGATAGAGTAATAGATAGGTTGTGTTGATGTGTATCTGCTTTAGTTCATTTGGTGAATAATTGTATGTTGTCAGAAGCTGTAAAGGCTTAGTGAAATCAATAGTTGTTTTTGGCAGTTTACTTAAGGCTAAGTTTATTGATAAATATATTTCTTGTTGTTTCAAATAAAAAGTGGTGTCACTCTGCAGCTGGCTGATTAGGTATTTGGTACTGTATTGGCAAGGTCTCAGTAAAGTTGCAGTCAGACAAATTGTTATGCAATACATCATGTTGTCTCAATTTAAAATTCTGTTAATGAGATGTAACCAAAAATCTGTTGCTTGACACTTACTTTGCGTTATTTGACAACAACATGATTTTGATTTTGCCAAAGGTTGGCCAGAAAAATGTTTTGCCTGCCTATCTCTTAGCTCCACCAGAGCATGGTAAAGTCAGCATATCTCATAGTATTGGAGGAGGGAGATGATTTGTTAAAAAAGTTGCCGCACCATGAAAAACTCTTTTTGTTTTTATTAAGTTCTGTTGACAATTTTGTAATATTTTTGACTTACTTGACATTTCAGTTATTTTTGCCTAGACTGCCTCTCAACAAGGTCTACAAAATAGTTGAGAATAAATTTATAGGTGTAGGCCATCTCTGCTAAGGGGACAACACTGAATAAAAACTGAGTAACTACTACTACTACTACTAGGCTAGAGTGCACAATCAGGTTATTTGTGAAAGGAAACTTGACTAGAAATTTGTTGTGTCTTTCAAAACAAAATTTTTTTACTCATTTAATGGATTTCTTAGGGTCTCTAACAAAAGTTTGTAAAAGTTTTTAGGTATCATAGCTAGTGAGAGCCATTGATTCTTTGCCTCTGGTTGCCGAGGTAACTTAAGTAAAAAATGTGAGAGCTTGGCATGTGGTGAAAAAATTCACATTTGTGGTTACATCTAATTGCATAGGAAAATGTCAGTGGATTAATTGTTCTAAATGTGAAGCCTACTCGTCTGATGATTATACTGTCTGGCAGATCAATTTTTTTAAAAAAGCTGTTGGCATTTACTGGTGGTAAAACATCTGCAGCTAGCACTCTCTGATATTTTTAAGCAATACACAATTTTGGATTAAACACATTGTGATGTCATCTGTGACCCAACGTTTTTTACAAAAACTTGAGACTGACATTGGCTGTTATTTGAACCTACAATGGCTCTGTGCCACTGAAACAACAAGTGTTTGCAAAATTACTATCAATGATACCTTTTCCAAAAGCATGCAATAAGAGCATCACTTTTTTCATAATTTGGGTAATCATAAGATGGAAACTGTTACACTATTTATGCTATGCTTACGTTTAAATCATTCTTAAAATTCTCGAATAGTGCAGTGTTTTGTAGCTAAATTATTAAACAATTTATTTTCAATGGGAAAAACATAACTTCTTCATTAATTGGAACCTGAAAATGGCTATTGTTCATTACTTGTTGCATTTGTAGCCTGAAAAAGTTCGTTTGTATCACAACTTTTTATGCAGGAAGCTATTCCTGATGAACTCGAGAAGTTGGATCTTAGTAAAAAAAAGAAAAAGAAAAAAGCTGATGTCAAACAAGTATCATTTCTGGAACAGGAAGAATCATCAGCTGGTAAGTGAGCTCATGATCTTTCATAATTTTTTTGCTTTTAGCAATGCAAGTGTTTTATTCAAAAGGTTTATTTCTCATATGGGAAAAGTATTTAAACTAAATTTTTGTTTTGCATGCAATTTGTATCTTCTGTCACAAGAAAAAACCTTTTTGTCAATTATAATTACTCACCTTCAATATTACAGATATATTTCAAAAATTTTGAATGTTCATTCTGACATTTATCCCTAGTCAGCATGGTACACTAGGATGTCCTTCAATCTAAAGTAACAAACTTTCGGGATGAGGTCACCTTGAATACCCCAACTTTACCTTTTGTTGGGAGGAGAGGGGACATGTATAAAAATCTTAAAAATCATTTAACTTGATAACTGTCCTTTCTAGAACAACAATCTATAGCTCAAAGTGTGCAGAAGACCCATCTACCTGTTTGATGTATGATTGTTTGTTCTAATTTGACCATAAAATGAGTAATGGATCAAAGTGTGGTTTTTAGGTCCATATTTTTGCCTGCAAAGATTAAAAATGATAATCGCCGAGATTGAATAGCTTTAATCATGGTTTTGGTTGAAGCTTTTATTGCCTGATACTTTGTATATAACAAAAGAGGATAAACTACTGTGTTTTGTGCTGCATTTATCAAATTATTGGAATGGAGCATGTCTTACACTCTCCAACATAGTTTTTCAAGACTAGATGGTGCAGAAACCTGTCCAGATTATGATAAAGTATGGATATCACAAATGTATTTATGTAATGCAAATATAATGAAATAACCGTCCTTAACAATATGTACAGTGCATTTACAGTATTTACAAGATAAAGAAAACTTGTTTTTCTGGGTCCAGTTATTCTTGTTATTTCATTATCTGAAGAAATATGTGACAAAACATAATGCTTAGAAGCATCATTAGCTACCTATCTGGCATTGTTGGAATTCATTTGTTAACCATCAGGGCTCACTGTCCAGACATACCCAAATCTGGATTAACAAGATCCAGAAAAATGAGCGTCAAGTGTAGTTTCAACCACCTAGTTATTAAGAGAAAGCTTTTTTGCGCACTGTGCAGCACCATTTGCTTGAGATTAAGTCTTGAAACTATCTGAATAACATTTTAGAATGCTTTTACTTTGAAATATTTGTCAAACTAAAATTTTGTGTAGCTTTGTCAATGTCAAAACCAGGATTCAATCACTGAAGACCAAGAAAGTCATTGAAAGCAGTATCAATGCCAGATGCTGTGTTTTTGCTGCTTTTACATTTCGCAGTTGGTATGTGAGGGTATTTTGTTGGAAAACCGACTTTTATTATTTGGTCTTTTGGAGTAGTGTATATTTTGCGGTTTTATTAAACATCCATTGCTGGTTGTTCAGTCAGTTGCTTTAAATCATGAATGATGTTTGAGCACATACACGTTTATTGATCTTTTCTGTGACACCTGAAATTAAGAATTAGGTTTTGAATCACTTAAAAAGATAGCTTGCTTTGCTTGTAGTAATGAGCAAATGAACTGATAATTTACAAGTGAATGGAATGAAAAATAATGCATGAAAGTGAGGTTAACAGACATCAAACACATATTTTCATATTCAGTAGATTCCGCTTAATTGGGCCGCCGGTTAATCGGATCAGCCGTTTAATTGGGCCAAATCGTGAAGAACGAAATCCAATCAAAGATAATGCACTACATTAAATCTGCATAATCAGGCCACTATTCTGCTTAATTGGGCCACAACTATAGTTACACATACACTGATGTAATTGCAAAACCGCTTTTGTAATGTAATAGAACTCAATATCACAAAGCCAACTATATTATGTAACAATTGAACAATACAGGTGCAACTTGTTTTGTCATTTCATGCCCTTGGACATGGTAATTGTTGTGTTTTATTGCAAATTTTGTGAAGTTCCAAGAAGAGATGCCACGAAAAGAATTAACAATTGCTGAAAAGATTGTTGTCCTAAGAAAAATTAGAGAGCAACCTCCAAACATTAGTCATTGCCAGCTAGCTGAGATAACTGGTGTACCAAGGACAACCCTGGCATGGATACTGCAAGACTTTGGATAATCGGGTCAGCCGCTTAATTGGGCCAAATGGTTTTTGTTTCGATGTGGCCCGATCAAGCGGAATCTACTGTACCTTCCTTTGATATTTATGATAATTTAAGTTGTACTCATCTCTACATTCATATTTCTCGGTTTATATGATCATAAACCCTCAATTCATTTATTATGATTATAAATCTTCAATCCTCAATTTATTTAGCTACCCAAATTTTGAGTATTTTTGGTTGGTATTGAAAACAAATCAGGTTTACAAAACATACCAATTTTATCAGTCTTTATAGAATAACTGTGAGCCTAAACTATGCAATAGTATATAATCTTGAAAAGTAAATTTCTTAAGCATTCAGATGATAGACAGTTTAAAAGGAATATTTTGTCACTAGAGATTTTACATGACCATCTTTAATTCGCTTTTTTGTAGGGAATTGCCCTTTTTTTGCTTGGCGTCAGATATTTTGCAAAAATTTTTGAGGCTTCATTTTTTGATAAATCTTTCTGAAAATTTAGATGCAGAATGCTAAATAACTGTGCTATTGAAGAAAAACTCAAAAGGCACCAAAGAACTTAGTTTTTATATGAGTTGCAATTTTCCTGAGATACAGTCAAAAAATTTGTCAAAAAATAACAATATGTATGCCAATCAATAATTATTTGTCAGCCATTACAAAGTTACCCTTGGCCTCTACTATTTTGGGTCATATATTGCTGGAATCATCATAAAGTTATCATAATCACTTTAAAGGAAGCTTTAATTTAAATAAAATTGTTAAAATCGGTTGAGAAATAAAGTCACAAATCAATTTTTAAGTAAAATGATTTTTTAACTTTTGAAAAAATTATTGCATGATGATCTTGCAGGAGTGAAAGAGTGTAAGCACAAAAATCATATGATAATTGTGGGTGCAAAAGCATTAAACAGGTAGATGGGTCTTCTGCTCGTTTTGAGTTATAGATTGTTGTTCTAGGTAGGGTGGCTCTCAAGTGATTTTAAGATTTTCATGAGTGCCCCCCAACAAAAACAAAATTTGTTTTGTTTTTGTTGGGGGGCAAAAATAAAAAAGAAAACAAAAAAATAAATTTTGTTTTACTTATGGTGGTAAGACATCCCACTGTATCATTCTGGTTAGGAAAAAACATGTGTTGCAACCAAACTAACATCCCCATTAACATTGCTTTAAAACAGCTTTTGTGCCAGGCTATATTTGTGATGTTCTCAATGCAGGTTGTATTGAATTGAATTAAAAACACTAAAGTAAGCAAGTTCTTATATCTCAGTAAATTAAGTGGTTGACAAAAGCATAAGCTAGCTCAGTCATGCAGTTGTCTAAAAGGAAGTATAAACTGTCAAAGTGTTCAAGTGTCACTGTGACAGTTTTCATCAGAAATAGGCAACTAGTGGGCCAAGAGACTTTCAAGTTACAGTGATTGTGTATTTACAAATTAAAAAAAAATAATCCAGTTGGTAGTGAAAATTTAACTTTTACTAAGCAAAACTTTAGATATATAAGAAACATCCTGGTGGGAGCGCTTACAATTTTTTGGGGTCCACTGTTGTTTTTTTAGTATTGAGTTGCAAATTTGGCACGCAAATCTAATATCAAAAAAGGCCTAAAATGTTAGAGCACAAATATTATTGGAAAAGCAGGGATCTCAGGTTTGGTAAAATCTTTTGAAAAAGTTAATCCCAATAAAATGTCATAAAAAAGTCTTCTATTTAAAAAAGAGTATCAATAAGTAATTGGGTCTGTGAACAATTTCAATATGACAAACAAAGTTCAAACTGGGTCCTGAATAGTTTCCAACTTTGATCTCCTTTTAATATGAGGTCACCTAAAAAAGTCAGGTGACCAAATACCAAACTTTGGTTATCATACCCATGTTGAGACCTTTTTATTTAGTAAATGTAGTAATTAGTAGCTATGACACAGAATAAAAAGCACACAAATGAGAGTGTTCATCAATCCAATTTTAAGTGATGAAAGCTCACAACTTCCAAAATACTAAAATTTTATAATTTGGTCCCCTGAAATCCAAGACGAATTCTGTTGGCTCTCTCTGATCAAAGTTGCCCATCTTTTGTCTAAACATATAAAAAAAATTTGTTGGACTTTATCTATCAAGCCCACTGGTGTTGGCAATCATGGTTTTTCATGCATTACTCTCTCACACACAATGCAACTTTTTTATAGTCCTTTTCATACCATCAAAGTATTTTTCTTGCTACTTTTCTCCACCCCCTTCTCCAATGATATTTTTGGTGTTTCAAACATGTTCTATTTTGTTTCTTGACATCACATGTCCCAAGAAATTTACTTGACTTCTAATGTTGCAATAAGGTAACCTCTTTCTTCCTGGCCTTTACAAAACTGATTTATTTGTCATTCTTTCAGTGTATAATATTTTTAGCATTTTTCTCAAAAACCAAATTTTATTTGCATATATGATTGCTACTGCTGTGTTGTTGATTATCATAATGGGTGTATTGTGACTGTTCAACACTTTCCTCTTGATATTAATGGAAAGTTTCCCTTTTAGTTGGTACTTTTGCACAGTTCATTAATGCATTTTTTGCTAATGCTTTTTGAATGTTTAGTTTTTAAATTTTTCATTACTGTGTGTATTAGCTCCCAAATATCTGATGCTGTTAGCCTACCATAATGCTGTTTTTTTCAGCTTATCGCTGTAAGGTGGTGGAGCCAAATTCTAGGACAATTGCATGGTCACTGTTTTTTTGATGTAAAGTTTCAACTCTACTGCTTTGCTGTTGCAGGTGGTGATATTCAAGATATGTTGAAATGTTTTTGGGGTGTTACCATGAACAACTGTACCATTGGCACAGTGTAAATTGTTAAAGGTATGCCCAACAATGACAATAACAGGTTCTTGTTTTAATTCTGTCATATGTATTGTATAAAGAAAAGAGGTCTAGTGAGAAGACACATAACTGGCGTGATGGTGTAGTGGTTAGAGCATTTGCTTTGCAGTCAGTAGACCTGGAGCTCATTTTCCAAGTCAAGTCATACCAAAACACTTTAAAAAATGGTATTCACCTCAAGTATAACTATTCTTTTAGCACTATTCCAGTATCCCACTGGAATCTCATTAGAAACTAGAATTTATAATCTAAAATATTGCCACTCCCCCTGGTGTAATGCAATCTCACTGAGATTTATGATCTAGAATAATTAATAATCATTACAATGCTCTATACATACATAACATTAAGTTCTAGAAGATTCAAATGATAATTTTAGCAATTTCTGATAAAACACTCAAAACTATTACATGATTATTATACTCTTGCAAAGCACAGTTTTTGCATCACTTAACGAATCTCCAAAAAAATTCTGCACACTCATTGTACTTCAAAACATGTTTGTTGCATGATAAGATGCAGAGTTCAAGAAAGTTTTAGGTGGATAAACTCAAGTAACGTCAAACTGATAGCAATTACTTGAATTTTATGCTATAATAATGCAATTTTTGTTAAAGCTGTGAAGTTGGGACATTGTGTGATTTTTGGTCTCAACAAAGCCAGCCTTTTAGAGAATTGAATTAGGCCTCTGGCGAGACTGTTGTATGCCAAAAAATACCATGCATAATTTGCACCATACTTTTCTTAAAAATTCTTTATTCTGTTATATTTTAATTTTGAACTGTATTGTGCCATACCAAATTCCCTGGCTGTGAGCAAGTTTTATGACAATTGAAATTTGTCAGAAATTGTGTGTGAACATCAGCTATTTGCTCAGCTAAGAAAGTTGAAACGTCCTATCATGGTTGCCAAAATCATCAGAGAAATGAGGCAAAGTCATGCTTTAGCAGACGTGGCACCTAACTTCATTTCTCCTTTGATAACTTAGGCATTCTCCCCAGCTCTACATGCAAAGCAGATAGGTTATTTTTTACACTGTGTAGATTGAAAACATTTTCATTCTACCCTAACACAGCAACACTTAATTGACCTAGCTGTTGTATACACTCATCACAATGATGCTGAAGCCATAAGTAAATATGTCTTGAGAACTCAAACCAGTCATAACAAGTTGGAATGAGTTCAAATATCGTTTTCTTTTTGCTGTTAGCCTGCAACAGAAAAATGTTCAAGCTACTTATTTATCATTTATAAGTGACTAAAATGAATTTTTAATTTCATAAATCATTGTGCTCAATCTGTTCTGAGATTTTGTAATGTCTGTATGAGTAACCAAAGATATTAAGCTTTATTTTGATTCACATATTCTATTTTGTTGTGACATTGTTCTTTGATTGACCGACAACTCTAGTCATGAAAATGATCATCCAAAATACTTGACAATTTTGTATTGTATTAAACTCAGTGCTGCATTAGCATACACGAGCTTACTGTGCATCTTAAAGCACATTATCTCGACCATGACTTTGAGCATGCTGCCACTAGGCCTAAGTGCAAAATGAATACTGCATAAATAAAGTTACATATATTTGCTGAGGCTAGCTGATATTAGAAAGACAAACAAATACTTTGACCTAACAATTGCCAAGTTAGAGCTAAAAACTGTAATTTTGCCAATTTAGTTCCCAAAGTAGCAAAACTGCAATGCTCTGTTTTAATTTTCCAAGATAATTGCAGGGATCCCTGAATGTGCTAATGTGCCCCCCTCCCTTTTAAAAAAAGGAGTGCAAAATTAGATTTTGTGAAAGTTGATCACCAAAAAAAAGTTATTCATTTCCTATAGATGTTCAAAAACTTCAGCTTCAACAAATCATCCCCAAAAATTTTTCTTAATCATTTCACCGCCAACATTGATCTAGCAAGTTAACCTATGGCTTCATTTTAGCAACATTACTAAAAAAAATAATTATCAATTGAATTGTCTGTTTTTTAACTAAATCTCTGCATTGTTATTGAATGAGCTTTTGGCATGTTTTTGAAAGTTGGCACAGGCAACTGCAGCTTCATTAAATAAAATAAAATATAGTGCACTAAATTTATGGGAAGTGTGTTGCAGTGCCACATAGCTTTTTATCAGCCACAGTACATCACTTTTTGAACAAAGAAACACAGAAACAACCGAACGTAGTCTTGTGCAGTAACCTAATGAATCTCTGTTTTTCAGGATTCAGTTTTTTTGGAGTCTGATCTTGCCAGAATTGAAAAAGTTTTTGGTCTGGTATTTGATTTTGTAGCAGACTGCAGTTCATTTCTTAGTGTGGCAGTTTTTCAAACATGTCTGCAAGAATAAAGCTGGTTGATTTGGACACTTTTCACTGCACTAGATTGTGTTTCATCTTTTTCCATATGCAAAACTTTCTCTACATTTTTTGCAGACAGTTTTTTCTCCATCATTGGCTTTCAGCTTTATAGGTAGATGCATCAAGAAGTTGGTGGTCCAGGGATCATTTGTGCTGTTGGTTTTGATGTCCAGAAAGCATTTCACATACTAAATAGGAAGCAAAATTTGCAAAACACAGTTTTTTGGGAGCTTAAGTATCTTCGTTGTTAGTCAGAACTATTCAAAGCTGTAGTTTAAATGCTGTGAATGCTAAATTTTAAATATTAGCAGATAGTCTTTGTTTCACGTAAATAATTTTACAAAAGTTGATCTATGAAATTGATGCTGCTGCTAAGCTTGTCAATGTGCTACCACTTTTCATTTAATCACAACTTAGATTGTGTCAACCATTATACGTTATGCTCTGCTGTTACCATTAAACATTCCTTTAATCATGCTATTTGTTTATCATTACATAGTCTGCATACTGATGTTTGTATTTACCTTTCTTCAGTATTTGTAGTTTTAATCATGATTACTTATTTGGTTGGCTGTAAGTGTGCTAGAGTAGTAAGTAATGATACTAGGTGAAAGCTGTTGAAGTAGTTATCCATGTAGAGTGGGTACCTTTTGTCCTGTGTTTCTGCCATCAGTTTTAAAGCAACACTATTTTTGGGACTTCTTTCTGCATCATTGTCATCTCGTTTTGCTCTGGTATGTATTGTGTTTGCAAAACCATTTCAAAAGAGTCTTTTGACTGATAACGTTTCATTCCATACTTGGTCCTTTTGTTTTTGTCAAAATACCAATTGCTTTTTTCACAAAAACTTTACTCATCTAATGATAAGTCTTGAGTGGGATAATAAATTTTGTTTGTAACTGAATGCAAACATCGATTTCAACAAGTGATTACCAAAAACTTATATTAGAAAAAGGGTGCACTACAAAAATGGACTTTAAAATTGTTTTTAACTCTTTCGCTCCTGCGATCATCGATTGATGATCTCGTGTTTTCAGTGTTTACCTCAAATTTTTTCAAATTGAGTTACAAAATTAGTTTAATAAAAAATCGATTTGTGACTTTATTTTTCATTCGATTTTCATAAAATTTTCAAAAGATCACGCTTATTTACTCACGCATCGGATGATGTATAATTTGTGCCCTAATTCTTGAATTTTTATACCCAAAAAGGGTTAAAATTACCAAGAACCCAGTTGCAGACGACAAAATCTGCCAAATTCTCAGCACGTGTCAACTACACTAAAATCAAATTGAGATTACATCTTTACCACATAACCAAACCCTTTATCATTAACACAGTCTGAAAACTACTCTTTTGGGGCATCATTTGACAAAATTTCAAGTGATAATAATAAATTTTACTTTTTTAAATTTCCAAATTTTTTAGGGGTCTCAAACCCCCCCCCCCCCCAAACAAATTTGAATGGTAAGTAGATAAAAGTAAATTTAGTGCTTACAAAATATGATATGTTGCTAAATATTGGTCTCATTTTAAAAGCTTAGGAAATTTGCTTTCCAGCAATATATAACTTTAAATAGTTTAGACTAAGTGGTATATGATATTTACTGATCAAAAATGAGTACTGTACATCATGTCAGTTCAAAACCCCCCAAAATTTTTTGACTTACCTTCACTAAATTATAATTTTTAGAAAAACTACACCCTATAAAAAGATAAAATAAATTGCAAATGTTTCACCAATAAAGTCGTCATTTTGTATCAAGTTTCCAAGGAGACAAGAAGCGAAATACAAGTTTAAAAGCTAGCAGAAGTTTGGCTTCTCTAAATCAAAGTTTTCTGTATCCCCCTTTGTTTCTCAAGAAATGGGAAGGGTGTAAACAAGCTGCTGTTTCATTGTCACTGACAGCATATTCTATTTAAACTTAATATTTTCTGAATCTTGAAGAAATTCCCTGTTCAAAAATACATAATGTTACATGGTTTAGGCTAACCTGTTGCAGATAATAACTGATCATATTTTAGGTACTGAATTTAACTACCAAAATTTGGTACCGGTCTAAAAAAAGATCATTTGCCTTAGAAAATTGCAAATTGTAGAAAACCTAGGCTTTTAGGTAAGTTTTGATTGATGTACCTTGAAAGCTTATTTCCTTAGCATCATTTTGCGACCATTTCTAAAAAAATTGGTTGAAAATTAAATCTGTAGTGATCTTTGAGGTGAGGGTACTACTTTAATTTTGAAGACAACTAACCCCCAGTTGGGGGGGTTAATTTGCATATTCAAAAAAAATTTTTTTTGTATTTGAAATCCTCAAGAAATGTAGATTTCAGCGATATATCACACTTAATGTAGAAGTAGACAGCTGAGTAATGATTTACAAACAAACTTGAGGTACATAATTATGATTAATTATGATTGATTATGACAGTTTTTCATGCTGCCACCTTATGGACATTTTTTTTCGCTTTTCACGCGGGCGCGAAAGAGTTAAAATGTTAATTTTCAAGAATAAGGTCTTTGAATGGACAGCTTGATTTATACCTTTTGCAAAGCGAAGAGCAAAAACTTCAATAAGTGGTTTGGTGTGCCACAAAATAAACTTCTGCTCTATCATTATAGCCTTGCAAAAACATGTACATATGTACTTGTTTATAGACTAGAATGAACAGTAGCACTTACTCTGCCAAGAAGAATTTAGTGCGGTTGATTTTAATTGACTTTCAAAAAATTTGTACGATACATGGTTGCTACTGGGTGGTTGCAAAGTAACTTGGCATTTGAAATGTTATTAAATAACTCCAAATTCTTGCTTTAAATTTGTTGAAAGTTTATGATGCTTGTTCAGTGTCATGTGGGAAACTTAATTGCACTGAAAAATGACATCAAACAAGCGAATGAAAACAAATAGTCATATTTCAATGTATGCACCACTGGCTTCAACTAGCTTTGTCAGACCAGGGATAAAATAAACAACTTTTTTGAACAATGTTATGTAGTATATATCATTGAGAATCTTTTGTATTCGCATCTCCAAGTTATTCAGGGTGTTGTGTTTTGTCTTATACACCACCTCTATTGTGTGACCTCAGAAATCACTTGGAGCGAGATATGGGCTTCTTGGAGGCCATTTGTGTGGCTTGTACTGTCCCATTCATTGTCCTTGAAAATTTTAGTTTTAACCAGACATGCATATTAAGAACAAAGTGGGGTGGTGCACCATCTTGCATGAATGTCAAGTCATCAACGTTATCCCACCTGACACGAGGCTGCACATAATTATCAAGCGTCTTAAGGTATGCTCCACATTCATGGTATCACGCAGAAGACATGGGCCAGTGATCCTTGTTGCAGTAGTTCTGCATCACTTAGGCACTTTTGGTAAAGGTTGCATTCTCTCAACCATCATTTAGGATCAGTTTCATTCAATGCTCAGTAATGGCAGCTTCAGCAAATCATAAACATACCAATATGGAATACATCCTCACCACTCCAGAGGATGTTTTCAAACAATATAGCCCAATCCTTATGCCCACGCAACATTAATTCACTGTATTCCATTCTGCAGTGACCGTCTTCAGGCTTAAGCTTCTACACGTAATGAGTTTTCACAGACAATAATTCAATTTCTTGTGCAACACTGATATTGTACTGTATGTCTTGTTAGTCTACTTTGATGAGAAGCTTGACGAATTGATATTTGCAGGCCATGCATAAACATTTTCTAGATTTTTTACATCTTCTCTACAGATCAGCATGTGGATGAATGCTTGCTTCTTTTTTTTATCATTCCCAGAGCCTGTGGTCATAAGCTTGGCATGACAACCTCGAATTGTCTCTGGATGTAGTGTTTCATGCTTACCTTTACATGCACACTGCTATCTTAGCACTTAAACAATGGAATTCCACTCTTCATAATGTGCCGCAATTTTGGCTCACTACTAAATGGTCAAGTGACTGGTCATTTTTGAAAACGTTACCATATACTATAAATTAGCCTAAACACAAGAAACAAAATTTGAAAAATATGTAATCCTTGTTAGTGTTGTCTCACCTAAAATGATTTTCGTCTGGACCTCGAAAATTATAGTATCACAAGGAATTTTTGATACTTCATCACTAAAATCTTGGAGGAAGCATTGTTTGTATGACCCCTTTTGAAATTTGCTTTTGGCTATTTTCAGTCTAAGCTAATGTAATGAAATAATTGGAGATAGTGAAAGTAAGTTATTGGTCATATAGGTCTATGGTACCCTAGTGTTATCCTGATTTAAGATCCATTTGGTTTCTCTTGAAATCATTGACTTTTGGGTCAAAAATAAATGATGTATCAGAAACATAACTGTCAATATAGTTTTTAAAAAATTCTGACTTACCCTGACTTGAACTTTAGATCCTTCACAAGTATCAACACTTTTTGCAAGGGACTGACCAACTAGGTGTGTAGGCAAACAGCATAAACTACCATCGCTTATCTTTTGCTTTTACTTTTTTGTGTTATTCTAGTGGTAGAACTTACCACCAAGGTGCTTCAAATAGACTAGTTTCAAACTTTGTAATGCTATTACTATTGCTTAGTTTGATCCATTCAATCCAGATCAAGTGCAAAGTATCACTTGATAATTCCAATGTCTAAATAAGTAGAAAAACATGTTCACTGGATCTTGCATTTAAATAGTATGCCATATGCATTTGTGACTAAATAAAATAATTTGTGAGTTTAGACAACTGCATTTAATTTAAATGCAATTGTGACTAGATTAAACTGACCTGTGAATTTCAACAACTGCATTTATTTTTCAAGAGCATTTACGACTAAATCTAATCAATTTGTTAATAAAAACAAATCAGTTTCATTTAGTCACAAATGTTGTCCCAATACATGAGTGACGAGCAGAGAATAATGGTGCCTTATTGATTTTGTATAGGTAGACAGTTTGCAATCTCTTGTGCAAGTTAACAAGTTTCTCTTCCTATAATAAGGAATTCTATTGTTGCTCTCTGGTTGGGACAAACTTCTAATGTGATTGGCATCATGCTGTCAACTCAGCCCCACATATGTCCTACATATATTGCAAATAACAAAATTAAAGACTTGACTTTTATGAGAACGTTTTATAATACAGTAGAATTTGCTTATAGTGACTTCGTGTATAGTGACATTTCGCTTATAGTGACACCTGTTGCAAAGTCCCGTTTTTAAACCATATGTTTTACATAGAATTGACTTTGCCTGTAGTAATTTCATGTATAGGAAGACTTTCATGACAGTGACACCATATTCCTGTCCCTTAGCACTAGGATTACTGCCATGTCAAAATCGACACAAAAAAGTAATTGGCGCTTTGCTTCTCTGAACTGCGAGTTCGTACATATCTACTTTTCTCTGACTTTTCCTAGAATTTGCCCTAGTTCTCCATATTAAAAGGATTTAGTTTACATTCATCAGACAATATGACTTTTCGCGGTTTGAAAATTAGAACCCCTTCAATTACGGATGTGTCGATTTCGACACTAATGGCTTTTGTTAGAAAATTACTTCTGTCTGGCTGCTTTTGTAGTTTTTATTGTTGACCAAATGAAGACACAGATGTGATTCAACACAAAATAGATTTATCCGGCATTTCCTTTTACGTTCACAATTTAGAAAGCTAACTGAAGGACTTTGTAAGCGTTTTCTGTCTGGCCTTGGCATTCATTTGCGTCTGAGGCATGGAATGTTTTGTGCTAGGTTGTGGAGTCCCGCTCCTGACTAGTTTTTCTGGTATGTGATTTCCACTGTTTCAGAGGGCAGATCTCTAACTGAAGGACGTACCGTTTTGCAAGCAAGCGTGCATAGTAAACGAAGGCAATATTAGCAGAATTTTCTGGTTAGGCTGAAGTTTTGAAATCAGTTCTTCTAATTTATTTGTTTCTTATGTGTCTATTTTATTATTTCAGGCCATTTGCAAGTTGAGTTTCATGATTTTGTAATACACTATAGTTCAAAATAAGCAAAATGACGCAACGAGCGATAACTGCAAATGAACTAGCTGATGTAATTAGTACCTGGGATACCGATGACGAATGCTCTGATGAAGAGGGATATGGAGATGCTAGTGGCGGAGGAGAAAGCCCAAATGTGCATGTGAGTGACAGCGACAAGTGCCCTGATAACTGTGAAGATGAGTCTGATGAAGATGACAATGTTATGTCACAACAAAGCCAACCTACATCCACATCTGTTTTTGGAAGAGATAGAACGGAATGGACCTGTACTCCATCAACTAACACTGGACGTACTGGGGCACATAATGTTTTCAAGGCAGCTACAGGCATTCCTAGAGCAACTGCTAGAGGCGTGTCAACTCCATATGACGCCTGGAAGCATTTCATGGATGAATCTCTCCTGAGAATGATTGCAAAATTCACAACTGAAGAAGCAGCACGTAGAGGTGACAATGAGTTTGTCCTAGATTTGCATCATCTTGAGACTTTTATTGGACTACAATATGCTCGTGGACTTTACGGGAAAGGTCATCCCGCCTGTTTTCTTTGGAGTAGGAAGTATGGCATGCCTATTTTCTCTGAAGCAATGAGTCGTGACTCATTTATAAAAATACTGAAATACTTGAGGTTTGACGACAAACCTAACAGGATACGGGGAGGTCCTGGGGCTGACAAGTTCGCACCTATTTGAGAAGCCTTTGAAAAATTTTCCTCATTATGCAGGAGTAAGTTCGTATGTGACTATTCACTGACTATTGACAAGCAGCTAATGCCCTGTAAGTCACGCTGTTCGTTTGTAACGTACATGCCAAACAAACCAGATAAGTATGGAATAAAATTCTGGGTTTTGGTTGATGTAAAAAGCAAATATGTTTCGAACATTTTTCCATATCTTGGTGTCCAGGAGAAAGAGCAGCGTGGTGATACACCTCTGGCAGAGTCGGTTGTGATATCTTGGTGTCCAGGAGAAAGAGCAGCGTGGTGATACACCTCTGGCAGAGTCGGTTGTGATGAGGTTGACAGTAGGTGTCTGGGGAAAAGGGTACAATATCACATGCGACCACTTTTTTACATCTTTGCCACTTGCTCTAAAATTGCAGAAAGAAAAAATCTCAATTGTTGGAACTATCAGAACAAATCACCGCAAAATCGCCAAGAAAATGACTGATGCTGTCAAAGGAAACTTGCATTGCAGCCAGTTTTATTGGCACAAACATAATGATATGCTGTTTGTGAAATACCAGGCCAAAGCCAAGAAAACTGTTTGCCTGTTTCCATGCATCATTCACCTGACATAGATCAGAGTAGTGTGAAGCAAAAACCACAAGTGATATTGTTTTACAACAAGAACAAAGTCGGAGTGGATTGCTTTGATCAGATGGCCCGCCTATATTCAACTAGATCTGCTTCTCGAAGATGGCCACTGACAGTGTGGGGAAACATTCTGGACATTGCTGCCATAAATGCTAGAGTTATTTTTACGAAATCAACAGGAACGCAGATAAGCCGTCGAAACTTTCTGCTCAAGCTCATCGAAGAACTGACTGCAAAGCAAACAACAATGCAAAGCAGGGAGTCTTCTGATAGGCCAATATGTTCCGTAAATTCAACCAGAAAGCGAAGAAGATGCAGTGTATATGTTTGCAAAATGGCTCCCGGATCATATATGTAAAATGCAACAAGTGTATGCAATCTCTTGCTTGAGCATTAACAAACACGTCTTTGCAAGCACATTTTAAAATAAACCTCACTTTCAAATAAGTGTTTGTTACTTTTTTGATAACTTTGGAAGGGTTAGGTTGTAAAAAAATGTGAAGAATTGTGCCACGAAGTAACACGTGTCGAAATCGACACGGCTGTAAATGGAGAGGTAGAAAAATGTCGGTAATCCTAGTGTTAAGCTAAAAAATTTGCATATAGTGACACTTATAGGTTAGGTGCGCAGCAGTAACGTTAAATGTCAGGTACCTACAACATTTTCTTTTACACATAAGCAAGGCAATCAAACGACTATTGAGTAGGTTTTGTTTTTGTGATGTAATAATAGCGTACTCTTTTAGACTGCGGGTTGCTAGGCTAGGCTAAAGCTTCGCTGTTGCATTTTTGTGATCTTAAAACTTTGTTTTAAGTTGGGTTTATTGGTGCATACTGTATTGATTGATAAAGGCACACCATATTGATTAATAAAATTGCCCAAAAATGTCACTAAAGAGAAGAGCGTATTCATTGAAAGAAAGATATGAAGTCGTGAAAGCCGTAAAAAGAGGATGCAGCAAGAAGTCTGCTGCAGATCAATTGGGATTGCCAAGAGCTTCCGTTATTAAGATGTGCAAGAATTCAGACAAATTATTCAAGATTATGAAAGTGGGAGTAATATTCAGGTTGAAAGGCAAAGAAAGCATAATTTTGAAAATGTAGACAAGCACCTTATGCAGTGGTTTTGAATGGCCAGAGATAAAAAGCTTGTTGTGTCCAGTGAAATGTTGCTCAACAAAGCAAAGAAATTTGCTGTTGTGCTTCAATATGAAGATAGTGAAAAAATTGATATGAACTGGAGTAATCGTTGGAAGAAAAGGAACGAAGTGACATGCAAGAAGCTGCATGGTGAAGCTGAATCTGTACACCTGGCAGTCACAGATAACTGGCTAAAAAACCACTTACCATAAATTTTGGGTGAGTATAGGCCTGAAGATGTTTTTAATGCTGATGAAACTGGGCTATTCTTGAACGTCATCAAGCTTGCCTTTCTGCCACCCAATACCACTGCAAGAACACAGCCAATGGATGCCAGCGAGATAAAATCTTTAAAAGGAAAGTATAGAGTAGAGCTGGCAAAGAAACATTTGGCTGCTTTCGAGTTGGGAACACAAGTCAAGATAGATGTTTTATCTGCAATGAAAATCCTTAGAAAGAATTGGTTAGCTGTGACAGAGAACACAATAAAGAATTGTTTTAAGAAGGTTGGGTTTGTCACTGTAGGAGGGGACACGGAAGACGAACCAATGCAGGAAAAACAACAGTGTGAAGAAGAGGATATAGAAACATGGCGAAGATTGGAAGAATGTGGAGCGGTTGATTCTGAAACACACTTAATGGCCTACGTGTCAACTGATGAAGATTTAGTAACAAGAGAAACCGTTACCGAGGATACCATAATGACAGAAATTAGAGATGTGGTTGAAGCAGTAGAAGATGCGGCTACAAATGGGGGAAGATGATGATGATGATGAGCCAGAGGCACCACCAACTCTGAGGGAAGCCCTAGCTATGCTAAAAAAACTGTAGCATTTCTTGGAATGCGACAGCAGTTGTTGATTAATTTCCACCTAGTCTCTCCTCAGAAAAAGCTTAGGCAAATCCTATCAACAAATGTAGAATCCTTGTCTAGTACTGATAGATTTCAATGGAGTTATACAATTCCAAAAACGTGAGAAATAAATTTAATGACGGAAAATTAATAATTCAGTGTAATTCCACAAATTATAAAACGATTGATTAAAAGATGAATTTGGGGTTTTGTGCTTTTCCTTATATATGTCCTTAAACGTCCGTTTCTAAAAATAAAAAAAACATAATCACTTAACTGCAAAACAATTCCAAAAACAACTGTCACGTACCAGAACTATTTTCCAGACAAGAATTGAACAAATGACCACTTAAATTTCTGAGTAAGACAACACTTTTCTATTGAATATACTTATCACAATTACTTATCAGTTGTCTTACTCTACAAAACCAATATAAGGATTAATATGTTGAATAATTAGCTATGTGACACAAAACTCAATAATAGCAATTTGATACTTTAACTAAACAAACTCTAGCACCGCTTTCTATTACTTTGCATGCAGGCACGTTTGCATTTGACTGGACAACAAAAAAACGAGGATTTTACCAATACTACACATTGACTACAGCATCAGAAAAATGAACCAATAGGCGTAACAAATTCCACAAACTCAACAGAAGGTTACAACAAAAATATTTAACAGCAGTATTGATTCTCTTCATTTACGGAATCTAGAACATCTCAAGTCAAAACTGGTTGAAAAATGTATAAGAAAATCAAAGCAAACAACGATCTTGAATTTTCTTAAAAAATAATGACTACTGAATAGAGTACTGTACCATGCTGGATTGTGTGTGGCGTTCATTTTATTAGTTGTTCTGTTCATTAGTTCATCGTTGCTTTCTGGGTTGTCATGCATATTGCTTGTCACATGGAACTTTTACGAGTTTGTAGCCTGCATCTGACAGCATTTCATATAGCCTGTGCATTACACTGCAGTAGCCTATCAATTAATCCTACATAGATCGTGTGCGGTTATGTTTTCTTGACTTTGCCTGTAGTGATATTTGCCTATAGTGACACTTTTTCAAAGGTCCCTTTAGGTGTCACTATAAGCAAATTATACTGTATTCACTCAGGATTTCCACTAGTTTTTTTTCAAAAAATGCATCTTGCATAAAAAAAATGCATTATTTTTTTACTGAACCTTGTGACACTTGCAGTGCATCATAGGATACACATTGTTAGTGCACTAGACCTATCTAACTTCAGAGAATGAGTTCCTTGCCACAGAAAACAATGTTAAGGGAGAATCAGATAAGTTGGACAAAAAAAAATGGTTATTTTTATATAAATCAAGAATAATTTAAGGTATAGCAACTTCTTGTGTATCAAAAAATTATACATTTATTTGGTCATCTAATCATATTGTAAAACTCAATTTATAACATTGCTTTTTTGCCAAAATCTTGGCATAAAAAAGTGCTTGCAAATTATCAACCTTACCTCCATGTTAGGGGGAGTTTATCCAATCGAAATTTGCTGCCAAGTCAATAAAACGAGATGAAGTTCCCCTAAGTAAATATCGTGGGATCACTTTCTCAGAAGTGTTGATAGTGGTGATAGAAACTCCACCACCTGCATTGATGGCTCATAGAGCTGTAGTAATCATTTCACCTCTTTCATCAGATAAGATAGCACCAATTTCTTTTTTTCCTGCACTATGTACAACTGCTTTGAATTAATGGACAGTTTTTGATTCTGTTTCTGCTGATTTCTGCTTTTGCATTCCAAATCTGTAATGGGGTTATTTTGTTTTCAACCACTGTTATGACTATTTGATCTTGCTGGCGCATGACATTTGGATCAATCAATAAAAAATATTTGTGTTTTTTTTATGTACCCTCTTTTCCAACTGACCTGCCTCTACCTTACTATTCAATTTTCAATGGAGAAGTTTTTCTAAAAACTATTTTTGTTCATTATAGTTATGTTGCTTTGGCACCAAGAGTAGCTCATGCTCAGGCTATTTGAAGCCCTTTAGCACTTTCTTTTCCATTAGGACAGGGTTAATCCAGTTGCAGATTTCATCCTTTTCATTACTTCTATTGCTGAATGCCAAGCATGGAGATCTGGCAACATTATTTTCAATGTTTTTGATATGACCTAACAAAGTAATTAAATGTTTTAGGTATGATTTAACAAAGGAAATGAAGCTAGGTCTATCATCTGCAAAGCAGGTGTTCTAATCACAACATTGCAACGTTGGTTCTAAGCTGTTTTAGTACAAGTTTTCACTAAATTGTCAAATTGCGTTTTTTTACAGTTGAGAAAGCTACCATAATTACTGGTGAAGAAAAATGGAGTGGTACTGATAGAGATTATACATATGAAGAGGTATTTTTATTACTAGTGACGTTTTTTGTTTATTACTATTTTGTTTATTACAGTGACGTGTATATTGTGCTTCTTTAAAAAGGTAAAAAGTAGCTCATCATCTTAAAGAATGGAGCAGAGGAGAGAATGCGAAGACTTTTGTAGTGACTAAGTTGCATCAATTGGTTAAAACTTGCAGCATTTTGTTGTGTCCAAAATCCTGGTGGAAATAGGCCAACAAGTAGATTAATTTTAAAAAATAGGCAAATTTTTTTTATGGTGTTTTGCTCAAATTCAATAAGTGTTGCTTTGCGAGTGACAAAATGGAAAGAAAAATTAGTTGCTACCAAAAATAAAAATTGATTGTCAGTATAGGTCTCAGTGCAGTCCTGGTATTCAAATAGAGACTTTCCAATTGAAGAGTTGTATCCTTGACCAAGAGAAGTTGTCTTTCACATTCATTTTGCTCCCAATGTAATCTTTCCTGATGCCAAGTTAATTGATTTGGTATATGTTGATTAATTCTGACTTACACCTTTTTGAATATGCTGCTAATGTAACAAAAGTCAGCAAGTTTGCTTGTTGTGCTCCTGGGAAAGACTTTTATCATGATTTTCCCATCTTAACAGAAAGGTGGCAGGGCCAAGCAGTTGACATGTCATTTTGCCCAGTCAGACATTACTTGCAAACAGAACATAAGCTTGCTAACAGCACATCTACAAAAGTGAAGTAATCATACCTTAACATTGTTATCATGTCATGCAAGGCACTAGTAAGCAACATAAGATGCATTTCGAGTAGAGATTTGGTAAATGTGCAAGATGCATTTCATTATTTGTGGAGGTTTGGTAAGTGTGCGAAAGATCTTTGAAGTCATTATTTGTACATGGCTTGTAAGATTGTTTACAAACAAATTTTGTTGGCAACAGAAGCATCTGGCAGAAAAAGAAAATCTGTTGGCAAAGTTTGACCAATATGACTTTAAGATTGATACTGAGAACTGATATATCAACTATAGAAGTATTGTTACAAATAAAATTATCCAACTTAAACAAAACAGTCTAAGCAAGTTTGTGCATTGCTGTAGTGGCAAAATCATTTCAATCACTGTTAATGTAAATAACAGTAATCTAAAACTCAACATAAAAAGCAGCAGTAATTCCAAAAAACACAATAATCACAAAAAGCCATGTTAATGTAAAAACAGCCACAACATCATACAGAAAACAACCAAAAGCAAGCATAAGTGTTTACTGTTTACTTTTCAATTATCAAAATTCAACGGATTCAAATTGTACTTTAAGCAGAGTTGTTTTTCAGCACTTATGCCAAGCAGAGAACATCTTTTACCATCATAAATGAGACCAATATTGCTAAACACTTTTTCACTGCTTCACTGGAGACAGAAGTGAGGGGTAGTTTCAGATACTTTATTGCCAGCTTGGCTTAGGGTATCTTTTGCTATTTTTTGTCCACCAAGTCATTGGGTCTGTATGTTTTCACTCGCATACTGGTTCCTAGAAATAGTTATAATGTTTGCAGTTATTTTTATCTTTGTTTTAGGATGCTTCAGAGGATTGAAAGATACATTTTGTCCAGAGAGCTAGCACTAGCAGCAACATTAGATGAGATTGTTGGTCGTTCAGTCATTTCCTCAGCATCATTATCACCCATTTTTATTTTCTCCTTCAGGGTTTGGCCTTTATGACAGATTTAGCATTAGATGACCAAAATGGGCGATCCTTGTATCTTGGATCTAACAAACAGGCAATGCCAAGTGTAGAACAAACTTCAACATTTTCAAATCTTTTTTCACTTTGCTCAGCTCTCATAATTTAAATTCCTAGCAAGTAATGATTATTGCAACTCAATGACAGTTTTAGCACAAATACAATGGGAATAATAGAAGAAATTGCCCCATCGGTTTTGCTGATATCTATAGTGATTTCTTCAAATGGTTTTAGAGTGGTTATCAAATTTTCACTTAATTGTCGTTGATGACTGCTGGGTACATTGTCTTGAATTCACCAATGATCTGTTAAAGAGCATGTGAGCTTTTTTGCTCCACCGCCCTTTTAAGCATGACGTAGACTAAATTCCAGCAAGATGGAACAAACTGTAATGTTGAGTGCTTTGGAATGTCAAATTTAATCTAAATATTGCAAAGTCTCTTGGTACTGAATGATTGAAATGAGAGGCAATTTTTTGAGTTTTTACTACGGCATCAGTGACATCTCATTTTGCTTGTAGTCCATCATTAACAACCAATTTCAAAGTGTGAACAAAACAGCTCAAATTAGGAAGTTTATTTTCTAGTGTTGGTGCCACTGTCATTAATATCATAAACACTCTTTTTTTGGATTTCTGCCATTCTTGTAACACTGCAATGAACATTCAACCAAAGCATTTATCTGTATGTGAATTTTCCGTTGCCATGACGTTCAGTGCCCTACCATTTTTTTCCTGTTATTTGTGAAATGAGCAGTCATACTCATCGTTGATTTTGTGATGCTTGATCAGCAGTTGGTGAAACTAATGAAGTCACGTGGTTTATCCTTTGAAAGAAACTCTTATTTTCTTTAGGACATCTTTATAAGTCATAGGAAACAATTTTATTTGATAAAGTTTTTTTGATTTTATTTCATGCTGAGGCTCAAGTTTTGAAACAAGTTGCTGAAACCCAATGTTTTGCACCACTGTAAACGAAAGGTTATCAGTGGCAATCATTTCAACTATCTGTTAATCAATAATTTTTGCTCAAGGGTCATTACTTTTCCATTCTTCACCTTATCAAATAACCACCAAAGTTTTTGCTTCATTTGATCATGTGTACACTTTTTAAAAGGTTTCTGTGATGAAGTCTTTTTGTATCCATCCTTATATTTTTGTAAAATGACTCCAAAGTTTTTGTTTCCTTTGGTGGAACCTTGACTGACAATAGCTTTGCACAATTTTGCAAACAACTTTTACATCATCGGAGACCCAATAACTCTCAAACTTTACTCCTATTATTATTAGTAAACAAACTAGTACAGCATAAGCTGTTCTAAAACAATAATTTTGTTTTTTGATTTGCAATAAATACTGAACAATAGCTAGGCAGTGAAAGTTATTGGATAATTTTTGAAAAGTATTTTCTCTTAATGTGCATACAGCAAGCCAGTCTAGATGGTGTGTGCTGTATGCAAAGATGCATAGTGCACTACCATATGCAAACACATGCACCATGCCATTTCAAAAAGAGCCTGTGCATGCAAATGACCTCGTGTATCTTTTACAACCACTTCAAGTGACTGGAGTTTGTTTTAAATGCATGCATTGGGAGGGAGGGCATTAAATCGGCCAATATTTATTGGCTGATTGACATTGTTTTGTAGCATTCTCTGTAATTTTTTGAGAATTTCATTGGTAGACCAGTTTGCTTATAAAAAGTGTTATCACATTGGTCAGTGCTGCGATCAAATTAACTTTTGTGATTTGATGTTGGTATCTGAACAAGCTATTCTTTGTTTAGCACAACTGACTATTCTCAAAGTTTATTTGGTGTTTGTAAAACTCAACTGCAAAACTGTAACACTTAAGTTTGTGAAGCTCATGTGCAATGCAAAAAATGAAACGTCCCGGCAGCACATAATGTGGACTAGCAAATAGCAAAGAACCATGCAATAAAGTGGTTTTACAATTGAACTGCTTTATGAAGTGAGCTTGAATCAATCAAACACTAAAAACGAAAGTAAGAAAGAACTGAAAGGGTGTAGATGAAAACAAGCTTTATATTATTTAAGTACTTTGTATTTTACTCTGCTCCCAGTTTACTTTCAGAATAGAAGTAAGTTGCAATCAAAAGGTAGGTTATTTTTCATCTGCATCAATTCTGTTTAACAAGTAGGTAGATAAAACATTATGTCCTTTGACAATTTGTTTAAGTAGTCCAAAGTATGTAAGATGTTGGATGTACAATCTCCAATACCAATGAGTATCATACTTAAATAACAATGAAACATCTTGAAATGTTAAAAAGTTTAGGTTTTTGATAGGTATTTTATCTCTGATGATGCCAATGTTGCTATGTGAGACCATTTTTCAGGGACGCTTCTGAGTGTTTGTTGCTGCTTTTTTGTTTGCAAAACCATATTTGAATTTTTTTTTTTAAATACCGGTAAATATGACTAAAATTCAATTTTTATTGATGGTTTTAAGTTGTAATGTCATGTACTGAGCCATTGCTTCATGATGTGCGATACTGCTCAGTCAACTCATTCGTGTTGGTAAAGAAATGAATTCATATAATTTAGTAGATCTAAAGTGCAATTTTTTTGTTTTTAAAAAATAACTTTTAAAGTTGGTGCATGAGCACTTTGAACATTTTGTGACCTTATTATTCATCACAATTATGAATTGTGTAACTTAATGTCCATAATTTGTTATTATATGTTACCTAGTCAAAGATAAGAACATAATTTACTACAGCAACAGTAAATAGTTGGCATACTGGCTTTATTGTATCCCTCTGCAACCTTGCACAGATTGGAATTAACATTAATGACATTTTTTTATCAACAAATTTTAGCTCAGCAAAGTGTTTTTTTATCAAAGCTTCTAATTATAGCAAATTCAAGGGATCTTACGTCAGTTATCTCTAGGATATACAGAGCATTTCAAAAAGAATGTGCCAAAATCAGCACTCATAATGTTAAAAGCAAAAAACATTTCAAAACTCTAGCTGGGATGCATGTCTTGTACATACATTCAAGTTTTATTTCATGTTTTATGAGTATTCAGTGTTGCCACCACCGGCAGCACAGACAACATCAAGCTGAAATGAGAATTCCTCCCCAACATGGCTAAACATTTCACAGTCCACCATGTTGATTGCAGCTTTTATTCAGTCTTTCCTGTCATTGATTATATTTATTGGAAGTGGTTGAACATTTTAAATATTTTTTCCCAAGAAAAAGTCAACACACAGTGAGGTCTGGGAATCTGGCAGGTCCAGCACAGAGGGTGAGGACTAGAGCATCTCTCCTACAAATCCATTGCTGAGTCACATTTTTATTTGGATAAACTCAAACCCTGAATTGCCAATGGGGCAGTGCTTCACATTGGTGAAACTGACACCCAATCAAAGTTAGATAACTACTCTATCAAATAACCAGTGATTCAGTCTACTACAATGCTATAGACTTGAAAAAATGAGTAGTGATTTTGGCATATTCTGTTTGAATCACCATCAACACGGTGGACTGTGACATGTTGAGGCATATTTGGGAGGAATTCTCATATTGACTTGATGTCGTCTGTGCTGCTAGTGGTAACTGCATTGAGCATTTGTAAAACATAAAATAAAACTTGAATGTATGTACAAGACATCCATCCAAGCTAGAGTTTTGTAATGTTTTTTGTTTTTGGCATATTGAGTATGATTTTGGCATATTCTTTTTGAAACACCCAGTATTATTAAAAATGTATTCTGATAATGAGAGCAATACTGTCAGACTTGGTGGAAATAAATAGGTTAAAAGTAATCTGGAGTAATAGCTTTCTTTTCCTAAGCTCTTTTAGGTAGGTTTGATCTAGAAGAGCACAATGCAACTGCTCATTCATCCTTAATTTAAAAAGATTCTGTAATCCTATTTGGCATGTTTGACATAGTTTGGAGAATGCTTTGAGGTCATGTAATTTTGGAGATGTATGCATGGGTATTTTGTATGTTGCCATTGTTGTTGCTGAGGTTGCTTCTTGTTCACACAGCACGTCTGACTCCAGAGAAACAAATGCATTTTCAATTCTTATGAGTGGGCTCTTGGTCTCCCAAGTTCCTTTCCCATTCCAGGTTTGGCTAGACTTGTAGTGAAACCAAGACTTTGCAGATCCTCCAGGAGAGCTTTTGCTTCCATTCACTCTCTCATGCTTCTACTCCTAGGGAAGCTCTTCTTGCTTGCCCCCCTCACCTCCTTGAAACCCACTTTCTCTGTAGAATCCACCCTTCTTGCTCCCATTCTGATACCCCCTCGCCAAGGTGTGGCTCTTGCTCACCTTGACTTTCTCCCACTTTACAATCTGGTGCTTTGGACAGATGGCTCTGTTTCTTTTCTTTTTGGCAAAAGCAGCTCTGGCATACTTGCCAACAATACATTTATTGTTTCATATATTCAGAATAGTTTTTGTTCACTTTTTATTCTTATTTTTAAAATAAGATGGTGTATTCTTGGTTGCTGGGTCATTTAGGAAAACAAAATTTTCCGATTGCTACCTATGTGTTAGTAACGTATTTGTATTTATGCCATATTAGAGTCATTAATAATGATTTTTGTGACTATGCAATGCATATCTAGAGTTTGCAGCTTGGTATCAAAGATTCCTGCAAGTTATCCTAGGTTTCCATGGAGGTAAATAATTCCAAGTATTTTTTTTGATTTTGTAAATATCTTATCCAGCTTAAAATCAACATTTGTTGCTAATATTATGATATTTGTGCAGGCAAAACTTAAAGCAGCATAATAAGAGTTAGTTGATACAACTTTGACGCCACTTATGTTTAGCTTTTATCACGAGTATTTGATATTATGCGTCGCAAAAATCCTGAAATGGTTGCTGGAGAGAAGAAACGATTTATCATGAAGCCTCCCCAATGTGCCAGGGTTGGTACCAAGAAGACTTCATTTGTCAACTTTAGTGAGATTTGTCAGATGTGAGTGTAAGCTGTTTTTGTATGGGCTAGTTTTTAATTTTTCTCATGCTCTGTTTGCTAGTCTTTGGACTGGACCATCACAAAAAAGACTACTCAACCCATACCTACCAACCACGTTGATAGAAGACCAAAAGTAACTTGTTGAAATTCTTACTAAGGGGTGCCACAAGTGAACCTACCAGCTTTTTCTGTATGACTCCTTGTGCTCAGTACCAAGTAAGGGAGGCATGAAATTTGTTTTTAAAGTCTTTGGTTTAACCTGGCTAGGTAAATGAACATAGGTTGTGAGGCAAATGCTCTTACCACTACTCTAAGAGTGCTAACAAATGGCTTGCTTGCTGCATGGGGTCTGCAAAGAGATTTGATATGGCTCAATGAATGATTTGAAAAAAATTATTCAAACCAAATTTTGTATACCAGTTATTGACAGTAGTGTAAATAGACAAAAACAGAAAATTGGCTAGTTCTAAAAGTGATCTCCCAAAATAAAGGCTCTCACCTTCGTTTTAGGTCAAAAATGGGAAAACAATTTCTTTTGAAAAGTTGATGTCCAAAGAAAAAGGTGTTCATCTTTGTTTTTAGCTAAAATCAGCAACAGTGTCTACATGTGGTTTGCAAAAAATATGTGGTTTTTGGGCCCATTACTTTTTTTAGTAACTTATCTCTGCATTGCACGATCGTGCCAGCTCCTGTTCAAGGAGATGTGTACATAAGCATTAAAATAGGTGTAATAATTAACATACTTACCTCCTAAAAGGCAACTTTGATTGGAAGCTATGCAAAGTGATTTAGAAGAAGTGAGAGCTACCATTTCCTGTAAACGACTTTACTTAACTGGATTAGCAACACTGTCAAATTGTCCAAATGTTTTTGTATTTTCTTGAAACTGCTTTTAACAGAAGATATAGTATATGCTACATGAGTCAAATAAATTTATCACCATAAAGAAAAATTGAAGACTTCCTTGATGAAAAGCTGTGCAAAATGAATGTAAAAAGTAATAGTTGGCATAATGTATGGAATAAATGTAATTTCTATGTTACAATAGAGCCATAAATTTTCAAGAGTGTGATTGTTGGTAATTTTGTGTATGTCCATGGGGGAATTGCAGATCTTTTTTCCAGACATAACAATTTCCTCTTTGGGTTGTGAAATTCAGACACTGAAGGTGTAAATCACAACAATGTGCCTCATAACAGGTGATCTATTTAATTATCATCACTGGTTCATGCAGTTTCTGGTTCATGAAAGCAAGAACTGTGTTTTGGAAAATTGATGTAAAATGTATAAGCTTCCAAGATACTTGTTTTTGAAACTTACTTCAAACAAGTGGGAAGTATTTTAATTTTTGATTTCATGCAGCTTGCTTTCTAGTGAAGCTTTTTGGAATGACTTTGTTTAACAATGGAAAATAACGTCTTGACCTCGGCTGCATAGTCTATTGAAATCAGTAATTCTGCATAGCTACGGCTTTTAGCAACAAGTATTTTAACCCTCAGATGCACGACCATTTCACTTTCCTACTTTTCATGACCAAGGTCAAATTGGCCCTCAAGCGTTTTTAATAGCATTTAGCTGCACTGCTCGACAATATGTCATTTATAGCAGAATGCAAAATCATAGAAGTAAGTTTACCATGTTATGTTGGTTTATTTAAATGTGAAATAACAAGATGGCATCAAAAAGGATCACAAAAGGTGCACTAGTTTGTTTATTGTGCATTACCTCCATACTTCAAGTGAATCACCACATTCAGAACAGACTGCCTCATGACACTGTAAGCAGTAGCATTTCACTTTTTGATGTTCTGCATATGAACAAATCTGACATCTTTTCCCGTTTTGAAACGGGGGTTTGTTGTTGTTGTATTGGATCTGCATTATGGAAGGCCAATTCGCACCTTGTCATAGCCCCTTTGATGGGTTTCTGGAGTAATGGTGTAGTGTGGCACTTTCTCATGACAAACATAGCAAGCTGTTTCGTCAGATCTTTGATGAACAGCCTCCTCTTTGTGTGTGTCACTTCCTGCATGTAATTAGGTTGCAGTGCTTTGAATGTGATAAATTCATTTACCATATTTAAAGCATATCAAGCATGTTGTGCCAAAGAACTGTTGGCCACCTCCATGCCATCCTTTTGCAAGAATGATTTCTCACCATCTGGTCTACTTTGTTGTAACAGAGTATGATTTGTGTTTTTTTTCGCTGTCAACCACAAATTTCTTTGTTGCGCATAGAGCTAAGGAGTACAATAGCTTATCATGGTCAAGTTGTTGTTGAATCCAAGCTCTGAACTATGTACTTCTCTGGACTTGGATGGCTTCATGATACCTGGTATCTCTGGTGTGCATTTACAAAGAGTTCCCACAATAGTGCGGTTTTGTTTTTAGAATTTTTTCAGCCAAAGACACAGTTGTGAGAAAGATGTCCATGGTGATATTATGACCTAGAGAAACGCAAAAACTTTATAGCTAAATATAAACAAAATACAGCATTATACAATTAAGTGGAAAACCCACTGCAAAGTTTAACGCTGCAAACTTGATTACCTAATTGTTTTAATCCACAGCTAGCCAAACAATTATGTTTTCTCCCAATTTTTTTGTATGGCTTCTGGTTGTTTACCCAAATAGATAATGCCATCTATGGCAAAAGGCATGAACGAATCACTGAACCAAAAATTTTTATTTCATACTTAGCAGGCTTGCTTGGCTTTTGTTGTTTAAACTTACACCTGCTTCTGTATGATACAAGTTGTTCATCAATTGTCACCCATTTGCTAGGGACAAACATAGCTCTGCACTTAGTCAAGAACAACTCCCATGTGTGCCCGAACGCAGCCATGGTCAGTTTTTAACCTTTCAGCCCTGGTTCATTTATCATCAAATCAAAACAGTCTTTCAATATCTTCATATCTGCACAGAAATGTCCCAGATTTTTTTTATGCCTGCCAGCACAGTCAATCTAATAAAGACAACAAATTCCTCATAGTTAATTTTTTTCACACTTTACCTCTTGCTGCAGCTACTCAGCAATATTTCAAATTTGTACATGTGATGACTTTATGGATAATATTACACGTTATAAGAGATTCAAAAGCATCCCATGGTGTTAAGAGAATTTGAAAGAGAAGTTTTTAAAATGGAAAAAGGCATTTGAAAGCAAAAAGCTGAAGGTAAACTTCAAGAAAACCAAAGTAATGTTGAATGGCTCAAAAGGCAAAGTACTCAAGAGTAAAGTAAATCCATGTGTCAAGTGCAGCAAGAGGGCAATGACAAATTCAGTGATGTGCACAAAGTGTGGTAAATGATCACATGGTAGATATGTGATAATCAAGAGGGTGACTTCAACTCTGGCAAAAAGTTTTGTTTGTAAACTATGTGTTGATGCAATGAAATGAATTGTGGAACCAGGTGAAGAAATATCATATTTTGAAAGGTTGACTTTGTGAAGAGCTTTGTTATTTAGGGGACAGCTTGAACACCAGTGGTGGAAGTGAAGCAACAGTAATAGCAAGAATGAGAATCGGATGGATAAAGTATACAAAATGTAGGGAGTTGCTTTATGGGAGAAAGTTTTTGTTAAAAAGGAAAGGAAGGATTTATCAGAGTTGTGTAAGATCAGCAATGCTGTATTGGAGCAAGACATGGTGTCTGAGGAAGAATGAGATGGCAATTTGGGGAAGAACTGAAAAAGCAATGATGAGAGCAATGTGTGGAGTTAAGTTGATTGAGAAAAGAAGGAGCCAAGAACTTATGTGTTTGCTGGGTTTAGAGGATACTTTGGATGGATTAGCCAGGGCAAGTAGACTACAATGGTATGTGCATGTTTTGAGAAGGAATAATGGTGATGTTTTGAGAAGAGTGTTGGATTTCAAAGTGGTGGGAAGAAGAGGGCGTGGGTGACCAAATATGACATGGAAGAGACAAGTGGAAGAACATAGTCATCAGATTGGACCGAAAAAGAAAGATACCATTGACAGAGCGAAGTGGTGTGATGCTGTTTACAAACTTTCAAGAGACATGAGTTAAATCCAGCCACCTGCATTAACGCAGACAAAACCGGATTTAAAAAAGTAGATCTTTCTCTACTGTAAATTTGATTCGCTTTGTTAATATAGAGCTTTCAGCAAAGCTCCAGCATTTTATTGTGCAAGAGCTGTGTAAAGTTTTATTTGTGACTGCAAAACTTTTACAGAGTAGTGACTGCAAAAAACAATTTAATTACTTTTTGTATGTCACTAACAGAAGCGAATGTAATTGCTGTAAATATAAATTACTGTGTATGTTTATCTACTTACCTATCAGCTAATTATTGAATACAATAACCCAATAAAAACTTGCAATAAAGATTCAAATATCTCAAGATATTCAAATCTAAAGATTTGACATTCTGCTTTGTTTATCCCTATTCTTGGTGTGGAAAGGTTCATGAAATCAATGTGTGAGAAGGCGCTGGACATCTTGCAGATCATGGTGTTCAACCTGTGCAATGCATGCCCTAGATATTTTGCAGATTTGATTTGTTTCACCTGTGCAGTGCTTGCTTCTGCTCTGTGAATGCTCTCTTTTTGCAATTCAGTGATCATCATCATTCGTATGACAATCTTATCAGAAGTTGCAGTTCATCAGATATCGTTTGAGCATAGGGTTGTCAACATCTGTTAGATTGCAAGAAGGTCCTGTTGATTTACAGTCATTGACAATGTGGTATGCAGTTTGGGGTTCTCCACATTAACATAGATTGTCATCACCAAATCCCCATTTCACCATTGAGTTACCAAATTTTCCTATTCCAGTTTGCAATCTATTTAGTTGGACCCAGGCTTTCCGAGGGAGGCCATGTCCTAGGGGTTTGTTTGAGCAGTCTTGGATGGGTAGTAGTAGTTTATGTGGTATGGGTTCTTGCTGGGGGTCATAGCCTTGTAGTGATTCCAGAAATGGGCAAAGAGATTTGTGAGATTTAAGCCTTTTGGGAGGGGTTTTGCTGTACAAGATGTTGTGTAAAAGGCAGTTGGTGTTATCTGCTTTAATCCAGTGATATTTCCTGTTTAATTTCATACTCTCTTTGCACTGCTTGATGTATATTTGGGATCTGTGGCTATTCTTGATGTACCATAGGTTTTTAGTGTGCCAAACATTTCAAACAATTTTTTAGCTTTTTTGTTCAAAAAAACTCCAATGGATTGAGGTGAAGATTCATATTTCTACAGAGTTACTAAGCATTTGCTTCCCTATGGCCTCAGGACTATTGTCTTTTACTGTTACCCCCTGGATAGTAGATTGTAAATTTGTTTTTGTTGCTTGTCATGATTCAGTAATTTTAATTCAAACAAAACTTGTGTTATGTTACTACATGGGCATTTGTGCTCCATGCAAACAATGGCCACGACTCTTTCTTTGTATTTCATCATGAGTGAGTGTCTAACCAAAGATGAGCAGTTTCAGTATACATGTATCAGTGAACCAAATGAAGTAAAACTTTTGTTTCAGTACTAGTATCACTTTAGCATTGCGTAAATGAATTGCAGATATGTATTGCTTCATTGTAATTTTGGATATTGCTGATGCAAGTGTTTGAAAAAAGAAGTAAAAATATTCCTTTAAAAATGTAATTTCTATGTCTTAAATGGCGATATCTGGTTTAACCCCTTACAAATTGCTGGTTGACCAGCTTCATTATTTTGTTTCAATGATGAGCAGGGAGATCACAGCCAAAATGTTGTCACTGATGTGTTAGCAGTGGGTCATTAGCTTACCTTTTTTATTACATAGTAAAGAAACAATAGTAAATCTTTTGAAACATTTATGATTGGACTGGTAATGTTTCAAACTAAAAATATTGAGATTCTTGTGTTTGCAATACAGGTGTTGAGATCAGTATCACTTAAACATCTCTGCAAAATATTTTGCATCAATATCACTAATCTTTTTCTGTGTATTACTCTATGGGATTGCTAAACTAAAAATTAATGGATCCTGCCCAAACTTTTTTTAGGAAAATGTGAATTCATCTCGCTTGCTGCACTGCTTTTCAAACGGTTAAGATTTTCAACAGCTTTTGTGCAGCAGATATAAAATGTGCTTCTACATTAAGTCAAGAAATGCTGACGCATCACTGTTTGGTGGACCATGTGGTTATACTTCAGGTCTTAGAGCCAGGCTAAATTTCGAACCTTTATGGTTAAGTTGAGCAGGGTGAATGCCTGCAAGATTGAGAAGTAAACTTTTTTGGGCTGTGAATAATGGTACTTGTACAAATTGTAAATAGCAGTGTCTGCAAGACAAGTGTAAACACTACAGCACCAAGATTAGGGTTAATGTCCATGAAGTGATGTTTTTAGCACCCTAGACAGAGCCTGCTAGTCACCCGGGCAAAGCAACATGTGACATGAATTTTTTTGTGCAGTTACATGATGTAACAATGGTATGGAAGTGCCCAACCTAAAGATATCCCAAAGTACTCGTATGAGGCTATATGGCTGATGAATGGCAAAGAATTATCATTATGGTGTATCTTTACTTTACAACTTATGTTTTTCGCTGAGGTGGACAAACAAGCAAAACTACTCACATAGTCTTTTCTTTTTGAGCTTTTGCCTCCGTTTATAAGGCATCTTGATAAGATAACCTTGTCTTACATAAGAGTTTTTTGATGATCTCCATTTTCCAAAGGAATGCCTAAGTTTAAGGTTGTCTACATAATGTGTAATTTGCATATCTCTTAGAGATTGTAAATAAAAGCCATATGTGTAACATTTAAAGAGTTGGCACTGCAAGGACTGATCTTTGTGTAAATGTCATTTTTGAGGTGCCACAACTAGCACAGTGGTGTAGTAATGAGAAAGTTAACTTCACCGTTGTTTGTGCTGGTCCCTATTCCTCTTTCTCGTAAAAATGATTTTCATAGCTTTTCTCCTTGTTGCTGAGCACAAAAGAATTAGTGACAAGAAAAAGCCAGCAAGTTTACTGGCTTTGCTTTCAACTAAGGCATTTAGCAAGACACCTTTGACTCTATGTGGCAAACAGCAGTTTTCCTGTGGTGGACTCTGTGATTGTGCCAAACTGTCTAGTAGTTAGGCTCACAAGTGCAACGTATGAATTTATAAATATTCCAAATTTTCCATTTCAAGTGGTAAAGATCTCTGCTATTTAGCACAATTTTGCCTGTGTTTGTGTGTGATTGTGTGCATGTGTGCTTTACCTCCTCCAAAACTACTAGACCTACAAGCATGAAACTTGGCACAGTTGATCACCACCTTGTGGTAACGGGTTGGTGATGTCATGATGACGACACATTTGAAGATATTATTTTTGGTTATCATTTTCACTTTTTTGCAAATAACTTTTTTATTGCACCTCACACAATGCCAATTTTTATATTTGCAAACTTTTTTGGTACTTCTTGACTATTTTGTCTTGAAAGCATGGTTGTTTGGTATTACACAATGACCATTTTCAAAAAAACATTATCTAGAAATGAATTCTGTAATAACTTTTCTAGTTAGTGTAGTCCAGGTCGAATTGATGCTCCACTCCAAATAAGGGGGTGGAAAGATGGCCTTGTTTCATTTTTACCAACGTAATATCAGCTACAAGGTACCTATCATTTAAATCTGGGTGTTTATTCTTTCCAAATATATATAATATTCAATAGTTTAGGCTACACGTTTTTTCACGTTGTTTGATGAAATGGCACACCCAATAGTAACGAATTATGTTCAGTAGCTCTAAAAACCACTCAAAATTGGATGTTGAGGAACATTTTTGAAAGGTAGGCTGCTAAAATTGATAAAGGCTATTTTGTAACAAAGAAAAGGGGGGGGGGGAGGTCAAGATGGTTCTGTTTCTTTTTAGTGACAAAATAATTTTTTCTAACTCCAGATTATGTTTATTGGCTTGAAATGTATCGTGTTGCCCAGGAGATTGATGTCAAGGAAAAGCTTTTAAAGATTTTGAAATATAGATTATTACAATAGAAAGATTGCTATTCCCAACAAAAAAGAGGGGATAAAGATGGTCCTGTTTGGTCTTCAGCACCAAAATAATTATTCTGAGTTACAAATCAGATAAATGTTGAAGAAATTTAATTTTTACAGACATAAATTAGAACATAGTTTGAGCCATTGGTTTTTTTTATAATCACTGATCAAATTTTTATCCTAACTTCAAGTCTAAGAATTTAGCAGCAGTCAAAAAAATCCAAAACCTTGTTGGTAGTCTTCAATAACAAAGCATTTTTGATTCAAATTGGACCCTTTAAACAATTCCAGTACACTTTTTCACGGTTAAACGGTTCATCAACTTGAAAGGTATTAAGTTGCTTAGGAGATAAGTGCAAGGTGAAAATTTTTTAACATTTTGAAAGATAGGCTACTAAAACTAAAAAATTGCTATCCCAACAAAAAAGACTGGGTAAAGATGGTCCTGTTATATTTGTGACAACAAAACCATCTTTTCCAGATAGGCATCATGTTAATGTTAAAGAACTATGCTTTCCATTGATATATAGCACGTGATTGTATGATGTAAGTCTTTATTTCATTTTGATTCATAAAAAAACACAGTTTCAATGTACATTTTTTCAGTACTAAGGCCAAAAATTTATAACAACTTTGATGTTAGGTTTCAAAAACTGACAAATTGTAGAAACACTAAGTGTTTTTGTACATTTTAATTTGTGTGTTTCTTAAATGCATAGATCTCTAGCATCATCTAACGCAGGGTGGTCCAACTTCTTTTTTAGACCGATTAGATTAGAAATGTAAGGGTATTTACTAGGCCTCAAAGGTGCTTAAATATATGCAGTTTATCTTAAATATGTACAAGGTATTTTGAAATTGTTATATCTTTGGAAAATAAGGTTGCAGTAAAATATTAAGCGACTACAGTGTGGCCTGCGGGCCATGTTTTGGACCACCCTGATTTAACGACTATTTCTGAAGAGATTCAACTAAAGTTATAATTTCTGTACCCTTCTAAATTGGGATACCTAAATATCAAAGATAACTATACCCCCAAATAAGAGAAAAATTTGCATAGATATTATGCCTTGACAAAAATGTAGTTTTTTGAGATTAGTATCTTCTAAATAACCATGAAGTTTATTTTTCAAAAATATAGCATGTTGGATGTGGTAGTCAATGTTCTGAGGAGTGCTGACTGATAAAAATGAAATCAATAACTGACGTGATGGCGTAGTGGTTAGAGCGTCTGCTTCACAGTTGGTAGACCTGGAGTTCAATCCCCTTGTCAAGTTATACCCAAAAACTTTAAAAAATGGTATTCACAGCTTTCCTGCTTGGTGCTCGGCATTTTAAGGAGGTTGTGGAGAACACGCCGGCAAGCTTGCTTGTTGTGTCCTTGGGCAAGGCTTTAAACAGGATGCTCCACCTTTATGTTGAAGACAGGTGGCCCAGACACTACAGAAACGGCAACTCCCAAGCAAGTGCAGATGTTCCTGTCCAAAATATAGCGATGCAATTTGCTTTCTTGTGAATGGAAGATAAATGTGGCAAAAAAACTATTTCTTTAGGAAAATTGCAATTTTTTGGGTATACACAGCCATTTTGATCGCCATTTCTTTCACCTGCACCACTATTTTAACACTTGCCATGCGAGAGCAAAAGAGTTACAGCATGCTTTCATGCTTTTTTTTTTCTTGAACATCCCAAGAAAGCTTTCTGATGCCATCATACTCTTTGGTACCACTTTGTCAAAAAAAAAAGAAGGCAGTTAAGTCTATTACTGCAAAATAATATTAAAGTACTGTAAAACAATATATTATAGTGACAACTTGCGAGTTTAAATCTGTTATTATTGCAGTGACAATTACAAAAATCATTACAACTAATCTTTAGACAGACTCCATGTTTGAATACTTTTACCATGCAGTTGTGTTGCACACCTAAATGCTTATTTAACTCTTGAGAAATTTTTATCATGTGTAGTAAAGTTAAACAAAATGCATAGTTTTTAACGTGAAATCCTGCATAATTTAAAAGTTAATCTCTTTAGCACAAATCGCTGGTTGATTAGTTATCTACTTGAGCCATGGCCTAACTTTTAGTGAAAACTCAACTGTAGATACTGGACTTTGAGCTCCAGGTCAATTCGTTCTTCCCTGGCTGCATTTATGCCATAACAAAAAACATTTGAGCAGTTATAGGCTTTGAGTTTTATTACTTGGCCTACAATTATTAAAAAATTATAAGTAGTAGGCCTATTACTTCACAGCTTAATTGCTGTAAGTAACATCAATCACTTTATTGTCTTTCCACAAGTTGTAGTTTAGCCTCTATGTGGTGAGTCAAATGCATGCATTAAAGTTTGAAAAATTATTTGGTGTTTGTGAGTACAGTTTTAATTTATAAGTAGGAAGGTTGGTATTGTTTGTATAGTTTATGACCTCCAAAGTTAGACAGAATCAATAGCAAAAATAGGCCAGTAGAAGTAGGTCTACACCACTGGGTGAAACTGCAGTCTCCAAATATACAACTGCACCAACGAAGAAAAATATTTTCTTGAAAATGGGTTATTAGGCCAACCAGCTGATGGCATACAACACACGTGGTGGGAGGTATAGCCACTTTTGCTGTGATTTCAGGACTAAGGGGCACAGGTGCAGCCAGGAGCGTGTGTGAAAATCATTATTAGTGCAGTTATAAACAGTCATGAAATAATTCTACAACCAAATAATTAGTTTTGTGTTTTTGTAACACAAAAGCCATTACAGCACCCTTAGTGAAATGATAGAGAATTTGTAAGACTAAACTAAGCTCAAAGTACAATGATCAACCTTAGGGGCATAGTCCTGATGCTTCCACCTATACCAACTTTTTGTTTCTGTTCTCAGATGTGTTATTTGGGTGAAGCTGATCTACTAATATTTGTAACCCAAGATAACTGACGGTAGCCCTACTGGGCAATCCCTGCAGAGCTAGCTTCCTAATCATGTGCCTGTCAAGTAGTAACTGGAGTAATTTACAGGTGAACTACAGTAACATATTGATTTGTGAGCTGCTGTACTAGTAACTAATGCATTTCTAGTATTCTTTTTAGCAGAAAAACTAAATTATCTTTTGTGTTTTGATTGAGATAGTAACCTGGCCTACAGTTAACTTCCTTTGCCAAAACATTGTTTGCCTGGATAGGATTGTTGGGTTGATATTTGACTTGTGGGTGTAAATCAGGCCTCTACAGTCTTTGGCTTGTAAGTGATCTGTGACACTGGTTGGTAGCTCTAATGCTTTGTATTAAGATAACTACTGATTTTTTCAAATTTTCGAAATTTTGAAAAAGGTGGAAGAAGTCACATAACTAGGGCTTCAAATGCATGGTAGGTACAATTCAAAATTTTGTATTTGAATAAAATACAAGTTTTGTTTTGATCTATAATTACTTTTTCAAGTATCATCTTGCTGTATTGTCAAACAGCATCAAGTCAAATCTCATACATTGTGTAGCTGAGTTTTATTGGATTTCTTCAGAATGAAAGTAACCACTTTCTTCAGAATGAGATTTACCACTTTCTTCACAATGCAGCTCTTGTACAGCAATGCGGAGCATGCTGCTTTGGTTTGAGATTGAAGTCTGCTCACAAAACAGTTTGACACTGTCCTCAGTAAATCTCTTTGGGTCGTCATTGTTTGCCTATGGACCACTTATGTTGATTTTTTACAAGTAATGATAATAAATGTAGAGAAAAAATATCACCCATTGGATGGCATGCAATGAAACACTTTAATTCATCCTTATTGATCCAAACAGAAACTGCACCTAGCGTATGATCTACTGCACAATTTTTCTCACCAAGCCACGGTAGTTTGAAGGACTGGTTTTCACATCAATACTATTTGTGATACTAAATGGACAGAGCTTTCTGAGTTCATGGAAGACCCAGCCACCACCATACCTACTAGTGCTAGTCTACCTCATAAGCTATGGGTAACCTTGAATCGATTTAGGGTTGTGGTGAGTTGATTTACTGCAGAAATGAATGATGCTGCAAAAAGAAACATAACACTTGGCACTAGTTATTTAGAAACTGCCGCTGGTGATCCACAAAAAAAGAGCTTGTATTTTGCAGGCTGTGGAAAGAATCACCATCAATTTTCTGAGTTTTGCTAGTTCACTGTCGATGTGTAGTTTTAAAAATTTTAAAGTAATGACATAACCAAGTTCTTGAGTGTAAAACACCTTTATTGGTGGTTTTTGATTTACAGTTTTGTTATTTATTGATTTGTGTGTTTTCATTAGTTTTTTGTTTTGAAAGCTTAATGTGTACAGAAACAGCAGCATTAAGCTGTTAGTACTGATATTTCAGCATAACTGCCTAAAAAATTAAATTTTTTGTAAATCAACAAATACAGTGCAAAAATGGACAAGCGGGTATTAAAAATCCAGAAAATCCCCTAATGATTGCAAAAACTGCGTAAAAACTTTACAGCATTGGTTGTTAACCTTTCCAAACCTGGGTACCTTTCATTGGTGCAACCTATTGGGGAGGTACATGATGAAGAAGCAAACTATAGTGATAAGGCAAATAAATTGTTGTGTATCACTGGAATTCTGACTATGGTAGTCAAAAGAAACCTATATTTATAAAACCAAAATATAATCTAACAAATATAACCAAATTATAACCATGATTTTCCAAAATAAGTTAGTGGAAAATCATGACAAGTTTTCAGAAAAGTGCTGCACAAATGATTTGTCAGTGAGATTTCTGTTTTGGTCTTTTCTAAATTTATGTTTTAGTTTTTTTTGAAAGTTGATGTTCCTTTGAGCAAGTCTTCAGTCATTTGAAAAACTGAGGCAATTTCAGCCCCTAGTTCTTATATTAACCAGAACAGACAATGGCAGCTTTACAGAGTTATATTGTTGGCAATGGAATTAATGCTTTTAGAGCTCTTGACAAATTGAGGTTATTTTTGCAATATGCTCCATTAAAATTTTGTAAATAAGGAGGAGCTAATTCGAGATGTTGCTCTTGAAGGTGGAGCTATTGTCGTTCATCTCATCAACCACAAGCTAGTAAATCCATGCTGAAAAAGATTCAAATGTTGTAAAGTAATCTTCCGTTTTCTTTTTGAGATTGCTTATGTAATTACCAATTTTTTTGTCGAAAAGTGAATACATAGTAAAGTTCTGGTTTCTCACTTTTTTCCATAAGGTAACGTTTTTTTGAAGGTGGAGACCTCTCTGCAACCTCAATCTAAGCTTTGTGTTTTTCTTGACATCAAAAGACTGAAGATGTCTGCTCAATGAAAGTCCTTCAATTTGAGTCCATCATCATCATCATCAAATAATGCAGTTGATTACATTGACCCATGGTGATGAAGAAGCACAGCAATTTCATTGACAAGCTCTGAAACGTGAAAAAGTACTTTTCTTCTTGATAACCTTTGCACTGCAACATGGAAAAGAAGGTACTTGTCACAAAATGCTGTAAATAAAACAGTTGGAAGTCTACGCCCTGCCACAGATAAGGTTTACTGCCTTGACTGCTGGATCAAGAACACTTTTCAAATCAAGAGAGAGTGTCCTACAAGCTAAGCATATTTATAAATAGCGTAGTGGTTGGATATTACATGAGGAGCAACTTGTTTCAGCTACTTAACTGATCAGTGCCTATTATAGCAGGCGCACAGTCTGTGCACACCAATCTCACTTTTTCCCCAATATTAAATTTTCACAAAGAAATTTTTTGACGATATCAAAAACATTGTTAGTTCTAATTCATTCCTTCATCTTGTCAAATTAAAAACTTGTCCACAATTGAATTTCTTTACCAATGCAACTCATTTTCACTTATGCAACTCATTTTCTCATTGATTTGACATCCATTTTTGCATTAAATTCAAGTCTTGTTCTTCATTGGCTTAAATTTGTGCAAATAGCTGGCTCAAAACATTATTTACTCTGTCTGCAATCTTTTTATTTGCCATATGATCCAATGAGAAAGCCTTGTCTTTTTTGTAATATTGTTTTATCCAAGTAATAATAGATGCACTATTATTACGCTTGAGTTTATGAGTTCCTCACCAGCAGTGTGAGGTGCTTTTTCTATTTTCAAAGAAACTTCGTGGGAAGTACACACAAGTGATTGAGAAGTTAGGCAGAAGCTAAATGCAGGTGGCATTTTTCTTCTATCATAATGAGCTCTTTTTGCTCTAAACATTTTAACTGAGTCCATGTTCTCTTCGTGCATTAGTTCCCTGTGCCTCTTCAACTTTAAACGTTTTAAAACCTCATTGCTCAAAATGCTGGGTGCACTGAGCATTGTCACGTTTGTCACATCCAACTTTAAAAAGAGTGTTTGATTATGGTGTGGTATTTGATTTCTCGTCTTGTGGGTAAACATTACATTCTAAGATGTGTGAAAGTGTAATTTGTTTTGTACGTACAAGTAAAATAAATTGTGTTTGTGATCTTTGATTTTTACAAAAAGTTAAGTGAAAAATAGAGTGCAAAATTTGAGGCAAGTAAAAAGAAGTCAACATACCTATGTCAAATAGTGCCCCCAGTGGAAAATGTTTTTATTGTATTGCTTGAAAATAGCTTAAACTGGAATTGTGTAGCTCAAAATGTTTAAGCGTGTAGCCTTCTGCTTGCACTAATGCCATGGCTATGGCACATATGCTAGTTAAAGAACGTGATGGTGCAAATATAGTAATTAAAAAGAGTAAACCAAGTTCTGAAATAGCCTAAAATTTAACTGCATTTTTCTGAAGGTGTAAAAACAGTCCTTATTTTGGCTCTTACCTCTATTTATCTTGGTTTCTTTCATACTAAATCGAATGAATGAATGAAAGTTTGTGGAATAAGACCAGTCTTGATTGTAGATTAGGAGAACGGCACTGGCACAGCACATACACATAGACACAAGGTGAAAGGCATAAAGGCTGTAGCCCCCCTTAACTGTTTTTAATTTGATCTGTGTTTAAAGCTGGCACACGCTTGGCTTTGAAAGAGAATTGGCAATGTCAAGTAATTGCTAATTTTTAATGACTTGTCATTGCTATTTTCACAATCATTCATTACCTTGAGCGAATGCAGGCTTTGAAATTGAATTATAACTGGCATTGATCTTATTTTCAAAAAACCAAAGAAATAAAAGGAGCGTTTGTTGGGTTATGTGGGCATCATAGAGGTGATACGTTTAGTGTATGTTATTATTATATTTTATGCAGGCTTCATCGACAACCAAAACACGTCCTTGCTTTTATATTGGCTGAATTAGGAGCTAGGTGAGTTTGGTTTTACTTATTGTCAAGTTTATTCAAATTTAATCATTGTCACTTGAAAATCGCTTTGTTGTCAAGAGAGCTATTGTGACATAACTGAAATATTCTTGAGTCAAGTTGTGCCCAATAAAGAGCATGTAGAGCTGAAATCTATCTTTCAATAGAGACGGTGGTCCCAATGAAAAACAGTCAATATGTCATCATGATGCAACAGCATAGCCAAAAATTATTTGAAATAAGATTCAATTTCACAATCTCCTAGCTACATGGGTATTTGAACCCACGATTTTAGTATCAGTAATATTTCTAATCAGGAAAACCACCCTAGACTACTCAATCACTAAGTAGACAAGACTGGAGATTCAATGCCAATAAAGTAGATAGAGCAGCTACAGTAGGTAAAGAGAAAGGTAGTCTATAGATGAACAATATAAATCAAAAGTATCAGCAAAGTTATTCCAACAAGCTTTTTAAAATTTAGAGAGTTCATTTCCATTTACCTTTTTAAGGTTTGGCCACTATTCTGAATTCATCATCAACCAGTCTGTGGCAATGCCTCCATTTGTCTCTATCCTGAACATCTTCAAGCATCAAATTTTTTTTCATGTCATCCTTCACTGTCTCCTCCACATTTTCTTTGGCTTTCCTCTTTTCACATTTACCACAATTGTCTTTTTTCAACTCTTTATTGAACTCTTCACATTCACTCAAGCTCCCCCTACCACCTTAGTCAATGTCCTATAAAATGTTTGTCAGTGTCTTCAATGCTAGTCCTTTCTCTTAAGACACTGTTGGCAATTTTTTCTAGAAGTGTGGTACTACATTATTTGCATTATTCTCATTTCTGTCCTTTGCATTTGCCTAAGATCAACTGTCTTTATTTGCTAACACTCATCCCCATAGCACGTAATGCTTCTCAGACATGCTTTATATTAAGTTTGCAGGAGATTATTCTGCCACAAAGTGTACCAGACAATTTTTAAAACTTCTATCCAGTGCATATTCTTGACATCACAGTTTTCTTAGTGCTATCATATTTTCCCATCGTGTCCAACATTTTTTTTCCCAACATGTCCAACATTTTTTTCATCCCATCATTCCCAACATTTTTCCCATGCTTCACTGGAAATAGAATGCATGTCATAAGAGGCGACTTTTGTGTACCAGCTTATGTTATTAAAGATTAGGGACTTCTCATGTCTAAAAACAGGTTGGAGGTAAGCAAGGGTATGCTTTCCCTAAAAGACGAAAGCTCCGAAAATTCCTTCATAAAAAAGTTTGTTGAAGAATTTGCCCCCAGTCCCCGGCAGCTCGTAAATGAGCATGAGGGTATGAAGAATCTCCACCAGGTTGCAGAAGTTTGAGGTAAGATTTGAAAGTTGGAATGTTGGATGGTTTTGTGGAAGAGGTATGGAAGTGTGTGAACAGTTAAGAAAGAGAAAAGTGGATATGTGCTGTGTGCAGGAAGTAAGATTTAGAGGGTAAGGAGTTCGATTTGTTGGTATCAGAGGTAGGAGATATAAGCTGTGGCAGTCTGGAAATAATGATGGAATAGGTGTTGGAATTTTAGTGAAAGAAGAACTTTGCAAAAAGGTCTTAAAAGTCAGAGAAGAAAAAGTGACAGAGTAATGGCAATGGTGCTGGTTTTTGAGGAGGATGTTATAAGAGTCGTATGTGCATATGCTCCCCTGGTTGGAAGATCAGAGTGCAAAAAGATCAATTTTATAATGACATGGCAAGTGAGTGGGATTTGCAAAACCCTGGTGAAGTGGTTCTTGATATGGGGGACTTCAACAGACATGTTGGGAGATGGATTGATGGTTTTGAGGGTGTGCATGGTGGGAATGGAATTGGCAAAACAAATGTTGAGGGAAGAAGACTACTGAGTTTTGTGATGATAACGAGTTGTGCATGGCAAATGTGTGGTTTGAAAAGAAGGAGCAGAGAAAAATAACATACAGTATGAGTAGAAATGAAACTGAGATTGATTCTGTATTGGTTGGTAAAAACAATAAAGTGTATTTAGAAGATGTGAAAGCCATCCCCTGGGAGTTGCAACATCAGCTGGTGGTAACAGACATAGATAAAAGAAAGTTTAAAAAAGTAGTAAAGAACAAACAAATCATTAAAAGGATGATTTGGAAGTTGAAGGAAAACAACATGAAAACAAGATTTTAAGAAAGGGTTAAGAAATTGGTTGATGTTGATGCACTCAATATATGGAATACTTTTAAAAATAGTTTGCTACAAGCTTGTGATGAAGTATGTGGAAAGAAGAATGGTAGGAGAATCCATGGGATACATGGTGGTGAAATGAAGAAGTGAAGGAAGCAATGCAGCAAAAGAAAGTGGCATGTAAAAAGATGTGCAAAAATCAATTTAAGGAGAACAAGGCTAAATATAAAAATATCAAAAATCAAACAAAAAAGTGGTTGCCAATTCTATGAGGAAAGAAGCTGAGAAAGAGTTAGCAAAATTAAACCAAAAACCAAATAACATTTTTACACTGGTGAAGTTTATGAAAAAAGATGGGAAAGATATTGAAGGAGGTAGATGCATGAGAGGAAAAGACGGAAAGTTAGGTTTCAGTGAAAAAGACAGGAAAAGAATGTAGAATAATTACATGGAGGAGATCATGAATAAAGAGAATAATTGGGACCACGTGACAGCAGCTAGTATGGTAGAGGGACTCAATAAAAATGCTACCTGCAAAGAAATGGTGACAGCAACACGGTGGGGAAGCAAAATTTGCAATAATTTTAAGTTGCTTTTTCTCAGTAAGAATTGCGTCACTTCTTTTAAAAGCTTATGTATGTTGATGTCATAACTATATCTACCATTACTATCTATATCTTTTCAGAAATGGCTACCCTTATGAGTAATCAGTAGAGCAAACGTCAAATAGTATGCAGATTTCAAGAATAGTGGGAGTGTCCGAAAAAACTGTTTACAATGTACAAAAGAAAATGATTATGAGTAAAACTATTACTAGAAAAACTGGAAGTGGAGGAAGTAACAAAAAACGTACCAAAACATTTATTAAAACTCTCAAATCTAGGATTCAAAAAGATTCAACAAAATCCATGCAAATAATGGCACATGAACTTAAGGTGGACAGCAAGATCGTTAGAAATTCAGTAAAATATGATTTGAAGTTTAAATCCTGTACAAGAACACTAAAACACTTGCTGACAACAGCTATAAAAGAAAAAAGACTTGAAAGGTGCAAGAAAATTACTACATGGCTAAGGAAAAATCCTTCCATTGTAATGATCTTTTCAGATGAAAAGATCTTCACTGTCTTTGCTGTTCTGAACTGTAGAAATGACAGATATATCGCAGAGTCAACAGCTGAGGTTAAAGGGACATTCAGAACAAAACATTCTTCTCAGGTTATAGCTTTTGGTGTAGTAGCTTTTGATGGAGAGAAGATGCCCATAAAATCCTACAAAACTGATGAAAAAATCAATGTTGAAACTTACTACAAGACTTTGAGATATCAGGCATTGCCATGGCTTAAAACAAACTATCCAAATGGAAATTATGTATGGACACAGGATGGTGCCCCAGCTCACACAGGTAAAAAAATTCAAGATTTCTGCAAATCTCATTTCAGTAATTTTTGGGAGTCTTGTTTATGGCCACCTGCTAGCCCAGATCTAAACCCTCTGGATTATTTTACTTGGAGCGTTTTGGAACATGCTACCAATAGAACATCTCACAACAATGTTGACTTTTTCAAAGATACTATTAAACAAGAATGGAATAAGTTGTCTCCCGAATATTTGAAGAACACATGTGCAAGTTTCAGGAGACGTGTGAACACAGTTATTGAGAAAGAAGGAAGACACCTAGAATAAAAACCTTTTCTCTTATGCATTTTCTTGTGGCAAATAAAATGTCTTAACTTTCTATAACGTAATTATTCATATGCTAATGTTAAAGTCTTGTCGTAAAATATTGTAAATTTTGCTTCCCTACCCTGTATAATAGTGATGAAACCAGGAAAGGCAGGTGGACCCTCTAAAATATGTGCAGAGGTGATATCTGCTTGTGGAGAAAAAGGGGTTAGTGTGATGGTGTAGCTTTGCCAATGTGTGCTAGATAGGAAACAAATGGCAAACAAGTGTGCTGGTACCATATTTCAAGGAAAAGGGAGATGCTAGAAATTGCAAGACAGAGGAGTAAAGTTGTTAGAGCACGCCATCAAGATCATTGAAAGAGTGCTGGAAAGAAGGATTTAAGAATTAGTAAATATTGATTCAATGCAGTTTGTTTTCATGTCTGGAAGAGGAGAGACAGATGCATTGTTTGTAGTGCAAAGAATGCAAGAGGAATATAGGAATAAGAAGAAAAAGTTGTACATGTGTTTTGTGGATATTGAAAAGGCATTTGATAGAGTTGCAGGAAAGGTGATGGAGTGGGCAATGAGAAAGAAAGGTTTACCAGAAGTAATCATAGGAGCAGTGATGAGCCTCTATCACGGGGCAAAAATAAAAGGAGTGGGATATGAGTTATTTGAAGAATTCTGGGTACAAGTTGGTGTATGTCTTGTACCCAGAATTTTTGCAATTGCAGTGGATGTAACCTTGGAAAATGCAAGAGAAGAATCATGAATAAAGTTTTGTATGCAGATGACTTGGCTTTAATAAGTAAAAGTAAGGAGAATTTGAAAGAGAAGTTTTTAAAATGGAAAGAGGCATTTGAAAGCAAGGGGCTGAAGGTGAACCTCAAGAAAACCAAAGTAATGTTGAATGGCTCAAAAGGCAAAGTACTCAAGAGTAAAGTAAATCCATGTGCCAAGTGCAGCAAGAGGGTGATGACAAATTCAGTGATGTGCACAAAGTGTGGTAAATGATCACATGGTAGATATGTGATAATCAAGAGGGTGACTTCAATTCTGGCAAAAAGTTTTGTTTGTAAACTATGTGTTGATGCAATGAAATGAATTGTGGAACCAGGTGAAGAAATATCATATTTTGAAAGGTTGACTTTGTGAAGAGCTTTGTTATTTAGGGGACAGCTTGAACGCCAGTGGTGGAAGTGAAGCAACAGTAATAGCAAGAACGAGAATCGGATGGATAAAGTATACAAAATGTAGGGAGTTGCTTAAAAAGGAAAGGAAGGATTTATCAGAGTTGTGTAAGATCAGCAATGCTCTATCGGAGCAAGACATGGTGTCTGAGGAAGAATGAGATGGCAATTTGGGGAAGAACTGAAAAAGCAATAATGAGAGCAATGTGTGGAGTTAAGTTGATTGAGAAAAGAAGGAGCCAAGAACTTATGTGTTTGCTGGGTTTAGAGGATACTTTGGATGGATTAGCCAGGGCGAGTGGAGTACAATGGTATGGTAAAAAGGTATTTACCATCAATTGCAAAACTAAATTTTTTTGTGAAACCCGTATACTTTACAAACTTCAAGGGCATCACTTTGGGAACCACTGGTCTTTACATGGTTGGATGAAGAGATTTAATGCTTAATACCTAATATGCATCTTTATGTGAAAAAGCTTGTTTTACCGCACCAATCTCATCCATCACGTTAATCTTGTTGCTGAGCAATAAAGACCAGTTTGGATCAAATTTTTTGTCCAAGAGGGAATTTGCTAATCAAGATTTAAAGGGGGGGTAGTACAAGAAAAAGCTTGGGAAATATTGTGCTAACCTGTACTGCTGGCACAATACATTTTTTTCACAAGCAGTTGGTTACAATTAAGCAGGAAAGATTGCAATGCTTATATCTTTTTAAAAGAAACATAACGCAGCCACTGCATGATTTGAATGCACTATTACTGCTGCCATATACTGTGCTCCAAGCCACTTGACCTCATGTTATTGTTACCCAAACTCTACCAAGGGATGGGGCATGACAGAAAACCATGGAGCCCCCAAAGCCGAGCAACTCTCCAGGGCCAGGACCAGAGGTCGTAGAGAGACAGAGAGTCACCAAAGATCAAGCGGCACAAAGAGTTCATAGCTGGACGGTGCCGAATGAGATAAGAGGTCTTCTTCTTTTGGAAGGGTTCCACATTTTCAGATGCCGGCAGTGATGGTACTCAGCCAGCATCGTGTGTTGACATCCAAGGGTCGACATCTGGTGAGAGGTGTCTTGAAATGAGTATCTGCAGGCACTGCAGGAAGGATTCTCGACTCTGCCAATCCTAGAGAGATAAGAGCTTAACAGAAGGTTGTGTCCAATCAACAGCCACTTCAACATGGTGGTACGATTTCTGACCCCATTTGGGTAGGGTCAAAATGGGTGTTGGCTTTCCTGAGAGTTCCTGTTACCCTAAGCACTCCCCTTGCATTTGACTTCATTGTGAATACGGTTTACAAATAACATTCTATTACACTATTATATGTAAATTAATGCAGTCTAACAACAAAGCAAATATTTCCGTCTATGCTACAGAATAAAGACACTACTTGGGCACACGACAGAAGAATGATTTTAAGATTCCAATAAAAAAATTCTGCATTTTTGTTTTTCACAAGCACATCACCCATCATTAACAAAGCAATGCTATTGCACAGAAACTCGACACAATTACAACTTAGAATTTAAAAATCTGACTTGTGTAATACACATTTTCAATATTTGTTGTGGAACTTTAAAATTGAAAAATAAAACTAGGCTATTTTGAAAACTGACTTATTACATTCATTTTTTTGCAAAGATTGTATTTCCAATAACTCTGACTTCATCAAAAGCCCACAACCACACATAGGCAGGTCTACACACATAACACATGCAATAAATAAAAGCATGCAGCTAGTACATACAACCCAGGCCAAAATTGCAAAGTGATTTTCGGAGCTCTTACAATGCATAAACAAACATCATTCAGCTAATCATGTAACATCTTACTTTAGAAACTCATGAAGTGACAATACAAAAAATCTGATAAATTTCAAAAATCTTTCACAATGTATTGTTTTTAGAGTTGGATAGCAATTCTGGTTAGGGTTGCATGCACAACCTGCATAAAACAAGCACATGCTTTTATTGTTGTGGTTACCCCCCTCTTCCTCGAGATGGAGGTACGGCATGAACGGCAATCCAAGTTCACGCCATCAACTGAATTGAATTAGGCTAGGGAAAAGTGACAGCCCATTTTGAACCAGTTATGCTTCTATTAGTACATTGCTTTGTATTATTTTTTGAGTGCATGATAATAATCACATGTCCACAACTCCACATTGGTCGACTTTCTTTCACTGTTCCCACAATAGCAGCTCTTCCATGAACATCATCTCTCTTGCCATCTCCTGCTGTTTAGGAAGTTCTTCAGGAGCTCTATTCTAGTCACCATATTCTTCTTGCTTTTTCCCTCTTTCCTATTTTTTATTTCAATGAGGTAATTTTAATAAAGGAAAAGATAAAAAAATACCTGAAACTGGTATGTGATGAGGTTGAGATTGTTACAGAGTTTAGTCACTAGGGAGAGAGAAAGAGAGATATATTTTTTTTAAATCTGGTTTTGTCTGCGTTAATGCAGGTGGCCGGATTCACTTCATGTTTCTCAATAGTTCGTACACACCATCATGCCACTTTGCTCTGTCAATAACATCTTCCTTTTTCCGACCTGTCTGATCGGTATGCTCCTACATTTGTTTCTTCCACGTCATATTCAGTCTTCCATGCCCTCTTCTTCCCGCCACCTCAAAATCCAACGCTCTTCTCAAAACATCATCATTATTTCTTCTCAAAACATTTTCAAAATGAATTATTAATAATTTTGGCTTGATATAAAGTGCTTGAATAGTAAAACTACATAAGGCATTTTAGCTTGCAGGTAATGGTTGTCATGAGAGATTGACCACATCCTCCCTTTATTTGGCTGTGACTATTCTTTTTTTTCTGTAAACTTAACATTATTTACTCGAACTACTTCTCTCAATGGGTTTATTTTTATTTTTCATTGTTTCCAAAACCATGTGGTTCAGCAATTTTAAATGCTTTTAATCTAAATTCGGTTACCAATTTGATTTTAAGCAATCTATTTTTTCCCGCTTTATAGCTCTACTTACGCTTTCACCGTGTTGGATGATCTTTGCAATTTGACTGAGTGGCAAGGATAGAATCAGAGTCAAAATCCTTATTGCCTTGTAGTATTCCAATCAGAAAAAAACCTTACAGAATTGAAGTCTGCGTTTCAATGCACTGATATGAACTTAGAAGGTCTAGATTCTAAGGATGAAGTAGAGTAAGCTTAATGAACCTGTAGCTCATGGAATATAAATGGCACAGGCTTATAGAGATCTTCAAAAAATGGCTCTAAAAGTGCTCATTTGAGTTATAACAACTTATGATGATAGATAGCTTTTTCTATTTTACTTGATATTAAAACCAATCTCCAAAACAAATTGGATGATATGCATATGATATGAGAGTCGCGTAGACACTGCACTTCTAGTATGGGCTTGAAAAGCCATCAAGTACATTTTCAGGTAGTTCTCTTGAATTTATTTATTTTGCAACCAAAACGGTTGGTGCAAAGTTTTGAATTTAGGGTTTGGTTCAGAAAAGTTTCTCTTTAAAAATTCCACATTCACAAATGTTTACGTTCCAATCAAAAATCTCCAGCTGAAAAATATTTAAGGCCCTGGCTTCAGCCTATCCATCCTCCTCCTAATCTGTAAAATTGCCTATTTTATTCTGTCTTATTATTTTGAGACTAGCAAAAACCTGCAACTAAAAGCAAGTGTGCTTATACCGAAAAAAAAAATAATGACTAAATGTAATAAACTTGCCAACCATTGACTTGCTTTTTGTGTGAAGTTATTTAAGATTATTAGAAACATTGCTTCATCGATTCATAGCCTTTGTAATTTTTACCTCAGCACTCCGTTCTTCTTTGTCATTAAAGCTTTTCGTTCTGAGCATTATGCAGGAAGATGTACTACGTGAGCGCTCATGCTCTGTTTGCGAGTCTTCAGTTAGACTGGACCACCACGATGGGTAGACTGCTTGGCCCCACCACCTGTCTGCCACATAAAAATGGAGGCATCCCCTTGAGTGTCTTGCCCAAAGACACAACAAGCAAGCTTGCCGGCTTGTTCTCCACACTATCCCTATTATGCTGAGCGCCAAGCAGGGAAGCTGTGAATACCATTTTTCAAAGTCTTCTGTTATGACTCGACTTGGGAAATGAAGCCAGGTCTACGGACTGTGAAGCGGACGCTCTAACCACTATGCCATTGCGCTGGTTGGCAACCCCCAATAACCTGCTTTGATGTGATTACTCCTCCTTGTTGTTCACTGCTTCCAAAGGGGCGTTGCTGCCTACTAGTTAGCAGGTCAAAAGCAGAGGCATGCAATATTTTTGAAGACTGGTAAAATTTACGCAGTGCTGCTTAACCGGATGATGCCATTTTCAGGTGCTAAGCCTTTCCAATATGAAGACGTTTTTTTAGATTAACCATGGGTGCGTCAAGTTTTTACACTAAAGACTTGTTGAGGACGGGGGAGATCAATCTGTAAACACCGACCAAAAACCACATCACGTGCCACAGGTTTACACCCTTGGTCTAAATGTAAACATGGTTTGGTATGATGTATTCAACAATTGGTTGTCCCACAAGCTGAGATGCTTTATAAACTTGCACTGGCTTGTGGTTGAAAAGTGACTGCACTGTGGCTTTTAATAGATAAGACCACAGAAAGACGTTCATTTTTATTTTGAACAGTGGCTCGGTTGATGGCAACAGTCAGTTAATTATTAAAGGAAGATTTCAACAAAAGCAATTGGAAAGTGTTTTACGAAGATATATTAGTAAGTACTTTACAAAGCTCGCAGTTGGGCAGTTGTTATGACAGTTATTTTTGTTCTACCATAACTACGTAGTTAAGGTAGTTAACGTAGTTAGCAATTGTAAGTTTTAAATAAATTTTATTGCATGATAAATGAGAAGTACAAGCCCAATAATAACTATGAATAAAACAAAGACGAAACAATAATCAAAAGGAAAGAAGTAAGGTTACAACAATGTTCAAACAGGGCATTCAGACAGTTCAAATTGTTCCCATTGTGTTCAATACAGGAAACCAATCGTGCAGCAACACTGCGACAAACCTTTTGGCATAGTTCCATATTAATTGTGGCGATTTTGTCAGGAATAGTTCGTGGTTTCTCTTTGTACACCATATTTTTAAGAACACCTTGTAAGAAAAAGTCCATTGGAGATAAATCAGGTGAACGTGCTGGCCATTCAAATGGCCCACGTCGACCAATCCATTTGTCATTAAAGTTGATGTCAAGCCATTCACGAACACAATGCGCATAGTGTGCTGGAGCCCCATCCTGTTGAAAGTAAATGTCTTCTTGTTGCTGTGCTTGAGGAAAGAAATAGGTTTGAAGCATTTTGACGTACCGTTCGCCAGTGATAGATGCATCGAAAAAGAATGGGCCAATAATTCCATTGCTAAACATCGCAGCCCACACGATTATTCCGGGAACGTTAACTTTTTCCAAAATTACATGTGGATTTTTCTGGCTCCAATATGCGCAGTTATGGCGATTGATGTGGCCATTTAATTTAGAACAAGCTTCATCAGACCACCAAATCTTATCTTGCAAATTTTCGTCATTGCGCATCAAATCAAGAAACAACTCTGAAAACTCAACTCTTCGATCAGCATCTCCATTCAGCAGAGCATGAAACAAACAAGAAAGATAGGGTTTAAAATTCCTTTTACGCAGTAAATTATAGATGCTCTGGCGACTGATTTCAAGTTCACGACATAGGCGTCGAACAGATTTTCGGGGACTGTTGATTGGACTAACAAATAATTGCTCTCCTTTTTCATCGGATGTTGCTGTGCTTGGGCGTCCAGATCTAGGTGCATCATTCACAGAATCAGGTATTTCGAATTTGTTGACGAGTGATTTGATATTTCTGCCTTGAACTGCATGAATATTAAATTCTTTACTAAGGCGACGACTTGCTTCAGTTGCATTTGAGCCACATTGATAATAATGTCAAATCGCAGCAATTCTTTGATTTGATTAAGTCTAAAATTCCTGGACAAAAAATTAAAAATAACTTTAACACACACTCAACTTGTAAACATATAAATAAGTGATATTCCCAGGTGCCTTCGTTTTATTCATAGTTGATATTGTGCTTGTAGTACTCATTTATTATACTATAAAATTTATTTAAAACTTACAATTGCTATTAATATAAAATCGGGCGAAACTTTTGGACACCCTGTATTATTATAAACGTTAATTTTAATAACGCTATAGTAGAATAATTACAACAGTCCGTCGATTCAGATCCGGGTTCAAACTGAGCGATTGATTGAACGCATGTGGTCAAGCGATTAAGCGAATTGAAAGTTCCAAAATTTGTTGATAGGCAGATCTCCGCAATCAATTGTGTTCAAATCCAAAGGATAGATGTCTCTATACCAAAGTTTACGAGATGGGCGTGGCAGGAAACACGTGATTGTCCGACAATTTAATTAATTTTTGTAGAATTGATTTGATTTCTTCGACTTTGAATTACTTCTTACTTCCAAGTTTCCAATTAAATCCACAATCTTCAAACTTTAATTTTCTAAATCACGTCGGGTTCTCACCAAATATATGTAGTGGTTTGACACCGTGTTCAGATAGAATGACCATAAATGGTTGAAACAAATTTATTTTTAAAACTGCGCTTACCAACTCAAAACTCGAATAAATTAAAGAAATGCAAAACTAAACTACATCACCTACTAATTTTCCAAAGATTGCGCAAGAAAACTACAAGATGATTTTAAAAAATAAAAGGATCAACAAAGTAAATTAAGATGTGGTGATGTTACGCAACTTAAAGGTAAAGTGTACAAAATTAACGCATAAATAATTTTAAACAAAACATGCAATAAAATTAACAATTCTATAAAATCCTTGGGAAGCAATTCCGACATAAGCTTCCCCCAAGATGGCGATTGGAGATCGATATTGACAAGGTCAACTCAGTGACGCAGAGAATAATCTTAAAGTCAAAAAATATGAATAATACGTATTATAATGTAAACTGAAAATCTCAACAAATAACCTAGGCAATTTAACAAGCAGTCTCGCCAACAATAAAGGGAGCGTACCAGGCGTTAAAGCCACGACACCAGCACCATAGGAATTATGTACAACGAACCAGAAGACCTGCTATACAAAAATACACGAGTAGGAAACAAGCCGATAGAATCTTGTTTAAGCAACGAGATATCATCAGCAAGGAAGGAGCGAATGTAATATGACGTCAGTAAAGCTCACTTACGATTACTAAGGATTCAATTAGATTGCCAAGGTATACAGGTCACATTATTTCATTGGAATTAGCCGGCTAGCAAAAGCAAAATAGATTAAACGGACAAGAGGAAATCGAGAATAGCAGGAGGTCTGATAACACGCCCACTCTACTGCGTCTGAAAACAGCATCCAAATTGCAAAGTTGAGGTAATTGGGAAGAAGATTGATCATCAGAAGATAGATGGCATCTTCTGTAGATTCTGTAGCCTCCCGTGTTGAAGATTGCAAGGATTCATCTGTGTGAAAAAGAGGCAGGGGTGTGGTTTTTAGACTGTTGATAAAAACATTGTCAAGTAGTCCATTCTATAACAAAGTAAAGTACTTATCAACTATATATTATTTTAAACGGTCTAAAATACGTTTTTTTTTTGAGGGACATCGTGATGCATTTTATGTCGGAATTATTTCGCAATTACTAGGTGATGTAGTTTAGTTTTGCATCTTTTTAATTTATTCGAGTCTTGAGTTGGTATAAGCAGTTTCAAAAATAAATTTGTTTCAACCATTTATGGTCATTCTATCTGAATAAGGAGTCAAAAGGTAGTGAACTGCTACAAAGAAATTGCCAAAAATTTTCGTTATAGATGTTCAAACCTTTGCAGCACTGTTTTTTCAACAAAGAGGCGTATGATACAGTCCGGTTGTACAATAAGATGTTGCTAGTGTCCTCAAAGAATCAAAATCTTTGTCAATCCCAAAGTACTTTTGATATGTGGTAGCATGTCCGCTAAAATCTTCAAATATGAATTTTTGTTGAGATCTAATATTGTTTAGGTGTTCTGCTTTGTGTCTCTATGGCAACTCACTTAGAGCCCCATGCCAGTTTTCTGTCTTGTTAGCCACTGGTGGTAGAAAGTTGGTTAATAGTTTAAACGATTCAAAAACATCAAATTTCTATCTAACTTACAAAGAAACTATATGGCTATCATGCCTAGTGTTTGCGTTAGTGATATAAACGTATTTAGAGTCTTGTTTCTTCACTGCTGCTCTTTTAGGATGGGAGATTTAGGCTCTATGATTTTAGAAAGGGTATTTTTTATTAGAAGTTTTGATAGAAAATCCATTGTGATACCTAATGCATCGGCTGTTGTAGTAAAATAAAGGATCTGCGATGGTCTCTTCTGCAAAGTACATTTTACTAAAGATATTTCAACTTTCAATATCTAATAGAAACTTTGCGCTAGCATTCTGTATAGTGAATGACTTTCAGCAACTGCGTGTTTTTAAATAATGGTTAGCAATTAGGCCTGGTACTTGTAAAAATAAAAAGTTTTTTGGATGATCAAGAAAAAGTAGCAAAACAACATGGAGATCCTCGATTGTTTCTGCTAGGCACAGTTTCTATGCAAGAAAATAGCACATTCCAACCAGCGAGTGTTGTTTGCATTCACTGTCAGAAAAGAAGAAGAATATCGCAAAAACTAATACCAAGAAATTAATGTCCAAAGCTGCTAGTTAGCAACAACTGAAGAAATTTTGCCAATTAACGAAATAGCTAGAATTCCGTCAAGAAATCCAATAAAGATTGCTCAAATATAGTGGAATACCATCAAAAGCATTCAGAGTCTAATGAAAACCAAAAATGACAACAGAGAAATTGGAAAAACTGAAGAAAAAATTGAAAACTTTAAAGCATGATAGAAAATAATGCGTTTCTCTTGTCTATGCAAAGGGATCGCATGGCATCCATAGGTGAAAAAGATACGAAAATATTTCAATTAGAAACAAAAGAAAAGGAGCTAAATTAAGGCTAAAAATATCAGAAGAAAATCGAAAAAAGGAAAAAGTTATTATGCTCATGGAAAGTTCAATTGACCGCATTTTATCGCATACATCAGAATCTTAGAGAACTGGTGTTAAAGATAATTTGGATTCAACAAGACAAGACAAGCATTTAAAAAAAAGAGATAAGCTGCAAAAAATAAGTAGATAAAACTTGCATGAACTTTATATCATTTGCATTAGAAGCTTTATTTCGCATCATATTTTAAATTTAAAATCACCTGACGTCGTTTCGTGTGCTCTTCGAAACCAGATCAGTCCAACAGCATTGTTTATTGTTAGCAAAACATTTATTCACACTTGTGATGGAGACATTTGCAAATCTACAGGGTGTCCCAAAAAGATGTATACACTCTTTGAATCGTTACAACTTAATCAAGTTATTGATTTTTGCTTTCAAATAAATTGATGCAAAAGAAAGAATAAACATTTAAAGAATTTGTGAGAAAAAATATACAAAAACATATCAAATTAAATCTTAATAACACAAAAGACACTTGGGGCAATTTCAGAATGTTTACAAATTGACGAGTTCACATATGTACTCAAACTGGTGGCAGTTTTGCTCAATACGCTTTTCATATCTTGAAGAAATGGACTTAGAAAAGTCCAGCAACATTTTCTCTGGTATTTTAGCACATTCTTTTTCAATTGCTACTCTCATTTTAGCAATTGTTTTAGGTTTCCTACTGCAAACTTCGTTTTTTAGAAACCGTTGGAAGAAAAGAAACAGTTAGGATGTTCACCTAGTTTACCAGATTTGACACTGGTAAATTTCTTTGTGTTACTGTTTCTAAAAAACGAAGTTTGCAGTAGGAAACCTAAAACAATTGCTAAAATGAGAGTAGCAATTGAAAAAGAATGTGCTAAAATACCAGAGAAAATGTTGCTGGACTTTTCTAAGTCCATTTCTTCAAGATATGAAAAGCGTATTGAGCAAAACTGCCACCAGTTTGAGTACATATGTGAACTCGTCAATTTGTAAACATTCTGAAATTGCCCCAAGTGTCTTTTGTGTTATTAAGATTTAATTTGATATGTTTTTGTATATTTTTTCTCACAAATTCTTTAAATGTTTATTCTTTCTTTTGCATCAATTTATTTGAAAGCAAAAATCAATAACTTGATTAAGTTATAACGATTCAAAGAGTGTATACATCTTTTTGGGACACCCTGTATTTTGGATTATTCTCTGGACCATAGGCAAGTTGAATCAAACTGAAAGCCTATTTAAAAAACAATGTTCAACCTCGCTAAAAATTCACATTAAAAGATTTTAGCCAAAATGCCTCCACATATCAAAAGTAACATAATTTTTGTCCACATGAGAGCATCAGCAACACCTTTGTGTACAAGTGTAATAATAAAATATTTGGCGAAGTTTATGCTGAAAATTCAAAACCGGCATACAATGAAAGCATTTTTTATGCATACAACACTTATTTTAATTTGTTTTTAGTTCACCTGCAGACATGTTTTTTGACACGTAATTAAGTCGAGTTTTTGGTGCAAATGATGCAACACAGTAATCAAAAACAAAGCAAATGCATTACAACATAAAGAACGTTCTATTCCGTAGCAGAGATAGTGTCATCATATACTAACATATTGCATCCGGGCAGTGGTTCTCAACCTTTTTCTTCTCACATATCATGTAGCAGTTTTTTCTGTCAGCGCTTATCAACAAGTTCCAGAGAAATTCAATTTATGAAAGTGTATTAATAATTATAGCAATGCGGCAAAATTCAATGTGAGGGCTGCAACTGTTTTTGTTCCTCAAGTTGGTGTATACAAAGTGCAGCTCTGCTTACATTACATCAGAAATCATGTCCTAGCACATCAAGTTGAATCTTGTTTTTGGTTTTTATGCCAATCATGGCAGAAAAAGCCTGCTCACACTCCCACGTACTAAAAAAAACAGCAGTTGTGGAATAGCGCCCTGAACCAGAGTCGATTATGTGGAGGCCATGCTCAACCAGAAATTAGTAAGAGAGCTTTACCTGTGTTTTGCTTTTGGTGTCTCATCGTATTGGGTATCAGTGATTTCCTCGTGTTGCCCCGTTTCCACAGGTAGAAATGGATTAACAGAGAAGAGATTAGCAGTGTAGGGACAACATACTATGTCCAGAAAATAATAGATCAACTCAGTTTTGACTAGCTTCAAAGAAGAGCAATTTCTTGAATTAATTCATTGCTGAGTTGTTTTTGAAGCGCAATAAGATGCTTGAACATTTCATATTGTTTGCTCTCCAAGTCCTTCTTCCAGATGTCCAACTTTCAGACAAATGCTTTCAATTTTGAGATGAAGTCTATAATAGTGCTGTTAGTCCCCCGGACAAACAGATTCTTGTTATTGAGAACTTCAATAATATTGGACAGGTATGCCAACCTTAAATTCTTTTCCAAATTGTTTTAAAATCATTGTCCTTTTCTTTGCAAAATACGTCTAGCTCATACCTCATTTCAACGACTTGCCTTGGCTTGTTTCCTCAGGAGAGCCAATGAACATCAGATAATGGAGATTTTCGTGGTTGGAACCAAGATCTGCACAAAGCCTTGCAAACACTTCTGTATTCAGCGCTGACGTTTTGATAAAATTCACTATTTTGATAATTTAGTTCAAGCACGATAATAATTCCGGTGGTAGCACGTTAGCACAAAGAGCAAATCTGTGCATGAAACAACTGACAAGAGCGATCATTGGTGACACATATTTTACATGCACTTGAAATCCTGATTTTTGACCAAACATACATGGAGCATCATCAGTGGTGCAGCCAACTAACTTTCCCCAATTCCAATTATTTTGAATGAAGAATTTATTCAAAGCGTTAAAAATATCTTTTCCTGTTGTACTAGGTAACTCTTTATTCATCAGCAGTTCGGTTTTCACAGCATTATTCTGTGAAATCAGGCATAAAATACATGGATCTGACAGCAGTTTGTGATATCAATCGATTTATCAAACTATATTGCAAACTTAAGCTTTGAGGATTCAACTACCGCAGTCACTTGATCAGCAATGTCAACAGACATCTTTGATTCGCTGCTTTGCAGTGTCTTGGAAAGAGACACACTATCCAATATTGCCACCTTCTTTTCTCTGATTAGGCACTCTTTATTAATTCTTTTTTTTTCATGATTTAACTGAAGATGACGTTTGAGCAAACTTGGTTGTTTGGCCCCATTGGAGAGAGAGTTTTTACGCAGACCACGCACTGCAGTAGATATTCTCCTTAGTGTTGGATAGCAATAAAATCATACTTTATGTATTCTGGGTTATACTTTCACTTTAACCTTTCATAAAAGGTTTGATAGCAATAAAACTTAACCGAAATAGATCGATGTTTCAAGAGATATATTTGTCGTGACCAAATTTTTACAGTATTTGACTGAAATCTCACCACCTAATGCTGAATTAATGTCTAACGAAATTTACCGGACGGAACCATCCCTAGACTCAGATTTCGGCTTTTTGGCCGCATCAAAAAGGGCTCGTCACACCCAACGCAGCGCCCCCGGAGGGGACGTTGTGCGCCTAAAATTGGAGATTAAGGTTGCCCCCTGCATTGCAGGGGGATGCGAAGCGTGACTAAACAATGAATAGTTGCGGTTTAGCGGTTGAGCGATGAGGTATCACGAACCATAACACCGCATTGACGAACGTTAAAAGTGCGAGCCCCGGCGCTGGTGGGATCAAACCATCGACGACTCCAAACCAAGTCGTCAGAATCTGCGTAGCCCGGGACTGTCATAAAGCGGGCAGTCGGGCGTGTGGTGTTTAAATGAAACTTTTGTAAAATACGCGAAATAAATTTTGGCGGCTGGACGAAACCAATGCTTTTGCCCCACTCAAAAACGAGGGTCAGATGCCTCGCCTTCCTATTCCTCGTTTCCACCGATTATGCGGGTTAAGTCTAGGGGGAGTCGTAAGAGCTCAGCCACCCGTCGTTAGTCGCGTGCAGCAGCAATATTCCCCCACGCAGTTGCGGTAGTCTGATATTTAAATGACAAAGCAAAAATGTTACGGCTTTTTTGACCGGTAGAAGAGAAAAAATAAGTTAAACAACTTTCTCGCCTTTAGATTAGTTTTCTTCCAATTTATTTGCCTAATTCATTAAATGATACAACTGAAAAGCAACATTTAAATTTGCTTACCTACAAACTTCTTCTTTGTCTTTCGGCTTATTCCCGATTAGGGGTCGCCACAGAAGATATCTGCATTTTTATTACATGGCATTTTTTTTTTACGGTCAGATGCCCTTCCTGCCACCAACCCTCTATTCGGAGGCCACCACGTTCACTTAGTTTAGTGCTAGCAATATAGGAAAATTAGTCTTTTAAGCGACATAAACTGGTGCATTGGTAAATAAGTTATGAACTATGACTTTATAAAAAATTCGAAAAAAAAAGATCACAAAAACGGTGGGGGGGCTGCAGCCCATAGGCACGAGCCCCCACTGTATATATGTTACACTGGTAACATCTACCGTTTTCTGAAAAGCTTCCCGGTTACTAAGCGAAGCGAAACGTCAAGTTAGAACAATAAATTTGTTGAAAGAACGACTCTATCTGTTTGTAATATCATCGCACTAGACAAACGAAAAATGCCTGCTATATTTAAATATTCATCATCAATTTCTGGTAACAGCATAAAAAAGAATTGTGAAAAACTCTGAATCGCCAGCATAATTCAGGTTTCTTATCTCTACAATACGTACAGTAAAATCTTGCAAGTAGAAGTAGATCAGGTAGTTGTAATAATATTATTAAACAAAGGATGGGTGCAGATACAAATAAGGATAAAGAAAAATTTAAAATTTTGTCTCAGGTTATAGGTTTCAAGACCAGTCAATAACAGCAGAATGTTAACTGCTCGTGATATTGCTGTTAATATTATTTTCCTGTTACGTTGTTCTTCATAACTATTAGCTAAGGCAGGTTTTTTAATTTTCGTGTATCCTTGTATTTACGTCCATCTTCTGTTTAATAATATTATTAGAAATACCAAATTTACTGCTAATAGTAAGATTTTGCTGTAGGTATTGTGGAGGTATTTAACCGGTATTATGCTGGGTTTTTCACTTAGCCTAATTCTTTTATATGCTGTTACCAGGAATTGATAACTAATATTTAGATAGTTGAAATGTAATTTCCGTATTAAAAGTTTAAGCTAAATAGTTGCTTTTATTTAATTATCCAAAAGAAACAGTGATCATTTTAAATAAGTTATTTAGTGGTAGGTCTAATTCACAACTTGGTGCGCTGCTCCATGGCTAGTTTGAATCTTAACCAAGTTTTATGTATTTTTGTTTCAGGAAAATTGATAAGCTTGATATTTTTGTTGATTTCGGCATTCCGTGATTTGCGAACGCTATTAATCGACATTTTTCACAGAGGAATACGTGACCTGTCACACGTGCAAGTCCCCCGACACGCTTCTCGAACGTGATGTCCGGCTTTACTTTCTGCGGTGTCGTATTTGTCAATCTCGCTGCTCAGTCGCTGCGATCAAGTCTGGCTTCCAGGCCGTCACCAACAAGAGGGCGAGAATGCGCGCCAAAGCTGTGGCATGATCTCGCTGGTTGTGACATGGCTCAGCTAAAATGTGCGCAGGGTTGTGTAAAAGGTGATCTAAGCTGTTGATTATACCATTGACTTTGTTATTAGTAAACAATAAACAATTTGTGTGAGGATAAATCTTGTCGTTATATAGTCCTAACATAGTTTTATCCAGACCGATTTATTTTTCGGCAAATTATGGTGATTTGTGAGATCACATACTTGCAAAGCAAGCGATAATCCAAAATTCGAAGTGTTGTTGCAACTTTGAGGTTTCGATTTTAACGAAATATTGTTTTCTGTTGATCTTTTCTCGAGCACCGAGTAGTAGCATGTTTTATGAGCCAAAGCGCTTTATCGTACTATTGCAGTACAATTCCTTAATAATGGTCCTTCTACGTGATTGCAAAAAAAATGTTTTTACCAAGGAATTGCTATCAATCGTTCGAAAACTATCTTTTCCTTCAACATAGAGATTTCTCATCCAATCAGAATTACCACTGTATTAAAAACCACCAAGTTGTCAAAATCCTTCGTTAATTTAGTAAAGTGCTAGGATTCGGCTGAATTACGGCAATGCGATGCGCAAATCAACACCATTGGATGGAGCTTCTTTAGGAAAATTGTGTTATTAATCTTACCGGTAGCCAATTATTTTAACCACTTTGGTAAACATGCATTTGACTTAATTACGCAATACATTTAAATGTAGCACTAACAGCCCAACAAAATTGGTGGTCCAAACTTCCACTTTAAGTTTTTCTGCGTTACGGGTAGTGCATGAGGGTACCTGCGTGATGTCGATGTCTGCGCAGTTGCTCTCTAAATCGTAGTAGTCTTTTACACTCTTCTTAAAATTGAAGTTTTGAAATCATCTTCGGAGTTTTTTGACGTTTAGCGTGATCGCAGTAGCTTGAGGGTCAGTTGCGAAAAAACGGTTGGTTGATGGCCTAGACTTGATTGGGGTCCTAAAGAAACAAAACCCGTCTGGAAACATAAAAGTTGCAGTTGAAGGCGACGCTTTGATTTGCGAACCAACATTTATGCAAAAGAAGGGGTTTCAGCTGGGACCAACAAAAAGCGAGTTCATTTTCTTAATGTGGTAAATGAAGCCTACACACAAGACTCTTATGGTAATCCAAAATCAGGAGCGTTGACAAGGGCATCCAGGGGGTATCTTTGGTACCAGGCCCGAATTTTTGAATAAAATGGAATAAATTAATCCTAAGCTTCTGTTTTTTCCATTAACAAATGCATAACCAATATAATAATTTTTGTGACATGATGACTAGTGTTTTCTTCATTTTGACAACAAAACACTTGCCTAAATACTTGTTAAAAAATTCGCCCACCAGAAAACTACCTGGGCTCATGGCCGAAATCCTAAAATCGCGCTCCTGTAACTTTTGAAGCACATAATTTCCTAAGCAACATAATGTCAAGCCCCAAATGCCTAAATCTTAAACCCAGGTATCCCATATGGATCAATCAATTGGTACCGATTACTGCTGGCTGATAATACATTGTATGTTATCCACATTTTGTTTTTTGACTTAATTTTAGCCTTATATTATTCTATAGACAAAGAATTATTATAACTGTGCTTAATTTATCACCCCACATATCGAAACTTCATTATTTGAATAGTAAAGTAACCAGACAGTTACTTGATTATTAAATGTCTTGTTCGTATCACAGTGGAGCTATAAGAAGCACGAAAAGAAAAGCAATTATGCCAAAGACTCATCCATTTGTCATTGGATAAAACCCGGCAACTCCAGTTTACAAGATCCATGTCAAAGGAGGCCCGAAATTAATGTTGGTACCTAGCCCGGGCTGTTCTCTCAATGGCCCTGTGCAAAACACCTTTTCTTTTTAAGCTTTTTGCAAATAGTCGAACCTTTTTGCAACCTTAGTCACCAAATAGTCGCTTTTAACTGCATCTCAATGTAGTGTTTTATAGCCGTGATGGAAAAATGTGGAATACAATTAGAATAGCGGCGTTTCGTCTCCGTGCATCTTTGAACAGCTGTCTATTTGCAACCCAGACGTACGATTGATTTTGGTTTTTGCCTGTAGTAAACAACACAGTTTACGCCAAAAACAATTCAAGTAACAAACCCACTCTAATGCCCATCACTTAAAACAGCTCTTTAAGTTTGAAATATCTTTGCTGATTAAAAAATTTGTTCACGGAATCAGTGGATAGAATCTGAGAGCTAGAACAAATAAATACAATTGAAATCAAAGGGGAGGGTTGTCAGTTTTACGGAACCTATCATAAATTTTTTGTTGACTTTATGGAAAGCTACAATTTTTGTGTTGAGTGGCTAGCCAACTATAGCTTTATATCTCCCACAAAAAAATTGATAGTACTTTACTTGAAATATGACCAACAATGTGCGTCAGTATCAATTATAACATCCCTCCGGACTGGTGAGGTGGTTTGTGGCACGTACACAGGATTAGCGTTGGAGGGTTGAGGCTTGGGCGTTTTATATTTTGCCTTTTTCTGTGCTAAAATCTGGAATTATGTAAATTATTCCCAAAGGGTAAATAGTAGGCTACGCTTAAGCTTACTAAATCAGCTCTGTTAACTCTTTCAATTATTTTACTGGTGTGAAATTTAACTTTACTGCTGGATATGTGATATTAATTGTTTGAACATACCTCGTGCTAAGAAACTCATTGCCTGTTCTGTTATTGTAAAAATGTCTCAGCGACCGATGCGATGGCGTAGTGGTTAGAGCGTCCGCTTCGCAGTCGGTAGACCAGGGGTTCATTCCCCTTGTCGAGTCATACCAAAAGACTTTAAAAAATGGCATCCACAGCTTCCTTGCTTGGCGCTCGGCATTTAGGGGAGGTTGTGGAGAACAAGCCGGCAAGTTCGCTTGTTGTGTCCTTGGGCAAGGCACTTAACGGGACGCCCCACCTTTATGTGGAAGACAGGTGGCCCAGACACCTCGAAAAAGGCAACTCCCAAGCGAGTGCGGACTTCCCGTCCAAAGTATAGCGATACAATTCGCTTTCTCGTGGAGGATAAATATGGCAAATAAAACAAAGCATTTCTTTTCAATCTAAAGTCTTCGGACTGCAGAGAAAGTTTGAATTACACAATTACTGCTTTATTGCCAGTGGTTTACATCAACTTTAAAATTCTTGTCTTTGTACTGTGAAATTACCGGCGCGATGGTGTAGTGGTTAGAGCGTCCGCTTCGCAGTCGGTAGACTAGGGATTCATTCCCCTTGTCGAGTCATACCAAAAGACTTTAAGAAATGATATCCACAGCTTCCCTGCTTGGCGCTCGGCATTTATGGGAGATTGTGGAGAACAAGCCGGCAAGCTCGCTTGTTGTGTCCTTGGGCAAGGCACTTAACGGGACGCCCCCGCCTTTATGTGGAAAACAGGTGGCCCAGACACCTCGAAAATGGCAACTCCCAAGCGAGTGCGGACGTCCCGTCCGAAATATAGCGATACAATTCGCTTTCTCGTGAATGGAGGATAAATATGAACAAATACAAATACAAAAAAAAAATTCCGCCTGTTTTATTATCAGTAAATTTCATTTTTTCTCTACTCTCGCCTTCTCGGGATGGCTCTACGATAAACTACGTGATCGATAACTGAAAACTGAATTTGGCTGCCGCAACCCCAACACTTTTGCTAAATTGCATTTGAATCTTTTTGAATAACTTTCGCAATATAGTTTTCTGAATAATTTTTGCTGCATGTTGGTCAGAGAAGACTGGAGAAAGTTTGGAATAGGTTTTCTGCAAGTACTGAGGCGTGACAGACCTCGTGGTCATTGGAAGTTTTTTTGAGAACTTTGAGAAAGTTCAGGATTTTGCAAAACCTTGCTGAAGGTAACGCAGTGATCCTCATGAGACTTGTAGGGCAGATAAAAATTTTATTGAGCTTTTTAAAATATTAAAATTTTACAGAAACAAATGCTGGTGAAATGTTTCACTTTCAACTTTCTGTGCTCATTTCGCTGAAGATGGTGTGTACAACTGTTAAAGGGGCCCTGATAATTTGCTCAAGGTCATTGCCATTCTGTTTCACAAAAGCAATCGGTAACTTTTACAACATTTGGAAAGCAGATAAGAAATTTGACAAGTCTTCAAAAAAATACAAAACTAGACAAAAACAAAAGCAGCACATTTTGAGGCATTTTCAACTTTATTTAGCATTTTCATCCTTGTGCAATCGTTTCATTTTCAAATTTCGTAATGGGTGCAAAATTTTGCTCAGGTTCGTTGCATTCTGTTGTACAAAAGTAACAGGTGATCTTTACGAAACTTAAAGACAAGATGGGAAAGTTAATGTAATGTCAAAAACCATTGAACTTGATGCCAACAAGTTCAAGAAAAAATGTTTTATAATTGACTTGACGCAATCGTCTTCTTGCAATTGAATTTTCGAATTTCGAAAGAAGGCACCAATATTTTAATAAAGTTTATTTGCTTTTGTTGTGTAAAAGCAACCAGTGATCTTTTGAAAAGCTTTCAAATATGTTAAACTTGACGAAAACAATTGCGGGTAAAGATGTATTATTTTTAATGTTGTAAACTCGTTCTATATTTTTCAAATTTCGTTGAGGCGCTCAAATTCAGGAATGGTTATTAATTGGCATAGTACAAGCATACTGTTAGTAGGCATGGTACCGGTACAAAGATAGTAGGGGAGGTGTGCGACCGAAAACCAGTCGCACCAACATAAAGAAGCCTTACCTCTTTCCTTTAAAAAAAAATTTTATGAGTTTCGATTTAAGCATTGAGGGGGTGCAATGAGATTTCACATTAAAAGCTCTAGTCATCATCACTATGCCTATTTATAACTCCCGCAAATTCAGTGGCAGGTTGTTGTACAAAAGCAACCAGTTATCCTTAAGAGAACTAGTGAACAAATAGAAAGTTCCTCATCATTTTCAGAAATATAAATTGTGACTGAAACAAATGTGGGAAAATGATGTATTATTGTTGACTTAATGCAATCATTCTTGTGTGATCTTTTATGTTTTGGTGGGAGCCCTAAAATTTTGTTCAAATTCACTGGCATTCTTTTTTACGAAAATATCAAGTGATCCAAACTAGACTTGAAGAGCAGACTAAAACTTAAAAAGCTTTTCCAAAGAGATAAAAACTTGATTAGAACAAATGCAGAAAAGATATGTTATTGATTTCAAGCGGTCTTTTTTTGTGTTTAAATTTTGGTAGAGTTTGTTAATATTTTGTTTTGGCTCACTGGCATTTTGTTGTACGAAAGCAACCAATAAATCTCATGAGAGTTGGAAAGCAGATGATATAAAAGTTAAGCTTTTGAAAGAAATTTAATTTGAGTGAACAAATTGTTACATTTATAACTTGATTTAACTCAAAAGATTACACAAGTTTATCTTCATCGGTGTACTTGTTCAAATAGAATATAGAAAGCAAAACACAATAATAGTAATTAGCATTATGTAGCAGCAAAACTATGTGATAGGCTACCTTGCAACACATCAGCTTTTTACAAAATCAGATTATTAAGCTTTAGCCTGTACAGTTCACATGACAAAAGTGTTGCCAAGTACAAAATCAATCAAATTCTATATTTTAAGGTTCCTCACTGATGAAAAAAATGGAATGATCTTATTTTTTTCGTTTTTTCACTAACCACGGTTTTAGGTATTTTGAGATAATGCCAATCCGGCTGAGTAAACAGAATTTGTGAAAATAGCCTATAACTGCCCGAAATGAGAGGTCAAAGTTGCCATGTACTATTATCTGTTCCATAGCAATGGGCCTTAGCAACGCCTTTCACAATCTCTCCGGACTAAGTCTGCTGTCATTTCTATAAAATTTCGCGTTTTGTACCTGACCAGGATATCATCTAAGCGACCAGAAAAAAAGAAATGTTGAGTTTTTGTGAAATAATTTCGATTTTTTGCAGCCATTATTTATAGATTTTTGGTGACTGAGGAATGACAGTTTCTCCCTTTTTGCCATTTTTCTCAATTTCAGGATTTTCACGAAATTTCTATACAAAAATGCTGATAACTTTCTTAGTATTGGTAGGAGCTTCATGAAATTTCGGCTGTATATTCTCCAATGGATTATCTTGAAAGGCTAGTCACAAATTTGGAAAATATTTGATAATTACAAAGTTTTGAAGATTTGCATAATTAATTAGGCGTTTAAACCGTGATTTTTCGAAAAAGTGCCACTATTTTTTTTCTGTAAAATCTTTTCAAATTCTCTGACTAGGAAATATTCATTAGTCTGTTGTCTATCGATTCTGTAAATTTCAATAAATTCCGTTGTTATATGACAAAGTTATCAAAAATCTGTATTTGCTCTATTTTTTGGACAAAGTCGGCCATTTTGAATGCTAATTAGCATAATTTATGCAAATTTTTCAAAACATTAAAATAACACTTCAAGGGTGTTGCGACACTTATAGAAACATTTCCCTGCATAGCATTGCTCAAATTTTAGATTTTTCATCAGCGAGGAACCTTAAGCAGGGGCCACAACACCTCCCCTTTAATTTTTGGAATATTCAATGGTCATACACAGTTCGTGGTTAGCGTCGTCGATTCGAGCGCCTAGGTGTTTGAACAGTGGCATCAGTATCTAAATCTGCTCTGGAATTGTTATTTGGTTTGTTTGTCAGATCTCTCGACAATGCATCAGAATCAGAAGTGTTTTCTTCTTGAGGTGGGTCTGCCGTATAGCGAGGTGGCAGTTGTTCGAGATGTCTTTTCCAAACTTTGCCATTTGAAATGATTTTGTCATTAAAACTGCGACTTCCAAAAACTTTTACTATTACTCCTAACACCCATTATTCTTCCGCGTTTTAAGAATATTTTCTTGCGTAGCATGGTGTAGGCTACCAATTTTAAACCCCATTGACGTCTCAGGCTTGTGAGTCTCTTGTTGTTTTACACATTGACGTCTTTGCAAGATGTGTGTCAGTGAAGGAATAAACGTGTCAATTTTAGCACGAATTTGATGCCCCATCAATAATTCACTTGGCAAATATCCACAAGCAGTGTTCCCTCTAAGGTGCGCAATTGCGCAGTGCCATCATACCATTTGCGCAGCAAAATCTCTCCTTAGCACACTGAAAACATTCCAAATTTAAAAGTAAACGATCATCAACATTTCTTTGGGATACATCGATCTAACAGAGAGCGCAATTTGTGCATTCTTTAAATTACCGTGACCTGAATTATTGTTTATCTGTGTTGCGTTAAATCCAGAAAAGCCCACTTCTGATATTCTAAATTACTGCGATCTGGATTGCTCTGTCTCTAATGTGAATTGAATTAGGTTAATCTGTTTGCTTCTTCGCAACTCGGTTCTCAGTCGTAACCTAGATAGCCGATCAGAAGTGCAGTCCACTTGTAGCCTTGAATTGCTATATAGTAGCAATATTCTATGACATTTACAATTAAGGATTTTGTCGCAACAATGCTCTAGGGCAGGGCTCTTCAACCTTTTTTTGTCTGGTGCACCCTTGGAAGATATGCTATCAATTCTATGTACCCTTGTGATAAAATTGAATTACCTTGATGCACACATCAAACCTTACGTTTTTTTTCTCTGTCATAAAAGTTGAAAAACAAGTTTTATCAGTAACTAATGATAATCAGCTCTTCGCTACCAGTACTCAAGTCTCAATGAAAGGACATTCACTTGGCAAATATGGACGCAACTTCAAATCAAGATAACTTACAGTCTTACACATACAGATGCACATAATACTAAATAGATAATAATCAGGAAAGGCAAACCATCATCAAGCAACAACAGTGACACAGTAGGTGTGTAAAATAAAAGCAAAATTTACAGAAAATAAAAAACGCTTCCAAATGTAATCAAATTTGGTTCAGTGACAATCCCCTTAATTGAAAGAATATTTGTCACAAGTCAATGACTTTTCTGGTTTTGTAATTTTCCCACTAGTTGGTCATAGCGAGGAGCAAGTTCAGTTTCAAGTGCTCCTCGCATCAAATGGTTGATCTTCTCAATTGAATTCTTTTGCTTGGTCTTTATTTGACTTAAAGTGGAAAACCCACTTTCACACAAATATGTTGATGGGCTTTGAATGAGCAGGGAGATGGCTTTTTCAGCTAGTTTTTTATATTCAGGAACATGCCAAAGTTGCACCCAAAACTCGGCATATGGTGTGCCTTCAAACAAAACTTTCTGAGAAAGATCTGTACGGAGATCAAGCAGGTCTTCATCTTCCGTGGGTGAATCGATAAAGAGTTGCAAAACCCAGGTATTTGCTTCTAGATAAGAATTTTGTTCTTTTGGAAAGTAATTTTCAAAGTTTTCTTTCAAAGCTCCAAATGTGCCAGTATCAGTGGTACCAGATCAGTCATTGCAGATTCTGCAAAACCTTCTTCACATTCGTCAATGAAATTATCCAACATCGGAAAATCAGAAAAATTCTGTGACTCAGGGCCGGCGGAACCGCCCCCCGAACCCCCCGGTCGGGGGGGGCCCAGGCCTGGTCAGGGGCCCCGCCCATTAAATACCAACCAAAGACCAATATTCAAGTTTCGACGTTGAGTATTTTAATCTACTGTTTCATGTTTCGATTCTGATTGCTTTCGACGCTTTGACTCATTTGTATCGTATAAGATAAGTCAAATTTTCTTAACGAGTGCTTTTGCCTTTAAAAGTAACTTTACAACCATTTAGTCAGTCAGAAGCCGTATAGTTACGTCATAGTCAGATGATGAATTTTTGAAGCTAATTGCCAAAAAGCTGACCAGTTCGTTGGTTGCAGCTACTGTGAAGGAAACAGAGTACAGTAAATAGATTACTGCATTTTTAGATTAAGAAAGATATAAAGTTAGTTTTTCAATATTTATAGTTTAATTGTGACAATGCTTAGAGTTAATTCGAAGTTGAAACTATATTAAAATATATTAATCGATTTTAGAGTTAATTCGAAGTTGAAAATAGCCAATTACGTGCATATATAATTTAGAAGCTATTTTTTAAAAATAGTCTATCGGAAACATGAAACGCCATAAAAGTGGAGCACAGAAAAGAAAAGAAGCAGCTGCTGCTCAGGAATCAGTTAAAAAGCTTACCAAATTAACACAGTTTTTTTCCGTTAGCAGAGCAGAAACTGAAACAGATAGTGCTACTTTGCCAGCCGTCCCTATCAGCGATACTTTGAGCTTAGTTTCAGCAGCAGCAGCGTCAACTGCAGAATCAGAAAATGTCTTGTGTGAATCGGTTGAACTAAATCTACCATCAGTGCCATGTACGTCTATGGGGGCAAAAAATGCGGCCATCGATACTTCATCGTCACTTCCCCACAGTTCGTTTGACCCTCTCCATAGGGACCCAGCGAAGTGGCCTGACGTCATATCAGATCCGCAACGGGTTGACATCATCAGAAGAGGACCTCGGCAAGTTGTAACAAATTTTCCATACAACGCAGCTAGAAGACGATTTTCTTCTATTCATTACAAACGCATTTTGAGTAATGGCGAGGCTGTTCCTCGGTCATGGCTGATGTACTCTGAAGATTCTGACAAAGCATTCTGCTTCAGCTGCAAACTTTTTGGCAACTTAGCTAGTCCGTTTAGTAGGGGCATCAATACATGGGAAGGGTTTTCCAAGAAGTTAAAGGATCATGAAAACGGTGCTTCTCATAAAAAGAGTTTTAACCAATGGCTTTTGCTTAAGGAGGGTATTAACACTCAATCTACGGTGGATAAACAAGCAATGAAGATTTTTCTTGCAGAAAGAACATTTTGGAGGAATGTTTTGGAGCGTCTAATAGACATCGTAATATTTTTGGGTGAAAGAAATTTGGCTTTTAGAGGATCCGACGAAACACTGGGATCATCGCAAAATGGAAATTTTTTGGGTTTATTTGAACTACTGGCGAAGAGAGATCCCGTCTTGAATGAGTTGCAAAATAGGATTATCCGGCACAAAACTAAGCAACACTATTTGAGCAAAAGTATTCAGAACGAGCTGATAAATTTAGTTGCAAAAGAAACTGAAAACGCACTTCTCACGCAGCTGAAACAAGCCAAATATTACTCTATAATTCTTGATTGTACTCCGGATATATCACATCAAGAACAAATGACCGTCATTTTTCGTTTCGTTCAATGTGATGATGAACACGGTGCAAGAGTAAAAGAGGCATTTTTTGGCTATTTGAGTGTCAATAACAGCACTGGCGAAGGTTTGCTCAATGTCTTTTTAAAGCGCTCCGAAGAATTAAGACTAGATCTTGCTGACTGTCGAGGCCAGTGCTACGATAATGGGGCGAACATGAAAGGAAAAGAAGCTGGTTTTCAAGCGAGATTACTGAAAATCAATCCAAAAGCGCTGTATGTTCCGTGTGCTAATCATTCGCTTAATTTAGTTGTAGTCGACAGTGTGAAATCTTCTACTGAAGCATTGGTATTTTTTGGTGTGTTAACGCAATTGTATTCACTGTTTTCCTCTTCAACGCAACGATGGACGATACTAAAAAAGAATGTTCCGCTCTCACTCAAATCCCAATCAGCTACTCGCTGGGAGAGTCGCATCAATTGCATCTCACCTTTACGATACCATTTGGCTGAAGTGATAAAAGCATTGAAGGAATTGGAAAACTACTGCTTCGAAAAAAAGATGGTCAAACAATCAATGATGTTCGTTCATTGATACTTCGAATTGAAACATGGAGCTTCATTTTGTCAATTGTAGTTTGACATGATATTCTTTTTCACATCAACAAGACGAGCAAAGTTATGCAAACCACTGGTGTTTCTATGGAAGTAGTTGAAAAAGAAATCAAAGCAACTGAGGAAGTTTTAAAGAAATATCGCGAAGACGGGTACAGCGGCGCGGTAGCCACGGCACGTGAAATTGCTGAAGGTTTGCAAATTGAGAGGAGTTTCGCTGAGAGTAGAACCAGAAGAAGAAGGAGGCTGTTCGAATACGAAGCAGAAGATGAAGGTAGCGAGATGTCGCCAGAAGAAAAATTCAAAGCAAATTTTTTTTTGCCACTAATGGATCATGCTCTATCTTCTTTAAAAGAACGCTTCGAGCAAATGCACACTGTGGGTGCAATTTTTAATTTTCTTTATAATCAAGAAAGTTTATTGCAAGTATACGGGCACAATCGTTTACTTAATGCATGCCAAAAATTTTATGAAACAATGGGCGATATTGACCCTGTGGAAATGAATGAGGAGTTGGAACGGTTCGTGGTCATCGTGAAAGAAAATAAAGAAGATCTCAAAACAGCCAACGATTTTCTGAGCTATATCTATCGAAAGCATATGCTGGAAGTATATCCAAATTTGTCCATAGCTCTTCGAGTTTTGTTGACCTGCCCGGTCTCAGTAGCTGGCGCTGAGAGAAGTTTCAGCACACTGAAGCTAATCCAAACCTTCCATCGATCCACCATGATGGACGAAAGGCTAACATCTCTAGCTACAATTTCGATAGAAAGCTCTTGCGTACGAGATTTAGATCTCGACCGCATAATTGATGTGTTTGCTGCTGAAAAGGCTCGCCGAAAAACATTTTGAAACCTGTATTAAATATACGTTATCTTCTTTGTATTAAATTTATTTTCATTAGACGAGTCAGAGTCAGTTTCTTCATCGACCAGCGATTGGCTTAAGGACTTAAGGAGGCTTTACACAGAATACGATGCGATTTACGTACGAAAATGTCGTATCAAATTACGTACGTAGATTTCAAACTAGGGTACGTAGACGCAAAATTGGACGCAATCGCATTTTGTATAATTTTTACGGTTTACTTTGTTTGCGGATAAAGGGGCCCACGTATAGTTTTCGGGGGGGGCCTCAGCTGGCCTAGCGCCGGCACTGCTGTGACTTGACCCTTTTTTTCCAGAGAGGAATTTTCAGTTTCAGAGCATCAACTTTACCAGTGCTTTTAAAAACATCGCTGTCTTTTCCTTGCAGGCTGATGTTGAGTTTGTTGAGGTGCTCAAAAACACACGCCATGTAAGAAAACTTTGCTAACCACAAATGATCGAAAAATTTTGTAGCTCGTTGATCTTTTTCCTCCAGAAAAAATGCTCCCAATTCTTTTCTTAGTTCAAACACTCGACTGAGAACTCTTCCTCTTGAAAGCCAGCGAACCTCACAATGAAAGATCAATCTTTTATGTGATGCTTCCATTCTTTCACACAGCTTCATGAACATCCTGTGTTTTTTGGCACGGCCCCTGATGTAATTTACCATACTAATGACATCGCCAAGAAAACTTTGAAATACAGCACTCGATTCATTATTAACCGTTCCTTTCAACTTTTTTGCAACTAGTGCTTCTCGGTGGATAACACAATGGATTGAAATGTAGTCTGGAGAAACATCTTCTATTTTTGAGACAACACCATTAATCTTCCCTTGCATTGCGGCAGCACCGTTTGTTGTAACCGACTTACATTTTTTCCAACTGAGGTTGCTTTGCTTGAAATAATTGTCAAGCTTTTGAAAAATAGCTGTTGAATTTGCATTCACCCCTAGAGGTTGACAAAATAAGTAATGCTCAGAGATTTTGTTCAGTTCAACATCAGGAAACTTACAAAAAGCAAGCAGCTGAGCTTCTGAACCTACATCTGTTGTCTCATCCAACTGAATACCAAAAGAAGGAGCTTTTCTCAGTTTAAGAAGTAGCTGATTTTCTAAGTCTTCTCCTATGTTTAAGGAGCGACGATAGACTGTTGTGTCAGAAACTGGAATTTCTTCAACTTTAGCAACAGAATTTCTTCCTCCATGAATTGAAGCTTCGGCAATTTTGAGGCACGGTAGGACTACAGTCTGTAATTCAGTATAAAGTCGCTTGGTTTTCAATAGCTCATGAGTCATTTGGAATGAAGCCAAAGTAAGTTTTTCAGAGACTTTTTCGGTCACTCGTGCTTCAAAATCGCGTTGTTCTTTTACATATGCAGCTAACTTTGATTGAAAGAATTTTTGAGACTTATGTTCATGTTCGGGATGTTGGTTTTTTAAGTGGGAAAAGAGTTTCGAAGGCACAAGGTTCGAGTTGGCATATTCCACAAGGCAAAGTAGGCATTGAGCTGTAAAATAAAGATTGCTCTGCTCACTTTTTGGAAGAAAAAAGCCATACTTAACATAGTCGTCTTTCCATTTTCTACGTTTTTGTGTGGGAGAGGGCGGTGACTGATGCTTTCTCTTTTCACCAATTTTGATAACAAAAGCTTGGATTTTTTGTTGCTTTACATTATCATTACAATTTTCAACATCTGTGTTTTGCATTTGTCCATCAGTTTCATTATCATTGTCAGTGTTTGAATCTTTAGCAGTTGAAGCTTTCTTAAAGTATTGCAGCAAAGACATCACTAAACTTTCTGCCACTACACGGGTAGTTTATTTAACCAAATAACTTGATAAGCAAGACTGCAACTACAAAAATCCAGTAATTAAACTTTACTACAGCATTACCTCATCCTTTTTGTTCGTGCACTGCTAACACTAGGCTTGTTTACTGCCTAATAATGAAAATTTTTGGCATCAAAACCGCAAAAATCCCAGGCAGTAAGCATAGCGGGGAGTGTATCTGTTTCTTTGCGGTTACCATTACGTCATATCTGAGCGCTATAACTTTTTCCAAATGTTAAAAATGTGTTTGATTGAAAATAGCTTAGATTTACCATGATGGAATTAACAACATCACAATGCACAAGTGCGCATCTGCAAATTTCGTGGTGAATCCCTATGTACCCTTTTGAACTCATGTACCCCTGAGGCAGTTGTGGTGCACCCTCGGGTGCACCATGTACCCTGGTTGAAGAGCGCTGCTCTAGGGCCTAGGCAATTGTTGTGACTAGTGACTATTTATCATAAAACTGCATTTACTTATGACAAAGTAACTCAATCTTTAAGGTAGTTGTTATCAGCACTAACTCAAAAAGTAAAATATGTATGCAGAGCACGAGCAGCCTCACTAAGTTGTTTAATGGCATTTATTGTAATATCATAACAATATTCAACAAGGAAAAAAGCTCCGTTATAATAACTTATCTTAAGAAAGTAGGAGTTTATAATTAAAGAGAAGATTGTCAAGTCTCAGCTACTATTAGTCGTTTTGTGTTAAGATAGTCAGTCTGTTTATACTACAATTGACACTAAGTGGACTGTGATTTAAAATGCTGTCTGAAAAACTCTTTAAGTGATTTGTAATGATTACTCTTCAACAAATTTTTAGCTTGAAAATGATTCGTAAGCGCTCTCATATTTTGCAGGCGACTAAGAACGAGTTTTTCACTACAAGCAATATAATAAAGCTTTTTATCTGACGTTCAAGTAAATGTCTATTGAAGGAAACAAAGCTAAAAGAAAAAAAACGGAATTCAGAGTGGAATGGCTTAATACAGCAGGGGAGTGTGAGATAATAATTCGCGATGATGCTATCGGTATACAGTCAACTTCGGATATAAAAGATCCGTCGGGACCAGCTTAATCAGTCTCTTATAACCGAATTCTCTTATAACCGACTTATTAGTTTATATTGAAAATCATTTGGGACCTTTTGCGTAGTCCCTTATAAGCGAAAATCCCTTATATCTGAATCTCTTATATCCGAAGTTGACTGTACATAAGGTAAAAAACAAACTGCTAAACTATCTAAAATCTATAACTATTCCGCCTCAAGGAATGTGATAATCTGCAAAGTTTGTAATGAAGCTGCACCTGATAGTGATTTTGGAAAAGGCAAATCATGGAGTGAATGGAAGGTTGACTACCTAAAACGCCACTTAAATCATAAACATCACAGTGAAGCACTAAGTAAGCCTACATTTACTCAGAAGCGAAATCTTGAAGCAAGAGGTGGTAGCTTGAGCTATTTCGCCGCAATGCCAACCGCAGAAGAGAGCGAAGCTTTGAAAACTCCGTCAAGAGAAGTAAAGGCTCTCATAGATAGTGTGTTAAGGTGAGTTCATCAATATTGTCCTGCCAAGTGATAAATGATCATATGTCAAAATACACTAAATTGCCACGCTCATGGCGGAGCAAAAAGTAGGCTTTGAATTTTTGAAAAGCATCGACTTTGTCACCAGGGAAGAAGTCATGCAAAGCAGAAGAGAAGCAACATGTCATACCCTAATTATTGATGAAAGCAATGATATTTCATCGAACAAAATGCTGATATTGTACATAAAGCACTGCACTGCAGATGATTGCCGCTTAATGACCAAGACAGTGTTTGCAAGGATTATACCTCTTGCTCGCTGTGACAGTCATTCTGTTTTAGAAGAATTCAAGAAATTTTACACTACTAATAATAGTAATATTCAAAAAATGGTTATGTTTACAAGTGATGGCGCTGCTGTTATGCATGGTTAACGAAATGGTGTAGCAAAATTATTGAAGAATTTTGTACCGCATGTAATTGAACAGCACTGCGTAGCTCGCCGAGAAAACCTGGGAATCGACAATGCGTGGTGAAAAGTATCCCTTATGCAAGATATTGGAACATTAGTAAGAACCGTCTATACCAGGGGTGGCCAACCAGTCAGAGATTAAGAGCCAAATTTCTTACTGTGTTACCGCAAAGAGCCATATCATACACATCGGCAGTTGGGCACACATGAACTTCGTCTCATCTCTTCCTCACACACTCACATACCTTTGCTAAGCTCGATTTTATTGTAAATGTCACATACATCAACATGATAATGACAGAAATTTACAAGCCATTTATTGTTATGCAGGTTACTTAGTGGGACTTCTGGCATTCTTTGTCTTGAACAATCCTCTTCAAATCTGGCTTGTATTCCGTTGTTGCCAATCAAAGCAATTCTTTCACATGAGTGTCAGTCAGAACAGATCGATGCTCTGATTTCACTAGTTTTAGGGTAGAAAACATAGACTCGCAGAGGTAAGTTGACCCAAACATTGCGAGTATCTTAAGCGCAGCATGTTTGACATTGGGGTATTTTTTCATTGGCACACTTTTCCAAAACTCAATGGTTCCTTCCCTTAAAGTAGGTTTGAGTTGGTCCTCCTCACAAAGATCGATGATCTCCAACTCAGCAGCAGCCTCATCTGAGACGAGAGGGGCTTGCAAACAGTCGGTCTCAGAATTAAATGGGTCCACGAGGAATGTAATCTGTGGCCTTTTTCGTTGTAGATCATGGAACCGCGGCACAAAGCTTTCTTGCAGGGTTTCAAGAAGTGTTGCGTATCTAGCTCTTTGCTTATTCAGGGTGGCGCTTGTGACTTGCGCGCTGGCTTTTAGCAAAGTTGGAAAATGCGTTAAATCTCCCTTTTGAATATGCGCCTTGAACAACTTCAGTTTGTTGATAAAAGCAAATACACTTTGCACTAGGTCGGGCAGCATTTTTAACTTACCCTGCATATTCAGGTTCAATCTGTTCAAGTGACACAACACGTCGACTAAAAAGGCCAGGTCCATAATCCACTCGAGGTCCGAGAGCTCGGGATAGTTCTTGTTCTTCTCTTCCATGAACAGTTTTACGGCATCTAAGAGCTGAAAAAAGCGAGAGAGTACCTGGATTTTTGATAGCCACCTTACAGTGCAGTGCAGCGGCAGATCACCTGGAAATCCTTGGTCCAGCTCAGCGATTAGATTTTTGAATTGTCGGTGGTTAAGCGAATGTGTGCGGATGTAGTTGACGATTTCCATCACAGTCTTCATGACGTTGCCCAAATTCAATGATTTAGACACGAGTTGCTCCCTGTGAATAATGCAGTGAAAATTCCAAAACTCGGGAAATGTTTGGTCAGCTTTGCACAGCCCCACAAGTCCGTTCACAGATCCAATCATGGCTGGCGCTCCATCCGTGGTTATTGCAACTAGTTTTGCTATGGGCATATTTGCTTTCGCAAATACAGTCATCATTGCTTCTTTCACATCTATACCGCGGGTTCTGTCTTTTAATGGCACAACATCAAGGAGTTCTTCTTTGATCAAGCAATTGTTTGAAACAGACCGTGCAAATATTGCCAACTGAGGCTTGTCTTGTATGTCACAACTCTCATCTAAGGCGACACTAAAGTACTCGCATGCTTGCAAGTCAGAGTGCAACTGTGATTCAATAACTGTGTTAATGTCCGATATTCTGTGTTCTACGGTGTGGCGGGACAGTTGAACATCTGCTACCATTCTTTTCAGTTTTTGTTTTCAGGGGACAAGATTTCAAAAGTGTCACAGAGGCATTTTTTAACAAACTCCCCTTCATTGTATGGCCTTTTGGCCCGTGCAATGTTCCAAGCAATTTAATACGATGCAAGTGTTGCAGTCTCTGAGTGCTTCATAAATTTTTGGAAAAACTGTGTCTGCTTTTCTGCCCGACTTTTTAAAGTAATCAACTTGTGCTTGCGAAGTTCAGTCCCTTCCGGAAATTGCTTGTCGATGTTAGCATGGAGTGAGCTGAAGTGGCGCCGAAGATTTGAAGCTTTGAAATGTGCTAATGACGCCTGACATATAAGGCAGAATGGCTTGCCATTACGTTCAACAAAAAAATATAAGCTCTCCCACTTTGTTAAAAACGTTCTGTGTTCATCCTCATATTTTCGTTTTGCTGTGCATTTTTTTTCTTGCCATTTTGACAGCGAACTTAACACAAATTATTTACTAAACTAGACTAATATTTATAAACCTAAATTAATATTTATAAGTTAATTATTTATAACACCTAATCCTCGCTTAAATGATGAAGTCATTCAATGACGAATACGTTTGTATCGTATGTTGAAGTACGTCCAAATGATGAAGTAACTGGCAGCCAATTAAGATATTACCGGTATCCAGTAGGCTATCTGCCGCCTACTGTAGGCCTACCACCGTGTACTTGCACAACCAAGAACCTTTTTTAAAGCTAGACCGACTGTCACCACAACCTACAAGTAATCAAGTTGGTACTTTGAAATGGAGCAAATTTAAAAAAAATTTTTTGTTTCGGATTTTTGTACATTTTTAGAAGAAATAGGACCTGCGGAAAAGAGCCGCATGAAACCGGGCGAAGAGCCGCATGCGGCTCGCGAGCCGCGGGTTGGCCAGCCCTGGTCTATACTATGTTTAGAAGATCGTCAGTTAAGAAGCAAGAATTGCAGGCTATTGCTCAGGCATCTGGCTAGAATCTAATCTCTTTCAAAGCCATACATGATGTGAGGTGGCTCTCTCGTCATTTTGCTATACTAGAACTAGTACGAAACTATGATGTACTTCTTGATTATTGCAAAGAACAAGGAGCACGTGATCCGGCGGCAGTTTTTTGCGTTGCCAAACTGGAATCAATGCAAATTAAAGCTGTATTGTTTGTCCTAAATGATATTCTAACAGAACTTTCAGATTTATCAAGGACATTTCAACAGAGCGATATCACTCCTATGGAAGCACAAGCAGTCGCTCGCAGCAAGATTGCCAAGCTCCAGGCGCAGTACTTGGGTGGACAGAAATAGAGGAGTGCAACTGTTCAAAATTTGAATATTAAATCAGCATTAACTATGGACAAAATGGCTCCAGTGGTCAGGTTTATTGAAAGACTCTGTACTTATTTGAAAGACCAATATCCAGAAGAAAACAAACTATGTAATTGGTGTATATTTGACTACAGCTGCATAAAACAAGCCAATTTCAATTTTGGCCTAAACGAGTTACAACAACTCTTAAATCAGTTTAGCTACTTCTTTCACTGTAACGGTGTTCGCCGATATAGCATCACGAATTCTAGAGAGCATCTCTTAAAGTGTCAAAACTAGCCTTCTGTTCATGGTTCCATTCCCAATTAACTCCTTTCCTCGTTAACTTGTGGAGTGGTTCAGTGATTGTTGATAAATTAGGTTGGAATTTGCTGTAAAACTGGACAGAACCCAGAAAAGAGCGAAGACTGGGAACGTCTTTAGGTGGTGCCATTTTAAGTACTGCATCCACTTTTGTGCATTTAGAAATGCTGGATTGAGACAACTGATGCCCAAAATACTCAACACTGGGTTGTGTAAAAATACCTTTTTCTAGGCGGGAACGTAAGCCTTTGTCTTGTAATCGTTGTAACAGTGCCCGAAGATTTTGTAGATGATCTTCTACCCTGGTTCCACTCACAAAAATATCATCCAAATACACAGCAACACCTTTTAAATTTTTGCCAATTGGAACTTGATTTTCTTAAAAAAACCAGGGGCTGAACCAATACCGAGCGGAAGTCTCATTTGTAAAAGAACACCTTTATGTGTACTCCAAGCCAGTTTCTTTTGACTTTCTTTACTCAAGGGTATTTGGTTGTATGCAACCGCTAGGTCAATTTTTGTGAAACTGTAATCCCCACTCAAATTGTGCATTGGTTCTTCAGGTAAAGAAAGTGTTGTCGGTGAGTCTCCAGCTGTGAGTTAACAGTGAGTGAGTAGTCCCCATAGACGCGAATACCAACACTTTCTTGACCAGGTAGTTTAGTTTTTCGAACAGGCACTACTGGAGTCCCATAATCATTAAACTGCGTCATCTTCCACACTCCTTTTTTAATACCAGCTTCATAAGCTTGTGCCAGCTCGTTCTGCAATGCAAAAGGTCGTGGTCGTGACTTACAAAAAATGGGCTTGGTGTCATTTTTAAATCGGATATCAAGCTCAAAATCTTTAAGACAACCGAAATCTTGCTTAAAAACATTTGGAAAGTCCTGACACATTTGTTCACAAGCTGATTGCAATGTTATGTCATGCTTAACATAATTAGATACTTGGTGAACCGTTTCTTTCATATCGTTACAAAAGCTTTCGTTCATTTTAAGAATCTTATGGTCGAAAAATTACAGGTGATAGCATCCTGGCAGATTCTTGCTGTTAGTTCTTGAATTGATTCACCTGGTTTTCGTAGCATGTCAATCCAAAACTTATACCTCTCGCGTACAACAAATCGTTTGAGGTCGTACTGTTCTGACATAAAGGTAACAATAGTTCCCATTGAAAGTGTAGTAATTTCCACAGGTGGCTGTTGTTGTGCTGCCAGATTCTGCAACAACTTGTACACAACGTCGACTGATATGTGAGAAAAACTTGGGCAATCTTGTTTTCTGGAACAGAATGTGCCCCAATAAAAGTTAAGAACCTTGAATGGTAATCAGTCCACAACTCGGAAGTTGGATCAAATGGACTAAAACTCGGCACAGCAAATGCATTTGGAGAAGCTGCTTCTTGATTTGATGCTGGCACCTGACAACTACCAATATTTCAAAGGGCTTCCAAAAACTTGCATTTGTTGCTTACCTTGTTCATTTTGTTGCTCAAGCTGAAACTTTTGCTCTTCCATTTGAGATTTTTGTTGTTCTATTTGGACCCGTTGTTGTTCCATCTGAGCTTTCAGCAATTCGATTGGTTCTTTGTAGCTCATCCTCGTCGCCAGTTGACCTTTGTTACATTTATAACTTGATTTAACTCAAAAGATTACACAAGTTTATCTTTATCAGTTTTCTTATTCAAATAGAATAGAAAGCAAAACACAATAATGGTAATTAGCATTATGTAACAGCAAAACTATGTGATAGGCTACCTTGCAACACATCAGCTTTTTACAAAATCAGATTATTAAGCTTTAGCCTGTACAGTTCACATGACAAAAGTGTTGCCAAGTACAAAATCAATCAAATTCTATATTTTAAGCAGGGGTCACAACACAAATGACACGATAAATGTTGCTTTTTCAACGTAATACCATCATTTTCCTCCAATCGATTCTTCAATTGCGAAAGAAGGTAATAACTTATTGCTCAAGTTTGATGGTTTTCTGTTGCACGAAAGCAACCGCAAGTCCTCACTAGACTTTGAGGGTATATAAAAACTTAACATTCTTTTAAAGTGATCAACTTCGCTAAAACAAATACATGAAAAAATGTTTTCGTTTGAATTTCATGCAGTCCTTTTGCAATTTAATTTCAAATTTTGTAGAAGGCATCAATTTTTGACTTAATTTCACTGGCACTCTGTGGTGAAATCCAAATTACTGATCATCTCGAGACTTGGATAGCAAATGGGAAATTATACGAATCTTCTAGAAATATAAAAATTCACTAAAACAATTGCAAGAAAAGAAATATTACTGGCTTTTTGCTGACAGTTTTGTAACTAGGTTTCAGTTTTCGAAAACGAACTCTCTTATTTTACTCAAGTTCATGGCTGTCTGTTGAACCCAAGCAATGTATAATTCTCAGAAAATCTCAAAAGCTAGAAAACTTGAAAAGCCTTCCAATGCGTTAAAGTCAAGATTGAGGTTTTGATCGCAGTTGGAAAAAATTTAGGGTTGAGCTTATGGTTAAAGTTGGGGTTAGGGTTATGCTTAGGGTTTTGAATTTGGGTTTGGGGTTGGGCTATTAGTATAAGGCTTTTATGATTAGAGTTAAGGTTGGGGTTAGTACGGGTTAGGTTAGAGTTAGGATTAGAGTAAAAAGTTAGGGTTAGGATTACACAAGAAAAAAACTTTTGAAATTTCATTAACACACTTCGAAACCTGAGAAATAAGTGTCCCAATTTTCATAGTAAGCTTCTGATCAAATATGGGTGTAGGAAGTAACATGATAAGCTTCTAAATCAATGCAGTAAGTGTACCGTAGGAATTTCAGTAATAAAACTACAAACCAAAATAATAAGTGTCGAAATTCCTCAATACATTATTGAACCACAAAAATAAGTGTCAAAATCTGAGTAAGAAGCTCTTTAACTAATTTATTAGGTATCAAAAAATCACCAATGCTGGAAATTCCCTGATAAAACTTTGACCACAAGTAATAAGCCTTAAAAATTGATTAGCAAGTGTAGCGTGTCGCGCCTCGCTCTTCATCAAGCTGCCATGCCAAACATCTTTTTGTCCTTTTTTTTATTTATTTTTTTTTTGTTAGTTTGCTTTCGGCGCCTCTGTACCTCAATCCCGCCGTTGTGTGTGATTCTAGTTGTTACTATGTGTATTCGTGTATTATTATTGTATGCGTCTAAAATCACACACCCATTTTTATTTTTTTTTATTAGGGCTAGATAATGGTTATTTTTGTCTTCTCTTGGTAACTCGGTGATCGGCTTGCCTTTCCCGCCATTAGGTTGTTTATCCGATATTTTTGCTGATGTGACGTGTGCAGTGTCCTAATTCGTGGTGTCGCCTGCAGATTTTGTTACCGACCATGTGGTCGGAGATATTGCGCTCTCTTTCATCGTTGGATTTCGCGACGGACGGACGTAATTCGATTGTTACCTCAACCGCGTAAATTGATGGAATAAAATATTACTGACATGCTTTCTTTCTTGCGACTGCCATAGTTCCCAACAATTGGGGTTCAGTCAGCACGCTCTTGATCAAGGAACTTATTTCCTACACAAGCATTTGGTCTTTGCCAATAAAGGTCCGAAAATTCAATATTAAGCTTCTAAACCACAGCAATAAGTGTCAAAGTTTTATCAATAAGCTTTTGGACTGTAGTAGTAAGTGTCAAAAATTGTTTTGTAGTCGTTTGAACTAGTGTAGTAAATGTTGAAAATTTGTCATAAGCTTTTGAATAAAAGTAATAAATGCTGGACCTCAATAATAAGCTGCTTAACCAGCGTGATAAGTGGCGAAAAAACAATATTGAGCTTTTGAACCATGATAATAAGGGTTGCAATTTTCAAATTAAGGTTTTGAACCAGAGTAATAACTGTTGGAAATGCATTAATAAGCTTCTGAAGCTTAGTAGTAAATGTTATGTATTTTGCAACACTTTTTACTTGTGCCCACCCCTGGTTCTGTGATATCATAATATTTTTGTTGTTACGTAATTGGTTGCCTTGTTGTTAAACAATTTTTAGTGTTTAGTAAAATAGGTTGTCTTTATATCTCTATGTAATACAGTTTAAATGTTACACTGGTAACATCTACCGTTTTCTGAAAAAGCTCTCCGGGTTACCAAGGGGAGCGAAACGTCAAGTTAGAACAATAAATTTGTTGAAAGAACGACTTGATCTGTTTGCAATATCATCGCACTAGACAAGCGAAAAATGTCTGCTATATTTAATTTTTGCCATACGGAACTGAATGGTTCATTTCACTTCATGCCTCTAGGCTTACGAAGCGGAAGATTTACTTCAATCAGGGAGTCGAACCGTTTCAGTTTTCCAGTTAAGGTTCGGTTCGGGTTCAACAGCTGTTTCAAATTTCGGTTCTGTTCCGGTTGAGGTTTAGATCAATTGAAACGCTCCGGTTGAGGTTCGTTCTAGTAAATATTACCTCAAAACGGGTTTATAAAGTTCCGGTTCGGGTTCGCGGTATCATTAGGAAAATAATTAGAAAGTGGCATAATTATAACAATACATGTACAATCCATTCCAATGGATCTTTAGTTTTTTGTTGGCGTAGCTGTTTTTAAGGTAAAAAGCACAAACCTGGGTTTTGGATGGGCTTGCCGTCAGGTTATTGATTAATTGCAAAGATGCGGAAAACCATAAATGTGATCAATCAATGTTTTAGAGTGATCGGTGATGCGCCTACGCAGATCAATTACGCATTTACATGGCGAACTTGTCACATTATGAACATGTTTTGTGACAAAATTGCTCTTGCCAACTTTGTTTAAATCGATATTAAAATCTCCAAAAACATAAAAGAGAAAGTGTTCGAAATTAAGTTGGAAAAAATTTTTGAAAAGATTTTCCAAAAATTTCTCGCAGTCGCAAGTGGAGTTTGTTGAGCATCTATAAACTACTCCAACAACAACTAGCCCGCGATTTGTTTTTATTTCAATCCCCATGTCTTCAATCTGTGGAAGTTGGACTTTTTATTATTCCTTCAGCTAAAAAAAGTGATTCCTTAATGTAAAATGCTACATTTCTCGCTTTGGTTTTGCTGTCGCAATGAAGAAATGAGTAGCCATGTAAATTGATGTTAAGATACAACGCGTTTTTAGTAATTTTAGTTTCCGAAATAGCTATCACGTCCGGTAGTCCCTCAACTACTGATAAATAATAAGCTAACCCACGCGTGGGCAAACTTTTTACTCGGAGGGCCACATTGACCATTCAAGAGTTGGTCGAGGGCCGCATTGACTATTCATGTGGCCGAGGGTCAGTGCTCAAAATCTTGCAATAGCATGCGACAGCTTCAAATTTTACGAGATCTCGTAACAATATCGTATCACAGGATGTGGACGTGATGATCTCCAAGAAAAAGAGAAGGTTATCACCCTCTGATTAGACGGAAAATGCGTCTGTGCAAACTAACAAATGCTCTTTTCATCGTGGCATGTAAAGTTTTTGGCTCATTAATACGGCAATTGTTTCCCCTCTTATCGTAACTCAGATTTACTGAAGTTTCAAAAGTGTTGGCGGGCCGCACAAAATGCTCTCGGGGGCCGTAGTTTGCCCACCCCTGAGCTAACCTATTAAAATGTTTTTGCAGCCAGGCTTCGAACGTCCAAGTGCATGATAAAATGGCCTTACTTCGAAATCGCCAAACTGTTTAGTGATTTTTGATTACGACAAACACAATTTTCAAAAAAATCCTTGCATGTTGGATTTCAAACAAAATGGTGTGCTTCATTACTAATGCATGATTCAATCAAGTCGTATACACCGATGTCTGCCGAGTTGCTGATATTGAATTTGGTGCTGCAAGGCTCCAGTTTTGTCCAAGGCATTCTTTTTTGGTAACGTCTGTTCAATAGCACAACATTCCTTGCGAAGATAGCGCGAGCAAAACACGCACTTTAAGCACTTTTCATTGTTTACACGTTACTTGGTGCATTCAACACAAACAAAGCGGTTTAGATTGGCAATTTTGATTTTTAAATCAGCACATTTTAGGACAGACCGTAAGTACTCAGTAGCCTACTCAACTAGATAAAATTATTCATTAGCATCAGGATTAAACTCGCAATTAAACAGTAACTGTAATATTCGGACACACAATCTAATAAAGCGAAGTCTATTTACAGCTCGACATAACAAGAATAATGAACTGACGAATTCATAGCACAAACTCAGTCTTAGTTATGACGTCATAGTAGCACATTACAAAATGTTACACCTCTTTTCTAAAGCAGAGATAACAAACGGTTTATCACAAGTATAATTACGACACCACAAAATCTCTATACTTGGCAGGAAATCTGATTGGCCCTCCATAGCGAGATGTTGATCTGTGCGGTGATTCAGAGGTAAAATTAAACAATGGAGTATCACTACCATGTATAGGCGAATCAGTTTGATAATTAACAACGTTTGAGTTTTGCACCGGTCTATTGCCTTGATAGCAATGAGATGAGTGGCACTTATTAAATAACAGGAGGCTTCAAATTAGTTTTATAGAGGTGGCGGCGATTTCTACGCAGCACGCCGTGTTCATTACGCACCACATATGAACAAGGTTCATTACGCACATGAGAAACAACTGATTTGTTCCACATCTTGTTTTTACGATAACATACATCTCCTTCCCGCAACGAAGGTAATGACTTCGAATTAGCCCGATCATAATAATACTTTTGGTGAGAATGCAACTTTGTTAAATCAGCACTTTTTTGCCAATTTGCCAACAAATTGACAATTTTAAGAAAATGTTCGTTTAAAATATCGTGAGAAATCATTGGTTCAGGCTGCTGATTATTTCGATATTTAATACACAATTCACAATTTGCAATGGTGCGCTCTATGTCAGCATCCATTTTGGGCCAATAAAGCAATTCGCGTGCATGAGATTTACTTTTTTTAATGCCGAAATGCGATTCGTGAATCAAACCGAGCATTTGAGATTGCAATGACTGCGGTACAACAATGCGTTGATCACTAAAAACAATACCATCAGCAACGTATAAAGTATCACGTATGTTCCAATAAGGACGTACTGAAAATATAACATTTTTTTGACTGCGTGGCCAGGTTGTTTGACAATACAGTTTTACTTTCTGCAACGTCTTGTCAGCATCAGTAGCCTGCTGAATTTCTTCAAGTTTGGTGGTGGTTACGGGTAAGTTCGTGATGAGGGAATGCTCAACTTGCACAAAATCATCGTTACTGCTGTCCACCTTTTTGACTAAGTTTAAAAGATCACATGCATGTTCACCAAGAATGGGAAGATCTACAATATCCGTGACATAAAACAGCAGTAAGAATTCACGACCTTCCCGGTCATATACCGCAACATTTATGGAGCCCAACGGTTTGATTACAGCATTGCCAAAACCGCACAGAACAGTGGATGTAGGACGTAAGAGTGACGAACACACTTGTTTGTACAAATCAAACGGCAGAATATTTGCTTCGGCGCCAGTGTCTAACTTGAAGGTGCAAGTATGAGTACCATTTACCTGTAGTGTTGACTGCATTTTTGACCCGACGAAGTTCCGTTTTTTCCTCCAACAAAGGGACTGTACTCGTAGAACGCTTGGGTCTGATTGTGATGTAGTGCCGGTTGTGACCTCACTAACTTGCTTTGCATTAGGTCAAGTAATAAGAGTGCTTCTACATAAAGCGGCAAAATGATTTAGTTTCCCACACTTGCAGCATGTTTTACCGTATGCTGGGCATTGTCTTGGCTGGTGCTTAGAACCACAGTTTCGGCAATTCGCAAAACGCGATGGACGGACTGCTTTAGTGAAGTTGTGAAGTTCGTGAACCGTAACGGTATCAGTCTCACTGCGTGTGGTCATAACGCGCAACTGAGCCTTCATAGCTTCCATTGAATGGCATATGTTAATAGCCTTAGCTAAGAAAGATTGTCTTCTAGCATTCGCTGCCTGGCTGTGTCATCGTTTGTGGCAAACAATATTTTGTCCCGTAATTGCCTATCCGTAGACGTCCCAAATTCACAATCGCTCGCGATAATTCTCAATTCAGTTACCCATCTATCAAAGGGTTCACCTTCAGCATGTTGACGTTGCCAAAACATAACTTTGAAAGGCGGGCTTTCGCCTGGGATTGCAGTAATCTCTAAATTTGGCGAGGACAACGTCACAGGTAGTGTCTTTACTATCAAGCGCAAGATCAAAGTTATCAAAAATATCTCCAGCCGCTTCACCAGCGCAATGTAACAAAATGGCTACCTGCGTGATAACTGTCTTTGAGGCGAGCTCAGCAGCAGCATAATATATCTTAAGAGACTTTTCCCAATGTCGCCACTCTTCAGCTAGGTTTTCAGCATTAAAATTAAGTTCACGGGGTGTGTGCAGTTGACTCATAATTTGCTGCTAATTCTCGAATAATCACGCTTCTGACACCATGTAATATTCCGACACACAGTCTAATAAAGCGAAGTCTATTTACAGCTCGACATAACAAGAATAATGAACTGACGAATTCATAGCGTAAACTCAGTCTTAGTTATGACGTCATAGTAGCACATCACAAAATGTTACAGTAACGGTCTATGGTCTAAGTTTTAAAAGTCCAAATCGACACCAAGCTTGAAAAGATCTTCAGGAGAGGTGATTGTGATCCAATCACCGACTCTTTCGTTTTCATCGCTGGTAGCCGAAGCTTTTTTGTTTCTTCTTTTGCCGTTATACGTATGACACTGGACAAACTTGCCGTCGCATTCGTTTTTTTACGTAATAGAGCAGTTTCTGTCTCAAAGGAGCCAGGTCTTCAACAACAAAGGCGTCTTGAAAGCTTTTGCTATTTTTAAGTGTAGATCTATTGAAGAGAAATTCATTTCTATTTTTGGAAGAAACGAAGCGGTTTTGTTGGTCTTGCTTTGTTGTAGATTTCTTTTTTCCCAAGTCGCTGGGCCCTTTGTACATGGTTATCCTCAAGTTCAATTTTTGACTCTTTAGCAAGTTCTATGATCACTTTCTTGCCATCATCAGCTTTAAATTGCAATTCCGATATGCCGTATATTCTAATGTTTTCTCGTGTTGAATACTGCTGCAGATCATTTAACTGAAGCATATTCAAATTGACTACTTGCTTTAAGTTCCGGTTTGCAATATTTAAATTTATTTCATCTTTACTTTCTTTTAATTCTTTTCTCAAGTCTAGATCGTCTTTTAAGCTTGCCTCTGTTTCCAATATTTGGTTCAGTTTTTGCCTCTTCTCGTTGTTCAAATTTGGATTCTTAGAACCTTTTGATATCCCTAACACTGGTTTCAAGTAAGCTGCTACACACGGAGAGAGAAAAAAGCACCTCCGTTTAGAGAACTAACACGAATTGAATGATGAATAGATGCATAAAAAGATGATACATGATTTTACATTTCGATTCTTGCACCTGGCGATTGCAGAGTTGACTGCTCATACAAGGCGAGCGTGTATGAAGTGCTCACTGTAAAGTACGTGGTAAAGTATAATTTTGCAGAGTTTAGAACAAATCATACAGCAACAAAAATATTTTTCTTTTCCAAAGACAAATCATACAGCAACGAAACACCGAAGACAAATTATACAGCAACGAAAACGTTTTTCCTTTACAAAGATAAATCATACAGTAACGAAGCATTTTTTTCTTTCCTAGGACAAATCGTACAGCAGCGACAACATGGTGAAGTGCGGTCTGTAAAATAGCGCTACTTGTAAAACAGTGATGCGTGCAAAATATGTTCGGAAATTTTCATGGTGATTCAGAAGCGGCAAAATTTCGTTAGCAGCAAAACAAACCCTAGGCTAGGCCTACCTATAAACAACCAGCACATGTTACTGCAAATCGAACCTCGCCGCTTCCAAACTACCGTAAAAGTTTCCAAACATATTTTGCACGCAGCGTATTTTACAGACCGCACTTCACTATGCTTTTGCTGCTTTATCATTTGTCCTTCGAAAGGAAAAAATGTCTCGTTACTGTATGATTTGTTTTGGAAAGGAAAACATTTTCGTTGCTGTATGATTTTTCCAAACTCAGCAAAATTATACTTTACCACGTACTTTACAGTTGGCACCCCACAAGCGTATTGCAAATTTTGTTGAGGATTTGTATGCTTTCGTTAATCAAATGTTCATTTCAATATAAAAACTGAAGAAACATCAATTTATTGAGTCGAAGTTTGTTAGGTCAAAACTGTCAATTTTTAAATTTTTTTTCAGTAAAAACATCGTCTAATATAATATGCTTTGGGCCTAATTTATTATTATTGTAATTAGATATCAATTAGATAACCGCGCAGCACGTAATTGGTCTATTCATATTTATCTCCAGCCTCCCCTGCTCTGAAATGTTTTTAATCGTAGCATTACATTTTCCTGTTTTGATTTACCAAGATTTATATTTTTCCCAAGCTAAGTCAGATTGCAGCAGTCTTGAGTAAAGTGTGTTTATTTGGTCATTTTAACTAGGGTGAAACTGTCTCAATAACTTGATTCGAGTTTTTCGCCTTAACTCTTTTGCTCCCGTGTGAAAAGCGACCTAAGGTGGCAGCGCGAAAAACTGTCATATTCAATCATAATTAATCATAATTATGTACCTCAAGTTTGTTTGTAAATCATTACTCAGCTGTCTACTTCTACATTAAGTGTGATATATCGTTGAAATCTACATTTCTTGAGGATTTCAAATGGAAAAAAATTTTTTTTTTGAATATGCAAATTTTATGCAAATGAACCCCCCCCCCCCAACTGGGGGGTAGTTGTCTTCAAAATTAAAGAGGTACCCTCACCTCAAAGATCACTACAGATTTAATTTTCTACCCATTTTTTTAGAAATGGTCGCAAAATGATGCTAAGGAAATAAGCTTTCAAGGTACATCAATCAAAACTTACCTAAAAGCCTAGGTTTTCTACAATTTGCAATTTTCTGAGGCAAATGACCTTTTTTTAGACCGGTACCAACCGGTACCAAATGTTGGTAGTTAAATTCAGTACCTAAATTATGATCAGTTATTATCTGCTAGAGGTTAGCCTAAACCATGTAACATTATGTATTTTTGAACAGGAAATTTCTTCAAGATTCAGAAAATATCAAGTTTAAATAGGATATGCTGTCACTGACAATGAAACAGCAGCTTGTTTACACCCTTCCCATTTCTTGAAAAACAAGGGGGATACAGAAAACTTTGATTTACGAAAGTCAAACTTCTGCTAGCTTTTAAACTTGTATTTCAGTTTATCTCCTTGGAAATTTGATACAAAATGACAACTTTAGTGGTGAAACATTTGCAATTTATTTTATCTTTTTAAAGGGTGTAGTTTTTCTAAAAATTATAATTTAGTGAAGGTAAGTCAAAAAATTTTGGGGGGTTTTGAACTGACATGATGTACAGTACTCATTTTTGATCAGTAAATATCATATATCACTTAGTCTAAACTATTTGAAGTTATATATTGCTGGAAAGCAAATTTCCTGAGCTTTCAAATGTAACCGGCATTTAGCAACATATCATATTATTTACGCACTAAATTTACTTTTATCTACTTATCACTCAAATTTGTTTGGGGGGGTTTTGAGACTCCTAAAAAATTTGGAAATTTAAAAACGTAAAATTTATTATTATCGCTTGAAATTTTGTCAAATGATGCCCCAAAAGAGTAGTTTTCAGACTGTGTTAATGATAAAGGGTTTGGTGTTGTGGTAAAGATGTAATCTCAATTTGATTTTAGCGTAGTTGGCACGTGCTGAGAATTTGGCCGATTTTGTCGTCTGCAACTGGGTTGTTGGTCATTTTAACCGTCTTTGGGTATAAAAATCCCAGAATTAGGGAACAAATTATACATGTTCCGATGCGTGAGTAAATAAGCGTGATCTTTCGAAAATTTTATGAAAATCGGATGAAAAATAAAGTCACAAATCGATTTTTTATTAAACTAACTTTGTAACTCAATTTAACAAAATTTGAGGGAAACACTGAAAACACGAGATCATCAATCGATGATCGCGGGAGCGAAAGAGTTAAACGCAGTGATTTACTAGTTCAAATCTTGACCGAGATATTTCGAAAGAGTTTTTAAAAAATTAGAGCATTGAACTAAGAGGGGAGTAGTGAGCACCTTAAATGGACCCATTTAAAGCAGGTGCAGCATTGTACCGACCTACCTCTCCAGGTCACATTTTCAGCATACACTGAGCAGGAAGTGATGGAGCCAGGGTAAAAATGAGCGTTGCCGCTCATCAGGAGAGGAATGAAAATAAGAATAGAGAGAAGAGACAGGCGACCAATTTTGAAGAGTCTGAGTGCTGCCTTTCTGCGACCGTTGAGTGGGCAACACGGCAAAAAAATAATTGAATGATGAGTGGACGGGGTAACTGGGATCCTCTGGATGGCCAACAGCCATTTCGGCCCACCCCAAATGGGGTCAGGGACCGCACCACCGACTGGTGATAAGTTGACTACAGTCAACTTTTCGTTGCAGCCCAATTTGAGTAAAGACTAGCAAACAGAGCATAAGCTTATACGCACTAATGAACAGCCACACACCATTATCCAACAATTGGTCACGTGTGATAGTGCATGAAATTCATTGATTGGCAGCTTTTGTACTCTAATTTAAGCTTAAAATTAAATGTATGTGCGCCATGAAACTGCGTCTTGGCGCTCAAAAATAGGAATAATATGGAAAATAAAACATAAACCGTTTAAAATTTACTCGGTCGTAATCCGAATCCTTTAAGGGGCTAAAAAACCGTTCACGTTAGAAAGCGTCAAAACCAGCAGAATATTTATGAAAAAATAGATTAACCAACTTTATTATGGCTAATAAAAAATGCTTTTTAGTAGACCCGAATGCAAACTTAATATGCTGCCTTATGAGCAGTAAAAAATTCTTTTAGAAGTTTTGTTGTTCGGCTAACATCTAAGAATTTAGGCTTAGCTATTCAAGATAATTTGTTAAATCACGTTACTACTTACAAAATCATTAACTACTTACAAAAGATCGAGCTAAATGGTAATCACCCAAAAACATTGTTTTAGAATCCTAGAAGCTACTTTACTCGATAAAAAACGTCGCACTCGAATTTAGATTTTATGAACTCTCTGAATAATGTAGCCCTTGGTAATCAGCGGCAATTGGTATATGTGCATAGCAGCCGTGGTGAATCGTACCCGCAGGTCGCAAGCAATTTGGAGATTTTCCTCGCCGGCCCACTGCCGCTTTAAAACGAGGTAACCACGCCGGTGGACATCCGGCTTTATACCTATTCTACTTTCAAGCAGCGGTTTTATATCCTCAAGATACAGGGGATAAAAAAGTTTAATGAAACCTTACTTTTATACTTCAAACTGCTTGGTTTCAATAGGTTTCAGTGAAATTCAGTGAAAAAAAGCTTAATTGACGACACAAGATTGAGGTTGAGTTATAACTGCTAGGCTTCAAGCTAAAATTACAATATCTGTATGATGATACACTCTGGTGCTGTAACTCTTCATTAAATTTAAAAAGCGAGTCATTAACCTACAAGATTGAGTCGTTAAAGCCAACTTGTATGTTCATATACCGTAGGCTAAGTTAAAATATACATACAACGATAAAATTGCAAGACATTTGATTCAAAGAAAGTTTTACAAAAAAGCGTACCCGAAAGTATTTCCTCAAGTGTAAATAACAGACTCAAAAAGTTATAAAGTTAAGTTCTTTACTGTTATATTATATGTGCAGGGCCATTACTATCCAGGGCGATAAATTAGAAAGCTTTCGCTAAATGCATAGTGACTAGGGTGCCTCCTCAATCATTCTCTACAATAACAGGGGAATTTTGTTAAAGTTATGATACCGGTATCAACAATAGCACACGTTTTCAATCGTAGCTGTAAATTGGGGAAAGAGGATGGACAAACTAAAGCTCCGGTTTCTAAAAGTACATTATGCCTTCTTCTGCCACGAGATAAAGTCGTCCATTAAATTCACATTTCCAGGTTCAACTGTGTGTAGTGTCGAACGTAAGTCTTATAAAGCTGATACAGCTATTAGAAAACGAATTTGCACACTAACAGGCCGTGTAATCTGTGTCATTGAATGGGCAAACACACAGGGCAACATGACTCGTTAACTGATTTGCTTACTGCGTCAAAAGATTGATTAGAAGTGTAATAGAAGTCTTTTTTGATGCTAGCTGTGGTCATGGGGCGTGCATGTAATGATTGATCAACTGGTGACAAGTTTTTGCCGAGGAGAGAAGAGCAGGGATGTGAGAAAGAAGTCCACCATACTTGTTCAATTCGTCTTCTGTGAAGTTTTCGCTCAGGCGATTTTCAATTTCCAGTTTTGTAAAGTCATACTTCGGATCCTGCATTTGCCGCCAAATCTCGATCGACTGCGTGACCCTGTTCCGCAGCGGAGATCGCCTCGGACTTCCCGAGGAAGTTCTGGACTTTGCCGAAGCGGAATTATTTTCTACAACTTTCAGCCATATCTTGGACGCCACATCTCTGTGGATTTGGTCGAGCGATTCGGTTACTTTGACGTACTCCTCTACTAGTTGTGCGGGGTCAGCTGCATCATTCTGACGCAAGATCGTTGCGTATTTTCGCAGGTCTCCCACGTGACAAATGCTTTCAATGCCAATTTCGGGAGCTTTTTTGAGCAAGTCAACAAAACGACGAAGGATAACAACGTCGAAATACCTAAAAGGTGACAAAGAATAAGAAATGGAATAAGATTCTGAAGCAATGGCGTAGTGGTTAGAGCATCCGCTGTGCAGTCGGTAGACTTGTGGTTCATTCCCCTTGTCAAGTCATACCAAAAAACCTCTAAAAATGGTATCTATAGCTTCCCTGCTTGGCGCTCGGCATTTATGGTAGGTTGTGAAGAACAAGCCGGCAAATTCGCTTGTTGTGTTCTTGGGCTAGGCACTTAACAGGACGCCCCACCTTTATATGGAAGACAGGTGGCCCAGATGCTTCAGAAATAGCAACTCCCAAGCGACTGCGTACCAACCGTCCAAAATATAACAATGCCATTCGCTTTCTGGTGAATGGAGGATAAATATGGCAAATAAAAAAGTTACTATTGATTTATAGAATGCCAGAATATTACCAATGTTGTTGACGGGTTTACAACAGTTACATTTTACATCGGCTACATAGCATAATAATTACTGTGTCACAACAGATTTATAAATGTGCTTCTTAAAGGTTTTGACTATCAATTTTAAGAGTTGTAAAATGATCTTTTTTGTCTTTCTGAAATCGCTTTTTTGACAGGTCAATAATATCGTGAGCTACCTGTAAGCTTCTTCTGCTTCGCTTGTTCTTTTATTAAGATCATCCAAAGCCAGCTTAAGTATATCTTCATTTCCGGGTGAATCATAGGGATCTTTGTCTAAATACGTAAGCAATAGTCAAATCCGTATCCTTTTACATGTTTTTTCCTAGCGAAGAAGGTAAATAGCATCGTTAACAATGAAAAAAAATAGGTTTTAAACGTCCAGATATCATCAACCTAATGCAGGTCAAAACGTAGCCCAACAGCTAATGCACTCACCCATGAAAATGTTAGTTGCATAAAACTATGATTGTATAAAGGTTGTTACCTTTAAAGCGACATTAGGTTGGAACACGAATCACCTCTACCCATGTTAACATGTTGACTGCCAACCACTAGTATACTTGTTTTATTACAAGCCATTTTGAAAACAGTCACGAGTATACTTGTGATGTTTGATGCTTACAATCAACGTCTGGCGTCAGAAGCTACACACGAAATTTACTTCGGCAATTGAAAAGCAGCTTTTATAGAAAAATAACCATCAACAAACACGAATTGTTTTAAAGCAAGAAAAACGAAATGCTGGCCAAATAAATGTTTTATTGCATTACGTTTATTGCTTATAAGGCGAAAATAAGCTGACACAGTTTCCACTTGGCTCAAACGATTGGGTCAAAGCCCACAATAATGTTAGTTATTGGCTAAAAATTTAAAAATTGAGCATTCAACTGATATATTTTGAAGCATTCTACTTCACAGAAAGGTGGTTTCTCCTCACAGACTGCACGTAAGTACCTTGATTTTTTTCGAATTTGCTTTTTGCTGCAAACTCTGCATTGTTTAGTGTGTCGTTGTTTTTTTTTCTGTGGGTGGAAGCATCTCTAAATAGTGCTCGGTTTCGCAACCACTTTTTTGACGCTTTGCATTGAACCTTTTTGTGGAAAGTTTGCCACCAAGATCCAATATCAACTGCTCTCTGAAAGAGCAGCTTTTCATTGGAAGAACAACTTTGTTGACGATATAGAGCATAAGCATTGTTTACAATCATTTCTAAAATGTGGAATGCAACTTTTTTGGCCAACGTCTAGTTTTCTGTAAAGCAAAACAATACGAAAGCATCTGATCAGAACGGCCGATTCCAGCCATTCAAGCATTATAAGGTTGAACAATGTTGGGTTTCTTTAAGACTTTTTCATTGCGATTATTCTCTTCCACCATGTCTACTCGATACATGTTTGAAGTGGTTAAAACATTCCTTTGTCTTGCCACTTGCATTCAGCAATATCATCGTTTCTTTTCCAATACATCTCGCCCTTTTTCAGCCTCTTATTAAAAGCATCCTCAGGATTTCCGTTTTGATTTTTCCGCAGAGTACCGCAAACGTAAGATTTTTTTGAAGTTAGGGCTTTGGTAAGAGGAACTGAATGATAGAAATTATCCATAAATAGTACGTACCCCTTGTCTAAGAAGTATGGTACTCAGCAAAATGCAAAACAACATCAGATGCATGGCCCATCTCATTTTGCGCAACTTCTTCTCTTTCACAAAATATTTTGGTTTTGATAATTAAGTCATTTGATTGGTACAAATTGTAAAGCTTGATGCCGCATTTATGTTTGTTGTATTTTATTTACTGTCGAAAAACTAGCCTACCTCTTCACAGCATCATTGAATCTTCAATGCAAAGGTCTTTATTAGGTACATAGTAATTCTGTGTGTACATAGTACATAGTAAAACTGTGTAATTGATTATGTAGAAAAAGTGAAATATTTAGGTTTTCTTTTAACATGTGATTTGCAAGATGACATCGACATGTACCGACAGCTTCGCTATGTCTATGGTACAGCAAATAGACTTCGTAGTAAATTCTCCGACTGTTCTAAAAACGTAAAAAATTATTTGTTTCGCACGTTTATGTACAGTTTCTATGGCAGTAGTATCTGGTCGTCCTATCGACAATCTACCTTTCACCGTCTCCGGGTAAGCTACAATAATGCTTACAGGATACCATTTAACTTGGGTCATCGAGTAAGTATATCTTCGACTCTTGTACAGAACAATATATGTACTTTTCAAGCATTGATTCGAAAATATGTCGCTTGCTTTATGATTCGATGTGCAAATTCCTGTAATACCTGGATTTCCTCACTGGTAAATTCGGACGATTTCCTAACCAGCCAGTTTTATAAACACTTTCTTCTCCTTCATGACCGTTAGGCTTTTGCCTTCTTAGGGATTTGAAACATGTCTGCAACTCTGTGTTTGTTTGTTGCTTTTGCTCTGCGTTTGTTTGCTCTCGTTGAGCTATTCTAGTGTGATTTATGCTGGACTAAAGTTGACTTTGCTGAAAGTTAACGGGTCTGTTAAATAAATAAATAAATAAATTCTTCATAGTGTCATTGAAATAATTCAAAGTTGCTCGTATTTTATACAACTTGTTCTCAGTTTCTACAGAGTTATTTGCAAACTGGAAAAATCTTAACAATGATTGAAATCTGTTTCGACCTGTTAGCGATGACCAAAGACTCATATCGTAAAGTTCACTGATACTCCAGTAAGTATTCAAAAAAGAAAAAGAAAATAGCCTCATGTGCAATATAAGATCAAAAAACTTTCATTTCTTAAACATCTGCATCTTTCCAGTTTTTTATCCTACTACTTTTCCGGAAAGAACCATTTTGTAAAATAGTTTGTAAAGCATAAAGGTTAATTTGTTACACTGGCATTTCAAGCAATTCATTTAAAAAGAACAGCTCAGCAGAATCTTTGAAACTGTTGCAGTTTAGTTTCGAGCCAGGATATTCTTTGAAAGGAAAGTTTGGTGGGTCACATGCAGTTTCAACCTAGCCATCCCTACCAGCGCCAGTGTCATTGTTGCTTGCGCTTGATCAAGACGCAGCTGCCAAATCAGTGGGACTGCTAGATCTACTGCTGTGCAAACCATCTGCTTCATTTGAGCTAGATTCCAATTCTCCTAATGGAACCTACGCTGCTTCATCTTCTGAGTTAGACAAGTATGAAAGCTGTTGTGAGTGAGAATCATCTTCTTCCTGATTCGAGTAGCCATCCCATTCATTCTTAGAAAGATACCTTTTAGCCACTTTTGGTAAGTAATCAGAATCAGTTGTGAACCAAATTTTACCAACTTGGTTGCATACCTAGCAAAAGCTTATTAAAATAAAATCACTGGAAAAGTAAAGAACAAGACATGCACATTCATAAGTTAATTACGCTTGCATACATTCAGCAGGGTTTACTTGCCTAGGCTATCATAATTTTTAACACAGTATGTTTCCTACAAACAGCACTTATCAAACATAGCGTACCGGTGTCTTGCAATAGATACCTCATACCGGCATATAGCACTGGACTAACAGCTAAAAATATTTAGCAACTTTAAGTGTTCCACTTTTAGCTGGTTCACTGTATTTTATTGCTTGATAAAAGCTGTAAACTTTTGTAACTTATCATTTTTCAACTGAACTTCCAAAAAGTGTCCAGCAAAATAAAACTATTTTACCATTATCTTACACTGGAATGAAACAAGTCTGCGTAGCCAGGTAGAGACACTATTTACGAGTGCTCTAAAAACAATCCCAAAACTTGCTAAATCTTCAACAAGGTGAAAAATCGTGCTATTTCCCAACTCTAACTTGCTACTTCAAAATTCGAGCTGGCAAAAATTCTAAGGATTCAAAGTTCAAAAAAGCACGTGGATTTGTGTGGTAATTGCACGTTAGTGGTAGTCGCTCAAAACATATTTAAACTCAAAAATTGTTAAGGGTTTTGTGCATTTTTGGGATGATTTTACAAAATATATCTAACAAAGACTAACTTTACTAACCACGAATTATCTTGTGGTGTGGCATAAGCAACAACTTTTTATCATCAGATGCCAATCTCGAACATGTCTGGGGTTGTTGGCTTTGTGTGATGCGTTACCAAAGAACAATACTGTTGCTAAAAATTAACTTTATACCTTGTTTTTCTTTTTAAATTGAAAGTAGCATGTTTGGCATTATTTGGTAGATTTCTTTTTTGCTACATGGTAGTTGTAAAGCACTAAATCACAAAATTTCGATTTTCTTGGTTGTTTTGTTCTGTTTTTCTTTGTTACGCATAATTAAGTTTTACGCACCAAAAATTTCCACGCACTCAACACGCCAATAACAAAATATTGCCTGAGTGATATTATCAGTGTTGGAGAAGACCGTTGACGACTACCTTTGCAGCCCAACCCACTTTTAACCGCTAGTCAATCCAAATAGCGGTTGTAGTAGTCAACATGTTAAAATGTCAAAAACCTTTTCAAAGAAATGTACGTATCTAACATTTGAAGACATTCTTATCGAACACATTTTTTATCATTCCCTTCCAAAAAATAGTTTTAACTTGATCTCACCTACCTTGTAAAATATCAGGAGTGGGTGGAGGGACAACTTGTCCTCCCATTTTTTCTTTTTCTTCAGTTTCCTTCTTTGTTTCATCTAGGTTAGACGGTTGATACTCTTCAATGGAAAACACAATGCCGGATTGCACATCCGCTCTAGCCATGCTCCTGTTCTTCTCCGCTTTCCAAAACAAGCTGCGAGGTTCCGGCTTAACAGTTCGAACGCTGGGAGCCAGCTCAACAGTTACCGAACGACTAGTGGGCATTGATGTTACTCTAAAAACAATAATGAATCAAAAACACAGAATTTGACTTCATATCAAAAACTTTTCCTCTAATCGGCATAAGTCGCTTTTGTAAATAGGTAGTTAAGAAATTATTCGGCGCATGAACTATAAAAAAAGGGTTGGTAAGACTGCGATATAATCGTGATATTTTCATAGCAGCAGCCACCGTAAGATCTCGTTGCGGTCAGGGCAATCGAAAATTTGAACCAACAGCGTAAACATAAAAACCGAAGAGCGGTTCTTCTGGCCACACTGCATGCACCACATGCTTCAAGCGCTGAGCTTTTCAGTTGTCACTACAATTATCAGGACATAAAAATAAGGTGTCATGTGAATCTTAACCTGCAAGGTTGTGGTTGAACACTTGTGTCGCAGCTTGAGACGCATTTTTTCGTCGAAGACCAAAGAAGTCAGCATTTTTACTGATCTTCTGGCGAGAAACTTCGAGAATGTCATTACTTCTACAGCTTATTACAGCTCTGCATCTCGTCGTGCCCCGTCTGCTATCGCCAAAGCCAAGGCTGAGGCATGACACGCGGCATGCTCGTTTCTTCCCAATCTAATCCTAAATCAGTCTATTCTCTCCTTCGTTTTGTCGCTGGTTCTTCTTCCTCGTCTTCTTTCTCTCATAAATTCCCTAGCCTCTCTTTTCCAAGAAAGTCGGCATCCATCCACGCCGACTACCTAGATTTTTCATTTCTGTCTCCCGGCCAAAAGCTCTGCTACGCTTTGGTAAGGATTTTTTTTCACATTTTCAATGTTTCATGATTATTAAATTCTTTTCCGTCCATCTGGAAGACATCTTCTATTATTCCCATTTATTAGATGAGAAGACCTCTCGACTCTCCTGCTTCCTTCTGATTTATCTCTCTCACCTCCTGCGTTTCAACGCTTTTTGAGCGCATCATTTTACCTTGTCTACTCTCGATCAAATTCTATATCTTTCTCAGTCCATTTGGGATTTGTTTAACAAACCCAAAACTGGGCTCTTTGACGACTATTGCTATGATCTTCTCTAAAGTTTTTGACTCTGTCGACTCTGTCTGGCATCCCACTCTTTTTCATAAATTTATTTCGACTGGTCTTCTTCTGTGTTTTTCCCTTGAACTCAGTCTTCTGATTTCTCCTCTGTGAGGCGTATCTACCTCCCCTACGAGTTACTCTGACACATTTCGCCCTGTCATCTTGTGAGCGGGCCTTTCGTCTTCCAGCCTCCTTTTCTATTTCAGGATTGATCAGACTTGGAATAGAAACAAGACTCTCCGGATCCTCCTGGAAAGCTTCTGCGTCCATTCACCCAATCATGCAGTCCATTCACCTTAGGTTCTCTTTGCTTGCCCCCTATCCTTCTTAGAACCCACCTTCCTTTACTATGGAGCTGACTCTTTCCACTTTATGTTCTTGTTCTGACCCCTTCTCTCTCGCCAAGGCCCGGCTCTCGCTCACCTCGACTCTCTCGCATCTCACGATCTTGTGATCTGGTCTGATGGCTCTCTTCCTTCTTTTTTTGGCAAAGGCGGCTGAGGCCACCCTTTCCTTTTCGGAAGGCCCAGTTTGTTCAAGTTTTTTTCGCTGACGCATGCGTCATTCAGCAAGCTCTCCGCTGGTTTTGGCAGCGCCAAAAAGTCTGCGATTTCTCTTAGTTTTTCTTTCTATCCGACTCTTGCTCTGTCCTCTCCTCCGTGTTTTCTTTTACCTCAAACGATCTGGCAATTCTGGCAGGAAATTTCTTCTCTGTCCTCCTTTACTATTAGGCTACAATGGGTCCCCGGACACTTGTTTCTCTCCCAGGCAACTGACGAGTTGGCCAGGGGAGGGGGTGCGCTACTCGTGACTTCTACTGTCCCTCGTAATTTTTCTCCTTTTAGCTCTCATCTCCACTCTTCTCTCGGACTGGAGGTGTACTTTCTCATGTAAATTTTTCGAAACACAGCTTCCCTCGGTATCCAAGTTTTCTCGGAACTTGTGCTCTCTCGTCACGCTCGCGGTGTCCTCTTTCGTCTTGTTGTTGATATTGTTTAATGTCATAAAAAGTTGATTTGGTTGTAAAAGATTGATTTGTTAGAACTAGTGGTTTATGTGCTGCAACCGTAAAGCTGTTTGGTAGAGATTATTCGAATGTAAAAATATGTGTCGTGAACGACTTTTTGTGGAATGTAAAACTGAGACGCGTTTTTGTAGTCCAGCATGAATTTGTTACATTTGATTTTGGGGGTCCCAAATCACCTCTGAAGGTCGATGCATTACAACCTGTCAAAAATGTTGCCGAAATGTGTTGATTTGAGCACATGAGCCCTAATTGTCGACCTATCGCTGCTCTCAGCAGAAAATACGTAAAGGCTGATGAAAATTTTGTTGGATTATTATCGATTTCCAAATTGCTAATAGATGGCATTATTGAACCTAGTTTGTCACCTTGGCGCACTCAAGTGATCATCACTGAAAGTGAAAACCATAACAAGAGACTGTGCTGAGATTAAAGCCAGACTATAAAAAAATTTACAGCTTAGAAATCTTATCCTTTACCTACGATGCCAAGCCCAATAAACAACGTGGCCCAATAACAATGGTTTACGAAATTGGACTTACGAAACGTGTGTCATCAAGTCCATATCTACCCGAAGACAAAATTTTCACTGCTTTCGAAGGTAATGGACGATCATATCAATTTACGGTTATTGCTTTTGTTTCTCGCGCTACTAGCTGTATTGCAAAGCGTTTTTTTTCCTATTAATAAAAGCTCGTTGGCCTAATAGTGTGAGCAAATAATTTTCAGTAGGATCAGGTGTCAAATGTAGCCTGTGAATTGGTGTGTAATAGTGATTTTAAAACACATAATCTTTTGCAATACTCCAATTCTGAAAAATGGGTCAAGTAACAACAATATCAACATGAATACGATATTTTCAATGTGCAATGGTTTACCGATTTTGCACTCCTCTCAATGCTGGTGGCAGCGAGCTGCCCTTGAAGGAGCTTCTTATTCGAGGTGGGGACAAGCTTCTGTTGGTAAGCAAGACTAAGCGGCGACTGTTTGATTTAATATTGGATGTCATTCCGGTTTTGCCCTGAAAAAATATAAATGATAAAGTAAAAATCACTCTCAAGTCTACCTCAATTTGTAGATATCATAAATGCTAGCAACAATCTGCGAAAATTTACAGAATTTTTGCGAGTTTTTAGCAGTTGCTTTTTACGTTTATCGGTAATTATTTTGTCATTTATTTCCGCAGTAAAATTTCTGTAGAACTAATGACTAAAAATGTCATATCATCAATTGACTGAATATGAAACAAGTCTATAGGAGAGGCACATCGAACAAACTTATTTCCCATTATCCAAAAAAATGTTCAGCATCCTAAGCGTTCAACCAGTCAAAATTACTGCATTGATAAACAAAAGTAAGAGCACTGAGTCCAAGATAATTTATTAACTTGAAGTTGACAACAAGTCGTAATGCTTAGAGTAGACTAAGTCAAATGCTGTGATTTTGATGTGCTTCTAAGAAAAACTCAAAATTTACTTCTTTTTTGAAGGCAATTTGGTAAACCGGTGTTTTCATGTTTCTTCATGGTCAAAAACACATTTGAAATAAGTTTTCAAGCAGTTACCAATAGCCTCAGAAACATAAAAATATTTAGAGAACTGTAAAATACAGTAAGAGGTCCCAAAGTTGGAAATTTTGCAGCACCGCAATACATGCTGATGAGTCGCTTCTGGCTGTATTCACAATCAGTCAACCTGTTAGTGCACCAAGAAAATGAATAATGCGATTTATCTCCAGGTCTTTTTCGTATCATCTTGTTAATCTATTCTGTTATAAAAAATGCGTAACAAGATCAACTGATTTAGAAAATGAAATGATTGAGTTGGCCAATGTGAGTGGCGAGCGTGCTGATACTCTTATATTAAAACATATATGACACTTCAAATCGAAAAAAACGACCAGCATTATTGATTGCTATACTTGGCGTAGTGGTTAGAGCGTCCGCTTCGCAGTCGGTAGACCTGGAGTTCATTCCCCTTGTCGAGTCATACCAAAAGACTTTAAAAAATGGTATTCACAGCTTCCCTGCTTGGCGCTCGGCATTTAGGGGAGGTTGTGGAGAACAAGCCGGCAAGTTCGCTTGTTGTGTCCTTGGGCAAGGCACTTAACGGGACGCCCCACCTTTATGTGGAAGACAGGTGACCCATAAACCTCGAAAAAGGCAACTCCCAAGCGAGTGCGGACTTACCGTCCAAAGTATAGCGATACAATTCGCTTTCTCGTGAATGGAGGATAAATATGGCAAATAAAACAAAAAAAACAAACTATACTTTACGCAAAAACCCATCTTTGAAAGCAGCTTTTTGATTAAGCAAATCTATTTCATTATCAATTGCAAATACCTGCAATCCTTTAAACGCAGTTTCCAAATCTTTTCGGTCAATGTTTGTCTCAAGAGAAATGGCAAACGCTCCAGCCATTTTGAGTGCTGTATTGGAAATTAGTAACTCCTGAAGCATCTCATTTAGTTGCCCTGAAAGCATTAGTAGCGAATGTTTTATCATTTAGCAAGTATCACGTGATATAATGACTTTATCAAAGTAGGCTTTCAACTACTGAAACACAGCAATCTAATTCCAAATAAAAAAACTCAGTATTTAGCAATCTGAATTTATTCAAAAAACGACAAAGTTTCAAGTTGAACAGTTCTGCCACTCCAACTTAGCTAGCAATACAATACTGTGGTGTTTTCGCTAAAACGGCTTCCAGCGCCACGACATACACATTTCAATCGCTAATGAATACATTTCGCACGGTTTATATTTTAGCTTGGACATTACTGCTATTGCTGAGCGCCAAGCAGGATATCTGTGAACACCATTTTGCATGGCCTTGAATATGACTCAACAAGGAAAATAATCCAACTCTGCCGACGGCAAGCGGACGCTCTAACCACTACACCATTGAAAGATGTGACTTAATTACGCACAAGTGGTGAATATAACTTGTCCTACGGTCCTGCCTAGCCAACTAGTCTGAAGAGATCTTATAGATCGAAACAAGCCTGTCGGTATCTGTCAATCATACGCTAATAACACATGGTGCCTCGCAGCGGTGTTGGTTTACTAGCAACTCCCACCGAGAAGAATCGCGTAATGTAAGTTAAGTTGTTCTGCGTTCAAATTCTTTGTGTCTTAAAAATATGTAAAATATAAGCAATGGATTTGCATCCGAGGTATGTTAGAAATGTTATTCGTGTTTTTTTCTAACTAAAGCTCAGCAACAGAAAGAAAAACCGCACTTGTAATATTTGCCAATTTTCGGTATGGTAGTACACATTGCTACTTCTTGTCACAATCGTGATGCAATAATCAAAGTCAGACGCAATGATTTACGACAGTGTGTAATCGAGCAGTTGCGGCTAGTAGGAGCAGTGTTGCCAATTCCGCGGTAAAACCGCGGAATTGGGCTAGTTTTGATTAGGCCTTGCGGGAAAAATTTAGCGGTCGCGAGTTGCGGTTTTTTGGGCTATTTTTAGCCATCACGTTCCGCTATTTTGGGCTAGTTTTTGGAGTGACCACAAGTGTAAAAGTGTCAGACAACGGTGTGTTATATGGAGGTCGATACCGTCACGGGTGTATTTTCGTAATTGAAACAGCCTGAAAACGGGCTCAACCGACATTACCACCGAACATTGCTCCTCAGCAAGGTGAAAATGACACCACCTGGGAGTTGATGACCTTTTTTTTGGAGATCAACGTCTCACCGAAGAAAAAATTACCAAAGCGATAACAACCGCGACGTTAGCGCGTCTTTTCGGAAATCGTGCAGAAGCTCAGGTTGACTTGTCCATGGCCATCGATGGGAAACCAAACACTGTGCTGATGCCGGGCCTGGACTGTTCTCTCAACAGCCCTGTATGAACTAACTTTGCAAACTTTTGGCAAAATTTTCAACAGGCAAGCGTTGGGCTATTTTGGGCTAGTTTTTAGGTATCATTTCTGCGGGACACTTGAAGAAAATCCGGCAACACTGATTAGGAGGCACAACAATGTACATTTGTTGGGTAAAAACGTTTGCAGTAAAGCGAAGAGGTGTCTACGATACTTGTTTAGACTGTCTTTTCATTATTTAAGGCGGATCAAGGAAGAGTGCGTAGTTTATTTATGCATGTGCAGTGTGCAAGCTCGCTAACAGATGTTATTTTACTATTCTACAGTAGCATCAGCTGTCAAAGGGTCACGTGACATATTTATTTAGATTGTGCTTTGGTTTGTGATTTAGGTTTTTTAATTTAAAGCTAGCAAAACATCTAAAATTCAATTCGCACTTCAAGACTTCCCTGAACAATTTCTAAAAGTCCCAACTACGAATTACATTGCAATTTGTGGACCTGTACGGTTTCTTGCAACAAACGCTTTCTTATTGAAAGTCATCGAGATACGTTCAAACATCAAAGAGCGTGAAGCAGCAGATCTGAACTACTAATCCTACACGCTTGGCAGACGTTTTTGAAGAACAGTAACACTGATTTTGTGGAAAAGGTAATCCAGGCATTTTTGTCTGCCGATATGTCTTTGTACAAGCCAAACAATAAGCATATCGAAAACTTATTTCACAATATTGATCATAGCTTGCCATTTGAAACTATCTGTACAAAACCAGTGCTGCAATTAAGCGCAGATGAGTTAGAGCGGATAAGAAATGCTGTAGATGTCAACAAATTTTTCTAGTTGCTGGTGAGAGCACTCTCTTTGGCATACAATATTTACATATTGAAAGCCTAGAATTATCTCGCGTCAGCTATTTGTACGACTGTCATCTCTACCATGTGCGCCAAATAGCACCAGCATTGCACCAGCAGTTGACGATATTGCTAGATCTCTTGGAATCAACAGAAACTCTTTGTGTCTTTCATTGTCTGATACTGCCAAATATATGGTGGCTGCAGGTGCAATACTAAAATCTCTGTATCCCAAGCTGTTTCATGTGACATGTGTAGCACATATATTGTACAATTGTGTTACGAAAGTTAAATCTCAATTTGAAGATGTTGATCAGCTAATCGCAAAAGTCAAATCAGCAACAGTTAAAAACAATAGCAGACAAGCCAAATTTGCTTCTATTGCTTGCTCGCCTCAGCCTGTTGTTTCGAGATGGGGAAGCTGGTTAAATGCTGCCTTATATTATGCAAAGAATTTACCTGAAGTGAAAGCGATTGTGTAAAGTTTTAAAGGGTCTGGTATTTTAGTAACTCAAGCAAATGTTAGCTAGCAAGCAATTGATTTAGCTACTCAACTTCTCAAATCAAAAACCGATATGAACGCCTAGTTAGCTTATAGAAACGATGGAAAGTGCCAAATACACCATCAAAGAAGCGATGCAAGCAATCGAAGAGCTTGACTTCTCAGAGGACACTTGCTGCATTAACCGCTACATTAAAAAATGAATGCAAAACAATGACATATCGAAAATAATGAACATGGAGAATCCCGACATTTCATTGGCTGTTTACAGTTCACTTCAGCATTTTCAGTCCACAACTGCTTTTGTAGAAAGAAGTTTTTCCATGCTGAGAAAACTGTTAGCCGAAGACAGAAACTTTGAGGTCGAAAGTGTAAAAGAGTACAGTACATGATTTTACATTTCGATTCTTGAACCTAGTGATTGCAGAGTTGGCTACTTATTTCAGGCGAGCGCATTGCAAGTTTGTTGAGGATTTGTGTGTTTTCGTTACTTAAATGTTCGTTTGATATAAAAACTAAAGAAACATTAATTTATTGAGTCAAAGTTTGTTAGGTCAATAAATTCTGTTTATCTGAATTTTTAAGTCAATTTGTTTAGTTTTTATTTCATAAAACTTACGTTAATAATGACATAAATGTTTCTTCAAAATCTAACATAGATGAGTCAAATTTTCCGTGATTTTTTGATAAATGTAGTGAGGGCGTTGGCGACTGGAACAGAGTTGCCTGCTTCTACTGCAAGCTTCGCACTGAACATGAGAAATTGCTGTTAAGCATTTTTTGAAGGACACAACTACGCAGGGTGTCCCGACAATGCAAAGTGGACAATAACGCTGTAAATTTAATGATAAAGTTATGCTTCACCTGAAAATCCTTTTCAATCAAACTTACAACAATAGTCCATAGCTTTGTTTTTACTTTTGGGGTTGCCGGCAAAACCAATTTTGCGACTTTGAATTGTCGCAGAACACACGAGGGTGGAACTCGCTAGTTATCGGTCACAGCTATCTTCTTATCACCCTGAGCACTCCGGTTTATTGTAACAAAATTTTGACCTAACCGCTTTCGCCTATTATTTATGTCTTGTTGCACTTTTTTGATTAAAAATGTTTTATAATCCGCGATTTACATAAGTTTTTAAAGAAGAAGGTAGCCTGCTTTAAACATTTTCTCAGTCTTGAAGCTAATGCAACAAAGCGACGCATGACGTCAAAACCTCGGATAACGAGCCGTTGTGTATACCGGTATCAATTAGTGTGCAATACAAAAAATGCGTTGTTATCGCAACTGTACTGTACATTAACAGTCTGTCTATGATGTTTTTAACGAAAGCCACACAGTATAATTACCAGGACTTTTTATTGTAATACAGCATCATATATTTTTTTACGTTCTTAACATCAAAATTTCTGTCTTTTCTCAGTAATTTACTGAGCATAGAAAACGACCTCTCAACAGCAACAGAGATTGGCTGGGCTTTTTGCAATAGTGCGTAGCTTGTTGGGTCAATTGTCAAGTTGGCACAGTTTATTATTGCTTCTAAATCAGAGTTGGATAGTCGTTTTTTAATGTAATTTTTAATTGTGCACGGATCATCATCGAATTGCATATTCCTCAGCAGTCCGTATGCTTCGGTTATCGTGCAGGCACTTCCTTCGAAGAACTCTACGTTGGCTGCTAGAGTCCGGTATTGATTTGTTTTAACCAAGTCCGGCACCAAATCTTCCACATTAATAGCGTCATTTGCTCTGTTGACTAAGAGGCCTGCACTTGTCCAATTGTTGACAATGATACGAACAGCTGGAAGGTTCTCACTGTAATATAAGGTAGCTCTAAGCCAAGTTGCCCATCTTGTAATTACAGGGTCAGGAGGAGGTGGCAGACCAGCATCATGAAAATCTTTCTTGCGATCTTTGTCATTGATTGTTGCTGCCTTGATCATTGCTATTATTTCATCAATATTTTTAAAATGAGCACGCACACGCATAGTGCAGTTATGTAGTAAGTGCGCAACGCAGGTGACATGCATCAAAGAAGGGTATAATTCCTTTAATGTCTTTCCAGCCAAAGACATGTACCGAGCAGCATCAGTCAAGAACAATGAAAAATTCTCGCGTTTTGTTTCAAGTTGTCGCAATATGTCATCCACAGTGTGCAGAATAATACTGCTATCAACATTGCTGCCGCTGTCAAGTGGATGGCAATCAACAAAGAATGTCTGATTTGGGGCATCCAAGCTGCCCACAAGCACACTAATATACTTTTGTTTAGCAATCTCTGCTTCATCCACAATTAAAAAAATTTTTTTGTCACGAAGTAATTCTTGAATTTGCTCTTCTTTTTGGGATGCTAATTTAGCAGCACATGCCTAGGCTGCAGTCTCCGAAAGCATTACTTTTCCCATTGCACCAAACAGAGACTTTAAAGAAGGATGGTTCAGTTTATGAAGTGGAATATCTGCAGCTAAGAATGAAGAGACAACCTGTTCCTTGAAGTTTACTTGATCGAGTTGTAAAAAGGTTTGCTTACTTTGGGATTTGCTCTTCGTCTCCAATTTTCTTTGGTGTTGCTTACTTTTTCGGTGGCTTTCCACAAAAAACTTTTTGTCGCATTTGACTAACACGTCGCAAAGGTTGCATCGCAAGTTGCGGGCAGGAGTTGGCAAAAACTCATCCGGATATTCCTGGCAAATTTGCCTAACTTTGTTGTTGTTGTTGTTGTTGATTACCCAACCCCTTCCGAGGGATGGGGGCATGGAGGAAGACCATGGAGCCCCAGAAACCGGGCAACTCCCCAGGGTCTGGACCAGAGGTCATAGAGAGACAGAGAGTCGCCAAAGAGTGAGCGGCGCAAAGAGTCCGTAGCTGGACAGTGCAGAATGAGATGAGAGGTGTCCTGGGACGAGTGTCCACAGGCGCTGCAAGAAGAATTCTCGATTCTGCCAATCCTAGAGAGATAGGAACCTAAAAGAAGGCTGTGTCCATTGCAGCGAAGACGAGAGAGGACACAGCGAGCATGACGAGGGAGCACAAGTTCCTCAGTGGAAATTGAGGGAACCTGTGTGTCAAAATACTTTGAAGAGACAGTACGCCTCCAGTCCGAGAAAAGACGAGAGTGAATACGAGAGGTAAGAGGAGAGAGACTACATGGGATTGCGGAGGGCGCAAGCAGCGCTCCCCGTCTGGCAAGCTCATCAGCTGTGTCGTTCCCCGGGAGAAACGAGTGTCCGGGGACCCATTGTAGCCTGATAGAACAGGAAGAGAGAGAAGACAGTTCCTGCCAGATCTGCCACAGAGTTTGAGATAACAGGAAAGGTGGAGGAGAGGACAGGGTGGCGAGGACAGAACGAGAGTCAGACAGGAGAAGAAGAGAAGAAAAATGGCAGACTTTATGGTGTTGCCGAGACCAGCAAAGAGCGTGCAGAATGGCGCAGGCTTCAGCGGAAAAACTGGAACATACTGGGCCTGCCGAAAAGGAAAGAGTGGTCTCAGTGCCACAGAGAGAGCAGTTGGCAAGAACGCCGGAGCCGCCCTTGTCAAAAGAAAAAGGAACAAAGCCGTCTGTCCAGAGTACCAGGTCATGAAGGAGGAGAGAGTCAAGATGGGCGAGAGCCGCACCTTGGCGAGAGTGAGGGGGATCAGAGCGAGAGCATGTAGTCGAAAGGGTGGACTCCACCATGAAGGAAGGCAGGTTCCAAGGAAGAAAGGGAGGGCAAGCAAGAAGAACCTCCCTAGAACAAGTAGAAGGAAGCATGAGCGGGTGAGTGGACGCAAAAGCTCTCCAGGACAATCTGCAGAGTCTTGGTTTTACTCCTAGTCTGGCCAAACCTGAGATAGAATAGGAGGTTGGGAGACGAAGAGCGAGCTCATAAGAAAAAAGAGTGAACTGAGTCAGAGTGACTCGTAGGGGAGGTAGAGAAGCCTCGGTAAGTAGTAGAGGGATAGGGGAGGACGAGAGGCAGCCGGTGATGGCGCGACTGGCCGCTCGGTGAAGTCGTTCCAACCTGGTAAGATTGGTAGCGCTTAGGAAAGGAAACCATCCGGGTGAAGCGTAAGTGAGAAGGGACCGAAGAAAAGATTAATACAGAAGAGAGAGGGACTCCTTAGATGGGCCCCATGAGGAAGCAGAGATACAGCGTAAGGCCTTGAGACGTGGGAAAAACTTGGCCTTCAGCGAAGATACATGCTTAGAAAAGGAAAGAGTGCGGTCGAAGGTGACCCCGAGAAAAGTTGGAGTGGGATTGAAACGGAGGCGGGAGCCGAGTAGGAGGAGGTTGGGCTGGAGGTTAGCCTGGTGCGGATCCACTGAGAAGAAGGAGGCCTCACATTTGCTCGGATTGAGAGGAAGACACCAGTACTCAGACCAGCGCTCCAATCGAAACAGAGCTCCTTGTGTAGCCTCCACCGCAGTAGGGACCGAGGGGGAGGAGGACCAAATGGCCAGATCGTCAGCGTAAAGAGAGCAGCTGACGGAAGAAGACAGAGAACCAGGAAGATCATTAATGAAGAGAGAGAAAAGTACAGGGCCAAGAACGGATCCTTGCGGAACACCTCGACGGACTCGAAAGAAACGACTTTTGTGATTTTGATAAACCACACAAGCGCGCCTATCAGAAAGGAAAGATTGAGTCCAACGAGCAAAGCAGGGAGGGAGGCCAGCCGAAATAAGTTTGTGGAAAAGGGCGGGATGCCAGACAGAGTCAAAAGCTTTAGAGAAATCAATAGTAGACAGGATCGTTCGAGAGCCCGGCCTGGGTTTGTTAAACCCATCCGAAATGGACTGAGAAAGGTACAGAATTTGATCTAGTGTAGACCGTCCAGGGCGGAAACCGGCCTGGCGGGGAGAAAGAATGGAATTAGATTCCAGAAAAAAGAGAAGACGGGATAGAATGATGCGTTCAAACAGCTTTGATACGCAGGAGGTGAGAGAGATAGGCCGGAAGGAAGCAGGAGAGTCGAGAGGCTTTCCCATCTTATGTATGGGAATAATGGAAGATGTCTTCCAGATGGAAGGAAAAGAATGTGAAGACCAAGAAAGATTGAAGTTGTGGAGAAGAAAATCCATGCCGGAGCGAGGAAGATGCTTTAGCATGGGATAGGCAACTTTTTCTGGACCAGTGGCAGTGGATGAGGAGAGGTTGGAGGCAGCCGCAAGAAATTCAGCGGAGAGAAGGGAGAGCAAAAGGACGAGTGGGACTCCACAGAGCACGTGGCTCGGCGGAGCTCAGTGAGGTAGCTTCTGGCTCTGCTACGCAGGGCCTTTGGCTGAGAAACGGAAAAGTGGGATCTCAGGTAAGCGGCATAAACCGAAGCCGATTCCTTGGGAGAAGAACAGTTAGGAAAGTTAGGAGAGGAAGAAGAAGACGAGGAAGGAGAGCCAGCGATAGAGCGAAGAAGAGAGTTCACAGATTTAGGATTAGATTTAGGTGAGAGAGAAGTGCAGGTCGTCTGCCATACCTCAGCCTTGGCTTTGGCAATGACCGACGAGGCACGTCGAGAAGCGGAGATGTAAGCCTGGCGATCTTCATCACTTCTGTGAGCGGTAGCGAAAGCCTTGCGTCTTTCACCAACCGCTTGTTCCACCTCAGCAGACCACCAGGCTTTAGGAGGGCGTTTGATGCGGCCGAAAGGAATGGAAGATTTGGCCGCATTCAGTGCCAGAGAGGTAAAGAGAGCAGCAGCAGAGGAAAGAGAAAGAGACGAGTATTCCTCTGCAGAAGGACAGTGAGAGTCAAAGTAGGAGGAAAAGCCATCCCAGCGAGCTTTCTGAAAATTGAAGGAAGGGGGACGCTCGTTGGGACGAAAGACCGGAGAGAGAGGGATAGATAGAAGAATTGGTAGATGGTCAGAACCCAGGTCCTGAAGCACCTCCCAGGAGCAAGAAAGAGCAAGAGTAGAAGGAGAAAAGGAGATGTCAGGAGAGGAGCGACTGCCAGAGGAGCGATGGAGAAGGGTGGGTGTGTCAGGGTCATTGAGGGGGAGGAGGTCTGAGGAGATGACCCAGTCGAATACTTCCTCCCCACGGGCGTCGGAAGTACCTCTTGAATCTCAAAGCGGGTGATGGCAATTGAAGTCCCCCAGAATGAAGAGGTTTCTGGAGGAGGGAAGAATGGAGGGAGAAAAGGAATCGGTTCTGCCATCCATTGGGGAGGAGCGAATAGGGGCGGCATACACATTAGGAAATGACACCGAGGAGGATTTGTTAAGAGAGATGTTGACCCCTACATAATCAGAGTAGGGATCGAGCGAAGAGAGAGAGGAGGTTGAAAGTTCAGAAAAGGATAGGCCCTGTCTGACAAAAATGACAACGCCACCACTGGCATGCGTGGCATCAGAAGAGAGAATGCCAGACCGGGAGTGGGTGCGATCAGAACGCAGAACAGAGAATCCAGGAATCCGGAAAGAGGAAGATGAGTTAAGATTGGATTCCTGAATGCAGATAAGGTCGACAGGATGGGACGAAAGAAAGTGAAGTAGTTCAGTGCTCCTGGCTCGAAGACCTCCAGCATTCCATTGAAGAACCCTGAGAGAGTCAGGGGGAGGAGAGGAGGCAGGAGGTGCAGAAGTATAGCCAGGAGCAAGGGACGGTGGTGGGAGGGCAGGGGAAGGAGATATAAGATGGGCAGATGGGGGATAAGAGGTTTGGAGACGAGGGTGGGGCAAGAGTGCAGCATTAGCAGAGGGGGGCCGGATTCCACAGTGGAGGTATACATGTCGGAGGAGGGGGAGTCACAGTGTTACAGCAGGGGGGACAGCTCCAAGAGTGAGAGCTGCCAAGAGCTCTGAAATTAGATAAGGAAAGTTGTGAGCACCTTAGATGGACCCATTTGGAGCATGTGCAGCATTGCACTGACTTGCCCGCCAGGTCACATTTCCAGCGCACACAGAGCAAGGAAAGACGGGGCCAGGGTTAGGATGAACGTTACCGCTCATCAGGAGAAGAAGAAGAATGAGGAGACGAAGGAGGGCAAGAGTAGGGCAGGAGAGAAGAGAAAGTGAGAACAGGCGACCGATTTTAAAGATGCTGTGTGCTGTCCTTCTGCGGTCGTTCAGGGGGTAGCATAGCGAAAAAATGATGGGGGAGTGCCCGGGGTAACTGGGACCCTCGGGAAAGCCAACAGCCATTTCGACCCAACCCAAACGGGGCCGGGGACCGCACCACCACGTTGAGGCGGCTGTTGATTGGTGCAGTTGCCTAACTTTTGCTGTAGAAAATTTGGCTTGTTTAGGCATTCTTTGCTTTGCAAGCTACGACTTAAAAAGACCACGTGTAATAAGCGCAAAGGTTTTATAGGAATAGATTAATTGTCTAACATTATGTGTTTATGCATTAACAATGACGATTTCATGCATAATAAGTGCTATTTCCTTCTCAATTACCGCACGTATTTTTACCATTGCAACTATTTGAGAAGTTTAAAATCAAATAAAACTGCGCATAAAATTTTCATAGCAGCTCAAAAATTCAAAAAAATACAAAAAAAATCTAAATTTGTTCGTTTTTGTAAGGAAATTTTTGATGAAGACAATTTTGACAAGTTTTGACTTTACACAAAATTTTGACTTTATTTTGACTTATAAAATCTACCAAAACAGACTCCTGAAGACCTGAAACGAACGTTAGTACACGTTTGATCATGTAACAAGGTCCTGAAAAAATTTTGACTTTATTGACTTTAGCGGGCCTTAGTTATCACGGTACCAGTCTGTTAAAATTATCACGGTGAGGATCTTTTTTTAGAGATCTAGCCTAAAAATCGTGCGATCCTTGACTTACTATTGTTGACTTGTTTATTTACGATCCATGACTTATTTATAAGCCACTTTTGACATAATGCTAAATGTGTGACCCACTTTTGCTTTTTTCCAGATTAAAATCTGGTGTGTGACTCAATCAATTGAAAAGTTTCGCCATTCTTGGTTTATATTATTGTTTATTGGTAGTGAAATCTTTTTCCAGAAACTCTTAAGAGCATCTAGCATAACTACTGTCATTTACAAAGACGACTGTAAATTGTTATCGTTCTAATCAGCTTTTACATCTTTTAATTTAAAACCGTATATGTCGCGATGGAAGATGTGAAGAAGAAGTAAGGAGAAGGATCCAAGCAGGCTGAATGAGTTGGAAGAAGGTGCCTGGAGTTCTGTGCGACAGGAACTTATCAGCAAGGGTTAAGGGTAAAGCTTTATGGAATGGAAACGGTGGCAGTGACGGAAAGACAGGTGGGAAAAATGGAAGTCGCAGAGTTGAAAATGGTGAGATGGGCGCTTGGAGTGACAAGAAAGGACAAGATAAGAAATGAATACGTGAGAGGGACTGCGAAAATTGCAAAGCGAGGAGATAAGCTTAGGAATGAAAGGCTACGCTGGTATGGACACGTGAAATGAAGAGAAGAAAGCTACGTGGGAAAAACGATGATGGAGATGGCGGTGTTAGGTAGAAGTAAAAGAGGAAGGCCAAGGAGAAGGTGGATGGATTTGGCAAGAGAAGACATGGAAAGGGTTGGAGCTAAGGAAGGAGACGAAGTGGATCGGGAGAAATGGGAAATACTTTCGCGCTGTGGTGACCCCAAATAGGGAGAAGCCGAAAGAAGAAGAAGAATATATGATTGAAATCAAAGCTATCTAATGTAAAATTTTATGATTTTAATCAAAAGAATCTAGGAACTACAGATTTCCGAACCTTTTTGTATGTGACTATTCTTCAGAGAAAAATGTTTTGAGGCAAAGCTTCTCACTGAATTTTTTCGGTCAGAGAGGCCGCTCTTTTCTATAGAAGTGTTGTTTGCTTTTGAAGTATTCTTTCTGACAATTTTCTGTGAATGCAATGAAGACACAAAGCTTCGCAAATATGTTATTTTAAGCTAGGGCTTCAAATTTGGCGGAAATTTGACCTTAAAAGTTAAGAAAGAGAAAATTTGAGAAGAACTGATCAAAACGAGGAAATTAGGAGAAATTAAGAAAATACAAAAAAAATTGTCAAAAAGTATAAATTTGGAGTTGTTGTGTAGAAATGTGGGAAATTTGAAAAAGGAACAGCTCTTCATATTTTACTGTACTCACGATTTTACAGAAAACGTTTTGCTGCAGTACTAATAATTTAAGAGTGTTTTTTTCATGTCGACCTAACAATGCAGCTGAGGTCTACTTAGTTAGGTGTACTACTTAGTTTTTGATAGCTTGGGATTTTTGGCATATTTAAGTGGAGTCAAGCTAAAGCCAACCAAAAAGTGCATAGGGTAAGCAGGTTGGGCACCTCACCTAATCCACGAGTCTATCTGTCTATAGTGTGCAAAAATCTATAGCTGAGGCACTTGCCTTTTTGAATGTGTATATCACGCAGCGTATGCGAGTTCTTTTTTAATTTTTTAGTGGCGCTTATTTCATATTTAATTTCAATTTTTTATACTGCTGTGAGCTACTAATTTACTGTTTATTTCTGATGGCAGTATTTTCACAAGTGTTGAGTTGTTGAAGTAGGTATGTAATTTAGTCAATAATTTAACCTTAGTATTTTGAGTGTTCATGCAAGTTTTTGGAAGAGAAGAAAAAGTAAACCATTTTTTTAATTGCACTGTTGAAAAAGATGGTGGGAAAATTAAAAAAGATGTTTGCTTTCGAAATGAGGAAATGAGAGGAAATAATTTCTTTAGGTGGAGGAAATAGAAAATTATTTGTGGAACCACTGCTTCTAGCAATGATTTAATTTTGTATCACAAATCATCAGTTCAAACACAAACTAATGATAGATACCTTGCAATATAGTACTGCACAACGTCTCGTAAAAAAAGTCTCCCCAGTAGCTTACTTACCGGTGCAGATACCAATCTTACTGCCACGTGCATAAATATTTGCAATAGCTAGCCTGGGGCTCATTATTTTTGAAGTTGCTGGATTCACTCGAGTCTAAAAACTCGTTCCGTAATTGAAAAGGTTTTGCTTAAGTATTCGGTACTTCAGCCATTTTACCTCAGTCTATTTTTATCAATTCGATTAAGCTTGCAAGGCGTGGCTCGCAGCTAAATGAAATTATGGGGTCCTATTTTGTGATATGCAAATTTTTTTATGGTGTGAAAAAGCGATGTGCTGAACCACACATCAAAACCAATACTTGAAAATAGTTATTACATTACTTATAAATGCTTTCATTGAGATTCTTATGTGGTTTAGCGTATGGGAATGCTTTTCTTAAATTCCCATATTTTAAGACCTGAAGAAGCAAGCGAAACAGGAAACAAAAAAATTGGCTTAAAGAAAAAGGATGCCCTAAATTGACCAAAGTGGAGAGATGGAGTGCAAATAATTGCAGAAGGAATGAGGTGAATGCGGTCATCTTCACTAAGGGGACGATACCGGATAAAACCAAATAACTGCTACTACAACTATGTCTCGTAAAAATCCCAATCATTGGTATTATTGCAGGCCTAGCATACAGAAATTGTAGATTACCATTTTTTATGTTTCATATTACGCCAGACTGTTAATCGTGAACTATTATATGCGATAAATGAATGTCGCTTTTACCACTTGCAACGTTCTATACCACATAGAAATTACAAGATAGTAAACCTTTTATACTTGAAATTTCATTATCAGCGGGCCAATCAAGATTTAGGTCAAGTCATTTTTTTCGAGTCTCTCGTAGAGTTGAGTAGTTCAAATGACTTAAGTCAATTTGAGTTACTTTTTACAGCTAATTGGGTCGAGTCGTCGACTCGAGTCTCCCCAACACCGCAAAAGAGGCTACCAGTAGTAATACAGTAAACCAGGCATATATTACCGTTTGTTAAAACGTAAACTTATGACTGGTTAACTTTTCTGATGTTCGGCCATAAAAATATGCTGCTAAACTTTGACGAAATGCATCCAAGAGCCCGACAGATCTCTCATCGTGTAGCATCGACAAAAATAATTCCTAAAATCATTATATTATCAAATGACTGGCACAATAAGTGTCTGAATAACCTACCAGTTTCAAAATGCGTGATGAGTGATTTCAAAGCAGACAGTTTGTGGATTTCAGTTTCAATTTTAAGAGAACCTCTTCGTAATTTCTTGATGACAAGACCATCAATAGATTCCAAGGTAGATATCACTGACAGCAACTCTTTCGATCCTTTCACACTGAATATACAAATCATTTTATTAATGAATACCCGACAACGAGATGAGGTATTAAAAATAATCACTTAATGTTATTTAAGGTTTGATCTGGAGGAAAGAAAATATAAATAAACAAAACCAAAAACTGATATAAAAGCAATTGGTTAGGGACAGCTAGATGTACACAGTACCAGCAATGGCCAACAACACACTTTGTTTCTGGCTAACGTTGGGTTCACTCTTACGTTATATATTTACTAGCCGACTCTGCTCGCGTCGACCGCAGGGCGCCCTTTAGAAATGTCGAGATTAACAATATCGGATAGTTGTGAAAACAATGAATAGTTGTGAAAACAGTAATAAAAAGTTTGTCTTTTTTCACATAGCCAAATCTCGTTACGAAGCAACATTATCGTTTTTTGAGACGCAAATGGATTTAAAAAAATTATTGGAGCTTGCGCATAGCCATTACATGCCTCGTTAATTTCTCGATCCCTGGTGCGTCTTGTTTACCCTGTTTGCACACTAGACATTCTCAATTTTAACAAGCTTTTATCCGTTCAATTCAGCAAATGCTTGAATTGAAAGCATGTCAAAGTAGTGGAAGGGCGATAGCCTATGTACAGGGTGTTTCACAATTCTTTCAGATTTTAAAAGTTTTATTAAACAAAAAGTAAACGAGATAAAATCAAAATTTCAAAGCAGCTCGGTAGGAAACATCATGTTATTTTTGCATATGCATCAGCATTCCGCTAACCTATGCAAATTTTTTGTAGTTTACGTTTTCAATATGGGCCCCATTTCGGTTTGCACAGACATTGATGCGAACAGCAAAATTCTCAATCACGCGACGACATGTATCTGTTGTAACGCTCTGGGTGAATGATTCAACAGCTTGTTTTAGCTGTCTAAGAGAGCAAGGCTTCTTTTTGTACACTTCTGCTTTAGCAGCACCCCAAAAGAAGAAGTCAAGAGGTGCAAGATCAGGACTATGCGGAGACCATTCGAGCTCTGCCTGCAAACTCCAAATTCTGTTTCCAAACAATGTGCGCAAATGGGCCATAGTCGCGTGTGCTGTATGGGGAGTTGCACCATCCTGCTGGTACCACAGTAATCTCTTTTGGTTTGGTGTGTATAGTTGGTTGAGGTTCTCATTAATTTGATTCAATACCTCTCTGTAGCGCTCTCCATTCACTTTGACTGTTCTTCCTCTGCTGTCCTCAAACCAGTATGGCCCAAGCATACCTTTCTTTGCATTTAATGCACAAAGAGCAGTCACCTTTGGGTCTTTCAAGTACCTTTCATCGATCTCTTCAGGTCTCTCATCTCCCCAATACACATTGCTATGGTGATTTACAGCACCATTTAGGTGAAAATGGGCCTCATCAGTAAATCAAACTCTGTCTATCCAATTCTGAAAACGGTCTATTCGTTCTGCTACTCTGTTGCACATTTCAGTACGTCTCTGCTTGTCTGTGTCCGTGAGCTTGTGGCATGTGAATATTTCGTATGGGAAGTTGTTCAGGTCCTTCCTAAGCATTCGCTGAAGACTTGTAATTGATATCCCAAGCTCTTGGCTCCTGTGCCTGAGGGACTTTTTTGGACCCTGCTGTACAGAAGCACGGACTCTATCCACATTTGCCGGAGATCTTGCTGTGATTGGCGCACCAGCTTTCTCCTTTCTGCAGTCAAGTACTGTTCCTTTAGTCATGAACTTTTGGACCGTGTATTGGATAAATTTTTGCTGTGAAGCTCTAACATAATGCACATTAAATTCTCGAGCATAACGACGGCGAACTGTTGTATAGCATTTTGTCTCAAACCACCATTCAACAATTTTGATTTTTTGTTCTTTGGAATACACCATAGTTAATTTAAGGCAATGTTATTGGTAAAATATCAAATGACAAAGTATTTGTAACAAAATCTGAAACAGGCGAGAAGAAAAAAATTAGAGCAAAAAAATTGGAGCCTTTTCAAAACCTGAAAGAATTGTGAAACACCCTGTATTTCCAGAATTAAGCTATTTAATATTAGGCACAATAACTTAAGACTTTTTCCTAACTGCAGGCGTATTGCATGAGCTAATGCCTCTGGCTGTGCACATGTTGCTTGGTCCTGGCACAAACGCAGCCAAGCAAAGAGCAAACGACACACTCGCGTTTTCGTTTCGAGTTAGTTTGCTCTATGCCTGGCTGCTAAGTTATTACAATAGCAGGGCCCCCATCAGTAATGTCGAAGTTAAGCCGGCTTTATCCAATTGATATTTGTGGGAATAGTAATAAAAAGTTAATATGTTGTTGACATAGCTAATTCTCGTCCCAAAATCAAAAGTACCATCCTTTTAAAGGAAATCGATTAAGACCAAAAAATATTATAGGAAGTTGCGCAAAACCGCTTCATTTCTCGCAAAGTTTCTGGAGTTCCTGGCTACGTCTCGCTTGCTCTATTTAGTACATAGGAAGTGGACTTGTTCACAATTGAAACAGTCAACGATTTCAAAAAGTTTTATTCGTTTATTTTATGAAGTGCATGAAAGCATAATTTTTAAATTGTCGGGCATAAGAGAGGTGCCGAAGTAATTGATATGTGTTTTCAGGAATAAGCTATTAAATATTAGACCCACTGCTCACAACTTTTTCGCAATTGTATCCCTGTTTGTACGACCTAAAGTCTCTGGCTGCGGATATACTGCTAGGTCCTGGCATAAACGCAGTCAGGCAAAGAATGAAGCACGGACAGTTTAGTTGTAACAGTCACAGAGTCCCTATCAGTAATGTTAAGGTCAAGAATATCGAATCAGCAGGCTGCGCCGGCCTCACCAAATTAGAAAAGAAATTGCTTCAACATTTTGATGATATGCAGCTCAACACTAACATGCGGTCGCTAAAAATAAAACAAGACTATCTTTTCTACTCGCCTTTCCGTAGGGGGATTACCAATTTTTTGCTTGGAGTGCGCTACATTTAAAATTTTTTAGAGACTTCATTTTTGGTCAAATCTTTTTGGAAACTTTCATAGATAATGCCAAAAAACCATGCTTTTTATATTTTTTATATTTGCCATATTTATCCTCCTTTCAGGAGAAAGCGATGTATCGCTATGTTTTGGACGGTAAGTCCGCACTCGCTTGGGAGTTGCCATTTCCGGGTCACCTGTCTTCCACATAAAGGTGGGGCATCCCGTTTAGTGCCTTGCCCAAGGACACAACAAGCGAACTTGCCGGCTTGTTCTCCACAACCTCCCCTAAATGCCGAGCGCCAAACAGGGAAGCTATAGATACCATTTTTTAAAGTCTTTTGGTATGACTCGACGAGGGGATTGAACCCCAGGCCTACCGACTGCGAAGCAGACGCTGTACTCACTACACCATCGCTTGCAAGGAAGAATAGTCAAAAGGTATCAATGGACTTAGTTTTTTAGAAATAACAAAATTTTTGAAGCCCAGACGCCAAAATTTTGAGTTTTTAAGCGGTAGGTTACATTTCAATATATTTAGAAACTTTATTTCTTGATAAATCTTTTACAAAATTTAGATAGATAATGAAAAACAACCTTGCCTTAGAGGAAAAATAATCAAGATGTGCCAAAGTAATAGCTTTTTGTAAAAACTGCAAGTTTCTTAGATATCGTAGGAAAATTGTTTAACCAAAAATGGAAAATAATGTATGGCAACCAATTTTCAATCAGCAATAATAAACCAATCCTTTTCTCTAATTAATTGCAGTTAGGATTACATATTCCAGGAAAGCAAATATTCTAAGCTTTTAAACGGCACTAATTGTTAGTAACTAATTGCAGCCTTTATGTCTTACCTGTTACTACTCAGCTTACCACGCTTTTCGGTGGGGTAAAAAGCTCGACTGCAAGTGTTAAAGTTCAATCGTTGTTGTATAAAAACAAAGAGCAAAGATACATGTCATATGTTAACAAAATTTCTCTGAAGTAACCTTCAATTTATTAAAAAATGTTTAAAAATTGGTTGAGAAATGAAGTCACAAATCAATGTTTAAGTAAACCAATTTTGTAAAAATTTTGCAATTTTTGAAAAAATCATCTTATGATGATCTTTGGTAGAGAAAAACTGTGTTATTGTAGTAGACAGCATTATGACATCACAGAGCGAGTTTAAAGTAAGCTGAAAAAAAGAAGAGGCATGCTTAAATGTTTAAATAAAGAATTTGTTTTTGCATGGTGAATAGTTTTTGCGAAAATACAGAGAACAAATTGTGCAATCAATCGTTAACTGTGACGTCATTTTAGACCCCAAAAGGATGAAAAGTTTTGTCTGTTGGTAAATCGGGGGCTGGTTATTCTTTAAGCAAAAAACGGTTTTCCTTTGCCAAGAAATGCAAATTTGAAAAACATTATCTTTGATTATGACTTCATGATGACGTCACAATCTCCTTTATGACACTCACCCCGGGATGGTGATCAATCGTAATAAGTTTGATGCTCGTAAGCCAGAAATTTTGAATGAGTTTAAACAAACTTATGCACGCACGTATGCATAGACAGAACTTTGCTTTATATGCTAGATTTATTTTTTAAAACTAGCTTAGGCACTGAAGTTGAGGTGAAGCCAGCTTCGTTGAGTGCCTGTGGTGGCAAGGCAATTACATTTAGAGCCCATGGTTGGCTTCATCTTCAAGCCGTACAAAGTCTAGCTGAAGGACTTTGAATCACAATGTACGTAGATGGGACATCAATTAACTTAATTTACAGACAAATGATGAGAAACGACATTGCATAAATCAATTTTATAAAAACGTACTTCAATAGATAGTCAAACAGTTTATCTGCTATTTTTTGCAGTATTTGTTCTGGATGGCAATCCTGGAAAAGATGTTTGCTGAGAGGGATGGCAGATTTAATGCTGGTCGATATTTGAAGTTGACCTAGAACAAATCAAGGATATTATAATCAGAAATCCAAGAAATGGCCTACCCAAGACTCTTCAAAAAATAAAAGAAGATTAAATAAGTGCATACAATCCTACCTGAGCGTCAGGTTTTGAAGTGGTAAGAAGAAATGTGGGTGGGCAACCGAAGATGACACAAAGAAGGCAAGCGGTTAAACAGATTGGACTAAAAAAGGAAGATGCTATCGACCTACCAAAGTGGTGCAATGGTGCCCATAAACTTTCAAAAAACGTGAAGTGAATCCTCGCTACCTCCGTTAAGGGGAGCAAAACCGATTTTGAAACATTGAATTTCCCCCTCTCACTCTCATGCAGTATGTGAATTGCAAAATTGCTAAACTTACTCACAGACAGCTACAAAACAACAAGGCACTGTAATGCGGTAAAATATTCAGGAGAGACGAGTAACTGAAAGCAGGCAAATGTTTACAGAGGAAGATGTCAATTGCCAAGAGAGAAGTGACCCCATGTTCGCGCGTCTGATCCACATTTACCAACTTACTTGATTTTTTGTTTGCTCCAAGATATTTTTTTCTTGTTGAAGTCAACATGGGGGACAGCGTTGATGGCTGATGAACTGAGAAAATGTTGAAAGTCATCAATGGAAAAATTAAACAAGGTACAAAAACGCAGCAACACAAATGCGAAACAGACGCGTTGTAGCGTTCAGATAATTTTTGTAAAAAGTTATACAACTAGGGTTCATTCAAGGAAGGCCATGGCTCGGTTTACTTGATATTATGGAGGTTATTTTTAAATGTTTTGCTTTGCTGTACTGACAAAAACAGATGGCAAATCTCGATCCTTGTGTCCCTAAGAGCAAGTTATGTATATGTATGCTAGCAATATGTTAACATAGAGGGTGGGCCGTAAGTCGCGCACCAAGAAATTACGTGGAGTGTAATGTGAAACAATGTAAAATTAATGGGGTAGAATATCTTTTCCTTTCTTTTGATGTATAATAAATGTTCTTTCATAGAGTAATTTACCATTGTTTGAATGTATCAGTCATTATATCTGTCAAATTTAATTATAATCAAAGTTTTTTTAGGTATAATTTGCATTTAAAATTTTTTTCCTTTAATCTTCAGATATGCCTTTAACAATAAACGAGCGAGTTGAGTTAGCATTTATGATCATTTTGAGCATTTGTGATTGTATCAGCGTGTATAACGTGTCATCAGTTCCTTAGATAAGCTTGTTTCAAATAAAATAACGTTTATATAATCAAAATTGTCTTAAATGTTTTGGTGCGCGACTTACGGCCCACCCTGTATATTAACATACGTAGTCAGTCGATTTGACTGCAGAGAGCTCAATGACTAAGTCAGAGCAAAAATAAAATAAAATTTATTCAAGCTAAAACACCTCAACAATCTGTTTCACCTAAAGCGGCTCGTCAGGAGCTAATTCTAAAACATAACACTGATATATCTTTATGTATCTATATCTTTATGTGGCTGACAGGTGATGGGGCCAAGCAGTCTACCCGTCGTGGTAGTCCCAGTCTAACTGAAGACTCGCAAACCGAGCGCGAGCGCTAACGCAGTGAATATACATCTTCCTTCATAATGCTCACAACAAATAGCTCAAACGAAGAAGAAGAACACTGATATAGGTTATTGTGGGTGAAACTTAAAATTAAGGTCAAGGGTGAATACAAAGCTCGAAAAATCGAGGTAAGGTAGGCTATATAGATCTGCCTTACTCAAGCGCTGCTCGCTTCAACTTGGCGAGTAGATGACGGTTTTGCCACGCGCGATGGCATTTGTAAGGCGGAAGGTCAATGAGGCGTGGAAAAGACTAAAGATAACCGGTATAGGTAAAATGATTGCAGGTACTAAAATAAATATAAAGCCATAATTTTTAGTACAAACAGGGTACAAATGAAAAAACAAATAAAAATAAGTAAAGATGGCATTAATTAATATTTTTCAGCTTGAATTTAATATGGTGTTTGCACTTGGGCTTGAACTCAGATCGTTTGTTCAGGAGCTTACATTGATCAGTTGGCAAAATGGCCAGTTTTTCAGCCAAACAGAGATTGCAGCGCTAAGTACCGCTTTTGAATGCAGCCGCTTTGCACACGATGGACCAGGATATGTGTGGTTCGTTTCCTCTGTTCTTGCAGTCCCACACAGCTTTGAAAAGTTCTGTAGCGTTCATCTTTCGATGGCGTTTGAATGTAAACGGTGGTTGTGAAACCGGGCTTTAAACTCGATCTCACAAAGCCCAAACTACTATTGTGCTGGCATGTTGGGAGCTGCCATGGAGCTGTGTAAACGATTGATTTTCTAGGCATTTGAGAGTGGTTCAACTGGTTCAGTTATAGAACTTGACTAAACCAAATCGCTTATTTAGCTCACCATTCTAGTTTTTGGACAGCCAAGCGGTCTTGTTCCAGTTGGTGTCACAAAAATAATTCAACAAGTGAGACTTTCTCGGTCCATTCTACGTGTACTTGAGTGTCCAATCCTACCCTGCTGGAATCTCGATCGATAAAGCAGCTCTTTGCTGTTAAGAGATTTTCGAATTTTGGTGCTTTTTTTAATTCTTCTTAAAAGCAAGCATTTCCGCAATCTTGGCGTGGATAGAAACAAAAATCGACCACCTGCTTCAAAGTTTCTCTGCAAACCTGTAGTTCTACCTGATCAGGATTTTTCAAAAGGTGAAGCAGCAGACTACCTCAGTTTTGTTAGCTCATGTTTTTATCCCAGCACTACCACAACCAGTTGCAAAGTAATCGCGCGTAAGTCGGAGAAAAGATTTTGTTGCCGTTAAAAAGTACTACATCCTTTTTAAAAACAAAAAATTGACTTTGCAACTCGCAATTTTGACACCAACTTCAACTAAGCTATACTTTTCAATCCAGTTTATATACACAATGAAAAGAAGCGGAGATAGAGATTACAAATGCCGAAGTCCAACACTTACAATGAAAGGTTTTGGCATAAAATTTTGTTTTCGGACGCATAAATCAGAACAAATGCATAGGTACTTGGTGGCCGACATAAGCGATTGACAATTCAATCAATGCCCTGCTAATGTAAAACACTTCAAAACTTTTCTTGTGGGATCGTGCCATATAATTTTTGAAGATCTACGAGGCAAGTGTTCAGGTTTTCAGCATATTTTCAAGATTTGCCATGTTTAACACGGTCGAGAGCAAAATTTATCTCTTCAGCACAAAAAGGTAGCAACTCTTTTGAGAACCTAATTATTTATTAGCAAAATATATTCTGTATCATTGAGACATTACCACTTATTGTTGTAGTGTTGTCATCGAGAATGGCTATGTGTTGAAGCCATAAGAAAACTATTACACTTCTTTTGATCATCGCTGAGCAAAATTAGTTTCATGATGTTACTTCTGCATTATTGCTAAGCACTAAACATGAGGTCTGCGGATACCAGTTTTAAAGTATTTGTCTGACTCAACAATGAAGCTGAACTAAGATCAACTGACTGCGAAGCGGGCGCTCTAACTGCTACACGATCACGCCGGTCAATGAACAGCTATTTAAGTTATCACGTCCAAGCAGACTATCCAATTCCTCGGTGTAAATGCTGGATTCTCCAACAAATACGCGTATCAATTACATACTAGCAACTCTTAAGAGTCTGTCAAAGGGATTATTCAACTTTTTGAGATGCACCTCCTTTCGTAAGATCTACAAAAACCTGTATATTCCCCTTGGTAAGATCAACAATACCTCGCGCCCTCCTAATTTGTGACCATCTTTTATTTTTTGCAACAACGGCCAGATTTCTAATTAACAAGAAGACCATTTTTTTAGAGATCAACTATTTTAAGAGTGCCGTTTTCTCAGGTTTTTTTTTCATTATTTCTATGAGGACTATGGCGCCACGGCCTCGCACCCCCTGGCAAACTTCCACACCTCCTAGGGTGCACGCCCTTCCAGTTTAAGGACGTCTGGTCTAAGATTAAGAAGTGGAGGTAGTCAGCTATTACGCAAAAATATGTTTGCATTATAAACAGCAACAGTTGTGAAAAACAAGTCATCGACATGATTAAAATAGTTGGCAACATTAAAAGTATAACTTACAAGCTGCATATTAGAAAATCCTTACTTCATCACGGATCATTTCATGTCGGTAGATCCTGAGCAAAGGCAAAACAAAACCCACCATCTCAGTTTTTCCTCGGCCCTTTGGAGCAGAGCATTCTGCTGCGAGCTAGACGGTGGAGTTTTATTGCATTGAACTCCGTGGAAAGTAGGTGCTTCTTGGGAACAGATAGTGAATTAGCACAAGCAATACAGTATGTGCTTAGTAGATATGGCAAAGCTGTTGTAGTGTTTGCCGGAAGAAAGAATGAACCTTCCACTAAAGATTTCGCACATTTTCAAAGAAATGGGTTTAGAGTTGGGCTGCTATTTTGCTTTATACCCGATATGACGCTTGTAGTGTATTGATTCAATAGAACAACATTGTAATGTATAAGCTAAATTTGACATTATTTCGTAGCAATTTTGTATTCGCAGTTAGAACCAAAATATTTGTTTAGTAACGTGAGTCACATCCCCTGGGACTGAATGATGATGAATAAAGGTAGTGATAAATAAGTTTTCTCGCGTGTGAAACTTGTCGTTCAGTTTACGTTTGTGAGTGAAATGGAAAGCTTGTAAATAAATTGTATATAGCATCAACGATTATAGTGCTTTCGATAAGACCTAAGTTACGGTCAGGTGCAACAGAAGATACTACAACACTGCTAACGAAAAAAGATTTCTTTTCTATCAAAAAACAAACAGAAAATTATTGTAATGCCTTTTAAACAGCTGATAGACTGTGGATGTAGAGCGCATCAAGGCGATGGCGATTGCTATTTGTGAAAAGGCTATAGCATCTGCAACTAGTCAGAATACAATTATAATCGCAACGATATCGATTTAGTTACTTGCTTTTTACCACGCCAAAATATCTCACATCAAATCTTCTTCCTACCTGAAATGAAGGAAAATGCAAAAAAAGGTGGTAAAGATTGATATGCTTCTTTTCTGAAAACAAAGATAATTTGTCCTCTTCATGCATGTCATTTTAGGATGCGACACTGTTTCAGGAGTTTTTGGAGTCTACAAAAAGTTGACAGCAACAAAAGCAAACACCAGCAAATTGTTTCAAGATCAAGTAAAAATGTTTGTGAGGAAAAGAGCAGACCCAGAAGACGGGATAAAGGCCAGAGAAATAGCAATAGTGTTCTTATACAATGGAAGTCTTGTTTAAAGTTTAGACGAATTTACAAAATGAACAATTTTGCGGCAAAGTTTTGTCAAGGGCTCTTCCTTTTCAGTATGCTTTACCACCACCAACATCAGTGGGAACCAAATACCATAGGTCAAAAGCATATCAAAAGTTCAGTTACAGGAAATACAAAAAATCATCTAGATCCGAAAAACTAGGGTTGGCAGAAGAAAAGGCAATAAGTTTGCACCCATTATTACAGACCTTCAGTCAGCTCAAGAGGCACTTCTAAAAACTATCCGTTGGACATGCAAAATGGGAAGCAATAGCTTGCACTGCATATGGGGAAAACATAGCTTGCATTCTTCTTCAGCTTGCTCAGACTGCGGGAAGTTTGTTTCAAGATTTCAAAAAGTTTTGTACCCATAGCGACTCGAACGATACATTTGATTTAGCTACCTGGATACTTCTGCTTGTGACAATTTGTTTCAACCGTTTTTATTGCTCTATCGCTTTCTGTTGATGACGCGGGCAAAAATAGATTAGATTTGCAGATTTTAAACTAAAGATTATTGTATTCAAGAAAAATATTGCTACATAAAAATACAAAAAAAATAATATTCTGTGAGAGCTACAATTAAACAAACGTGGTAAGGTTAAATTATGTTTTTCAAATCGGTGACCGTTGCATCGTTTTCCCCTTGTCTTGCTTCTCCAATCGCTTACATCATTGCATCAAATGGCTGCGCACAAGTTGTAACTGTTTATGACCAAGTAGCTAAGTCATCAAAATGTGTAAGTGTTATGCAGACTTCGTGAAACCCAAACGTGTAAAGGCGAAACCTATTGTATTATTCTTTTCTCCGGTTTTCAATTTTCGCCACATACATTTTTTGCAGCGTACGTTTTAGCTGCATACTGCTCGTCTCGGCAAATCAAAAAGAAAGCGCGAGACGTATGCAAGACAAAGAAAAATCAAGTTATTACTTTTTGAGAAATTTAAAGGAGTGGCGTTAGCATACCCCCCATCTTAAGCATTGCTAAGCAAATGCAGGAGAAATCCAATGCTTAACATAAATAAATTCCAAAAATTCAAAGTCTAGCACAGCAGAGTCAAAAAATTTCAAACCGTGGCACGAAAAAGGCGTCACGTTTTGCCAATGTTTGTTGACTATGAGACACAATTTACTAACAGGCCGTTTAATAACAAAATGTTGAGTTTTCACTTTGGCGATTCTAATTTGTTTTTGCCTAGGCACACCTCTAACACTTTACCCAATGCCTAATGATTTCTAGAAGTAGCGTCAGCTACAAGAAGCATATCACCAGGTCTTCATTTGCCTTTGATTTGATTCCGCTCTTGAGGTTCTTAAAGAAGTCGAAGATATTCCTTTGTCCATCGTGGCCAAAACAAGTGGACAAGATGCTGGACTTGGTTCCATCTCCTGTGACTGTTTGAATTTTTGCGGTTAAAGCTACCGGGTGGAACATTAACATTTTCTTTGAGCAGCAATAAGTGGTAGGAGTTAAAGCTTTCGAATTCAGAGAATTATCTAAGCTGGTATCAAGTGGGCGCGAATTTACGATGTATTACACTTCATACATAGCACTATGAAGAATTTAAAATTTGCTCGGAGCAAATACTTAATAAGACATTTGTAATTGTGTGAAGTTGGCCCTCCCACACTCCTCCATAATAGGAAGCATAGGGCATGTTGAATATTTAATATTTTTTTGAAGAAGGTGAGAGTGAATCTGCTCTTGATTCTAGTCTTTTATAAACCTTCGAATTTCTTTATCAGCAATCGCGAAGGCCATTCCATTGTTCGAACGTATCTCTTCTACCTGACCGCGGCGACGAACCGACCCAAAGCATTAATGAAGGATGACGTATCAATGTTGTGAATAATTTCGATATAAATGGCTCTAGTAACAAGACAGGAGAATGCGCCTCATATCGTTTTATTTGCTTCGCCTTGTCTTACGAAGAAAGTTCCAAAGCAATCCAACCGGACATAAGTAGACGAAGGGTTATCAAGTTTTAAGCGATCTGTAGCCATTTTCTGAGTGTTCGTTTTTCCAAAAAGCCTGCGGGCAAGCAGTACAGTTAGATAATATCTTCGTAACAGCAGAATTTGCCTTGATTAGCCAAAATTTTACCCGAATAGTGGCCATTGTATGTTGACGACCTGTATGTCCTGCCTTTTTATGCGCGTCATTTATAATCATAGTAAAAACGACTCCATCGTTTGGTAAAACTCAGGACCATATTTCCATGGTCTAGACCAGGGGTCTCCAAACTTTTTCCATGGAGGGCCATATTGCTGATATTTTAAACACCCGTGAGCCAAAGTTAACTCAAGTTAAGTTGAAAGTAACGATAAATAACGTTGAAGATCTTGTTATGTTGCCCGAAAAATAGGTGATTTCTACAAAAAAAAGGTCATCGTCTCTCTGCTGTCACAAATTATGCTGTTCGCGATCAAATTGTCTGGATCAAAGTGGCTCCGTTAAGGGAACACTGCGGTATACATTTTTTGAGCAATTGTGAAAAGGGCTGGTCGGATAAAAAGCCTTGGCGAGCGGTAGTTTGGTGACCCTGGTCTAGACAGACAGAAGAACTTTACACTCAGCTCTCTGAACGTGTCATTCGCTATGTTCAAAGTAGATGGTACATATTTCCATTATCCCACTTCAGAAACACCTTTGATTTGTTGGATTCTGTTCATAACAAAGATTTGAAATGCCTTTTTTTCATTGCGCAAATGACGTAATACAGTTGAGCTTTCTGTGCAGATAACTGAGCAACTCTGAGACGAGTAATTCTTCTCTCAGGATTTTCCTATCTTTGTAGCAAGGACAGCAGCAGATAGTTCCGATCTAAGAATTGCCGAGTACTTTAATGGAGCTAGGCGCCCCTTAGCAAAAACAAGTAAATATTTCACTTCAAAGTTTCCATCGTCATAACGCAGATGTGAAGCGACGCCAAAGGCTTCGTTAGAAAAATGATTCAATTTCTTTCAAAACCTTGGAGTTTTCTGGCCCATAGCACCTTAGATTTGGAAATCTGCTAGAGCAGGCAATTCTTGTAGCCAGGTCAACCATTTTTTGCGAAGTCTGGATTAGCATTGTCTCTCTCGAGCTTCATTTTACATAACTTTTGTAACAACATTTTCATAAGTAACAAAACTGGCACACCAAATCCAAGAAAATCGTACACTAAATTGATGGCTGACAAAATTCCTTTTCTTGTAGTTGGTCGTTAAGTTAGCTTAATCTTAAAGTGAAAAATATCGGTTTCAACATCCCAATAAAGTCCAAGGACGCTCTCTACGGGTAGATAGTCTAGTCTCTAGTGCAAGATTAAGATTGGCAGTGTTTATTTTATTCGTTTCTTGGGAAAAGCTCATCACCTCTCGATTGTTACTAATCCGTCTATTAATTTTAAATCCTCCGTTTTGCAGTAAACTACGTATCTCATTGATAAGTGACTAAGCTTCAGTTGCCGTGGAAAAGAACATTAAAAAAATCATCAACGTAAAAATTATTGTGTACAGGTCTAATAGCAATATCGCTATATTGCAACGACAAGGTGATCTGCGGTACAGTGATCCCTCGCTATATCGCGCTTCACCTATCGCGGCTTCGCGGAATTTTTTACAGTGCTTTTTTTACAGTGAATCCTGATTGGCTCAGGGGCTTTACTGTTGTCTAGAAGTGAAAAAAGTTGAAAAAAGTGAAAAAAGTTGATATATACGTTAATATTTCTATTTCTTAAACACATTTTGGGCCTGAAAAGAGGTTTTGTTTTTTGTTTCATTCTGCAGTACAGTGTTGCATTGTAAAATAACAGCAAAAAATAAAGCTGACTACTTCGCGGATTTCACCTATCGCGGGTTATTTTTGGAACGTATCCCCCGCGATAAACGAGGGTTCACTGTATACTTTAAAGCACAGTAAGCACAAGCAGGTGAGAACACAGTTCCAAACAACCATACTGTCATACGATAATTTATCGGTTCTTTATCAATGTCGCCATCTTTCCACCAAACAAACCTCAAGCAATTTCGATTCTTAAGTGGTATACCAACTTGCTAAAACATAGCTCGTATGTCTCCTTGTAATGCTATCCTTTCAAATCGGAAGCATAATAACACGCCGATCAAAGTATTAGTTAGATCAGTACCGGAAAGAAGGATTTGGTTTAGTGATATTCCCTGAAATTTTGCATAGGCAACAAAAACAACGCCAATTTTTTCAGGTTTATCAGTATGATAAACTGCATGGTGAGGCAGACACAAAATTCCTTTATCTAGGTTATGAAATTGTTTTGCTTCTTCTGCATATTCTTTATCATTAGTTTCTGCACCAATGTTCGATAATCAGAGTAGAATTTTCCATCTCGTTTGAACCTATGTCCAAGGTTAGTTGCACCTTGCACTGCCAACTTTCTGTTGAAAGGCAAATACTGTAAATCATGACGAAAAGGCAGGTGTATTTCATAAGGCATATCAAATTGATCATGTGTTGTTTTTGATACACAATGAAGGAATTGTTTTTGTTCCAGAGATAATTTCTGTTTCGAGTTGTAAACAGTTTAAGTAGAGAATGTATTTCTCGCTTTTTATTATATTGATATCATAAATAGATAGTCTTGTTCTTTCGACAATTTATTGTTAAAACTTGACGTTTCTCTCCCGTTAGTAACCCGGGAGCTTCCTCAGAAAACGGTAGATGTTATTGCCGATGTAATATATAAATAGTTAAACACAAAAATACTAAGACAACCTATATTATTTGACACTACAAATTATTACTAACAAGGCAGGCAATAACGTAACAACGAAAACATTATTACACCATAGAACCAGGGGTGGACACAAGTACGAAGTGTTATTAGGAATATATGACTTTTGTAGCCCTCTGGCTATATGTGCTAGAGACAACAATTCAATCGCCCATTTGGGGTGATCCACTAAATACATTTTGGTGAACTTTTGGTATGTCATTTAGTAGTACCAAGACTTTCCAACTTGAATAGTTTTGTTTGTGTCGCAGTTTGTCATGGGTCAAACCACTGATTGACTCGATTAATAGAGGGTGAAATCGTATAAGTCATCAGCTTAAAACAACTTTTTATGTTCAATTTACATCATGTACATTTTGCTTAGGTAAACCTCAATAAGCCATTAGTTTTGTGCTTGACTTTGCTTCTGCACTTCAAGGCCTTTCAAATGAGGCATTATTAGTGATGATACACATTAATTCGCATGTAAAAAATTAAAACAGCCGTCAAACGTTGTTACTTTACGGTTGAGCCACGCATGGTCTACACAAGGGATGTCCAACCTGCGGTCCGCTTGCCTCATTGTGACCCACTTAATATTTGGATGCGGCCTACTATCGACTCATTAAAAAAATTTTTTTAGCAAATTTATCAAGTAGTGAGCACAAGAGTCTTCATGTAATTTAATCAAAATACTTTATATTTAGTAAATAAAGTGATTAACATGAACAATTTAAAAAACAATATAATTCAGATGAAATTTACGACCGAGCATGCATACTAAGTTTATAATACTGTCAATTTCTTAGTTCTGTGATTACGGTCCCCAAAATATAATACACACTATGGATAAATATCACTCTGAAGGCCATCTTGTTAAAACTAAATTAACATTATTGGATTAATTATTAGATTAGTTATTATATTAATGAATTTTTTAATTTTCTTTGTTTTTAAAATAAATGCATTTTCAGTAAACTACGGCTCAGTATACCTATAAATGGTTAATTTCTTTTTCAGAGAACTATAATCTTTAATATTGAAAATTTAATATCCAATGGACGGAAAAATATTTTGTGTCCGACTTATTTGGTAATATCATATGTCTTATATGTAATGATAAGATTAGCGTACGCAAGGAATGCAATATCAAACGTCATTATGCTTCGAAACATGAGTCAGAATATCAGACGTTTAATGAAGAAAGAAGAAAAACGAAAATTGAAGAATTGACAAAGGCAATTAGATCACAACAAGCTAGTCTTCAAAAGGTTGGACATCCCTGGTCTACACCATTTGTGCCATTGTGATACTCGGTACGTGGGTCATACTTCCCAAAGGCTGCAACAGAGGATTAAGAGCCATGTACCTAAAACCATTTTTCAGGGACATGCTTGTCAAGACCAAAGCACATTGGCCCACTCTTGCAAGCTAATCAGAAGCCTTAAAGCTGAAACTTTTTTCCGCTATAGGGCAACATCTCTTGCAAAACCCGTCATGTACACATAAATACAACGATGGCACAATTTTCCATTCTTGCCCGAGGCCTACTGCTTTTCATCTCTCTACCCTTGAAGCCACTTTTATCAAAACATCCAAACCAAATTTATGCAAACACAAGGAATTTGTGTATGGTCTAAAAATTGCACGCTAGTTTCCACTTCTTCTATTGGTCGCTTCTTTTACCAAGCACAATGGAGCCTTTTTTCTTTTTTTTAGTCAACTGTGTCTCTACATAAATGACTCACTTGATCTTTTTCCCTCTATTTCTAACGAATTCTCTTAAAAAGTGTGAGACGAAAAGCTTCGAGGACACTGTACTTTTTGCAAATCGCCTCGTGTAGTGCTTTTGGATGCGTACATACTTAATCATCACAGTAATTACACAGTAACGAAAATAATGTCTTTAAAACAGCTGCAAATTTTTTTTATTTGTGACAGTCACCCGCTATTGGTATTCCCCTTGTTGTTGAGGGCTATCAGTTTTCAGTTTCTGTTTACGATCCGTAGGAAATGAACTGAGCATCCCTGAAGTTGTCTGATCTTGCTTGAATTTGTGGTGTAAACCTACATGTTCCGCTTCATATTATGCGTCCGCTCCCAGGAAGAGAAAAAGTAAATAACAACACGACAAAAACCACATTCCTAATTTTGTCCATAATTTTCTCATTGGTGTTAACGGTTTTACATAATGACGCATGTAGCGCAAATGTGGTTGTATTTACTGTTTACACTTTCAAGTTTAAAAAGGAGGGAAATAGCAAAACCATGTCTTGCCCTCCTCCTAAGCACTTATCTCAGATGCAAACTTGACAGTAGGCATACTAAAAATAATGCATAGTTAAAATGCAAACATCCTACCTTGTTTGATCGTTTTGTTCGGCAACCACGCTTCTCGTTGCAGCAGATTTAATTTCGCGCCGTGAATCGACACCGAAGATGTGAGATCAAAATTGGAGTGAGATGGAACCGATTTAGACGGGTAAAAAGCGACAGCAGGAGAAGAGTACAGACAGTGGGAAAGAGGGGTGTCGGAAAACTTCCAGGGAGTATGCGGTAGTACCGTTTTTGGGACCTGTGGGTAGTGGGTAAACTGCATGGAATAATATTGAGTCTGCAATGATTCGATTTTTCTTGTTGGTTTCATTCTTCGTGCTTGAAACAGACGATAAAATGTCCGCAGCTCTCCTGCAAATCAGTGAAATATTTTTGACGAGGAAGACTTTCTTACAACGACGAATCAACGCATGCATTGCAATGCAGCCTGCCAAACGTAATGCTTCATAACAAGAACGAGGATGCAAATTCGACGCCAATGTTAATATTTTTGGAAAAACTCTTAACGGAAATTTCATCTACCTGCCTATGGTGCTGCATCGGCAGTAAACCAACGGATCACTCCGAAGCACGTCTGATTCAAAGAACAACTGCAAAAAGTTTTTGTTGCTGGAAGTTAACATATCTTATTGCAAAATAAACAAAAAAATTGCTGCATCATGTGGGTCAGATCTCAGATCAAATCGGTTAATTCAGTGAACCAGTTAATCTAAAAAGTGTTGGATGAATTCATTGGTTTCATTAGCTTGGATTTGATTCACACGTGTTTTTCAAAATCACAGTTGTATCAAGTACCACTAAATACAAACCTGCCAGTGTTTTGGCATTGACTTGCACCAGAGCGTTGATTAATTTTTCAAAAGTTGCTAATTTTGGTTCATCTTCAATCCAACACATTAAACCCAGAGTCTTCTGCCTGTGTAAGTCACAATGATTCGCAGAGGACACCAAATGCAGCTTATCAGGATCGATGCGCAAGCAAGTAGTAATCCCAACCCATTTTGTCTACAACAAAATAGGTTTAGTTTGTGGCAATGATACTCTCTCTCTCTCTCTCTCTCTCTCCCAAAAGCAAAAATTATGATTTGTTTGAGTATATGTAATTATCTTCGTAATTTCTTGTGGCTTTTTCCAGGTTCGCTTGTTACCACAGCCTGACACAAGTACACCTATATAATAAGTGCATTGCAAATCATCTCATGTCTATAATGTACACAGGGCTGCTATGCGGTCCTTATTATGAAGGGCCACTCTGAAAAATAATGTTGCCATTATTTCTAAAAACTGTCCTTATTTTTGACGTAAATTCTTACTTTATCTTATATTCAACAATACGCAACTATTTTATCTCATCCAAAACTGAGATTCATAATTGGAATTCAGCCTGCCCCTTAGGCTGGCTGCTCTGAAATTTTGGACAATTTATTTTAAATTTTCTGAAAGGTTGTTAACCCGATAGGTATCCTTAAATGCCAATATTTAACAAAAATTGCTGAATGCTCTCTAAAAAGAGTGGAAAAATATTTTTTCTCAGTTGTCCTTATTTTTGGTTCCTGATCGATGGTAGCCCTTAGTATGCACCACTGCTATCAGCCAGCTGCCATTAACAGTGCCGAGTACCGGCCAGCAACCAGCACCTTAAAAAAACAACTCCACTTTATGGAAATGAATACTTTGCTAGCCGCTGGACCGCACGCGATTGATCTGGAATGGAAAAGATAAAAAGGCCAAACAACAGGAGTGGCTCCTGTTAATAGTAAAATTCGTAAGAGACGCTGACAATGGGATGACAATGACACGTCTTGCGTGCTCCCCAAACCACAGATGCGAATGCAATTCCAATAAACTTACAATTGCTGGAAGTAGTTTGCGTGGCATACGGCAAAATCGATTGCAATACATTCATGAAAGAGACCCCCATGGCGCCCTTGATCAGAAGAAGTGAACGTGAACTGTAAACGCCGGGTCCTTGCACCAAAGGACAAATGCTCGGAAGATGATGACATGGGCAAATTGTCTAGAGACAAGGCAGACAAAAAGGGGACTATATAAGCCTTGCATAAGAAGCGTGATGTGTTGTGGGGCTGATTGTTGGGCAATAAAGTCGACAGATATCAGGCGAAAGCAAATGGCGGAAATGAGAATAATTCAGACGATGTGGGGTAAGACTCTTGTGGAGAATATTGCTCACAGTGTCCAAAGAAAATGGACAGATGTTGAGGAAACATTTAGAGGACATCGACTGAATTAGTTGGGGCATCTTAAGCGAATAAATATAGACAAGGCCCTATTTAAAATGGTTTAACTAACCCGATTTTTCACTCAAAATGTGTAAGAACTTTGCATTTTCAAAGATTCAAATGACTATTCGCTTGATCAGCCAGAGAACACCAAGCAGTAGCAAGAGATTTTGGTCACCTCATAACGTATTAACTGCCTGGGTGTCATCGAGGCTCACATCACTATCATTTGTGGACAGATCTCGGTTCTGCAATCTGCGCGTATCTTCTGCGCAGATTTTTTCCAAAGATTTACACTGCCTTAAACTTACAAATATTTTTTCCTAGAACTTTTCTCTTCTATTTTGAAACAATCCCCTTTTACGTCTTTTTCATCCTGCCATCGCAAAACACGGTTGTACATAGACCAAACTGTGTATAGATCCGCCGCCGGGTCAATGACGTCACACTTTTGTGCGTATCTACAAGCACTGCTGCCAAACATGAAAAGCTGCTGTGAAGTGTTTTTCTCAAAGGCAGAGCGAGGGAGAGGATACGGGCTTTGAATCTCCAACCGAACGATTGCTAATCATTGCGATGATCGAGGGCAAGCAATAGCAGTCTACAGTGGTATCACTACTTTCAGATACATCATCAGTAAACTCTCTACCTGTGACAGTTCACTGGCTATTTCATGCAAAATTTCTTCAACATTATCGCATTGATTAAGTGGATGCTCTGTAGCTGAAGAATCTGAAAACAAATTAGGTTGAAATTCTGAACTTACAAAAAAAGTCCGCCGACAGCAAAAACTATGAACTCACTCCACAGTCTCGCAAACTCTTTTTTTATCTTGTGGTGGTAAGTTTAATAAATTTACATTATTTTCTACAAAATTACTAACACACTAAGTATTCTGCTTTGTCGTATACCACACGCCATACCCTGATATTCCCTTCTCAACGCTGCACTTGGGGACAGTCTAAAAATGCGTTAAATTTGTTTACCAAACACCGATTAAAACTTTCTATTGGCGAACTTTTCATTCCACTGACTTTCCCAAAAAGCAAACCTACCTACGTGATCAGTCCCTCAAGTAGCAATGGTTATTTAAAGGGTGCAGTTAGGTGGAAACTCAGTCTCTTTTGCCAATCGAAGGTAACATTTATCCACATTGGAGGTTACCGAGGAACACAATTTTGATTTGAAAGCAAGCCATTTTGTAGCTGCCACAATTACTTTTTCAGGAACACTTTTTTTAACATTGCATGAACACTTTTTTTAACATTACGTCTCTGACTTTACTGAAATACACTTTTTTACTGCAATCGTGCTTATACCTTTGTAGACACAATGCATCGCAGATGTCCAAGCTATCTTCTGTAGCGAAGTCACAAATTGTTTTACATCTTAACTGCTACTGCTGTTATATAAAACAGGATTTATTACTTATTCTTGCTAGCTGACTTTGACCAACAAAATCTTGTAGACGTTACGTAGACTATCAAAAGATGAAGACAATTGTGTTGGCAACTAGTTTTTCAAACTGCACAGATATTGTTTCTTTGTTCCCTTCGCACACACACGAACCTAAGCCAATGTAATGCTATCAAATTACAAGTATTAGCAAGCTTTACGTTACTTTCAAATAAAGCGCAACAAGAATTTGGAAGTATTTTTAGATGTAATATTTCGTTTCTTTGTTGGATTGCATTTGCTAGGCGTAAAACTGCTGTAGTCTGCCAGCGCTTTTTTGCACGTGATTTCTGGTTTTAGCAAAAGCGGTCTTTGATTCCTCTTCGTAACCTCATCGAAAATCGAGTAAGCGCGTAAGGTAAAAATCATTAATTTACATCTTCCGCATAGTAGGACTCATACAATCTTTAGATTTAAATTATTATCACGCTGTAGGCAACCATAGATAAGAGGGCGGGTTGGAGTCCTGTGAACAGTGGTTTCACAACCATTAAACTAGTGGTTTCCAACCTTTTTTTAAAAAGACTCAAATTCTCTTTTACAGTAATTAATTTTGTAAAATTTTGTGGCACAAGGATGCACTTTAAAGTGCTAAAAGACATGTGGCGAAAACTATTTATCACAGCAAAAAATGAATAGTGTCAAGTTTTTCGTTGTGATCTCACCTTCACAATCTTTCTTACGCGAAAGCAATGGCATTGCCAGAACAAAAGTTGGTGGGGAGTAATTTTTTTCAAAAATTATCGTATTCTAATTAAACTAGCGAAAATTTTTACCAAAATTATGATTTTCCAATGCACATTTGTTTGGATTTTTTATTCAAATTAGACCATTAATTTGTATTGTTGAATCGGAAATGAATAAATGCTTGACGCATGTCCAATCTGTTTACGGGTAACCAAAAAATCGGAGTCTTTTAATACCCTATACTCAAATTGTCAAAAGAAAGCGACGTAACAACACGAAGGAAAAGCAGTAGTGGCTTTTTCATCCCGAGGTGAGTTCAATATAAACCTATAGAAACTTTCACTTGTCAGTTTACACTGAAAACTGATTTAAACATCTGATACAATTTATAGACAATTAGTGTGTATTTCTCCAGTGTAATAAATAAAAAAAAAAAGCTAGATCTTTCAATTAGTTCCGGGCATCAAACAAAATAAAACACAAACACTTTGCTGTATGGACGATATTTGTCCTTGAGTGCTATTATCCAAATACCTTGCAGAAATCAAAAAATCATCTGCATCTTTATCACAAAAACCTGGTTGATGGATTTTACTCTTTAAAACACAACCTAACTTTTTGTAATAACTTGGGCAAGTTTGTTCAATAAAGTCAATTTTTTGGTAGTGAGATTGAGCGGCCTGGCTTTTTTGTAAGAGTTCAGGATACAAAGAGTAAGTTTCATATTCTTAATTTGATAATACAATTTCGGTAGAGAGGTGACTTTTAGTATCCAAGTTGCTATTATTGCTACTAGCAATACACCGTTGAACAAAATAATACAATATACAGTAGACGCCGCTTAATATGACCACTTTGGGACCAGACCATTTTGGTCACAATATCCGAATGGTCATAAAAACCGAAGCCATCATAACCGCACCTGAATCGATGCCGTAAGCCACAAGAAATCCAAACACCGTCAAATTCATCGTTTAACTGATGTAACAGTGTGACGTTGGCAGTAAAACAAAGTACAGTACTGAAACAGTACAGAAAAGGTATGCGAACAGAAAACACGCATGTTCAAAAGGCGAAGTTATAAGTGTATGGCGGGAAAAAATGCTGTACTGTAATAAGAGAAATGGAGAAAATGTTGGTCATATTATCCGAAATTTGGTCACATTAAACGAAGAATTTTAAATGGAGAAATTCCGGACCGTACCAAATTGGTCATAATAAGCGGCTGGTCATATTATCCGTGGTCATAATAAGCGGCGCCTACTGTATCTAGTAATTCAAACGTTTTCGGTGCTACATATCGCCCGCATCAGGATCTATACATAAATATTTACAGCATTAAAACTTTCGTTGAACGAAAACACAAAAAACACAAAATAACTTAAAAATAGTTCTGATAAAAAACAGTAAAACTTCATTCTGCGGTCTCCGTAATTGTCTGGGTGCTGCTAACAAAGAATCTGATAATAGAAACAATTGCCTGCTAGGAGTTGATTGGATTTAAGGTTATGTAAATAATTGTTTCAAATGAATTAAAATTACAGTAAAGTTCGGTGCAAAATTGTTTGGTTAAATGATTAAACAAATATCTTTGATTAAAACAGGTTTAGTAAAAATGACGCTCCGTTTGCATACAGTTGTTTGTTTAGCACAGGGTTACTTCTTTTGATCACCAAAACTTCATGGATTTTGGCTTCGTAGGATGTTTGGCATTTTCTAATTATTTCAAATTGCTTCATGTTATTCGGCTGAGTTTATCAGAACTATTTTCAAGTTATTTTGTGTTTTTTGTGTTTTCGTTCAACGAAAGTTTTAATGCTGTAAATATTTGTGTGTAGATCCTGATGAGGGCGATATGTAGCGCTGAAAACGTTTGAATTTACTAAATATATTGTATTATTATGTTCAACGGTGTATTGCTAGTAGTATTAATTTGATAAGTCAATAAACGTCAATTTTTTACCGCTAGTTCTTTTTTTGGGGAAATGAAATCAAGTTTTGATAATTAACATCGTAAGCCAAAATGCTTCTTTCGTACGGTTGAGAACAACTGACAACTGTGAAAAAACTTACAAAATTTTTTGTTTACTTGTAATGTTTGCCAATTTTTGTACGGCAGTACAAAATGCTGCTTCTTATCACAATTAAACGATTGTGATGCAATAATCAAAGTCTGACGGAATGATTTGCGAATGTGTTGCAATGGAATAATTGCGACAATTAGGAGGCACAACCGCACAACACTGTACATTTGATTGGTAGAAATGTTTGCAGTAAAGCGAAGAGGTGTCTACGATACTTGTTTAGACTGTCTTTTGATTAATTATTTAAGGTGGATCAAGGAAGAGTGCGTAGTTTATTTATGCATGTGCAGTGTGCAAGCTCGCTAACAGATGTTATTTTACTATTCTACAGTAGCATCAGCTGTCAAAGGGTCACGTGACATATTTATTTAGATTGTGCTTTAGTTTGTGATTTAGGTTTTTAAATTTAAAGCTAGCAAAACATCTAAGATTCAATTCGCACTTCAAGACTTCCCTGAACAATTTCTAAAAGTCCCAACTACGAATTACATTGCAATTTGTGGACCTGTACGGTTTCTTGCAACAAACGCTTTCTTATTGAAAGTCATCGAGATACGTTCAAACATCAAAGAGCGTGAAGCAGCAGATCTGAACTACTAATCCTACACGCTTGGCAGACGTTTTTGAAGAACAGTAACACTGATTTTGTGGAAAAGGTAATCCAGGCATTTTTGTCTGCCGATATGTCTTTGTACAAGCCAAACAATAAGCATATCGAAAACTTATTTCACAATATTGATCATAGTTTGCCATCTGAAACTATCTGTACAAAACCAGTGCTGCAATTAAGCGCAGATGAGTTAGAGCGGATAAGAAATGCTGTAGATGTCAACAAATTTTTCTAGTTGCTGGTGAGAGCACTCTCTTTGGCATACAATATTTACATATTGAAAGCCTAGAATTATCTCGCGTCAGCTATTTGTACGACTGTCATCTCTACCATGTGCGCCAAATAGCACCAGCATTGCACCAGCAGTTGACGATATTGCTAGATCTCTTGGAATCAACAGAAACTCTTTGTGTCTTTTATTGTCTAATGCTGCCAAATATATGGTGGCTGCAGGTGCAATACTAAAATCTCTGTATTCCAAGCTGCTTCATGTGACATGTGTAGCACATATATTGCACAACTAGCCGGCTATGCCGACGTCGCCCGGCAAAGGCAGTGTCCGGGTTTAGTATTTGGGTGAAACCGGCCAAGCCGGCTCTTGTATGAGCAGTAGCGAAAAGTTAATGAGTTTTATGCACTTTCACAATTCTTGTAAACGAAATTGTGATCATCATATTCTCTTTAATCATGACTGGCAATGCTCACAAAGAATCTTGCCACAAATTATTATCGTTAATACTTGTGAATGAGAAGGATTGTAATAATCAAAACTGATTGTAGCGGCAAAATGATGGTTGCTTTCACAATTCAAGAAAAACTATTTAATGGTAAGCCTATTTTGCCAATTGGTGCTGCCGCTTTCCTTTGTATATTAGTGGTATTAAGTTCCTAATTTGGCTGCACTATTGGTCTTGTTTCTGGCACAGCGACAAAAGAGGCTATTGTTCTCTCTACATTCAGTTTTAAAAATTGTTATGGTTATGGTTTTATGTTGATTTTTTGTTAAATTTAGGATTTTATTGCAATGATGTAGATTGTAGACATAAATACCATAACAGACAGCATATCAGCATAGGAAAAAACCCTTGCTTTATAGCAGGGGTGGACAAATTGCGGCCCGCGAAAGCCTCAAGCAAATAATTTAAAAAAAATTGAGTGATGTAGAAGAACGTGATTGGGTGCATTTTTATCATTGATAGATTTTGAAAATTAAATGTGCTTGCATTTTCAATTGAACAAAACTACTTTGATTCACGCTCTAATAATTGTTGGTTTTTAATGTTATACCAAACTTAAAATGCAAATCAATTAGAATAATATTCCAATGCTTTCGGTAACAAGTGCGGCCCTCAGCTAGCTTCTGTGACTGCAATGCGGCCCACAAGCCAAAACAATTGCCCATCCCTGCCTTAGGTCTATGTGCTGTGTTCATTGCTGACACGAACCCAAGGGAGCCTTGCGTTTCCCGTAGTTTGGAAATACGAATTACATTTCTGATATTAAGCTATTCTATAGCAAAAGACAAAAATGTCTTTCGTGTTGTGCGATTTCACACAGTGACGCTGTTTTCTTTTGATTTCTCCTTAAACTTTCTCAAGTCCTCGATGGCTACGCATTATGTAGCATGTTCTTTTCTCCCTGCTTGACGTGCCCTGGGGAGTTTAAAGTGTCCTTGCATTTCCTCAAATGTTTGGTCTGATCCCTGTAGCTTTATAAAGCTATTACAAAGCAAAATATCAATAATATCTTCCATGTGGTGCGATTTAACACAGTGACGTTGTTAATTTTGATTTCGCCTCAAACATTCTCAAGTCCCTGCTGGCTACGCATTATGATTCATATTTGTTTTCCTTGTTTAGGTATGTTCATAGAAGTTAAATGAGTTCTTGCTTTTCCCAAATATTCAGGTTTGATTCCGGTAGCTCTATAAAACTACTATCAAGCAAAATAGAAAACATGTTTCTCCTAAGTATGGTGCGATTTAACCCCGGCAGGTCATATTATCACCCGTGCCGATTAAAAACGTATCAATTAATGCAGCTGCGTCACCTAAACCGTACAAACATTTGTTAGAGCCACAACGAAATGTTTTAGTAAATATAAGCCATAGCTCCTGTACATCCAATGGTGATCATGTTGGTTTATTGATCAAGACTGGAAGTATTCAAAAAGAAAGAACCATGACACAAACTGCCGTTCGTAATTTTTAAAAGAGTAAGGGGGGGGGGGAGATGAAACATAGTCAAAATTGATGGCGTCGCCCAAATAGTGGTCGTTTCGACTCATAAAGAAATGAACTGTTTGGTGGTAGGCATGTTCGATGATTTTGTGGGCCCGCTATCGTATTGATATTGGTGACATTAAGATTTTTGCCAGCGCTGTTTGCTTTAATTCGGCCTTAGCATGAAAAGCGGATCTTAATCCGCTGTTACAAATTGATGCTATTATTGTTTAGTTTTGATCTTTTCTTAAATTTGAGATTTTATAACATTTAACCTTGCCCCTAATCCAGACCTCCCTACTTTTAAATGAAAATTGGTGTTTTGTGCTGATAGGCTTATCCTTGCAATTACAAATATCAGTAATGGGCTTTGTCATTTATGTTTGCTATCAAAATGATAGTAGATAATTTTGCTGCCTGCTGCATTTCCAGGAAATAGTGGCAAGCATTGAAATGTCATTTAACATTATGACCTCGCAATGCGTTTTGAGCCATTATTATTAGGATTGCTACTTACCACTTCTTCGTCATTGTAGGTGTAGGCGACTTAATATGAACTAACGTCTCTGATTGCGTGCATGTTCCTTAGCCCTGGCATAAACGCCGCCATGCAAAGAGCAAACTAACCTGAAATGAAGCACTCACAGTTCAGTTGCAACAATAGCGAGAGCCCCCATCAATAATATCAAGATTAAGAATATCAAATCAGCTGGCTGTTGCGACAGTGTTGCCCAATTGCAAAGGAAATTCCTTCAACATTTAGATCATATGTAGCTCGACCTCTACATTTTGTTGCAAACGATAGAAAAGGACCATCGTTTCCCCATCGTCATTTTCTTGGGTGATTGCCAAGTGTTTTGCTTGGAGTAGGCTACATATTAGAATTTGTTGACTTCATTTTTCGACGAGTCTTTTGAATAATTTGATGAATAATGCCAAAGATTCATGCTATCGCGAAAGAATAGAGAAAATATACCAAAGACTTAGTTTTTCAAGAAATTGAAATTTTGTGAAGTGCAGGCACTAAAATTTTGTGTGTTTTTAACCGGTAGACTACATTTCATGAACATTTGAAGACTTCAGTTTTTGATGGATCTTTTTGAAAACGTCGACAGACAATGCGAAAGAACCACGCTTGTGAGGAAAAGTAATTAAAATGTACCAAAGAACTAACTTTGTTTAACAATTTTAATTTTGTTAGCTCTAGTAGGATAATTGTACAACTAAAAATGAAACATCATGTATGGCAACCAAGTTTTGAACCGCCATTATAAATTAATCCTTAGCCTCAAGTAATTGGAGTCACATATTGCTAGAAAGGAAATTTTCTAAGCTTTCAAAGGATAGTAATTGTTAGTACGTTATTATAACCAATGGTGGATATTGGGTGAGGCAAATGAGGCAGCCGCCTTGGGCCCCCCTTTTTGGAGTTGTCGAGGGAGCCCCTTTTAAAAATGCCGTGTGTAGTTTTAGGCCATTTTGTGTCATTTAAAAATCGGCCCTTGGCCTCAACAACTCTGGAAATGATAACAAAATGGTTATTTTGCCGTTGACGGCATTCTACCTGTAAGCGCCAAACAAACTTTGTCTAAACTTTGATACACTTGGGATTTGAACCATCGTCATTTAATCTTACCTCAAAAAAACTCTACGCCTCCTGTAAAGTCTACATATTTAACGCCTTGCCTACAACCATTCAAATTACCCTGCCTGCAATTAAAACGCGTCTTTTCTTTGTCTATTGTGTAATCAGCACTGCCGTTACAATTCGCTTTGGTGTCCTTTAGTTCAAATTAGATTTTAGTTTCTTAAGTTCAGCAGTGTTTGATTTCAGAGTATCACATTAGTTGCAGCCTTGAATTCAATGATGATCTATTTGACGTGGCTTTGCTTGTTTATTTAGATCGATAGTTAGTAGCGCTAACTGTATTACAAAATTTGCCGAATCAAAGTGACTGCCAGAATTGCCGGTAAGCGAATTTTGGGTTTATCCCAGATTGTTTTATAATGCTGTCATTTTCATGCTTAAATGTCTAATGTTAAGTATAACGTTCAACGTTTAAATCCTCACTTCAGTTCCGATTCGCCATATCAATAGTAATTGTCCTTCGTATTATTGTATCATATTTAACGCGCTGAAATTCGTATTTGTTTTAGAAAACGGTACAAGTTCGGACAAAATAAAAAGAACACCAATCAAATCCGTGTGAGGCTCCACAGGTCACTCAAATTCCTATAGCCGCAACAATGACTAAACCGCGGCTATACTACCCTTGCAATCTATTTTGCCGTTCAGCGTCTGTGTGTCTTGAAAACTCGCTTATTTACTACAATACACATAATATTGATTTGACATAGTGGATAGTGCTGCCAACTATGAATAAAATGATTAGAAGTTTGAATCTTTAGGCAGGGTACTTCAACATGAGGTGGTATGCATTAATGAGGGAGTTGGCAGTTTGTGGATTAAGTGGCAGTGTAAGCTAAAGGCTCCATTTTGGTCAAATCACTTTTTAGTCACTTTTTGTAAGTTTTAATACATTATAGAAATTGACCAATCACAAACGACTAAAAGTTGCGTTTTTAATATGTCACTGAAATTGACCAATCACAAACGTTCAAGGGAAAATAGAGGGCAGGGATAAAATGTGGTTGGCGGAAAATAGCCATTGCCCTAAATAAAAACCAAAAACTAAAATCAATTTTTTCTACTTCTGATTTGGGCTGAAGGCTTGGAGTTCTTTTAAAAGAAACTGTTGTGACAATGTGGGTTTAACATAATTTTTAGGATGTAGCCTCATTTTGCTGATCTGATCAGTACAACTTATATTTTTAGCTGTTTGAGCAGCCCAGACTTTGCCTGTGATAATTTATCTATGAAGTCAATCCAGTTTTTAGCTTTATAAATTAATTTATCATTTTCATCAGCAGTTTATTGATGTTGGTGAAATGCTGGTAAGCGAAATTAAATTTGCTTTGAAAGAATAATTGGTCAGTTGCGTTTGTGATGCAAAATAATATTAGAGATATGCAAGCACAAAAAGTTTTTGCAAAATTAAAAAATGACATTTACTTGTCTAGCATCTTTGTACTTGCTGTGTTCTGCTCAAGCCAATGATTCAAAGGTAAATTTGCTACATATGTATATTTAGCTCTTTAAAAAAAGTTGTGAAAGTAGAATTAGTTAAGTCATTATTCGTGATTAGTATTTGCTATTATCTTTAGTTATAATAGTAAAAGAATAACACGTTTTGGTGGCTTTAACTCTTTACTCGTCTGGTGACTCATCCAAACATGAAGTCTGCAACTTAACTCTTTACTCGTTTGGTGACTCATCCAAACATGAAGTCTGCAACAATCATATTTATCAAAAAGATTTGCTTATTCAGATTTATTGGTAAATTATCAGTTCGATTAAGATAGTAGTCTTTTGTGTGCTGTGTGCTTTAGCTCATACCAGACAGTTTTAAGTGCATCAGTTGAATATGAAGTTTGAAAGTATTGCATCAAAACGAAGGCGAAAGGAAGAAAGTTGGAACATTAATGATGCAAAAGTCTGACGGACAGATTTATTGCAATAAACAACCCTACTACTACTAGTAGTACTGTGTAAGATAAGTTCGTCGAGGTCACCAAATTGTGGGGATCGAGTTTCCACAGCACGTCTGACTCCAAGAACGAATGTATTTAATCACAACACGACGTTGAAAGCACGAATCTTGATTTAATCGAATCGAATTTGGATTGAAGCCAATGAATTTTGAACTTCAATTTTTAATCGAATGCATCGAGTAGAAAAGAATAGAATCAATGAAAATAACAATGCTTCTTTTTATATACTTGTTTACTAGGTCACTCCGCCGCACGTCAGACGGAACCACGCCTGGCCATACGGCTTAGTCACCCAGTATTGTTGCAGCATGATATGTAACTATGGTCATTCTTTTATGACCTGTTTGTAGGCCAACGGATGATTTACAATAACGATCACAGTACAACAACGAGCGCACGAACAGAACGAGAACGTTTATGAGTCACCCACATGATTTCAGCAAAACATCAATGATCACAGTTTGTATCCCGTAAGGTTGCCATAGTACTAGTACTACTACAGAACTTAGAGATAGAAAATGCATCTTTAAGCATTCAGGTTATGTGTATTGATGAAACAGAAAATTATACCACTAGCCTTATATAATCAAGTGTTAGTGAGTTCGAAGATAATAATCCAGAGGATATTGTTATTGGTGAATTGATTGCTGACCTGTGCTCAGCAAAGAAACAAGGCAACAACCATTGTAACTAAACTTCCTGGTTTTTATTTCAATAGACCTAATGCAATTAAGCAGCGCCAGCAATTAAAATTCCAGATAACGCCTATCTCAACGCATTACGATTAAATTCAATGTTTTTTTTACAAGCATAACGTTTATAAGCATATGAAGACTCATATTGTTAGGAAGTTTAAGCTTTGTCTTGCCTAATGCTAAGTAAGCATATTGTCTGCCCCTATCTCACAGTAGGAGGGCATTGTAAAAATTGTTAGTTTTTGATGCGTTTATTGGCGTATTTTTTTGTGAATTTTTACCATTGCAGTGAGTTATTATCCATGCAATCACTACACAATAGACCTATGTTGTTTGAGATGTACATGCGATCGCGTAGTAACCGACGCAATGGCGTAGTGGTTAGAGCATCCTCTTCGCAATCGGTTAACTTGGGGTTTATTCCCCTAGTCGAGTCATACGAAAAGACTTTCCCTTGGGCAAGGCACTTAACGGGGCGCCCCATTTCTATGTGGAAAGCAGGTGACCCAGACACTTCGGAAATAGCAACTCCCAAGCAAGTGTAGACATACCAACCAAATACATAGCAATACAATTCGCTTTCTGGTGAATGGAGGATAAATATGGCAAATAAAAAAAAATGTTTTGACAAAAAAAATGGCCTATGTTGCTGCACAACATTTGAGTATTCTGCAAACTTCTGTTTCGCGGTGTATTTCATGGCAATTAGGTCACACCAAATTTTTAAGGCACCTTTGTTGCTGCAAATCAACTGAAAATTCCCTACAATTGTGCTGTTTTTGTAATGCTTTCGATAGCAAATTACTTCAATTTTTTTTGAAAGGTGATTAACTGTGAAATGCAGTGACTAGTAAACTGCAAAAAAGCGTTTCAACGTTTCTAACCTATAGTTTTGATTAGAATAAATCTTAATTTATTTCCATCAGTTGTGTTAAGATAATCTATAGCCTACCCCGTAGCGTTGTAGAAGGTGGCGCTTTTTAATCGTAATTATTTATAGCTACATTAATTCTTCGGGGGACCCCTTATTAGAATTTTGCCTCTGGCCCCCAATTTTGAATATCCACCACTAATTGTAACGTTTTTGTATTATAGTCACCTGTTTTTACTGAACTCACCACTTTTGAAAGGGTAGAAAGTTACACCACAGGTCTTAAAGGTCAATTTTTTCAGTATAAAAACTAATATTAATTGTACATATTGTACACTATTGGAATCGCCCTGAAATAACCTTTAATTTGTTGAAGAAAGTTTGAAAACCGATTGGGAAATGCGGTCACAAATCAGTTTTTTAATAAACTGATTTTGCAAAAAGATTGCAATTTTTGAAAACATCTTCATATTATGATCTGCGGTAGCCCAAAATTTGTGTTAATAGTACGAGACATATTATGACATCATAGAGCCAGTTTGAGCGTGCAAGCGAAACAGAGAAGAAAAAATTCTTGCAGGGTTTAAAGTGGTTAAATAAAGAATTGCTCGTAACATAGTCAAATAAGCATTAATTGCTGTAAAGTTGTTTTTATCAAAAGCAGCTTATTAATATCTCCTAAAAGAACTTTTAATGGCGTTTGTGCGATTAGTACTTTTTGTGAAAGAACAAAAAACAGATTGTTCAATGAATCGTTGACTGTGACGTCATTTTAGACCCCAAACAAATGAAAGTTTTTGAAATGTGGTAAGTCCGAAGCTGGTTTTCATTTAAGCAAAAAGCGTTTGTCCTCTGTCAAGTAACGCAAATTCTAAAAAAATTATTTCTAGTTATGACGTCACCAACACCCTTATGGCACTCAACACGGGGTAGTGATCAGTAGTGCCAAGTTTGAGTTGAGTTGAGTTAAAACAGACACACAGAAAGAATTGCGCTTTGTAGTATAGATTGTGTTGTGAAAGTCAAATCTCACTTTGAAGATGTTGATCAGCTAATCGCAAAAGTCAATTCAGCAACAGTTAAAAACAATGGCAGACAAGCCAAATTTGCTTCTATTGCTTGCTCGCCTCAGCCTGTTGTTTCGAGATGGGGAAGCTGGTTAAATGCTGCTTTATATTATGCAAAGAAGTTTTTAAGTAAAAAGTTTTGTTTATTTTAGTAACTCAAGCACATGTTAGATTGCAACTACCTCACTCAAAAATACAAGTTGTGCAACTTTAACAATGAATACCATTTTTGTTCCCAAGTCGACCAAGCAAGGTTTTGGATAGCTGTGATACAGGCGTTGTGAGTGCATTTGATATAATTATACACATCTTTACGTTTCTCTGAAACAAAAATTTGGTGATGGTGGGAAAAATTAAAAAATATTTGAGAGCCTGTTTCGGTACATGGGCGTTTTCGTTTCAGATTTGTTAGTCTTGAGGCTTAGGAAGATTTCAAACTGCAGCTAATAAAGCAAGTGATTCTCAGAATTTACCCAGCAACTTTGGTAGGCTTCGTGAAATGTTGTAGGCATGGACAGGCGTGAAACTTTAGATGGAGTTACAGTTCCGTACTTTCTATTTTCTTTGTATAGGTTATCAAAAGAGCCGTAAGTGTTTTTACTTTTGACCTAGGTCATCTATTGCTTAGATGGCCAACTTTTTACGCAGATTAAACATAATCACTATTTGAGCAAAATGCTTAAGGCTACAGTGTTGTTAGGTGTGTACAACAGCATCAGTGACGTTTACAACGTATAAAGTAGAGTATTCATTCGCGAAGCTTTTCGTCTGACACTTTTCAAGAGAATCCGTCAGAAATAGAATGAAAAGGTGAAGTGAGTCACTTATATAGAGACACAGTTGACGAAAAAGAAAAAAGGGAAAAAGGCTCTATCATGATTGGTAAAAAAAAGCGACCAATAGAAGGAGCGGAAACTAATGTGTGATTTTTAGACCATAAACGAATTCCTTTTGTTTGCATAAATTTGGTTTGGATGTTCTAATGTACGTGGCTTCAAGGGTGGAAAGGTGAAAAGAAGTACGGCCACGGGCAAGAATAGAAAATTGGTTGTCATTATATTCGTAGAAAATTTGTTGTCATTATATTGTCATAATTTATGCAAACAAAAGGAATTCGTTTATGGTCTAAAAATCACACATTAGTTTCCGCTCCTTCTATTGGTCACTTCTTTTTACCAATCATGATAGAGCCTTTTTCCCTTTTTTCTTTTTCGTCAACTGTGTCTCTATATAAGTGACTCACTTCACCTTTTCATTCTGTTTCTGACGGATTCTCTTAAAAAGTGTCAGACGAAAAGCTTCGAGAATGAATACTCTACTTTCTGCAATTTTCAAATTCTGTACCACAAATCAACTCTTTACAACGTATACTTTAATTGAAGGTTATTAATTTTAATAACCACTTAAAAAATTGTGGTAAGCTTAAGCATAGGATTACCATATCTGATGAGGCAAAATCTCGGACGCATTTTTTGGTCATGTTCATACTTTTTAAGTATTGGCAGAGTTGTAACTTTGGTAAAAAATTTTTCCTCTTGCTTGCGAGTTTAAAATTTTTTTTTCCCTACTTGAAAATAGTTGGCATGGATTTGCCCGTTTCACTGTAGGAGGCCCGGCTTACTGCGAATTGAGATAGAGTGAAAATTCGTTGGCATGGATTTGCTCGACACGTCTATCAAAGGTCGCCCGGCTCCCACCTTGTGAATTGTCAACGCACTCGCCTCGAGCGTGATGGCATTGCAAAGACTAGGCGCTAGGCTATAAATGCAGCGTTTAATCTGCTTTTTCAGATCAGTCTGTAAACTGATCTCCCAATGGATATGCAACCACAATCAACCAATTTGTCAACCCGCCCTGCTAAGCAAAGCAATACGTCGTCGGTTGAAGTCTCAGTGCTTCTGCATGTGTTGGATTTGTTTTTTCTTTTTAAGGATAACGTTAATGAGTGGGTTACTTTTGCTTGTGACGGGACGGGCCCTGCTGATGAGTCCAAAAGGACGAAACGCGTCCAGGGATGGTCTCGTCTAAATTGGTTGGGTGGTATACTCATTATTGTTTCCTGGCATATTCATTTTAATAAATTGTTAATGCCCCTTACGCCCTTATGCTGCTTTGCCAATTAGTTGCAAGGTTTACAATTTCCCTAAAATTTGTCACTGTTGTTACGACGCAACCAAAAGTTGTTACTATTCTACTTGATTATTAACTTGTGTTTTGGGCCTCATTTCAGTAAAAATTACGTCATTGATTCGGACTCGACGAAACGTCTGGTTGTCTACCAATCAGAACGTTCCGCCATTCTCACCTGCTTCGTTCGCTATAAATACCTCGCCATCAACACCAGGCTTCATTCTAGCGATAACTCCTGATGAGAGCTAGACGAAAACGTTAGAGTTTTCACTTATTCTTTGCAAAAGAGTAATATGAAATGGTCGATAACTAAAGCTTTATTCAAATTTTGTACCACTTCTCATCTTTTCAAATATTGCTCTGAAATAACATTCGGTAATGTTGGAGCTCGTGTTGTGTTTCTCAAATAGAGGTGTTCTCCAAGAAAAAAGGTAATCACCTGTCTCGCTGTCACTAATTGTGCAACTCGCGGTAACTTGACGGAATCCATTCAAACAAATGGGACGGATTTGACCGAAAATCCTGAAGTTAATGTGCTGTTGACGCAGCCAATTGCTGTTCCAAAATCAAAAGTACCGTTTTTCATAGGAAATCGATTAAGCCTTAAGAAATCATTGCGGGGATTGTGCATAGCCGCCATTGTTTTTCAAAAGTTTCTGGATTCATCTTACTTGGCTTGTGTTCCTCTATGAAAATGAACTTGCGTGCAATTGAAAGAGCTAGCGACTTCAAAAGTTTTATATTGTTCAATTTTATGAAGTGCATCGAAGCAAAATTTCAAAAGTTATGGGTGAGAGAGTCGCCAAAGTATTTTCAGGAATATCTTATAGGTGGCCACATTTTAAAATGTTTCAAGACTTTATTTTTAGATAAATCTTTAACAGAATTTTGATACCTATTGCCAAAGAAGTGCGCTGTTGAGAAAGAATAGTGAAAATGTACAAAACAGCTTATTCTTGAAATTGCGATTTTATGATGTGCAGTCACCAAAATTTTGAGTTCTTTTAACTGGTAGGCTAGCGATACCAGAAAATATTTAAATCTTTATTCTTTGGTTAATCTTTTTGAAAATTTTTATATATAAACTCAAAGAACCATGCTTGCTCGGAACAACTGGTGAAAATGTACCAAAGAAATAATTTTTTCTAAAAATTGCAGGTTTTTTCAGTTTAGTAGGAAATTTGTTCAACTAGCTATGAAACATGACGTATTGCAACCAATTTCGATCATCCATTATGAACTAAGCCTTGACTAATTAGAAAAACATATGTTACAGAATCGGCTTCGGAAAAGAAAAAAATAAAATAGTTTTCGATTTCCGTGGCTCAACTAAACTAGCGCCCTTTGTTCTCGCTCGCCTTTATTTTTTTTCTATTTGGCATTTGATACCTTGAGGTTGAAATGCGACTCTTGTGCGTTTTTGCCTAAAACCCGGAGAGATTTGCGTTTTGATTGGCCGGCATCTCGCTCAAAACGGTATATAGTAACGTTTCAGCATTTCAAAATTAGCTGCTTAATTTGTGTTGCTCCACGAAGGTTGAATCTTGTTACTGCATTCAATTTATTTTACGAAGAAGCCCTCGGTGATTTTTTGCCCCTTGTTTTTATCTGCTATTGGAAGTTATTTTAACTGAGTGTTCTGCATTCCATTTTATTTAACTGATTTGCCCGCATCAAAAAAGTTTACACTTAGTTGTTGGGTTGAAGGAGCAAAGGCCCTGGAGTTCCTGCCGGGCACTTGTAGACAAATTTTCATTGACCGAAGATTTGTAACATTTACCGACGCGATGGCGTAGTGGTTAGAGCGTCCGCTTCGCAGTCGGTAGACCTGGGGTTCATTTCCCTTGTCGAGTCATACCAAAAGACTTTTAAAAAATGGCATCCGCAGCTTCCCTGCTTGGCGCTCGGCATTTAGGGGAGGTTGTGGAGAACAAGCCGGCAAGTTCGCTTGTTGTATCCTTGGGCAAGGCACTTAACAGGACGCCTCCACCTTTATGTGGCAGACAGGTAGCCCATAAACCTCGAAAAAGGCAACTCTCAAGCGAGTGCGGACTTCCCGTCCAAAGTTTAACGATACAATTCGCTTTCTCGTGGAGGATAAATATGGCAAATAAAACAAAACAAATCTCTTCAGCTTTCAAACGACACTGAGTTAGTACCTTATCGTAACGATGATACATAGAACTGAACTCTTTTTACTCAACACATTTTTGGGAAAATAAAAAGTTACACTATAGGTCTTGAGAAGTTCAACTTTTTTAGTAAAAACACTAATAGTAAAGGTGTAAGTCATACATTATTGGAATCGCCTTGAAATGCCCTTATAGCTCGTCCACTTTCATTTTGAAAGCTTAAAGAAATGTGGGACTCTCCAGCTGCTAAGTGATGAAGCGTCAACGAAAGCCTTTGTTCTGGTAAAATTAGTTTTCTATAGTTTGTCGTTTTAGTTATGCGAAGAGCTTTTACTAAATAAATGCTCGAAGCAATTCGTGCTCATTATCATGCAAATTTCCTGGCCTCTCATTCGGAGTTCCTATATTACATTGTTGCTGCTGTTCTAATTTACAGTTGCCTCTCTTTTATCAGTTCAAAGGCAGTCACTGCTCAAACTGTCACTTTGTAAACTGTGTGCTGAAGCTTGCTAAAATTTTTTTCTAGTTATATTAATATTACTTGAAAAATCCAAGCGTATCCACCAGAGATAATTTCAGAATGACCATCTCGACGACAATTTAAAATTACCACTGGCGACGCCTTAGCTTAATTCTAATACGTTTTAAATACACTCGATGTGCCTCTCTCAGCTCAGATGTTCATGGATTATTACATTCAAAGATTTTGTTGAATTCACTCCTATAAAGTTTCATTTTTTTGGAAAAGCTAAAATTACTCAAGAAAGCTTGATTGTTTGGGGAATAAAAAAGTATAAAATTCGTCTCATTAACGTTTAAGGTAAGCTTGTTGCCATTTGACCAGACAGAGTCAATATTGAAGAATGGTTTACAGCATTATCCTTTGAAGAAAATGTGAGTGACATCGGCAAACATGATATTTCCTTCATGCGTGCAATTTGGGATATCGTTCACATAAATCATGACCATTGCGGGTATGGAGTAGGTAAGATCATGATCTCCATTTCAAACTTTTCGTTACCGCTCTCGCAATCTTCGCGATGTGAAGCCAGCGCAGCTGTCTGAACTAACAGGCACTTTTTAACTCGGCATAACAGATGGCAAGCGGTGTTAATTGCACCGTGTTTGGGTGAAGCATTTTAACTATTTTTCTTGATAATACTTTCATGGAGCTACAGAGATGAAAGCTAACTATATGGAGGAAGGAAACGCCACTTTAAATCCCCTGGGAACGTCTATGCTGGGAATATAAAACGTAGCCAGCAGGGACCTAACAACGTTTCACTTAAATTTAAGAAACCAACATCACTGTGTGAAATCGCTTTGCATGGAAGACATTTCTGCTATTTGTTTAAAAATAGCTTGATATCAATAATGTCTTCCAAACTAAGGGAAATGCAAGGCTCCTTTGGCTATTCGTCAGCAATGAAAAGAGCATATAGACTAAAGGCGTAGCTAGACCTCGAAGTCACCAATTTGATTGCAATACGATGTGCACCAAGTCGTGAAACAGGTCCAACAGTTAATGCCCAATCTTTGTATTTTCAAAAACAATCACTACTTTAGCGTCGCCATCCTCCAGTTTAACTCAAATTCTATCCCTGTTAGCTGCATTAACTTTTCATCGACGTTCTCACATGTACCCATTAGATGTAGACGGGCAGTCGGATGAACCGATATTCTTAACCGCGACGTCACGGATGGGGCCCGACGGGCGACATAGTTAGTATTACATACCATCTGTGAAAGAAATGAAAGGTCGAAAGATGAAGTCATTATAAAAATGAAAGTACATGAGTATGAGTACATGAATGAATAAATAAGTATGCTCCGAATGATGTGTAGAAAAACTCATGAATGATAAAATCAGGCATGAATGTATACAAAAGATGACTGGAGTTGAAAGAATCACGGAAGTTATGAGAAGCCAAAGAATAAGATGATGTTATGGGCACGTGGAAAAAGCCAGTAAAGATAAAGCACGAGACATGCCAAGAAAAATTATTCATATCAAAAAAGATTGGTTGAACGAAGAAATAGATTGTATTCATAATAAATGACATAAGAAAAACCTGGTGGGAATTGATCTCCTAAACAGTGACACTGCGAAAATCGGAAAACTCCTGCCAGCAAGAACAAACATCGAGTCTCACAAATTGAAGAGACAAATGGAAAATGGAGATAAGACTAAGCAGCAAGTTCCACGTTACAACTTTATAAATAAAATGTCGGTGAGGCAGCTGACTACACTGAAAGTACATATTGAAAACACGGTTCACTTGAACAATGTGGGGACTGCTCAGAAGACGAGTCTTCAGCAAAATGCACATGCCTTATGTAGCAAATAGGGACAAATCTCTAAATCACTAAAGCAGCTTATAATGGTGGCCTCAATAATATCAGTTTGATAATGCCGCACGAGAAATATGAACTTAAAACAAATGTATAAACAAGCTACATCAAATTTTCTTCACAGCTACATTTGGCTTATTTGCAAGATTGGAAGACATATTTACGTGGTGCATCCAGCAAAGGAAAAAATGTACTTAGATAGAAAGTCGTAAAAACAATTTCAAGCCGGTAGTTCAACCTTGATTTACCATTTTGCCTCATGTAGAAATGACCAATTAAAAAATTACGTTACACTGAAAGCACAAGTTAATACAGACGGAAAGCACAGCATGATGGATTTAACACTTGGTGTAGCATAAGAAAAATCAAATAACAAAATAAACGTATAGTAATGCAAGAGGCCAGGGATGCACTTAGCAAACTGCAGACAGTGACACTGTTTCGACCTATCAGGTCTCTTCAGTGCTTATTGGTCACCAACTGCACTGAAAATAAACGTTTTTTACAACCTCTTAGCTATCATCTTCATTTAAAGTTAAATACTTGTTTTGTTTTATATCGTCACTGGAGGCAGTGGAGATCACACTAGCTGATTCCTCTTCAACACTGCTTGGCGATGATACAAGTTGATTCACATTTAACTTCGTTAGATTAGAATCCTTATTTGGAGCAATTTCAAAGTAGGAGCTCTCAGCATCCGCTTCAACCGTTTCTTTTTGTTTAAAGTTGATAGATGACATCAAGTTTCCAGTCTTGTCGTCAATCGTCGCCGTTGATGCAAAAACAGAATTCACGGTTGATACGTCATTTCCGACCGATGTAGTGGCGTCACATCCGATCGCAATACCGGCATCAGCGGCGAGGTTGTTTTCACCGGTTACGACTTTACTTTTTTGAGTGATAATTTTTTCAGAATTCGACGACGTCGGCGATTCAATCACCGAGCCAACCGAGGTTGCGTAATTAGGTTCTCGCATTAAATCTGGTTGTAAAGCTACGGGTTCTTGCATCCCTTCTAGAAAAGTTTCAGTAGCGAATTCAGAATCCGCCGCTTCGAACTCGAAAATGCTGTTACGATGTTCGCACATGACGTCGATCATCGGTGGAGTGCTTGGTACAGTGTCACTTTGCACGTGATTGAAAAGTACATCAGCAAGTAATTCGTCCGCATCTGATTGGTCAGCGCTCTTGCGTGATGTAGCGGTGGATTCAAACTGATTGGTCAATATCGATCCATTGCAGCTTCCATCTCCTTTCCATATATCGTTTGCTTGCAACACTTTAATCAGTTGGTCACGTAGTTCTCTGTCCTAAAATACGCAAAGCATGTCAACGAAAACCAAGCACCAAACGCAAAAATAATCAGTCGCAAGCAAGCGTTCCAGCTACGATTTAAGATCATATGGTACAGATAAGGTAAACTTTAAAAACAGAAGTTGTGGGGATTTTCGCCAATCACACTGTTGCTACAGATACTTAACTTTCACTCCTGAAGTGCTGGTGTTCGCAAAACTACACTTTATCATGTTAACCCGTTGCTAGCAAATTTCAACCTAGCCAGCTAACCTGTACATTTAACTTTCTCCATAGAATTGAATGCCTCTTGAAGTAATCCAACAACCAAAATGTTGAGTGTAAGCTACTACCTGGCCCAATCAGATCGTGCCACGACATTACAACGTCGGTTCTCGCATACTAAATGGTCAAGCGTAAAGGACAATAGTTTTAAATATGTCAACTTAGCTCTTGATGCTCAAAACCAAAAAATTTGCAAGTCCCTTCACGCTGAGCAATTTGCATGTAAACAATTAAATCCCTAACAATAACTTGGAGGCTGTTTGTTATACAAACTTCTTCTGAGCTCGACAAAACAAACCGAATTCTGGGTGTACGGTATATTACAGCCTCTTGATCTGAAATGACTTTGTTCTTCAACTGCTTTCTCATGCTTATAGGGACACCACTCACCAAGCCTGAAAGTTAATAGATTTTTATCAGCTTCACAGCGCATGTTAGGACAACGCTATTTAGCCAAATCCTTCACGTGCGCACTATACGTCATTACACGTCCGATTGGAAGCACTATAAACCCCGATTGCCTTCGTAATGCGATCACACCACGACATCTTCCACTATATATCAAGATTTTCCAGTGGTTTCCTTTTCTTAGCGTTATCAACCTTTCCAAGATCGAACGCCTTCGCCGAACGACTAATCGCGCCACCACTGGCTCCCTCTCGTTCTTCCCTATTCCACTTCCTCTCTCTGAGACGTCTCTACTTTCCCTACGAGTCACCCTGACTCATTTCGCCATGTTTTCTTGCAAGCGGGGCCTTTGTTTCCCAAATTCCTTTTCTATTTCAGGGTTGATCAGACTTGGAAGTGAAACCAAGACTTTCCGGGTTTTCCTGGAGAGCTTTTGCGTCCACTCACCCACTCATGCTTTCTCCAACTTTTGCTAGCGAGGTTCTCCATGCTTGCCCTCCTCTCCTCCTTGGAACCAGCCTTCCTTCACGGTGGAGTCCACCCTTTCCTCATCATGCTCCCGCTCTGACTTTCCCTATTTCTCACCAAGGTGCGCTTGTGCTCACCTTGACCATTCGGGTGAAGCATAAGTGAAAACTGGCCGAAGAAAAGCTCTATAACAAAGAGAGGGGGACTCCTTAGTGGGACCCCATGAGGAAGCAGAGATACAGCGTAAGGCCTTGAGACGAGGGAAGAACTTGGTCTTCAGCGAAGATACATGTTTAGAAAAGGAAAGAGTGCGGCGGTCGAAAGTTGGAGTGCGATTGAAATGGAGGCGGGAGTTGAACAAGAGAACATGGGACTGGAGATTAGCTTGGTGGGGATCCACCAAGAAGAGGCCTCACATTTGCTCGGATTGAGAGGAAGACACCAGTACTCCCACCAGCGCTCAAGTCGAATCAGAGCTCCTTGTGTAGCCTCCACCGCAGTACGGACCGAGAAGAGGAGGACCAAATGGCCAGATCGTCAGCGTAAAGAGAGCAGCTGACGGAAGAAGACAGAAAAATAAGATCATTGATGAAGAGAGAGAAAAGTACAGGGCCAAGAACGGATCCTTGCGGAACACCTCGACGGACTCGAAAGAATGACTTTTGTGATTTTGAAAAACCATGCAAGCAAGCCTATCAGAAAGGAAAGATCAAGTCCAACCAGCAAAGCAAAGAAGGAAGCCAGCCGAAATAAGTTTATGAAAAAGGGCGGCATGCCAGACAGAGTTTTGGAAAGCTTTGGAAAAATCGATAGTAGCAAAAATCGTCCGAGAGTCCGCCTTGGGTTTGGTAAACCCATCCGAAATGGACTGAGAAAGGTACAGAATTTGATCAAAAGTAGACCGTCCAGGGCGGAAACCGGCCTGGCGAGGAGAGAGAATAGAGTTAGACTCCAGAAAGAAGAGCAAACGGGATAGTATGATGCGTTCAAAAGCGTTGAGACGCAGGAGGTGAGAAAGATAGGCCGGAAAGAAGCAAGAGAATCATGGGGCTTTCTTATCTTATGGATGAGAATAATGTAAGACGTCTTCCAGATGGAAGGAAAGGAATGCAAAGACCAGGGGATATTGAAACTGTGTACGAGAAAATCCATGCCAGAGCAAGGAAGGTGCTATAGCATCAAATAGGCGACTTTGTCTGGGCCGCCAGTGGTGATGGACAAGGAGAGGTTTGTGGCACCCGCAAGAAATTCAGTGGGTGCGAAGGGGAAGCAGGAAGATGAGTGAAACTCCTCCGGGCCCATGGCTAGGCGGAGCTTGGAAAGTTAGCCTCTGGCTCTGCTGCGTAGGGCCTTTGGCTGGCAAACAGAAAAGTGGGATCTCAGAAAGTCGACGAAGACCGAAGCCGACTCCCTGGGACACAATCGGTAGGGAAAGTTAGAAAGGAGAATCATGAAGCAGAAGAGCCAGCGACATAGCAAAGAAGAGTACACAAATTTAGGGTCATACTTAGGGGAAAGATGAGTACGTTGCCTTTCATGCCTCAGCCTTGGCCTTGGGGATGACAGACGAGGCATGCTGGAAAGTAGAGATTTAAGCCTGACGATCTTGATCACTTCTATGAGCGGCAGCAAAAGCCTTACGTCTTTCAATAACCGCTTCTTCCACTTCAGCGGACCGCCAAGCTTGAAGTTGGTGTTTGTTGCGGCCAAAAGGAATGGAAGATTTGGCCACATCAGTGTCAGAGAAGTAAAGAGAGCAGCAGCAGCAGTAGAAGAAAGAGAAAGGGACAAGTATTCCTGTGCAAATGGAGAGTGAGAGCGGAAGCAAAAGATGAAATCGCCTCAACAAGCTTTCTGAAAATTGAAGGGGGACGTTCGTTGTGGCGAAAGATCGGAAAAAGAGGGACGGTTAGTAGAATTGGAAGGTGATCGAAGCCTAAGTCCAGAAGCTCCTCCCATGAACAAGAGAGAGCGAGAGAGGAGGGAGCAAAGGAGATGTCAGGAGAAGAGCGACTGCCAGAGGAGCGATGGAAAAGAGTAAATATGTCAGGGTTATTGATGGGAAGGAGGCCAGAGGAGATGACCCTATCGAATACTTTCTCTCCACGGAAGTCAAAAGTATCTTTTGAGTCCCAGAGGGGGTGATGGCAATTGAAGTTTTACAGAATGAAGAGATTTCTGGAAGAAAGAATGGATGGAGAAAAAGAGTCGGTTCTGCTATCCGTCGGAGAATAGCAAATAGGGGGAGCATAAACATTAAGGAAAGTGAGCGAGGAGAAGTTGTTTAGTGAGATGTTGATCCCTACATAATGAGAGTAGGGGTCAAGCGAAGAAAGAGAGGAGGTAGAAAGTTCAGAGAATATACAAGCTAGAGAAGGATAAGCCCTGCCTGACAAAAATAATGATGCCGCCGCTAGCGTGCGTGGCATTGGGAGAGAGAATGCCAGGCCGGGAGTGGGTGCGACTAGATTGCAGAGCGAGAAGCCGCCTCAACGTGGTAGTGCTATCCCCGATCCCGTTTGAATTGGGTCAAAATAACTGTTGGCCTTCCGGAGGGTCCAAGTTACTCCGGGCACTCCCCTCCTTTCGTCTTCGCTGCAACGAAAGCAGCCTACTGTTAAATTCTTATCTGTCGAGAATGCTTCATTTAGCGCCTGAGATCATCCGACCCAGGACACCTCCCATCTCATTGTGCGTTGTCAAGCTACGAACTCTTTGCGCCGCTCGCTCTTTGGCGACTCTCTGTCTCTCTACGACCTCTGGTCCAGGCACAGCAGAGTTGCCTGACTTCTGGGGCTCCATGGTCTTCCGCCATGCCCCCAATTCTCTAAAGGGGTCGGGTAACAAAACAACATGCATCAAGCCTTCTTTCGCTGCTAATTGAAATGCGTTGCAATTGTTTTCAGTGGTGCCATCCCCCCGTCAACACGACCACCTCCCTGTCGCCTCATTGATGGTCAGTTTATCAAGTTTCCACTACAGCAGTTATCAATGTTACTCAAACAAATCACTTCACCTTTCCTGCAAGGTCCAGGGCGGTAAGTCCGTCGTTGTTTTTATAATATGCCAACGCACCATGTTCAATAAGCAGGCACGCGGTGGCGCTATGCTTCCACCTCACAGCTTCGTGCAATGGGGAATCGCCACGTCGGTTACGTAAATTCACAGAACATCCAGCCTGTGACACAAGAAAGCTGAATTTGTTGAGCAGAGGTGAACTTCATAAATCCGAAAATTTTGTTTTGTCGACTGCGAAAACGCAGTTCTCAACCCTCACGCTGCACCTGACAGTAAGGTACGAGAATCAAACTAAATTTTCATCACGGTTTGGCCAAAGTCGCACCATTGTGGTAAAAATTCTCACCTAAAGCTTAGTTAAATGGTACAAACCTGGAGTAAAAGTGTCGCACAGTTAATGTGACCGTTCATGGCACACTTGAATATTGGTGTGCTTCCATCATTATCGCGAACGTCCCAAGACTCTCCAGCTTGTACGAGTGCTTTCACGATCTGCGAGAAAAATACACGTAATGCCGAAATAATAACTGCTGGTTTTTCTGTAATTACGAAGTTGTATCACTAGTAATGCTGTGAATGTATCGACATAAATTCTCTTTGACTTCCAATTCACTAAGTTTTATGTGACATTTGGCCTCATTCTCAACCAACGCCTCAGGCTCGGGCATTAAAATCACATTTCCATAAAGCAAGAGGGTATTAATAGATACATCAATAGCCTGTCGACAAGCGTGATTGATGAGCGAGGCACAGTAACGGTAAATGCGCCATGGTAGGTGAGATCACTTGTAATGCACTACGAGTGTGTGTTGCTCAAAAAATAGTCTGATATTCGGTCCACAAAAACGCTGCCGCAATTGATCTGCAAACTATTTAGAGGAGGAAATAATACTGCATTAAGAGAAATAATAACTAGATCTTTTACTCCCAATCTGTTAAACACAAGGCACGAAGGGGGGCTCGAACCCCTACAAAACTACATTTAAACCAATCAGTCGAATAACGATCATTACACGCAAATTTTTGGGAGTACAGAAAACCCTCATTTATCGCGGTTAATGCGTTCCAGACCCCAACGCGATAAGTGAAAAACCGCGAAGTGGCGGTACTACAGAATTCCTGGCGCCTTTGGGCTAATACAGGTATACAGTACATGAACGCTTTCTTTTCGACACATATTCATGCACACCAGTATTCATGAACTCTTACTCTTTTGAAAACTGAAGGATAAAGAACACGGAAAATTAGAAATGTTTTCTGTTTTGGCATGGCGCTTAGGTGTCATTGTAAGGATTAACAATACAGTACTGCAATCACAAATAATGTACTGTACAACACTTACAATCTAAGATACACGAGACACAGTTAACAAGGTGAACGAGAATGGCGCCATTATGCGCAGACAATCAGCGATGTGATACGCAGCCAATCAAAAAAAAAATACCGCGATGCACTGAAGCCGCGAAACTTGAACCGCGAAGTAGCGAGGGCTGCACCAATCAACAGCCGCCTCAACGTGGTGGTGCGGTCCCCGGCCCCGTTTGGGTTGGGTCGAAATGGCTGTTGGCCTTCCCGAGGGTCCCAGTTACCCCGGGCACTCCCCATTCATTTTTTCGCTATGCTGCCCCCTGAACGACCGCAGAAGGGCAGCACACAGCATCTTTAAAATCGGTCGCCTGTTCTTACTTTTTCTTCTCTCCTGCCCTACTCTTGCCCTCCTTCGTCTCCTCATTCTTCTTCTTCTCCTGATGAGCGGTAACGTTCATCCTAACCCTGGCCCCATCTTTCCTTGCTCTGTGTGTGCTGGAAATGTGACCTGGCGGGGCAAGTCGGTGCAATGCTGCGCTTGCTCCAAATGGGTCCATCTAAGGTGCTCACAACTTTCTTTATCTAACTTCAGAGCTCTTGGCAGCTCTCACTCTTGGAGCTGCCCCCCCTGCCGTAACACTGTGACTCCCCCCTCCTCGGACTCCTCCGGCACGTATACCTCCACTGTGGAATCTGACCCCCCTCTGCTAATGCTGCACTCTTGCCCCACCCTCGTCTCCAAACTTCTTATCCCCCATCTGCCCATCTTATATCTCCTTCCCCTGCCCTTCCACCACCGTCCCTTGCTCCTGGCTATACTTCTGCACCTCCTGCCTCCTCTCCTCCCCCTGACTCTCTCAGGGTTCTTCAATGGAATGCTGGAGGTCTTCGAGCCAGGAGCACTGAACTACTTCACTTTCTTTCATCCCATCCTGTCGATCTTATCTGCATTCAGGAATCCAATCTTAACTCCTCTTCCTCTTTCCGGATTCCTGGATTCTCTGTTCTGCGTTCTGATCGTACTCACTCCCGGTCTGGCATTCTCTCTTCTGATGCCTCGCATGCCAGTGGCGGCGTTGTCATTTTCGTCAGACAGGGCCTATCCTTTTCTGAACTTTCTACCACCTCTCTTTCTTCGCTCGATCCCTACTCTGATTATGTAGGGGTCAACATCTCTCTAAACAAATCCTCCTCGGTGTCATTTCTTAATGTGTATGCCCCCCCTATTCGCTCCTCCCCAACGGATGGCAGAACCGATTCCTTCTCTCCCTCAATTCTTCCCTCCTCCAGAAATCTCTTCATTCTGGGGGACTTCAATTGCCATCACCCGCTTTGGGACTCAAGAGGTACTTCCGACCCCCGTGGGGAGGAAGTATTCGACTGGGTCATCTCCTCAGACCTCCTCCCCCTCAATGACCCTGACACACCCACCCTTTTCCATCGCTCCTCCGGCAGTCGCTCCTCTCCTGACATCTCCTTTGCTCCTTCTACTCTTGCTTTTTCTTGCTCCTGGGAGGTGCTTCAGGACCTGGGTTCTGACCACCTACCAATTCTTCTATCTATCCCTCTCTCTCCGGTCTTTCACCCCAACGAGCGCCCCCCTTCCTTCAATTTGCAGAAAGCTCGCTGGGATGACTTTGCCTCCTACTTTGACTCTCACTGTCCTACTGAAGAGGAATACTCGTCTCTTTCTCTTTCCTCTGCAGCTGCTCTCTTTACCTCTCTGGCAATGAATGCGGCCAAATCTTCCATTCCTTTCGGCCGCATCAAACGCCCTCCTAAAGCCTGGTGGTCTGCTGAGGTGGAAGAAGCGGTTGGTGAAAGACGCAAGACTTTCGCTACTGCTCACAGAAGAGATGAAGATCGCCAGGCTTACATCTCCGCCTCTCGACGTGCCTCGTCGGTCATTGCCAAGGCCAAGGCTGAGGCATGGCAGACGACCTGCACTTCTCTTTCACCTAAATCTAACCCTAAATCTGTGCACTCTCTTCTTCGCTCTATTGCTGGCTCTCCTTCCTCGTCTTCTTCCTCTCCTAACTTTCCTAACTGTTCCTCTCCCAGGGAATCGGCTTCGGTCTATGCCGCTTACCTGAGGTCTCACTTTTCCGTGTCTCAGCCAAAGGCCCTGCGCAGCAGAGCCAGAGGCTACCTCACTGAGCTCCGCCGAGCTACGTGCTCTGTGGAGTCTCACTCGTCCTTTTGCTCTCCCTTCTCTCCCGCTGAATTTCTTGCGGCTGCCTCCAACCTCTCCTCATCCACTGCCACTGGCCCAGAAAAAGTTGCCTATCCCATGCTAAAGCATCTTCCTCGCTCTGGCATGGATTTTCTTCTTCACATCTTCAATCTTTCTTGGTCTTCACATTCCTTTCCTTCCATCTGGAAGACATCTTCTATTATTCCCATACATAAGATGGGAAAGCCTCTCGACTCTCCTGCTTCCTTCCGGCCTATCTCTCTCACCTCCTGCGTATCAAAGCTTTTTGAACGCATCATACTATCCCGTCTTCTCTTTTTTCTGGAATCTAATTCCATTCTCTCTCCCCGCCAGGCCGGTTTCCGCCCTGGACGGTCTACACTTGATCAAATTCTGTACCTTTCTCAGTCCATTTCGGATGGGTTTAACAAACCCAGGCCGGGCTCTCGGACGATCCTGTCTACTATCGATTTCTCTAAAGCTTTTGACTCTGTCTGGCACCCCGCCCTTTTCCACAAACTTATTTCGGCTGGCCTCCCTCCTTGCTTTGCTCGTTGGACTCAATCTTTCCTTTCTGACAGGCGCGCTTGTGTGGTTTATCAAAATCACAAAAGCCGCTCCTTTCGAGTCGGTCGAGGTGTTCCGCAAGGATCCGTTCTTGGCCCTGTACTTTTCTCCCTCTTCATCAATGATCTTCCGGCTTCTCTGCCTTCTTCCGTCAGCTGCTCTCTTTACGCTGACGATCTGGCCATTTGGTCCTCCTCCCCCTCGGTCCCCACTGCGGTGGAGGCCACACAAGGAGCTCTGTTTCGATTGGAGCGCTGGTCTGAGTACTGGTGTCTTCCTCTCAATCCGAGCAAATGTGAGGCCTCCTTCTTTTCAGTGGATCCCCACCAGGCTAACCTCCAGCCCAACCTCCTCCTACTCGGCTCCCGCCTCCGTTTTAATCCCACTCCAACTTTTCTTGGGGTCACCTTCGACCGCACTCTTTCCTTTTCTAAGCATGTATCTTCGCTGAAGGCCAAGTTTTTCCCACGTCTCAAGGCCTTACGCTGTATCTCTGCTTCCTCTTGGGGCCCCTCTAAGGAGTCCCTCTCTGTTCTGTATAAATCTTTTCTTCGGTCCCTTCTCACTTACGCTTCACCCGGATGGTTTCCTTTCCTAAGCGCTACCAATATCACCAAATTGGAACGCCTTCACCGAGCGGCCAGTCGCGCCATCACCGGCTGCCTCTCGTCGTCCCCTATCCCTCTACTACTCACCGAGGCTTCTCTACCTCCCCTACGAGTCACTCTGACTCACTTCACTCTTTTTTCTCATGAGCGGGCTCTTCGTCTCCCAACCTCCTTTCCCATCTCAGGTTTGGCCAGACTAGGAGTGAAACCAAGACTCTGCAGATCGTCCTGGAGAGCTTTTGCGTCCACTCACCCGCTCATGCTTCCTTCTACTTGTTCTAGGGAGGCTCTTGTTGCTTGCCCTCCCTGTCCTCCTTGGAATCTTCCCTCGTTCACGGTGGAGTCCACCCTTCCCACTCCATGCTCTCGCTCTGATCCCCCTCACTCTCGCCAAGGTGCGGCTCTCGCCCACCTTGACTCTCTTCCTCCTCATGATCTGGTACTCTGGACAGACGGCTCTGTTCCTTTTCCTTTTGGCAAGGGCGGCTCCGGCGTTCTTGCCAACTGCTCTCTCTGTGACACTGAGGCCACTCTTTCCTTTTCGGCAGGCCCAGTTTGTTCCAGTTTTTCCGCTGAAGCCTGCGCCATTCTGCACGCTCTTTGCTGGTCTCGGCAACACCATAAAGTCTGCCATTTTTCTTCTCTTCTTCTCCTGTCTGACTCTCGTTCTGTCCTCGCCACCCTGTCCTCTCCTCCACCTTTCCTGTTATCTCAAACTCTGTGGCAGATCTGGCAGGAACTGTTCTTCTTCTCCTCCTGTTCTATCAGGCTACAATGGGTCCCCGGACACTCGTTTCTCCCGGGGAACGACACAGCTGATGAGCTTGCCAGACGGGGAGCGCTGCTTGCGCCCTCCGCAATCCCTTGTAGTCTCTCTCCTCTTATCTCTCGTATCCACTCTCGTCTTATCTCGGACTGGAGGCGTACTGTCTCCTCAAAGTATTTTGACACACAGGTTCCCTCAATTTCCACTGAGGAACTTGTGCTCCCTCGTCATGCTCGCTGTGTCCTCTCTCGTCTTCGCTGCAATGGACACAGCCTTCTTTTAGGTTCTTATCTCTCCAGGATTGGCAGAATCGAGAATCCTTCTTGCAGCGCCTGTGGACACTCGTTCCAGGACATCTCTCATCTCATTCTGCACTGTCCAGCTACGGACTCTTTGCGCCGCTCACTCTTTGGCGACTCTCTGTCTCTTTATGACCTCTGGTCCAGACCCTGGGGAGTTGCCCGGCTTCTGGGGCTCCATGGTCTTCCGCCATGCCCCCATCCCTCGGAAGGGGTCGGGTAAACAACAACAACAACAACAACAACAAGTAGCGAGGGAACACTGTAAATCATCACTTAATCGGTTAAGACCCAAAATTTACTCGAATCTGTTTGTTTCACCTGTTTTGCAAAAGATTAGTTCCGACGCTCTCTTTAGTGGCATCGTCGCCTGAAATCGAAAGGAGCGAGAACGCACAGCATTTCATCACTAAAGCGTAACCACACACAATGCACGATTTTGAACATTTTTCTTTCTTATGCATTTTTACACGAAAATTCATATCCACTTAATTATTTTTGTATATGGTGATACACCCATTTTTGCGAATAAAAACGTATAAAAAATGTAAAACGGTTTTGGTATGTACTTTGCGGACAAAACCGAAAGCTCAGACTACAACGTATACTGTGTAACACCATATAAATAACTACGCAGAAAAAATTTCGGTACAAATATGCACGAGAAAAAAAAGTACGAAAACCGTACAAAAACGTGTACTGTGTGCATTCACCGACTCACGAATTAGCTCGTCGTCTGGCAATGAAACGCAGTACCTTCCGGCTCTTCCCGATTTTAGGCGACGTTACTGAAGAATGCGTCGCGAAAAACTTTTTGCAAAACAGGAAAAACAAACAGATTAGAGAAGATTGTCGGTAGGAAAATGACGGAAGAGACCGGTGGTTGCACACTAGGAAAGCTATGGCTGGGATTTTTCTTGAAGATTGTCAGACAAAAAGCATTGAAAAGATACTATTGAAAGCAATCTTAAGCGTTGTCCTACTAATCCACCTTTTCATAGCCATAGAGTGCAGCTAAATGGAGAGCAGTTTGTCCTGTTGTCTTCATTTTAAGATCGACTTTCGCACCATGCTCAAGCAAAAGTGAAGCCATCTGATAATATCCAAGCTTGCAAGCAACAATGAGAGGGGTCATTCCTTCATTGCTGATTGAGTTGGCGTGTAAGAAAACATCCTGTAACCAAACAACATAATTACGAGATGACTCTCAAAAAATAAACAACGTTGGAAATCATACTGATAGTAACAAAAAATGTTAATTGTGCATTGTAATCACCAACACTGATTAATGACTGCAGGAATCTGGGAGAAAAAGTTTGATGGCTGGCAATGCTATGAAACGTGGTAGATCGCAACAACCGGTTTTCGAAAAGACGCAACAGAGGGCGAAAGAGGCTATTATGCTAATACATTTTGCAAAGTTCGTGCTTGGTTTAGTTCAGCAAGCATGCAGTTGCAGTGCAACAAAATATCTACGAGTACAACAGGTTGATCTGTCCGTTCACAAGACTCTTTCCCAGATCCGTAGGTGGTTTTATAGCAATTTGATCATACCGCTGCTTCAGGACATTTTATTACAATGTTTTTCATCTTTTGCTCAGTGATTTACTGTCTTTTGCTCAGTGATCTACTGTCTTTTGCTCAGTGATCTACTGTCTTTTGCTCAGTGATCTACTGTCTTTTGCTCAGTGATCTACTGTCTTTTGCTCAGTGATTTACTGTCTTTTGCTCAGTGATTTACTGTCTTTTGCTCAGTGATCTACTGTCTTTTGCTCAGTGATCTACTGTCTTTTGCTCAGTGATCTACTGTTAACTGTCAACCCAGTGTTCACGATAGGAAAGGAGCGCAGCCTGATTCTTCCGGTCTCCAGGGATCATTTCAAGAATCATTTACAGAGCTATCATGTTAACAGTTTCGACGAAGCCAAATCGTACATCGGCATGCCTGATACCAAAGTCTTATGCTTTGCTATAACAATCTCACACACATAACGATGCAGCCAGTTACCGCGCATTGAATACTGCTAAGTACCTTACATTGGCTCGCAGCCAAAGCTGTATATTGCAGCTTGAGTTGCAACGGCAAAAAGAAACCTATGTATTATCTAGCGAAACGATTGGATAGGGCAAAAAAACCATCCGACTTTCATTATGATTAATTGAAATACATGTTGCCGTTAACGCTGCTGCATGTATGACCATTACCTATCATTTACATAAAAACTAGCCGGCTCTGCCGGCGTCGCCAGCAGGGCAAACACAACCAGTAACGCGGGGTTAAGAATATCGGTTTAGCAGGATCTCCGGCTTTACCCAATACGTAGCTGTCAGAACAGCAATGAAAAGTTAATGCTTTTTCTGCACATCCAATTCTCGTTGTTAAATCAAATGAACTTTTAAAAACGATCGAGTTAAAAACTTTTGTGGCCACAACAGGCATATCCTTTTACTCCTAGGACACCGATCTCTGTATCCCTTTAAATGAGCAGCCAACAGGGATAGAATTTGAGTTAAACTGGAGGATGGCGACGCTAAAGTAGTGATTGTTTTTGAAAATACAAAGATTGGGCATTAACTGTTGGACCTGTTTCACGACTTGGTGCACATCGTATTGCAATCAAATTGGTGACTTCGAGGTCTAGCTACGCCTTTGGTCTATATGCTCTTTTCATTGCTGACGAATAGCCAAAGGAGCCTTGCATTTCCCTTAGTTTGGAAGACATTATTGCTATCAAGCTATTTTTAAACAAAATAGCAGAAATGTCTTCCATGCAAAGCGATTTCACACAGTAATGTTGTTTTCTTTAATTTAAGTGAAACGTTGTTAGGTCCCTGCTGGCAACGTTTTATATTCCCAGCTTAGACGTTCCCAAAGGATTTAAAGTGGCGTTTCCTTCCTCCATATAGTTAGCTTTCATCTCTGTAGCTCCATGAAAGTATTATCAAGAAAAATAGTTAAAATGCTTCACCCAAACACGGTGCAATTAACACCGCTTGCCATCTGTTATGCCGAATTAAAAAGTGCCTGTTAGTTCAGACAGCTGCGCTGGCTTCACATCGCGAAGATTGCGAGAGCGGTAACGAAAAGCTGTAAATGGAGATCATGATCTTAATCTATACCCGCGAAGGCGATAATCTTAATGCATTAACCAACACTGATAACACTTACCAACAAAGTATGATTTCAAAAACTATTATTCGTACTTTTTAGGAAACAAAGCCAAAAACAATGGTAGTCGTTTTTACAAAAACCGCCATGAACTATTTGGTGGTAGGCCCATTTCATAACTTGGTGGGCCTTCTTTCGTATTTATATTTGTGACAGGAACTTCTCTGGCTGCACTATTGGCCCTGGTTCTGGCATGGCGAGAAATGGGCCCACGCCTCCCTTAAACGTTGTGCACCTTAACCCAGTACACCTATCGAGTTATTTTCTAGCAAAAATAATACCTGTAGCCCTAATTTTACAAATTAATAGACCTATTGTTTTATTTTGATTTTTTCGTAAATTTGGTATTTTGTAACTTCTTACTTTGCCTCTAATAGCGACCTCCCATTATAAAATAAAGATTAATCTTACTTACAAACAGCATATCAATTACAAATATTCATCCATTTTTTTCCTAAAATGCAGGGATCAAAACTAATTGAACATTGTGAGTGGGCATCACAGCGCCCCCAATCATAAATTTGAAGTGATCTTATTAACAAAAAGCGTTTCGTCTAACGGATAATCAGCTCCAATGATACTGACTACTCAAATTAAGCATAACAAAAATACATTTTTTTAAAAAAAATATAAAAAAAAACACTTTAAGACATTTTACAGGATTTTTAAAAAAAAGCTGAGGTTATTACGAAACTGAAATTACAGTAGAACGCCGATTACCCGAACTAATTGGGACTAAGGGTGGTACGAAAAATCGACTTTTTCGGATAATCGTATAGCAATACCAACATAGCAGCGCACTGCCAGAGAAAAAACGCTCACTCCTTTTTCTAGTTGGTCTATAATCTCAAGTTTCGTCTCAATCGTTACTACATTCCATTTTCTTTTCATGGAAGACATAATCACTAGATTAGTTTGAAACTTAAAATCTTTTGCACTTAAACACCGTTTGTTATCAATTGCTTTTTGGTGTTGGCACCTCACGTCAGACAGTGATTACTCATGACAAGAACGTAGATGCGCCTTTTATGAAGTTTGTCAGAGCAGTGTTCGGATAATCGGCGTTGTACTGTAGATAAAATATGCAATGATATGCCGCCAGGTGATTCAACTTTATAGAAACTTTTCAAGAATAATTGGGAGACAAAGATATTGCGTTGGTTTATTGGTCTGCAGGAGCTCACATCATAGCTCTATATTTTGTTTCACTTGATCAATGTGCCTCAACTTACAATTAGGCAGGCACGTGACACTACTATAGGCCTACAAAGGTGAGACAACGTGGAGTCTCCTACACTTCAATTATTGTAATTTTCGTACTTGCCATTGCATTGCTAAAAAAACAGGTTAATACTGGGTCGGTAGTGATGTAATACATCATTTTGCTTTAAAAAACATCTCAGCAATTTACATTTGCTTGTATAATGAGAGTGAATGTCGTTGTCAAAAGATCAAAATGTTGTAAACATTTTTTTTATCAGCAGCAGCTTGCTAATAAAAAATAAGAAGCTTGTAATTGTGCTTCCACGGTGACTATTTTCGGACACAATGAAGAAAGCAGTCTAAAATCAAGGGTTAATTGTAACGTCATCTTCATCCTTCAGCCTGTAAAAGTTCTACAAGTGGGAGGCCAACTTTTGTTTTGAGGATAAAACTGTTTTCCTCCGTCAGTAAGTACAAATTAAAAAAAGTTTTGTTATGACGTCACAAATCCCTTTATGACGTTCATGTTTGGTAGTTCCGGAGGAGTTAAAGCGAACGGGGACACAAAGAAATTCAACTTTATAAAATAGATGCCACACATTTTTCAGACCTGTACTGGTGGTTGGCACTTGAAGCACTGGCACAATGGATGGCACTTTTCGGTGGTAGGTTTCGGTGTCGAGTCCCAGCCGCATATAAAAGAGACCATATTGATGTCGTCATCCGAGACTGCGCGGAGAAGTTTTTCAACCTTGAAACCAAACGAAGTAGCGAATTAAATATCATTCTGTTTCAGGAAAACTTTTATTCATACAACAACCTAAAACTCACTTCACAATTGCCGGTTTTGCTGCCGCAGTTCATTCCTGCCATAAGCAGTGCGACCAAGCAGAACAACCTGTTGTATAGCGCTTTCACATGGCACAACAAACCACGTCATCATCGCCCTCGCAATGTGCGGTATAAAGCGGAGTTAAATTACATCACTAAAACATTAGTTCTTGTTTTTCGAAAGTGATATCTAACAGTAGCTTCACTTCCAAAAAGATTTGGACTTATATCAAATGTCGGTGACGCTGCTTAGTACAAGGCGCTGGCTCCAGACCTAAAGATTGCGCATTGAACGGAGCCATGAATTTTATGATGTAGTATCTTCAGGAAAGGCTCAATTAACATGGACTTGATAGGAAAAATGCACGGCGCCAGCCAGTGCCTATTGCAACGCTGGAAAAGCCAAAGTTGTTGGATAAACACCTGTACACTGCATGTATAATTACACGGGTAGCTAACATCTCTCCTCATCTTCTACCGAGCTCCTTCCTAAGGTTTTTAGAGAATACATGTACAGTAAACATACTAGATTTTAAAGTCGACAAAAGTCGTAGAGAGTTTGCAATGGTTCTGCTCCCACTCCTTACCTATCTCCCAGGAAACAGGAAAGATATTCATTAACCAACTAATGCCACTATGATATACCATGACAGTCAACTTTTTCACATTTCTCAGTACAGAATAGTACTGTATCGGTAATATGCTGACCTGTTTATTGATGATCTCCTCTTCTGTGACTGAAGTTGTTTTGGTTGTGTAGGTTCTTGAACTTTTTTCCACGGCTGGTTTACTGCTAGTAATACGTTCGAATTTTTTCTAAACGAACATTTTTCAATCAATACTGCTATTCTTATGCTATTAAAGATCAGCGCAACGTATGATCGTGTATAGCCTAAATAATGCAGTTTAAGTGACAACGATGTGGTGCCTCTCCCAGTATGCTTCCACACGAGCAACTTGAACATAAAGCAATGAATTTCAGGCAGCCTGCGAAACCCTAACTTAAAATCAAACTTCAAAACACGCGCAGCATACAGCTTGGAGTACCTCAACTTTGGTGACGATCTGCGTAGTGTTGGGTTCAGTGTAGCGTAGGGCTTGTGACACTTGGCTGTTGTGGCTCACATTCAAAGGAGTTACTTTGCGTTTGTTGGTCTGATGAGGATCGGCGCCATACTCCATCAAGCAAGTCACAATTGATACTAATGACAGAAACGAGTGTTAAGCTATATCGACATCAACAGAAGATTCAGTCATACGACTCTAGCACACGCCTTGACGAGTCTATATCCACCAAATCACTAGAGATGTGGTATCATTTAAAAATAAAATGCCAAACGTACAATGGTGCAGAAACGATTTTGGTTAAATGTGGAAACAGGTAAAGCTGCTCCCTGAACATCACTAAATTGTTTGAAACAACATTCATTAAAAGCCTATTTATTGCTTCTAAACCTCTTCCCCCCGTAGCTTGATTGTAATTAGTGACAACGACAATATTTAGTTTTGCAGAAATACTCACGGTATCCCCACTTCGATGCGATATGCAGCGGCGAGTCTCCCACATCATTGGCAGCGTTTACTTTTACAACGGTTGAGACGGGATCGTAAAATAGTAACGCCTTCACACACTGTAAATACAAAGGTGTCCATAAAGTGCCAGCACCATTACAAGTACTGTATATATTGCTCAGAAACTATATAATGGAGTAATGCGTTTTTTTACAGAGTTTTCTGCATAACTTCAGGTTTACATTTATTGAGAGCACTTCATGGCATAATCTCTACATGAGCAACTCTTGTCCACCTCTCAATGTCAAGACGATATCCCATCTCCCTCCATGCACGCTGCAGCATCTTAACGTCAGCTGTTTGGACAGCTTCAACAATGCGTGTACTAAGTGTGGTGAGACAGGATTTATGGAGAGCCTTATGATGGTAAAGCCGTTTATGGAGGACCTTATCAATGGTTGATTTGGGTACCTGCAATTCTCGTGATGCACGGCGGATAGACTTTTGATTACGTTGAAATACAGCTTGCAGTTTCTTTACTCTCACTTGCTCGTCCACTCCGAGGCAAGTCTCCTGAAAGCTTTTGACCCGTTTCATTATGCAAGATTTGGAAGAAGGGTTTCTTACATATTCCTGTCGGAATTGTCGCTCAACGGCAGTCGGGGATTTACTGTCAGCATACCGCCACACAAATTTGGCTTTGCTCTTGTGTCGTCATTGACTTTCAATTCAATCCAAGGTAACTATTAAATGACTAGCCGCAGGGCCTCCATTAGTATCGTCGGGGTTAAGAATATCGGTTCAGCCGGCTTTACCCATTAAGTAGCTGCGAAAATAGCAATAAATGCTTAATTTTCTTTTGACAAAACGCATTCTTATTTTCAAAATAAAAGGTAAAATTTTTCAAGTAATAAACATTTTTGAGTTCGCGTATAGCTGCCATCTTGTCCTAAAATTTGAGTCCCTGGCAACGCCTTACTTGCCCTACTTCCAGCATAGGCGTGCATAGGGACTGGACGTGCTTGAAACAGAAAATAACTGGACAAATTGTTATGTATTCATTTCATAGAGCGTGTGGAAGCATAAATTCCAAGATGTGGGATGGCGCAGAATTGCTTTGTTTTCACAAATATAACTATTAAATATTAGGCCCACTACTTACGACTTTTCATAACTGTTGTTCTATTTTTGTGGCCTAAACTCTGGCTGAGCGCTATATTGCTTAGTCATGGCATAACCCCAGACATAGGTTAGTGTACTCTTCCAAAATCAAAAGCACAATTTTTTGAAAGGAAATCGAGTAAACAAGCATTATGGCACGTTGACCATAGCCGCTACATTATTCCCGGACTTTTAAATCCCTGGCAATGTGGCATTTACCTATTTTCAGCACACGTTTTTGTAAATCCCCTTTCCCTGTCACATGAAGTGACAAATAAAAAAATAATCCAGCAAACTTTAGTGATTTGAAATCGCCACAAAATCTGTTTAATTAAATGATTGAAAATTGTAATTTTTTTAAATAGAAAGTTTGTAATATAACGTCACCTCTTTTTCCTCCCTTATGACACCAATATAACACCTCTGCTTCCCCCCCCTGAAAGGGTCATACAATATTTGAATGGCCCTAAAGGATTCCTGCAATAATACACATGAAAGTCTCTGGTTTATTCGACTTCGCTACATTCCATTTTAAAAAGGTAGCTCCTCAAAAAGCTTCTAATCGCGTTCCTACGTAAATAGTTTTTGAGAAAATAAAGAAAATGTGCAATCCAGGGTTGACTGTGACGTGATCTTACACGCCAAAGGGGTACAGTAACGTCAGGGTGAAGAATTTACCGGTTCAAGTCGCTGCGCCGGCTTCATCCACTAAGCGCTTCCAAGAATAGCAATAAAAATTTTATGTATTTTGCCGTACTGTAGCCAGTACGAGCCAAAGTTTTTAGCTTTCAACCCTAAAATGCCGGTCAGCAAATGTCATTGGTTAACGTAAACATTTAATCTTCAGTGCACACTCCCCTTACATTTTTAATACACAGCCCCCTCCCCCAGCAATGTGCACTCCTGCTACGTAATTCGAAAAAAATTACTGCAATGCATCCTTGAAACAATCCAATGCCAACTCGACAAAAAAGATCACAGCCTAAAATCAAATCTCTGTGCAGAAGCAGCGGCACAAGCCATTACCTCACTGCAGAAATGGTGTAAAATGTGCTTTGTTAAAGGTAGCCGGTTCACCGGCATTTTAAAGTTGAAAATTAAAAAACTGGTGCCGGTACTTTAGCCACTGCCATTTTTGACATAGCTAATTGTATTCCATTTGTCTCTGGCAACGTCTAACTTGCCCTATTTCCACCACAGGCGTACTCAAAAACCAGATTAAATGATTGTACCTTAGCATAATGTCTTTCCTCGCCGGCCTGAAGTGCTAAATGAAATCGATAAATACTGTAGAACAAAAAAAAGGAGACATTTGTTAGAAAAGGCATGCTTAGAATGATTTGAACGATGCCTATAAAAAATAATATCTTATTGCATCGTGAATTTAACTCAATTCATATGACTTGAGTTATGGCAAGCACGTGATTACTATTTCCCAAAAAAACTTTTAATCATGTTTCTAAAATGAGTAGTTTTTGAGAAAATGAAAAGCACAAAATGTGCAGTCAAACATTGTGACGTCATCTTATACCCTAAAGGGATGAAATCATTTCAAGTTAGTAAGTACGGAGCTGGCTTTCGTTTCAGCTAAAAACCGTTTTCCTTCAAGAAATGCAAATTTTAATAACTTATGATACTTAACCCAAGGTGGTGATCAAATGTGCCAGTTACATGTTTGCACGTTTAGTACTTTCGAAGGAGCTAAAGCGAACGCACGCATACACAATAAGTAAACGAAGAAATCAGACTGGAAAAATTTCAATGGTAGCTAATTCAAAAATGTTTAATTTTAATATTAATAGATGTTTAATATTCAAAATTCTGCACAAGTTCGATCTGTAGAAAATTCTGCAAAAAACTGCGTAATCCTATGTCATACGGTTTCTGAGCAAATACCTGTAATGGTACTGGGACTTTACCCAGCATAACAATGAAGAAACTACATAATACACATGACAAAATTACTCGTGTTCACAAAGCTCGGATTCAGACTTTATACGAAATCGCCAATACCACACGTGTGTGTGCGCTTTTTTCACAAGCATTACAACCACCCAGAAAAAATAGCTGTAAAAAGCCTTTTTCATACGCGGAATAACAGACACGGGATTCCGACAAGCGACCTTCCGACTATGAAACCAGTGTGTCATAGCAGTGAGTCGTCGTTGCGATTGTTGCGTCACAGATGAATTCTCGGTGACAGTTCGTCGATGGCGGTGCCAACCTTCTTGTCAACGTGATAATAATAGCTGTAGCAGCGTATACCAGGGCCATAAAAACCTTGTGAATGTTGCAAGTATCGCATAGAATTAAGCTATACCGTTTCATGACCTCCCAGGCAAGCCAAATGCAATGCTGTGTTGTTATTATTGTCTTCTGCATTGGGTTTGGCTCCATAATGAAGTAGAAGAAACTGGAAAATAGTTTTGTCTGTTAATCAACTGCTATAAGATTACCAATGTTAAATCAATAACTGCGCATTTTTAAGCATTGCTAGCAACTAACACTGCTTAATGGCTGCACCCATGGACATGCTCACCAAGCATGTCGTAAGAGGTAGTCCATTTAGTTGGCGGTACCGGTCTGCAATTTGAATTCATGGCTGCTTCCGTCTAGCTTGACCTAACCGGACTTGCAGTATGAACCTGGTTGATACCTAATTCATGCAGAGCCTCAATCACAATGAAAAGCGAAAACAAGCAGTGGTTTTGCTCTGACTTGCGATTACAGTTTACATAGCACAAGGTTGAAATCCCAGCTTAAGATTACTATTAACCCAAAGACTTTGCTGCATAGTTGAAGCGCAATGAAGGCCTTAGTCATTTGCAGAATCTATTTCGAAACGAGTGAGTTATAAACGTTTCGCTGGATAAGAATCCTAAACACCATCGAGATCAGACCAGCTTCGAATTACTAACATACCCAGTACATTTCTACCACAAGCAGTGGAATTGCTGTAAAATGCCTTTTCCAAGAACACAATGTAGCCATAGTGAGGTTTGAATGCACCATCATGCCAGTATTACCGCCATGAAACAGTACTCCAACATTTGCTCTTGCTCCGACCCCTCGCCTGATAAACACTGTGAATCACTGGAGCTCTACATACTACGCCCGTTTCAGCTTAATTATAACATTACTCACGATGGCACTTTGGTTTCCATGTTGCGCGGCGAGGTGCAGGGCGGTTTCTCCGTGGTAATCGGATGCGTTCAAATCCGATCCATGACCAATGAGCATTTCCACCATTTCGTGTTTACCTGATAACAACACCGACGTTGTTAGTAGCTAGTCTACTCGGCACCTTTTATCACACAAGTGTCCGCCAGAGGTGGTCAGAGTCAGGATTTCAGGAGTCGAATCCCGCAGGATTTTACAAAAAATTGGGATTTAGGATTGGATCAGGAGCGCAATTTTTCAAGATTATAAAGATCAGGAAAATATTACTAGTGTCTATTCTACTGTAACTGTATGTGAATGCAGAAGATACAATAAAAAGTGTTTAAGTTATTTTTTCGGAGCCGGACTAAAATTAGGATTCAGCTTTTTGTGAATAGCAGAAGCTGGATCAGTATTCAGTAGTTGTGTGTTTGGATAAGGATTGGATTCGCACTCTCAAATATATGACTACGGATACCTCTGGCATCCACAACTTGGGGCTAAAATTTCAAAAATTTAACATTATTTTATTTTTTAAGATATTTTCATTCCTTTTGTTTTGTAGTAACGGGAAATTCTTCAAGATTTTTTAAATTAGTACACCTCTACGTGGGCATGTATAAGTACACCTCTACGTGTGCACCATCAGTCGCGCGAAGGATATTCTGACTGCACCAATCAACAGCCGCCTCAACGTGGTGGTGCGGTCCCCGACCCCGTTTGGGTTGAGTCGAAATGGCTGTTGGCCTTCCCGAGGGTCCCAGTTACCCCGGGCACTCCCCTTCATTTTTTCGCTATGCTGCCTCCTGAACGACCGCAGAAGGGCAGCACACAGCATCTACAAAATCGGTCGCCTGTTTTCTCTTTTTCTTTTCTCCTGCCCTTCTTCGTATCCTCATTCTCCTCCTTCTCATGATGAGTGGTAGCGTTCATCCCAACCCTGGCCCCATTTTTCCTTGCTCTGTGTGCACTCGAAATGTGACCTGGTTGGGCAAATCAATGCAATGCTGTGCCTACTCCAAATGGTTTCATCTAAGGTGCTCACAACTTTCCCTCTCCAAATTCAGAGCTCTTGCCAGCTCTCACTCTTGGAGCTGCCCCCTCTGCCGTAACACTGTGACTCCCTCCTCAGACTCCTCCGACATGTATACCTCCACTGTGCAATCTAGGTGGAAGAGCCTTTGCTAATCTCTTCATTATGAGGACTTCAATTGCCATCACCCCCTTTGGGACTCAAGAGTTACTTTCGACCCCTGCGGGGAGGAAGTATTCGACTGGGTCATTTCTTCTGACCTCCTCCCCCTCAATGACCCTGATACACCCACCCTTCTCCATCGCTCCTCTGACAGTCGCCCCTCCCCTGACATCTCCTTTGCTCGCTCTTCTCTTGCCCTTTCTTGCTCATGGGAGGTGCTACAGGACCTGGGTTCTGACCACCTATATATTCTTCTATCTATCCCTCTCTCTCCGGTCTTTCGCCCCAACGAGCACCCCCCTTCCTTCAACTTTCAGAAAGCTCGCTGGGATGGCTTTGCCTCTTATTTTGACTCTCACTGTCCTTCAGCAGAGGAATACTCATCTCTTTCTCTTTCCTCTGCTGCTGTTCTTTTTACCTCTCTCACACTAAATGCGGCCAAATCTTCCATTCCTTTCGGCTGCATCAAACGCCATTCTAAAGCCTAGTGGTCTGCTGAGAAAGCCCAGTGGTCTGCTGAGGTGGAAAGTGCGGTTAGGGAAAGACCCAAGGCTTTCGCTGCCGCTCAGAGAAGTGATGAAGATCGCCAGGCTTACATCTCTGCTTCTTGACGCGCCTCGTCAGTCATCGCCAAGGCCAAGACTGAGGCATGGCAGACGACTTGCTCTTCTCTCTCTCCCAGGTCTAACCCTAAATCTGTGCACTCTCTTCTTCGCTCTATCGCTGGCTCTCCTTCCTCGTCTTCTTCTTCCTCTCCTAACTTTCCTAAGTGTTCTTCTCTCAGGGAATCGGCTTCGGTCTATGCCGCTTACCTGAGATCCCACTTTTCCGTTTCTCAGCCAAAGGCTCTGCGTAGCAGAGCCAGAGGCTACCTCTCTGAGCTCCGCCGAGCCAGGTGCCCTGTGGAGTCTCACTTGTCCTTTTGCTCTCCTTTCACTCTCGCTGAATTTCTTGCGGCTGCCTCCAACCTTTCCTCCTCCACCGCCACTGGTCCAAAAAAAGTTGCCTATCCCATGCTAAAGCACCTTCCTCGCTCCGGCATGGATTTTCTTCTTCACATCTTCAATCTCTCCTGGTTTTCGCATTTCTTTCCTTCCATCTGGAAGACATCTTCCATTATTCCCATACACAAAATGGGAAAGCCTCTCGACTCTCCTACTTCCTTCCGGCCTATCTCTCTCACCTCCTGCGTATCAAAGCTGTTTGAACGCATCATTCTATCCCGTCTACTCTTCTTTCTGGAATCTAATTCCATTCTCTCTCCCCGCCAGGCCGGTTTCCGCCCTGGACGGTCTACACTTGATCAAATTCTGTACCTTTCTCAGTCCATTTCGGATGGGTTTAACAAACCCAGGCCGGGCTCTCGAACGATCTTGTCTACTATCGATTTCTCCAAAGCTTTTGACTCTGTCTAGCATCCTGCCCTTTTCCACAAACTTATTTCGGCTGGCCTCCCTCCTTGCTTTGCTCGTTGGACTCAATCTTTCCTTTCTGATAGGCGCGCTTCTGTGGTCTTTCAAAATTACAAAAGTCGTTTCTTTCGAGTCGGTCGAGGTGTTCCGCAAGGATCCGTTCTTGGCCCTGTACTTTTCTCTCTCTTCATTAATGATCTTCCGGCTTCTCTGCCTTCTTCCGTCAGCTGCTCTCTTTACACTGACGATCTGGCCATTTGGTCCTCCTCCCCCTCGGTCCCTACTGCAGTGGAGGCCACACAAGGAGCTCTGTTTCGATTGGAGCGCTGGTCTGAGTACTGGTGTCTTCTTCTCAATCCAAGCAAATGTGAGGCCTCCTTTTTCTCAGTGGATCCCTACCAGGCTAACCTCCAACCCAACCTCCTCCTACTCGGCTCCCGCCTCCATTTCAATCCCACTCCAACTTTTCTTGGGGTCACCTTCGACCGCACTCTTTCCTTTTCTAAGCATGTATCTTCGCTGAAGGCCAAGTTTTTCCCACGTCTCAAGGCCTTACACTGTATCTCTGCTTCCTCTTGGGGCCCATCTAAGGAGTCCCTCTCTCTTCTGAATGAATCTTTTCTTCGATCCCTTCTCACTTACGCTTCACTCGGATGGTTTCCTTTCCTAAGCGCTACCAATTTCATCAAAATGGAACGCCTCCACCGAGCGGCCAGTCGCACCATCACCGGCTGCCTCTCGTCCTCCCCTATCCACCTGCTTCTCTCCGAGGCTTCTCTACCTTCCCTACGAGTCACCCTGACTCATTTCACTCTTTTTTCTTATGAGCGGGCTCTTCGTCTCCCAACCTCCTTTCCTATCTCAGGTTTGGCCAGACTAGGAGTGAGGCCAAGACTCTGCAGATCGTCCTGGAGAGCTTTTGCGTCCACTCACCCGCTCATGCTTCCTTCTACTTGTTCTAGGGAAGTTCTTCTTGCTTGCCCTCCCTGTCCTCCTTGGAACCTGCCTTCCTTCATGGTGGAGTCCACCCTTTCCACCCCATGCTCTTGCTCTGATCCCCCTCTCTCTCGCCAAGGTGCGACTCTCGCCCATCTTGACTCTCTCCCCTTTCATGATCTGGTGCTCTGGACAGACGGCTTTGTTCCTTTTTCTTTTGGTAAGGGTGGCTCCGGCGTTCTTGCCAACTGCTCACTTTGTGGCACTGAGGCTACTCTTTCCTTTTCGGCAGGCCCAGTATGCTCCAAGTTTTTCCGCTGAAGCCTGCGCCATTCTGCACGCTCTTTGCTGGTCTCGGCAGCACCAACAAGTCTGCCATTTCTCTTCTCTTCTTCTATTATCTGACTCCCGTTCTGTCCTCGCCACCCTGTCCTCTCCTCCATCTTTCCTCTTATCTCAAACTCTGTGGCAGATCTGGTAGGAACTGTCTTCTCTCTCCTTCTGTTCTATTAGATTACAATGGGTCCCCAGACACTCATTTCTACCGCGAAACGACACGGCTGATGAGCTGGCTAGACGGGGTGCGCTACTTGCGCCCTCCACTATCCCTTGTAGTCTCTCTCCTCTTATCTCTCGTATCCTCTCTCGTCTTATCTCGGACTGGAGGCGTACTGTCTCATCGAAATTGTTTGACACACAGGTTCCCTCGATTTCCACTGAGGAACTTGTGCTCCCTCGTCAAGCTCGCTGTATCCTCTCTCGTCTACGCTGCAACGGACACAGCCTTCTTTTAGGTTCTTATCTTTCTAGGATTGGCAGAACTGAGAATCCTTTCTGCAGCGCCTGTGGACACTCGTCTCAAGACACCTCTCATCTCATTCTGCACTGTCCAGCTACGGACTCTTTGCGCCGCTCACTCTTTGGCGACTCTCTATCTCTTTACGACCTCTGGTCCAGACCCTGGGGAGTTGCTCGGCTTCTGGGGCTCCATGGTCTTCCGCCATGCCCACATCCCTCGGAAGGGGTCGGGTAAACAACAACAACAACAAGGATTTTCTGACGGTGCTTAATTTCTTGCCATGTTCTTGCTAACATATAACTGTAGTAGTTGCCACCTTCTGGCTTCAGGGCCTGTTGTAACTGCATTTCATATGCATAAGCCACAAACTTTTACGCAAAACTTTATGAAGAGTAGAGCGTGGTATCTGCAATTGAATAGAAGCTCTTCAAATGATTCTAGGGTTTTTGGTATGTCGCACGCACGTTGGTGAAGAGACCAGATTGGAAAAGGTTAGCAAGAACTCTCACCAACAACTGAATCGTGACAGTCATAGTGGTAACAAAACAGTTTTTGAGAGCTTTGGTGATTAATGACATCAATGACAGATTTCATCATTTGAAAGCAATGGAGTTCCTTCTCAGTTGACTCAACCACCTTTAGTAGATCCATATGTAGTACCAAAGCAACTACAGGAATTATCCAAATTACAGCAAGATGAACCAGCGAAAACTCTTTTCAAGATCAAAGAAACAATGAAGTGTCTATCCGAGGAATGCGAAAAGAAATTGGTTTGTTCGATTGCTTTGGCAAGGCATGGTGTCTTATTTAGTCAAAAGTGGGTTTAACGTTTTTTCCGATTTGCTGCATGCTAAAGAGAAATAATCAAACAAGGTAATTTGAATTGCACCAATCAACAACCGCCTCAACATGGTGGTGCGGTCCCCAACCCCGTTTAGAATGGGTCAAAATGGCTGCTGGCTTTCTTGAGGACCCAGTGACCACGAGCACTCCCTACATCCAATCATTTTTTGCCATGCTGCCCTCTGAACGGCCGCAGAAAGGTAACCTTCAATTTCTTTAAAATCGGTTGCATGTCTTTCTTATACTTCCTCCTTTTTGCCAGTATTCTTCTTCTTGTGATGAGTGGCTATGTTTACCCTAAGCCTGGCCCCGTCTTTCCCTGCTCAGTGTCCGCTGGTAATGTGACCTGGAAGGGTAATCGGTGCAATAATGCACCTGCTATAAATGGGTCTATCTACAATAATCACTACTCTCCTTCTCCAAATTTAATGCTCTAGGCAGCTCTCACTCATCAAACTCACCCCTTGTCCTGCCTTTGCTTCTCCTGAGGGAGGGGCAATCTTTCAATACTGGGACTTCTTCTTTGGGTCCACCAGCTCAAATTCCTCCACTGTTCAATCCAGCTCATCAGCTCCTTGCCAATGTGATTCCCCTCTCCCACCCTCGCCTACAAACGTTCTTTTTTCTTCCGCCCACTTTATAACTCCTCCCACTGCACCTCCTGCTCCTTCTTCCTCCCCTGTCTCATCCAGGTTTTTTCAATGGAATGCCGGTGGTGTTCGAGCCAGAAGCGATCAACTTGCCACTTTTATCTCGCTCCATCCTGTAGACCTTATCTGTGTTCAGGAATCCAACCTCCACTTGTTTTCCTCTTTCTCGATTCCTGCACACTCTACTCTGCAATCTGATCGCTCTACTCTGCAATCTGATCGCTCTACTCTGATCTGATCTAATCGCTCTACTCTACAATCTGATCGCCCCACTATACCGGCCATTTTTTCTCCTAACGACCCGCACACCAGCGATGGTGTTGTTTTTGTCAGGCAGGGCCTATCCTCCTCTGAACTTCCTTCTTCCTCTCTCTCTCTTCGCTTGACCCCTATTCTGGCTATGTACGGGTCAACATATCACTAAACAACTTCATCAAACATTTTTCCTTTGCATTTATCCTTTACCTATTACCTCTTCGTCAACGAATAGCAAAACTGACTACTTCTCCCCCTCCATTCTCTCTCCTAGAGAAATCCTTTCATTCTGAGGCATTTCAACCAGCAACCCCCTCTGGGGCTCTACTTTTGATCCCCACGGGGAGGAAGCATTTGATCGGGTCATTTCTGAAATTCAACTACATTCCCTCTCCCCAGCCAGCTGAACGGTTAACCCTCGATCAAATTCTGTTTCTTTCTTAGTCAATTTCGAATGGCTTTAACAAACCCAGGCCGAGCTCTCTGATGACTCTTGCTACGATCGACTTCTGTAAGGCTTTCGACTCTGTTTGGCATCCCGCCCTTTTTCATCAACATATTTCGGCTTGTCTTCCTCCTTGCTTTGCTGGTGGGACTCGACCTTTCCTTTGTGACAGCTGCGCTTGTCAAGGCAGCTTTCGCTCACCCTGACTCTTTCTCACCTCACGATCAGGTGATCTGGACTGATGGTTCTGTTCCTTTTGATTTTGGCAAAGGCGGCTCTGGCGTCCTTACCTTTGGTCACTTTGTGGCACTGAGGCGATTCTCTCCTTTTCGGCAGGCCCAGTCTGGTCAAGTTTTTTCCGTTGACGCCTGCGCCATTCTGCATCTGCAAGTTCTCCAGGTCTCGGCAGCACCAACAAGCCTGCCATTGCTCTTCTTTTCTTCTCCTCTCAAACTCTCGCTCGGTCCTCTCTCCATCTTTCCTTTTGCCTCAAACTTCCTGGCAGGAAATAGTCTTCTCTCTGTTCTCCTATATTATCAGGCTGCAATGTATCCCCGGACACTAATTTCTCCTGGGAGACGATGCGGCTGATAAGTTGGCCAGGCGGGGAGCGCTACTCCTGTCTTTTGCAAGTCCTCGTAGTCACTCTGCTCTTATCTCTCGTATCCACTCTTCTCTTTTCTCGGACTGGATGCGTACCGCCTCATCTAAATTCTTCGACACACAGGTTCCTTCGGTTTCCACTTAGGAACTTGTGCTTCCATCATGCTTGTTGTGTTCGCTTTCGTCTTTGCTGCAACGGACACAGCCTTCTGTCAAACTCTTACCTCTCAAAAATTGCCAGAATCGAGAATCCTTCATTCAGCACCTGTGGTCATCCGACCTAAGAGAGCTCTCATCTCATTGTGCACTGTTCAACTACGGACTCTTTGCACCGCTCGTTCTTTGGCGACTCTCTGTCTCTCTATGACCTCTGATCCAATTACTGGGGCTCAAAGGTCTTCCGTCATGCCTCATTCCTCTCAAGGGGTCGGTTAGCAATCACGACAATAGCTAATTTGAGACTGAAACAGACTAAACTGGAACCTCGAATCAATTGTGCGACCAGGATCCAGCTCATTCATCACATCATTGCAATAAACTTTGTGCATTCACATCATGTAATAAGCACTACAGTGACATAGCAAAAAAATGCTTACGACAAAAAGTGGTTCTGATGGAGCTTCAAATTTTTATAAGCACAAAAGAGGAACCAAGGTCAAAGAGTTTGTGAGCCACTGAACTAGACCAAGCTATCATTGATTAAATGCATATCCATGAAAACTAATACACCTCATCGAAAAGAGGATGAACGTAAGTTGGAAGAAGGCGAAATGACTTTTCATTTAAACTACTTCAGTCATGGAGTCACCTGTCATCGAAGCGATGTGCAATGGCGTCCTTCCTTTTTCATCCCGACACGACACGCTGACGTCACATCGTCGGGATCCAGATTGCGGTCTGCAAGAATGCAAAAATTGACCCCAAGAGGTTTGATAACAAATAGGTCTCAAACCATTTGTAGTTAGAAACCAGGCTGATGCTTATTTGGCCGACGCTTTCCCCTTCAAAGAGAAGCCGTCGTCAATTGCGAGAGATTATAATTTACATTGACTGGAAACCTCTTACGCAGCGCCTGTGGTCACATGACGCTGAACACTTGCCATTTCATTATGCCCTGTCCTACAGCAGACTTTTATACGCACACTCTTTGGCACAACTCTTCCTTCATATGCAATCTTTGATCCAAGGCGAGGGAAGGTACCCGACTCCTCGGGCTCCATGTCTTGCCGCCATGCCCCTATTCCAAGGGATCGGGGCAACAACCGACAGATAAGGTTTCAAAAAATTGGAAATACAAAGTCAAAATGCCATGTTAAAATTAGTAGTATAAATCCTGGTCTCTTCTCGTTCTTCCGATGAAGCTACTGACCACACAAATCGCTTTGGTGGCGTCTGTGCTAAGGCTTGATGAAAAATTCATGAAACATTAAAATAAGGTCGATGCTGGTTGCGCTACTTTACCTTTGTGATAGTTCCTGGCACTTAACACACTCGCATAAAGGGTGGCACTTGTCATGTTCTTGCAGCCCCCGCATCTCTTCCCCTTGACGTATTAACCTCTTCGCTAACTCCACGTTCCCATCTTTCAACGCCTACAATAGAAAAAAATAATATCGACAAATCAGAACTTACTGTTCAATTTGATTTTGTAAAAATATCTGTCACACTGCATCGCCAGATTTGCATAAAAAACAATTAGGCATCCACGTGTTTTCTTCAAATGCGGAGGAGCTTGAATGAGGCGGATCTAGACCACGCGGGTTTGGATCCATTTAGAGCTGCTCTTACTTTGTGCTGAATTATCGAACTCCAAGCCGAGGCTTGAAACGACACGTTCAAAATGAAGATGTCATTCAAGCATAGTTACGTTGCATTTCAGCTTGCTGAAACTGCAGCGGTTTTTAACCTCAAGACATTTGTCAGTCATGAGTGGGAAAATTCGATTTCATTTCCCACATTGTCGCTGACGCTGAGCTCCGAGTAGAAGGACAGCGAATACCATTTCCAAAATTGTTGGTATAGTTTGACAAGAGAATTGAAGCCAGGTCTACCAGCTGCCAAGAAAAAATATCAGACAAGGCTCGTAAGACTGAAGCAGCAGCTCGAACTGCAAAGCTGCAAGCAACAAAAGGAAAAGAAACTAATGAGTGTTGACATTAAAGCAATCCCTAGACTTGTATTAATACTCACGGTGAAAAAGATTTCGACTTCATCCTTGGAATTTTGTCGTTTCGTAATTCCAAACTAAACAACACAATTATGTAAATTTGCATACCATGAAAAAAGCAAGTGAGAAACAAATCACCTTATTGACGTGAATGGATCCTTTCTTCACATGTTCTATGGCAGCTTCAAGCGTGGTGATGTAAAACCTGAAATATCATAAGTGTTGACAGTTAAATGGCCGAAAATAACAACTAGAAAAAGTGAAAAACTACTTGAAAATTGTATTTCAGATGGTTTGTTGGTGATGCAAACAAACCATCTGAAATATTTAAGTATTTGATTTATTTAATATTAATCTATTAATTTAAACACAGTAGACGCCGCTTAATATGACCACCTTGGGACCAGACCATTTTGGCCATAATATCCAAATGGTTATAAAAACCGCAGCCGCCATAACAGCTCCTGAATCTACGCCATAAGCAACATGTCTAAACACCGTCAAATTCATCGTTTGCCCGAAGTAACAGTGTGACTTTGGCAGTAAAACAAAGTCAGTGTGTAACAATATGTTGAAAAGGCGAAGTTATAAGTGAGTGGCGGGAAAAAATACTGTACTGTAACAAGAAAGATGGAGAAAATGTTGATCATATTATCCGAAATTAGGTCATATTAAACGGAAAATTTTAAATGGAGAAATTCCGGACCGTACCAAATTGGTCATAATAAGCGGCGCCTACTGTATCTTAAAATATTTAAACTTCACGTTGATGCGATTTCCCATTTCCAAAAATCACGTCAGTGCATGATAAATAAAACTTACTCAGCTTGATCGAGAGATGGTTTAGTGAAATAAAAGTTTTTGAGATAGGACAAATTGGCAAGCCAGTTCGCAACGTCGCATTTTATTACCAAGTAAATAAGAATAGGAAGCAAGTCATCTGTTGACATGGCGTTGAATTCTGAAACTAATTTACAGGCATGTTTAAACTTATACTACATGATCAGAAGCGATACAAGACGCTATGCTACAAATCGAATGGTTGTAAGTTTATTGTCCGGGTGGATTACGTTGTTGTGCCCATGAACACAACACATGTCTCAACATCTCCTTGATTACAGTGCTTGTTGTTGTTGTTTACCCGACCCCTTCCGAGGGATGTGGGCATGGCGGAAGACCATGGAGCCCCAGAAGCCGGGCAACTCCCCAGGGTCTGGACCAGAGGTCGTAAAGAGATAGAGAGTCGCCAAAGAGTGAGCGGCGCAAAGAGTCCGTAGCTGGACAGTGCAGAATGAGATGAGAGGTGTCCTGAGACGAGTGTCCACAGGCGCTGCAGAAAGGATTCTCAGTTCTGCCAATCCTAGAGAGATAAGAACCTAAAAGAAGGCTGTGTCCGTTGCAGCGTAGACGAGAGAGGACACAGCGAGCATGAAAAGGGAGCACAAGTTCCTCAGTGGAAAGCGAGGGAACCTGTGTGTCAAAAAATTTCGATGAGACAGTACGCCTCCAGTCCGAGATAAGACGAGAGAGGATACGAGAGATAAGAGGAGAGAGACTACAAGGGATAGTGGAGGGCGCAAGTAGCGCACCCCGTCTAGCCAGCTCATCAGCCGTGTCGTTCCCCGGGAGAAACGAGTGTCCGGGGACTCATTGTAATCTAATAGAACAGAAGGAGAGAGAAGACGGTTCCTACCAGATCTGCCACAGAGTTTGAGATAAGAGGAAAGATGGAGGAGAGGACAGAACGAGAGTCAGATAATAGAAGAAGAGAAGAAAAATGGCAGACTTGTTGGTGCTGCCGAGACCAGCAAAGAGCGTGCAGAATGGCGCAGGCTTCAGCGGAAAAACTTGGAGCATACTGGGCCTGCCGAAAAGGAAAGAGTAGCCTCAGTGCCACAGAGAAAGCAGTTGGCAAGAACGCCAGAGCCGCCCTTACCAAAAGAAAAAGGAACAAAGCCGTCTGTCCAGAGTACCAGATCATGAGAGGGGAGAGAGTCAAGATGGGCGAGAGAGAGGGGGATCAGAGCAAGAGCATGGAGTGGAAAGGGTGGACTCCATCATGAAGGAAGGCAGGTTCCAAGGAGGACAGGGAGGGCAAGCAAGAAGAACCTCCCTAGAACAAGTAGAAGGAAGCATGAGCGGGTGAGTGGACGCAAAAGCTCTCCAGGACGATCTGCAGAGTCTTGGCCTCACTCCTAGTCTGGCCAAACCTGAGATAGGAAAGGAGGTTGGGAGACGAAGAGCCCGCTCATAAGAAAAAAGAGTGAAATGAGTCAGGGTGACTCGTAGGGAAGGTGGAGAAGCCTCGGAGAGAAGCAGGTGGATAGGGGAGGACGAGAGGCAGCCGGTGATGGTGCGACTGGCCGCTCGGTGGAGGCGTTCCATTTTGATGAAATTGGTAGCGCTTAGGAAAGGAAACCATCCGAGTGAAGCGTAAGTGAGAAGGGATCGAAGAAAAGATTTATACAGAAGAGAGAGGGACTCCTTAGATGGGCCCCAAGAGGAAGCAGAGATACAGTGTAAGGCCTTGAGACGTGGGAAAAACTTGGCCTTCAGCGAAGATACATGCTTAGAAAAGGAAAGAGTGCGGTCGAAGGTGACCCCAAGAAAAGTTGGGAGTAGGGTTGAAACGGAGGCGGGAGCCGAGTAGGAGGAGGTTGGGTTGGAGGTTAGCCTGGTGGGGATCCACTGAGAAAAAGGAGGCCTCACATTTGCTAGGATTGAGAGGAAGACACCAGTACTCAGACCAGCGCTCAAGTCGAAACAGAGCTCCTTGTGTGGCCTCCACTGCAGTAGGGACCGAGGGGGAGGAGGACCAAATGGCCAGATCGTCAGTGTAAAGAGAGCAGCTGACGGAAGAAGGCAGAGAAGCCGGAAGATCATTAATGAAGAGAGAGAAAAGTACAGGGCCAAGAACGGATCCTTGCGGAACACCTCGACGGACTCGAAAGAAACGACTTTTGTAATTTTGAAAGACCACAGAAGCGCGCCTATCAGAAAGGAAAGATGGAGTCCAACGAGCAAAGCAGGGAGGGAGGCCAGCCGAAATAAGTTTGTGGAAAAGGGCGGGATGCTAGACAGAGTCAAAAGCTATAGAGAAATCGATAGTAGACAGGATTGTTCGAGAGCCCGGCCTGAGTTTGTTAAACCCATCCGAAATGGACTGAGAAAGGTACAGAATTTGATCAAGTGTAGACCGTCCAGGGCGGAAACCGGCCTGGCGGGGAGAGAGAATGGAATTAGATTCCAGAAAGAAGAGTAGACGGGATAGAATGATGCGTTCAAACAGCTTTGATACGCAGGAGGTGAGAGAGATAGGCCGGAAGGAAGCAGGAGAGTCGAGAGGCTTTCCCATTTTGTGTATGGGAATAATGGAAGATGTCTTCCAGATGGAAGGAAAGAAATGCGAAAACCAGGAGAGATTGAAGATGTGAAGAAGAAAATCCATGCCGGAGCGAGGAAGGTGCTTTAGCATGGGATAGGCAACTTTTTCTGGGCCAGTGGCGGTGGAGGAGGAAAGGTTGGAGGCAGCCGCAAGAAATTCAGCGAGAGTGAAAGGAGAGCAAAAGGACAAGTGAGACTCCACAGGGCACATGGCTCGGCGGAGCTCAGAGAGGTAGCCTCTGGCTGAGAAACGGAAAAGTGGGATCTCAGGTAAGCGGCATAGACCGAAGCCGATTCCCTGAGAGAAGAACAGTTGGGAAAGTTAGGAGAGGAAGAAGAAGACGAGGAAGGAGAGCCAGCGATAGAGCGAAGAAGAGAGTGTACAGATTTAGGGTTAGACCTGGGAGAGAGAGAAGAGCAAGTCGTCTGTCATGCCTCAGTCTTGGCCTTGGCGATGACTGACGAAGCGCGTCAAGAAGCGGAGATGTAAGCCTGGCGATCTTCATCACTTCTCTGAGCGGCAGCGAAAGCCTTGGGTCTTTCCTTAACCGCACTTTCCACCTCAGCAGACCACTGGGCTTTCTCAGCAGACCACTAGGCTTTAGAATGGCGTTTGATGCAGCCGAAAGGAATGGAAGATTTGGCCGCATTCAGTGTGAGAGAGGTAAAAAGAACAGCAGCAGAGGAAAGAGAAAGAGATGAGTATTCCTCTGCTGAAGGACAGTGAGAGTCAAAATAAGAGGCAAAGCCATCCCAGCAAGCTTTGTGAAAGTTGAAGGAAGGGGGGCGCTCGTTGGGACGAAAGACCGGAGAGAGAGGGATAGATAGAAGAATTGGTAGGTGGTTTTAAAGATGCTGTGTGCTGCTCTTCTGCGGTCGTTCAGGGCGCAGCATAGCGACAAAATAAAGGGGAGTGCCCGGGGTAACTGGGACCCTCGGGAAGGCCAACAGCCATTTCGACCCAACCCAAATGGGGCCGGGGACCGCACCACCACGTTGAGGCGGCTGTTGATTGGTGCAGTACAGTGCTTGTGGTAGAAATGCACTGCGGCAGCACTTACGACAACTCCGAAGCTGGTCTGAACACACGTTGTTCGATGCATAATCGACGCTTTTCTATCGCGTATTTTCAATGTCTTCATTTGTTAAGCAAAGGAAAACCTTAACAGCAGACTTTTTGCTGAAGGCAGCACTTTGAATTCTTGATGCCCTGCCTGATAAATACCAATGGTACTTTATAAAAATTTTGAAACCACGAACCTTTAGTTCCAAAGTCGGAAGCGACTACCACTACACCGCGGGGCTGCTTTTCAGTTCGTTTCATTTAGCGAATAACTGAAAATACAACCACACAACGCACCATTGATATACTACTCACCAAAACATGTCTTCATCGCAACAGCGTTTTCGCCAACTGATACATCTTTCACAGGAGTAGCGGAAGAACTATCAGCTACAAGATTAAATGTGATGAATACTTTAATAAGTAAGCATATTGTACTTAACTATCACAAAAAAAAAACAGTTTACTACAACAAATGTAAGACTCATGGTTGTTTGAAAGCTTCCTCTGCCAAGTAATTGAGACGTTTAAATTTTTGCATGCACACTACTAAAATATAGTGTACTAATTCCACAGTTTAGCACATACATATAGCGAAATCTGCTGCGCCCACCCACGCAGCTTTGGATCAAAACTACAATTTATCAATATAACAAACGTTACGATAAGACACAGAAATGTACTGTTACAATATGCTAACTACCTCCATAAGTAGATTTCGGCTTTTGTGAAAGACTTGAAATAGCACTGTGCAAACAAAGAAGCTTTTCTTTAGCGAGACGAAAATAGTTAATTCTTGACAATTCTCTGCGAGCTCTTGGTACCCACGACCTATTAAAAAATACGAAATTAACCTTGGTAGAAACCTGGCAGAACTAAGCTCCTCAGGTTGTGTACATGCAGTAACTAGCCAGCTTGGTTTATGTTTATACCACATAATTACTATAAGAAACTGAAACCACCCACTTCACTAGAACCGCTCCGATATCCATCTCGGCACCACACACACATTTTACAGCAATGCCTAAAGTAGACTTTTTTTTATCCCACTAAACATGGACTTCATTGTCTTCATTAACTATACAGTATTACAGATGACAAGAATGAATGGCAGCAAAAAGTAAAAATGCTAAAAAGTTTGAATATCCCGGCTTAACAGGTAGTAGAATACCAAATCTGAATTTAAAGAAATTAAAAACTTTAAATTAGAAAATTTTGTTGCCAAACGTGAGACCAGTGCCACGAATTTGGTTGTGATTCATTCATAGTGAAGTTTTAGGCAACCTTGAAATCTCACATTGCCAAGTGCGATAAGTTTTTGTTGTTGATTTATTCGATTTGTGACGAAAGCAACCAATCTAAAAAACTGATGAAGGAAAAAAATCAAGGCGACTGGCCCAACAAAATTGGTTGCCATTAATCGGTAAAAGTGGAGAAAGGGAGTGCATTAAGTTGCATGAAAACAGCGTAAATTCGGCTACCTTGGCATACAAAAAAATCCTGATTTCGGAGTATGCAAGAATTAAGTACTAATTCGCCAAATCAGACAACAAGACCATCAAGCTAAAGCAGGGAATCTCAGTGTGCATTAATTATCGATGATTGGACAGTGATCCATCAAGAAACGAGATCTATTTCTCAATTACGATGCTAGTCTCAATAAAATCAGTCAAAAAGTCACTGCCATAAGACATCTGTAACTGACTTCGAGTGGGATTTGAACCCATGATCCGCGCGAGTTACCAGCGGTTGTGAACCCAGGCTTTTGGCAACGAGACATTCTAACCGGGAACATCGCGTTAATCATTCAGTCACCGAAGCACGCCGATCAGCTCTTTAAATCATTAGGCACAAGGCTTCAGCGTTCGTTTACGAAAACTCGCACAGCTAATTGGAGTACTTCAGTGGCCAAGTGGTTAACGCGATGATCCCGGTTAAATCGTCACGCTACCAAAAGCCTGAATTCACAGGCCCAGGGTAGTTGGTACGGATCATGAGTTCAAATCCCACCGGAAGTCAGTTTTCTTCGATTATGTCTCATGTTTGTTTGTGGTTACACCTCCTCTTCCTCGGGATGGAGGTACTGCATGAACGGCAGGCAATTCAGGTTCATGCCGTCAACCTAATTGAAATTAGGCTAGGGGAAAGATGGCAGCCCATTTCGAACCAGTCTTTTTGTGACTGGTAGCCCCACCACCAACAAGGCGGACTGCCACTGGTGGGTACCCAAGAGTCGTCTGACATGCTGGGTTAGCAACTTCACAATTGTAATCCGGTGAAGTACGGGAGGGCCACCTGTCTGCCACATAAAGGTGGAGGCGTCCCGTTAAGTGCCTTGCCCAAGGACACAACAAGCAAGCTTGCCGGCTTGTTCTCCACACTATCCCTTTATATGCTGAGCGCCAAGCAGGGAAGCTGTGAATACCATTTTTTAAAGTCTTTTGGTATGACTCGACTTAGGGAATGAACCCCAGGTCTACCGACTACGAGGCAGACGCTCTAACCACTACACCACCGCGCCGGTGATTATGTCTCATGGCAGCGACGTATTGACTGATTTCATTGGGCAAACATCGTAATCGAAAGTTAGATCTCGGTTTTCAATAGATCACTCTCCCATCAACCCAAGTTACAGATTTCAAAACATGCATTACTATTACAGTACTACTCTTTAAGGCATTCTCTAATAAACAGTTGACAAGAAAGCCATGTACAGCCGGTGATTCAATCAGATTAAGTAAATTTGGCTGTGTTAAAGATTGCATACTTCTGTATTAGCTCCATTACAAACGTACCAAAAAACCTCCTTCACTCCAAGATCGCTCAATGTTAATGTAGAGAGATTTCGAGTAATCTTATTGAGCGCACAATCCTGTGAAGTAAAATTGATTCACCGCCTGCATCAGTCAGCACTATTTAATGTAATATAGCAGTGGCACCAACCATCATAACTACCTTCATAACACACTTCTACTTCCTATTGTGCGGGCAAGTTGGAACTTCAAAAAGGTTTAAAACACGCAATTGCCAAGAAGCAGGTTCTGCAAACCCTGAAGGTACTCAAGGAAACTTTTTTCTCACGTTAAATTTTTTTTCAAGTAATGTCTAGATCAGGGATGGGCAATTGTTTTAGCTTGCGGGCCGCATCGCGGTCACGGAAGCTAGCAGAGGCCGCACTTTTTAACAAACACATTGGTATATTATTCTAATTGATTTGCATTTTAAGTTTGGTATAACATTAAAAACCAACAATTATTAGACAAATGAATCAAAGTAGTTTTTTTCAATTGAAAATGCAAGCACATTTAATTTTCAAAGTCTATCAATGAGAAAAATGCACCCAATGACGTTCTCCTACATTAACTATTTTTTAAAATTATTTGCTTAAGGCTTTCGTGGGCCGCACAAAAGTTCGTTGCGGGCCGCATTTTGCCCACCCCTGGTCTAGATAATCAACAACCTAACCTAAAGCAGCTAATTCACCAAGTAGCAGTCATAATTACTTACTTGTAGAGCATTTAAGTCATTGAGTTTCGCCAAAACCATTCTGTTGATACCATACATCACATAATCCTAAACAAAAATAAAAACAGTTCGTTGCCATTTATAGTAATAAAAATAAAGCTATCTACAGTAAACCAGTGGTCTTTACCCAAGGTTCCGCAAAATATAAAGAACGGTTCTTTGAGCTTCAAAAGTTTCTCTTCGTATTTTTTACAAATGCTTTCTTAGAATTTGTGAACAAGTCACCAAAGTGTCAAGCAGTGGTGCATCATGTACTCGTACAATGACAATCAGTAGATCGCTGACTTTTAGTATTTCGTTCTGCTTGGTGAAACGAAAGTCGTAAGTTTTTTCACTCAGTCAAGTGCAAATGAAGCAAAATATCATAATGGAAGCGTTGTAAAAACAAACAAGATCAGTGAAATTGCATACGACAACGAAGAGGTAGCGACTCCACGGCACTTACAAAAACATACCAGGGATTCGATCACATCAAAAAAAGTTGTTTAGTGCGATTGAGACTACATAGCAATCCTCATTTCATAGCTTATATCTCATATCTTATATCCTACATAGCTTATATCTCAATCTGCTGAGATCAGGGAGTATCTCGACTCGATAACCGAAAGGTTCCTCGATGCTCCCTGGCTTTTGCTACTAGTGATTTTTTTTTTGTGTGTATTATCAATCTGATTATTGTGTCGGTGCGCAAAGCAAATCAAATAAATTCTCTCTCTCTCTCTCATTTCAAGCTAAATTTTCACTCGTAGCAACTTGAAAAAGTAGTGACGCATAAAGTCTTTTTCCGAATTACTCAGGATCAGGCATTGCTCATGGGGCGCACACCAACCACTAACCACCTGCATTTGCATCACACTTTATTGCCATTATGCAAGCCCCTAGTGTTGGTTAGGAGCTGTGAGTTCGAATCTCAGCGCAACCGCTTCAGTCTTTCATGCTGCATTACCATATTTAGAAAGCGACTACCAAGGTGGGTAGTGGGGTATCGAGCATATTATAAACTTTCGTAGTACTCAGGTTAAAGGTTAACTCACGTAGTACATTTGAATCTATTTTTTAATTGCATATCTTGTCAATCTACCTGAATCATTGACATGGCAAAAGCAGCTGATTTCAATAAACAACACCACTAAATACCTACCTCAATCGCAACTTTTAATGCGGCTTTTTGGGTTGGAACTTCTGAAAGTTTTTTCTGTAAGTATAACATAACTTAAAGGATCTTTACAATACATATGCCATCAGTTATGTAATAGTCGACCAAAAAGCACGCAAAGTATTGCAATACTTCCTCAGAAACTATTTATGCAGCCTAGAAACGACAAAGAGCCAATCAACTTTCGTTAAACTAACCACTGATGTAAACAAAAACATACGCAAGCAATTTGTAATGATAAAGGAAATGTAGTTACTCTAATCAGGGCTTTTGAAGTCGAGTTAAATGGCGCTCCTGATCAAGTCAATTCTTCCAACACACAATAATCTTACAACAGATTTTAGATCCAGTGCAACCAAAGAGACTAATTGCCATAAAATAATGCCTTTAATAAAAGCACACAAACGTAGAAATAAAGTGAAAGTAAAACACAATAATTCTCGATCGTAAAACAGTTGGTTCTCCGTTTGGCTGTAGAATGCAGTACTTGGTGAGGGTTAGGAACTTGATGGCCTATCATGCAACAGCAGTTCATAAATCAATTTTCAGTAAAAAAAAAGTAAAGGAAATAGATGATTGCCAAATAAATACTTACAAGTTTGCTGTCCCGAATAACTACGTGCATGCATGCAGTTAATACGTTTAAAACTGTTTCCTGCAAAAAGAAAAGACCAGCTTTTATCTAGGTTTTTTTGATGTTGCACTAATCGCATGAATGGGTTTTAATTTTAAACTGTTTGTCCAAGAAACTACCAAAGCTTGCCACTAAATCAAAAAATGGTTGAATGGGTTGTACTGTCATCTACAGCAGCGGTGTTTTTTGCTGTTGTCCGACTCCTCCGCCAGAATGAGTGTGCGATGAAGACCACGGAGCCTTCGGAGCCACACAACTGCTTGCGGCCAACACCAAAGATAAAAAAAAACTTGCCAAAGAGAGTGCAGTGTAAAGAATTAGTAGCACGACAGGACAGTAAGATTAAAGATGTCCGAAGTAAAATGACGGCAGGCACTGCACGAAAACTTTCTGTTCTGGAAAGACAACAATCTAAAAGGCTGTATCTGTTGCAGCGAAGGCGAGAAAGTATCCAGCCAGCATGATAAAGAGCACAAGCTTTTAAGTGCAGACTGAGGAAACCAGGGTATTGAAAAACTTTGAGCACACAGAATGCCTTCAATCTAAGAAATGAATGAACACGATAGGTAAAAAAAAGAGCTGTAAAGGACAGTGTATAACTAAAATACCGCACTCCATTTGGTCAGTTTACCTGCCGCCTCAACAAAAAGTGTGTCCCCACTGCAGCATAAAAACAATAGAAGAGAATAAGGTGAAGGATTCCAGCCAGATATTTCAAAGATTGTGAGAGAGAGAAAATGACGGAAAGAAAGGTACCGCAAGGACTGAGGAAGAAAATTGGAAGACTTGTTGGTGGTTCTGTGACCAGTAAAAAGATTAGAAAATGGCGCAGACTTTGAAAAACAAAAACTGGAGCAACTTCGACCAGCAGAAAAGGAAAAGGTGGCCTCAGTGCCACAAAGCGAGCAGTTGGCATAGACGCTGAAGCTTCTTTTGCCGAAAAAAAAAATATGAACAAAGCCATCCGTCCAAATCACCAGATCGTGATTTGGAACAGCGTCAAGATGAACATAGGACCTTAAACTTGAAAAATATAAGAGAGTGAGATAAAGAGCAATAAAGGAAAAGTATGAGTTTCATGCTGAAAGCAGTAACGGTTGTGTGGGCAAAACTTATAATGGTTACACTAATGTTGCCTTCGTAAAGACACTTTATAGCAACCTTCCAGACGGGTTGAATTGCTTATGGTACAAAAGCATTGTGTTAGCAGCACTTTCAACTCTATAAAGCGGGGCTGAACACAATGTTGTCCTTTTATAACCAACAAAAGGTTTTCATGCAACTGAACGAAAACTTATTACAAGTAATTCGTATCCTACAACTTCTCCAAAACCAACATCGCAAAACTTTAGCCCAGTTCAACAGGAAACATTGCTAATGTAAAGTCATGTTTTGTGAGCTAGTACTTCAACTGCACCACTACTTAATTGACAATCAAGAGCAATCGCCGAAAGAGACACTAATAAACAAAATCAAGCGTATCTCAAAAAATCAAATAAGCCGTGACTTCTAGTTTTAATAAGACTAAGAAGAGATGTTGAATTCCAAATGAGGGAAAAGTCATGACTTATGTTTCTGAAGTAGTAGGTTGCCACGGTTACTGCTGATGCTAATTCAAGAAAGATTTTCGATGTTTCCAAGTCGATTTAATCTAACATATACAGGTTGGGCCAGTTGATTATTATGTTAAACTAGCAGAGGTACCCGGCGTTGCCCGGGTATAGGATAAAAGAGCAACGTCAGTATATGCAATTGATCAGATCATGTAAGTTATCCTGGTGATTACTATTCTGACAACACTTTCTTTTTAACCCCTAGAAACTGTTGTCACGTAATATTTGCATTATCGGAGGCTAATCACCTTGAAGAGGAAACAGGTTACAATATCATACCTCAACAGTTACATTAGCATAACCATATTCTATGTAAAGGTGAAGATTATTTGCTTAAAGTTTTGTTTGTAAATCTTGTTATTCAATACAGATAATAAAAAGCGACATACACTTCATTTTTAATTCCTTTATCATTACTACTCATAACAATAGGTATTTGAATTTTCAAGGGGGCTTTCTCCCCCCTTTTTGCCCCCTAATATAGTCGTAGGAGGCTGAAATTTGGGGAAACTTTTTAATTTAGTGTCTTATACATATGGTTTAAATTTCATCTAAATCAGATATATTTGAATTTTCAAAGGGAGGTTCTGCCCCCCATAGCTCCCTTAGGGGAGCACTTAAAGGTTCGAGACCACTTCCACAGTATTCCTTGGAAAATTTTACATGACAATACACTTTTACTTATTTTTTGAAGCTTCTTTAACTTTTCTCTCTATAGGTATTTGAATTTTCAAGGGGGCTTTCTGCCCCCTAATATAGTCGAAAAAGGCTGAAAGATTTACCCGTCGTTGATCGGGTAAAATGTAAAGACTGATTAAATTTTTACATTGAATAACCATATTTTAATGTGTTTTCATGATTTTTATTTCATCGTACAACAGTACAAAAAGGCCTCTAGTAGAGCCCCATAGGCTCGTAGCCCCCCATAGACGAATCTGATCGAAATGAAAATACCGTACTTGGCAGATTTACCCGTCGTTCGTCGAAAAAGGCTGAAAGATTTACCCGTCGTTGATCGGGTAAAATGTAAAGACTGATTAAATTTTTACATTGAACAACCATATTTTAATGTGTTTTCATGATTTTTATTTCATCGTACAACAGTACAAAAAGGCCTCTAGTAGAGCCCCATAGGCTCGTAGCCCCCCATAGACGAATCTGATCGAAATGAAAATACCGTACTTGGCAGATTTACCGTCGTTGATCGGGTAAAATGTAAAGACTAATTAAGTTTTTACATTGAACAACCATATTTTAATGTGTTTTCATGATTTTTATTTCGTCGTACAACAGTAGAAATAGGCCTATAGTAGAGCCCCATAGACGAATCTGATCGAAATGAAAACACCGTACTTGGCTTCCCTGGAAAAAGTTATTTTAACCCGATCTACGACGGGTAAATCTGCTAGGGATTTTTAAATGTACAGTCTTTCTCACAATCATCCAATTTGGATTTTTATTTGTCACAAATTTTTTTCTGTTTGTGGTACCTAACGAAAACTTTAAATTTTTAAGGGGGCTTTCTGCCCCCTAATATTGTCGAAAAAGGCTGAAATTTTGGAAAGCTCTCTAATTTAGTGTCTTCTACATATGATTTAAATTTCATCAAAATTGAATATATTTGAATTTTCAAAGGGGGGTTCTGCCCCCCATAGCTCCCTTAGGGGGGCACTTAGAGGTTTGGAAATAGGCCCATTGACTCCGCTGGAAAAAAATACATCGGAATGCATGTTTTATTTTTTTCTAGGTGCTCCTAATTTTTTTTCCATAAAGAACAGACAAACAGACTGACAGACAGACAAACAAACAGACTTTGGATTTTATATATTAGATAGTAGTTATAGTACTGGTAAATCTAGTAGGAGACATACATTCACGAGTAGCATCGGTCTATTCAATGCAATTTCGGGTCATATGGATAATTAAAATCTTTGAGTTCAGGAGATAGCAATTGGCTAAGCCTACGCTACATCTCCAAACTACAGACTAGGCTAAGCTGCTTAAATTTGTTGAATTCTACTATGGGACTGCAGTCTACTTAATGAACAAGAACCGGCATCAGTGGATCTGCTAAGTAGGTTATCTCTAATTACCAGAAACAAATATTGGCATTCCTGCCAAGGTCAACCAAAAATGGTCTCTGGTAACTATGACAACCCATTCTTTCAGAAGCACTAATCACTGGGCTTTCCCCTATTTAGAATTCAAAAACTGTTCTTTTTAAAAAAAGGCTTCAAAGCATATTGAAAAAAAAAGGGATCAATTTTTTGACTTATTAACACCCATTTGATTTCTTCCTTAACTTTTTTCAGCCTGTTTAGACATCACGTTTAAAGTTATTAAGGTAGTTACCACCATGGTTTTGGTCTCATTATTAATAAAGGCAGGATAACCAACTTCATCCAATGAAAAAGGGTGGAGAACAAATTGTGAAATCTTTTCATCAACCAATTGTCGAAGCCGATTTGAATGATTAGCTTTCTTCCACATGTAAGATCCATACTCTTCTCTTTTAACCTTACTTTGTTCCGAATCTGAAGCATCATCATATTCTAAAAGCATTAAACAACAAGTTAGTACATGCTACTATGTGCTAATACAGACGATTCACGACTTAATAAAATGATCAATGATAGAAACAAAATATGAACCATACCACTAAAGATAATAACAAGAACTAACGATGAAAATATTATCAAAAGGTAACATAATGGATCACTGTATTACAATCAAGAATAGGCCTACCAAATTCTACTTAATACAAACACAAGTTTGCATGATACTAATCTGCAATTGAAAGCAATTTAATCAGATCTACCTGTTTTAGGTAGAGCCAAACGGGGTTCCAGTGGCTCAGATATGCATAAAACAGGATAACTTTCATCATTTTGATTGAAAAATGTTTCTTCGAACAAGATAGTAGCAGTGTGACTTGATTCAACATTTAGTACTATATTTTCTTTCTGCTTGTCGTAAGATGGCTGGTTGAAATTGTAACCAAAGTCTTTTGAGCAAATGATCTTCGAACCTTGAATGATAACTTCCTGCAACGCATTGTATCATGCAGGACAACAATTGATATTAGATAATTTGTTAGAAGTACAGAACTTCAATATAGCTTTAAAAAAGCTAGTTTTCCAGAAGCTCTTCATAAAGCTTTAATCAGTGGTGGTACTGCATCAAATAGGAAGAGCTAGAATGTACATGCCGTTATGTTCAATAATCTGAATGTAAGCAGGGCAAATATAAGTGATTGAAAATATACATCAAGTGGTTTTTAAAACGCACCAAAGGCTTTTTTCAATTATTCCACGGGGTTGAGGAAACAGGAAGTTGTTAGCAACTACGCCATCAAAGAAATTAAAGAATGCTGTGATTATCATGTAAATAGTTTGAATGCAAATACTAACTCTTTTTGTTCACACAACTTCGGTGTTTCATTTTGATTATGGATCAACCAGGGCACCAACCAGAGTCAGGGATTTTTAAATCAGTTAAAAGTTGTTGTAGGGCATTAATGTTAATAGCCTATTGCCTGATTTCAGCGTCTAATATGTATTGTTTTCAAGTTTTGAAATGTCAAATTTACTGTCTGTCAAGTACGCCCACAATCAGAAAATTTTATAAGCATTATTAACACGTAAAATAATTCAATTCACAGTTTTTTGTAAACCGCAGCTCTGGCCTGAATTCTATCCCCTATCATTCCCAAGTTTCTATATACAAAGCTTCCAACAGCCTAAAGTGAAAAACATTGTACTCCATACAGACTGTAGTAGTCTTTATCCTTATGTGCTGTGTTTATAATGCATATTTGTTGCTCTGACACAGTTGTTTAGCACTCTGCAAGCACAGTGAAAACAACTTGCTGTTAGTCTTGAAGTTGGTGCCTCGAATTCGTGCAAGCATAATCACTGTTGTTGAGTAACGAGTATTTTCCAATCCAAAAATTGTTGCATAAAAACTTAATTTACGTAAAACATATAATACAAGGGCACATAAAGACTAATCTTGTCACTATTTTCAGTTTATCAGTTTTATTATTTTAGCTGATTGCTGAACCAGTGTCTCCAGATACCAAGTCTGGCAACTCAAGGAAAAAAGACTGTGTTTCTCAATTTCAAACAGCAAATCAAGTGGCAGCAGCATAAACTAGATTTTACAAAAGTAATTATTAAACTTTTCTAAAAACTTCATGAGATGGTCCCCTTGCAACTTTTTCAATGATTCACAGTTCACCTTAAAATTAAGGAAAATACAAAACAATAGCTTAATTATATTTGTGTGCTGTGGTAACATGCTGTAATTTTTTTTTTTTTTTTTTTGATGATCTGTAATCATTAAAAATGCACTAGCTGATGATGAGCACTACTAGCTTCTCCAGAGCCCCACTAACCTATTGGCAAAATGTCTCAAGAGTTTTTACACCTGCATGTGGATGATTAAGGTTGGATCTCTACAAGCACAGTGGTGTAGTGGTTGGAGTACCCACCTTGGAATTAGTAGACCTGAGTACAATTTCCGTGTCAAATCATACCAAAAGATTTCAAAAAAATATTTATTGCTTTCCTGCTGCTCGATTCAACAGTGTGGAGAAAAAGCCAGCAAGTTCATTTCTTGCGTCCTTGAGAAAGGCATTAAATGAAATTTCTCCATCTTTATTGGGCAAACCAGTAGTGGGGCCAAGCAGTCTCAATCACATGGCCCAGTCTGACTAGTCACTAAAGACATGCAAACAGAGCGTAAACTTATTCGCATGAATGAATGTAGCGAGCTGAAATGATGACATGACTGAAGATGCAGGCGATGTGGTATCAGTGCTGGTCAATATGCCGTATGTGCATCATAAGCCTACTTTGTTCTTACACTAACCAACTAGACTGGTATTCATATAATTTCTCTTGAGTCAGCTGGCTTTGTCCTGTAATAATAAATGTTGTTGTGGTTAATCGACCTCTGCTCCAAGATGGGGGCTTAACAGATGACTTTAGAGCTCAAGAAGCTAAGCAACTCATCACGACTAAAACCAGATGTTGCCAATAGATATGGAGTCAACACAGCAAGTGGCGTAAAAAGTCCATAGCAGGACAGGAGAGAATGTGATGAGAAACGTCCTAAGTCATATGACCACTAGCACTGCATGAACAATTCCCAATTCTGCCAATTCTAGACAGATAGAAATTTAACAGAAGACTGTGTTTATTACAGCAAAAACAAAGAAGAAGAAAGCAAGCATCACGAGGAAGCACAAGTTTTGCAAAGACATACTGGGGGAAAATTGTGTGTTGAAAAATTTTGATGGCACAGCACACATATAGTCCAGAAAAAATGAGTGAATACGAGAAGAGGAGCAAACTTTAGAATGCATGACTGAACCAGCATGCCTTGTCTCATCAATCATGTTGTTATCTGGAAGACGTAAGTCACCAGGATCGCATTATAACCTAATAATAAAGAAAGAAAAGAGGGTGGATTTTTTTTGACAGATGTGCCAGTGAGTGTAAGAAAGAAGCAAAGGTAGAGCAAGAGTCCAAGAAAAGTGGTAGACTTGTTGGTTCTGCCAAAACCATCTGACAGCTTGCAGAATGATGCAGGCTATTGTAGAAAAACTTGCACTCACTGCTAAATACAAAAGGGTGATTTAAGCATTTTGTGTGAATATCAGAACCTTCTTTGTCCAAAGAAAGGATGAAGCCATCTGTTCACCCTTTGCCTGTTTGTGAACTGGGAGAGTCAAGATGGTCAATAGAACCACCTTGGCAAGAAGACAACCTGAGCTAGTGCATGAAGTAACAAGAGTAAACTCGGCTAAAAGAAGGCATGCTACCAAGAGGGAGGTCAGACAAAAAAAAGCTTTCCTGGAAAAAGGAAAAACCATGAGTGGGTGAGTGGCCACAAAGATTCTGCAAAAGATCTGGAAAGCTTTGGTTTTACTTTGTGCCATGCCAATTTTGAAATAGGAAAAAGAATGATAGGCATAGGGCCCACTAACAAGACGACAGTGCCAAATGACTCATAGAGGAGGTTACAAAAGCCTCAGAGAAAAAAGGATGAATGGCAGTCAGTGACGGTACAACTGGCTGTTTGGTAAGGCATTCCCAACTTGATAATCTTGATAATAGAGGCAAAAGGAAACTACAGGGGAAACATAGGTGAGCACAGCCTGAAAAAAAGGCTTTATGCAGTAGAGAGAGAAGGGACTCCTTGAAGGGAGCATCGTGAAAAAGCAAAGATACAGCCAAAAGCTTTGAAATGAAAAAAATTAGCCACTAGTGAAGATGCCTGTTTTAAAAAGAAAAAAATGCAATTGAAGGTGACGCCAAGAAAAGTGGTAGTGGGTTGAAGGAGAAAGGCAGGGTTGAAGAGTTGCCTGGTGGGGATCCATCACAGAAAAAGAGTCACTTTTGCGAGAGTTGAGAGGAAAACATTGCTAATCAGACCGGCATTCCAGTGATCATCTCAGGAGCAGGCATAGAAGGGAGGAGGATGAGATGGCCAGATCATCAGCATAAATAGTAGTAAGTTATGACAAAATTTCACTTTTTGTTGAGATATGAATACTTGCAGAGCAAATCCGCATTGTGCAACAATTTTGCTTTTCACAGAAAACAGCCATCACACTTCATTGATGTCATAAGTCAAATCTATTTGCTTCAACATTAACTTGTCTGAAATTCAACGAAAACTCCACAGAAAGGGAATAATTAATCATACAACTGATGACATGACCACAGTTTCATCTATAGACAAATTTTTATGGAAAACAGACAAATTTTGCTGGCTGGGATATCTTAAGCATTTCAATAGCTTCAAAAGACTCAGCATTTTCTGAGGGTGCTTTGCAGCTCCAAAATATAGTTTCAGAGACCATCAAAAAAGCTGTAGAACCCACTTTGAGAAGCACTGTTTTAGGAGGTACTAAATAGGCAATAAGGCATAGTAGGCCAAAATATAGTAAAAGCATAGTACACAGTCATGACATGGAGAAGGCATCATCAGCAACATTTTGCTCCAGGGTGAGGGTACGTCTTCTTCCTCCTGGGACATGATAAGTTTTCTTCCTCTTGGGACCTGGTTAAGTCTTCTTCCTGAGACCTTCAAATGAACTTTTTTCCAAGCAGATCTTATCCTTAAGGTTAGAGCTTCTTGTACTCTTCCTTCAGTGATGAGAACATCCCTGAGATAAGAGAACCTATTCACAGCTTCTAAGTCATTCCCATCTAGTGTTATCCTTTTGTGCTATCCCAATTTTTGTGCAACAGAGCCCTGGCATGTCTTGCATACAGCAGCTCTTGCGTCTACCCTGGCATCTTTATGCTTATACCAGACATAGCATAGGAACAGTAGGCAAAGCACATACTGCAGCCATAGTATGCATAGTACAGACGTAATGAGACTATTTCTGTACACATAGTCAGACTATTTCTAAACCATGCTGGCTATACCAACCATGCCTATTAAACCCGTAATATGCCTACTATATGTGCACTATGCTGCAATATGCGTCATATGCTTACTACGCCTACTCTGCCTGAAATATGCCAGCTATGCCTGTATTACGTTTACCATGCTTGCAGTGTACCTATTGCACCTTACTATGCCTCCACTGTGTCTACTAAGGATAAGGCTGTACTATGCCTACAATGCTTTACCGTCCCATCTCTGCCTGCATCATGCCTAACATGCCTGTACTATATCTACCAAGTTTACTATGCTTGTATTATGGCTATTAAACCTATGCCGTTTACTTTGCCTATGCCTATACTGCCTGCTAAGTTGGGTGGAGTGAAAAGAAATTTTTGTTTCAAACTGCCTTGATTGGGATCACAAATCTTGGCAATGGGTGTAAAAAACATGTAGCAAAGTTTTGTTTAGTTGCATGAGCAAATGTCAATGCTACCTCCCTCTAGTAATTAATTAGCACCTAATTTTCAAAAACTTATGAAAACTTTTAAAATCTATGACATGGAAAGATGAAAGGTGCATAAAAAGTCACACAAAATTGAGTCGTCAAGGTAATACAAAGTAGACATGAATTCAACGGCTTGAAGCATTTTTCCATAGAAACAAAGTCAAGGATACCATAGCAAGAAAGAAGGCAGCATTTATAGAGCTGTGTAGGTTTCCATCAGAAGAAAATAAAACTAAATACAAACATATAAGAAATCAAACAAGAAAAATTGTTGATAGAGCTGTGTGAATGAAAGCTAATCAGGAGTTAAATAATTTACCTCAGAATTGTAATAGTGTTTTCTACTTCCTTAGAAAAATGAAAAAGGAAGGAAACGATGTGGAAGGGGGAAGGTGCTTAAAAGAAAGCAATGAACAATTGGGTTTTATTGAAGAAGACAGGGCAAGAATTTGGAAGGAACACATGGAAAAAATCATGAATAAAGAGAACGAATAGGAACACAATGGCGGAAACTGATGTAGTAGAAGGACTGGTGGAAAAAGTGGCCCACAATGAAACTGTGGAAGCAATGCAAAAGATGAAATCAGGAAAGGCAACTGGATTATCTGAAGTCAGGTGTGGAGATCATAGTTGCAAGTGGTGAAATCGGGGTGAAAGTGATGATAGAACTGTGTCAACATGTATTGGATGGTAGAGGAATGCCTGATGAGAGGAAAACTAGTGTGATTGTGCCTATCTTTAAAGGAAAGGGTGATGTGATGAGCTGTGGATCATACAGAGAAGTGAAACTGCTAGAACACGCCATGAAAATTGTTAAAAGAGTACTAGAGAGGCGAATATGAATACTGGTAAATTAGAATGAAATGCAGTTTGGATTTGTGCCAGGAAAAAGAACTGTGGATGCGATATTCAATGTGAGGAATTGCAGGAAGAATATCAAAAGAAGGACAAGAAGTTGTATATGTGTTTTACTGACACGGAAAAAGCTTTTGATAGAGTGCCAAGAAAAGTGATGGAGTGGGAATTGAGAAAGAAGGTTCTATCAGAAATAATGGTTGGGCAATTATGAGTTTGTATGATGGTGCAAAGACAAAAGTGAGGGTGGGATCTGCATATTTAGAGGAATTCGAAGTAAAAGTTGGTGTACATCAAGGATCTGTGCTGTCCCCACTATTGTTTGCAATAGTAGTGGACGTTATTACAGGAAATGCAAAAAGGGGTGTGGTTAATGAATTACTGTATGCAGATGACCTTGTTCTCATGAGCGAAATAATAGACTTAAAGGAAAGATTTTGGAATTCGAAAGATGCATTGGAAAGTAAAGGTTTAAAGGTCAACAACACCAGAAAAATAAAAGTGATGGTAAGCAGGTCAGAAGGAGAAGTATTCAAGAGCAAAATAGATTCACGTGGAGTTTGTTGGAGGAGAGTCATGGCCAATTCAGTGTTGTGCACAAAATGTGGAAACTGGGTTCATGGCAGATGTGCAAAAATAAAGGGAGCTACCGCTAGGTTGGCAATGCATTTTGTTTGCTAAAAATGTAAAGGATTAATGGAAGGAATGGTGGATTTGATCTAGTCGTGTGATGAAGTAGAGACAGTGAATGGATTTTGTTATTTGGGAGACAGACTAAATGTTGTTGTTGTGGTTTACCCAACCCATTCTGAGGGATAGGGGCATGGTGGAAGACCATGAAACCCCCTAAGCCGGGCAACTCCCCAGGTTCTGGACCAGAGGTCATAGAGAGACAGAGAGTCACCAAAGAGTGAGCAGCACAAAGAATCTGGTGAGTGAGCAGCACAGAGCTGGACAGTGCAGAATGAGATGAGAGGTGTCCTGGGACAAGTGTCCACAGGCACCTTAGGAAGGATTCTCGATTCTGCCAATCCTAGAGATATAAGAGCTTAACAGTAGGCTGTGTCTGTTGCAGTGTAGACGAGAGAGAGAACACAGCAAGCATGATGAGGGAGCACAAGTTCCTCAGTGGAAATTGAGGGAACCTACATGTCGAAGAATTTTGATGAGACCGTATGCCTTCAGTCCGATAAAAGAGAAGAGTGGATTCGAGAGATAAGAGGAGAGAGACTACAAGGGATTGCAGAGAGCTTAAGTAGTGCTCCCCATCTGGCCAGCTTATCAGCCGCGTCATTACCTGGGAGAAACGAGTGTCCGGGGACCCATTGTAGCCTGATAGAACAGGAGAGAGAAGACATTTCCTGCCAGATCTGCCACAGAGTTTCAGGTAAAAGGAAAGAGGAGAGGACAGAGTGGCAAGGACAGAACGAGAGTCAGATAGGAGGAGAAGAGAAGTAGACAAACTAAATGCTAGTGGTGGTTGTGTAACGGCAGTTACAGCAAGAGTAAGAATTGGTTGGGTAAGATTCAGGGAATGCAAAGAGTTATTGCTTGGAAATAGGTTTCCTCTGAAGATAAAAGGTAAAGTTTATCATTGTTGCATAAGATCAGCAATACTGTATGAGAGCAAAGCATGATGTTCACAAGAAAATGAAAAAGCAATTTTAGGAATGGAGAGAGCTATGGTGAAAACCATGTGCAGTTAAAAAGACGTTGACAGAAAGACGACTGAAGAACAGATGGACATGTTGGGGTTGAAGGAAACTATAGACTGGTTAGCAACAGCAAATGGAGTTAGATGGTATGGACATGTGCTGAGGAGGGATGACAATAGTGTTTTGAGGGTTGCTCTGGATCTTGAAGTGAGTGGCAATAGAAAGTAAAGATGACCAAAGAAAAAACCTGGAAGAAGCGAGTGGAGGAGACAGAGAAGATTGGTTTGAAGAAGGAGGATGTTTTGAATCGAAAAAAGTGGAAAGATGGAGTGCAAGTAATTGCAGAAGGAATGAGGTGAATCCAACCATCTCTGCTAGGGGGACAACACCGGATAAAAACTGAACTACTACTACTACTACTACTACTACTACTACTACTACTACTACTACTACTACTACAAAAAAAAAGCTTTTAATTGCATTTCTACGATCACTGCTTATTGAGAAAATTAAGAGAACAAATTAAGCAATCAAGTGTTAGCTTCATCGTCATTTCAGACCCCAAAGGACGAATTTTTTTGCAAGTTGGTAACTGGTTTTTGCTTTCCTTTGTCAAAAAATGCAAATTAAAAATAATTGTCTTTGATTATGATGTCATCATTACGTCATGAACCCTCCTATGACACTCACCCTGAGGAGGTGATCAATCATGCCAGTTTGATGTTTGCATGCCCAGTAGTTTTAAAGAAGATAACTCAGATATACACACAGAAATACAGACAGAATTGCATTTAATGATATAGATTTGTATCTAATATACAGTATAATCAATTACTCATAAGTGCTATTTATGTAAAAACAAATTTATTAGTTTTTCTAAAAACCGACAAGCGATCATGCAATTTAGCACAAAAAAAGTAAATTTTCACAAAAACCAAGTTCTTAGTAAACAGCTTATTTTCTATCGCAAATACAAAATGAAATCCTGCTAAAGGAAATATACTGTATACACTTGAGTATTTTGAAACTTTTGATGTACTTTTCATCTTGCTATGTTGTATCTATCAAAAGTCGTAATAAATTTTTGAAAATTAGAAGCTAGCGGATCACTAGAGGGAGGTAGTAGGGTTGTTGCCCCATGCAACTAAACAAAACCACTTTTAAACATGTTTTCTATATTGTAACAGCCCTTTAGCCATATTTTTAGAACTATACGCCCAACAACTCTGAAAAATGGAGCAAACATTTGTTTTTAGAAACACCCATTGGAATCTAATATTATAAAGCAAAATTTTTTTGCTTTTTATTTTGATTCATTTTTGCTAATTAATCGAAAACTGCTGGGCGTACAAACATCAAAGTGAGTGCAATTGATCACCACAATCCAATGATTGTCCAGAGGGATTGGGGACATCATGTCATGTCATTTCCCATATAAAACCCAAGGTTGCGGTCAGCTGTGTGGAGGTTATATATGTACCCAAGGTTGTATATGTATGTAAAGTATGTGTGCTTTAACACCTCCAACACTACTCAAGATTCAAACATCAAACTTGGCAAGTTTTATCAACACTCCGCGGTGAGTGTCATAAAGGGTTTGATGATGTCACAATCAAAGACAATTTTTCAAAAATCGCATCTTTTAACAAGAGGATGCATGTTAACAAAATTTCAAAAATGATTTTCATTTTTTTTATGATCTTTGATGATGTCATAACTACAAATTAATTGTAAAAATGGTTTTCCATTTTTTTCTAAATTGACTGTAGAAACACAGTTGATGGCGCTTTCCGCATGTACCAGCAAGATGATTTCCAAAGCAGAATCTTTTTTAATTGAATGATTATTGGCAATGTCAAAAATTTTGTGTATGACGCTTTTTGGAGCCGAACTCTTCCTAAACTACTGAACATACAAACATATAATTTATTCATATAATTTTTTGCATAGCAACCACTTAAACACTGGTGCTCGCAAGCACTACAACAATTACTATTAAAGTTAATCTGCAAAGCATATCAACCCAGTATATTGTGAAAACACTTTGTAAAGGCATGGAAAATTATTTTATCAAAAAAATTCGTAACCAAAATTTTGACTTCAGTAGCACTTCAAGTCGCATTTTTTAAGTGAGGAAAGCAATTCTTAGCTTAAACGAAAGCCAGTGACCGACTTATAAATTATTAAAATATCTGAAACTTGCTATTTCTTGGTCAAAAAGTTGGTTGGCAGTGCAGAACTTGAAAATGCAGAAAGTAGTACATTTACTTCCCAAATCTTTCTACCTGACTCTTTTCAAGGCAACACATCAGAAAAGAAGGAAAAGGAAGTGCGAGGGTTCATATAGCAAAGACACAAAAAAGAAAAATGCAAGTCATTCACAAGCGACTAGTCAGAAAAGTGACCTATGGAAAACAAGCAACCAGTGTGAAAGTTTGAGGCTGTAAACAAATTTTTTGTTGGCACAGATCTGGTTTAGATGTTTTTATATAAGTGGCTTCAAGAGTGGATAGATGAAAGGTAGTGGGTCCGTAGGTAGGGATTGAAAATCTGTCTTCAGTGTATTTATGCGCACAAGACAAATTTTGCAAAAGGTCTTCTCCTATTGCTGAGAATAAGGTTTCAGGTCAACTGCTGTTGGATTTGCAGAAGCGAGCAGGATAGCTGTGGACATGTGGAGTGTTTCCTTGCAGGATGGGTTTGGTAATATGCTGTTTGATCCTCTGTTGCAGCCTTTGGGAAGTATGACCCATGTACAGACTATCGCAGTGGCACAAGAATTGGTTAACAATGTTGCTGTGATCAGAAGCAGGTAATGCATTCTTATGGGTTGCTGGCAGAAGTTGTCTGGTAGTACAAACAATGCAAGTTTAGATGGCAAAAACACAGCATTAAACAGGTGCCTTGATCTGCCTTCCAAACCTCATTGAGACATTTCCCAGCTATGGTAAATGGGGTACACTGAACATTTCATGGAATCAAAATGTAGTGATTTGTTGAACTGTGGAATCTTCTTGGTCAAAACAGTATTGACCACATGGTCTGGGAAACTATTGTTCCCAAAAATTGACTGGATCTTGGCAAGTCATTTTTATTCATTCTTCAAGGATTTATGTAACGGATATGTTATATGATTGTTGTTATGTCATTATGATGCTGAAAGAAAGTGAAAGTCAACCTTATGTCTTTTTTCCCATGATTCATAAATTCAGACGTGCTAATTCAGTGTATGTCTACCACTACACATTCACTTTCAAACTAGACTTTTTGCTGGAGCAACGTAACACTTTAAATTCTGGATGCCCTTCCTAACAAATATCAATGGTGTTTTTATAGAATTTTTAACTCCAGAACTTCTATTCTGAAGCTCGTAAAAATACCACTACACCATGGTGGCTAAATCTATTATAATCCAGTTGCAACCACACAATTATGGAATTATTTCAAATGCCATGAATTAGAATCTTATTATCCTTAAAGGATTAAAAAAGCATTAAATAAAAGCTGCAGCTTTCTTTTTTCTGCCATTTTTTTAGTTAAAAATGTATTAAATACAATCTAAAACTCACTTTTTCCTACACTGTTTTGAAAATTTTTAATCACAGTAAAAGCTGAAACTTGTATTTTCTTCCTCCCTTTTTGAAAATTAATAGTCACACTAAAACTGAAATTAGTTTTCTCCAGCTTTTTGTTTTAACAATAATCAAGTAGGCCACATAACATCAACTAACATTTTATATTTCTGCTGTTACGCTCAGGATCACATAATGTGAGCTACAAAACCAGCTATTTTTAGAAACATACTTTAAGGGTTTCAAATAATAGATGTGTATATTGTGTTCTAGGAAAAGTTATTGGGCATATACCTATAATAGAGCTAAAAAGGAGGTTTCTATCCTCATCCTAGTGATTACGCCTTTGGTGGTATGCATGACAACAAAAATTTTCCAGCAGTATGCAATTAGAAAAAAATCAAGAACAACTGTTTGAAACAAAAAACTTAGATCTCATGATATTCAAACATTAGTGGAGAGAACGAAAGTCAAATGATGTAGTCAGCCAAAAATTTCTGAGGACATTCAGGCAAAGTTGTTTATATTGAATCATATTTTTAGTCATGACTTTTTACTTCAATAGAAAGCTTGCACAACTAGACAAAATAAAAACTTGAAGTCAAAGCTGTTTTTTATGCCAGCTTACTGCATTTGAATTCAACAAACATCAAATTTTTGGCACTTACTTAAGCAAAAGATATAATTACTCAAGCAGTGATACTTGCTACTAAACCCACTCAAGTAAAAGTAGAAGTACTAAATAGTAAAACTACTCAAGTAAGGAGCATGTCACTAAACAGGCTAGTTAAGTATTTCACTAAAGTTTAACTACTAGGCTACTGACCATTTCTGGGTGTAATATACAACTACCGTACTTTTCAGACCTTAGGGCGTACCAGACTATAAGGTGTAGTATCAATAAATGTCTTCTAAGGCATGTATTTTCATACATAAGGCGCATTTAATAAAACAAAAACTCAATGCATTTTATTGGTACCATGAGAAGTGTATGGCTAGTTGCTAGGTACATGTTGCAATACATGCATGATGCACATGTGTTTTTACGCATGTAAGGTGAAGAGAAAAATACATTTGTCAAGGGAACAGAGGTAGGTGAACTGTAAAGGAAATGAGAGTAGGTAATTTGATCACAAGCAGGAAACAAGAAGTTTGCTCTCAAGAAAGAACCAGTTGAGGTACATACAATTGCATTGGTAGCACTTATTGCACAACATAAAATTTATTCAGAGCTTGGTGACAAAGTGCAATCTGATCCACAATTAGATGCACTGGACTATAAGGCACATGTTCCATTTTTGAGAAAATTAAAAGATAATAAGTGCACCATATAGTCCAAAAAATATGATATTTGGCATTTCAATGTTTTAGGGAAAAACAATTGCACACAAAAAATATTGTTCAGCTATTTGACTACAATAGAAATATATAACTACCTTGCCATTAAAAGTCATGAATTTATTTTCGGCATCTGATGGTACTTGAGCGCTGTCAGAAGAATAAAACATAACTGGCTTCAAAATGTGACTCTCAAAGCATTTTTGAGAAAACAGATTTTCATTTTCTATACAATTTTTCCATGAACCAATACGAGGAATGCAGATCTAAAAACAACATTTTATAAATCAGAGTAGGCTAAGTAATCTGACTGTAACATATTTTCATCTTTCCAGTAATATTCCTGTTAAGTCATTTGCAACTTCAATGTGTGCCTAAAAATTTTGGCTATGACCTAAAGACCAATTGCACTTAACAGTTATAACTCACTAATTCATTAAAAAAAAACATATCAAGTGCAAAATTTAGATAATTTTTCAAAGTGCTTTTGATGGTGTATCAGAAAATGTTACACGTGTTTAAAAGGTGTACTTGTTGTTGTTTTGAAAAAATGCATGCAATAAATCTCCAACTTGCAAAAACTGTTGGCCAACAGGAACCAACGTTTTTCAGAAACAGGATGGTCCGTGTAATATATAAAAAGCAAGAAAGGTGTAGTCAGATATGGAGTTGCCAGTATCAACTTCTGGTACAGTGTATTTCTGTCACAAATGCTACAATCACTCCAAAGCACATTGAAGTGCTTTTTTTAAGTGGCCACAATGCAGAAACCACATATGCAAAACTAGCTGGACTTTTATTTCAGTTCCATTTTGAGTTTACAAGTGTTTTGCAAGTAGAAGTCCAATTTCGAGTTATGACAAACTCCTTAAATAACTCATTTACAAATCAGGGTAAATACTTTTTCTATTGCTTATTTAGTGAAGTCCAATCACTCAATAGCATAAGATTTAATTAAAGTTCCGGAATTTCTATTGTTTGGAGTTCCGTGAAAGGGCCTAATCAAGTTCTTTTGAGTTGTAAGTCCTGGTAAAAACCATTTGATAACTGAACTCATGACTTCATGACTTATCAGTGCAAGAACATATTTCATCATGCTGAGCTATGATGCCAGCAAGGCCATATGTCACAGTGCAATCAAATTAGTTTCAAGATTAGCTCTTTCAGAAATACGTAAATAGGAAACACAATGACTTGGAAGAAATTTAACATATGGCACATTTTATGAAAAGTGCTCATGAAAATTCACTTACTAAACAACACTGTGAATTTAATAAATTTGCAAATCAGCATTAGAGATAGTCTGCAGAATTATGATCCACAGAATTTCCATGCTCTAGTTGTATCTGAATTATTTTTTGCAAAAGGCTGATCAAATGCAATCAGGATGATATATTTGAGAAAATTTTAGCAATTTAATCAAACACATGCCAGATTTATATCTAGATGCATGCTTTTTTAATAACTGCAGTTTTGTTGTTTTGACATTTTCTGATGCACTAGGATTACACCTACCAAAACCTTCATTTTGAGATCTACAGCTGATACTTTTTTTAAAACATTAACTCGCAGTAAATCTATGTAATAGATGGGCACATTAATCTTCTACTTCTAATCAATATTTTAGGTGCCTACTGTAGCAACCAATGATTGTTAGGTCACGGCTACATACTTATGTACAACATGTCAGAGCTACTTTCTTCTTTTTTGAGTCTTGTTTTTCTCTCCTAATCAAGCAAGGAGGAAATAACCATAAAACTTTATTTCTACAAGTGAGAAGTGGTTCATAAAGCAAATATCAAACCATTGGATAGTTGTGGTAAACAGCCACAGCATCAAGCATTAATGGTCAACGACCTCACCTTCCATCCACCCTTGCAGCTTAGGTATAGTGACATTTGTTCACCACAACACCAATATTTTTGTCAAAAATGTAAAAATACATTGGATTTTGTGTATAAAATCCTACAAAAATTAGACCTATGCATTAAAACCTACAACTGTAACAGCAGCCTACCATCCATCTTTCGTTGGTTGCTCTTGTAAACAAAACTTTGTACTTCTGGCACAGAGTGTTATACCACCTATTTTCTGTTAAATCCTCATCATAAACATCCATGGTTCAACTGTAAACTACAACAGATCTTCAGAGAGCTAGTCTTCGACTGTTACAAACAAGCCAGAAACAACAGTCGCGTTTTTCCACAACAATAACACCGACTACTTTTTTACGGTTGTATGCTAAGCAAAGCAACAAAAGATTTAATACAGGTGGTTTGGTTTATAGGCCAGCTGACTCATGCTCTTCCACAATTTCAGTAAGTTGAAGGTGATAAAAAATATTAACAAATAAAACAGTAACAAAAACTATTGCTAAGTAACAGAAAATGCAAAACTGGCTTTACAAATCTAATAATCAAATAAACAAGAATGTTAGAAATTGCTGACAAAATACGGTAAACTGAGAAAATACGCTTTTTTCAGTTGAACACCGCGACTATTTTAGTCCGCAAAAAGGAGTTTTTACAATAAGTTTTGCGGAAGAAAAAGGCCTAAATTTCAAGTACAAGTAAAATTAAATCCTGTTCAAATCACAAAAATGGCCTTCTCAATGCTGCTACCTTTTCCGTAGATTTGTGCAAATTATTCTGAAGGATGTAAATAATGTGTTTAAGTTACCAAATTGGGTCTGTCGACGACTTCGCTTCCTTCCATTGTGTGAAAAATTACTTGTTGTTTGAGATGAAAATTAATTGTAGGACATGCTAAAAACCTGATTACCCGTTTTTTTGAAAATTATTCTATTACTTGTATTGGTCTAGCAGTCTGTGGACGGCAGGCAATCTTTTAAAATGCGTAGTTGTCCCATTAATGCCATTTGTTTTCTTTGGATTAAAAATACATGTTGCTATCGTAATGTGAAACTCTGCCTTTTTTTTTTTTTTATAGCGGCCACGAGAAATGATTGTTAAAACTGCTGGTGAAAAGATCATTAGTCAGTCGAAGTAAGCTGAAGTAAGTAAAGACGCTTTTGAGGGGTGCGGCCACACTTTTAGCTGGGGTAAATGTCGTTTTTGCAATCCTCTCTGCTCTCAACTTTATAGACCGCATATTGACTGAATTAGACTTGATAGGCATAAGATTTATATTCGATAATTGAATTTGGGTGGCGCACCCAAATATTTTGTTTCTGGATTACTTTCAAATCGTTTTTCGGTAATTCCTCGATATGAATTACCGAAATACTTCAGCTGATTCAGGTGAGAAGAGAAGATTGGAGAAAGATAGGAACAGTTAGGAACTTTCTCCACAAAAAATAAAGCTTAAACCGAAGTTGATTCAAAACGTTGTTTGAGAATGTTGTCCCAAAAGACAAAGCCTTGTTGAAGGTAACAAATCGCATCAAAGAAAGTTAACTCTTTTACTCTCGTGTTTTCCTCAAATTTTTTCAAATTGAGTTACAAAATTAGTTTACTAAAAAATGGATTTGTGACTTTATTTCTCAACCGATTTTCATAAAATTTTCAAAAGATCACGCATTAGAAGATTTAAAATTCTTGCCCTAACTTTTGGATTTTCTTACCGGAAAAGAGCTAAAACAACCAAGAGCCCAGTTGCAGACGACAAAAATTGCCAAGTTCTCAGCAAGAGTCAACTATCTTAAAATCAAATTGAGATTACATGTTTACTACAAAACCAAACCATTTATCATTAATACGGTCTGAAAACTACTCTTTTGTGGCTTCATTTGACAAAATTTCAAGCAATAATAATGAAATTTATCTATTGAACTTTTCAAATATTTTAGGGGTTTCAAACCCCCCCCCCCCCAAACAAATTTGAATGGTAAGTAGAAAAAAGTAGATTTAGTTTTAAAAAGATATGATATATTGCTAAATATTGGTCTCGTTTTAAAGCTTAGAAAATTTGCGTTCCAGCAATATATAACTTTAAATAGTTTAGGCTAAGCCGTATGTGATATTTATTATTCAAAATTAGGTAGGCCTACTGCATATCATGTCAGTTCAAAACCCCCATAAAATTTTTGACTTACCTTCACTAAATTACAATTTTTAGAAAAACTACACCCTATAAAAAAATTAAATAAATTACAAACATTTCACCACTAAATTGGTTATTTTGTATCAAGTTTCCAAGGAGACAGAAACTAAAATGCAAGCTTAAAACCTAGCAGAAGTTTGGCTTCTCTAAATCAAAGTTTGCTGTACCCTCCCCTGTTTCTCCACAACAACATATTCTATTTAAACTCAATGTTTTCTAAATCTTGAAAAAATTTCTTCTGCAAAAATACTTAATGCTACATGTTTTAGGCTAATCTTTAGCAGATAATGACTGATCATATTTTAGGTAGTACTTTTAACTAACAAAATTTGGTACCAGTCAGTACTGGTTAACAAAAAGATCATGGGCCTAAGAAAGTTGCAAATTGTAGAAAACCTAGGCTTTTAGGTACGTTTTGACTAATATACCATGAAAGTTTATTTCCTTAGCATCATTTAGCGATTATTTCTAAAAAAATTGGTAGAAAAAAAAATCTGTAGTGATCTTTGAGGTAATGGTACTTTAACTTCGAAGACAACTCAGCACCTATTAGGGACTAATTGACATAAAATTTTCATATTCAAACAAAAAAAATTTTTTTGTTTTTGTTATATTTGAAATCTTCAAGACATAGAGATTTCAACGATTTATTACACTTGATGTAGAAGTAAACAGATGAGTAATGATTTACAAACAAACTTGAGGTATTTTATGATGATTAATTATGATCGATTATGACAAATTATGACAGTTTTTTGTTCTGCCACCTTGCGGACATTTTTTTGCAATGCACGCGGGAGCAAAAGAGTTAAAACCAGGTAAAGCTCCGGGCTCTGACTCCATTTGTCCAGAGCTGGTAATCCTTGCTGGTCCCAGCTTGAAGTTCTGGCTACGTAGCTTTCTTTCTTCCTGTTTGCGCCAACTCAAAATTCCAAATCTGGAGAAGAGCGCTGGTAGTCGCGATTTCTAAGCTCTGAAAACCTCAAGAGAACCCACAGAGCTACTGTCCCATCTCTCTGCTTTGCTTCCTCTACAAGATCCTCGACCGACTGATCTACAATCGCGTCAAACCAAATAGTCGACCCCTTGCTCCCAAAGAAACAGGCTGGATTTCGACATGGAAAGTCTACCGTAGATCAGGTCGTTTTGCTTACGCAAAACATTGAGGATTTTTTTGAGGAAAAAAAGAAGACCGGTGCCGTGTTTGTCGATTTGACAGATGCTTATGTCTCTGTCTGGCACCGTGGGTTTTACTTGCAAGCTGTTTAGACTTCTGCTGGACAAGCACATGATCCGAATGATCATGGAACTTGTTTAAGTTGTTTGGTACAGAAGCTTTACTTTGACCACTGATGACAGCAAGCCAAGCAGGCTCCGACATCTGAAAAATAGCATCCCACAGTGATCAGTCTGGGATCCTTTTCTTTTCGACATATACGTACACAATCTGCCTTCCATAACCACCAAAAAGCATATGTACAGGGTGTATCACAAAGATATTCACCCCCCCCCCCCCTAGAGCTCAATCCAAAAGGACTAGGAAAAAAACAAAAATATTGTTATAAATTATATTAAAATAGAAATTTATTCCGTACATTAAATCAATCCTAACTAGTAATCAGTATGACCACCATGGTTTTTTCTAACAGCATCTAATCTTGCAGGATACGATTTAAGAAGATTAGCAAAGATTTCAGGTTCCTCTTTTATTTTAATTAGTTCTTCTGAAATAATAGTCTTTAAGGTTTCCACTGAATTTCTTTCCATGCTAGGAATCTTTAAAATTCTATCTTCAACACGTTTTTTCAGAATAGCTCCCAAGTTTTCAGTTGCATTTAAATCTGGTGATGAACCTGGCCACTTTTGAAAAGCAACAACATTGATTTCTTCGACAGCAGTCAGTGGCCAGGTTCATCACCAGATTTAAATGCAACTGAAAACTTGGGAGCTATTCTGAAAAAACGTGTTGAAGATAGAATTTTAAAGATTCCTAGCATGGAAAGAAATTCAGTGGAAACCTTAAAGACTATTATTTCAGAAGAACTAATTAAAATAAAAGAGGAACCTGAAATCTTTGCTAATCTTCTTAAATCGTATCCTGCAAGATTAGATGCTGTTAGAAAAAACCATGGTGGTCATACTGATTACTAGTTAGGATTGATTTAATGTACGGAATAAATTTCTATTTTAATATAATTTATAACAATATTTTTGTTTTTTTCCTAGTCCTTTTGAATTGAGCTCTGGGGGGGGTGAATATCTTTGTGATACACCCTGTACGTTGACGACTTGGCAGTACGTTACTCATCTAGAGATCGGAAGGTGTGGGAAAGAACTTTGAGCGATGACGTAACTACACTTTCTGCACATCTTCAGACTTAGCGGCTAAAGCTCAGCCATGATAAAATGGTGGTGGCAGTCTTTCATCTCCACAATCGAGAGGCCAAGCGTGAGCTCAAAGTTAATAACAATGGTAAAATCTTACCATTTTGTCCAGTGCCGACCTATCTAGGTGTGAAACGGGACAGAGCGCTCTCGTATCGTCATCACCTAAAGGCATCGCGCAAAAAATATCCTCGCGGGTTTCGTTGTTGAGGCACTTGCGGGTTCAGGATAGAGCGCTGGTGCCAAGACATTGCGCACAGCTGCCTTGTCTCCGATCTACTCGACTGCTGAGTACTATGCACCAGCTTGTCGTCGCAGCGCGCATACTCGCTTCATTCACAGCGTTCCCAATGACGCTTTGCGCATTGTCACTGGATGCCCACGTCCCACTCCAACGGACAACCTTCCAGTTCTCACAAGCATCCAGGAAGCTGAGCTTCGCACCAAGGAGTGACACTCTCCTTGGCTAATCGCAGTTCTTTGGACCCTGGCCACATTCTACATGGCCAGCTGACTGAGTCGCAAGCTGGTACCAAGGCGAGACTGAAATCTGGACACCTGTTTGTTCCTGCGGGGCGGAAATCATTGCACAACTTATCTGAGTTGGGCATCCGCGCTGCTCAATGGACGAACTTGACATGAAACACAGAGTACTCTAGGAGTACATCTGTACATCAGCGCTCTAGGCTATAACTACATTCCTAAGGTCATAAAGCCTATTAGAATGAATTTGACCAGAACAGCCTTAGTCAAAGTCAATCGCCTGCGTATTGACGTTGGGCGTTTCGGTTCGTCCATGCACAAATGGGGTCTCGCTTCTTCATCGAATTGCGAGTATGGCGCTAGTAAACAAACTTCAGACCACATTATTGCTGCTTCGTATTGCAATTTCTAAGCAGGATTGGTTTGGTTGTTTAAGTAGAATATCCCAAGAAGAATTACTCGTTAAATCACAAACACTGCTAAACGACCGCTTGGCCGCTCAAGAACTAGATGGATGAGTTAATCAAAGGTCTTGACTTGGTCAAAACTTGGAATTAAACCATTTGTGTTACCGGATAAAGCTGGAGATAGTGAAGTATACAGAAAACTCTTAGAATCGCTTCCAAAGTAACTCTCCTTATAAGCAAATTTTATAATTTCAACTGTAAATAAAGTATTATACATCGAGCAAATACAACATCGAAAAAATACGATACAACTTTTAAAATGCTAGTTGCAAAATTTTTCTATAGCTCATACGTTTTGTGGATGTCACCAAAAGATAAGAAGCTATCACTCATATTTACTCTGCTATATAGGAAATGCCATTTGTTCTTCTTCCATGCAAAAAAAACAAACTTCCTGAAGAGCCCCTCCATGCGATTGCGGCCACTGCTAGCACGACATACACCATCATTAAGATTGGAATTTTTGTGATGTAATAAAACAATCCACTTGTTCGAAGCATTCTTGTTGCTTATTCACATCGCACTCTATCGAGCGAAATGTAAAACTATATTCTAATCAATACACTATAAAAAATGTGCTGAATTATTGAAAAAATTTTGTCACATTTCTGCAAACATCAAAAATGCCGTCTGCAATGATAAAGTAGTTTGCAGCAAATTTTTTTACAATGTAACTTTACCTCGTCAAATTTTCCCCTCATTTTGTAACAGACTAAACCTATTTCTATAAACTCAAAGAAATGTGCTGGTTTTTTGATCAAAAACGATGCCAAACGTTTGGAAACTATATTAGTGTTACATAAGCATAAAAATTTTATGCTTTCATTAATAACCACAATTATTTAACCCGGATTCGGTATTTCTGGCAGGGACAAAATACTGAAACCCCTATATTTTTAAATATCTAAAATTTGAACCATAAAAATGGGTTCAAATTTTTGTTAGCATCAACATATACCAACTGATGCGCAATTATTGTAAAAAAAAATCTCACAGTTACTCAGCAGTGGGAGGGTTTCAGTAAATTGCCCTTTCATTTTGTTTCAAATCAAACTCCCTATGAAAACTCAGCGTTATGCGATAGTTTTTCGATCAAAGACATTGCCATAGGTTTGGAAGCTATTAGTCATCTTGTATAAACACAAAAAATCAAAATAACTAAACCTGGTATTGGTATTTCTAGCAAGAACGAAATCGTTGAAAACTAACAAAATCGTCTCCAAAAAACTAACAAAATCGTTGATGTGGCGGTTAATGTGCAATGGGTCTTTTAAGTTTTTGATTTTTCTTTTAGCATATTTTGAATTGATTAAAATTGTTTGACTTTACTTTAACTGTCTTCAGTTGATTCGGTTTATTTTAATTGATTCAGTTAAGACTTTTGTTAATTGAATTCAGTTTGGTTCGGTAAAATTTGTTTCTGTTCAGTTTAGCTCGTTAATATTGTTAAATAATTTTGTCAACGAGAAGCAACAGCAACGATCTACAGTTTGACGTATGATCGCCGGTTACCCAAACTGGTTATCGCTGCAGACTTATGATAAGGTGCCCCACCTGCACAGTTTACGCACTTTTTTGTTGTCAACCGCTTGGCTGTACCTAAACCAATCAAAAACTATCAAAAAATTTATCAAACGCTATCAAAAAAAATGCTACCTTGTTTGGCATAAAAAAACTGTCCTAAATTTCTGATGAAACAGTATTACTCATTCTTTCTGATGAACTTGCAAGAACTATCTTCGTCTAATATATAAAACTCGGTTCTGTCTGTAGATGTGTACGTATGCTTTGGCTTCTCCGAACGTGCTGAACGTACGAACAACAAATTTTGAACGATTAATTGCCACCTCAAAGTAAGTGTGATAGGGAATTATGACGTCATAATCAAAGATAATTTTTAAAATTTACATTTCTTGACAGAGCAAAACTGTTTTGTCCCCAAACGAAAGCTAGTACCTAACCTATTACTTTACAAAAAATTTCAACCTTTTGGGGTTTAAGATAACGTCACAAGCAACGCTTGGTTGCACAATTTGTTGACTGTGGTTTTTCATAAGCTACTGATCGTAGAAATGCGATTAAATGCATTTTTCGGAGCTATTAACAAAATGATTTCGATAAAAGCAACTCTACAACAATTCAAGCTCAATTGACAATGCTACGAGCAATTCTTTATTTAAGCATTTTCGACCTTCTAAACATGCTTCTTCTCTTTTTCTCTCGCGCGCTTAAAACTCGCTCTATGATGTCATAATAACGTCTGGTACAATCAACACAGTCTTTCGCTAACAGAGATCATAGTACAATGGTTTTTTGAAAAATTGCAACATTTTTACAAAATCAGTTTACTTAAAAACTGGTTTGTGACATCACCTTACAACCAATTTTCAAACTTTTTTCACCAAATTGAAGGTTATTTCAAGGCAATCCGGGTAGTATATAATATGTGTCTTTATTACTACTTTTTGTACTAAAAAACTGAACTTTATTTTCAGTGATGTAACTTTTTACCCCTCCTAAAAAGTAGCAAGCTGAGTAAAACCAGCTAAGTTTAATACATAAAAGTTACAATAAGGTACTAGCAATTACTGTCCTTTCTAAGAGTAGTAAATTTTCTTTTTAACTAGGGCTAAAGATTACTTTATAATGGCTAATCAAAAATTGGTTGCCATTCATTACATCTATTTTTAGTTAAACAATTATCACACTAGACCTAACAAACTTGTAATTGTTAGACAAAATGAATTAAGTCTCTAAACGTTTATAAAATGTAGCCTACTGGTTAAAAGCACTAAAAATTTTGATGTGTGCATTTAACAAAATTGCAATTGGTAGAAAAAATAACTACTTTGGGCATTTTGTCTAATCTATCTTGATTGCACGTATCTTTGGCATTACCATCAAAATAAAGATTCATCCAAAAACGAAGTCCCTACCAATTTTAATATGTAGCCTACTCCAAGCAAAACACTTAGTGATCCCCCAAGAAAAAGTGGAGGGGGAATAAAGATGGTCCGGTTTAATCTTTATGTACAAAATACCAGTGTCCACCTACATATCATCTAAATGTTGAAGCAATTTTCTTTGAAACTGAGTGAGGCTGGCGCAGCCTGCTGATTTGATATTCTTAACTTCGACATTATTAATGGGAGCCCTAATTTTTTAATAACTCACCTATAAGTGTTTCATTTCGGGTCAGTTTGCTCTTTGCATGGCTGTGTGTGTGTGCCAAGACCAAGCAACTCGCGCGCAGCCAGAGGCGTTAGCTCATGTAAATGCGCTTACTGTTACAAAAACGTGGGCTTAATCCCAAAAATACATTTAATCCTAAAAAAAATATCACAAACATAAATACGTAAGGGGGCCACCAAATCGTCAAATAGGCTTACCACTAAATAGCATACTTCTTTAATTGTCAAAACGACCACCATTTGGGTGCCGCCATCATTTTAGCAGTGTTTTACCCTCCCTTCTGCAGCTTCAAAAAGTACGAATGATAGGTTGTGACATCATCCTTTTTTTTCAGTACTACCAGTCTTGATGAATAGACCATGCTGATCACCATTACGTGTACAGGAACGTGGCCTATATCTTCTAAAATTTTTTGTCGCTGCTTTTACAAATGTTTATACTGTAAAACGGCACAACTGCATTAAATTGATACTTTCTAAATCGGCACAAGTGATGGAATAACCTGCCGGGGTAAAATCGCACCATACTTAGGAGAAACATGTTTTTCTATTTTGGTTGTTAATAATTTTGTAGAGCTACCGGGATTTAACCTAAAAAATGTGGGAAAGAGCAATTACTCTCTTAACTCTCCTGGGCGTGCCCATCAGAAAGGAAAAGGAATGTGCAACATAATGCGTAGCCAGCAGGGTCTTAAAAAAGTTTGAGAGTGCAATTACAAGAAAACAACGTTCCTATGTGAAATCGCACCACATCAAAGACATTTTTGCTATTTTGCTTCAATAGAGCTTGCTATCAAAAATATGTTCCACACTTCCAAATAAAAGAGAAACGCAAGGTTCCTTTGGCTTTACATAAGCAATGAACATGGCACGTAGACCGTAGGCGTAGCCAGAACCTTGAAATCAGAAATTTCGTTCGGAAAAGAGCGCAGCAAGTTGAGAAAATATTATGTGCAGAAAAAACATTAACTCTACTTACTTTTTACACAATTCCCAATAGGTTAAGCCGGCTGAGCCAACAGTCTCAATCTCAGCGTTACTGATGCCGGCCATGCGGGCGACGCCGACATTTACTATTTTTCTTCTGCTGACATGCTACTTGTTAAGATATCTTTGTATCTTTAGTTTAAAGCATTGCAATAACATCCCAAATTTAAGAAAATATCAAAATAAAACTATAAACCTGACAATTTGCAAAACTGAATTTAGAGAGAATATTTTGCTTAAAAATAATGTGGCCTGATGGGCTTCTACTATACTAGAATATAATGACTTTAGTGAAGGCATAGCCGCTTTGGTCGCTATGCCGAAAACAAAGCCGATAGTGCAGCAACAGAACTTAACAACACAGATATAAATACGAAAGGGGCCGCACCAAATCGTAAAATAGGCCTACCACAAAATAGTTTATTTCTGCAATTTTGAAAACAACCATCATTTGGCCGCCACCAGCATTTTTGACTGTGTTTCAATCTCCGCCCCTTTACACTTTTTAAAAATATTAATGATTGTGTGTGATTCCATTCTGTTTTGTGAGCATTACCAGTCTTGATTGAAAAGAAAAGATGATCACTATTACGTGTACAGGAATTATGACGTCCTGATCAAAGATAATTTTTTTTAATTCCTTTTTTTGACGCAGGTACGCGGTTTTCAGCTTGAACGAAAGCCAGTACTCGACTGACCAGTTACAACAAGTTTAAACTTTTTAGAATCCCACATGACTTCATAATCAACGATTAATGGTAAAATTTGTTTTCTTAATTTACTCAAAAAGTACTGATTGTTGTTATCGCACCTATGCTCATTTTTAACAAGAATTGTTTGATTGAGTTCGACTGGAGTCGAACTACCGCCTTGGAAACAATTGTGTTATTTGCACGTTCTGTTCACCACGTTATCTATTTTTACACTCTGACCTAAACACAAAAAACGCGTGGTTTCGGGCTTTTACTAATCATATAAGAAAAAGAAGTAATAATTTGATCGTTCTTTTTAAATTTGATTTTGCTGGTTCAATGGTTTTCAGTTGGAGGATAAAATTCAGTCAATTTTCTCGTGCTGGTCTATTCAAAGTTTTTATTATCTTTGCTGTTAATATACCCATTTAAATTTTCTGTTTGACTTCAACCGGTGGGATAGACAATAGTGCGAGGAAGGTCCTGGCTGTCCGCCTGTGACACCTATATCAGAAGATTGATCCCCGTCGAGAGGTGAATCCTTACCAATCGTCGAAACGCAATTAAACGCTTTTTCGGGAGATATCAAGAAGGTGCTTTTGATAAAAGCTCTACAACAATTTAAGCACAATTGACAATGCAACAACAAATATTTATTTAAGCACTTTGAACCTTCTACATATGCTTCGCTTTCTATTTTTTGAACGCTTGAAACTCGCTCCATGATGTTTTATTAACGTCTGGTACGATCAATACAGTCTTTCTCTGCTTGAGATCATCGCATGGCAAATTTTTCAAAAATTGCAACATTTTTACAAAATCAGTTTACTTAAAAACTGATTTGTAACCTCATTTCTCAACAGATCGAAGTTAGTTTCAAAGAAATTTTGATAAAATATGACCTGTGTATTTACTATTTGTTTTTATACTAAAAACTAACTTTTAACACCGGTAAAGTGTAACTTTTTACCCCCTCCTAAATAGTGTTAAGCAGCATGGGAACAGATAAGTTTCAAAAATAAAAATTTTGTCTTTGCTTTTTCAAAAAAGTAGTTCTTTGGCATTATCTATCAAAATTTTCAAAAAGATTCATTTAAAAATGAAGTCTTTAACAATTTCAAAAAGTAGCCTGCTCCAAGCAAAACTTTGGTGTACCCCTAAAGAAAGAGGAGGGATAATGATGAGCCTGTTTTATCTTTTTCAACAAAATACTGTTCTCCAGCTACATATCGTCTAAACGTTAAAGCAATTTTCTTCGCAAATTATGTGAATCAGGCACAGCCCGATGATTTGATTTTCTTATCCGCGACATTACTGATGGGGGCCCTGCGATAGTAACAACTTATCTGTGAGTGCCATTTCAGGTTAGTCTGCATTTTGCATTGCGGCGTTTATACCAGGACCAAGCAACACGCGCGCAGCCAGAGAGTTTTGGTCGCACAAACTGTCATACAATTACGAAAAAGTTGCAAGTAATGGTCATAATATTTAATATTTTCAATTTCTCCTCTCTTCTACTTTTTAACAGGACGAACGATAGTTTCTGGCAATATTCTTTTTTGTGAGCATTAGCGGTCTTAATTGTTAGACTAAGACTATCACCATTATTTGTATAGGAATCATGGATGAGCATAAAAAATATTAACTTTTCGTTGCTTTGCACCCAAAAGCCCGATGGGTGAAGCCGTCTGAACTGATATTTTTAATCCCAGCGTTACTGATGGGGGCCCTGCAAGACGACCCCGGCTTGTTAGAAATAAAGACAAAAGAGCGACGTCAAAACTGAATTCCAATTAGCACAAATTAAAATGCAAAGCGAGTTCTACAACACAATGTTTAAGTGGCCCGAGTACCATTCTATCACCGGTTAGTGACTTTACATGATCTTCAACTGTAACTTAATATTGAGGCCAGGAACCTCCTTGTCACACTCAGCTCGCTGTTTTGATAAATCGTGCCACGTTTCGTGTTTGTACATCCTGCAGTTTTGGAGGTGTAAGACTTAAATAAACGCTAAAGTGCTTGATTACTCGTTGCATTGTCAATAAAACCTAAATGATTATGGAAATATTTTTATCGGAGCCGTCTCAGTAATATCTTCTGAAAAAGCTTTCAACCGCGTTACTACAGTCTGTATTTTTCTAGAAAATGATGAAAGCATGTTTTACAATTCATCGTTATTTATAACGTCTTCTGACTTCCTAAAACGGTGAAATTTACTGAAGTTGGTTAGTCGGGTGCTGGCTTTCGTTTAAGCAAAAAATCGCTTTCCTCCGTCAAAAATGCGTTTTTTGAAGAAAATTATCTTTGATTGCGGCGTCACCATGACGTCAAGAATCTCTATTTTACACTCAGCCCGGTGGGCTGATGAATTTTGCCTAGTTTCATGTTTGTACGTACAGTAATTTTGGGGTAGTTACAACACGTGCACACAAAGAGTTGCACTTTATAGTATAGAGAACACTGATCAACAAACCAACGCTCTTTCTCTACTGAATAAGTAGAATTGCTTATTTCTAGATTACCATGTGTGCAGAGTTTCGATGAGGGTTGTTCAGATTGTGAAAAAAATTTCAAATTCTACAAGGTCGCAATTTTTCCCGTTACTTGGACCAAAAAACAATATCTGAAAAAAAATTTGAAATTGGCTCTTTTTCAAGAAGCACAATACACGCTTTATGTTTTTAGTAGAAATTTTGAAAAAGCCTGGATTTCCATGTAAACTAATAAGCTATTTTTGTTGATTTTTTTGCAATTTAGTGTCATTTTAATACCAAATTAGATTGGATATTTTTACATGTCAACTGAGTTATACTTCAGCGCTAGTAATGTATCAACACAAGAGTAAGCATTTATGTAGACGTCAGCATTTTACAGTGCGGTAAATCATTTTCATTGTTTGTATTGATGCTCTTGAAACAATAACTTCCGGCTACAGGATCGATATGCATTTTTGCAATTAGCATAAACATTTCAGCAATGTTTGTAAATAAAAAAATGTCACGGTATCTAAATTCAATTGTTATACTGTGTAATATGTTTTGAGACACAAGGATTTTCATAACATCACTTAGATATACTGTATAAGTTTGAAATTTAATACTGTTAATTGTTAAACAATAGGTTATCGCACTGCATAAAATTTATAAAAACTCAACGTTTTGAGAAAAATTTCGAAATGTTGAGTTTTTGTGAATTTTCTGTGGATTTTAAAATCTAAATAGAGATCATATTTTAAATCTAAATGATGGAAAACATAAACGTTGTTGTCAAAATGATCAACTTCATTCGTGCGAGGGCCAAAAGTTATAGGCTCTTCTAACATTTAACCCTAGAAGTGGGAGCGCAACAAGTGGGACTTTTGTTTTATTCTGAAGTTCGATGGTTGTCCTGGAGCAAATGCCTCTATTGGGTGTACGAACTTGAGACGAAATGAAAATTTTTGTTCGAGAAAATGAAAACAACCTTCATGCCCTATTTTACCATGAAGAGTTCGTCATGATGCGACGACATACTCTTTGGTACAGACGCCTGCTCAACATTGAAACTAGCCCTACTGCAGAAGAAGCATAGGAGCTGGCAAGTTTGAAAGTTGCGAATGTAGGGAGGCTGGCATTTAAGAACAAAAATGACGTTTCCAGCTTTTGGTTTTCTCTTCACGACAAAAATCCACTACTCAGCAAGAAGGCTAGCGTGATGTTCATTCAACCTGCAAAAACCTACCTTTGTAAATCTGGATTTTCTGTTTTTGCTACCATTAAAACAAAAAGTGGAAATCTTCACAATAATCGCCTTGCTCTATCCAAAATGGTGCCCGATGTAAAGGACCATGTCAAAGAAGTCCAAGAGCACGTTTTGCATTGACTGCGTTTGTGAAAAATTACTGGCTTTGATTTTTTGGGTTGTTTTTGCTTACCATCTAACGTGGTGAATAGATCAACCGACGTAAATACGTGAAGACAAATGTAGGCTTTTTTATTGATGGAGCAGTGGACCACGGGTGTTCAGTGTTCCTGAAAGAGAGCCATAAACCATGAAAGGTTGAGTACACTGGCCTAGATGAAGAATGTAAAGATCTAAACTTTACAGTAGGCAATGCACTATTAGTCAATTACACATTTTACACAATTTTACTTTAGGTACCATGAACTAAATTGTCTAAGCCAGTGGTTCTCAAACTAGGGTCCATGAAAAAGTTTTGGGGTCCGCAAAGGCTTTGGTGATTTTTTACCAAGCTAGAAGCAATAAATATTGTTGGTAGCTAGTCAAATTTTAAATTAATATTTTGGTGGTTTGCCTCAATAACTATGAGCATTGCTCACCTGCGTTTTTTTTTATTAACTGTTCGTCGAAGGAAGTTATTTACTTCAGATTTTAAAAATATCGACCCCCCCAAAATGTGTATGAATCCGACTGTCAAAGAAAACGCGTCAATCCAAATTTTTGAGAAATAGACAGGGTCGACGATGTTTGCATTTATGGCGACTTCCAAACAAAATTTAGGCAGGGGTCTGGAATACTAACAATTTTTTTTGAGGGGGCCCGTGATCTCAAAAAGTTTGAAAACCACTGGTCTAAGGTTTGAGCTAGCTATAGAAAAATAAATGGTTATCTATCAGAAAATTTCTTGGAGGCAATCTCTAAATTTTTCAATACTCTACGTCAAGCTTACGTCATTCAAAATTTGTAAATAGAAAGATGAAAATTTGAGAGTCATGCGGTCTGGCCTCTTCCTTCTCCCCTTTTCTTCTGCAGCTACTTGTTTATAAAAAATAGTAATTTCGCAAACATCACTTTGGCAACGTTGTCTAGCAAAAATCGAAATAGCCTCTACAATGTTTCTCCGCAGATCGCAAAATGCGTGCACGTTCTTCCGAATCATCATTTCAAATAGCTGAATGATTAGTGTGCGGTTTTACGTTTCTTTCAGCTGCATCGTTCGTAACCTTAGTAGTACTAACTAAGTGTTTAGCGTTTTGAAACGATTTGAAGTTTAGCCAGAGTGATGGTGGTTCAATGAGCCAGTTGTACTTCAAACCAAGTGCGTGAATTATAAATCACGATTCTGGACCAAGAACATCCGTTAGTGTGGTTTCTGAATCTAATTGTTTATTTAAAACTGGCAATCCTGTCCGAAAAACTTCTCCCCGAGATGTTTCCACAACTTTTCAAGCCATTTCATGTTTCTCTTCGTCTGAAAGGGTTAAGTGGTCACCGAACTAATAGTAAAAAACAGTTGCCTATTGCAAATACTATCTGCGTTTTGCAAGCTTGTTGCAAGCGGTTCCAGCCACTTGCGCATCAAACTCTTTGTATTTGGACCTGTTTTCCAGAAAAAGAAAATTATTTAGAGCGGCATCTGAGCGAATGCTCTAATGCAGTGAAGCAGGAACATAAAACAATGCCTAAAATATATTTAGTCGTTTTAATTGTTGAAGAGGTTCCTCACTCTGTACTATTTGGCTTGACCACAACCACATTTTTTGGTAATTTTCTTGATATTGATCGAACCGGTCTTGACAACAACACTGGACTAAATAGGCCTATCAGAAGAAGGCATTTGGAAGAAGGCCTGGCTTCTTTTGCCTCTGCAGGGAACAAGTCAATTGGGTATAACCGAGGTCACAAATATCATAACGAGGGGAGGCACACCAAGTCGTGAAACAAACGTACCTCTAAATATTTCTTTTCTGTAGCCGTAAGGCGACCACTACTATGGCGCCGAGCTATGACTTGGACCTTGCTTCCAGGACTTATTGTAACGAACGGATAGAATTTGTGAAATGGTTGCATGTTTATGAGTAAAACCAGTCTTCATTTAAGAATATCATGATCAGGATTAACAGTGTAGGGCGATGCTCCCGTCCACGAATATTTTCTGTTACCACTCTCAGCTAAGTTCTTTAGGTAAATCCGGATAAACCGATATTTCTAACATGATATAACTGACAGGTAGCCCTGCTGGGCAACGCCGGCTAGTTTGGATATGAGCTCCTGACTTAGATTCTTAACAGCGTGTGCACACCACATTATACTGCAAAAATTGTTGAAAAACTAAAAAGAAGCAAAAACGAAAAACCAGGACAAAAAGCAGACTTTTTCACGAAGTTATATGGTGCAATAAAAGATTTCTTGATACTGACATGATACTACGCCACATGGAACTATGATACTACCGGAATGTAAGTGATGACAAAATACCAACAGTTTCAAACTTAAATACCGTTTATAATTCTGTTAAATGTTTGTCAAAACACCGCTGCAGCTGTATACTTTAAAACGTTCTCGTGTCAGTAAATATTTGACAATTACCGGTGCACTTTGTTGCAAATATTGGGACCACCTCATCTTCACAAATTTCAAAAAATCTCAACGTACCTTACTTGAATGAATAAGAAACTTGGCCAAAATTAAAGGTGAAGCAGGGATACCGCTTTGGATGAAGAAAGAAAAAGGAACTCTTTTTTTTACAAAGGGAATGAGCAAGTGGACGAAAGTACCGCACACCAAATGCGCCTTAAACTAATTTATTTAGGCATTTAATTGCCGCCGCTCAATCACTTTAATGTGCCTTTTTTCTATAGTTGTGCATGCAGTATTAGCCTGTGTTGATTAATGTTTTGGGAAAAGTTGAACAAATGAATGGTAGTAGAATTTCGGTAGCTTCTAACATAAAAATGAAAAGTGCTTTTTAAATAATTTGTCCCTGCCTCCAGGACGTTACGGGTCATCAGAAGCCGTGGAAGAGTTATCACAAAATCCAAAAATGCAGATTTATTCGATTAACTGCAACGTGTACAAAAATATAAAATACAGGAATCCAATTTTTCCTATCATGGCGATATGGACCATCATTACTTGTTGTACCCATCTCTGCTGTCTCCTTTGCAGACAAGCAGTCCTTCATTACTTGGTTTGTTGTTGTTCCTATCCGATCCCTTCCGACGAATAAGGACATGGCAGAAGACCATAAAGCTCCAGAAGTCGGACAACACTTTATGATCTGGACCAGAGGTCGTAGAGGGACAGATAGTCAAAGAGCGAGCTGCGCAAAGATTTCGTAGCTGCACAGTGCACAATGAGATGAGAGGTGTACTGGGACAGATGTGGCCGGCGCTGCATGAAGGTTTTTCAATTCTGCCAATCCTAGAGAGATAAGTGTAGTATCTTCCGTTGCACCTGACCTTAACTTAGGTCTTATCGAAAGCACTATAATCGTTGATGCTATATACAATTTATTTACAAGCTTTCCATTTCACTCACAAACGTAAACTGAACGACAAGTTTCACACGCGAGAAAACTTATTTATCACTACCATTATTCATCATCATTCAGTCCCAGGGGACGTGACTCACGTTACTAAACAAATATTTTGGTTCTAACTGCGAATACAAAATTGCTACGAAATAATGTCAAATTTAGCTTATACATTACAATGTTGTTCTATTGAATCAATACACTACATCCCTTCCTTTCTTAACTTTAAGCGTAATAGCATATGACGCAAAATATAAAATTGAAATAAAATAACTCCACAGCCAAAATAAAGTTTAACACATGCAATAGTCTTTAAAACGAACTGGTGGATGGATGTTACGTTTAGGGCGTTGCTCCCCCGAATTAATTGTGTCCGATGTTGAATTGTTATTAGACTCGCACTGAGTTTCACTGTCGTCGTAATATTCTTTCACAAACGAAGAATCTCGTGTCGTCATATTTCCTTCTTCGTCTTGCACTGTCACCTTCCTTCCATCTTTTTCAACAACTTTTCGAGGAATAGAATCAAAATTAGGAGTCAGCTTGTTTGTTTTATCGGTTTTTAGCAACACGGTATCCCCAATTTGAATGCTTGATTCCCTTGCATTTCGATCAGTGTCTGCTTTCACTTTCCCTCGTAGTTTCTTTTGCCAGTCATTGTCTCGAACTTCTTCATACAGGAATTCCGGATCGCGTATAAGCTCTGGTAGCTTGGTTTTCATTTTCGCGACCGAACATCAGAAAAGATGGTGACGCACCGGTGGTTGATTGCGAAGTAGAACGATAAGCAGTTAAAAACTTGTTGATCTCTCTCCTCCAGTCCCTTTTCTCCAAATGGGCAACTCGTATGGCTTTCATCAAAGAGCGATTTTGGCGTTCAACCTCACCGTTGCTTTGCGGCCAAAGAGGAATTGAAGTGTAGTGTTTAATGCCATGTTCTTTTAAGTATTGCTCGAATTCATTGGAGATAAATTGTGGCCCATTATCAGTTCGTAGCGTCAGCGGTAATCCAAAGCGCGAAAATATAGGTATTAATGCTAAAATAACTTTTTCTGTAGTCACAGATTTTAACACAGCAATCTCGTAATAACCCCAAATCTCGAGCAGTGTCTCTGCCCAACAAATTATGGCCCTTAACATCAATAACAATAAAATCAGCCACACATGATTTATCAGTATCTCCTACAAAAACATTAGCTGTAAACGTTCCCAATGTAGGTAAAGGATTAGTGCTGCCATAAGCATATAGTGTTTTTGCTGATTTTCGCGTACTTGCATCAATTCGCTTACTTTTAAGCCACTCCCATGTGCTTTTATCCACTACATTACACGCAGCACCCGAGTCAATAAGAAAGTCATGGAGTTCAATACCACCAACATTTAACGTTATCGAATCGTTAAGGTTACCATGCGATAAGGAACCCAAAATAAACACGTAGTCTTTGGACGGATCATCACTTTTTTCTCGATCTGCTGCTACTGCATTGGTGTTGGCGGGAGTTCTTCGAAAATTGCTCGATTGCGCTGATCGGTTATTCCCTAGCATTCCACTTCTACATTTCGCTTTGAAGTGTCCTTTTCTTCCACAGCCGTTGCATCTTTTGTCCTCGGCAGGACATTCTGGTGAATTTTTGACATGGCCCTTATGACCACACGCATAACACTCTACTGCCTGTCGCGGAGAGCGAAACATCGTTTTATCAACTTTCCCCCCCTTACGCAAAACATTTAGCTCTACCGGTGGGATCAAGCTTTTCATGGCTTGGAGTTGATGGTGCACTTTCTCATGAGCTCTTGCAGTGTTGAGCACGGCATCACGCGTTAGAGCGTCTTTCTCCAACAATTTTCTCCTCACGTCGTGCGAGTAACATTTGCTTATGATCTGATCACGAATGCGTTCATAAACAGAATCACCAAACTCACAAGTCGCCGGTCCTTGTCTCAACCTGCACACAAATTCGTCGATGGTTTCCTCTCTCGTCTGCGTTAGCTGATGAAATTTGTGCCTTTCGAAGTGAACGTTTGCTTTCGGGACAAAATAATTGTCTAAAATTGCAACAGTGGCATCGAAGTTATTTTCATCATTAGATTCGTCGACTAAGGCATAGTAAATTTGTTGCACCCCCAATCCTGCTGTATGGAGCAACAATGCCTTCTTTTGTGCATCCTGCGTAACGCCTTTTCCGACTACATAAAGCAAAAACGCTCTTTTCCATGTTTTCCAGCCCTGAGCTAAACTACTAGTTTCGCCGTCAACACTAAACGTATTTAAACTACACATATCATTGTCCGTAATCCTCGTCGCCATTTGTGGTATCTTCCGTTGCACCGGACCTTAACTTAGGTCTTATCGAAAGCACTATAATCGTTGATGCTATATAAAATTTATTTACAAGCTTTCCATTTTACTCACAAACGTAAACTGAACGACAAGTTTCACACGCGAGAAAACTTATTTATCACTACCATTATTCATCATCATTCAGTCCCAGGGGATGTGACTCACGTTACTAAACAAATATTTTGGTTCTAACTGCGAATACAAAATTGCTACGAAATAATGTCAAATTTAGCTTATACATTACAATGTTGTTCTATTGAATCAATACACTACAATAAGAACCTAACAGAAGGCTGTATCCATTGTAGCAAAGACGAGAAAGAACACAGCGAGCACGACAAGGTAGCACAACTTCTTCAGTGAAAACCGAGGGAACCTGTGTGTCAAAGAATTTAGATGAAATAGTACGCCTCTAGTCCGAGAAAAGTGGATACAAAAGATAAGAAGAGAGAGACTACAAGGAATTGCAGAGGGCACGAGTAGCGCTCCCATCTGGCCAACTTATCAGCCGCGTCGTTTTCCGGGAGAAACGAGTGTCCGGGGACCCATTGTAGCCTAATAGTACAAGAGGAAAAAGAAAACAGTTCCTTCCAGAAAGACTGAGATAAAAGAAAACACGGAAGAGAGGACAAGGTGGCGAGGACAAAGCCAGAGTCTGAGAGGAGAAAAAAAAGAAGTGGCAGAGTTGTTAGTGCTGCCGAGACCAGCAAAGAGCTTGCAGAATGGCGCTGGTGTCAGCGGAAAAACGTGAACATACTGGGGTTGCTAAAAAGAAGAGAGTGGCCTCAGTGCCACAAAGTGAGCAGTTGACAAAGACGCCAGAGCCGCCATTGCCAAAAGGCAAAATGAACAGAGCCGTCAGTCCAGATCACCAGATCGTGAGGTGGGAGAGAGTCAAGGTGAGCGAGAGTTGCACCTTGGCAAGGGAAAGGGGTCGAAGCGGGAGAATGGAGAGGAAAAGATCGACTCCCCATTGAAGGAAGGCAGGTTCCAAGGAAGAAGGGAAGGGCAAGCGAGGAGAGTCTCCCTAGAAGAAGTAGAAGGAAGCACGAGCGGGTGAGTGGACACAAAAGATCTCCAGGAAGATCTGAAGAGTCTTGGTTTCACTACAAATCTGGCCAAACATGAAATAGGAAAGGAGGTTTGGAGAAGAGCCCGCTCATAAGATGACTGAACGAAATCAGTCAGAGTGACTCGCAGGGAAGATAGACACGACTCAGAGAGGGGAAGTGGAATAAGGAAGAATTAGAAGCAGCCGGAGATGGCGCGACTAGCCGCTTGATGAAGGCAACACTACGTTATGCGACTAGTCGCTAGGTAATGTTGGCAACGCTAGAAAAAGGAAACCATCCGCGTGAAGCATAAGTGAGAACGAGCTGAAGAAAAGCTTTAAACAGAAGAGAGAGGGACTCCTTGAAGAGGCCCCATGAGGAGTCATAGATACGGCGTAAAGTCTTAAGACGAGGGAAGAACTTGGCCTTCAGCGTAGACATATGATTAGAAAAGGAAAGAGTGCGGTCGAAGGTGACCTCAAGTAGGAGTGGGATTGAAACGGAGAAGGGAGTTGAATAAGAAGAGATGGGCTGGAGGCTAGTTTGGTGGGAAACAATTAAGGTAACCATTACTTGGTTTCGTGCAGCTACTTTGAAGTGCAAACGAAATATAACTTCCAATAAATAAAAGGCAGAAACATCTTTCAAAAGTTCTTAGATGTTTCAACTAAACCCTCGTGAGATAAAGTGACTTACCACAAAAGTCTCACTTCATTTCCGTTTTGGAAAACTTGAATTCCATTGCTTGGAATCAAGTTTTTCATATCTCATTTATTTATTCCATTTAAGCATTACATAGATTGCTAACTCTATTCAATACAGCTTTTTAATTCAAAAAACAACAGATAACACTTAGTCGGTTGATTTAACCCTCCTCTTCCTTGGGATGGAGATACAGCGCAAACGGCAATCCAGGTTCACACCGTCGACCTAACCGAATTAGGCTAGGAGAAAAGTGGCTGCCCATTTCGAACCAGTCATTAATGCAAATTTTTACTGGTAACCCCACGACCAACAAGGCGGACTGCAACTGGTAGGTACCAAAGAGTCGCCTCTTACGACATGCTGGGTGAGCACCTTTACAATTCTAGCCCGGTAAAGTACGAGCATCAAACAGCTTCGTCACATGGATCGAAATAGATGTTTTTCAAAATAAAAATGTTGATTTAGCCTGTTTTGTTGTAGTATAATATCAACGGCTTGTGCACAAGCTTGAACGCTGTTTTCCGGTTGTTTATTGTCTGTACTGCAAGATGTGATGATGATTATGCCTTCATATGGATCCAATTTAGAAGTGTTTTTATTACAGTGGACATTATTGATTGCAGTAAGCCTATTGATTTAGCATATGTTGTTGTGATAGCGACAGTTTGTGCATGTTTTCGTAGATACTGGACGTTTCACACGAATAACTACTTGCTTTCTCGATGAATTTTTATATTGCTTAAGTGATGAAGGGCAGCAGGAAATTCTCTTGCAGAAAAATCTCCGGAGATGTTTACTGCATCTAGGGCAGTAGCGCTCCAAATGCCAGACAATTCCTGCATAACGAGTCGGGAAATCTTTCGATTTGCACCCTCGAATTTCCCGTTTTTTTGCCAGCTTACTTACAATAGCAATTGCTGAAAAAGGACACTGACAAGCGGATTGTCGTGACCCACCAGTAAGATTGTATAATGTACTCCATGCTACCCGGTAAGAGTGTGAAAAGTTGAACATCCTTCAGTTTAACATCGCAGGCTTCTCTGCTAGCAAGATGAGCATTCTTTACTATCTTGCTCTACAGTGTGAGGCATTTATCCTACTTCAGGAGACTCATTGCACGTCTGCAGAGAGGTTAATAATACCGGACTACTAACTATGTTCTCCTTAAGCAATAAGCTCGGCTTTGACACGTTTATCCATGAACGACTGAAGTGGACCCTTATGGACCATCTCCACCTACATTGGAGACTGGGTGGCTGTGCGTTGACGTTGATGAGCATAAGATAGTAAATGTTTACAAGCCTCATCGATTCGTTTGCAAGTATCCGATCTCCCAATATGCCCACATCCCTGTCTCTATGCTGGCGACTTTAATTGCCAGCATGTTGATTACGGTTATGATGCCAACAGCGCAGACAGAGAATGCCTGGGCAAGAATCAACAATCTTGTCCTACTTCATAACCCAAAGGATGCTGCCAGCTTCCACTCTGGCCGCTGGAATACAAGTACCAACCCGGATCTTACATTCGTTAGTATCGATTTGAACAGTCGTTTATCTGAAAGACATGTCTTTAAAAAGTTTTCAAGATCTCAATATCGACCCTCACTAATTACTTCACCCAGGTTTGCTCATTTTGTACCAAGCAAGCCTGCAAAGCGATGGAACTTCTGCAAAGCCAAGTGGAGCCACTATATTGCTCTCACAAAAAACTTGCCAAGTCTTTGCCGCCACCTGATATAGATAAGGCATATCAATGTTTCTATAACACTTTCAACACTCCGGCGAAAAAAGTGTATTCTACGTGGCCGACGAAATAATCATAACGGATCAAAGATAGGAAAATAGAAAAGCTGTTGTATTTTTCAACTTAAGGAACTGGAATAAAATAAATGGCGGAAGGTAGGTGCACTCATATGATGCAAAATTACACTCGTGAATAGAACAAAACTTATGCTTCCATCTGCTCAACTTTCAATTACTGTTGTTGCAATTTATCACACAGCAGCCCCCTTTTTTTACATTTTATCAATATACAGGGGTGGCCATAAGTCGCTTTACCGAGTGGCCATAGGTCGCTTTACCTAGTTTTAATAATAATAAACACAAAATTCCGTCCTTCACTATTCTACGTAAACTTGTGCGTGGTATATGCAACTGCAAACTTGCACGAACTGCAGATGTTGATGGCGCATTCTGATAGAAAGTCCTAACATTTTCTCTATTTTCATCGGTATTCACATTCTTAGGGCGCCCACTTCTTTTCTTGTCAGTTACAGAGCCAGTCTCGTGAAACTTTTTAGCCAAAGCATGCACTGATTGTCGTGATGGAGGAACGTCATTTGGAAACTCTTGTGAAAATGCTGCAGCTGTAGCTGTTGGATTTCTATCGTGCTTCAACCACTGCTCTACTATAAAAATTCGTTGCTGAAGAGTTAATTGTCTTGCCATGCCAATATCGCCAGCAACCATGAACAAAATGACACACGAGAAGCTAGTTTAAGGTTTAATCGACGGGTAAACGTAATACCTAAAAATAGCACAAACATCATTCTGTTAAAAGATACAATGTAATTAGAAGATAAGATGTAAATTTAATTATGTTTTTGTTTATAAATCATTTTGAATTTTGTGTTTATTATTATTAAAACTAGATAAAGCGACTTATGGCCATCCCTGTATACCATTATCTTGAATTATAATGGAAATAGCACTAAAATAAAGCCCTGCAATATAACACAATTTACATTTAATGATTCAAAAAATCAAAAACGAGTAAATTAACCGAAGTATTGTAACTTTTTTTCTGCACCAATCAACGGCCGCCTCAACGTGATGGTGCGGTCCCCCACTCCGTTTGGATTGGGCCGAAATGGCTGCTGGCTTTTCCAAAGATTTCAGTTACCCTGGGCGCTCCCCCCTCAAACAAACCGCTTCTTCACCGTGCTGCCTTCTGAACGACCGCAGAAGGGCAGCACGCAGCTTCTTTGACATTGTTCGACTGTTTTCTCTCTTCTTCAGCCTCTTTCTTGTCCGCCTTCTCATTATTTTCCTGCTCTTGATGAGCGGCAACGTTAATTCTAACCCTGGCTCTATTTTTTCCTGTTCAATGTGCACTGGAAATGTGACTTGAAAGGGTAGGTCGGTGCAATTCTGCACCTGCTCCAAGTAGGTTCATTTGAGGTGCTCACTACTCTCCTTTTCTAGATTCAAAACTCTAGACGGCTCTCACTCCTGAAGCTACCATCTCTGCTTCTTGTGGAGGTTCCACACCTACCAACACTGTGTCTTTCTCTTCGGGCTCCTCCAGCTTGCATACTTCCACTTTTCAATCTGGCTCCCCATCTGCTAATGCAGCACTCCTGCCCCATCCTTGCCTTCAAACCTCTTACCGCTCATTTTGTGTCTCCTCCTTCTGCACCCTCCTCACTGCCTTATGATGTTTCTGACTGTTTTTCTATATCTCCTGCTTTCTCTTCCGTTCCTGACTCGCTCAGGGTTCTTCAATGGAATGCTGAAAGTCTCCAATCCAGGAGCACGGAATTACTACACTTTATCTCGTCTCATCCTGTTGACCTTACCTGTGTTTAGGAATCCAACCTTAACTCATCTTCCTTTTTCTGGATCCCTGGATTCTCTACTCTGCGACCTGATTGCATTCACTCCCGGTCTGGCATTCTTTCCCCTGATGACACGCACGCTAGCGGCGGCATCCCCATTTTTGTCAGGCAGGCCTATCCTTCTCTGAGCTTTCTACCTCCTCTTTCTCTCTCTCTTCGCTTGACCCTTACTCTGATTATGTAGGGGTCAACATCTCACTGAACAACTCCTCCTCGCTCTTTCCCACAATGTTTGTGCTCTTCCTATTCGCTGTTCTTCGACGGATAGCAGAAGCGACTCCTTTTTCTCCCTTCTCCAGAAACCTGTTGGTTCTGGGCAGGGATGTGGAAGCGGAAGCTGTCCTTTTTCTGTGGAAGCGGAAGCGCGAAAAATCTACCGCTTCCGCATAGGAGGGAAGAATGGAGGGAGAAAAGAAATTGGTTCTGCTATCCTTTGTAGAAGAACAAATAGGGGGAACATAAGCTTTAAGAAATGAGAGTGAGGAGGAGTCGTTTAGAGAGATGTTGACCTCTACATAATCAGAGTAGGGGACAAGCAAAGAAAGAGAGGAGGTAGAAAGCTCAGGGATGGATAAGCCCTGCTTGACGAAAATAATGACGCCGCCGCTAGCGCCTGCGACATCAGTAGAAAAAATACCACATCGGGAGTGGGTGCCATCGGATCGCAGAGCAGAGAATCCAGGGATCCGGAAAGAGGAAGATAAATTAAGGTTAGATTCCTGGATATAATTAAGATCAACGAGATGAGACGAAATAAAGTATAGTAGTTCAGAGCTCCTGGCTCGGAGATCCCCAGCATTTCATTGAAGAACCCTGAGAGAGTTAGGGAGGGGAAGAGAAGGTAGGAGGTAAAGGGAAACAGCCAGGAGCATGAGGCGGTGGTGAGGGTTCAGAGGGAGAAGATACAAAGTGGGCGGAAAAAGGATAAAAGTTTTGAAGATGAGGGTGGGTGCGAGTGCTGCATTAGCAGAAGGGGGCCAGATTGAGCAGTGAAGGTATACCAGCTGGAAGAGTCCGAGGAGAAAGGCACAGTGCTGGTAGGTGTAGGATCTCAAAAAAAGCAGGGAGGGCAGCTCCAGGAGTGAGAGCTGCCAAGAATTCTGAATCTAGAATAGGAGAGTAGTGAGCACTTTAAATGAACCCAATTAGAGCATGTGCAGCATTGCAGTGACCTACCCCTCCAGGTCACATTTTCAGCTCACACTAAATAGGGAAAGACACGGCAAGGGTTAGGATGAACGTTGCCGCTTATCAAGAGAAGGAGAAGGATGAGAAGACGGTCAAGAGAAAGGCAGGAGTAGAGAGAAGACAGGGCAATTTTAAAGAGGCTGCGTGCTACCCTTCTGCGGTCGTTCAGGGGGCTGCAAGACGAAGAAAATGGTTTGTGTGAGGGGAATGTCCGGGGTAACTGGGACCCTAGGGAAGGCCAACAGCCATTTTGACCCAACCCAAACGGGTCGGGGACCGCACCACCACGTTAAGGCGGCTGTTGATTGGTGCAATTCAATTTTGCTCGATTTACATGTACATGCTATATATACGACAGAAATTTCGCACTTCACTATCCAAAAAGTTCGGAGTCAATACGTGTTTTGAGGACGGACAGAAAGTCTGTAATGATGATTAGAGTTAAAGTTAACTCAAAGTCAGAGTTAGTTGAGAACAGAGAGGGAAAATCAATGCTATACGGTGTAATTAATAGTTGTGACGACAGGTTATTGTCGAGAGCTGTAATATGTAATCATACGGTTTAGATCTGAGAAGCATTAAGTTAACTGTTGCAAAAGTAGATGTAAGTAGTGAAGGAACTGGTAATAACTGTCTATTTGTTGAAGTGTTTAATTATTTTTTGAATTGTAGTAAAGAAGTATTTGATTTTCTTGCAACCAATTTGTGATTTCTAAATTTTTGTTAGTGGGGGTTCCGTCACAAACGCGAAAGTACATTAAGGGCTCCGCGATGACAAAAAGATTGAAAAGCACTGTTCTACAGTCAACACGAGTTCTAATATCTACGAAAAACAAACACAGAGTAGTTCGAAACAATAAGCTCAAGCGAAGTGGGTAAAGTAATAGCAATAAATGAAGGTTTTTGTTTTCTCAAAATGATAAAGTGTAGAAGGCAGGCTGCAGACCCACAAAAGTTAAAAAAATTGTCAACGGTCGTTTTTTGTTTGTGAAAGCGTTTGAAAAATAACCACTTCCACATCCCTGTTTCTGGGGGAAATCAATTGCCATTACCCCTCTCGGACTTAAAACGTACTTCTGACCCCCGTGGGGAGGAAGCATTCTTTTAGGGTTACCTCTTCTGAACCACTTTCTCCCAATGGCCCTGCCATACTTACTCTTCTCCATCGCTCCTCTGGCAGTCGCTCTTCTCCTGACATCTCCTTTCTCGCCCTGTCTTGCTCACGGGAGGTGCTTGAGCTCTCATGATTAACCAATTCTACTAACCTTCCACTCTCTTTGGTCTTTCACCCCAAAGAACATCCTCCTTCTTTAAAATTTCAGAAAACTCTTTGGAATGACTTGCTTTTTACTTCAACTCTCACTGTCCATTTACTAAGGAATACTCGTGTCTTTCTCTTTCCTCTGGTGCTGCTCTCTTTACTTCACTGACACTGAATGCGGCCAAATTTTCCATTTTTTTCGGCCGCATCAGACGTCAACCTCAAGCCCGGTGGTCTACTGAAGAGGAAGAAGCGGTCAGTGAAAAACGTAAGACTTTTGCTGCTGCTCATATAAATGATTAAGATCGTCAGACTTCCATCTCTGCTTCCCAACATGCCTCGCCAAGACCAAAGCTGAGGCATGGCAGGCGACATGCTCATCTCACTCTCTCTTAAATATAACCCCAAATCTGTGTACTCTCTCCTTCCTTCTGTCCCTGGTTCTTCTGTCTCATCTTTTTCCTCTCCTAACTGTCCTCTCTCAGGCAGTCGGCTTTGGTCTTCGCCAACTACCTGAGATCTCACTTTTCTGTCTCCCAGCCAAAGGCCTTGTGTAGCAGAGCCAGAGGTTACCTTTCCGAGCTTCGCCAAGCCATGGACCCTGAGGAGTTTCATTTGTCTACCTGCTGCCCTTTCCCCCCGCTGAATTTCTTGCGGCTGCCACAAACCTCCCTTTGTTTACTACCACTGGCCCAGACAAAGTCGCTTACCCAATGCTAAAGCACCTGGCATGGATTTTCTCCACATTTTCAACCTCTCCTGGCTTCTGCATTTCTTTCTTTTCATCTGGAACACATTTTTTATCATTCCCATCAATAAAATGGGAAAGCTCCATATCGACTCTCCCGCTTCCTTCCGGTTCATCTCTCTCACCTTCTGTGTCTCAATGCATTTTGCACGCATCATACTATTACGTCTACTCTTCTTTCTGAAGTCAACTCCATTCTCTCTCCCTATCAGATTGGTTTCAGCTTTGGAAGGTCTACTCTTGATTAAATTCTTTATCTTTCTCAGTCTATTTCGAATGAGTGTACCAAACCCATGCTGGGTTTTTGGACAATTCTTGCTAATATCAATTTTTCCAAAGCTTTCGACTCTGTCTGGCATCCTGCCCTTTTCCACAAAATTATTTCGGCTGGCCTTCATCCTTGCTTTGCTCGTTGGGCTCAATCGTTCCTTTCAGATAGGCTTGCTTGCGTAGTTTTTCAAAACTACAAAAGTTGCTCCTTTAGAATCCGTTGGAGTGTTCCCCAAGAACCCGTTTTTGGCCATGTGCTTTTCTCTCTTTTCATCAATGATTACCCTGCTTTTCTACCTTCTTCCGTCAGCTGCTCTCTTTATGCTGACGACCAGGCAATTTGATCCTCCTCCAGCTCAGTCCTTGCTGTGGTGGAGGCTACACAAGCTCTGATTTGACTGGAGTGAGTATTAATGTTTCTTTTTCAACTCCTACCTTCGTTTCAACCCCACTCCAACTTTCCTTGGGATCACTTTTTCCTTTTCTAATCATGTATCTACGCTGAAGGCCAAGTTCTTCCCTTGTCTCAAGGCCTTACGCCGTATCTCTGCCTCCTTATGGGGCCCTCTCTGTTCTGTTCAAAGCTTTTCTTTGGCCTGTTCTCGCTAATGCTTCATCCGGATGGTTTCCTTTTCTAAGCGTTGCCAACCTTACCAAAATGGAACTCTTTCAACGAGCGGCTAGTCACGCCATCTCCAGCTGCCTCTCGTCCTACCCTATTCCACTTTTCTCGGAGGCGTGTCTACTTCCCGTACGAGTCATCCTGACTCATTACATTCTGTCATCTTATGGATGGGCCCTTAGTCTCCCAATCTGCTTTCCCATTTCAGGTTTGGAGTGAAATCAAGACTCTTCAGATTTTCGTGGAGAGCTTTTGCGTCCACTCACCCTTCCTCTTACTTTTGCAAAAGAGACTCTCCTTGCTTGCCCTCCCTCTTTTGAACCTGCCTTCCTTTAATGTGAAGGCCATCTTTTCCTCTACAGGCTCCTGCCCCGATTCCTTTCTCTCGCCAAAGTGCAACTCTCGTCTACCTTGACTCTCTCCCACCTCTCCATCTGGTGATCTAGGTAGATGGTTTTGTTTCTTTTGCTTTTGGCAAAGTGGCTCTGGTGTCCTTGCCAATTGCTCATTTTGTGGCATTGAGGCCACCCTTTTCTTTTCAGCAGGCCCAATATGTTTTAAGTTTTTTTGATGATGCCTGCGCCATTCTGCAAGCTCTCCGCTGGTCCAAGCAGCACCAACAAGCACTGCCATCACCCTTCTTTTCAAACTCTTGGACAGAAACTGTCTTCTCTTTCCTCCTGCACTATCAGGCTACAATGATTCTCCAGACACCGTTTTTCCTGGGAAACGACAAGGTTGATGAGCTGGTCAGACAGGGAGCGCTACTCATACCTTCTGCAATCCCTTGGTAGTCTATCTCCTCTTCTCTTTTCTAAAACTGAAGGCATACTGTCTTAACTAAATTCTTTGACACACAAGTTCCCCCGGTTTCCACTGAGAAACTTGGGCTTTGTCGTCACGCTTGCAGCTCACTTTCATCTTTGCTGCAATGGGCACAGCCTTCTATTAACCACTCATCTCTCTAGGATTAGCAGATTCGAGAATCCTTGATGCAGTGCCAGTGGACATCTGTCACAGAACACCTCTCATCTCATTGTGCACTGTCCAGCTACGGACTCTTTGCGACGCTCACTCTTGGCGATTCTCTATCTTTCTGCAATCTCTGTTCTGGGCCATGGCGAGTTGTTTGGCTTCTGGGGTTTCATAGTCTTCTGCCATGCCCTTATTCCTGGAAAGGTGTCGCGTAACAACAACAACAACAACAAACTTTTATAACCATAAAAACAAATTTTAAAAAAATCGGAGCAGTAATCATAAGTTTTTGGAATATGCTTGCTTTGCATGCAAACATAACCACGCATCAATGTATTGAGCAAGCCTCTCACTTGATCCTAATCACCATGAAAAGAAGCCAGCAGATTTCAAGCCAGCAGCATATTTCATTCTGAAACACAGCTAAACATTGACTAATTTTTCAATTAAATATAGCAAGCATTTTTGGTTGGTCGATTATATTGTTTTCTTAAACATAGTCGTTCTTTCCGCAACTTGTTAGTAATCGCTCCTTTAAGTAATAGGGAAGCTTCCTGAAAATATGGCAAATGTTACTACCAGTGTAACATATAAACTGTTGAACATCATAGGATACACTAGTAATAACATTTACAGTATTCTGAAGAAGCTCCTCGATTACTAAGCAGAGCAAAACGTCAAGTTTACCTACAAAATTGTCAAAAGAATGACTATATCTGTTTACGATAGCTTTTTAATGCCAAATACAAGGGTTGTTGTCCCTCTGAAAAATGAAACAACGTAACCAACAAGGTAGCTTTATACTGATCAAAAGAATTTTATGTGAGCTACAACTGCCAAAATTTTATTACATAAAGTTACTTCCTAGTAAGTTATGCTCTGATTGCCCAGTTATGTACTAGACCAGCAGTTCTCAACCGGTGGGCCACAGCATGTAAGTCGGGTGGGCCACGGATGTCTGAGTATTTTGAAAATGGGTTTGCATGCCAAATAAGGTAGAGCAATACTGGTTCATATGAACAGTCATATGGACCAGTACCTGAGAACTATAGGGGCTATTCTGTGACCTAGTGATGCAATGACCTTTTGTTTGAGATCAACTGCACCACTGCGTCGTGAACTTGCCATCCTATGCACTTAAGAAGCAACCTTTTTGTTTTTTGGTTGTTAACTTCACTGCCATGAGACCTTATGCTAATCTCAGCGACATTGTAATAGTTACATCAAAGTTATTATGAAAGTGGGCCATGGCACCAAAAAGGTTGAGAAACACTTTACTAGACTGTTGTATCTCCATAAATCTAACTTTATTTTTAAGATTTTAAATCAATATGGTTCCAACTTGAGTAGGGTGTTTCAAAAAAGTACCTATTTTAAAAACACCAATGTTCTGTAAAAGCATTCCTGAACTAAAAAAAAAAGAAATATTGGTTTTATGCAAGATTCAAAGTTTTTATAAAAAAAAAAAAAAAAAAAATATTGCAGCAACATTTCAAGAAAGCACTTAAACAACCAATAAATAGTTGAATAATAAGTTCACATCACAAGATCAACCTAAGCATCTCAAAGCCCAATGACCTTCTGCATGCAAACTGTGATGTTATGCTTCAGTTTAAGGAATAGTTCATTGTCATGTTTCTTATCTCATGACAAATGTTGTCTTTTAATCAGCAAAGGTTTTGGATTTGCATAAATCATCTTGGAGATAACTCCACAAAAAAAATCTGGAGAATACATAGGCCATTTAACATCCTTGTAAAGGGAAATCAATTGCTAAAGAAAAAGATGGCAAAGAAGTTTTCTTGTTTCATAAGCTGAATGAGTGGGAGCCCAATCTTGTTGCAACCATTGTGTTTTTATGAAAATATTGTTATTACTTACTTTGCAAAAGCTTGCAACTGTGTTAGGTAGAAAGTTTCAATCATTTCCTGAGTTAACGACATTGACCTACAGTGTTACCATTTGCATTTTCAAAGAAGTATGAAACAATGACTCCAAACCATCCAATTGCTACCCATATAGAAATTTTGCACACAGATCTTGTTGTTTCATCAATCAAGTCATTATTAGGATTTGCAGTGCCCCATTAACAAAAGCCTTGCTTGTTCACTTTTCCACACAAATGGGCATGACATTCATCTGCTGCATGAATTTTTTTAAGAAATTGATCATTGCTTTCCATTTTTTTTCGAAAACCATTCGGCAAATTTTAGTTATTTTTTTTTGTTGAGTAAATTAACTTTGTTGCTAAATTTTGCATGGAAAGCATGTACGTCATCTTTAAGTATTCTGAATGCAGTTGCAGTTGCAATGCCTGTTTTTGCAGATAATTGGGGAATTGATTTTCTTGGAGTTTTCCCAAATGGTTCTCTAATGCTTTCAATGTTTCTCTACAGTTCTTCCTAATTGTGGTCTGCCACTATTTCTTTTATACAAATCACTAATAAATCCATTATTTTTGAATATGTGAACTGTTCTTGCAATGTTTTTTTTGTGGTGGCTTCAGTACTTGAAAGTATGCTCGATGGTCATGTTGAACTTGAATAACACTTTTCTTTGATGCCAAAATTCAATCTCTTCTATGTCAGTATGTGCAGTTTATTTGTTAATCTCACATATTTCATAACATGAACAACAATTTAGGCTATCAAAGCAAAAAAGGATTATTGCATTATTCATTTTGCACATCTTGTACCACACCTATTTCAAACTGGGTACATTTTTTGAACCTACCTTTAATTCTTGCAGGACTACGTTTATGATAAATCAAAATCAAATTTAGTAGGCCAACTTTAAAAGGACAAATCAGGCTATATCTAAAAGCCTGTCCTACCTACTTCATATGTATCCCTATTCTATCCTACAGTCTTGGCGGTAATGTGCTTCAAATCACTATAATTATTGTTACACGCCAAAATCTAACTAAAACTTTTTGTGACAACCAGTAATCAATTGCTTTTTTACATGGAATTGCTAGTAATTTTTGTACTTCCGTCTCCGAATTCCCACGCTCGTTCCGCTTAGTAAAAAAGTCTAATCTGCGCAAACAAAGAAATCAACTGAAGTTAACCCGAATACAAAATCGGGGTTTGAAACCGCTGCCAGCCTATCTATGTATTAAGCGCAGAAACTTTTACATAAAGTATTTGTACCTTTGAAATCTGTATACTCTGCAACGTGCGTGAATTCTTTTTTTTTAATAATTTACTTCTCTGCTGATTTACATTACTTTTTTTGTTGGCAGTGTTTTCGTGCGTTTAGTTGTAAAAGCTATTAGTATGTATTTTAGTTGTCCGTTGTAGTGCAGATGCCATACAAATTTTTTGAATAAATTTAAAAAAATATCCGATTTTTTTATTTTTTGTTATGGCCAAAAGTGTCAGAGGAAATTAAGGGAGAAGTTTGCTTTTGAAATCAAGAAATAAGAGAAAATAATTTTTTGAAGTGGAAAAATAGAAAAATGTTTTTTGGAAGCATTGCTAATAGCTTTATTCTCTCTGGTACAATCCATAAACGGTTTACTCCTAACCAGACAGTAAAAATAGGTGGCTATAAATGTATAAAAGTGGTGGTTAATGTTTCTGAGGTTTTAAGGATTTGTGCGTAGCTGTTGAAGAATGTTTGAACTTCTTTAATATGTTTAATGTTTTAGAAATGTAATTGACTGAAAATGTTCTTGGTTTTTGCTCTAAATGTTTCATGTTAGTGATGTCAAGAGATTTTATCACTTGGCAGTTCAGCAAAATGTACTGCTATGACAGTCCAAAAATTTTGCTTAAAAAGAAAAATAATCGTGAGAACCCAATCTTCAGAATTGAAGTGAACAGTGGTATGAAGCTGGAGATTGCAGATCTGTTTAGTTTCTATTTCATGTATTTAGTATAAGGCAGTGGCTATTTTGCCATCGACGGCAATTTACCCTCAGAAACTATTTTGCCATAAGTTATTTGTGATTGGTCAATCTAAATGATGTACTAAACATGTGACTTTTGGTCGTCTCTGATTGGTCAATTTTAAAAACCAATTAAAAAAATTTTGTGCCCCCAGGTCTCTATCCCCCACCATGTACACTCCCTTCCAGTGTACACTGCCCCGTACATTTACATACGGGGCCTGCCCCTTCAGTGTACACTGCCTTTCTTTTAATGCCCTGCCAGCTGAGATTTGAACCCGCAACCATGGTATCTCAAGACCAGTGCACTATCCACTACACCACAGTGTCACTGGCGTAATAATTGCAAATATGGCTATATAAACACACGTGAATGATTACGGCAAAATAGATTCCAAGGGCAAATTGCCATCAACGGCAAAATAGCCACTGCCTTAATATAATGGACCATCTGCTATCAACCTTAAATTAGGACAACACTAAAATAGGCTTACAGAAATTTATGGAGTTATGGAAGTTTATATACAATTATGAAATTACTAAATCATGAAAACACAGAAATTGTGCATGTTATGTTGAATGAGAAATTATTAAAATTTATTCTAAAAAAAGAATTACTGACCTATAGAAATAAAAAAAACTAAGCCTACTGATTGAAGAAGTACGGTACAAAATTGTAGAAACACGAAAATATGTGGAAGTCTATGGAAATCTAAAGGAAGCGCCCAGTAGGGTAAAATTAGATAATTGAGTTGAGTCAAACTGAGCATTCTTGTTAATTTTTGTATTTCTGCAGTTTAATCAATGTTTTTCATATTTCAATATATCTGTAATTTTCCATAATCTAGAGTTGTCGTTAAATAGTTCACTTATTTGATGGATGCTACTACAATATAAAATTTGAAAAATTCGATACACCAGCTCTATTCCTAATTGTAATTGTAAGGCAGTGGCTATTTTACAGTCAATGGCATTGCTTTCCTTAAGAGGCTATTTTGCTGTGAGACATTTGTGATTGGTCAATTTTAATGGCATGTTAAACATGTGACTTTTGGTTGTTTCTAATTGGTCAGATTTAATGATGAATAAAAAAACTTGCCCCTAGTGTACACTGCCTTTATGTAAATGCCCTGCCAGCCAAGATTTCAATCTATAATCATTGCATTGCATTGCATTGCACTATCCACATGCCACAGCGTCACTGCCAGAATTGTAGCAATAAGGAAGTGGCTATTTCGATGTCAACGACATTTTATCCTTAGAGGCAATTTGCTGTAATCATTCGCATGTTCTGCCAGTGTTGCTGTGGCACATGGATTGTGCACTGATCTTGAAATACAATGGTTGCAGAGTGGAATCTTGGCTAGCAGAGCACTGAAAGAAAGATAAAACATAGGTTTTGTAATTTTAAAGTGGTAAAACATGGATTTTCAAAAGTTTAAGACAATCATATTTTTATATGTAACTGATTTCCATTATTTTTGAAGTGATAAAGCATCAATATCTGCTACTTTAAGATCAAACATAAATTTCTGTAATAATGGTACATGGATGTTTTCTTTGTATTATTTTTATAAACATTACAAATTGTTCTTTTAACCCTTTGCATTCATAAAGTGACTATAGGTCACCCAAACGACTTTGTTGTTGCGGTCTGAAGGCCGGTGCCTATAACGCACCATTAATAAATGCATTCTTATGACTAGTTTGATCAACAAATGGAGTTGTTCTGAGGCACTTGCAGTTCACCTGAGCGAAATACTATCACATTTGTGTATTGTGGTGGTGATAAACTGTCACACAATGATGTCACAGAGATGTTGGTGTGAAAATGCAGGCAATTTTGTACAGATGTCAGTTTATGAGCTTTCAGGTCAGCAACAGCTCATGCGATATGGCAGTTGCTTAGTATAGCTTGCAGAAATGAAAGTTAGTGCGTTATTGTGATACAAGAAAGTGATTGTGGCATAGTGGTTTGCTAAAGGGTAGTTTCAGGGAGGTAAGGGGGTGAAATCAACCTGGAGCCTATGCTTATTTAGGTGTTCATCCAACTGCATAGTATAGCTTGTAGAGGTGAAAGTTGTTAAAATTTTATACAATACAGTGATTATGATTCTGTACAGTGTGAAGGGGTAGTTTCAGGGTCACAGTAAAAGAGGGCGAGGGGGAAAATTATTCAATCCATTTTTTTAGAACTTTATTTTGGGCAAAAGATAATAATAATAATAATAATAATAGCCAATCCAGCACCAATTGGTGCAACGGCATAAAAAAAAATCATCAACTGTAGCAGCAACAAAACAATAAACAATAATGCAGTAGTGACAAAAACTGTCTGCAACCAAACAAAAATTATTGAACAGTTAAAAAATAACATAAAAAGATTTGCTCTTGACTATGGCAAAATTTTTTTGAGAATGCTTGCTTTTGGACTAAATACAAATTCTTTCCTGGAGCAAATTCATTATTTTTGTCCGATCATTCTGATACCAAAATTGATTGAGATTTAGTCGTTTAAACAAACATTTAGTAACAACTACTGTAAAAACTTTGATCAATTTCAAAGGTTTAGGAATTCAAATTTTTCTCGCAAACACTTAAAATCCTGTTTTTGCAGTAAACATAACACTTCAGATTCAATCTATTCATAAGCACCATTCAAATATGAATGTCTAGACATTTGGTGAGATATTTTCCCATGCAATGCTTGAACAAAGCTACCCCTGGATTGGGAAAACTTTGTTCAATCATTTGAACCTCATAGATGAACCACACACACCTACCTAAGTGCCTACTGACCAAAGCTATCTTGACAGCAGAGCAGCTTTGTTCAAAATTTGCAGTTAAAAATTATTTAAAAAACTTGTGGGGGTTAATATTTGATCAAAAATTGTCGCAGGTAAATCAATAACCAATTTTCCTTAACTTTTTTTGGTTGATGGAAATAACAAGAACAAATGCAAATAATACAAATGAATAATAACAAATAAATAATTAAAAACAAACACATCAATTATTTTCAAAAACTAAACAAAAAATAATTAAGTATGAGCATTTCAATAGCTGGCATGATGGCATAGTGGTTAGAGCTTCCACTATGAAGTCAGTAGACCCAAGGGTTTATTTATCTAGTCACACCACAAGACTTTATAAAAGATTTTATTCACAACTTTTCTGCTTGGCAATTAGCGCAACAGGGATAGTGAAAAGAACAAGCCAGCAAGCTTGCTGTAAAATCTTTTAGTGCAAATTTAGAATATAGAGCAGATACAACCACAAATTTCATTAGAAATTTAATCTCCAAAAGGCTCTTGATTTTTTTTTATTTGCCATATTTATCCTCTATTCACGAGAAAGCGAATTCTATTGCTAATTTTATCCACAAATTCCTGAGTCCAATCTTTTTGAATATTTTATAGTTTGCTAAGTTATTTATAAGCTTAGTTTTGATGTTAAAACACATATGAACAAAGTTACCCCGTTTTACGGTACTGCCTTGAGTTAGTAAAACTTTGTTGAAACATGCTGATATAAAATGACCAGCAATAGCAATAATGGGAAATTTATTATGATTGCAAAGGGCTAGAGTAATTAAATCTGAATTTTCATAAATCTGCTTTTTCATATTTTAGTGTTGTTCAAAAACTGACCAACCAAGCTGGCTTAAGTAAATCCGGTTGTTATAATTGAACAAAAAGTTTTGTGAGCCATTAAACAGACACTAAAATGATATAAATTATAAATGTTCAATATTTAAACCACATGTTTACATATGTACAGACATGTATGCATGCCACTGTCAACCAGAGTGACTTGAATAAGCTTTAGTTATCTAATAAACTCCAGATAATTATCAGGCTGTTGTAGCTCTTTTACTTGGGTTATAATTGTTGCAAAGAAAGTCTCATCTTTAATCACATCTACAGTGAATGTTCATATTCACTTGATTACTTTTTTTTATACAAACTGCTCGATCCAATTCACCCCTTGATCGGGGTCAACAGTGCTATAATACTTTTGTAAAATACTGCAAGGCCAGTTCACTGTTGGCAAGTTTTGGGCCATTTCTGTGCTTTTTATAAAAAAAACTGGAATGAAATAGTAAATACAGTAGTATTCAATTAATAAATTCACCCTGGTCCTAGGAGTGGTTTTGTATTAAAAAAGTGGTTGATGTATTAGCTGCTGGTAATTTTGCCAATGGTAAATTTATCATGCATAACCAGCGTGAGTCAGCATTTAGGGTTAGGGTTTAGTTGTAGAATTAGAATTACAATTATCATGTGACTAAGTAACAGTGATGGATTTACCATGTGACAAACTACTGACAATCCCAGGATTCTTCCACCTTTGTTTTTATTTGGTAAAACACAATGTTATTAATTTATGAAAATAATTTGGCAAGATTTGACAACTTTTAGTGTATGTGTATGATATAACAATTACCATAATTGTGCATTTGTTTGATGTTAAGTGCAACAATCACAAGTAGTATTGCTTCACAAATACACAGCAAAGAGAAAAGGTGATATTCTCGAAAAGTTTAAAAAGCAGTACCTGGATTTTGCCAAATGGCAGCAGAATATGATATGCATGGCTTCCATTCACCAGAAACGAAAACCAAGGACAACTATACGCAGATATTTTTTCTAATACTTGTTATAAGATCTATTAGAATTTTTTTGTCAAATATAAACATTTATGTGTGTACATTGGTTTAAACAGGATTTTTTAAGGCGTTTTAGGGATCGGATTTGGGCCCCTAAAACTGAAAATCAGGTCCCTAGAATCAGAGAAAATTATGTCTATGTAGTAGAGTGCAAAACACATCTAATCATTTTAAATTTTGTCAAATATTATAGTATCTAACATTTTCCTTTAATTTGCCTAAATCTCAAAGCAGTGAGGCAAATTGATTGAGCCAAATTCCAATTGTAAATCTCAATTTAAGATGAGATGAAAAAAAGTAAACTTGACTCAAACATTTACATGTAGCTAAAAATAAAACAATATAGGAATGCGTTGTCAAAAATAAAAGATGGTATGGAAGCCCTGACAATATGACTAGTTGTTCACTTTTGCAGCAAGATATGATCCACGTATTCTATCTTAAAATTTGTATCAAACAAAAACGAGGCTGTCAAAATTTTGTTACCTACATACTTGTTTGCTAGACCAAAATGTGAGGCGTATTTCTAAAAAGCATATAAATTGCAGATATATTTTTGTCCACAATTAAATACACAAAAAAAGCAACAGAGAACAACACAAAAATTGCAAGTTATGTGGATCAGGAAGCAGCATAGGACCAAAAGGTTATCTAGTCAAGCTGCTTCCTGAGGCCAGCTCAAGAGCAGTAATGACAAATAACTAAATATAATGAAGACAGTAAAATTTGATTACATTATTATAATCTTAATCATAAATTAAGTGATATAATGAAAATTTAATATTTAATAGACTTCCAAAAAACTCTTTTTTAATTGTTTTTAAAGCATATTATGGATAAATGTTTTAGATTATCATTGAGTTCAGACCAGAATGTAGTGCTGCAAAATGCCAATTGATTTTGAGTTAAAGCTTTTGAAACAGAAGGTAAAAAGAAAATTAAATTTTTGGTTTGCCTTGTATGATATGAATGCACATCTTGTGAAGCAGTAAAATTCTTAATCAAATTCAATGGAAGTTCGTTGTTAACTATTTTGAATATGAGCTTTACAAGTTCAAGTTTATATATCTTGGAGCTTTAATAATTCAAAACTTTCGTAGAGTTTAGTTACATAGGCAAAATTTGATTCCAGAGCAAAATAATTCCAAAAAAATCCCCAAAAAGAAAAAGGTCTTCAAGTAGAGAATAAGCGAGAGTGGCAAATGTGCATAGGCTATTTTTGAAAATCATGGATGTGCCTGGTTGAGATACTAGCTTAAGTACCCCCAAGATATCTTTTGCATACCCTGTTTTGAGAAACCCTGAACTTGAAAAAAAAATCTGTTTAATGCAATTTTATTGAATTTTAAGTAATGAGGGTTCCATGAAATATGTAGAAATATTGTATGGGTTCCACGAAGCCAAAAAGGTTGAAGAGCACTCATCTAAATGCTGCAAGAAGAAAACTGTACTAAACTATAAAAGTGCTAAAATAATACATGTGGGATGCACTTCAGTCTATTTTTGTATATCACAAGTTATGTTTGAAGCCCAGAGTAGACTATCTTTATTCATGTTTAAATTTTAATGACTTTTGCTTAAATTGATAGAAGCAAGAATTAAAAACAGTTGGTTTACATTTTGCAGATTTAAAAATTACAATTGAATCTTGTGATTTGGGATAAAGATTATTTTCTTACCAAGCAATAAGGTTTTTGGTTGGAAGTTTTAAGACCTGTTAGCTGAATAAGTTAACATATTATTTATTAGATTAGCCAATGTGCCAAGTAAAAAGCAGTGTTGTTGTTGCTGCGTAGACAGTGGCTATGCACTCGAGCCATTAAGGCCCATTGCATGTTTTTAATCATGACGGTGGAAACTAAGTTATTTATTTTTTCCTTGACATTACTCTTATTGCTGAGCACCAAGCACGAGATTTGTGAACAAAAATTAGGGATCGACAAGGGGATTGCATACAGGTATATCAACTGCAAAACAGTCATCCCATCTTTTACACCATTGCTCTAATAGTAATATCCGAATTATCCTTGTTTACAACTGCAAAGAATTGCTTTGGTTGGTGCAATGATTTCTTTAGCAAAACTAAGTTGAGATTTTCTGTTTGTTAGTGATTTTGCTCTTGCGCCAGCAATCTATGTACTAATATCTTCAAAGAAAAACTGATTGCATTAATGCTCACTGAGCTACATTATTCCTTTAAGCTTTTTTTCCAAACTCACTCATGTTGTATTTGGAGCCAGACCAACTTAACATTAACGCAAATCTTTTTATGAGATTAAATCACAACAAAATGACTGTAAACTAGCCCATTTTATAATATTGGTTTATGTTGTTTGGCGTCAGTCTTTTTGTTTAACTTTCTACATCAATTGTGATGGCTCTATGAATGAAAATTTCTCTCTTGTATACTTCCTGTTTCCTGCAATTGAGGAAACTCTGTTCAAGCAATTGCTTTATTCATGGCCTTGAATAAATAGTGCGTTTAAAAAAATTTTGATTAAATGTTTGGTCTGTGTGTTTTTTTAAGAAGATCAACAGAATGCTTAGAAATATAGGAACAAGGATCTATTGTGCAGTTTTGAACTTTTAAATTCAAATCACAAGTGAAAAAGCGTTGCTACATGTTAAAAGCAAGACAGTGTTTTTGCAGAATAATGTCACTATGCTTTTTTTATCCAATTTCATGCATTTCATTTTGTTTTTTGGTTATTGGAAATGTTATCTCTAATCTTTTTTTGTCCCGTGTTGTTATTTTGTGTTATAATGACTGTAATAGTTTGACATACTCGTATGTTAACCTGCATGTCGATTATAGCATAATGCGATTGAGACATGTGAAGTGCATGTGTGATATAGGCTGAAACCTTTGCCCTCATATGAGGCCCATGCATCAATGAATTGATGGCATGATCTAAAATTGCCCAGAAGGGCATATTTGGATTTTATGTGGAGACACTGTGGATGGACTGCCTACAATATGCTAGTACAGATTTAATTTTGTGTGGGAGACCTGTGGATGGCTGGCATGTGAGATGCTGGCATAGATTGAGAAAAGTTGAGAATGCTGTTGAGGCATCATCATATTTAGAAACTAAAATTTTTAGCATTCTATAAAATTGTATGATTTATATTTAATCATAAACTTGTAATTTCAGCTGATTTTTCTATTTGTACTTCATCTGTGTACTTTTTTGTTGTGATGTAGTGAGAGTGGTTTTGACTTTCTGTTGAGACACACAGTTTAGGGTTGGCCACTTATCATAGAACCAGTGTGTATTAGAAAGACATTTGAAATATAAAGACTTCTTAGAAAAGCCGGTTAGTCATATTGTACAGGGTGATTCAAACGTCTCCATACAAATGATACAAATGCATAAACTATTTATTGTTTGCTTATATTTACTATATGAAAATGCAAGGTGCTTGTAAAGTAATGGTTTGGGCTGGGTTTTGGGATGACAAAATCATTGGACCAATTTTCATTAATGGAAATCTTAATGCCAATAAGTATTTGAACATGTTACAAACAGAAATTTTTCCATTGCTGTTAAGCAAAAATGGTAACTTTCCAGCATATTTCCAGCAAGATGGTGCCCCACCCAATTATGGTATTCAAGAGCAACAATACTTGAATCAAATACTTCCAGATGCATGGATTGGTAGACGTGGACCAGTTGAGTGGCCTCATAGATCCCCTGATTTGACCCCTCTTGATTTCTATATTTGGGTCATTTGAAAGCTATGGTGTATCAAGAAAATATAAGAGACATAAACCATTTGAAGGACTGCATTATCAACTCATTTGCACAAATATCTCCAGATGTGTTATTGCGAGTTCACAGTGAGTGGGTTAAACGTATCATGATGTGTATTCAAAACAATGGTGGCCACATCGAGCCTATCATTTAATAAAATTTTTTTATACTAATAAAAAAACAGCATTTTCTATGTATGGAGATTTTTGAATCACCCTGTACATTGAATTGGCAGCAGTTAATGTTTGTGTAATATGTGTGGAAAAAATTATACTATAACTTTTCTCTCACGTGTGTAGTGGCTGTGATGTACTTGTTAAATTTTTCTTCTGTGTTTACAATAATTATTGACAACATGTGTTGCTGTCATGCTTGTTATGGAACATTCTTTAGGAAGGCAAAGCTATCGTCTAAAGTCTGCCGTTAGGTTATCAGCCACTCTGGTTTACTTGTGATTAGAACAAAAACGGTGTATTCATTTATGCTTAATATTTAAGATTTACGTTATTTAGGTGATCAGCAGAAACTGAATCAAAATGATTAAGAAATGCCAAGTACAGTATACTCTTGAGCCAAATGCATTTGTTTTGAATATAAGAACATAAAAGTGTGTTTCATCGAAAAACTGTTAAGAAATTTCTGCAAAAATGTGACTACAAATCAGTTAAGTTTGGCTATTTTAGGTATAATTGACCAAAGGAGATGAAGTGCTAAACGTAGCTGATTTAGCTAGCTGATTGAAATGATTAGAACATTTTCACTCATCAAAGTCAAAGGATACTTTGTGTTTGGGAGACTTCAAATTTATGTTGCAGTCTTTGAGTCAGCATCCATTGATATTTGTCACTATGGCTGGCACAAATTGTATACTTGAAACCTGAGCTTTAGTGCAATGCCAGTACTGCTGTGCTATGCTGCTTCCAATGCAAAGCTCTAAACACTTGCAAGCTTTGAAGACAGTTTGAACACTCAATCCATTGGACCATGCTGCCAACCAAATAACTGCCAACTATTGTAAAAACAGAGTTAAATCATAGTTTTTAGTAATTTTAGGTATAGTTATTGTTATTATCGTGGAATTTGGATTTATGTTATTGTTGAGTCAAAAGCTGTATATTTGTGTGATGATTTAACTATTTTGTGTTCTAAAACTTCTAGAATTTTTGATAAATGATGTATGATATTTTGATTGTAAGATTTGCGATTGTGGTGTTGCATTGATTAATAGTGAGATCCACATATTTTCACATATAACATCATAGCGATTTCTGTTTTTATTTTTATTGAAGTACCTATAATATTCTGTGCTTGGTATACATACTGTAAGATTGAATATTCGATTTTGAGGTTGGTTGATAGAGAAGAAACATTGTATTGATGTGATTTTGCATTAGTTTAGTCTACATGCAAGAGGTTTTTAGTTGGAAACGGCAAAGGCTAAGTTGAACTACTGGTTATAGTGGTAGCTTGTGCGGGTGAGGTTTAGTATTTTTGTGTGGTTATATTTCTTGAAATTCAAGAAAAAATGTGATCTATTGTTGGTGCATTATTTATTTGCTACTGAAAATGAAAAGGTTGCGGAGACTTTGCTGTCCAACAGATGGTTTAAATAACATAGTATGTTGCCTCAATTTTATGATCTATTTCGATATGATCATTATTTATAGAGTCAAATTTATATTGTGCAGCAGAAACTGACACTGAAAGCTGACAAAAACACATGAGCTAAAAAATTATTTGTTATAATGAGAAAGAGCCTTGTGCTAGGTTTCTTTCAAATAATGGTCTAATTTATTTGGCCACTTTAAAACGTATTTTTGCAGTTACCTGAATGAGTAAAAACACAAATCTCTTGGTTAATTTTCAGTTTAATTTTTTGACACAACTGAAAGTCTTTTTCAATCATACAAACAAGTTTACTCATTTTGAATTGCCCTAAAAAAATGAATGCTTTTATGAATTTTCTCAACTAAAAAGCTCAACCAAAGAGCTTTACGTTCAATTTGATAGCGTCCATTTTGAGATTAAATGCAAGCAGTATCAGTTGCTCCAGTAATTTAATGCAAAGATATCATAGCTGGATAAAAGTATGAGAATACTCCTCCTTTAAAACAGAGACTAACTCCTAAAACTTTGTTTCTCTTGAGAACTAAACCTATGTTTTCAAGGTTAGTTTTAGTCACTAGCTAATGCTTCAGGCCGTTAACAAGTATCAGAAGATTACAACGCCAGCTCTGCTATTTTCTTCAAACAATTATTGGAAAAAATTAAACTTAAATCGCTTTGCGTATATTTATTTGTTTTTTCAGAAACATTGGAAGAGTCTTTTGTAAATAGAATATAAAGCCTTATTTTAAATGTTTTCTACAAAAAGCTGTACATCATCCAGTGTTGATAGAATGGTTCAAGGGAATGGTTTCAAATCATTTCAAGAAGCAGGCCCAGGTTTGTTTTTGTTGATAAGTATTATGTAGATTGCGATCTCAACTGGGATGACTAAAAAATTTGTTGTCCTCTTTTGTAAATAAAAAAGGAATTATGCTGAGATGTAAAGTGTTTGATTCACTGTTTGTAGCCTGGTAAATAATCTTTCGTTTAGAATAAATATTTGCTTTTGTGAACAAAGATGAGCATTTGTGCCATGGTCCTTACAATCATTTTAACACTAGACGACCATGCAATAAGCCCTTAACGGCCAGCAGCAGTCATTTTGATTGATTTAAAAAAAACTCATTTCACTAGTAAAAGAGTGGTGTGTTGGCAGCTTAATTGGTGAACTAATGCTCAGGTCACCTAGCTCAATTAATCTACTCACAAAAAACAGTTTTATTCAAAGAAAAGGGCAAAAACCTGAGTACAAAATAGAAAACATTTCATATCTACTTTGCTGCTCATCTAACACTTTCGGATAGCTACTGTATGTCAGTACACTTTCCACATAATGCTTTGTTACACTTGGAACAAAGTGTCTTGTTTTGAGTACAGCTCGTAGCTATTTGACACTGCTTGCTGTTTTCAGCTTTGGTGTTTTTAGGGACTTTTGATAATGAATTAGGTCTAGCAATTGTAAAATTTTTGATTGATCTGCCAGTGATGTAGTCTTGTCGTAGTTCTGCAGCAAGCTTGAAGATGAAATCTCGTCTTGAAGCTTTCACCTGTTTGTTGTATATGGAGCACAGATGTAATGATACCTGTCAAGCCCAAAGTGTTGTAGAAAATAGCAACAGACCTTCGACAGATGTGTGCTTTGTTTGAATGCTGCCTGGCTATTTGGTCAGCCATGTCTCTCATCATGAAATTCTACTTGTCTTTTTTTGGTTTCTTTTCAAATATACCAAGTCCAACTGATAAATGCAGAGAACGAAGTGTACAAAGTTTTTGTGGGCTAACACTGATTCACAATCTGAGTTGCTACATTGCCTGCCTTCATGAGCTCACTAGAATAATGTTGCTGCAAGCACTTTGCAGATGCAGACAGCTCACGTCTAACAAGATATTTCCAAAAAGGCTGCTTCTTTTTCAGATTTTTGGCTAGTAAAAACGATGTGAAATAGTGATCTGTTGAAACATTTTTGCTTTTACCCATAAATGATTTTGTGGGATTCATGACAATGTCACTAAGCCTTTGGGTGCATGGATGTGATTTGTCTTTACCCAAATGTGGAATATTTTTTGCTGCCTATTACGTGGGAAAACTCAAGAAATTTCACACCAGTGCAATTTTTTTGAAACAATATTGCATATTGACATTTTAAAACAGTCGTAATGACCATATTGGCCAATATGGAGGCAGTGTCTTGATTTTATTGCTCATACAATGCAGAGCTTGACCAATAACAATTTTGTCAGGCTGACATTGATATACAGTAGAACCTCTACTAACGAAAGACTCCAGATACGAAATTTCCAACTTACGAAACGTCTTTTTGTAGAAATTATGTTTCGAATAACGAAAGAATGTTCTAGTTACGAAACGCCGAAAATTGTTCTTTCTTCTTTCCATGTGTACTTTTTCTATTTAGTATACAGTAATCTAATTCTAACATGCATTTGTTACAGGTTTTAACCATTATTTATATTGTATACAAGTATTTTGTCCGTGTTTTGGGGGGCTTGGAACGGATCAGGGTATTAATAGGGTAAATGCGTTTCTACTTACGAAATTTTCGGCTTACGAAACGGCTTCCGGAACGAATTAATTTTGTAAGTAGAGGTTCTACTGTATTCATTTTTTAAGTGCCAATACTGATATAACTAAAAAAATAAGTATATGTAGTTAAAACAGCAAAGATTTTTCTATTTCTGTTTACTCCGAAACTACTGAGTGCGCAAACCTCAAACTGGGCATGATTGATCACAACTCTGGAGTAAGTGCCAAAATTGTAGTTAGTGACGTCATGACGATGTTAAGTTTATACTTTAAAGCAGAGTTCTTTATTTACATTTGTGCATATGTATGCTTTAACTCTTCATAAACTACTGGGTGTGCTGACATGAAGCTTGGCATAATTAATCACTGACACTTGGTGATTGTGATAAGGGGGTTATTGATGTGATAATGTGGTCACAACCAAAGGTGATTTTTAAAATATACATTTTTTGATCAAGGAAACCAGTTTTCTGCTTAAGCAAAAGCCATCTTACACCCTAAAAAGGTAAAATTTTTGAAGCTAACCAACTTTCAAAAATTTTACCTCTTTAGCAAGCAAAATGACACTTAATTGCGCATTTTGCACATTTAAAAAAATTTCCTCAAAAACTACTGGGCCAACAAACATCAATTTTGATACAATTGATCACTGACACAGAATGAGTGTCATTGGAAGTTTGTGATGTCCATTGATTTTAAAAAATTGCATAGCTGGGCAGAGGAAAACTTATTTTTTGCTCAAACAAAAGGCAGCTCCCAACTTACCAACTTGTAAATGTGTTATCCCTTGGAGCGTAAAATGATGTCACAGTTGATGCTTGATTTCAAAATTTTTGTTTTTTATGTTCTCAGGAACTACTTGTTGTAAATACACGATTAATTGTTTTTTTTAAGAGATATTATGTGCTGTGGATGAAAAAATACTACGATCTGAGCTGCGTCGATGATGTGACAAGCAATTCGTTTTTAAGCATTTTAAGTGTTGTAAGCGTAAGCAGTATAGCAGATAGCAGCTGTGCCTAAAGTTGTTATCGATTTCCTTTTCCAAAGCTAACAATTGGTATACTGCCTAATTAAGAACAGTAATGCATAACAGTACTAACATACTCGTAAGCCTAAAAACCTGTTTTTTAGTAATGCAATGGGAAGTTAGAATACTTCTGTACAGTTAAGTTTAAAAAAGTTGGTAAATTTTTATGTAAAAACAGAATTTTTCAGTCCCTTTTCTCCTTTTGGTCATTTTTCTGTATGACTTTTCAGTATTTTCGGTGTTTAGTATCTGAAACAATGTCATGCTAATACTAATGACATTTTGCAACATTTGTGGTAGCTTGTATCCTCTTGCAAAAAGTGCTGATCTCAAGTTGCTTGCTGACAGCGATTATGTTAAAAGAAATTCTGTTCACAGCTGCTAGCTCTGAAACAACTCTCTCCAGCAATTCTTTGGTTGGTTTAAAAAAACTGTCAATTGTCCTTTGCTTGCAGAACTTCGAACTATTTTTGTGAAGAAACAAACTTGCTGTTTTGCTTTCTTTGCATTGACAAGAATGTCATGTTTCAGATGCAAGTGATTTCTCTGAGCTTTTGCAAATATGCCTTTAAAAGAAATTGTGTTTTCATATATTTCACATTTTGCCCTCTCACCATTTCTTGATTGGAGAAAGCAGCCCATCCAGGTTCTCACTTTCCAACTGTTTAAATTTTATTTCAATAGCTCTGAAATTTATTTAGTTTAAAATATATCCTGGCCTATAAGTCGACCTAGTTTTTTATTGATAGAAATTCATGATTTAGGCATAGATCTGCCATATAAGTCGACCCAACTTTTTCATAACAATAATCATTAGGCTAGCCTAGTTATTTTGTACCAAAAGTATTAGCCTAGCTATATTTGTAACCAGTTATGTTTTTATTTAAAAGGGGCAGACAGTTGCGGACAAAACTTTTTTCTAATGTTTGAGGGTTTTTGAATGTAGTGTGTTTTATTTTTAAAAGTGTTATTTTTATTAATTGAAAATAAAGGTAACCCTGAATGATAACCCCAAATGATAGCCAAGATGTTGGAGGTCTGAAAACTAGACCTGGCATATAAGTCAACTAGTGATTTTCTAGACAATTTATTACGCTTACAACATTGACTTATAGGCTGGGGTTTTATATGGTGTATATATATACTCAAATTTAAAGCTTTCCTACTGAATCTTTTTACAACTGACACTGCACAGACCTCATCTTAGAATGCAAATGCATTCTTCTAATAAAATCATAATTACGTTTGCTTTGCATTCTTTGTGACGTGATAGTAAAGTTCACTCTTGTGTTTTACAACTGGTTGAAAATGTGAGACTAAGAAATGTGAAAAAAGTTTAATTATGCTCAATAAGAAGTCAGTTGCCTCTTCTATCTCTTCAAATCAACTATGGGGTTTTTGTAAAGCTTGGGTTGCCCATATCTGGAAGCAAAAATGCCCAAACTTACTAAAAAAGTATAAAATACAGTAGTATCTTTACTTTTTTATCCAGTTAACTAACACAATTATATCTGGATATTGGATAGCAAAAAACTTGGTTAATTGGTTATCCTAGTGTTTCTCAAACTTTTTTGTTTGTTGGCACATTAAAGAACCAAAAAAATTTTGTGGCACCACAGAAAAAACAACAGTTATGTTTTGTCATAAAATGAAAAATTTTGTAACTTGTTTTTAAGTATTACATTTAAAGTAAAGGATGTGCCTGTTTTTGAGAGCAAATGAGATCTAATCGAGGCTCCAAAGTCAACAAACAAGCTTGCATTTCAGCGTTGATTGTAAAAAGTCTCTTCTTTGACTTGATTTCAGTCAGTGCTGAAAATCCAAACTCACAAAACTATGAAAGTGGAAGAGTTATTTTAATTGCTTTTAAACTGATTGCAGGATATAACTTGTTGATTGAAATCCAAAACTCATCCAGGCTTTTCTTGACAAATTTTGACTGAAGAAATGTATCGTTTTTTTGAATCAATGAGTTGCTCTTCTTCAGTTGTAAGATTTATAGCTTCATAGTTACCAAAGTGATAGCTGATTCATCCATATTCATTACTTGCAACTGTTGGGAAGTGCGTCAATGTGTACAGAATTTTGGAGGTGATTTCTTTATGTGAAGCACATTTGTTGTACGCAGGAAAGCAGTCAAAGACTTTTTGAGATCTTACTTTGCCACAGCAACAACTTTTCATCAAATGACTTCAGTTTTTAGGATACATTGATGATGTTTTCTGATAGTCCTTGAAGACTTAAATTTAGTGAATTTAATTTTCAAATAAATCAGGGAGAAATGTCACCATCTCATCATGAATTGAAAATCCAAAGTCTTTTTTCAGCCTTCAAGAACAAAATCAGTTCAGCCTTGAGTTGGATGACACGCTTTAACACTTTTCCTCTTGAGAGCTAACAAACGGTGTGGTATAGGAGGCATTTGTAATATGAACCTATCACTTCACAAAACTGAGAGAAAAGCCGGGACGCCAGCGGTCTAGATTTGATGAAGTTTACAATACTCGATCCAGAACAAACATCAAATCTTTTGGCAAAGATCTGAAGGCAAGAGCTTCTGTGTATCATACAGTGAACAACTAACACATTTGGATTCTCTTGAAGCACAAATGTGACAAATCCCTTCATACTTCCTTGCATGAAAGGTCAGCCATCAGTGCAAGTACTGACAGAGTTTTTTCACTGTAGTTTGAACAGCAAAATGTTTTCATTCATCACTATAAAAATATCTTCGCTTTTGGTCATAGTTTGCAAGTCTGCAAAGTATGTACTTGCTGACACGTTTTCATCCTTTGTGAATCAAATGAAAGCCAGCAGCTGGGCTTTGCTGCTAATGTCAGTAGATTCATCTACTTAAGAGACAACAGAGACACTTCATCATCAGGCGCTTTAAAGTGTTTGCAGATTTGATCTTTAAAATCTGATGATAAGTCTTCAATTCTGCATGAGATAGTATTGTTTGACAAAGGAACTTTCATAACTTTTTCGGTAGCATCGGGTCCAAGGATAGCCTCAACAATTATTGCTAAAGCTGGTGCAATGACAGATTCAGCCTCTGTATGAGCTTTTTTGCATTTTGCCAGCCACTGAGCAACCTTATAAATTGCAAGTAATCCCTTTTCTGGCAGCTTTAGGTAGTTTGCAAATTTCTTAGCTTGTTTATTTGTTGAGCCCTGATGTTTTTCAAGTGTTCCTTCAGTTGCTCTTTTACAGCTGGATGTATCGTTTTCAAGTATCTCTTCAATTTGCTTAGAACAAGCGCCTCATTTGACAGAGCTGATTTGCAGATCAGACAAAATGGCAATGGATCCTCTTTTGGTCATGAAGATATGAAACCATTTTTGATTTAGTCTTCTTTGTATCTTCGTTTGGTTCCTTGCTTTTTATTTAATGCTTTTGCAGTTTCATACTTGTTATGGGTAACAATAAATATTGCTTATAGATAATTTTAGATTATAAAATATAAACGTACAATGTAATATAAATATTATTGTTTGGGTAGCCTCAGGAGGCGATTATCAAACGTAAAATACAACATAAAAATTTTAATGAAACACACCAATTAATATTATCATTAACTATTCCAGGACTGTTGTGCGTCTGTTAGGGTGGCCTAAATTTTCGTCATCATTCATTATGAAAATTCCAGAACCTTAATAGCTGACACTTCTTGCTGTCAAAATGTAGCATTCTGATTTGGCACCACTAGGGTAGAGAGTAAGGGCAAGTGTGTGCTACTACTACTGGTCATTACAAGCGGTGACGTCATTGCAACAGACGATAAAATTGGGCAGGCCATGTAATGGCAAAGAAAATGCTGCACTTGTAGCATTCTGGAAACTTGTAAAAATTTTAAATATTTTCAGAAAACTTGCAGCACATTTGTAAATCTTCCATGGCACACTAGTTGCCACACAGTTTGTGAAACACTGGGTTAACCGTTATCCATATAATCCAATCTTAATCTATACTACAGGGTGTGGCAGAAGCAACGCCCTATTTCTTTGAGTTATCTGGTTTCTGCTTGATTTCTTCTTTGTTTTAGAAATACACTGTTTTTGTATCAGAGTTTTTTAATTACTAATTGTTTCTTTTTTAGTTTAGAAATTGTTTATTTATTTATAAATAGATAATTTCATACTTGAGAAATACAAGAATGGCACTACTTTTGCCACACCTTGTATAATTTGTTATTTCTGACTCGCTGTGCGTATGGTCCTTGGTGCCAGCATAAAACATTGTATGTTGTTAATCTTTGCTTCACATTATAAAAATGTCTTTCCACTTAAATAATATTCAGGCCTGCCTCATGACTGTACTACCAAGATATTTTGAAGAGAATTTATTTGCAGATCAATTAATGTAATTATTCTAGTTGCCATCATAATACTGGGTTTGGCAAAAATAGCACCATTTTTGTTTTTCTTAATTATGAAATTAATTTTTATACATAAACAATTTCTAAACTAAAAAGAAACAATTATTAAATATAAAACTCAGATACAAAAACGGCGTATTTCTAAAATATTGATGAGATCAAGCAGAAACTAGAAAACTGAAATGACAAAAAGGGCTTCTGCTGCACCCTGTATAAAACACAATTCTGTCGGTGTGTTTTAACTCCTCCAAAACTACTGGATATACATACATCATGCTTGATGTGAGTGATCTTCATTCTGGGTTCAATGTCATAAGAGGCCTGATGATGTCACAATTATAGATAGATGTCATGACAATGCCATGATTAAAAATAACTTTTTAAAATTTGCATTTCTTGGAGGAAAGCAAGTTTTCGCTTGAACAAAAACCAACACCTGACATAAAACTTTGAGAAATTTCACCCGTTCGGATGATGTCGTAATAAACAATTGGTTGTAAAATTTGTTTTCTTTATTTTTCCAAATAATACTTATTGTAGAAATGTAATTGATAAGTTTTTTGAGAGATATTAACAAGATGCTTCTAAAAAAAACTAATTCTTTTACAATTTACAGTATATTGATGCTGCAAGCGATTTAAGCATTAAACCATTTTCTAAAGCATGCTGTTTTCCTTTTTTTCTTGAACCCCTTAAACAAGTGGGTTTCATCTTAGTGTTAAATGACATGACCACAATGATGGCATTGGAAACACTTTACTGAAAACAGCAGCAGGCATCAGCTGTACTTGTCCACTGTTATTTTGAAGGCACACCTTATGGTTGGTTGGTTGGTTTACCCTTCCTTTTCCTTGGGACAGAGGTATGGCACAAATGGTAATTCAGGGTCACACCGTCAACCTAATTAAATTAGCCTAGGGGGAAAGTGGCAGCCCATTTTGAATCAGTCATAAAAGCAAATTATTAATTGGTAGTCCCACCACCAACAAGGTAGACTGCCATTGGTGGGTACCCAAAAGATGCTTCTTACCACATGCTGGGTGAACAGCTTCACAACTCTAACCCGGTAAAGCTCACCTAGACTGTAACGTCTGTAACTGCTATTTTGCCTGATGTACTACAATGATATTTGACAGTACACTGCTTTAAATTTGGTTTTTTTAATAATGTAGTGGCAAGTAGAAAATATAAGCAGTAAATATAACTTGTCCTTCCTAGCCGGCTAGAGGTAAGAGACAATCCATTTTCTTGTGCTCATAGATAGTTCATCAACAGAAGTGCCCAATCTCATGTCTGATGGACAACAAGCTGTAAAAAAGGCTTTAGTTGTATGGCGGATGCCAATGGGCCTGTTTTGATCTATAAGATGTCTTTAGTCATCATGACGTCACTGACATGGTAATCAATCGTGCCCAGTTTAGTGTTGTTAGACCCAGTACTTTTTAATCGATTAACATTAGCAAACCAAAGCAAACCAAAAAGAGGAAAATCCTGTAGTATTAGATGATGGAGAGCTCACGTTCCAGTTGGGTTACTGCATATGATTGTGAACCTTTGTTGAAACTTAGTCCAATTAATTTACAAGGTATTGATTGATAACGTTCACAAACTTGTGCACATAATGGTTAGGTGGAAATGTCTTTCATTTTTTCAATTAATAGAATTGGTAATATCAGCTTTCTACCTCGCATGGCTGAACTGATTATGGCAGTGACTTTAGCTGCCACAAATGATAATTGCCTCGCTTGTTTTTTTTTTAAGCTGCCACAAATGATAATTTGTCCGAGCTTAAAACTTGTTTTGGTGTTATGTAACTTGAATCTCTATTTTCCCTACTGCTTAACTGCATTTTGATTGCAAGATTCTGATGTACCATTGGTGCAGTAAGAAATTGTGCAAATTCGCACTTTTGACAGCATGGTCATTCCCATCATATTCACTGGAATATTCTAGAGCAGTGTTGCACAGCATTTCCTCCAAGCAACAACATGGAAGATGAGTGACTCAAAAGAGGTGAATTGCTTTTGTCATCCACAGTTTCTTGCAGCCACTTTTGTTTTGACTAAAAGCTGTCTTTTTTTCATTTGTAATTTCTTTTTTCTGTACTTAAAAACTTGTTCTTGTCATGCTGGTTGTGTTCTTTTACTTTTTTTTGCAACAAGCCTTGAATGCTTAGGCTGCTTCAACTTCATGATCTTCTACCATGCCCCCGTCTTGAGGAGAGGGTTAGGTAGCAACAACAAAAACAACAGCAACAATTCTAACACTTACAATAATTGGTTTTGACTTACAGCTCTTTGCGTTTGAATGCACTAATTAATCAGCCGTATGGTGACCTCATTTCAACTAACAGTTGATCATTAGTGCCATACTCCCACAAAACACATCTTAACTTTTATGTGATACCCTGTCATATTTTTTAGGTTCACGAATCAATGTTAGATGTCTTTAGCATATTGCCAACACTTCTCAAAAGCTTGTTACAAGGTTTGGTTTGGTTCAAGGTTGCTCTGTTAGGTTGGAAGCTTGATTCCATATCTTCCATTTAATCTTAAAATAAGTAAATATTAACTTGCTTTTTTCCAATTTTATTTACAAAACACATATCACAATTTATATACAGTACTACAAACTGGTTGAAATTGATATTTTTATTATCCAAATTGAAGCAATTGCATTTGCTGCAAACTGAGTAGTAGTGGAATTATTAATTTTTTTTGACCTGATTTCTTGTTCAGCTCAGTACCTTATGCTCTGTTACTATTAGTGCACTGGAAATATGAGCAACAATTAATATGTTATGGCCAAAGCAGCTGTGCAAATATTTGTGAGTGGTTTTGTGTGGCTTTGTTTGAATTTCTTCTTTTCATATTTCTAAGACTTTTTAAAAATTAACTGCAAGATCAATTCAAAACACGTGGGCAACTTATGAGTTTGAAGAGCCAGTAAAGTCAATTTTTCTATTGCTGTAATGTTAAACTTTCACAACCCATTTTTTCAAAATTTTTGAAAGACTATTGTTTTTATTTCGGCCGAAATAAATAATTTTGTGCTGTTCAGCACACTTTATTTGCTTATTTTGCTGAAATAAGATCTATATAAATGGCATGACAGGAATCAAATTTCAACTTTGATAAAGAAAGTTTGTTCTGCTGGTTTCACAAAAAAGAACAGTGATAGCAATTGTGAAAGTATTGTAATTACCGTCACTTCATGATAAAGTGAAATTACTGAATTTTAACTTTGGGAATGCCAGCAGTTTCAAGAGTTAAAACATACAAACATCACTACATTAAGTACAAAAACAGATGAAGATAGAGTAGAGACTTAATAACAATATCGTTCGTTGGCTAACCTACTGTAAGTGATCAGGTGAAAGAAGTGGTGCAGCAATCATAAGGTAACAGTCACAATAAATAAATATGTAAACAGAAAAAAAGTGTCTTAAAATATTGTGATTATGTAACACAAACATTTATTATTTAAAATGTGTTATGTAAAAGTGAAGCTGCTAAATTTTGTGTACTGGTGGATTTTGAGAAGGTCAACAACAAAAATCAAAAAGTTTTTAATGTATCCTGTTTTCTCAGTTGTGGTCTGTGTGTGATGGTGATAAAAAGTTAGGTGAGCCAAACATATTGAATGTTGTTAACTTGTTGTGTACATATCATAACTGTAGTTGTGGCTGCTAAATGCCTTCTCAGTGCATAGGGCTAATATTTTTGCAACTACTCACTAGGGATCTACCAAGGCTCTGATGCCAAACTTGACTCTGGCTGGAGATGCCATTTTTGGCCTAGACTGGCCCCTGCCGGAGCAAACTTAAAAGGTGGTTGAAGCTGGGATGTTGCTGAGTTTTTTGAGTTATGCATGCATTACTGGTTTTCAGTCGTAATTTCTTATACTTGGGCTGAATAGATATTTTTTTTTTTTTATTTGCACTAGTATGTAGTTGTGTTGAGTGGTAGTTGTAATTTTGCTCAGCAATTTTGTTATAAGTGAAGGGCTTAGCCCCTTTTCGTCTAATATTGATTTCCCTACCCTTAATTAAATCAAGATTGGTCTTACATACATCACTTCAATGTACAAGGTTCGATTCGTTCTTCTTGTTAAGAGTGGGCTGCTCCAAGTTTAATTTGTTATGCTTTCTCATTTTAGGTATAATCCTTTGGTTCACTGCAGTCGAAGTTTTCAAGAACATAAAAATAATCAAAGAAATGGGAAAATTGCCAGGAATTATTTTGTATTGACAATAAGTAAACAATAAAAAAAGAACTGTGAAGTTGCTTCTGTGGTAACTAAACATATTTTTGGCAGTTGCAGGGTTACCACTTATCATAAAATTACAAAAAATGTTCAAAATCTCAAAAAATTATAAATTGGGATAACTTTTAATGCCAATCAAAAAAAACTATCATTTTTTGAAATGTAGTGTAATTTGTGTTGCTAATTTCAGTAAATTTGATATATTTTTTTTGAGAACTGGTCAGTTTTGTTTTCTGCTATGTCTCAATAGTTAAACTCATTATAGGCCTTTCTGCCAGAGAGGCTGCACCTGTTTGTTGGGATATGAATGGTAGCTGTATAGTGTAATCACTTGTATAAATCTTACCTTCTTTGAGGGTAGTATGCCAGTGTACTAGCAAAAGAACTGAAAAATTATACAAAAATGATGCGGTTGTAATGATCAACTTTGCTCCAGGAGCATGACATTTAAGTTGATCACTGAAATGGAAAAAGCATAATCATTATCTTTACTTTTGATTGCAATTGAAAAAACTGAGCAAACTATGTAGTTTGCTGCTTTTTTTTTTCAATTTTGTAATTTATTTTTGGTGCGTTTTGTGTAGACAAAGTTATGTAGGGTAACCTTGTGAAACCAAGACTTTACTTGTTAGAAGTGTTAATAACCAACATAAAAAATAAAGACTAATCCTGTTCTTCAAGTTTTGTAGGTATACTTAACAAGCTTATTGTAGTGAAATAGTTTTGTTGTTGATATATTATGAGTTACGGGAAAGTGTAAATACTGTGTTATATGGGAGAAAGATTATGACTGGCTTACAGTTATTAAAGGATACTGACACAAAGCTCACCGCAAAAGATGTATGAAAATGTTTCATATTGATAGCAGTGGCATTTCACAAGTCAAGTCTCATGCCAAATGCCATAAAGAAGGTCCTAAACAGCTAAAATTTGGAGTCGAAAAATGAACAGCTGTTTTGCAAAAAATAAAATTGGAAGTCACTTCAGAAGACCAAGTAGTTAAAGTTAAAATTCTTCAAGGTCCGCATCTGGAAAAAATAAATATTCTTTTTCTAGAGCAGCCTCAGGTAGTGTTAGGTTTGAGGTAATATTTCTAGATACTCAAATTGCAAAAAGTTGGAGTCAAGGAAAGACTAAAATATGTTATAGCATTAATTATAGCATTGCACCTTACCTTAAAGAGAAGCTTATGTATGATGTACGCAATACCCAATTTTGTTTTAAGTTTGATGAAACCACTAATTGACAGGTTAAAAAGCAATATAATGCTTGCTTACTCTACAGGTCTAAAAGTTATGACAAGATTGTTAATACTTTTTGTGGATCTTTTTTTGTTGGGCATTGTGCAAGCGACCATCTGGTAGATCATTTTATCATGTTTTTGGAGGATGTCGATCTTGATTATAACCATTAAATTGAAGTTAATTTGAATGGTCCAAATGTAAACCTTAGCTTTGAAAAAAAGCTTTGTTCTTCCATGGAAACAAAAAAAAAGGACAAGCTTTCCTGATGTTGGTACTTGCTCATTACACCCAGTACATACTGCTTTAAGAGAAGAATTGAAAAGCTAGGCCTTGATGTCGACCAGTTTTTTCATGATATGTATGTCTTTTTTTAGTATTCCAGTGCATGCAGAAAAGACTACACTTCCGTAGAAGAATCAACAAAGATTGCTGCTCAGTTTACCATGCAACAAATACTGAGATTCAATGGCAGGGTTTTTTTTTCGGACATTGACCAATTTTTTGTACAATGTTCAAAAGTTTTTGACCTATTTTGGTCAATATGAATGAAAAATATTTAAACGCTATCAAGAGATAGCAAACAAATTTTGCAAGCCGTTTTGTCTAAATTTGTTTAAAAAAGTTCTACAAAAAAAACATAAGGTAGTTTTAAAATTTTTCCAACTGTTGATGCAGAAGTTACCAATTATGGAAATGAAAATGTGAGCAAAGATTGCTTTTTTACCCTTTTTGTCAGTTGAACCTAAGATACACTTGCCATACCCATCAATGTGTAAACTTGTTTCAAATTTAATGATAAAGTTTCCAATTTATTGATAAAAGGATGCTATGTGGTGTAGAGCTTGAAAACTTGTTGTTTGATATTCATATAAAGGAAAATAGAAAACCTTCACAATTTGTGGAAATTGGAACAAAAACCATGAGTATTCTTAATAAACAGACACATCTGTTAGAAATTTCTCAAGACAAGTCAGACCACTTTAGAAAAGAGTACTTAATTTCTACGTGTTTGCAATAGCATATCTTTTAGATCGTATACCTTTTCATGTATTCATCTTAAAAGATGCACAGTATCTTCACCCATGCAAAAGAAACAAGTGTAGTGCCACCAATGCCATTTGCAACTTAACTTTTTCTATGACTGTAATGTTGAGCAATAAATGCTGTGAAGTTTTTGACATGAAAGCACCTGTTACTCAAGAAGAAATCTGTGACAAAATTTGAATGCAATAGATGAAATATCAAACTAAAGAATTAATAGATCATGGGTTTAAAAAACTAGATGATGATGGTGTTGTGCCTTCCCAATGTGCTAATAAATGCCAAAGTAACTGGCTGCAAGCTCTATGATTGTGGCTTACAGGCTGCGCAAGCACATTCCACCCACAAGTGCATTGATAATTTTTGGCCAAATATAAGTGCATTACAAAATGAACATGGCATTGCCAAATACCCACAGTTGTTTGCTTTGGTCAAATCCGTATTTTCTCTCAGCCATGGCAATTCAAGCCTTGAATGAAGATTTTCTATTAATAAGCAGCTGATGGACAGTCATGGATTAGTAACAAAAGAGAAAGCAATAGTATCTCTATAACCAGTATAAGATGAGCTACACTGTTGGTGGAGTACTTAAGTTTCCATGTACTGCTCAAGTAATTGCTATAGTAAAAGATGCATGTGGAAAATATTTTGCAGATGTGGAGTAGCAAAGGTTGGCAGCTGAAAGAGAAAAAGCAAGAAATTCTTCAAAAAGGTAGCATAACAGAACTTGATGAAGTTGAAGTAAACAGTGAAAAACGAAAAAGTGATATTCAGGTAGCAGATACTATTATTCAAGAAGGAAATTAGAAATTTGAAAAAGTACTTTCAGCAACCAGTAAGCATATCAAGTTGCAATGTGCCCAATTTATGATTAATATTGGGCTGCAGAGGAAAAGGAAGTGTTATGAAGAACTAGCAATATTGAGGAAAAATAAAAATATATTGATAGCATTGGAGGAGCTGAGCTTGTGTGTGATAGAATAAAGCTGAGCTTGTGTGTTTGATATAAGTAGTTCATGCTTTCTTTGTAATTAAATTTACTGTTCTTTTGTCCTTTCAGTTGGATCATGATGAAGTTAATTCACAATTTTGAAAACAGTACCCCCAAAGCAAGTACAGTAATGCGTACAGGTCTGTTTATGATGTTCAGAATTGCCAGGGATACCAGCTATGCAAAGTTAGTAAAATGTAAATAGCACATGTGGTAATCATAGCATTGTTGCTGATATGCTAGTGGTACAGTGCATTGCAAAATTCCTCCCGATGACTTTAGCTTTTGTTAGCATATGTACAGAGCATTGCAACTTTGGCTTATGTCATTATGATTGTGATATTTGTGTTTCAGAAGTTAAGAAAATTGGTAGGTCCATATATACATAATAGATTGCTGAACACTGTGTGTCTTTTTCAAGTGGATGTTGATTGCCACCAAGATCGTTATCACATTTTCAATTGATGAATCAACTTAAATACATATCCGTAATTTAGTTTTGCTATTTTACTGCATTGGCAAGTCCAGTGTGGTTGCAGTTTTTGTTGTTATAATTGGCGTGTAATACCATAAACAAATGTAAAAATGTCACAAAAAATTTAAAAAAGAGTAAAAACATAAAACAGCATAAATATTTGCTTTTTTTCGTCCCCAAAACATAAAAAAATAAATGGTTTTTGAGTGGCAGCCCTGCAGTTGTTTGATTCTAAATCTTGAAAAAAATTAACTGCTCTAAGATGTACATTGATAAAAGTGATTGCTTGGATTCCTAAAGTATTTGCTGATCAAAATAATATTGAGCTAATTAATTTTAATGGTGTTTATTAATATTGCAGCAGTTACAATTACTTTAAATTGTGCAATTGCGCAAGATAGATATATTTGAAATATTTGAGAAATTATCAGTAAAGAAAAAAGGATTGTGGTGCTCATAAAGCTCAAATTTTTGTGGAATTTTGCCATCAGTAGCTTTTTAAATCTCCCTTAAAAGCTTTTAGCCATGTTCTGTTCTTGGTACTTCTTGAGAAAATGAAATTGAATTTTCTACAAAGAAATCTTTAATAAACAACTATTAACCCTCAGGGTATACTGTTTTGTGCAAGTTGCTGAGTCTGGTGTTGGCTACCATGTGAATTCTAAGTCATTTTCTTTGTTATAAAACTCGCATTTAAAAAATGTGGCCAGTTACAACATTATCATGACTTTACCGACCTTTTGACACTTCCTCCAGGACAGTGATCACTTGTGATAAGTTTCATGTTTGTATATGTGGTAGTTCAAAAAGTGCATGTATGCACACACAGAATCGTGCTTCACATACAACAAGCTTGGAAAAGGGTTGGATAGGGATCAGTTGGACCAATGTCATGAAATAGGTTTTTGATATGCTTATTGTTTAGCTTGTACAAAGAAATATCAGTGGACAAAAATGCCTTGGTTATTTTTTTCACAAAGTCAATGTTACTGCTCCTCAAAAACATTTGCAAAGTGTGTGAGATTAGTAGTTCAGATCTGCTGCCTCATGCTTTTTGGTGTTTACCCTTATCTTGATGACTTTCCACAAGAAAGTGTTAGATGTAAGAAACTGTACAGCTGCACAAATTGCAATATAATTTGTTGTCAGGACTTCTCATAAATACTTTTGGTAAGTCTTAAAACACTGATTGAATTTAAGATGACTTGGTAGCTTTAAATTTTGCCATCATTAAAAAACCTAAATCAGTAACTAAAGCAAAATCTAAATAAATATGCTATTGTCACCCTTCTGACAGTTGATTTTACTGTGGAATAGTCAAATACCATCTGCTATCAAGCTTGCACACGGTACTTGCATAAATAACTACTTGTTCTTTCTTGATTCACCTTAAATAATGAAAAGACAGTTTAAACTAGCATTGCAGATGCTTTTTTGCTGTACTGCAATCATGTTTACCTAAAAAAAGTACAGTGTTGCACTTCCTAATTGTTGCAACTACTTGACTGCAACACATTTGCACATAATTTTGTCTGACTTTGGTTATTGCACCACAATGGTTTAATTGTGGCCAGAAGTAGCAATCTGTACTACCGTACAAAAAATTGGCAAACACTGTCATTGAAAACAAAAAAGTTAAATAAGTTTTATCACAGTTATAAGTTTTTCTAACCAATACAAAAGAAACATTTTTGACAAAAATTTAGTTGCTAAGGCCATCAAATCTGAAAATATTTAAAAATAGAATGGATAAACTTTTTAACCATTCTGTGATTGCAAGAACAAATAGGATTCTAAAGCTTAGTATGAAACTAATTGACTGCTAATGGCTTAGGTTCTAGTTAATTGTGTGACTACTTAGTAGTTTCTTGGAAAGAAGTAATTTCCCATATGTGAATACAATATTATTCCATCTATAAGCTGACTGTGCTAGGAAAGCCCATAATTTCAATTGATGTGTCTGAAGCCTGAAGGATTGATTGCTTTTATTTCACCATACACAATTGGCAGTAATCACAGTTATAGTTTTCATCTGGTTTTTGGTAAATTGTGTTGTTGAGTGTCGCGTTTTAGAAATAATATAGAATTTTTAGTTCTATCTCAATCTTAAATTCCTTTTAAAATTGAGGCAATGTATGATAATTGCTCCGATAATTAGGTCTGACTGCAACTTAATAAAACTTGGAAAAGATTGGCTTCCACTAAAAACACCTTAAACCACGTTAAGAACAGAATAATGTATTTGCAGAAATAATACTTCTCGACTTCAAGCTTCTTCACTCAAGAATCTCAGAATTAACCACTTTACTACACAATCAGGAAAACTGCCAAAACTAATTTCACCAATAACTGCTTAATACTTGCCGTGTCCACAGAATCCACAATAAATTATCACAAAAAAACAATATCCCTCCTGTACTCTGTCAATCAATCTCTCTCTCCCCACTATAACGTTTTCTGCTCTCTCTAACTAAAAAAATCCCGTCACCTTATATATAAATCGGAAAAAACAATCCAGAAAACGCTAGAACGAAATCACATGAAAAAAGAAAAAAAAGCATTTCAAGTTATGTAATCGGATATCAAAATTCTTCGAAGAAGCTAGAATCACTAGATCAATCTGGAATTTTACTATGTCGTAATAACAATTGTGACATAATAAAGGCGTACTTACAGCAAATCCAATTGCAAGAAAAAAGGTCTTTTTTTTTCAATCAGTAGCCGAGTGAACAAATGATACAGCACTTTACACATATATGAAAACTACTCTTTAGGGCAAATTTCCTTATTCGTGACATTGAGTTTTTAGATAAGTTTCTGCTCACTCCATTTTTGTGATCAAGCAATATTAAGATAAAACATGGAAGGCGAAAATGACTTAATTTATGATATCATTCTGAGTCATTTGATGAAAAAGCAGCATTTTGATGTGTTAGAAGGTTAGAATAATAAAATTGCTCCACCAGTGTTTTGAAAAAGATGATTACAAATCATTTGTTAAGGCATCGATCTTGTTGGTGGTGGGGCAACCAGTCTGTATATGTATAAGGGACCAACTCGTTGCACAAACCTAGAAATTATGCTTTACATTTTGTGGAAGAGGAAAATATATTACAATAGCATGCTGTAAAACGTTTGTCCATTCTTCAAGTCAGCTGCCAACTCATATTAGAAATGTGGTACTAAAATAAAGTGACAGTCAACCCCAAAAGGACAGTGTACCCAAAATATTATGGAGATGCGATAAACAACAAACTGAAGGAGCCAAAAAATGCAGAAAATATGCTTTAAATTGATGATGAGTTTAAATTGGGATGCCATCAGTTTAGAAAGTACATATAAATAAAAGTAGATTTTAAATACAGTAAACCAATTTGTGAAGATCTGTTGTCAAAAACGTGTATTGTGTGCATTGCGTCAAAGGTTTTTCACTTATACATAAATGTTTTTCAGGTTGGCCAAGCCATTCCAACTACAACCAAATTTCAGTAAGTTATTGTTATTTTGAGGAATTTTTTTGAATGAAAGTTTTACCAAGGAGAAAATAGTTGTGAGAAAAGTGAAGTCCACAATTCAATATTTCAAGGTTGTTTAAAAAAACTAGCACCCTCAAGAGATAGCTATCCATTCTTAAGAATTCTGTTCGAAATCATCACAAATTGCTCAATGAAAACTAGTGTGTTCAAGTCATTACTCACTACAGAACCTTACCTTGTAATTAATTTTTCCATCTTTATATTTCAAGTAACAGTAATTGTGTTTGTTTAATGTCCTTGGTAAATATCTGAAATGTTTAATGTTTTGTGTCACATTTATGACCAGGTTTCGAGTAAAGTTGAAGTTGTGTCTTGTTCAAAGTAGTATGAAAAGTTAATTACTATTTACCCATTCATTGACAAACTATTTGGAAGGATATTGATATGCTTGCACATTTTAAGTCATAATGTCATTTTTTTGATTTGCTTAAATTGCTGAAATTACTTAAGTATTTGTTGAAAATTACTCAAACAATATAATTTTGCTACTTGAAACCCAGTTGTAATTAAAAACTATTTTTCTATAAACCTTTTGCAAGGTAGTTCAACTACCAAGAAGACGACACAATTAATGCATTTTTCCCTGTAAACAGATATTTAACTTTAGTTTATGTTGCCTTTATATGTAATTTGTTAGCAGTTGAAAAATATGAGATTGATTAGTTGAAGAACTGCATTATGCATCCCCTCCAGTCCTTCACCTTGCTACTGTTATAAAAATGCTTCAAAAGCAGTGGTTTACAAACTTGGAAAGTTACATTAAGACAGCTGGGTGGGGTAGCTATGGCTCTATCACTACCCTTATACTGTTTGTAACAAAACTAATAGTTTTTTTATATATTCTGCTAAGATGTTTTACTTGCCACACTAAAAAGCTCAATAATATTTAAGTACCACTGTAATACAAAGTGGGAACATCACAGCCACTGCAGAATTGCTTAGAGCAACACGTTTTTAAGTGGTTTCATCAGCAAATGGTTCTTCATTTGGTCCCAATTTAATGGAGCATTAATCTAGAACAGTGTTTCTCAACCGGGGTCCACATGGACCCCTGGGGTCCATGTAATATTAGTCACTAAGGCTCCACCCATCAGTCGATGGCAAGAACAAGCGAAGATGATTGTTCTTATGTTCAATAGCTATGAAGGGGTCCACCAAGAAAAAAAGAAGGGAAAAGGGGTTCATGGGTAAAAAAAGGTTGAGAACCACTGATCTAGAACAAAGAAAATCTGCCTGCTGTTCTGCCATTAGTTAGCACCTCTAAGACAATGCTTTATGCACGTCGAGTTATGATGGCAACAAGCTCTCCATCTTCGCAAAGGCATATACTGTAGCTTTTGTTGTCTCATTTTGCAGAAGCATGGTCATCCAGACTACAGCACTGGTGATATATAAGCAGAAGGAGTTTATTTATGCACTCAGACTGTATAAGTTTCCACAACTTATTTTTGGCTGTCATAATCATACTGCCATGCCGCCAGTAACTTGCTTTGGATTGTTCGTTATGACTTTGCATGCTCATTGCATAATACTTTAGATACAGTACGCCTGCAGTAAGACCGTATTCGCCTTAACTCTTAGTTGATATGATACAGCAATGATGAGTGTAGTGATGGAATACACACTGGCTCTTGTTCTGGATCCAGCCAGCTCTGACGATTATTGTGGGCTTCAGCTCTGGGCTGGAGTTAGAGAGACTCCAGCTTGGAGGTGCAGTGATGTATGCTAGGTTACCCCAAACAGTTCATGCTTTTGTTTAAAAAAAAAATGTTGTTTCCCAACTTTTAATGTGAAAATGACTTTTTACTTCTAGCCTTCTATTACGTTGTGTTTTCTATTTTTGTCAGTTTAATTACCAGTTAGAGAAGTCATTTTTTTTGGTCCAGCTTTTAGCCCTATTTTTTTTATTTTAATTATATTTAGAAGTCAATTTTAATAACTTAGCTGGAAGTTCTGGCCTGTAGTCAGAGTTGACATTCTGTGGCCAGAACTTCCAGCCATCAGCCAAAATTTTGTCCCAATTATGTCCCTCCAAGAAATATTTTGTACACAAGAGTGAGTTTGAAATTTGATCAATTACTTCTATTTTAGAAAGAACTTTGTTACGGATGATCATTTGGGTCTTGAGTGTTTTAAAGAAGTTTCAGTTAATTGCAGGTGTATTCTTAAATTGCACTGGGATTCAAGTAACCGTTAAGTGTAATTATTTTTTTCGATTTGTGAAAAGCCCCTGGCAAAATCTCATGGCATTTAATATGGGAATCACTGTGTGGGTCTTATCTAATGCTATCAATGCCATTAACTTGTCCTTTTTGCTGTTGATCCAATTAGGCAAGCAATAATGTTGTAGTAAGCCTACATTTTTACTTGATATTTTGTTGACTGATGTTTATTATTGCAGTCATACAACAGTCAATCTGGAAATAGCACTGTCAGAAGTCCTAATGTTGTGGTGGGACAACCAGGAGGACCAAACAGTAAGTACATTTATTGCAAGTAATACACTGCTTAAAGACCAATTTTGTCTGTTTCGGTTTTAATTCTTTCAAAACTACAGGGCTGTTGATCTTTATGCTGGGTTGAATGTCATAAGAAGGTGGTGATAACACACTGACCTACATTACCAGAAACATTTTCAAAAATCTGTATTAAGCAGTGGTTACCTCATTTTCGGCTTGGCTGACCGTGGTGCTCATCTCATTTCTGCCAAGCAGCACCCTTACGGTGCAAGCGCTTCTTCATAACTAAGTTTCATTATTAGTTTGTAAACTGCTTTATGAAATTTTATTGCTCATTGATGGCTGATGGCTGGGGACGTGTTTAGAGAGGCCAATTACCACTTATTTGCTCAAAATGCTATTTAACTGATGGCAAAATGTTGCCCATGTTTGCTCAAATATTTTTTTGAGTGGGCGTGTGCCAATTTCTCTCTGGCTTGAACACTCTCGTTATTTTGTAAAAGAATTTTGATTTCCGCTTTATATTTTTCAATATCATTTCATATCGACTATTTAGTATTTTTCTATAAATAAATTGTAAATATGCAAATAAAATTTGCATATACCAAAAAACTAAAAGAATTCAAGAATAAGGATGTACCTCATCAGGCATAAGCAATGTGATAGTGATCAGTGCATGCCACAATTGCAATATAATGACTACCGCACTTCCCAGTCAAGTAGAGTGTAATGCAAACTATGAATATTTACGTCTGTGAATAAAACTCTTCAAATTTTGCTGAATTAGTGTAAAAATAATGCAGAGCAAAAGAAAAATTTAAATCACTAATCTGTCGCCACATCTACAGCCAGTTGGCTAAAAAGATCCCCCAAGCCACATCCCCCAACATAGCAAATGGGGGAGAACTTTCATGGTTTCCGTTTACCAACAGCAAAATATTGTTTTTGTTCCGCAATCTTTTTCTGTTAAAACTGAGGATGCACCAACAGAGCTCCAAATAAAACTGATCAACTTACAATTTGAAAAATTTGTTAAAGGGTCTATACAAAATTGCATATAATAAAAATTATTAAAATATAAATAAAAATTGATATTATTAAATTTATATGTATAATTAATATACAAAACCTTTTCTCGTTCACTGCCACTGGCCCAGCAAAATTGCCATTTCCATGGTAAAGCACCTTCTCTCTGGCATGGATTTTCTTCCACACATTTTCAATCTTTCCTGGTCGTTGCATTTCTTTCTTTCCATCTGGAAGACATCTATCATTCTCATCCATAAGATGAGAAAGCCTTTTGACTCTTCTGCGTATTCTTTCTGGAGTCTAACTCCATTCTCTTTCCCTGCCAGGCCGGTTTCTGCCCTGGATGGTCTACTTCTGATCAAATTCTTTATCTTTCTCAGTCCATTTTGGATGGGTTTGATAAACCCAAGCTCTTGGATGATTCTTACTACTATCGACTTCTTCAAAGCTTTTGACTCTGTCTGGCATCCCGCCCTTTTTCATAAACGTATTTCGATTGGCCTTCATCCTTGCTTTGCTTGTTGGACTCAATCATTCCTTTCGGATAGGCTTGCTTGCATGGTATTTCAAAATCACAAAAGTCGCTCCTTTCAACTCCGTCAAGATGTTCCGCAAAGATTCGTTTTTGGCTCTGTACTTTTCTCTCTTTTCATCAATGATCTTCCTGTTTCTCTTCCTTCTTCCATCAGCTGCTCTCTTTGTGCTGACGACTTGGCTATTTGATGCTCCTCCTTCTCGGTCCCTGCTGCAGTGGAGGCTACACAAGGAGCTCTGATTCTACTGGAGTGCTGGTCTGAGTAATGATGTTTTCCTTTCAATCTGAGCAAATGTGAGGCCTCTTTCTTCTCAGTGGACCCCACCAAGCTAATCTCCAGTCCCATGTCCTCTTGTTCAACTCACCTCTCCATTTCAATCCCACTCCAACTTTCCTTGGGATCACCTTTGACCGCATTTTTTCCTTTTCCAAACATGTATCTTTGCTGAAGACCAAGTTCTTCCCTTGTCTCAAGGCCTTACGCTGTATCTCTGCTTCCTTATGGGGCCCTTTCCAGAAGTTCATCTCTCTTCTGTATAAAGCTTTTCTTTGGCCCGTTCTCACTTACGCTTCACCCGAATGGTTGTCTTTTCTAAGTGTTACCAACTTAGCCAAATTGGAACGCTCTCACTATCCAGCTAGTCGCACCATCTCCAGCTGCCTCTTGTCCTCCCCTATCCCTCTTTCCCTCTCTGAGACGTGTCTGCTTTTCCTACGAGTCATCCTGCTTCATTTTGCTGTATCATCTTATAGGCAAGCTCTTCGTCTCCCAACCTCCTTTCCCATTTTAGGTTTGGCCAGTGTGGGTTTAAAACCAAGACTTCAGATCTTCCTGGAGTGCTTTTGCGTCCACTTACCTACTCATGCTTTCTCCTACTTTTGTTAGGGAGGTTCTCTTTGCTTGCCCTCCCTCACCTCCTTGGAACCTGGCTTCCTTTAGTCTGGAGTCTACCCTTTCCTCTCCATGCCCCTCTTCGATCCCCTCTCTCTTGCCAAGGTGCAGCTCTCGCTTACCTTGACTCTCTCCCACCTCATGATCTGGTGATCTAAACGAATGGCTCTGTTCCTTTTGCTTTTGACAAAGGCAGCTCTGGCGTCCTTGCCAACTGCTCACTTTGTGGCACTGAGGCCACCCTTTCTTTTTGGGAGGTTTAGTAAGTTCAAGTTTTTCTGCTGAAGCCTACACCATTCTGCAAGTTCTTTGCTGGTCACAGTCTTGTTGGCAGCACCAACAAGTCTGCGATTTCTCTTCTTTCCCTCTCTGACTCGCGCTCTGTCCTCACCACCTTGTCTTTTGCACGTTTCCTCTTGCCTGAAATATTTTGGGAGATTTGGCAGGAACTGTCTTCTCTTTTCTTTTGTATCATCATCTCGTATCCACTCTTCTCTTTTCTCGGACTGGGGGCATACTGTCTCAACTAAATTCTTTGACACACAGGTTCCCTCGATATCCACTGAGGAATTTGTGTTTCGTCGTCATGCTCGCTGTGTGCTCTCTCTTCGCTGCATTGGACACAGCTTACTGTCAACTATTTATCTCTCTAGGATTGGCAGAATTGAGAATCCTTCATGCAGTGCTTGTGGACATCTGTCCCAGGACACCTCTTATCTCATTGCACGCTGTTCAGCTATAGACTCTGCAACGCTCGCTCTATGGCGACTTTTTGTCTCTCTACGATCTCTGGTCGAGGCCCTGGGATGTTGCCCCGCTTCTGGGGCTCCTTGGTGTTTTGTCATCATCGCATCCCTGGGAAGGGGGTCGGGTTACAAAACAAACAACAACAAGAACAACGAATTTTTTAAAGAGAAGTTTGATGAAATGCCGGTAGAAGAATTTTGTTGCAATTATGCACATTCTGAAAAATTTCCCAAGTTGAAAAAGGATGCAGCGTGGATAATTTGTTTATTTGGTGGTACGTATGTTTGCAAACAGATGTTTTCTCAAATGAAATTTTCAAAAAAAGCAAGAATAGATCTATCTTTGATGGTCATTGCGAGGATTTATTTGCTTAGGAACTACATCGTTAGAGGCTGACTTTGATTTTTTTGTTCGTGAAAAGCAAAGTTAATTGGCTCATTGACATTAGTTTTTTTTTGTTAATAAACTTGGTTCTTTTCTATTACGTATATTTTTTCTGTAAATTTTGCACAAAAATTGACTTGAAAACATTGTATATGGACCTGATTGGTACCTTGATTAAGTAAACAACGTGGCCTGCGATAACTTTTTTGATATCAAAGTGGCCCGCAGCACTTACCGGTTGAGCAGGCCTGTCCTAACAGGATCTGGTTGCTTGCTTTTCTTCTTATTCCTCTAATCTTCTCCTTAATCTTGACTTGAACTTTTCTCACTCTATATTCATTTTGATCATTCTCTGTTGTCAACAAATTACTTTTCTTGCAGTGTTGTGAAGAGATGGCTCGGTTCTACTCCATTTGTGTTTTGTTGGCCTTCTCCCTGGTTGTTACCAGGACTGCTGCTCGCATTCTTCCTGGTCACCGACAAACAAAAGCTATTGTTACCCAATCTTTTCCCTGGAATGGAGTGATGACGGAAGACCGTGTAGCTCCAAAGCTGTGTAACTCCTGACCTCGTGAATCAGAGGTTGTAAATAGATAAAAAATTGCCAAAGATGTAGCAGCATAAAGAGTCCGTTTAGGAAAGGACAGAAGGAGCAGTTGCAGAAAAGAACAAGAAAAGATGAGAAGTGTCCTGAGTTACATTCCCACAGACGCTGTACAAGGCATCATCAATTTTGCTAATTCTAGGAGATAAGAGTTCAATATTATTATAATATTATAAGAATTCAATGGCCACTGCAGTAAAGACGAGAGAGAGCTCAGCAGGCACGACGAGGAAGCGCGATTTTTTCAGTGGATACTCGGGAAGGTTGTGTGTTAACACTTCCAGTTTGAAAGAAGAGATAAGTGGATATGAGAGGTGTGAGGAGAGACTGCAAGGGTCTATATAGCTCTTTAACTGGGGTTACATAGAACCCTATGGTTTAATGAAACATTTAGAAGGGATTCGTGAGGAATAAGGTTTCGCAAGGTTTCTTCTTTACTTGTCTTTATTTGGCAAAACGTAAACGTCTTTTTATTTTTCGAGAATGCTTTGGTAAAACTTATCGACTTAAATGTAAGCGTAAACGCATTTTGTAATCATCTTAATTACCCATTTCGTTTGATTGTGAGTTCAACTATTTTATTTCAGTTATTATTGCGTCACAAATATATCACAAAGCAAAAAGTCGATTTTCCTGAAATATTGAAAATAGCCGTAGCCTTAAGTTAAATGACGGGAGAATGCTATCCGCCTCAGTTTACTTGCGCAACAACTTATGATGCTCGTATTATGACTTAGAATTGGTATTAAACCGAGGCAAAGATTTTCAAACTTTTTCTAGGGGCAATATCTTTAGTTGAATCTAGATGTGTGGCATATCCTCAAAGAAGAATATAGCTTGAGCAGAAATCCATTTCATAAAGTTGATAATCAAAAAAGTAATAACTGATTTGTTGTGACCAAACGGGCAAAACAAAATTTGAGCCAACGCAGTTTTCGTAAGTTTTTTTGTAAATGAAATTTCATGACATTTGTAAAAGTATAGCAAGGATTCCACGACGCTATAGAGTTTGAAGAGCACTGCAGCGCACCTCGACGGGTCAGCTCACTGACCGTATTGTCACTTGAGAAAGAGTGACCAGGAACCCGTTGTAGAGAAAGAAGAAAGGGCGGGTACCTACTGCCGAAGAAAACTTGGTAAAGTTACTAGAACATTCGTGTACTTTGTCGAAAGCTATTTGCCAAGGAATTTGCATTATGCTTGATCTTTGATTGTTCGTATAGGAGTATTTTGCGAAGTGGATTGGTAGAATGGTGTGTTCCGTCAGCCGTCATTGTGTTTGCAGAATTATCGTTGTTTTGTTTGTGAACTGTGTCAAAAACTAATTAAACTAGCAGGTTTTTAATTCTTTTTTTACAGGCCGTGATGTCTAATTTACATTGCATTTTGTTTGGCTAGATTGGCATGACTAGGGTGTTCCTTCTATTAATGGCGCGCACTTAGCATGAGAAATATAAATAGGACTTAGATTCCCATGGGATTGTTGTCTTGAGATTTAACTTTTCATGTTTAAACGCGATTTCAAAATGATTCAGTTGAGTTTGTTGGGACGAGTTGTAAGCTGCTAAAGCCCAATAAAGAAGAATCTTTTAATGAATGTGAACAAGAAGGCTTTTTTTATTTCTGTAATTCGTTCTTTTTTTTGCGAGCAGCTGTGGCGTTTCTATCGCGGCAAATCTCGCAGAATTAGTTTATCGACAAACATCAACGTATTTCACTAACGGACAGCACACCTGTTGCTGTAATTACTATCATTCACTAGCTAAACCCTATGATAAAATCGTCAGTTTTAACGGTCCACTGATTTTCTATTTGTTACCTTGAAAATTGGTGGTCCAAGGTTTTGATCGTTTTGAAAGCATGGTGTAATATCGTAATTTTTTTGTGATGAAATTTGAAAATATTATTGAATTGAAATGTAAATGAGTTGCTTCAGTTAAGGTGGGTGAATTATTCTTTTTGTTTTTACGAGAGTAGAAGTATAATTTCTTCTGGCTGCTCACAGTTTTCGAAACTGTATGGTGTTTTCAGAAATCATTTTAATCTAACTACGTGTTTCATCATCAATTCAATTATATTATTACTATTATTTGCCCTCTGATATTGTCAGTTTTTACCTTGACGTTCACTCGTTGTGTTAAAGCTAAATTATTGAGCCTTTTTTGACATGCTTCACATCATGCACATTATTTCTGGTAAAGATGTGACATTTAGTGTTTAGAGGTAGCTTGCATTAATGTAGAAAAGATATATCAGTTAAAGAGTCGATACGTCTTTTGCGCTTTAGACGTAACGTTGATGTCAATGTTCATATTAAACATACTGGCGTTAAATAGCTTGCCACAATCATTAAATTTATTTTTATTTTGGGCCCATAAAATTTTTTAATTCTCAGTTGAAAGCTCTGAAGCTTTTGCTGCAATATGGCTAAGTAAACAGACTAAACAGCCGAAACAACATTTTAAAGTTATACTGAAGATAATATTATTATTGCCAATCTTTACTACCATTTTTGTGCTTACTCTTAAAGTCTAAACGCAGTTATTTTGATCTGTTTTAAAATAGGTTTCTCTACTCTTTTTCCGACCCTCTACAGATTCCCTCTTGAGAACTTGGCTACTAATAGTTTTTATGAATATTTTAAACATTTTATATGCGCATTTGTAAAGATATATTAGCTGGAGAGTACACGTCAAGTGACTGATCAACTAGTGGGTGCGTTGTTAACGTTTTTCCAAGACATAAATCACAGTGATAATCTCAGACACTTGCCTCCATAGTTAAACTGGGTCAACACAAAGGGAAGACTGCCCTACCGCACCACCTGTCTGTTACATATGGATAAAGGAATTCCGTAAAGTGCCTTACTTAAGGGCACAACAAGTGAACTCGCCACTTTTTTGATCACATCATTTCTTTTCGTATTAAGCAGGGAAGCTGTGAGCACAGTGTTTTTAGGTTTTCGGTTTGACTCGACGAGGGAATTAAATCCAGGTCTACCCACTGCTATAATCTCTGCACCACAGCGCCGGTACAAAGCGACTTAGACTTACCAACTAAAAAATGCGTAAAGCCATATGTAGGTAGGATTATTGCCCACTACAGATTAAATAGCTGTAGTTTACCATGGGTAGGGCACTACTTTCAATTACGAAAAACTTTTGAATCCTTCTGAAAAGCTGGCGGTCTGACTGTTAGTGTAGTTACTTCTCAATGCCATGGCCGATCCGGGCCTGAATAGATTCCAATAGATTGTGGTCTCATGCTTTGCTTGGTATTGTTGGTGGTGGTAGATCAAAGTTTTGGAGGAGCAATCTTCTTGGTCTACCTCTTTTTTGAAAGTCTAGTTACAGTCAAGGAAAAAATAGACTTAAAATCTCGCAACTGTATACTTTTATTTTCAGTGTACTAAAAAGTAGATAGTATGCTATGTTCAATAATGTGGAGAAGTTTTGCCTTATTCAGGTCGGAGTGCTAAAAAATTGTGGCAGCTCGCTTTCTATTACACATTGCTAAGTAGATAGTGGCTATGCGGGAAACCACAAATCAATGCGGTGTTAGGTGGCGTGATTGAGATGCTGCGGTCGTGATTAAAGAGGAGAAACCGTGCTGGTAATGTAGTCTTAATTAATCAAGTGATGTAGATAGGGACAAAATGCGCATGATTGCAAGGGAATTGTCATCCGCGGTTTGCAACCGCTGCAATTTTAAATACTGCCGCTTGGGTTAGGGGATTAGTACAACCTTTATCGCTGACCAGCTCAATTTACTCTATGTTTCTCGTGTGGATGAGACCGCAGGCCACAGAGCACGGCTCGGAGTTTTTCCAAGACGAATCCTTTTTTTTTGGAAGTCGATCTCATGCGAGCGGAATTTTACATTGAAGATCTTAGTTTGTGGTGATCTACCTCAAACGGGCAAAGTTTTTATACTAGGAGACCTTTCTTCGGAAATCAACCTAGGGGACTGACCAAAAGTCACATTGTTCAGCGGGCAGCGCAATTTCACCTTGCGGGTTGCGCACGTATGGCTTAGGCGAAAATGTGTAAAAAAGACTTGACATTTCTTGACCAGGCCAGCGTAGCAGCATTATTCCAGCTGATGTTATTATTTTGGAAAATATTTTCATGTTTTTGAAGAAATAGTCAAAGTAGCTATAGTATCAATCTGATTTCTACGACAATACTGCGGACCACGTTCTAAATAGTTTTTGAAATATTTTTTGTTCGGCATAATTTTGTGTGGCTTTTATGACGGTTACATTATGATTGTTGTTACCGGTAATATAATTTATGTTGCTTTCAAAGTAGAAGACGAACGTTTACGCCAACTCCGAATAGAGGTGGTAATAAAACGGTTTGATGGGAATGTATGATTTCTATCTACTGGTCGTAGCCTTTTGTTTGATGGGATTGTTGGCTTATCTTATGGAATTTTAACTATTTTTCAAATTGATCAAACTGAGTGAGATACAATGTCGAGTGCTGCAGATGCAACTCTGGTTTCAGCAACTCATTAGTTACTATAATAAAACAAATTTTAAGTGTTAATTTTTTGTTTAATTCGAATAGTTGCTTATGAAATTTTTTTAAAAGTCGAGATACCTGATTATGAACTAAGTTGTAATCTTTTAGAATAAAAAGTATTTGTTATGTCAAGACGCTTTCACAAATTTATTGTTTTGAAAAAGGATTTATGGAACTATTTTTTTTCGCGATTGGTGCGCTGTAATGAAAAATTTGAGTACATGCGTTTTGTTGGAAATGAATGATGATTTCGTTGTTTATCGAAATCGTAATGTGCTTGTCATTATTCGTCAAACTTGATGCTGTGCTTAAGTCGTTGTCTACGCTTATCCTAATACTATCGTTCGTTTGGTTGGTGGCTGTGGATGAATTCGAATTCTACTATTAACCGTGTTTTTGAGAGGTTGGCCGATGTAAGAGTTTAAAAGTAGTTTCAGTTATCGATTTTTTTTAATGCATGCAGTTGTCATTACCCACAAATGATCGCTTGTAAGCAGCGAGCTTTATTGACGTTTTGTTTTTGATCTGGATGTTGACAATATTTCTTTTACAGATAGCCCGGCCGGAGCATCTATTCCTTACCCATACCGACGAGACGGACAAGTAAGTTTTTTGTTTATTTAACTACAAGCGCTTTCCCTGTTTTCGTTTCCACGTATCGATAAGCTGTGCTTTGCTGGAATATTTGTCCACGCACAGACATTACAATAGGTAGTACATGCTTGTGTGAAAGGACATGAACTAACAATAGCAATGAAAACTGCTAGCTACTTGCTCAACGATTTCACCCATTGTGTCCTATTACGTGCTTGCTACGAAAGGTTACGCTTCAGTGATTTCTCTGCAGTGTCACGTGACTAGCAAACATTGCTTGCATTCACTCAGGCAAGTAGTTGCCTGACGTCACGTCTCGCTGCTTTTAATGGGCAACGATTTTGTCAGACAACATAATAGTCGATTACAATGACACAGTGAGGTTGCTTTGAATTGAATCGCGCTTACTACTGTCATGCTCGGACGGAGGAAACCAAATAACTCGCAACTTATCTGAGACGAGTTCAGTTAGTAACGCCGGAAAACTCAAACATCTCACCTAGTTATTACTATAGCTAAGTTTGGGTTGGCCCATTATACGAAAGAAAGTTAAACAGCCAAGAACTGTTGACTGGTTCGGCAAGATATACTATGATGTGACATTATTCTTTTTGAAACTCGCACAATTCATAAAGCTTGATAATTAGGTATGAATGAGCTGACTACAGTTTTTCTCTTTGAGTCTTTATTGTAATTTTAAGGGATATGCTCACACAAAGCTGAGTCGTTCATTTGCTGAATCGTTCGGGCGCTTTGTAATTTTTGCAAAACTTTCGGAAAGTTGGCTTGATTGCATTACCTGGGTGAGAGTGCCTTATGGGGTTGGTGCAGTAATCACCAAAATATATTTTGAAAAGTTTGAAATTCTGATCAAGGCTCTGTCGAGCACAAACAAAATGCATCAAACAACTTGTAAAACACTCCTCAGAAAGGAGTTGAGATTGCGTATGGTTTTTAGTCGTTTACAGCAGCCTTTCCAATGTCTACTGTTTCATTGGGTCACAAACTTACAATGAAGGCGCGCATTGAAATATCACGCATTACATAAATTTTGACTCCCATTTTCGTAGATTGCTGTTGTTTATTTGTTTGCAATAAACTAAAATTACATTTAAACCGACGAAAAAGGATTGAAAAATTGAAATTGAAAAGCGAGGCGACTACTTCGGTTCTGCTGTTTTTTGAAGGGTATACTAAGTTTAACTACAATCCTGAAATTCAGCTTTCCTGAAAGAATGTAGGCAAGAGTTTCTGAAACAAAAATAATCATTACAATTACTGGGCAAAGCAAACTGCAGTCAAAAAAAAGAAAAGCTGTGGTTTATCGAGACAATGCACAAAATAACTGAGGTTAAAGAAAGGCTGAGTAGGGTGGTTGTGAGATCTTACAATAATTTAATTAATGACCAAAAAGATAAAGGAATAGATTTTTTCGGTTTTGCTGCCTACTATTAGTCATCTTTTCTAATAAAAGTTTTTGACGGCCAATAGATTATTTACTATGCATTTTCCGTTTTGTCTCTGTTATTGATATTGCGCCTCTAGAAATAATTTGTTTACGTCATGTTGGTATGATGAGATGATTTTTTGTGGTCAGCTTATTTGTGGTTAATGGGACAAAGCTGAGTCTTACTGTCTCCAGATTCATCACTAGCTGGGGTTTAGTCGTGAGATAAAAGAAAAATGTATTTATTTTTAAGATCAGTGATATGACATTTTTTAAACATAGTATTAGATTACATGCATCACTCCTGTTTTCGAAAGCAGAATTTAATATTTTATTATTTATACTTTATACCTCACCAGCGGTGTAACCACTTTAAATGTAAAATATTTTGACTAGGCAAATGTTATTCAACTGATGCTTATTCTGGAAAAGCTGCCGCTCTGATTTAGTCTATGTGATTTGCAATTTATATCATTAAGATTATTTTTAAATTGTGGCACAGGTATCATGCAAGCAAAATAAACCAAGTACCTTATAAGCTGGTTCACTTCTGACACAAAAAAAGCAAAAACACAGCTTGGGTTCTTCCTACCACTTTTGAACAGTTTTGTGTTTGGAGCAATCGTGGCTTCCGTACGAAAGAGATTAATTTGGCATATCATAGTTAGATGTGGTTAAAGACATCATAAAAATCTATTCTATATCCTATCCCTTCTCACCGAATTCGGTTCTTGATATGATTACTCACCGAATACAAAAAGCTCTATTCTGAAATATACTACAGTCTTACTGGAAAACATGTCATTGCTGATATTTTCTGCGCCGTTTGGAGATATTCTCCGCTTCGCTAATGATATCTTATCTACGGTGTTGTTGTACATTGTACCTCATCCAGTAAATGGGAGCGTTATTTTTTACTTGTTGAAATTCATTTGACATACGTTGGCGTAAGAGCTGGGAAGGTGTGTTCATTGGACATCGAGTTTTTAATAGTAACTATAATCTGATTGCATTTAATCTATTGATCTAATTATTAAATTAGTAGTTAATCGTAAGTAGTAACATATTTTTTGTCAAAAAATTCGTTAAAACAAATAAAGAGCTTAACTACTGCTGGTGCTGCAATTACAGATAACCCCAAAACAAATAAATTGATTTCACGGTAATTTATGACTAAAAACAAGCTAAGATACTGTAGGTGACAAGGCATCACCCCGGGTTTTTAGAATTTTTGGGTGAGCAAAACTATGGCTTCATGCTTTGGTAACTTGATAATTTGCATAGCCAACACAACAAACGACCTATCATCGATTTAGATCGGCAGAGGTGAAAGACTGAGCTATTTTTGGAAATTGTAAATGATTTCTTATCGTGATTTCGTATATTTTTTTAGATTAATATAGTGGACCTGGTTAGCGAAATAACAAAACAGACTCCAGTTGTAACCGGTTAGGTTCACTGAGCAACTGGAGATGCCTCTCAGTAAAAATTTTTGGGGAGGCCGTGCCCCCTCGTATTACGCGCCACTAACCCCAGAATGCTCACATTCTACCGGAAAACAGATTGAGGAAGGAAACATTAACTAATCTGCTATGATATCCTTACTTGCGTGATGCTGCTAAGCCCATCGTAATTTGATAGAAATATCAAGAAAATTTACGTTTGAGTATATCATTATTTCAGTCATTGATGTTACACCATGGTAGGATTATTCGCCCAACTTATACAAGGTCAGTAAAGTAACTATTCGTCACATCGAACGAATTCTAACGTGTCATCATTACTCTGTTTGTTTCTTTTGTCGCCGCTGCCTCGCTTCCCAGATGGCGAACTGCTCAAAGAATGAAATAACAAAGACGATTTCGTTCGAATTTTTTCTCTTTAACTGCGCGCGTCTGACTCATCAAGATTAAAGCTTTTTTCAAACGTGATTTACGTTTCCTTGTTTCTTCTTTTTTGCTGATTGAAGGTGCGCCATTGACCGTTTACACATGTGCGGCGCGCGCACAGCAATTGCAGAAATAGTACTTAATGAACAGGTGAGCGCTAAGTGTGGACAATAATAAACGTGTGCCAAACTTCCCCTTTTTGATGAGTGGCAGGGCGGTTACCGAAGGCACTATGCCCCTTGCCAAATGTACTTGCAACAGCAAAAGATTTAATTTTTTTGAGTTCATTACAAAGCGAAAAATGAAGTCATCCAATTTCTTAACTACTTGCGCTATTGTTTGAATAATGCTTCCGCAAAAACGGCTTCTTCACCCCAATCATTGTGCTTTGATGTGTCCACAAACAAGTTGTTGTTGTGATTATAAGTTCGTTGTTGAACTTTAGAGAGGATCTGTGATGAATCTACACCGACCTGACTGCTCATCACCGAACAGCAGCAACAACAACAACGTTCCATTCCCACTTAAACGACATATACACGACATGCCAGCTGGTGCGTATTATATATTTGCTTGTAGCGCGTTATGTTTGTTTTTCACGTTCACTAGACAGCGCTAACGACATTTAGGTCCACCTGCGCTAAATTTTAAAATATGTAGTTAATTACTACTTGTTAGTGTTTTCCTTTATCAAACAGTGGTTTATTTGCCTTACTCGTGTGTGCTCAAATTCAAGGCGAGAGTTAACATTGATGCAATAAGATGATGTCGGCTGCTTGAGTTGATTCATATCATGGACTAATAGCATGAGACTACCGACTACTATTCGTTGATACTTAGCCACATGCTTAAATGAATGCGATTAGATCTGTACTTCATCCACGCGGTAACAAGCAAAGTAGGTGGTGATATGAGACCATAAATTTAATTTCTGAACCTGCTGTGTCTAACCCACAGATCGTGTGCGAAAAAGTAGAAAAGCTAATTTTGCGGGATACATAAATATTTGTTGTTGCTGTTGTTACCTGACCCCCTTCCCAGGGATGCGATGATGACAAAACACCATGGAACCTTAGAAGCCGGGCAACTTCCCAGGGCCTCGACCAGAGATCGTAGAGAGACAAAAAGTCGCCATAGAGCGAGCGTCGCAGAGTCTATAGCTGAACAGCGTGCAATGAGATAAGAGGTGTCCTGGGACAGATGTCCACAAGCACTGCATGAAGGATTCTCAATTCTGCCAATCCTAGAGAGATAAATAGTTGACAGTAAGCTGTGTCCAATGCAGCGAAGAGAGAGCACACAGCGAGCATGACGACAAAACACAAATTCCTCAGTGGATATCGAGGGAACCTGTGTGTCAAAGAATTTAGTTGAGACAGTATGCCCCCAGTCCGAGAAAAGAGAAGAGTGGATACGAGATGATGATACAAAAGAAAAGAGAAGACAGTTCCTGCCAAATCTCCCAAAATATTTCAGGCAAGAGGAAACGTGCAAAAGACAAGGTGGTGAGGACAGAGCGCGAGTCAGAGAGGGAAAGAAGAGAAATCGCAGACTTGTTGGTGCTGCCAACAAGTCTGTGACCAGCAAAAAACTTGCAGAATGGTGTAGGCTTCAGCAGAAAAACTTGAACTTACTAAACCTGCCAAAAAGAAAGGGTGGCCTCAGTGCCATAAAGTGAGCAGTTGGCAAGGACGCCAGAGCTGCCTTTGTCAAAAGCAAAAGGAACAGAGCCATTCGTTTAGATCACCAGATCATGAGGTGGGAGAGAGTCAAGGTAAGCGAGAGCTGCACCTTGGCAAGAGAGAGGGGATCGAAGAGGGGCATGGAGAGGAAAGGGTAGACTCCAGACTAAAGGAAGCCAGGTTCCAAGGAGGTGAGGGAGGGCAAGCAAAGAGAACCTCCCTAACAAAAGTAGGAGAAAGCATGAGTAGGTAAGTGGACGCAAAAGCACTCCAGGAAGATCTGAAGTCTTGGTTTTAAACCCACACTGGCCAAACCTAAAATGGGAAAGGAGGTTGGGAGACGAAGAGCTTGCCTATAAGATGATACAGCAAAATGAAGCAGGATGACTCGTAGGAAAAGCAGACACGTCTCAGAGAGGGAAAGAGGGATAGGGGAGGACAAGAGGCAGCTGGAGATGGTGCGACTAGCTGGATAGTGAGAGCGTTCCAATTTGGCTAAGTTGGTAACACTTAGAAAAGACAACCATTCGGGTGAAGCGTAAGTGAGAACGGGCCAAAGAAAAGCTTTATACAGAAGGGAGATGAACTTCTGGAAAGGGCCCCATAAGGAAGCAGAGATACAGCGTAAGGCCTTGAGACAAGGGAAGAACTTGGTCTTCAGCAAAGATACATGTTTGGAAAAGGAAAAAATGCGGTCAAAGGTGATCCCAAGGAAAGTTGGAGTGGGATTGAAATGGAGAGGTGAGTTGAACAAGAGGACATGGGACTGGAGATTAGCTTGGTGGGGTCCACTGAGAAGAAAGAGGCCTCACATTTGCTCAGATTGAAAGGAAAACATCATTACTCAGACCAGCACTCCAGTAGAATCAGAGCTCCTTGTGTAGCCTCCACAGCAACAGGGACCGAGAAGGAGGAGCATCAAATAGCCAAGTCGTCAGCATAAAGATAGCAGCTGATGGAAGAAGGAAGAGAAACAGGAAGATCATTGATGAAAAGAGAGAAAAGTACAGAGCCAAAAACGAATCTTTGCGGAACATCTTGACGGAGTTGAAAGGAGCGACTTTTGTGATTTTGAAATACCATGCAAGCAAGCCTATCTGAAAGGAATGATTGAGTCCAATGAGTGAAGTAAGGATGAAGGCCAATCGAAATACGTTTATGAAAAAGGGCAGGATGCCAGACAGAGTCGAAAGCTTTGGAGAAGTCGATAGTAGTAAGAATCATTCAAGAGCTTGGGTTTATCAAACCCATCCAAAATGGACTGAGAAAGATAAAGAATTTGATCTAGTGTAGACTGTCCAGGGCAGAAACCGGCCTGGCAGGGAGAGAGAATGGAGTTAGACTCCAGAAAGAAGAGTAGACGGGATAGAATGATGGGTTCAAAAAGCTTTAATATGCAGGAGGTGAGAGAGATAGGCCAGAAGTAAGCAGAAGAGTTGAGAGGCTTTTTCATCTTGTATATGACAATGATAGAAGATGTCTTCCAGATAGAAGGAAAGGAATGCAAAGTCCAGGAGAGATTGAAGATGTGAAGGAGAAAATCCATGCCAGAGCAAAGAAGATGCTTTAGCATGGGATAGGCATTTGTCTGGGCCAGGGGCAGTAGACAAGGAAAAGTTGGAGGCAGCTGCAAGAAGTTCAGCAAGGAGATGGGAGAGCAGAAAGACGAGTGAGACTTTTCAGGGCATGTGGCTTGGCAGAGCTCAGAAAGGTAGCCTCTGGCTCCTCTACGCAGGGCCTTTGGGTGAGAAATGGAAAAGTGCGATCTCCGGTAAGCGGCATAGACTGAAGCCGATTCCTGGGAGAAGAACAGTTGGGGAAGTTTGGAGAGGAGGAAGATGAGGAATGAGAGAGCCAGCAATAGAGCAAAGAAGAGATTATACAGTTTTTGGGTTTGATTTGGGTGACAGAGAAGAGCAATTCATCTGCCGTGTCTCACTCAGCCTCGATGACTGACGAGGTGCATCAGAAGCGGAGATGCAAGTCTGGCGATCTTCATCGCTTCTGTGAGCGGCAGCAAAAGCCTTGTGTCTTTTACTAACCTTACCTTCCACTTCAGCAGACCACCAGGCTTTGGGATGGCGTTTGATGCGTTTGATGCGACCGAAAAGAATGGAAAATTTGGCTGCATTCAGTGTCAGAGAGGTAGAGAGCTGCAGCAGAGGAAAGAGAAAGAGACAAGTATTTCTCTGCAGAAGGACAGTGGGAGTCAAAATAGGAGGCTAAGTCATCCCAGCAGGCTTTCTGAAAGTTGAAGGAAGGGGGACGCTCGTTGGTGCAAAAGACCGGAGAGAGAGGGATAGATAGAAGAATTGGTAGGTGATCAAAACCCAGCTCCTGAAGCACCTCCCAGGAACAAGAACGGGCAAGAGAGGAGCAAGCAAAGGAAATGTCAGGGGAAGAGTGACTGCCAGAGGAGTGATGTAGAAGGTAGTTGTGTCAGGGTCATTGAGGAAGAGGAGGTCATAGGAGATGACCCAGTCGAATGCTTCCTCCCCACAGGGGTCGGAAGTACCTCTTTAGTCCCAGAGGGGGTGATGGCAATTGAAGTCCCCAAGGATGAAGAGATTTCTGGAGGAGGGAAGAATGGAGGGAGAAAAGAAGTGGATTCTGCTATTCATATGAGAAGAGCGAATAGGGGGAGCATACACATTAAGAAATGACAGCGAGGAGGAGTTGTTAAGGGAGATTTTGACCCCTACATAATTAGAGTTGGGATCGAGTGAAGAAAAAATGGAGGTAGAAAGTTCAGAGAAAGATAGGCCCTGCCTGACAAAAATAATGACGCTGCCGCTAGCATGTGTGGCATCAGGAGAGAGAATACCAGACTGGAAGTGGGTGTGATCAGTGCGCAGAACAAGAGAATCCAAGAATCCAAAATAAGGAAGATGAGTTAAGATTGGATTCCTGGATACAGTTAAGGTCACCACAATGGGACAAAATAAAGTGAAGTAGTTCAGTGCTCCTGGCTCAAAGATCTCCAGCATTCCATTGAAGAACCCTGAGAAAGTCAGGGGGGGTAGAGGAGGCAGGAGGCGTAGAAGGACAGTGAGGAGCGTGGTACAGTAGTGAGGGGGCAGAGAGAGAAGACATAAATTGAGCAGAAGGGGGATAAGAAGTTTAAATATGAGGGTGAAGCAGGAGTGCAGCATTAGCCAAGGGGGGCCAGATTGTACAGTGGAGGTATACATGTCAGAGGAGTCCGAGGAGAGAGTCACAGTGTTACGAGTAGGGACACAGCATGGGGGCAGCTCCAAGAGCAAGAGCTGCAAAGAGCTCTGAATTTGGAGAGGGAAAGTTGTGAGCATGTTAGATGGACCCATTTGGAGAAGGTGCAGCATTGCACTGACTTGCCCCGCCAGGTCACATTTCCAGCGCACACTGAGCAAGGAAAGATGGGGCCAGGGTTGGGATGAACGTTATCGGTCATGAAGAGAAGGAGATAAACACGGGCAAGAGAAGAACAGGAGAAAACAAGCGACCAATTTTAAGGAAGCTGTGTGCTGTCCTTCTGCGTTTCATGGGCAGGATAGCAAAAAAAATGAAGAGGAATGCCTGAGGTAACTGGGACGCTCGGGAAGGCCAACGGCCATTTTGACCCAATCCAAATGGGGTGGGGGATCGCATCATCACGTTGAGGCAGCTGTTGATTGGTGCAGATGCTTCAGGTTTGGCTTTAGTGTTTACAGACGAGGCATATCAGGAAGCAGAGATGTAAGCTTGACGATCTTGATCATTTTCAAGAGCAGCAGCAAATTTTTACGTCATTCACTAACCGCTTCTTTCACTTCAGCAGACCACCAGGCTTGGAATTGGTGTTTGACGTGGCTAAAAGAAATGAAAAATTTAACTGCATTCAGTGTCCATGAAGTGAAGAGATCAGCAGCAGAGGAAAGAGAAAGGTACGAGTATTCTTCAGTGGAAGGACAATGAGAGTCGAAGTGAAAAGCAAAGTCATCCCAACAAGCCGTTTGACAATTGAAGGAAGGGGGGAACGTTTGTTAGGGTAAAAGACGGAAGAAAGAGGGACGGTTAGTAGAATTGGTTAATGATCAGAGCCCAAGTCCTGAAGCAGCTCCCATGAGCAAGAGAGAGCAAAAGAGGAAGGAGCAAAGGAAATGTGAGGAGAAGAGTGACTGCCAGAGGAGCGATGGAGAAGAGTAGGTATGTCAGGGTCATTGAGAGGAAGGAGTTCAGAGGGATGACCCCAATTAAATACTTCCTCCCCATGGGGGTCAGATGCACCTTTTGAGTCCCAGAAATGCTCATGGCAGTTGATGTCCCCCTGAACCAGGAGATTTCTGTAGGAGGAAAGAATGGACAGAGAACAGTAGTTGGTTTTGCTATCCATCAAAGAACAGCAAATAGGGTGGGAGCACAAACATTGAGGGAAAGAGCGAGAAGGGGTTGTTTATTGAGATGTTGGCCCCTTCATAATCAGAGTAAGGGTCAAGAAAAAAGAGAGAGTGGAGGTAGAAAGTTCAGAGAAGAATAGGTTCTGCCGGACGAAAATGATGCTGCTGCTAGCGTTTGGGTCATCAGGAGAAAGAATGCCAGACCGGGAGTGATTGCAATCAGGTCGCAGAGTAGAGAATCCAGGGATCCAGAAAGATTATGAGTTAAAATTGGATTCCCGGATACAGATAAGGTCAACAGGACTGGACGAGGTAAAGTGTAGTAGTTCAGTGCTCCTGGATTGGAGATCTCCAGCATTCCATTAAAGAACCCTGAACGAGTCAGGAACGGAAGAGAAAGTAGGAGATATAGAAAAACAGTCAGGAACATGAGGCAGTGAGGAAGGTGCCAAGGGAGGAGATACAAAATGAGCGGAAGGAGAGTAGGAGGTTTGAAGGCGAGGGTGGGGTTGGGACTGCTGCTAGTAAACGAGGGAGATGGGCCAGGTTGAACAGTGGAGGTATACAGCTAAAGGAATCCGAAGAGAAAGATACAGTGTTGGTAGGTGTGGGACCTCCAGAAGAAGCAGAGATGGTAGCTTCAGGAGTGAAAGCCGTCTAGAGTTTTGAATCTAGAAAAGGAGAGTAGTGAGCACCTCAAATGGACCTATTTGGAGCAGGTGCAGCATTGCACCGACCTATCGTTTCAGGTCATGTTTTCAGTGTTCAGGTAAAGATAGGGCCACGGTTAGGATAACGTTGTCACTCATCGAGAGGAGGGGAGGAATGAGAAGATGGGCAAGAGAAAACAGTCGAACAATTTCAGAGAAGCTGCGTGCTTCCCTTTTGCGATCCTTCAGAAGGCAGCACGGTGAAGAAGCGGTTTGTGTGAGGGGAGTGCCCAACTGGGATCCTCGGGAAGGGCAACAACCATTTTGGCCCAACCCAAACGGAGTGGGGAACCAACCATTACGTTGAGGCGGCCGTTGATTGGTGCAGTACGTAAATATTTCGTTGTCAAATAAACACATTTAAAGCACAATTCTGGGTGTTAGTGTTTTTAAAGTTTTTGGCAACTGTATAGGGCATTAGAACGTATGCTTAGATTTATGCGTTAGTGATAGCCAACCCGTTGGTAGCGTCATTGCCATAAATACTTGATATTTCTTTACACACAAGGGCAATTTGAGGCTTGCGAATTAAAAAAGTTTTTTTTGGAGTGTGTAGGTCTATATAGGTTAAATGAATATATATTCTGAGCAAGTCGTTAATTTTGATATCAAAACTTTGTATACCTATACTTAGCAGCGTCAGAAAGAACATGTTCCTCGCTGCCAAATTATAGTGTATGTATATCAAACAGTTCTCGCTCTTGAAAAAGTTTTTGCTAAAAATCACCTCTAAAATTTGAAAAGTTGCATTTTTTCAAAACTTTGGTAATCAATTTTCCTCCTTTTTCTCTTTAAACAAAATTCTGGCTATGCCCCAGCGTTTTAGACACCTCAATTTGGATAGAAAAGAAGTGGTATACTCAGGGAAATAAATGCCAAAGGTTACACTTCGAAAACGAAGGCTAGATTAAGTCTGATCCATTGAACTCAAGACGACAGCACATAGCAACATAAAATAGCAAGCCTATTTTAGCTTACCCCAACGTGGAAACTTCTCCAAAAGCTATTTAATTGAACGTCGTTTACTGTGACCACCGAGCTTTTCGAAAAGACTTCTGATGCAAATAGAACAAACTACGACATGTCAACAGCAATAGTGAATGCTTACTGTAGTTGATAGTATATTTTATGGTCATTTTGATAGTTCTACACATCTGACAAAGTTCTATTGCTAGTTTTTTTTTGTGTAATCAACTTATGACGAATTTTTGCAGGTGGAAAGAAAGCTGTTGATGAGTTCTATCAAGGTTACTGCGGAATGTCACAAAGTAATTTGTTGTACTTAATTAAATGTCGAGGGAGCTGCTGCAGAGATATCCAATCTTTAGTAGTTTTAGTTATTCAGTACTTTTTACTCGTTACTTTTGTAACTACTAGGGAAGTCCTATTTTTTGTATATCTTACGACCTACTCAAAATCAAATAACTGTAAGCGAATTAGCTTATGGAAAGAACTTGTCTTTGTTTGAGCTATAGTTTTCTTTTTGGTTCATACATTAAATGTAGTAGTGGGGTGATACAAACGAACATGTTGAATTCTATTCCTAATTAGTTTAATGTTGTAAATCCAGCTATTATCAGATTGTACTCAATTCATTGCTCATATGTGTAGGCGCTAACGAAATGCATGCAAATACGGAATGGAGCGGCAGTGGAATTGTTCAGTTCTCGAACAACCCTAATTCTGTGAGTTTATTCTTAAAATGTAGATCATCTATATCCATTATGTATACTTGCCTTCTTTCCACTTTTCTTTGTTCTTACACTTTCTAGCATCTGTGGCAGGATTTCCTTACTAACTCTTTCTTCATCTACTTTTTTATTTTGCTGCAATGATTGCCAGTCTCTCTGGTCACTTTTTTTTCGTAACGCAACCACATGGCGGACCATCTAATCAAGCAGAGTGCGCTGCTTCAGCCACTCACTTTCTCGTACAACGTTTTCCCCCTTGCTTCACTTCTGCAATCAGCTCTGAATTTTTTGAGACACAAATTTCACCGCATTGTAACCGGACGTGGCCGATTTTTCTGTTCTTTTTCATGGTCTTAAACGCCAACTTTGAGCTTGGTAGGTTTTAGAGGTGGAAGATGGTTACAAGAAGAACGCGAAGTATTTACCTCAGTTCTCATAGGCAAAGAAGAACTCCAAGCTTACATATTTTACTCTTTCGCATGGTTTCTTTGTCATGGTTTTGCCGAGGTATGGCAAGAAACGTGCATGTCTTTCCCAAATTTAATTCTAGCTTTGCTTATTTCCACACTTCATCATCGTTTCTTCGACCTCATCTTCGTCTTAATCTAGTTTTTAATATTGTTTGTTCTCCAGTGAGCAGGCCTCTGTTTTCATCGGATACGTAAAATCTAACCATCTCATTAAACATCTATACTATAAAGCAGAATTCTGCATGTGTGTTTTAACTCCTACGAAACTACTAAACGTACGAGCATCAAATTTGGCAAGATTTATAACACCGTGAGTGTCCTAAGGTGGCTCGTGATGTCATTATGACGTCACAATCAAAGATAATTTTTTAAAAATCGCCTTACTGGGCTGAACAAAGCGGTTTTTGGCCTAAACGAAAGCTAGTACCCGATTTACCAATCTCAACAAATTCCATGTCCTTAGGATGACGCATTTTGTCGTAATTAACGTTTAATTGTAAAATTTGTTTTCTTCATGTTCTTGAAAAGAACTGATTGTAGAAACGCAATTAAACACTTTTTTGGAAGATCTTAGCGATGTGCTTGCGATTAGAAAAGAAGTGTACAGCAACTAAAGCTCAATTGATGATGCAACAACAGATTTATTTAAAGCCTTTCAAGCATGCTTTTTGTCATTTTTCTGCTCGTTTCAAACTCGCTCGCTGATATCATAATGTGTGGAGTACGATCACTAACAGAGATTACAATATAATTTTTTTCAAAAATGCAACATTTTTGAAAGATGACTTTACTTAAAAACTGATTTGGGACCTCATTTCTCAACCGAATTTCGAAATTTGTAAACAAATTGAAGGTTATTTCAAGGCGATTCCGATGATATGTAATTCGTATCTTTACTATTAGTTTTTATGCTAAAAAAATTGAACTTTTAACACCTTTAGTAACTTTTTACCCCTTTCCAAATAGTGGTAAGCTGAGTAAAATAGTTTAATATGTAAAGGTTGTGGTAAGGTACTAATAATTAGTGTCATTTGAAAGCTGAGGAAATTTGCTATCTAGTAATATACGACTAATTAGTTTCGGCTAGGATTAGTTTCTAGTGGCTGATCAACAATTGGTTGCCATGCATGATTTTTCATCTTTAGTTAAAATTTTTTCCTAATATACCCAAGTAACGTCCAATTTTTATGAAAAGTGAGTTCTTTGGACATTTTGACTATTATTTATCAAAAGCTTGCTTCTTGCCATTATTTATCTAAATTTTCAAAAAGATTCATTACAAAATGGAGTCTGTGAAAACTTCAAAATGTTAGTCTAACGGTCAAAAACACTAAATTTTGATGGCTGGGCTTCATACAATGGCAATTTTTGGAAAAACTACGACGGTCATACATTTTTTTTCTTTTTCAAAAGCATGGCTCTTTGGCATGATTTATCGAAATTTTCAAAAATATTCATCTAGAAATGAAGTCTTTAAAAATTAAAAAAAGTAGCCAGCTTCAAACAAAACATTGGTAATCGCCTTAAGAAAAGAAGTGGATAAAGATGGCCCTGTTCTTTGCAACAAAATCTTATTCTCCAGCTACCTATCGTCGGGTAAATGCTTAAGCAGTTTCCTTTACAATTATGTGAGGCCGGGTAGCCTGCTGATTTAATATTCTTAACCTCTACATTACCAACGAGGGTCCTGCTGCTGTGACAGCTTAACTGTAAGTGCTCCATTTTGGGTTAGTTTGCTCTTTGCATGGTTGAATTTATGCCAAAATCGACTAACGTACGCCCAGCAAGAGACTTTAGGTCGTACAAATAGGCATACAATTACGAAAAAGTACTAAGTAGCGGTCATAATACAGGGTGGGCCATAAATAACGCACCAAAGCATATAAAACAATTCAGATAATAATAACAAACGTTTTGGGCCATAAATAACGCACCAAAGCATATAAAACAATTCAGATAATAATAACAAACGCCATCGGCACCAGACATTAACACTAATTCAACTCGTTCTTTAATTGTTAAGTGCATACCCTAAAAATGATATAAATTTTTTTTAAAAGGCAAATCATAACTAAAAAACTTTGATTGAAATTAAATTTAACAGTTATAGTAACTGATATTGAAATTAAATTTAACAGATACCCAAAGAAAAGATATTTACATTATTTCACATCACAATTTATTTTAAATCTTTGGTGCGTTATTTACGGCCCACCCTGTATTTAACACTAGCCATTCCCTCGGAAGCGTGCCACATAAGAAGCAACAGAAAGATCTGGACCAGGAACATCATTTATGCTAATGGTTTCTTTGCTTCTTTACTGTTTATTATTTTCACGAGGTGGTTTCACTAAGTGGTAAAATATGCATGCCATCAAAAAACTGATTTATGTTATCGTAAAATAAAGCCCATTACGGTGCCCATTCCCAACTCTGTTTTTGTTTTCCTATACTTATTTGAAGGAACGGACATAATTTGTGAATGCTATTTATGTAAACGCCAGAAATGCAACATAGGCATCGACCCAGGTAAATGCTGCAGAAGAGTTGAAATGGAAGAGTATTATGTGATGGTTGGAAAACCGGTTGTGTTTTGTTTATCACGTAAGGCGTCAGAAAATGCCGAATTAACTTTCTCCAAGCTCTACATACAGAATTCGAAAAACAGAAGTAGTAAAATTGTTATCTGCCCACGGTAGTTATGGAACTGCAGTGATAACTTGAACGTGCAAGGTTAATACGATTGCTTGAAAAGCGAGCAGTTTTCTATTACAATAGGCAAGCTGTTTTTCTTTTCTACTTGGTGCTTTCTCTTTAGTATGTATTTGCGGAATTGAATGGATGAACTAAAATCCGTCATTGGTTCTCTCGGAAAACGGATAAAAGGATAAATGGTCTGTCTCTGAATAAAACACTCTAGAGCAGTGGTTCCCAAACTTTTTCAAGCCACGACCCACTTTTGAAAACATAAATTTTCGAGTCCCACATAATTCTACATGTACTTCGAAGTACTTGGAAAAAAGTACAGTGAAAACAAAACATATAATTAAGATGCTAATTATCATTTAAATTATTTGAGATAAAGCATGCATTAATCTAAATTTTGAATGACTTTCGCGACCCATAGTTTGGGAAACGCTGCTGCAGCGTTTAAGTCAATGTTTAATTCGAATTTCCCTACGCTTTCAAATCAAGTGTTAAATGGTTTTTACTGTGGTAAATTTTATGCTTTCTGCATATGTTGCTCTGTTATTATAGATGATGTAGATCAGTGGTTCTCAAAGTGGGCAATATCGCCCCCTTGAGAGCAATGGGGGGGGGGGGCAATAGCGCATTCTCGATAAGTTGAAATTATCGTGAAACTTCTTTTGTTTGTTTATCTGCTAGTTGTAATCGAATTGCATAGTTACTTGTGTAAAGGCTATAAATAACCTGGTCCAATTGTGATGTATTAAGAACGAATGTTCTCAGAACTTGCTGGAATCCTCGTTACCATTAGCGCAAATTTTTCTAGTAATAAAACTAAAAATTAAAACTTCAAGATCAGACATAAAAGTTGAACTTCAAGATCAGTTTATCGACTTGCAAAATGATGACGAATCCAAAATGAACTTTGAAGAAGATAGGTATGATATATTTTGGTGCAAAGCATTTGTCAAATACCCGCTCATATGGAGCGAAGTATGAGCATGGGTTCTCTCATCAGACCTAGAAGTTAAACTTCAAGATCAGCTCATCGACTTGCAAAATGATGACGAATCCAAAATGAACTTCAAAGAAGATGGTAGGATATATTTTGGTGCAAGGCATCTGGCAAATACCCGCTCATATGGAACGAAGTAAGAGCATAAGTTCTCATTTCAGTTCTCTCACATCTTATTTGGTAGAAAAAGGGTATTCAGCCGTGACATTATTGCTATCAAAACAAAGAAATCGTCTTTCCATTAGCGAACGGGGCGATTACGATTGTAGCTGACCAAAATGTCTCCAAATATTAAAAAGCTCGTTGAAGATTACCAAGCTCATCCATCTCATTGAAGAAACACCATTTACTGTGATTCGTCTACTTGTTTAAGTATTTGTAATAAATTTGTAACTTTACGTCTTTTTGTATTGCTGGGGAGAGGGGAGGGGGGCGATGATGTTATGTAGAGTGCTGTAAGGGGACAGCGGTTGCATAAAGTTTGAGAACCCTGATGTAGATGATGATCTTGAGCTGTTATCCAATTTGGCTCAATAGATTCCGTACTTAGCATGTAGAATCATACTTTTTTTAAGATGAAGAATTTCCAAAGTTGTTTTCTCAAATATACGTTTTTATTGGTTGGTTTATTATACCGAATTAATTATTAAAGCGCGGTCTGGTCATGCTCTTTACTAACTTCAATGAGAATAATATTGGAGAACTACCCACAGAGACTGTGTCAGTGATTCAGAAATCAACGAAATTACAACAAAACCACTTGTTTTCAAGCACCCAAAGCCACGATCAAGCAGTGAAAAGATATAAAATATCGTTCAAAGTAGCATATATTTCTGTAGTAGGATCTCAGACAAGATCGTACCAAAAACTTTAAAAACCATATTCACCGCTTTCATGCTTGGTGCTCAGTACGAAAGAAATAGGGTGGAGAAAAAAATTGGCAAGTTTGCTTGTTTTTTTTTTTTTTGGTAATGCACTTTACGGAATACTTCCATCTTTATGTGGCAGATAGGAGGCGGGTTGAACAGTCTACCGATGTCAGTAGCTCTTATTTAAACTTTTCTCTTCATGTAAGGAGTCGCAATTTATGGTACTAATTTTTCTTCTCCAAATCGTTTTATCCTTTGCATTCTTCTTGGTCAGTCTCACTTCTTTTAGTTATTATCGCGTGCAGCCCTTCTATCTCTTTTGTCTCCTCTTTTTCCGACTACCTACTTTTTAGTTTCCTTCCCGACGTAATGTTTGTCTCTTTTTAGAACATGGCCATGCCATCTCAGTCGTCCTACATTTCTTTGCCACTTGTTTTACCCGAAATGGTTTTCTAACTTTTTTGCTTCTGGTCTTATCATGTTTTGTCACTTTCATCATGAGTTTCAGCGTTTGCATTTCAGCCACATTCAGTTTTGTTTTAAGGAATTTGTCAGTGGAATTGCATCTTTGCGACGAAAAATTGCCAGTTGCATCACAATCTTATACAATCTCCCTTTCAGTCTTAGTTCAATCTTGTCGCTGGTGATTTCGGACAATTTTTTCCTGTTCAACCTGATTGAATGCTTCGATCAACTTCCAAATCAACCTTTCCGTCTTCCTGCTAGTAGTGCACAGATGCTTAAAACATTAAACTTTTTGATTTCAACTCCAGCTAGTTTTAGCTTTTCATCATTCATCCAGTTACACATATGCTACGTCTTGTCTGGCTGATCTTCATTCCATGGACTTCGAATGATCCTCTCCATTTTTTGAGGTGTTTTCTGAATTTTTTAGATCTGTAGAACAGAGCGCATTGTCGTCGGCTAACATCACGTTCCATGAGATTTTTTCTCGCGCATGATTTGTCAGATGATCCATTAGCAGCCAAACAACCAAGAGTTTAAAACCAATCTCTGGTAGGCTCTCACTCTGACTGCAAATTCTTCAGTTGTACTCACTGCACATTCAGCTACCGTTTTGCTTCGAGTATACATGTCTTTGATCAAACGCACGTTCTTTGATGGCATATTTTTTTCTCAAACAATTCCAGAGATCTTGTAGCACTCTTTCATAAGCCGTCTCCAAATCAGTAAATGCGCAATGAAGTTTCTTCTATTCTTCCCTGCATTTTTCCGCCAATTGTCTTGAGGGAAAATTTGCGTTCAAGGTGCTCCACCCTGCATAAAGCTAAATTGTCTAGACTGTAAACGACTTCACATCTTCTTTGCGTTTAAAATTATCTTTCCGGCAGTTTCATTGTTTGTTACATCAGTTTGATCCACTTGCAGTTGTTATTATGGTCTTGGGTCTCGCCTTTATTTTAAAATTGAAATCAGCATACTCAGCCTCTATTCTTCGGTAAGTGATCGGTCTCAAAAATGGAACGAAGACAGTGACCCAAGTTTCTATTTCTGTTGTTCCAAGTGCTTTCTACACGTCAATAGAAATTTCAATAGGGCCCACTGTTTTGCTGTTATTCATCTATTTTAGCACTTTGGTTACTTCCTCTTGGGTGATAATCTCCACTTTTCTCTTGTATTTTTCAGTCAGCTTTTAATTTTTCCTGTGATTTTTTTTCGTCAGCTTCTGTTGTTGTTGTTGTTGTTGTGATTACCCCTCCTCTTCCTCGGGTAGGAGGTACGGCACGAACGGCAGTTCAGGCTCATGCCGTCAACCTAATTGAAATTGGGCTAGGGAAAAGATGGCAGTCCATTTCGAACCAGTCATGAATCCATTTGTTTTCCATCATTTCCTCTCTTCCCCTCCCACAGTAGAAGACTATATTCCCTACCCAGTTCCTTTGCTTTTTCACCCTTTCATTCGGTTTTTCGCACGTGGAGAATTTCTGTCTTCTCTCCATTATGTATACAATCTCCCCTCCTCTTGTCATGGAACTAACTATCAGCGTAGAAATTTTGATAGAGGTCTTTTCTCGCATTTCTTCTATCTTTTTTAGGTAACTAGTTTTTTCTCGCACGATTACTTTATTCTCCCTACGCGTTGTTTAAGGGGGTAGCCCTGGCACTATACAAAATTGCTATGCATTGTACCGTCATACAATAAATGGTTTGACATAAGTTTTTACTTCCAGATGCCATTCGTGCCGGAAATCTCCTTTATCCTGGCTTGCCTCTCATCTAAAAATTTTTTTTTTATGTTGGCCGAATTGTTTTTTAGATTGTCCAGTCTAACTAAATAGTAGGAATAGAACGTGAGATGAAATGCATAAGGTAAAAAAGAAGTGGCTCACTCAGCGTCAACGACGAAATGCTGTCGTGTGCCAAAAAATTCATTCCATAAAGTTATTGGGATCTTTTGACACCAAAAAGCAATATGCTTGGTTTACGGATCTTGGCATAAGAAATTGATAGGTATTAAGTACTTTTGTTCTTGTTGTAAAGGCTTGAGATTATTATTTGCATTAAAATTGACTAGTAATTATTTCTGCACACTGCTAGAGGAACAAATGCCCCAAAAGATAATTGTATGCTTATTTGCAATACTTTTTGTTAATGCAAATTATCTGCTTTTTTCAAGATTTGTTAGATAGCATTTTCTACTAAATACTAATAATTGTGACCGGTATAATTTGGTTTATACTAATTTGGTTACATCGGTTTTACTTGTAACCCTTTAGCGGTCCACGACGGCTATAGCCGTCGTCATCATTTTGCACAATGTGTCATAATCAATCATAATTAATGACAATTAATCATCATAAAATACCCAAGTTTGTTTGTAAATCATTACTCATCTGTTTACTTCTACATCAAGTGTGATATATCGTTGAAATCTCTGTTTCTTGAGGATTTCAAATATAATAAAAACAAAAAATTTTTTTTTTTGAATATGCAAATTTTATGCAAATTAGTCCCCCTCCCAAACAGGTGCTGAGTTGTCTTCGAAGTTAGAGTACCCTTACCTTAAAGATTACTACAGATTTTATTTTTCTACCAATTTCTTTAGAAATGGTCGCTAGATGATGCTAAGGACATAAGCTTTCAAGGTACATTACTCAAAACTTACCAAAAAGCCTAGGTTTTCTACAGTTTGCTACTTTGATGCCCATGACCTTTTTGTTAATCGGTACTGACCGGTACCAAATTTTGTTAGTCAAATGTAGTATCTAAAATAAGATCAGTTATTATCTGCTACAGGTTAGCCTAAACCATGTAACATTATGTATTTTTGAACAGGAAATTTCTTGAAGATTCAGAAAATATCAAGTTTAAATAAAATATGTTGTCACTAACAATTAAAAAGCAACTTATTTACACCCCTTCCATGTGTTGAGAAACAAGGGGGATACGCTGTTAAACTTGTATTTCAGTTTTTGTTTCCTTGGAAACTTGATGCGAAATGACGACTTTAGTGGTGAAGTATTTTCAATTTATTTTATCTTTTTAAAGGGTGTAGTTTTTCTAAAAATTATAATTTAGTAAAGGTAAGTCAAAAAATTTTGGGGGGTTTTGAACTGACATGATGTACAGTACCCATTTTTGATCAGTAAATATCATATATTGCTTAGCCTAAACTATTTAAAGTTATATATTACTGAAAAGCAAATTTTCTAAGCTTTCAAATGAGACCGGTATTTAGCAACATATCATATTTTTTGCGCACTAAATTTACTTTTTTTACTTACCGTACAAATTTGTTTGGGGGGTTTTGAGACCCCTAAAAAATTTGAAAATTTGAATCGGTAAATTTTATCATTATTGCTTGAAATTTTGTCAAATGATGCCCCAAAAGAGTAGTTTTCAGACTGTGTCAATGATAAAGGGTTTGGTTTTGTGGTAAACCAGGTATCTTGATTTGAATTCAAGGTAGTTGGCTCTTGCACGTGTCTGCTGAGAATTTTGCAATTTTTGTCGTCTGCAACTGGGTTTTTGGTCCTTTTAACCCTTTTTCGGCATAAAAATCCAAGAATTAGGGCACAAATTATACATCTTCCGATGCGTGAGGAAATAAGCGTGATCTTTTGAAAATTTTATAAAAATCGGATGAGAAATAAAGTCACAAATTGTTTTTTTAGTAAACTTTTTATGCAGGCTAAGAAATGGACGGCTATAGACGTCGTTCGCGTTTGTGCACGTTGAGTTTTGCTTGGTGGACCGCGAAAGGGTTTTAAACAGAAAACAAAAGGTTACATGATGTTTGTAGTTGATGTAGCCTGTATATACTTGCCATTTCTTATTTCGCGTTTTGATCTAGTATGACATGAACTAAAATCAGTTTTTGCTGATAACTTTTTTGATTACCCCGCAGGTTAAAAGTTTTCTTAGATTGAGTAGAAACATAATAAATTTGATTCTTTTCAGCTAAAAACCAACTTTTTAGCACGTTCAGTTTTTATATACAACAAATTTCACGTGACATTTAAACTGAGGTAGTAGGCACGCTTTTGGATGCAACTACTTAAAACCAGTTTTGGAGTTGGTTGTGGTGATATTGCCAGGCATTTAGATCATGAGTTGAATAAAATTCAAAAATTTTGTTTTTTCACTCGTCTCTCCAGTTCATGTTATCGTTATTTGGAGTTGGTTTCTATTCTGGTCTAATTCGGCGTGCTTGCATGTTGATTATTACAATAATCACTTTCTTCAAGTCTTTTTGGTGTTTCGCTAGCATCCCTCATGACTCTGCTTTTTTCTCTCTTTTCCTTAATGGTCTTTCTGGCTTTCTTGTATTTACCATCCTTTCTCTATTGAATTACCATCTGGTTTTCTTTTCGCTGTATGTGTTTTCTTTTTGCTGTATGTTTTTGACATGAAAAAAGATTAAACTACATATATGTGTCACAGACCAGAGATTTTAACCGCAAGCTATTAGACGGAAGTCAGAATAGCTCATATTTAAGCATGGCATATAGAAATTGTGGCTGCTAATATACGAGTTGGTTTTGTTGAATCAAAGACATTTTGGTGGTAAAGACTTTCATGAATCTATCTTTGGCCATCTTGTTTTTTAAACACAGCAGACGTTCAGCTTGTTTGCTTGTCCGCTTTGAACGTTAACCTGTAGGCAAATTTTAGGCGTGAAGGTTTTGTTGGAAATGAACAAGTGAACGAGCTGATTTTTTGTTTGTCGAATGTGTAGCTTTCGCCAACTATGAAGATGTTTATTTGATAAAAATATTTACATAATTACGTTTTGTTACCCTTAGCAACCGGTAAGCATCATCGCAAAAATGGTAGAATGTACAATTGTTTCTGATAGTGCTTCCCCGACCCGTCTTGTTATTGGCTCTTCTCAGTTGGTCTCGCAATTTTATCATCTCGTTGGGTCGATGTTTTGTTTCAGAACTTCCACGGCACCGCTTCCCCTCAGATGCATTCACAAGTACCCGTGCAAGGACCGTATTCTAATGCACCGTCTGCATATTCTTTAGAAGCAGTTGATTCAGATCAAAAGAATTCTAATAATGGATTTACTGCGAATGTAGTAAGTCTGTATTGTATTTTGTGTAGCGTTGCTTGTGTGGTGTCTGTTGCTGCTTCTTGACAATCTGTTCGACTCATGATAACCCTGCTATCACACCATGTCAATATCCCAGCATGGAGCAATGACAATGGGAAAGAGTATTGAAAACAACAATTTAAAGCTTCTTTTGTTGGTGATGGACCTACAGCATCAGAAGGCAGCCTGAGAAAGCGGGCTTGAATGCTGTGAAGCCGTTTACGTTATGTTGTTGGACACATTGCAGTTCTGTTGTTCAAATGATGGCGTCTCTCAACGGAAACGAGGCGTGGTGAACGAACCGATAAGTTCATGGTGCACTACTGCTTCCTTTGCTCTCCACCTGGAACAGCTTGCCGACTAATTTGAGATGGCAGCATTGCACTTCGTTTTATTTGCTTCTCGCTATCATTGAAGTACTTTTGGATATCATGACATGACTGCCGGCACGGTGCATTTACACCACGAACACTGCAACCAAGCCGGAGCAGTTGTCGTAAAGTGCTTTTTGCCAGAGCGTAACAACACTGAAGCTATGTGAACAATGGCTTCGCAGCTGTCGATTGGAAATCAGCGCCTCTTCATCCCAAGACGAGGGGCAAAAGATTAGGTCAAACGAGGCTTTGTTTGGAAGATTGTGGTTAATTAATCACTTTTCATGGTGCTAGGCAAAGCCTTTCCTGTTATCGTAATTAAATATACCAAGGCGATCCAAGACTACCAGCATAAAGGGCCATGTAAAAGTTTGCGGGCTGCAAAAGGGAGCATTTCATTGCAATCAAAAGACTGATTGGCCGTTCTAATCAATTTCAATGTTTTGCTTCGCCCTTAACGCGCTTTTCAGTGTTATCTGCGTCTTTGCAACTCCGGAAGTGATTTATACAAAAAGACACACAAATAAAGGAGGAAAAAAATTTATTTCTTGTTTTTGCGTCAATGCCGGCTTTAATTTGGGCGATCGATGGATGTAAGCTGGCCGTACCCAGGGTTTCATCAGACATTTAGTTATTGTGCCGCTTTTCAAGTGCTTTATAAATGTAAAAATACTTTCAGAAATATATAAAATATGCTACCATTCATGGAACACATCAGCGCAAAATCTTTTTAGCGGGGAAAGAGAAAGTTCTCAGCCAAGGTTTGTGCCACCCTGAAATATATTATGTTTTCATTGGAAAATGGATAGTATTGAGGCCCTCGAATCCAGCTTGCATTGTATCGTGACCTAGTTATTAAAGTACCTCATCATTCACAGGGTACTCGACAACACCCGCCCTATCCTGGAGCAATCAGTCAGTCTCCTCAGTGGCCTAATCAAGATTCCTACCCTGTGCAGCAGGTTTGTTAAAGTTTTTGTAAATACAAAAAGCGTGCAAAATTTTATTTTGGTTTTTGTGCTTATTGTCGTTTTTGCATTAGCTTTTTTAAATACTTTACAAAGTATTAAAGGGGCCACCCAACCACAACAGGCTCGCAGGTTCATTGAACAAGTGAGCTGAATGATGTTCTCTGACCATTGGTTGCTGTTTAAAATCCGATAAAAATTGCTGCTAGAAAATCTAATATTTATAACAGAGCCCTTTTCGTGTGCCTTTGTATCATTTGTGACTCTTTCAAAAGCACTAAACGTAGAAACTTGGCTCGATACTATTTTCCCGGGGTGAGTTTGTCCTAAAGAAGGCGATGGTAGCCCGGCAGTAGCTCTGTGCAACTTCTTGATTCAATGTCGTCTTTTAAGCGAAGAAGACGATTTTGGGTTAAATTAAAAGACGGTAGACTCGTAATTTTGTTGAAATCTGCAACCCTTTAAAGGAGTTTGACATTTTTTAGTTTATTTTATTCGTTGTTGTTTGTGCAAAGTGTACTGGGTGTAGTGAAAGGATAGGATTACTGGCAATATCACAAAGCTACATTCGTAGTAAATAAATCTATGGTGAATCGAGATGTTATACAGGGTGAGTCACGGGAAACGGATGTTTTTAGAACGCCCCTTGCTCTTCTAGAGTAAGTGGTTAGGGAGTGAGGAATGTAGTCTTTAAACCTGCTTAAAATACCGTTTAGTTTGTTGTTATTTGTTTATCTTTTACGTTAATTTTTGTATTTGTTAGTCATTAATTTTGAATTGCTTTTCTTCTTAATTTTAAATTGCTTTCCCTCATGCTACCGTGGACTATTGAACACCGTGTGTTTGCTTATGACACCTACGTGAAAAATGGTGAATCAGTGACTGAAACTCAACGTCTCTTCAAGCGAAGATTCAACATCGGTCATCACGGTAATGTACCAAGCTGCAATTCCATTCTTAGGTGGGTTAATGCACTAAGAACGACTGGTTCATTATTGAAAACCAAACCACCTGGCCCTGCAGAACCGCCAGAACACCAGGAAATGTGTATCGAGTGAGAGAAGCAATCACCCGAAGTCCCAGGCGCTCTGCTAGGCGACACTCTGCAGAACTGGGAATAAGTCAGAGCACTGTGCAGCGAATCCTACATAAAGACTTTGCCTTTCAACCATACAAAATTATGACTGTCCAACAATTGAATCCGCGGGATTACCAACAACGTTTGTCTTTTTGCCAAACAATGCTCGACATGTTTGAAGAAAACGAGGATTTGAACCTAATAATGAGTGATGAAGTCCATTTTCATCTAAATGGTACAGTTAACAAGCAAAACTTTCGATACTGGGCTTCAGAAAATCCTGGTGAATTACATCAGCGACCACTACGCAGCCCAAAAGTGACTGTTTGAGAAAGTGCGGGATATTTGGTCCATTCTTTTTCGAAGAAGGAGAAGAGACAGCAACGGTTACTTCAGACGGCTATATTCGAATGTTTGCAAATTGTTTCCTACCTGAGCTTTGCAGACAAGGAATCAATAGGGCATTAATGTGGTTTCAACAAGACGGGGCCACTGCTCATACAGCGAGAGCGTCCATGACTGCTGTACGAGCTGCATTCCCTAATCATGTCATTTCACGCTTTGGAGATCTCCCGTGGCCTCCTCGCTCACCCGATCTTTCCATGTGCGATTTTTATCTGTGGAGATTTTTGAAATCACGCGTTTCTGCTGGGAAACCTCGCACACTTGGAGAATTGAAGACTGCAATACGTGAAAATATCCAAGAAATAGGTGAAGAAACTTTAGTGAAAGTGGAAACTAACTTTAGAAAGCGACTTCAAATTTGTGCTCGTGAAAATGGCCATCATTTGTCAGACATAATTTTTCTCTCCTAAATATTCCACAATGGCATAGTATAGTGAATATTTTTATGTACATTATAAAATTTTTGTTAAAATATTCGCAGAGTTTTGTCTTTCTTAAAAACATCCGTTTCCCGTGACTCACCCTGTATTATCACAATCACTTAAGCCATTGTTTTTTAACACCGTGACCGCCGCACTTTGACTTTTTAAAAATTTTGTTAGGTGTTAAGGATGGTTTATAAACGAAATAAAACGAGTAGAAAATGAGTCGTCTCGTGTTTAAAGGAGATATAAGGACAATGTCAAAGAGTTGTATAAAATCTAAAACACAAAAGAAGGTGAGAAGCTCCATCATCTTTGCCAACTGCTCGTACTATGGCACTCAAGCGACTTTTTCCTTTCTGGCAGGCTTGCTTTGCTGCAGGTTATCTACTGAAGTTTGCGCTGATCTACAAGCTTTTTTCTTCTCAGCATCACCAACAGAACTGCTATTTTCTGTTTTTGCTGACTCTCGCTTTTGTTTGATGCAGTCGAGTAACTGCAACAGTACTTGGTTGAATAACATCTACAAAGTCGTTATAAAACTGATTTCTTAAACGAACACGCGTTGCACGAGCGGCTTGAGATTTTTCCTGCGATGGCACAAAATATGTCGTGGAATTAAGCCCTAGCTAGGGAACACTTGTAAAAATGCGTGATTTACTTGGGAGTAATTGCTGGGACATAAAGTTGTTTTTCTTGCCGCACTGGCAGTAGCTTTCACTCGTAACCAATTTCTAAACCAACCAGGAAACCGTGGTCATTGGTTTATAAGCAATTCCCGTAAAAGTGAAAAATCAAAATCTTTGAAGCGCTTAATCACGCATCAAAAAATAAATTTATTTTCAGCACCTCGGGACTTGTTCCAGGGATTAACAATTGAAAAAAACCAGTGTTTATTACAATCAAATTTTTCAAAATAACAGATGTGGACAAATTTTTGTGTATATAATAAACAACTAAAAAGAAGTTTTTCTAAAAATTTTCGAGAAAGCATTGAAAATGAGGAAGTGAATCGGAACTAACTTGCAGAAGCGCGTACAAACAGAAAATAAGTCTACGTTGCAGTGCGGCCACTAAGATGCCATTAATAATCGTCAAGTCATTGCTAATTCAGTTTTACGTATTTTAATAATACTTAAAAGCACTCTTGACATTTCTAACTTACGTGACCAGTTTCTCCTGGTTAGAGCGATCCCGTTGGCTCGTTTTCATCTTCATTTTATTGCTGTGAATGGTGTCTACGGTGGCAAGGAGCATTGTCCTCAAAAATTTTTACTGGGGGCAGACTTCCCGTTGATCAAGTAAACCTCTTTGGCTATAAATGGAGCCTGTATTGTTATTTTGTTATCCAGGCTCTCTATTTGAATATAAAATTAATTGAAATCGTGATATGAAATCATTTGCCATTTCCAGAAATAGCTCGGTCTTCTGATCTAAATTGGTGACAGCTCGTTTCGTTAGTTGGTTATGCGAATTATCTCGCCTCTTTAGCATGACGTCACAGTTTCGCCACCCCAAACGTTTTGAAAACCTGGCGCCTATGGGTGCATATCGTTTAATTAACTGTATTTTTAACCCTCTAAGGACCACAAGGTGTTGAACTGATGAAAGTTGAAACGTTTGTCTGATTGCTGGTTGACAATTGCATTGCAATTTTTAGAACATACTAACCTAAAAAATCATTGTTGGTTCTATTTTAGCCGCAATTGCTTTTAAACGGTTTTGCATTTCTAAATCTGTGCTTTAATAAGCGGAGTTCAGTGTAACACTAAAATAGTTTACCATGTGGAGAAAATCAATGCAAAGAGCCCTTTTTACACGGATAAGATAGCATGAGCTACCTGCTCGATCTAAATCCAGCGTATTCTAGAAACACATGCCTTTATAAATTTTTGCATATTATATATTTTTGAAAAAATTGCAAATCAACGCAAACTTACGAAATTTTTTGTAAATTTTTGATATGCGAGATTTTGCGTAATCATTACTCATGTAAATTGTATTTCATTTCTGGCCACCTGTGAAGAAGCATACCGAAATCTGATTGTTTTTGAGGCCTCAAGTGTCCGAAATTTTTTGACTATCCATTGATGTTGGGGATAAACGTGCGTACACTGAGCCTTTTCATAGAAGTCACAGTCAGCTGGGTATGGATATCTAGGGGGCCTTATATGATGATGATTGCATGCGTCCGCAATGATTTAGAGCTTGCATATTAAACATTTGTATGAAAGTTAGTTATGCATTCACTTCTCGGATTTTTTTTGTTGAGATTTCTTCCATAAAAACTTGATATAGCTTTCAAGAAATAAAAGTTGCATTTTTATATCTTTAACAGTCATTGGCTTATAAGGTGTGTTGTAATGTAATTTTGACTTATAACAGGGATGCTGAACCACTGGCCTGTCACTGGTATTAGTGGCTACCTTAAGATTCGTTATCACCATACCAGTTGGTTGAAATTTTCGCGGTGGAGATTTTTTTGTTTTGAAGATTCAGCCGCAAAATTGTTAAATCTATGACCCACTTATGAAGTATCGTTAAATGTACTTCTACTTTTTCTTTTTTCCAGATTAAGTGCGATTAAAAAGATTCGTCATCCCTAACTTATGAAATACCCTGTATTTAAACCCACTACAGATGTGGACGAGAAGTACATTACTATGATCATTGGCGTAAAGCACATTACCATCAGTAATAATGTTTTTCAGTCGTTTGATGATGTTGCTGCTGTTTTGGCCAATCATTCACCTGCTTTGTGTGACGTCGGTTCTCTTCCAAGCGTCTCCCATAGCAACCAATCTCTTCTATCGTGGCAAAATCCTTCTAGTGAGATGGGTTATTCGTCGCTACCTGTTCCTGCAACAGCGGCAAGTGGTTGATTATTGATGCTATTTGATCCGTTATTTTATTGGTCACTATGTTAAGGTTTGACCAAAGATCATGCGTTAAAGCCAAGGCGAAAGCACGAAATCACGAAATCATTGAGGCCTCTACACCAATGGGGGTGATTTTCATGGCTTCCTTTGTATGAGCCATATAATTTCCGCCTGTCAAGGTTTTATTCATTTACCATCTCAGTGCTGCGACATTCTATATGCCCTATACGTGGGACAAATGTACAGCACCCTTGGTGTTATCACCAATGTGAAAACTTAGTGATCAACTTGGAAATGTTGTTGTGCCCGACCTCTCCGAGGAATGGGGGAAGGGCAGAAGACCAGAAGTTCCAGAAGCCAAGCAACTCCCCAAGGCCTGGGCCACACGTCGTAAAGAGAAAAGGAGTCCCCGAAAAGCGAGCGGTGAAACGAGTCCGTGGCTGGACTGTACAAAATGCGATAAGGAGCGTCCTGGGTCAGATGACCGCACATGCCGCATAAAGGATTTTCAATTTTGCCAATTCTAGAGGCATGAAGAGTTTAACAGAAGGCTGAGACCGTTGTAGCAAAAACAGAAGAGGACTTGTGCATCCTCGTCACAAAGATGAGAATGAGACAGTAGGCCTCCATTCCGACAAAAGAGACGAGTGGATACGAGAGGTGAGAGAAGAGAGATTACATGGGACTGTCGATAGCTGGAGCAGCGCACCTCGTGTGGTTAGCTCAATAGCCTTGTCATTGCCCGGAAGAAATGAGTGACCGGGAACTCGTTGTGGTCTGATAGAAAAAAAAGTAGAAAAACGATATTTCCTGCCAGATGCGCCAGAGAGTGTGAGACAAAAGGGAAGAAAGATAGGAATGTGTAGTAAGAACAGAGCTATAGTCTGGAAGGATGAGGAACAAAAAAAGTGGCAGACTTGTTGGTGCTGCTGAGACCAGCGGAAAGCTTGCAGAATAGTGCTGGGTCCAGTAGAAAAGCTTGAACACACTGGGATGGCTATACAAGGGACAGAGCCATTAGTCCAAGTCACGAGATCGTGGGATGAGAGAGAGTCAAGGTGGGCGAGAGCTGCATCTTGGCGAAAAAGAGCCCGATTAGAGCGAGAGCATGGAGTCGAGGGACTGCGGGTTCCAAGGACGAAAAAGAGGGCAAACGAAAAGAATCTCCTTGAGGGAAGAAGGAGAAAGCATGTGTGAGTGAGTAATCGTCATGGCTCTTCAGTAGGATCTGGAAAGTCATAGTTTCACCTTTAGTTTGGCCAAACCTCAAATGGGAAAGAAATTTTAAAGACGAAGAGCCCGCTCATAAGATCACAGACCGAAATGAGTCACAGTGACTCGTAGGAGAGATAGAGTCGTCCTAGAGAGGGAAACAGAGATTGGGGATGACGAGAAGCAGCAGGTGAAGGCGTGACTGGCCGCTCATTAAACCTGAGAAATGGAGAAAAGCTAGTAACGCTGAGGAAAGGCTGCTCGGTAAAAAATCTAGGGTTACGCTGAAAAATAGAAACCATCCGGGTGAAGCATTAAGTGAGAACGGACGAAAAATACTTTATGCAGAATAGGTAGAGACTCCTTAGAGGAGCACCGAGAGGTAGCAGAGAAACAGTGTAAGGTCTTTAAAATTTCTTTCTCATTTTAGGTTTAGCTAAACTAAAAGTGAAGCTAAGCCACACGAGGTGCGCTGCTCCAGCTATCGACAGTCCCATGTAATCTCTCTTCTCTCACCTCTCGTATCCACTCGTCTCTTTTGTCGGAATGGAGGCCTACTGTCTCATTCTCATCTTTGTGACGAGGATGCACAAGTCCTCTTCTGTTTTTGCTACAACGGTCTCAGCCTTCTGTTAAACTCTTCATGCCTCTAGAATTGGCAAAATTGAAAATCCTTTATGCGGCATGTGCGGTCATCTGACCCAGGACGCTCCTTATCGCATTTTGTACAGTCCAGCCACGGACTCGTTTCACCGCTCGCTTTTCGGGGACTCCTTTTCTCTTTACGACGTGTGGCCCAGGCCTTGGGGAGTTGCTTGGCTTCTGGAACTTCTGGTCTTCTGCCCTTACCCCATTCCTCGGAGAAGTCTTGCAACAGCAACAGCATTACTATCGAGTTTAGGTTTTTACCAAAAACCGGTCAAGTTATTCAAGTTTTTTTCATGTCAATTTCGTGTTGTTTTTTTTGTTTCTTGACATCATAAGGGTTTTAGTTATGATTCTGATATACAGTTTTATACATTCCTGGAGGTATAAGATTTTAATGCAAATGCGCTATTCGTGTGCTTTTGTTGCCAACTTTCTATTACTAAATCTGGCGAGGAAGCTTTCTAGATTTCAGAGAACATAATTTTGAATCCCTAGTGGTACTTATCAAGATATATCCAAAGTTTGAGAGGTTGCTTTATACAAAGTCTGATTTATAAACAAGTCGTTAGTAATCGAGGGGCATATCCAAAACATCGCAGTTTTGACTTTAAAAAACGCAGAAAAATGCATAAGACTTCATTGCTTTTACATTAGTATAATATTGTTGATATTTCAGGGCTCTTCCAGCAGCATAGGCAGCCCCAACAGCATGGCTCAAAACTCCCTTCTTCATTCAACGCCTCATCCACCTCCACAGAGTAAGTAACACTTCATGCTTTTCGGTTTCTGCAAGTCGGCTGAAGAAAAATTGTGGGAAAAAAGCAAAGGTGCTCTCTATTGTTTATGTTGAGATATTTCAATAAATATCAGAAAGAAAAAACGCTTCTCTGAAAAGAAGGATAATTTTATCACATGAATGAAGTACTTGCACCGCATGATAGAAATTTGATTGATCACTCAACTGTGATCATTAGGTTTAGACGACCTAGTGTATCGCTCGAACGATCTGTTTGAAAGCGAATTCCCTGAGGATTGCTGTTTTTAGGAGGAATTAACTAATATGACGTTAGATGAATACCACTTCTTCGAACAGCAAGAAATATATTAAAACAAAAACTTGCATTTGAATAGACGTCACAGGGTGTCGAAGAATTGAAAAAAATTAAAAATTAATCTTGATTTAATTGCATGCTTATGGAAGCCTTCGGTAAATGAAGCATTGGTTTTTTAAAGTATTAATAGAGGAGGAAGTGACGTAACACCTGTCTCTGAAAAATAGATCGTCAGGTTGATGCTGACGCTAACTTAAGAAATTTACTTTTGAAATCTCCTGATCCACCAACAATCTGGATAATGGAGCTATAGTTGGTGATGTAATTTATGGGAGGCAGATGGTTGCTGTGTACAACAAGCATATAATTAAAGAGCTGATTAGAAAAAGTACCGAAGTCAGAAACTGTCGATTCTACGTTCTAACATTAACACTGTGGATATATTTAAGAACTTTTGCACAAAAAATCCCAATCGTTAGGCGAGCGACTTCGCAAAGGAGAAATTAGGTACAACTTTGTGTTTAGAAATTTTGTTAGTCGACTTGCGATAGCAAAGAAAGTCCAAGCGAGGTAAATCTGATTCGCACGAAACATGATGTAGATGTATTCGTAATTAGTTTTTCAATTACAAAGGTACCACTTCATTTATGATCGCTTTAATGCTTTTTTATTCTTTCAAACTGCATTTTGATACTGAAATTCAAATCGGTATTCTTAACAACTTGTGGAACAATAGTCATTAGTCAAAATAGAAGGTGTAGAGCATTACTAAACCCAAGTCTCTGTGTTAGCCACTTTGGCCGTTCCAACTCATCGAATCCTACCCCAGTCTTGTTTTTAACAGTTTTTGGGTTCTAGAGGTACGACCAGTTACGCTAGACAACAAAAACGTTTATGCCATGCTATTTAGGTTAGATTTTTTGACGTGTTCTAAGTAAATTTTGAATCGCTTATTGCGAAAATGAAACCATTTTTTTTCTCCAACGTATAGGTTTTTGCATCATAAACAGATAGCCTCGTTCTTTCGACAATTTATAGTTAAAACGTAACGTTTCGCTGCCTTACAAACCCGGGAACTTCCTCACAAAACGGTAGATATTATTACTAATGCAACATATAAACTGCCAAACAAAAACATCAAGACAACCTGTACTATTTAGCACCAAAAATTATTACTAACAAGGCAGGCAATTACGTAACAACAAAAACATTATTACATCATAGAACCAGGGGTAGACACTAATACAAAGTGTTATAATATACAAAAAATATCATTTATTGGCGGTAGACACTATAAACAGCAGAAAAATTTGCACCATGATTACGATTGATTCATTTAGTGAACAAGCCTTTCGATTTATTAAAAAACTTTCCGCAACGCGACGTCTGTATGCATTGATGCACTCCCAAGGGCCTGGACCAGAGGTCGTAGAGAGACAGAGAGTCGCCAAACGGCGAGCGGCACAAAGAGTTCGTAGCTGGCCAAACGGCGAGCGGCACACAGTGAGATGAGAGGTGTCCTGGGACGAGTGTCCACAGGCGCTTCAGAAAGCATTCTCGATTCTGCCAATCCTAGAGGGATAAAAGCTTAACAGAAGGTTGTGTTCATTGCAGCAAAGACGAGAATACAGCAAGCATGACGAGGGAGCACAAGTTCCTCAGTGGAAATCGAGGAAACCTGTGTGTCAAAGAATTTCGATGAGACAGTGCGCCTCCAGTCCGAGAAAAGAGAAGAGTGGATACGAGAGACAAGAGGAGAGGGACAACAAGGAATTGCAGAGGGTACGAGTAGCGCTCCCCGTCTGGCCAACTTATCAGCCGCGTCATTACCCAGAAGAATTGAGTGTCCGGGGACCCATTGTAGCCTGATAGTACTGGAGGAGAGAAAAGACAGTTCCTGCCAGATCTGCCAGAGAAATTGAGGTAGAAGGAAAGATGGAGGAGAGAACAGGGTGGCGAGGACAGGGCTGGGGAGCGAGGGAGCTGGGATTTTTTGTAGAAGCCGGAGCTGGAGCTGGAGCCATCAAAATTTTTGGCAGCTCCAGCTCCTATCCAATTATAGAAAAGATGTAGCTGTAGTACTGTAATTCTACTGATTTTTCAGATGCATTTCAATTTTATGTTCACTGATCTGAGTGTTTATTTAAAAATCATTTCTATTTCATAACTATTTTTGGATATTCCTTTACCGTATAGTTATATTATCGGTAAAGTCCATGGCTAAAAATTATATTGCATTTGACTACATTAGTAAAACCTTAAAACTTGACTGGAGCTGGAGCTGGCTCCACATGAATCTAAACACTAGCTCCGGAGCTGGAGCTGGAGCCTGGTCTATATTAGGCCAGCTCCCCAGCCCTGGGCGAGGACAAAGCGAGAGTCCGATAGGAGGAGAAAAGATAAAAAGTGGCACACTTGTTGGTGCTGCCGAGACCAGCAAAGAACTTGCAGAATGGCGCAGGCTTCAGCTGCCCTTGCCAAGGACGCCAGTTTTGGCAAGGACGCTAGAGCTGCCTTTGCCAAAACGAAAAGGAACAGAGCGATCTGTCCAAAGTATCAGATCATAAGGATGAGAGAGTCAAGGTGAGCGAGAGCCGCACCTTGGCGAGAGAGGGGAGGATCAGAGTGGGAGCATGAAGAGAATAGAGTGGACTCCACAGTCAAGGAAGGCAGGTTCCAAGGAAGTGAAGGAGGGCAAGCAAGGAGAGCCTCCCTAGGAGAAGTAGAAGGAAGCATGAGCGGGTAAGTGGACGCAAAAACTCTTCAAGAAGATCGGAAGAGTCTTAGTTTCACTCCATTTCTGGCCAAACCTGAAATAGGAAAGGAGGTTGGGAGATGAAGAGTCTGCTCATAAGGTGACTGAGCGAAATGAGTCAGGATGACTCGTAGGGGAGGTAGGCACGCCTCAGAGAGAAGTGGATAGGGGAGGACAAGAGGCAGTCGGTGAAGGTGTTTCAATTTGGTGACATTGGTAATGCTTAAGAACGGGAACTACCTCGGTGAAGCATAAGTGAGAAGGGCCGAAGAAAAGCTTTATACAGAAGAGAGAGGGACTCCTTAGTGGGGCCGCATGAGGAGCAATATAATTCGTTGTTGGGACTTTTCATAATTTTTTTTGGCAAATCTTGAAACACAGATTGAATTTAAGATGCTTTGGTAGCTATAACTTTTGGCATCATTAAAAAACCTAAATCACAGAGTAAAGCAAAATCTAAATAATGTGCTACGCCACCCTTTGGCTATCAAATTAAGAATATTAATCTTATATTAATATTAATCGGTTTGTATCCAGAACTCTTACAAAAAAAACACGCAGCTAAAGCTTACTACCACAAAGTTCACTTTATTGAAAAAATTGCCCTAATAATCATCAACGTGAGTATCCCAATCACATTGATTTTTCACATAGCCTGTTTGCATGCCAAAAAGAAGGTCAATTGCTTTCAGGTCTCAACAAATCCTTCTGTGGTAGTCAGGATATTTTAAGCGTAAAGGTTTCTTTTAATCCAACGCAATGCACCAAAAGAACAAATGGCATTTCCACTTCGTTGCAAACCAACAGTCTTCAAACTTGCTGTACCGAAATTGATATACAACCTTCACTCGACAGAAATATGATCAGCACCTACTGATTCAAGCAAGCCATCAATATTGCCACAGTAGCACACATTATTCAGCAAAGAGAAAATTTGAAAGTCTAATACGCAAATAAGTGCATTTAACTCCCTATTGTGTTAGAATCCATTGGTTCAGTTTTAAAGCAAGAAGCTCCAATTCGCCTTTGTTTAATCCTAAATCTCTAAACCGTTTAATTTTTGATTTAATAAATGTGGAGCCACTGACTCTCGTGAGGTTTGAGGTTCTTCACCGCAGGCTGTGACCAGACTTTCTGATACAAGAAATGATACAGAAGTACTGTTGAGCTATCATAAGATTTTAGCTGTGAAAGAGGAAGGGTGAGCACATGTATGGTTTCAGAAGAATGCGAGACAGGGCATAGCGCGGAATGGCATTATGGGTAAACAAAATTTGACTTAATGAGTTTAAATGTCCTGAAATTTTTATTAGACAGACAAAAATAATAATCCGAACGGTGATTTGTTAACTCACATCAGATTATCGGTATTGCACACGACATTAAATCATTGAGTTTAACAACATAAGTTTTTACGGCAAATATGAGCCACGTAAAGGCCTCGTCTTGCTTTCCAACCTTACACCCAAAGTAATGCTTATATGCCACTGCCACACTCCTAGCAACGCAATACAATTAAAGAATGTAACCCTTTTCCTCCCAGCACTACCATACAGTATCACTAATATTGTTCCTACAAAAAATTACCTTATTGAGAAATAGAGCAAAGGAACTCGTCCGGAGCACGTTCAGTCCAGTACAGAGGCCTCAGCTTTTCCGCCAAACATTTCAAGGTCAGTTGCTTCACGGCACCGGCACAGTGACAGTTTCCGTGCGTGTAATGGCTCGGGTTGCAAAAAGTGAGTTATGATATTGCTTTGTAAGCGTCCAGCTATACATGCTTGAAAAATATATCTGTGAAGCAGATACACTATACTAGTTTAGTGCAGATGTATGAGAATTATTTTCAAAAATAGGTGCAATGCTGAATTATATTACGCGGTACCATATGGCACCGCTAGGAGGATATGAGCACAAAGTGCTTATGAGTTCTTTTCCACGATCACTTACTATAAATGAAATTTCGAACGCTCAAATAGATGCTAATGATGGAAACGAAATCTTGATAGAATCTCCTCATGTTTGCGATCGCAACCTAACAGATATAGATTTGACCGATGAGAACTTGCATGGAGCATGTCTGGTCCAGGCCCTTGGGAGTTGCCCGGCTTCTGGGGCTCCATGGTTTTCTGCCATGCCCCCATCCCTGGGAAGGGATCGAACAACAACAGCAACGACTATGTTACATTTTGTTCAACTGTACGGTTTTTTGCAACCAACTCTTTCTTGTTGAAAGTCATTGAAAAAAGCCCTAACACCAAAAAGCGTGAGGCAGCAGATCTGAACTACTGATCTCACACGCTTCGCAAACGTTTTTGAGGAGCAGTGACATTGACTTTGTGAAAAAAATAACCAAGGCATTTTTGTCCGCTGATATTTCTTTGTACAAGCTAAACAATAAGCATATCAAAAACCTATTTCACGGTATTGGTCACAGTTTGCCATCTGAAACTGCTTTTAAAAAACCAGTGCTGCAATTAAGCGTAGATGAGTTAGAGCGGATAATAAATGCTGTACATGACAACAAATCTTTTTGGTTGTAGATAAGAGCACTCTATCTGGCATACAATATTTACATATTTTAGTTTGAAGCCTAGAAACTCCTCACGTCAGTTATTTGTGCGACTGTCAATCTTTACAATGTGCACCAAACAGCAGCAGCATTGCTCCAGCAGTTGACAATGCTGTTGGTTCTCTTGGAATCAACAGAAACTCTTTTCTGTCTTTTATTGTCTGATGCTGCCAAATATATGTGGCTACAGGTACAATACTAAAATTATCCTTAGCTGTTTCATGTGATATGTGTTGTATATTTATTGCACAATTGCGCTATGAAAATCAAATCTCATTTTGAAGATGATCATCTAATAGCAAAAGTCAAATCAGCTACAGTTAGAAACAATAGCACACGAGCCAAATTGGCTGCTACTGCTTGCCCATCTCAGCTTGTTGTTACGAAATGGGGAAGCTGGTTAAATGCTGTCTTAAATTATGCAAAGAATTTACCTGAAGTGAAAGCGATTGTGGAAGGTTCTGTGGAGTCTCATATTTTAACAACTGAAGCTAGTTAGCTTGCAAACAACTGGTTTAGTTACTCAACTTCTCAAAATCAAAGACCAATATAAATGTCTGGTTAAGCTTATAGAAATGGTGAAAAGTGCCAAGTACACCATCAAAGAAGCAGTGCAAGCAATCCAGGAACTTGATTTTGGAGAAGGCACTTTTAGCAGTAACCGTTATATTCAAAAAAAGAATTCAAAACAATGACATTTCTAAAATAATTAACATGGAAAGACCAGACATTTCACTGCATTGGAAAAAAAAGCATGGGCCCAGTTTTGTATGGTTATTAATAATTTTTTTGGAAACCATACACCTGTTGCCTATGCGAGCATTATTGATAACTATCAACAGGCATAAAAACCTTGGTGCACGGATGTCACAAAAAATACTATTTGTTTACTTGCACTTAGATTTTTTTTTTCCTAATATGGGTAAAGTAAGCGATGAACATGGTGATGGATTTCATTAAGGGATCAAAGAGATGGAAAAGCGATATCATACTCGAGTAACTAAAAGTATGATGGCGGATTGCTGTAAGTTTCTGCAACGTGAAAGTGTCATACAGCACAAGCGCCAAGCAAAACGGACAAAGCATTTTTGACGATATTTTGCGGAGCTGTTTGGAACATTTCGTTACCAGTATTATCTCTCGATATGGCATCACATGAAGTTTGCTAAGTTTTATTATAAAAGCGTGCGTAATATCCAGACAAGGCAGCTGTTTGTGTATATAAAAATTTGCTACATTTTTGTATCGCATTTAAAACTTGTTTTAAAATTAAAATAACTGAATAGCCTGATGTGTTAGAGCAAAAATAATGCCAGACTTGAACTCAGCGCCCAAAATTCTCTTTAGAACACGTCCTACCTTGCAAGTGACAAACATTTTGTTGCCTAGTTGTATAAGCACGTCCGTAAGTTATGCTTCTACTCAGAAGTTTAAATGAACGCGTCTCTTCTCGCTCCAATAAACAAAAAAGTCCAATAATTGTTAACCGAGATATACGAGCATTGCGAAAAAAGTAGTTTGTCATTCTCAAAAGTTGTCAAAAGCGCACGTTTCCATAAAGATCTTTGAATTGCACCGGCAAGCTTTTATACCAGCTTTAAAATAAGTGATGAATGGTATAGTTTTCGGGTAAATTATACACAACCTAACGCGAGATACTTAAACTTTTCAAATAACCTTAGATTTGATTTTGTAAGTTCAATTCCCTTGCCGAACTACTAAAATATAAAGGTTTAAAAATAGAAATACGCAAAAAATATTTTTCACTGGTGTCATTAATTCTTAGGATACAATGGTATGCGATATGGACAAATAAATTGTGTTCACTTCTGTATGACATGGAACGTCGCTAGATTGGCTGATTCAGTAATTGCCAATTGTAGCAGACGCTACAGCAAGTAGCACTGCTAACTGAACTGCAATTTGCGGTTTATTTTTTTAAGTTAAAAAGTAGTATTGTTTGACTCAAATTAAGTTTACAAAAATATCTTTTCAAAGCATACTTTTAAAATAAGTGAGGTTGTTGGCCGGTCTTGATTTGAACAGTGTTTCGCTTTTTATTTGTTGGTAATATTTCAATGCAGATTAGGTAGAAATAAGTTAAAGTTCTCGAAACAGTAGTTTTTCTATTAGCAATTTTTTTAAACAGTATATATTTATTGTGATTCCAGATTCAACTAACAATGTTCCGTCTAGCTCAGCTGAAAAGCTATGTCCATCCACTGAGGTGTGTAATGTAAAGAAAGAGAAAAGTGATGAAGTGAAGCCGAAATCTGCTAAATTGGTTAAGAAGGTAAGATTGCTTGCTTGCTTCATAAGAAGATCTGAGCAACTACATTTTGTCGGGCGTATTTGTATTCGAGGTTGCAGCCTGCAATCAACAGCCGCCTCAACGTGGTGATGCGATCCCTGACCCCGTTTGGATGGGTTGAAATGCTGTTGGCCTTCCCGAAGGTCACAGTTACCCTGGGTTCTCCCCACAATCAGTCATTTTTTCGCCGTGCTGCCCTCTGAGCGACAGCAAAAGGGCAGCACTCAGTCCCTCTAAGGCATTCGCCTGTCTCTTCTTCTGCCTCTCTCCCTTCTGATAACCGGCAACGTTTATTCGAACCCTGTAGTTGTCTTTGCTTGCACAGTGTACGCTGGAAATGAAATCTGGTGGAGTAGATCGGTGCAATGCTGCACCTGCGCAAAATGGGTCCATCTAAGGTGCTCACTACTATTCTTCTCCCTAAGTTTAATGCTTCAGGCAGATCTCACTTCTGGCGATGCCTTCCTTGCTGCGTTTTTGCTCTCCTGGCGGTATCCAATCTTCCAACACTGTGACTTCGGGGCCCGCCAGCTTGTATACCTCCTCTGTTTAATCTGATCCCTTTGCCCTCCCCCAGTGCCAATGCAGCGCCTCCACCCCACCCGCGTATACAAACATCTTATCCTCCTTTTGCCCTCTTTTTAAATCTGCACTTTTCCCTCCCTCTTATGCTAATGGCTGTTTTTTTTATATCTCCAGCTCTTTTTTCCTACCCTGACTCGCTCAGGATTTCTGCAGTGGAATACCGGAGGTCTTCAAGCCAGAAGTGCTAATCTCCACTTTATCTTCATCCTGTAGACCTTGTCTGTATCCAGGAATTCAATGTCAACTCGTCTTCGTCTGTCCGTATCCCTGAATACTCTGCTCTGCGATCTGATCGCACTCCCGTTTTGGCACCCTTTTTCCTGTGACCCGCGTGTCAGTGGTGGAGTCATCATTTTCGCCAGGTAGGGACTATCCTTCTCTGAACTCTCTACCATCATTTTCTTTTGGCTTGGCCCCTACTCTGAGTAGGTAGAGGTCAGCATCTCACTAAATAACTCTTCCTGGCTCTTAACGTTTGTGCTCCCCCATTTGCTCTTCAAGGATGGAAGAGCGGACTCTTTCTCGCCCTCCGCTTTTCCTTCCTCCAGAAATCTCTTCGTTCTGGTGGACTTTAATTGCCATTACCCTTTTGGGACTCAAGAGGTGCTTCTGGCTTCCGTGGGGAGAAAGTATTCCAGTGAGTGATCTCTTCGGACCTCCTTTCCTAATGACTAACACCCCTATCTTTTTATCGCTTCTCTGGTAGTCGCTCTTCTCCTGACATCTCCTTACTCTCTTGCCTTTTCGCTCGAGAAGCTAAAACTACCAGCCCACTCTTTAACAACATCAACTCTATTGATACATATGTTTGTTACACACGAATAATCACCGATCACTGACACTACTTTTTTTGCCTTAGCAGCGACTAGTTTCCCTCCCTTATACGCGCTCTAGCTCTTTACTCTTCTCGCTTGTCTCTTCTTTCGTCTCTTCACCTCCCTTCTTCTCTTCCTTTTTTTTGGGACTTAAGCCGCTGATATACATACCTTCCATACGTCACTTTATAATAAAAAAATAATTCCGGAGCGTTTCCAGAGTTTTTACCAAAAAAGTTGCTAGAAAAAAATTAACCAAAAAGGTTTGTAGACCAGGAAATACCGAAAACAATTACCAAAAAAACTACCAACAAAATCGCTTCGAAAATAGATAAGAAAGGGTTTGTGTATGGGAGGAATACCGGCAACAACTACCAATATAACCAATAAAAGTCGCTTACAAAATAAAAAAAATAAGATAGGGTTTGTATACGGGGGAATACCGGAAATAATTACCAAAAACAATAAACTACGTTAAAACGGGATAATGGCTTAACTCATTCCAAGATTATTATCGTACAACCACGAAGCACAAGTTCCTCAGTGGACACCGAGGAAACCTGTGCGTCGAAGAATTTGGATGAGGCAATGCGCCTCCAGTCCGATAAAAGACAAAAGTGGACACGAGAGGTAAGAGGAGAGAGACTACAAAGGACTGCAGAAGGCAGAAGCGGCGCACCCCGCCTGGCCAACTCATCAGCCCTGTCGTTGCCTGGAAGAAATGAGTGTCTAGGGCTCATTATAGCCTGATAGTAAAAAAAAAGAAGGCAGTTTCTGCCAGATGTGCTAGAAAGTTTGAGGTAAAAGGAAAAATTGTGGACGGACAATGTGTTGAGGACAGAGCGAGAGTCTAAGAGGAAAAGAAGTAACAGACTTGTTGGTGCTGCCGAGACCAGTCAAGAGCTTGCAGAATGTCGCAGGCTTCAGCGGAAAAGCTTGAACATACTGGGCCTGCCGAAAAGAAAAGGGTGTCCTCAGTGTCACAAAGTGAGCGGTTGGAAAGGACGCCGCCTTTGCCAAAAGCAAATGGAACCTCTCAGCCGGCGACGCCGGCAGAGCTTGGCTAGTCTTTCCTCAAATTGCTAGTTGATAAAAATGAGAAAAAATGTAAAGGCGTCTTTGGATGTAGCATAATGGTGTAGCATAATGGTGTAGCATCGCAGCGTTTTAGAACGATCATAGACCGGCGCTAGGGGCCATTTAATCTTGCACAAACGTTAACATATAAACGTGGCTTACGTTTGCGTTTGCAGGCAATTTTTTGTATTAAGCTTTAGTAAGCATGTTCTGGGTAAGTGGATTTGTGAGTAACGGGGAAGGAGAAATGGAGGAAAAAACACCGCAAGTGCTCTCATTTATGACAGGTAGTTGCGACCTGCTTTTCCAGGTCACGTTGCCACTGCAAACGCAACGGCGAAAGATAGGACCAAATTAGGTGACTTCGAAGTCGGCAGTCTATGGATTGAGCGCTCTGAGAGTTTCGCTGCATGCGTCATGGCCGGGTGGAGCACATTTGCTTTCAAGCTTTGCTCGTCATGTTCAAACTGTGGCTTGTATCGAATGCACTGACATGCGTGAGTGGCTGCTGACTTTAATGCCCTAACGCCAGTTAGCAGGCTCCCAAACTCTCAGTTTATTTTTCTTTCTATGCGCTAAACAAATCCTTATCATTAAGCTTTTCTTGAGGTTGGGGCTCCGTACTTTGAATAATCAAGTTGTTTGTTACAGTTGCGTAACACTGCGAGCAAATCTATTGATGGTAAATCTGATGACAAGGAAGCTAGCGGTAGGAAGAGAGGGTAAGTGTCATTCTAACTGTAAGGGATAGACATTGTGAAGTAGTGTAGCCGCCGCGGTGGAGTGGTAATTGTTCGGGCTTTGGGGTTCAAAATTTTATATAAGCATCATTGCTGTTAGTCAGGAAGGGCATCCGGAATTTAAAGGGCTACGCTCCTCTAGCAAAAAGTCTGGTTCGAAAGCGAGTGTGTTGTGGTAGACATACATTGAATTAACACATCTGAGCCTGCGAAACGCGGTAAAAAATAACGTTAAATTATCATCTACATGACCTAGTTATTCTGGTATGCGTCATTTTAATTTTATCAAACGTTTGTAAAGTTCTCTTGATGTACTACTAACTGCTCAAATAATGTTTTCGCCAAGCAGTATTGGTAAATAAGGTTACCTGAATGATATTATTTTGGTTTATTCACGACATGGTGCATTTTCATCAGACACAATTTTCTCTCAGTGATCTTAATTTAGCCAGTGTGCAGGTACAGTAAGTGCACAAGCGTTTTATTTTTAATTTGTAACGCATGGGGTTTGATGTTGCATATTTTGTGCTGTATTTATTGCTGACCTAAAGTGGCTCATTGATTATGTGAAAGTTGTTTTATAGTTTGTCAACAAAAGATGGTGATGATGAAGATTTGTCCGTGGAGGAGAGAGAGAAGAGGGAGAAGGAGCGGAGGATGGCCAACAACGCACGAGAGAGGCTTCGCGTCCGTGATATTAATGAAGCGTTCAAGGAACTAGGTCACATGGTGCAGATTCATATGAACCAAGATAAACCTCAAACCAAGCTGACAATTCTCCATCATGCAGTGCAGGTTATCCTGAGATTGGAGCATGAAGTGAGAGGTAAGTACGACAAGATCTTCTGGACAAATGTTGAATCTAATATTTTTGTCTTCACTTTGCAACTTTTCGTCGACGCTGTGGTATAATGCTTAAGAGCATCCGCTTCGCAGTCCATAGGCATGGGTTCAATTCCCTTGTCGAGTCGCATCGAAGACTTCAAAATCGGTGTTCGCAGCGTACCCGCTTGACGCTAAGCACGACTAGGATGGTGTGGACAACAAGCCGACAATTTCGTGTGTTGTATCCTTGGATAAGGCAGTGAACAATCGTCCATTGTTATGCGACCGACAGCTGGTGTGGTCGAGCAGTCTGCCCGTCGCGAAAGCCCAATCCAACTTAAGATTGGTAAACAAAGCACGAGTTAAAGCTTTAGTTATCGACCATTTCATTGTACTCTTTTACGAAGAATAAGTGAAAACTATTAACGTTTTTGTGTAGCTCTTTTCAGGAGTTATCGCTAGAATGAAGCCTAGTGTTGATGGCGAGGTATTTATAGCGAATGAAGCTGGTGAAAATGTAGGAACGTTCTGATTGGTAGGCAACCAGACGTTTCGTCGAGTCCAAATCAATGACGTAATTTTAGTGTGTAGACGAATTCTTTCTGGCGACACAGCTCTGGTTTTAGCATTTTGATTAAAGTTGCTTCCAAGGTAGATAAATGAAAAAGTGTTCTTCCTTTAGCCAAAATAGAAAATTGGTTGTCACTGTAGTAAGAGGCGCATTTTTCATTGTTGAGGAGGTGTTGTCCAATTGCCGAAGTACTGGTATGGCTGGATTGAATTAAGGCACGATCTGGTTGAGCTTGATTTCTTATTGCTTTTGGTATGTGCTGTTTTATTCTATCCTGCAGTTTTTGAGATGTGCGGCCTACGTACCGACAATCACAGCGGTACAAGTATTGATAAACGACCATACTTCGTTGCTTGGTAGGCACATCTTTGCGGCCGTTGGAATGTCGTGCCTACCAAGCAACGAAGTATGGTCGTTTATCAATACTTGTACCGCTGTGATTGTCGGTACGTAGGCCGCACATCTCAAAGACTGCAGGATAGAATAAAACAGCACATACCAAAAGCAATAAGAAATCAAGCTCAACCAGATCGTGCCTTAATTCAATCCAGCCATACCAGTACTTCGGCAATTGGACAACACCTCCTCAACAATGAAAAATGCGCCTCTTACTACAGTGACAACCAATTTTCTATTTTGGCTAAAGGAAGAACACTTTTTCATTTATCTACCTTGGAAGCAACTTTAATCAAAATGCTAAAACCAGAGCTGTGTCGCCAGAAAGAATTCGTCTACACACTAAAATTACGTCATTGATTTGGACTCGACGAAACGTCTAGTTGTCTACCAATCAGAACGTTCCGAAATTTTCACCAGGCTTCATTCTTGCGATAACTCCTGAAGAGAGCTAGACGAAAACGTTAGAGTTTTCACTTATTCTTCGTAAAAGAGTACAATGAAATGGTCGATAACTAGAGCTTTATTGAAATTTTGTACCACTTCTCATCTTTTAAAGCATGAGTTTATATGCATGACTCGAAAAATGAAAGAACTAGCTTATATGAAGAGCAGTATTTTATGTTTTGTTGTGGGGAACAAAAGACCCAACGTGTTCTTTGTGGCATCAACGAGCGTAAATGAATGAGCTTTATTTCAAGCTCGCAGCACGATGTTCATTTCAAGTTATTATATTTAACTACATCCTCGCTTGTTCAATGCAGAGAGAAATCTAAATCCCAAAGCTGCGTGCATCAAAAAAAGGGAAGATGATAAAGCAGCAAGTAGCTCTTCTATGCAAGCGGGGACGTCTTCCGGAGCTGCAGGAGCCAGTCATTCTCAGGTGGGGGTCTGTCATAGCATGTTTTGAAGAAAAACAGAAGAAGCTTCTGACTTGTGAAACGTTTCTCCGCGTTGTACAGATTTCATATATGGTCCTGCGATGTTTCGATTCGAATCATTCTTTGATCATGTATCATGTGTTGTGTTGGCAATTGGTGTCACAAAAAATTGAATTGAAATTTAAAATTAATGGTACATCGTTACCTCTAAGCAATTTTGAGTGAATTTTTAGGAAAAATGTTCTGGCTCATATTTGCAATGAATTTTAATCCGCTGAACTCAAAAACGACGGTATTATTTTCATTTTCATTTAATTTGTAGATTTGTTGCTTTTCTAGCACTATTTTGAGAATAGGGCATTGAGGCAAGCTACTACCAGCTAGGAAGTTAAAAGTTGGAAAAATTACAGGAAGGGTGTGTGTGTGTGTGTTTACCCCTCTTCTTCCTTGGGATGGAGGTACGGCATGAACGGTAATTCAGGTTCATGCCGTCAACCTAATTGATATTAGGCTAGGGGAAGATGGCAGCCCATTTCGAACCAGTCTTGAGTGACTGGTAGCCCCACCTCCAACAAGGCGGACTGCCACTGGTGGTAGCCAAGGATCGTCTTACATGCTGGGTTAGCAACTTCACAATTGTAATCCGGTGAAGTACCGGTGGGGCCACCTGTCTGCCACATAAAGGTGGAGGCGTCCCGTTAAGTGCCTTGCCCAAGGACACAACAAGCAAGCTTGCCGGCTTGTTCTCCACACTATCCCTTTTTTATGCTGAGCGCCAAGCAGGGAAGCTGTGAATACCATTTTTAAAGTCTTTTGGTATGACTCGACTTAGGGAATGAACCCCAGGTCTACCGACTACAATGTGGACGCTCTAACCACTGCACCATCGCGCCGGTTTGCAGGAAGGGTCGATTTTTGTAATTACTTTCAATACATTGTAAACCATAAACTGCAACAAAAAACCATTTATTTAGAACATAAACAAGCTTTGAGGTCGTTTTTGCATACAAGGTAAAAGCCGTGCACAATGTAAGCAAAGCAATATCAAGCGATGTTATTTTTAAAGTTGTAATTCGATTACGCAACTGTCACCCTGTCCTGCATGCGCCAGCAATTTTTAATAGCTTATCGACAGTGGAAGGCAACAGAGACTTAACTTCGCCAATAAGTATACTACAAATACTGTAGTTAGTAAATCAACTTTTTCGGTCATTTTGAGAAAATTCAACCTTCTAGCAAATAGTTGCTTATTCCACTCTCAAGATTTAGCTGAAGGTGCAACCAATCTGCTAGTTGTTGTAAGAAGACGGAAAAAAGCGACGTCCTTTTTTTACTTCAGCGATAAGATTCACTCCAAATATGACCGCAACGTATTTTTTTGAAAAGTCACCCAAAATTACCGCACCCTATGATAAACGTGGTTGGTTCTTGCTCGAGCGCCTGGGACCACCGGAAGTAGCGCATGAAAGTGGTTTTATTGAATTATGTCCTGGCCGATGCGCCGACATTGTGCCTTGCTCGAGAAACTGTGGCTTTAAAAAGGAGATTATAATAACTTTGCCTGTGACTTAGCAACCATGCCGGCATCCTCCTGCTGCTGGTTCTGCAACTCACCCTAGTGGTACCACTTCTTTCCCTCATGCCACTTACCACCACCAATCTTCGTTGAACGCAGTGGAGCCAGCTTCCGTGAGCAGGGTGGAACATAGCTACCAACATCCTCCAATCAAGCATTACTCGAGACCAGGTATGTTAGAACTTATTTTGTAATAACTTTATTGACTTAAACAATGAATGAGTATTTATAGTGAGTTACTGACAGTGAATAGAACTTGTCTTTTCCTGCCGACTAGTCGAAGGAGACACTTCGTCTCCTTGTGCTCATAGATATGGCCCGGGAACGGTTATCAACCGAGCTGCCCAAGCTCATGTGTGACAGACAACGAGCTGTAAAAGGCTCTGGTCAAAGTATGATAGATGCTGACAGGCCTTTTTCGATCTGTAAGATATCTTCAGCGCAACTACCTTATGGGGAAACTACAGAGACCATAGCCTGTGAACGGCTATTGATGATAGCCGTTCCCGGGCTGTCTATGAGCACAAGCAGACGAAATGTTTCCTATTGTTGTTCGGCTAAGAAGGACAAGTTATGTTTACTGTTTATAACTGCCCTAGCCACGCAGAGTAGTTTTCCATGTACTCCTACTCGGAGCGGGAAATACACGGTAAATTCGAAAACATTTTTTTTGTGTTAATTTGCTAAGGTACCAAAAATAAATGTTTTGAGATTACAAATGTAGCTTCCATGTGTGGTCTTTTCATGACGTAGTTGCCCTGAAGAAATCTTCTAGATCGAAACTGGCCGGTCAGCATCTGTCGTACTTGGCTAGTGTGTTACTATCGCTGTTTCACTGCTTGCCTTTGAAATTGTGATTCGTAGAAAGGTTGCGATTGCGTTTCCCACCCGAAGCCAGTTTTTAATAATGCTACCTTGAAGTGGTGTAGGATAGTTTGTAGGAAAAGCCGGCAAGTTTGCTTTTTGTGTCTTTGGGGAAAAGCACTCAACGAACTTCCTCCATCTTTATGTGCCAGACAGTGGGTAAAGTCGAGCCGTGTACCCGTCGTGGTCACACAGTCTAACTAAGACATGGAAGCAGAGGATGAGCTCTTACGTATAGAAAAAAAGGGGCTGGTCGTCATTGACGGTTGGATCCCTGTTTCGAATGGATAACTCTCTCATCACGCTATTAATTTACACATGCATTAACTTGTCGTACGTATAAAGTTGTTTCTTGTTCAGGTGAAATGATGACATCAGATCGTTCTGTAGTATACGGAGACGAGCAATATATGATGCCACTCAACAATATTGATTCCACTTACCCTCCAACTGGGGGAATGGGGGGAAATTTGCACTCCTAACCTACTGCTCCTAATTTTGAAGCATTATCTGCAGCGTTTGCGGCAGCTAGAGGACGTGCGTCGATCCGGTTCTCTTGTTGCAATAAACTTTTTTCTACTTCAAAGTTTTTTGTAATACTTTTCTATCAGTCGGCCTTCTTTGCTAGTTTTTGAATGAAAGCAATTTTTCGATGATTTCTATACGAATTGTGGTGAAGTGCCAAACCTGAGCCGGTCGAAGTAGTCCGGCGTGTTTGTAGCAACATGTTCTTGGCTGCAGTAGTTACTGACGTGTTTCTCTTCTATTAGAAATAACGCCGTGTTTTTTTTGTGTGTGTGCGTGCGTGTGTTTTTTTTGGTGCGCTGTGGTGGATTTTGCCAAGTTGAAATCGTCGGTGCTCAATAGAATGTTACCTAGTTTGGTTGATAGCGTGGACACTGCTGATTGGTTGATAGCTGCCAACGTAATACATTGTAGTTACTGGTTGATCAAGTATGTTTTTTACTCAACATTTCTGTCTCGTCACTTCATCAGCGGAGCGTTTTAACCTGGACTTCTTACCCGCTCCTAATTTTTACTCTTATAAATTTTTAGACGCAGCTTAAAAATATCACACAAAGTTTTATGTCGTTTGATTAAAGCATTTTTTGCACAAGAATCAAAGATTGCGTTTTCAAGGGAGCATGATTTGGATAGCCGTGTGCCAGTTCTCTGCAGTTGTATTATCTCACTGTTTTAAATATAGTTGCTGGTTGTTCTATCAAATGAACTAATCAGCTGTGCTGTTGCAAGAGGTGCTTTTCACAACACCGTCCTTTTTAATCATTTTTCTGGCGTATATATTTTTACTATCTTTCATCATCACTGCTTTTTGATAAATGGAATGTTTATTGTTGTAGAAGCACGAACCATGTTAGTTAACAGTAGTCAAGGTCATATTAAGAAATTAGTGTCGGAGAGAACAAATCAACAGATACTAATACTCTTGTGAGAAAGATGTCTCCAGGTGTCAATACGAATAAAATACACAAGAAATGAATACAAATTCTGTTGTAATAAACGTTTTTCATCTGTTGAGGAATTCTTTCTTTAATGCGGCCTTTACTCTTTACAGCTGATTACCACAATATATGTGCCGACCGATAGATAAAGCAAAATTATTGGCGTATTTTACGAGCGTAACAAATTATTTCTCGTGTTGGTTTCGTTTCCTTGTCTACAAAAATTGCACAAGGAAAGCTGAACCAGATGACGTGATGGCAATGCGCGGTTGTTTGTTGATCATGTTACTGGTCGCTTGCCTCTACATGAATTTGCATTCCTCCGCGAATCTGCAAATGTTTGTACAGTGCTACGGTTGATCATGAGCGAACCAATATGTTATTGACTTTTGCAAATAAATGTTGAACTTTTTTTGAGATAAATAGCTATCGCATGCCTTATCAGCATGGCACCTAGCTATGGTAGTGTCTGGTGTAGGAGTTGCCTTTGCTTGCAATACCTTATTAATTAACTGCTGGTATTCACTTACGGATAGACCAAGTAGCCGCCGGTGTCGTCCGCATGGCCCTCCTCAGTGATGTTGGGGTTTAAAATACTTTTCTGCCCCATGTCTTCATGCAAGCAGCGGTTGTGAGAACACTAATCAAAAGTTTATTTTTTTTCTCCACAACCAAATGTACTATGAAAGGGAACTGATTACTTTGGCTATAAACATACAACTTCTATTACCGTCAATCTGATTTTTGTATCCCTTTATATCAGTAATGCAATTACTATTAAATAGGGCCGAAGCAGCGATCGTTTGTACAACTACAAAAATTGGTTATTGAGTAGAAGGTCTATTTCACGAGTTTGCATGCACCAAGCTCATCGCTACACCTTTGGGCTATGAGCGTTGTACCTTTATACGTCTACTCAAGGAGACTTTGCCTCTCTTAGTTATTAAACCTCATCCCGGTAGGCCTATTAAATTATTTTTAAGTAAAAGTGCCTACCTAGCTATGTGGTTTCCCAAGGAGATTTTGTTTTTTTAAATATCCCATATCATAGGTCATCTATGCAAATTCCAATTTTTTACCTACTAGCATTTAATGCTTGTCTGATGTTCTTCGTCGTTTGAGCTATTCGTTCTGAGCATTATGCAGGAAGATTTATACACACTGCGTGAGCGCTCATGCTCTGTTAGCGAGTATTCAATTAGACTGGGCCACCACGACGGGTAGACTGCTTGGCCTCACCACCTGTCTGCCACGTATAGATGAAGGCATCCCAATAAGTGCCTTGCCCAAGGACACACCAAGCAGGGAAGCTGTAAATAATTTTTTTTTAAGTCTTTTGGTATGACTCAACTTGGAAAATAAATCCCAGGTCTACCATCTGCGAAGCGGACGCAACGAAATTATAATACTTCTAGTGACACTAGCTAGGGATTCTAGTGCACCAATCAACACCCATCTCCACGTGATGGTGCGTTCCCCGACCTCGTCTGGGTTGCGTGGAAATGGCTGTTGCCTTCCCAAGGATCTCAAGCTCTCCCCTAATACAAACTATTTTTTCGCCATGCTGCCATCTAAACGACCGCAGAAGGACAGCACGCAGCTTCTTTAAAATCGGTCGATGTTTTTTTCTCTGCCCGTATTCTTATTCTCCTGGCTCCATGTTTCTCTGTTCAGCGTGCGCTGGTAATGTGACCTGGAGGGGTAGGTCAATGTAATGTTGCAACGGCGTGACGTGCCTTTTGGTCATATCAAGCACCGATTTAAAGGTGGTGCAAAATTAATTATTGAAGTGATTTTGGCGAACTTATGACTTCATCATCAAGTCTATGATGGCGCGTCTGTATTGGCAGAACAGCGTGAAGGAGTTTAACGTCTTTTGTAGGAACGAGAAAACCGAAAGATTTTTTATGTGCACTACCTGAACCATCAATCGCACCATGTAGTGGTTCATGTGATGTCGGTTAAACAAGCGATCAAAGATTTTTTGCACGATTGTAGTGGTCTTCAAAATTCTATTCGCAAACCCACAGTTGCACTTCACTACAATGGTAAAAAGTTAAAACACCTGCTTGAGCAGAGGTGGACTGGTCATCTTTCTACAGTAACAGCTGTTCTCATTTCTTTTCAACATATAACATCGCTTCTCTAAGCAATGGGTACATCAAGGGCACATAAGGCAGAAACACGAATAGAGGCATTAGGATTTCTTCGAGAGGTGTAAGAACAAAGTTTCTTGTTCATTGCAAAGATGCTTTACAAGGTGTGTATTACTATATAATCATTCTTATTGTCTCAGTGCCAAGTAATTTGTTGATGGTGACAATTGAATTTATGAGCTGGTGCTGCATTTGTCCGACTTGTTATGCTGCTGGGCCACCATAACTGCGAGTAGACTGCTTGGCTCCGACATTAAAATAGAAGTACCGGTAATTAAATCGTTTGCCTCAGACCTTCGGAGAAGCTCGTATCACAACCCATTTCAATGTTATGACCAGCGTGATAGCTTATAGTATTAAATATATATAATATTTCGGGGCTATGAATGGTTTCGGGTCTATCTGCTTCACAGACCTGAATGCATTTCCTCTGATGGGACTTGAAAAGACTGTGTTCACAGTTTCCCTGCTTGGCGCTTGTCACGAATAAGGAAATTTGCCTTTTAAGAGTTGTTTTCATATTTGTGTAAAGCGCTGCTTCATTTGTTCGCTTGGCTGCTGACTGAGAAAAGACCCTTTTTTCCTCGCAAGTCGATTGCTGTGTACGCCTTTTATTACGTCAAACTCGTTATTACGACATAGTAAAATTCCAGATCGGTCTAGTGATTCTACCTTCTTCGAAGAATTTCGATAAACAATTAGCATAACTTGAAATGCTTTTTTTCTTTTGTTCACGTGATTTCGTTCTAGCGTGTCTAGATTGTTTCGTCAAATTTATATACAGGGTGGCCGAAAAGTCCCAGGACACTCTATTTTTAATAATTTAATGCTGTTAAATATGATTGTTTTAATATTCTAATGTTGTTAAAACAATTTATTTGATTTATTTTTTCAGGTTATTTAGGTTATTTCAGGTCATGACTGACATCAGTGTATTTACTGTTTTAATATTCTAATGTTGTTAAAACAATTTATTTGATTTATTTTTTCAGGTTATTTAGGTTATTTCAGGTCATGACTGACATCAGTGTATTTACTGTTGAGGAGCGCTTAATTGCTGCTGTTTGGGTTCACGACCGCATCAGGAATGACATGACTATGGAAGATATTCGAAGTGCTTTCACAGAAAGATTTGGAAAGCCCGCGCCATCAAGAAGTAATCTGTATCTGTGGGAGAAGAAAGTTTTTGAAACAGGTAGCGTTCTGGATCAGGCAAGAAGTGGCAGGCCTGAAACACGAAAGGAAACGTGTGCTGGTGTTCAAGAATCACTGCAACAGTCCCCCAAGAAATCCACCAGAAAACGTTCTGCTGAACTTGGAATACCAAGGGCTACCATGATGGATTATATGAAAAAGGACTTGGGACTAAAAAAGGACTAAAAAAAGACCCAAAATACATGCATAGTGTCCTGGGACTTTTCGGCCACCCTGTATAAGGCGACGGGATTTTCTTTGGCCAGAGAGAGCCCGAAGAGAGAGCGGAAGAGAGAAAAAAGATTGGTTTGGCGGATTAAGGAAGGGCCATTGTTTTTTTGCGATAAATTACTGTGGATTTCGTTGACGTGGAGAGTTATTGAACAGTTGTTGGTGGACTTATTTTGCGGTCTTTCTTGATTGTGTGGTAAAGTGATTAATTTTGGAATCGTTGAGCGAAGAAGTTTTGAAGTCGTGAAGTACCATTTCTGTGAATACATTATTTTGTTATTAAAGTGGTTTGAGGTGTTTTAGTGGAAGCCAATCTTTTCCAAGTTTTTATTAAGTTGTAGCCAGGCCTAATTATCTGAGCGATTATCACACGTCGCCTCAATTTTAAAAGAAATTTGAAATTGAGATAGAACCGAAAGTTCTATTAATAATATTATCGTATATTAAAAACGCGACAGCGCTCATCACGACAAAGGTAGTGTGGGAACAAGCCCGCAATTTCGAATGGCATTGTTTGGCAAAGGAACTGATGCCTCCATATTTACAGCAGCAGGCAGATAATGGGGCCAAGCAGACTACCTAGAGTGGTGTCCTGCCAAACAAAGGACTAGTAAAAACCACTAAACAGTTCATATAGATGTGGCAAAAACAAATTATCTAGCTCATACCAAGAGATTAAAACGTCTTTTTTGAGCTTAAATCTAATTGGCATTTTGCCTTTCTTCACCAAACATTGAATAATGCAATATTTTGAACGTAAATATTGTAAGCAAATTACCGTTTGCGTAATGCAAAAAATAATTATTTGCAAGAATATTTTTATTATGTTACGTATAGTGCAAATTGATATCGTGTCCAGAAAGCGAGGATTGGCAGAAAATGTTTTTAAATTGCTCCACGCATCGATTTGCCTTTTGGTTGTCCGTAGCCACAGACCGGACGCTCCTAGTGTTTGGTTATTTTCTTTAACTTTACTGTTCTACAATCGCAGATGATGTCTCTGTTTCAAGGACAGCCTCAGGTCACCAGTTTGCTACGTAAATGTGAAAGGCAGTGATTGAATGTGCGTCGGCATTATGGATTACCCGTTGGTGCTGTTTGGAAGCTGGTTAATAAAACATTAATTTACAGGTTTATACCCAAACAGAAGTATTTGTGTTATTGTGGTCTTAAAGAGACCTAACGTGTATCACCTAGTGAGGCCAAGCAGTTTTGTTAAAAGACTGCAAAATAGAACCACTGAGGGAATGCCGTTAAGAAACGAGTAATTTTTACATTGCATTTTGTAGGTTCTAAGTTTGTTTGCTTCAGCCAACAATGTTCTTCAAGCTGAAAATACTGATGACTTGTCGACTGCGATGACACTTGTTGCCACGTGTGTTGAAAACGTTCACAATCTTCGAATAGAATAGAAATTTTGTGATATATGGGATGAGGGCGACACTCAAATTGATGCTCATTCTAGACGAACATGACCTGGTAATACTTTGCTACAAGGCTATGTAGTCGAAGAAACAACTGCAAATAATGAAATGAACAAAGACGAAATGCGGAGATTATTTTATGGAACATTGGATCAAGTCATCAATGAAATAGACATGCGTTTTAGTTATCAAAATACAAAACTATATGGTGCTTGCTATCCCTACTCTTCAACCTGAAAATAGCAACTTTTTGGATGAGAAGATGGTGCAGCCTCTTTTGGATTTGGTAGACCGCACAAGTGTGGAAGCAGAATTTGAAGTTACTTAGTTCAATGGCGATGAGAAGACAAAGCCGACAACAACCAAACTCCTTTCTGAACAGTGTGAACCACTTCAAGCGATGCCTACTGTACATTTTGCATTAAAATTAGGAGTCACTCTCAGAGCCTCTACCGCAAAATGTGAGAATTCGTTTTCAGTTCTGAAAGCTATCATTCGAGATCGCAGGCAATCAATGAAGCTCGCTCGCAAAGCCCATCTTGCTTTTGAAAGCTACTTTACAAAAAAACTAAAAACTGATTGGAAAGAGAGCGTCTTTCGTCAGTTCAGTAAATCGTAGACTGCAGCTTTTTCAGTTAAACTTGGTGGATTTATTTAATTAAGTAGTCACACACGAACAATAAGGAAGCACCAGACCGGTTTTGCTATTATTGGGGCTCTTCAGTGGCGCGTATCCTACTAGCAGGGAACTAAACCTTCGGGATGTAGACCCTCTATCTATGGTAAGTGCCACTCGACCACCTGGATGGACTCTGTTGCTAATGCTATAGCTGCTTTTGTAGGTGAGTGACCGGATTTCCTGGTTTTGCCACTTGTGGAGTGCATAGCATCTACTATGCTGTAACTCCACAGCAGCACCTCAAGACCAAGACTTCACCGCAACAAGATGTAAGCATCACGCTATGCCGGTACATTGAAGGGCGGAACGAAGAACCATAAAGATAGAGTGAGGATTCTTACGAAAATTCCTATCAGCTGATTCTTTATGATCTATTGATTTACTTTATTTCAAACTTTTCCGTGTTCTTTGTTTCACAGTATTGGTTCGGCACTTCTGTGTTTTTTCTTAAAAAATTCGTTATTTTAGTGTTCGACAATGTTCTTTTTTACTCATTTAATCGTGATTCAGTGGTTACCAACAGTACAACAATATGTATCTTGATGCGTCATATACTTGACTAACATTACCTACTCGCATATTAGCAGTATATTGAATTTTTTCATACCGTTAGTTCGGTGGTTTAAGTTTCAAACACAATTTCACATTCCAAGTTTACACCATTAAACTCATCAAGTCATCAATTGTGGCAAAACGCTCAAGTTACATTTTATTATAAATTTATTTAATCATCAACACACGATCAATTATATCTACATTAAGATCATGAAAATTCGCTTCGTGTGCAATTCAAAACATTCTATACCCCATAATGTCCTTTTTTAAACAAAAATAAAGAATTTTCAAAATTGCACAAGACTTGCAGCCATACAAATCAATTAAATTCAGTTCATTTTAGTACCCCCTCACTTTCGGCTTTTGCCCCACCACTTCGTTTGCTCTGGTAACGGCACTGACCTCCTCCAAGTGGGTCCATTTGAGGTGCTCACTAGTCTCCTCCTCTGAATTTAAATCTCTAGGCAGCTCTCCTTGCTGCATCCCTGCTTTTTCTGGAAGTCCCACACCTACCAACACTACATCTTCCTCTTCGGACTCCTCCTGCTTGTATATCTGCACTGTTCAACCTGGTCCATCTGGACCCCCTCTGCCAATGCGGGGCTCCCGTCCCATCCTCGTATACAAACATCCTGCCCTCCTCCGCCCACTTCATATCCCCTCCCTCTGCACCTTTCCTCCCCCTCATGTTTCTCGCTGTTCTCCTATACCTCCTGCTATCTCATCCTCCCCCAACTCGCTCAGGGTTCTTCAATGGAAAGCCGGAGGTCGTAGAGGCCGGAGCGCGAAACTACTGCACTTTATCTTGACACATCCTGTGGATCTTATCTGTATCCAGGAATCCAATCTTAATTCATTTTCCTCTTTTCGGGACCCTGGATACTCTGTTTTTCGATCAGATCGCACTTACTCTTGGTCTGGCATCCTTACTACCAATAACCCGCACGCTATCGATGACGTGATTATTTTCGTCAGGCAGGGCCTATCCTTCTCTGTGTTTTCTATCTCCCTGTCTTTCTCTTTGCTTGACCCCTAGTCTGACTATGTAGGGATCAACATCTCACTACACAACTCGCTCTTTTTCTTTAATGCTTATGCTCCCCCTATTCGCTCTTCTTTGACGGATAGCAGAACCGACTCCTTTTTTTCCTCCAGAAATCTCTTCATTTTAATGGACTTCAACTACCATCACCCCTCTAGGAATCAAAATATTCTTCTGACCCTCGTGAGGAGAAAGCAGGCGATTGGGTCATCTCTGACCTATATGAACTCTAAATGACCCTGACACGTCAACTCTTCTCCATCGCTTCTCTGGCAGTCGCTCCTCTCCTGACATCTCCTTTGCTCCCTCCTCTTTTTCTCCTGGGATGTGATTCGGGACTTGGGCTCTGATCATCTATCAATTCTACTAACTGCCTCTCTTCCTCCGCTTTTCCGCCCCAACGTACGCTCCCCCCTCCTTCAATTTTCAGAAAGCTCGTAGGGTAACTTTGCTATTACTTCTTTTCTCACTGTCCTTCTGCAGAGAAATACTCTTCTTTTTCTCTTTCCTCTGCTGTTGCTTTTCTTAATTCTCTGGCACTAACTGTGGCCAAATTTTTCATTCCTTTTGCCCGCGTTAAACGCCAACCTTAAGCTTGGTGGTCTCCTGGAGTGGAAGAAGCGGCAAGCGAAAGACTTAAAGCTTTTAATATGACTCATGAGGTGATGAAAATCATCAAGCTTACATGTTTGCTTTTCAACATGCCTCATCTGTCATCGCCAAGACTGAAGCATGGCAGGCGACAAGCTTATCTTTCTATGCTAAATCTGAGTATTTTCTCGTTCGTTCTGTCGCTGGCTCTTCTTCCTCCTCTCCTAACTTCCCCAACTGTTCCTCTCCCAGGCAGTCGGCTGCGGTCTTCGCCGACTGCCTGAGATCTCATTTTTCCGTTTACCAGCCAAAGGCCTTGCGTAACAGAGCCAGTGACCACCTGTTGGAGTCTTGCCAAGCCACGTGCACTGAGGAGTCTCATTCCTCTTTATGCTTCCCCTTCTTCCCCTGATATATTTTTTGCAGCTGCCACGAACCTTTCCTCGTTCACTACCATTGGCCCAGACAAAGCCGTCTATCCCATGCTAAAGCACCCTCCTCGCTCTGGCATGAATTTACTTCTGCACATTTTCAATCTCTTTTTCCTTTCATTTGAAAGACATCTTCTATTATTCTCATCCATAAGATGGGAAAGCCTCTCGACTCTTCAAATTCCTTCCGGCCTATTTCTCTCACCTCCTGCATTTTTAAGCTTTTTGAACGCATTATTCCATCACGTCTAATCTTCTTTCTGGAATCTAATTCCTTTCTCTCTCCGCGCCAGGTCGGTTTCCGCCCTGGACGGTCTACCGTCGATTCAATTCAGTTTCTTTCTCCGTTCAATTTAGATGGGTTTAACAAACCTAAGCCGGGCTCTCGGAGGATTGTTGCTACGATCTACTTCTCTACGCCTTTCTACTCTGTCTGGCATCCTGCCCTTTTCCACAAACTTATTTCGGCTGGCCTTTCTCCTTGTTTTGCTCGTTGGACTCAATTTTTCCTTTTTGACCGGTGCGCTTGTTTGGTTTTTCAAAATCACAAAAGTCGCTCCTTTCGAGTTCGCCGAGGTGTTCCGCAAGGATCCGTTCTTAGCCCTGTACGTTTCTCTCTTTCCATCAATAATTTTCTCGCTTTGCCTTTTTCCGTCAGCTGCTCTCTTCGTGCTGACGAACTGGCCATTTGGTCCTCGGTCCCTGCTGCTGTAAAGGCTACACAAGGAGCCCTGATTCAACTGGAGCGCTGGCCTGAGTACTAGTGTCTTCCTCTGAATCCGAGCAACTGTGAGGCCTCTTTCTTCTCAATGGATCCCCATCTAACTAAATTCCAGGCCAACGTGATCCTCTTATTCAACTCCCCTCTCCGCTTTAATCCCACTTTAACTTTTCCTGGGGTTACCTACGACCGCACTCTTTTCTTTTTTAAACATGTATTTTTGCGGAAGGCTAAGTTTTTCCCTCATCTCAAATCCTTTCGCTGTATCTCTGCTTCCTCATGGGGCCCCTCTAAGGAGTCTCTCTCTCTCTCTCTCTCACTCCTGTGTAAAGGTTTTCTTTGGCCCGTTCTGACGTATGCTTCACCCGGAGGATTTCCTTTCCTTTGTACAACCAACGTTACTATATTGGAACACCTTCAACGAGCGGCTAGTTGCGCAATCACCGGCTGCCGAGTGATTTGAGCAACTAGCCGTCTTTCCCTGACCCACTTTTCCTCTCCAAGGCGTCTTTACCTACCCTACGAGTTACTCCGACTCACTTCGCCCTGTCTTATCAGCGGGCCTTTGATTTTCCAATTTCTTTTCCTATTTCAGGTTTGGCCAGGCTTCGAATGAAACCAAGACTCCCCAGTTTCTCCTGAAGAGCTTTTACGTTCACTCACCCGCTCAAGCTTTCTCCTAGTTCTTTTAGAAAAGATCTTTTTGTTTGCCCTGTTTGTCTTTTTTGGAACCCGCCATTCTTCAGAGAGCAGCTCACTCTTTTCACTCCATGCTCCTGCTCTGATTGCACTTCTTCTCAATGAGGGGCGTATCTCGCTCAACTTGATTTTCTCTTACCTCACGATCTCGTAATCTGGACGAATAGCTCTGTTTCATTTGCTTTTGGCAAAGGCGGCCTCCTTTCCAACTGCTTACTTTGTGGCACTGAGGCCACTCTTTCCTTTTCCGTAGGCCTTTATATTTTCTCAAAAACTACTGATTGTAGAAAAGCGATAAAAAGCTTTTTTGGGGACATACAAACAAGGTGTTTTTGATAAGAAAACTTCTACAACGATTTAATATCAATTGACAATGCAACAAAAAACAAAAGAGTTACCGGTAATCATTTTATGCATTCTATGCATACTTTTTCGCTTTTTCCATCGAAGCATAAAACTCGCTTTATGATGTCATAATTCTTTTTGGTACCACAGCAGTGAAAAAACGAAGCAGGCAGTTGTGTAAACTGTTTATTTACTACGAATTATAGGAGCTGGTGTTAGCCTGTTTAAGATATTATTTTTAATTAATTGATATTAAGGCATATAGGCTAACTGCTATCAGTTGAATAAAATACCACTTCCACGACCGGTTTCGTTCCTATTAGAACTCGTCAGGTGGACTCAGGTATTGAACCGACGATCACATGAATTGCTTCATGCGGTTTATGCCACTCCGCCATCGGCGTGGTTATATAACACCGGTGCGGTTATATATTATATAACGGTGTGGTTATATAACATCATATAACACCAGCTCCTATAATTCGTATTATAACGTAATAAAGGCACTGGCTTGGCTGGGAATTAAAAGCATATATCGCATCAAGCTCACTGGAGTGAGCGTGCACCATATATAAGCTTAAAATTAACAGCATCAGTTGCAAGGACCGATGGCGGAGTGGCATAAACCGCATGAAGCAATTCATGTGACCGTCGGTTCAATACCTGAGTCCACCTGACGAGTTCTAATAGGAACGAAACCGGTCGTAGAAGTGGTATGTTTTATTCAACTGATTGCAGTTAGCCTATATGCCTTAATATCAATTAATTAAAAATAATGTTTATGTACTGTTATTTCGAAACCAAACAAATGATATGCGGCCTGATAAAGAAGAATCATGTATTACACTACTAACGTAGCCATAGTTGAACAATCGTATTTTCTAGTAATGGAATGGCTAGGTGCAACACTTTTGTACAGTGGTGTCGCAAGCCTGTTTGATCTTAATCTGTAAAACATTTCAATTAAATGTAGCAAAGATGAATAAATTGACAATTTTCTACATTAAATCTTACTGGAATAAATAACCTGGTTCATGGATAATACTCTTTAGCCATAACCAAACCTATTGAAATTGTTTGACTGTAAGTGCGAGACTTTGGCTTAGTTTGCACTGCCATTAGATGGGATTATGTCACGATCTAGCAATATACGCACAGCCAGAGATGTTGGGTCATACGAAGTGGCACACATTAAATGCTGTGAAATGATTGCCTGTTTCAATTGTAAGCAAGTCAGACAGTCCTTAAGTAGCCTACATGCAACAAACAGAGAAAATAAGTCGTTGTAAGGGACTTCAAATACTGGAAAAATATACGCTACCTCCCCTGATATTTATCTATTTAATTCCAGTTTCAGTTTCAGTTTACTATTTGGTTCGTCTGTAAAGACGCGGATGCAATACAAAACAACAATGAAATATGAAGATGCGCACACAAAAACAAAAGTATTTACAGACCAGGAAATATTGAAAAAACCGCCAAGTTGTCAAGTCAGGTATCTCCTGAGAATATCTTACATAAGCAGACATGTGCAATTTTCAGAGTTAATAAAAAACTGAAAAGAGAAAAAAGGTAAAAAAGTACAAAAACAAACAAAGGAGATATTTGTTGGATGAAACCAAAAGTCTTTTCGACCATACAAAAAAACAGCTGCGGTAACAACAAACCATGATTTTACCTGGCAATAAAAGGTACGATCCGAATCAAGAGATTTAAGATAAATCAAGAGCAAGCTCTAATCATCATACTTTTCCAGAAGTTTTCTTTTGAAATGTTTTTTAAAGGACAGCCGGCCAAGACTTTTTAAATCGGGGTCTAGTTTAGACCAAAGCTTAACTCCAGCAAATGACAGCATTTTGTGACCGTAGCAAGTATTTACTCGGGGTAAGTGGAATTTATTGATGGTATGTTTGGTATAATGTTTATGAACAGAACTGAGTTTTATAAAGTCCTTATCAATTTTTTGTGGGATGTTACCATTAAATGTCTGATACATGAACTTTCCTAATTCCAATTGATAAATATCATCAATTTTCAAAAGATTAAGCGCTTTGAATATAGGTGATACGTGACAGAATTTTTTTGCGAAAGTAATAGTTTTAATCATTTTATTCACGCGAGTAGACAAAGCTCCTAGCTTATTTTTTTTAGCTGAACCCCAAGTTAAAATGCCATATTGTAATTTAGACTAAATAAAGGAGTAAAAAAGAGTAATCATTACATCAATTTTGAGGTAACTTCTTATTCGGTAAAACATTCCAGTATATTTTGCCAAGTGTGTTTCCAAGTGCTGAATATGGGTATGGAATTTTAAATCATCATCAAGCCACAAACCGAGATACTTTACGTATTTACTGCGAATAATTTTTATATTGTTTATGGATATGTCGATATCAATATCGATGGACTGTTGTGGAAATTTGTTTATTACCAAATAAGAAGATTTTTTGTAGTTTCGGGATAGTTTATTGGATCGAAGCCATTTGTCTACTTTATTTACTTCATTATTGACTTGAGTTTTAAGGCGAATCAACGAACTGCTACTTAGTGATAGATATGTGTCATCCGCAAAAAGAGTGGTATTAAAGCAAGTAGATTTTGGTAAGTCATATATATACATCAAGAACAATAGCGGGCCTAGGTTCGACCCTTGAGAAACCCCATAAATAATTTTTGCTTTTTTTGACCTAGAGTTATTTATACGCACATACTGAAAGCGGTTTGACAGATAACTTTCAAAAAATATATTTCCCAATCCTCTGATTCCAAACTGGTCAGACATTTTTCCTAGTAAAATATTATGGTCCACAGTGTCAAACGCTTTTGATAAGTCCAAAAACAAGCAGCAGCTATAATACTTTTTATCTGCATTGTCAAGTAGGTCATCATACGCGGCGCTTATTGCGCGAGAAGTTGAGACACCGCATTAAAAGCCAAATTGGTTGGTGAGAGTAGTTTAAACTTTAAAAGATAACTGTAAACACGTTTGTAAACAATTTTTTCAAAGATTTTTCTGAATGAGGAAAGAAGTGAGATTGGTCTGTAGTTGGAACAATTCATTTTACTGCCCTGTTTAACGATTGGAATTGCTTCAAATATCTTCATATCGTCGGGTAATACCCTTGTTTTAACACATAAGTTAAATAGATCGCTAATAAGTGGAGAGAAAATTGGACAGGCCAGTTTAATAAATTTAATGTCAATGTCCCCTGATAAAGTTGATTTTTTAATTTTTAATGTTTTTATTATTGCTTCGACTTCTTCTGAATTGGTCGGAGAGAGAAAAAATGAGTGAGGGCAGAAATCTTGACAATTATGCGAGTGATTACTATTGGGCACAATAATTTTTTTTGCAAGATTTCCCCCCGATATTTACGAAGTGATTATTGAGAAGCTCCGCTGATTGCATTTCAGAGTTAAAATTCTCAATCAATGTGGATGCGCTTTGTTTAGATTGAGAGATTGAATCAGTTTTCTAATTACTTTCCAAAGTTCACCAGAATTTCCTCTCGAGTTATTAATTGCAAGATGATAATAACGTATTTTTGTTTGCTTAATTACACGATTTAAAAGATTACGGTATCGCTTATATTTATTGTAACTTTCAGATGTTTTGAATTTGACAAAACGCTTTAATAAGCGAACCTTTGTTTTGACAGATGTTAAAAGTCCATTAGTGATCCAGGGTTTACGCTTCGAGAATTGTTCTCGTCCATAAGAGTACCTGATGAAGAGGTTATTCGAGTTGGTTTATCAATTAATAATTTACAAGAATTGCTCAATAGCATGTCGGCGTATGCTTTGATTTTGGAGTCTATCATATATTTTAACAGGTCAATGTTGAAGTCGCCTGTTATACCATACCGTAAGGCACTCGAGTTTAAGTGTTCAACAACGTCATTAAAGAAATTTTCAAATTTTTGAAAGTTTTCAGAAGAATAGGTAGGATGACGGTACACTACACCAAAAACGTAATCTGATATTTTCAATCGTAATTTTATAAATATATATTCACTACCGTGAATTTTGCTGATATCACCGTAAATACAAGGATTAAATTTACACTTAATATAAATACCTACTCCCCCAGGGTTGGTTGTACTATCGGCATTAAAAAAAATGTACCCTTTAATTTCTATGTTTATTAATAGTGAATCCCGCTTGAGCTTAGTTTCGCTTACCCTTATTATGTGAGGTTTATAGGCAAGGTTATCGAGGTACAATCGCAATTTATCTACATTTTTTTGAAGGCTGATGCAGTTGAAATGAACAAGAAAAATTTTTGTTTTGTTATCGAAAGGTTGAAGAAGCGAATTAATTGACCGGGGAGTATGATAACTTACGTTTGCTGCATAATTTATAGAAGGTTTAATGTAATTTTTATCATTAATTGTAACGTTGTCTATTAGATCATTCAGGGAAATGAAATTAGAGGAATTTTCTTGATTAGAACTATCAATGTCCAGGTGATGCTGCGTAAACCTGCTATTTAATTGATTAGAAGGCGCTCGCATGTTTGCAGAAGGTATGCCATGACCAGAGTCACACTTTTTGCGTAAATCAACTGGAATCGAGCAAGGCTTGTTATTAGAGCAACGTTTGCAGCACAGGTTATCAGTAAGGCTGAGGTCATTCAACGCATCACAGCAAGACAAATGCACGCGTTCACAACAAACATTACAGATTACACACGCGTTACTGATAAAGGAATTGTAACAAACTGTGCATTGATTGTGAGAAGCCATTTTTTACAGATAAAAATGACAAGATAAGAACTAAATACCAAGGTTTCTAGATTTCAGAACTAATGCAAGGAAAAATTTTCGTTGATCTAACGAAGGGGCATATAATCAAGTTTTTTGAAATCAATGTCAATATTATACCTGTACAGATCATCTGGTGAATCTATTTTAATCCATTTGCCTTTTCTTTCATTTGGTTGCGATTCATCTGTTTCTGCAAATGTCTTCATCAAGATTGAACCATTTTTTGTTGAATTTGTTCAAGTTGGTTGTTGCATTTGTCTTTTACATATCTCAGCAATTTGGCTCGCAGCGAGGTCAAATCTTCTGCAACATATACGTTTGAGAATCTCACGCTATCCTTTAGCTTCTTTTTTGAAGAAATAAATTGACTTCGTTTTTTGTAGCACATAAATTTGGCTATTATGGATCTTGGCTTTCCATTTCTTTTTCGACCTAATCTGTGCGCACGTTGTATTTCCATGTCGGTCAGATTTACATTCATTTCTTTTGCAATATGCAATGCTATTTCTTCTCCATCATCAATATTGCTATTCGATTCCGGCACGTTGTAAATTCTTAAATTTTCTCGTCGGCCATATTGTTCTAGTGCAGGGGTCGGCAACCTTTAACACCGAAAGAGCCATTTGAATCCGGTTTCCACAAAAAAAAACTTACTGGGAGCCGCAAATACTTTTTGACATCTAAAATGGGAAAAAGACGCATTTATCCAAAAAAAAGATACATACGCTTATTAGGGATTTGACTACCCTTTTGAAGATGGGCTATAAAGAAAATACTGTATATTGCTTTTTTGACCTACCTTTGCACTTTGTATAAACAACTATAGTGTGTTGCTTATGAAATCTACGAAGTGCTACAGAGAAAATTAAATTTTATTTGTGATGAACATATTTTAACATTCTTAGTTTTTGAAAAATAATAACAATGTCCGAATGTCTCTTTCAAATAAATTAAAAAGCTGAACTTAAACAATCCATATAGCAAACAAAAACAAAAAAATGCAGTGAGCCGTTATCCTTATTTCGCCTTTGGGCTTCGGGGTATGTGCGGCATCGTGCGGCGTTAATGGTACTTCTACTTCTGTACCTCTGCGCACAGCGTCTGCAAATCGGGGCTGTACAAAGTCACTTTCATCTTTACGCAGGACTGTAAGCTGTCAACTGTGAGGCGTGAACGGTGCTTGTTTTTAATGTAGTTCATGGTGGAGAATAGCTGTTCACATGCATATGTGGATCCGAAGATCGAAAAGACTCCAAAGGCATATTTTTTCATGTTCATGTAGGTGTCGGGGATAGCATTCCATGTTTCAAACACAAGTTTGTCCGGTCTTGGAAGGTCCTCAATGTCACTCCATTTGTGATTCTGAGCAAGAGTGGCCTTCTGACGGGCAACATCTTCAAGATCATCTGCTAAGCGTTTAAACTTGGACACCCACATGTATTGTCAGCTATGTCAGCCAACTCTAACTCCAGATCAGGTTGACTTATACCTGCAAATGCAGTCACATTAAGCAGGGATGGATTGATGTTGAGCGGAGTCATGGGGATGAACAATGTGTTTTTTTCCTCTCTGAACTCACGGAATCGTTTTTCAAACGACGCTTGTATTGTGGTGATTGCAGACTGCAAATACTCTAAATTGATCAGCTCTTGATCTTTTTTGAACTTCCTTAAAGAGGGGAAGTGAGACAGTGCGTTTCTCTGCAAATCTCTGGCTAAAACTGTCAGTTTACGCTCAAACGCCAACACCTCCTCCAGGATGTGTAGCGCTGTTGCTCCTCTCCCCTGAAAAATTGTATTTAGCGTGTTCAGGTGTGCTGTCATGTCCACCATGAAGTGCAGCTTTTCCAGCCATTCTGGCTGTTCCAGCTCAGGAAAGAGAGTCCTTTGCTGCTCATGAAAGTTTTAGTCTCTTCCAGACATGCAGAAAAACGTTTCAGCACCTCTCCTCTGGACAGCCACCGGACTCTGTTGTGCAGCAGCAGATCAGAGTGCGTGTTCTCAACCTCATCAAGTAACGCACGGAATTGGCGATGATTTAAACCCTTTGCCATTATTTTATTGACAATCTGAATGACAGCATTCATGACCTCTGTGCATTCTGAAGGGAAAGTTTGCGCACACAATACCTCTTGGTGCAGGATGCAGTAAAAGATCAGCAGCTTTCTATTCAGTGACTTCTGCAGCAAGGCCAAAAAGCCCCTGTGTGCTGCAGTCATACTCGGTGCCTCATCGGTAGCTACTGACACCAGGTGGGTTGTTTTTATGTCTTTGGCTCGTAAACACTCAAAAACAGCCTCACAGACGTCCTCCCACGTGCCTGGCATTTTAGTGGTATCAGCTCAACCATTTCTTCCTGTGGCCCAGCAGAATTCACATATCGACAGAACAGCGCTATTTGTTCGATATCATTTTTGTCTTTGGATACATCACAAGCGATTGAGTAGGTTGCAGCTGAATTGATGTCTTTAATTTGCTGTTTTGTGATATTTTCTTCCATTTTAATGGTTCTATCTTTGACTGTCTTCGCAGAGAGAGGCATCTCTCTGATTTTCTGAACAATTTTACACTTGTTTTTAAAGTCCGCAAATGGGTGTTCAGAAATCTTAAGGAAAGATTCTTTCACATATTCTCCATTTGTGTACAGTTTCCCATGCCTGACTATTTCCTGAGCGGCCACAAAACTTGCATATGTAGTTGAATTTGCAGACTTCAACCACTTCTTGAATTGATTCTTCGTCAGATCAGCCTTCCGCATCAGTTCCTTAAAAGCTTTTTTTCTCTCTTCTCTCTCAGGATATTTTTCAGCAAAGGCTTTGTGTGTATTATTGAAATGTCTTGCGACATTTGACCGTTTATTGTTGGCCAGTTTTTCTCCACAAATTAGGCATATCGGTAGGCTACTCTCGTTAGAGGTAAATGCAAATGAATCTGCCCAAGCTTTAAATGTTCTGTTTTCCTCAGATATTTTTCTTTTCTTACATTACTTCATATCTGGCCTTGTTGGAGTTGAAAGTCGCGACAAAAAACAATAATATATACTTTTTTTGTTAATATCTAAATATTTAATATTTCAAGATCACAACAATCTTTCAATTAAGAACTAAAACACTTAAAAAATAACTAACACAAATAAAATACACGTAAATACTTTTTTAAAAGTAATTTTTTCCCAAGCCACTCTGAGCCACAGTGTAAGGAGGAAAGAGCCGCATGCGGCTCCGGAGCCGCAGGTTGTCGACCCCTGTTCTAGTGCATCAGTTTTATAAAGGCTTAAATTGAGCTGTTGCCTTAGTCTTTCATTTACTATTTCAGCTTCAGTTAACTTTTGTTTATAAATAGCAAAATCATTTTTTCAAATTATCCACTTCTTGCAATAACTTGTTAAAAGAAGAATTAATTTCTTGAAGTTGTTGACGATCTTCTTCTGTAAAACTGCTCATCTTACAGTTGCAATTGTCAAACTTTTGTTTGCCTTTAGTCATTTGTCCATTTCTCTTCGAAAGCAAGAAAACGCGTCTGTCTCTCACGACTTGGCAGAAGCGAATGAATTCCCGTTAAAAACACGGTACTTTTGATTTTGAAACTATTGACTTCGTCAAAACGACATTAACTTTTCATTACTGTTTTCACAACTACCCACATGCCTAACCTCGACATTACTGATGGGGTGATGCAATTGTAATAACTTAACTGTAAGCGCTTCACTTCGGGTGAGTTTGTTCTTTCCCTGGCTGCTTTTGTGCTAGCACCAAGCAACATTGGCGCAGCTAGTGGCTTTTGGTCATGCAAATAGGCATACAACTTTGAAATGTCGTGCGTAGTCGGCCTAATACCAACAGTAACAGGTTATTCCTAATAATACACATTCATCACTTTAGTGCCTTTCTTCAATTTTGAAATTATGCTTGCATGCACTTCAACGAACGCACAAACGTTTGTGAAATCGTTGGCTGTTTCAATTGTGAGCAAGACTAGTTCATAGGCACAGCTATCCTGGAAACAGGACAAGGAAGATGTTGCCAGAAGTTCCACAAACTATGGGAAAAATATAGCGGCTTTATGCACATCCCAATCTGTTTCTTTAATCGAATTGATTTTGGAACGGGAATTGACTCTGTCAACAACACATAACTTTTTATTACTGTGCTCACTAATATCAACCGGGTGTAGCCGTCTTATCCGATATCTTTGACCTTGACATTAATAATAGAGGGTCTGCAATTACAAATAGTTAATGCTTCACTTCGGGTTTATATTCTGTTCCCTTGCTGCGTTCAGGCCAAGACGAAGCAACATACCTGCAGCCAGTGGTTTTGCTTATACTTATTCGCCTACAGTTGCGAAAGTTTATAAATAGTGGGCCTAATATTTAATAGCATAATCCTGAAAATACTCGTTCGTTCGTGTGACAATCTCATCAGAAGTTGCAGTTCATCAGATATCGTTTGAGCGTAGGGTTGTCAACATCTGTTAGGTTGCAGGGAGGTCCTATTGATTTGCAGTCATTGAAAATGTGGTATGCAGTTTGGGGTTCTCCACATTGGCATAGATTGTCATCACCAAATCCCCATTTCACCATTGAGTCACCAAATTTTCCTATTCCGGTTCGCAGTCTATTTAGTTGGACCCAGGCTTTTCGAGGAAGGCCTTGTCGTAGGGGTTTGTTTGACCAGTTTTGGATGCGTGGTTGCAGTTTATGTGGTATTGGTTCTTGCTGAAGGTCATAGTCTTGTAGTGATTCCAGAAATGGGCGAAGAGAATTGCGAGATTTAAGCCTTTTGGGAGGGGTTTTCCTGTACAAGATATTGTGTAGAAGATGATCAGTGTTATCTGCTTTGTAGTATAAGCGTTTACAGAGTTTTTCCGGCGACAGCTTTGTGGCTGTATCCCCGAGAGTGGTGGTAAAAAATTCAAAGCGGTGGGGCGGATGCAGCCTGAGACGATACGCATTGCTTCATTCAAAGGTACGTCAAGTGTTTTTGTGTGGGTACTTTGGCACCAGACAGGGGCACAATACTCAGCTGGTGCAAATGCAAGTGCTGTATCGGAGGTTCGTAAAGTATCAAATAAGGCACCCCACTTAGTTCCCGACAGTTTTCTCACCAGGGCCACTCCGGAAGACACTTTTTGTTTCAGTTTGTGGAAATAGTTTTTGTATGTTCGACTCCGATCTAGGGTGATTCCAAGGTATATAGGATATCGCCCACAGTTCAGGATTGTGTTGGGGTCCAAGGTTACTTTAATGGATTTCGAAGCCAGATGGTTCTTTAATTGGAACAGTGATGATACCGTTTTTGGTTGGGAAAGCTTTAAGTGCCAGTTATTTAGGTACTGGCCAATCACTCTCGAACTACCAATTAAAAAGAGCTAATGATTGTCTTATACTCCAACTTCAGGCGACAACTGCTCCTCGAAATAATTTCGGATGAAGAAGAAGAATAAGGAAAATTCACCTGCGATATAGGTCCATGAAACTTCAATCTGTTCATTAGAATAAATGATTAATTTTTATTTGAGTAAAAAAGACAGTGACACTTCCAATGGTTTACTTAAATTATCCACAATCACGTGATTAAAATCAGGTCATAAAAATTCAAACGCAATGTTATAGTGCTACTACTTATCTGCAAATTGCATGGTCCCGGGCAGTAAGACTATAACTGCATCCGGCGACAGGGCCCTGCCTAGAGTGTAATGGAGCTAACTCTTTAACTGTCGTTGCTCCCAGGTCACCCTTTGGCAAGGTGTAGTACCTGCTAGCCCCCCTCGTTAGGGTAACAACAGTTTGGCACTGAGAGGAATGTATTTCTTTTAGCTATTGAGATTTTTACATAGGGTAAAATTTTGTTTATTTGGCTGACTGCTTTTTTAGTTTTTTTTGTTGTGTTTTTTTTTATTTCAATTTTTTTGCTTGATGTTTTTGTCAGGTGCGGTGACCATGCCCCTCTCTACAATCTTTTTAATTTAATCTTAAAAAATTTGGGTATGTTTAACGTCAATTCGTTTTGTCACCTGCATTCCTTTTTCGCTCGTTGTTTTTATCCTATCGTTGAGTTTTTTTTGTGTTGAGAAAACAGAAGCGAAATAAATTGCCAACTACTACTACTAACTACTACTACGTTGATATGCTTTAAAGCACTTGCTGAATTGGGTGGAAAAATGTATTAAGTTTAAGGATGCCTATGGTGAAAACAGGCTTTGGCAGGGAATCGAGAAAGTTGGGAGACATGTAGGCCGCCATCTGCACTCCATTATAGTGCTTTTTTGCCTGGGATTCCTTTACAAAAAATGAGTTTTGTTTTGAAACATTTGGCTAAATCAAAAAAGAGTTAATATTTTTAGTGTTTCACAACTATTCACTGGATGAAGCCGGCTGAACCGACGTTCTTAACCGCAACAATACTTATTGGGTGAGGGGGGAGCTGCGGCAACGCCGGCTAGTTTTAACGATCAACTAAGTGAAATAATTAGCTTGATATGGAGTGGTTCTTCCGCTTCCATCAAATAAACACCGCTTTCGCATCCTTGGTTAGCAGAAGCAGACTGGGTAAGGAATTGGTTTTAGGTGCCAGGCTTAATAAGTGTCCAAAAAAGGTATTTCCGACAACATTCTAACCAGCTGGGATGCATCGCTTGCAGGTTTTTTGCTCTTCAAGTGCTTTGGAAATTATTTGTTTGATTCATAGTTGGTTTTGAAAAAAACTGCTCATTTTTGCGAGACTTTCATCTGTAAGAGACTGGGGACTCAACTCTTTGGTCTCCCTCTAATGCTGCCAAGACGAAAATCTCACATGGTTGGAGTTTGAAATAGATATGGCGAAATCGAGTTAACCGATAAACATTCAAATTTTTCTACAAAAAGTCTCAAGAAGTCATACAAATCTCTGCAAAAAAGTAGAGTGTTTAAACATTTCGGAAGACGTAAATCACTTTTAAGCTGTCTTGCATTTCCATTACCCAAACTGTGTTATTTCAACCTTTACTTTTCTTCGATGAACCAGCCATGGACTTCTAAATAGTAACACCTGGACTGGAAACGCCGCTAAAACTGCTAGCGCGAGCGACCAAGATAAGGCCTGTATCACGCGCCGTGACTGCTGCCTTGGTTAGTTGGAAAAAGAAAGTTTCGAATGAGTGTTGTTGATTTGATCAGAAAATTGCGTCACAGTGCACAAACAGAGACCGGTAGACAAAGTGTAGTTCGTAGATGTTATAAATGTATTGATGCTGGGTAATGTTTTCGTGCTGGCATTCAAGTAAAACAGATGATTAGTGATTAAAGAATAGCATGACAGTGCATTGACACCAGTAGATAAAGCAAAGTACTTACATGTTAAAACTGTACTGATGTTGGGAATGTGTTTGTGCTGGCGCTAAAGTGAAGCAGATCACTATAATTTGTATTATATTGTCTATTGTCTACTGACAGGCTATAGCAGCCTCAGTAGCCCTACTGTACTGCATTAGGTTAAGGTACACAGCCATACATACTTGCAGGTAAATAAGGTTGGCTTATGCCAGGCGAGTCAAATTAGTGACTGCTGTCATACAGTTACTATTCTACGAAGGCATAGATCTATTTGGAAAATAGACCAATAGATTGAAGGTTAAAGATTTGAGCGATTATGCTGTAGAGTTCATTTGCTTTTGAGCCCCATTAGGTCTAAATGCACTGCAGGTTTAAAAATTCTGAAATGTACTCTTAAAAGATTGGGTGCAGTTGCAATCGCACTAAGATGCTGCTAGCAAAGCCAAGCCAACACTTTGCTGATTTGGTTTGTAGGGTTGCTTTTTGCTACTGCATGTAAAAAGCCTAATGGATTTATGGCAAGGCTAACTGTACCTGAGTCAAATTATGCATAATGTTGTAAAGCAAATTTGATCTCTGTAGTTTACTATGGGTCTAATGTAGAATATGCTGAGCTTTTTCAATTGGAAACACTGCCTACTTTCAGTGCTTAATTTGTTGGGGCAAGGGGGGAGGGGGTTAGGTTGAATTTAAATTTTAACTTTAAACCCCACCCTAAATCTAACCACAACTCTTTTTCTAAGCAAACCGTTTTGGTGTGAAGTCGTATAAGTTGCAATTTTAATGGTGTTTCCAATTAGAAGCGTACAGCTTATTCTAAATTACATCCATTCACTACTTAAAGTTTGATAACTTGAGATCTAGTTCTCTGACTGTTCCCTGTTTTAAATTGCAGTATAGATGTTGTAACAGATCTTTTAATTCAGCGTGGGCCAAGTGCTGATTCTGTCACACGCCCGGTTGAAGCTCTTAGTCAACGCGTCTCAAGTTCGCCTCCCTTCCTTGCCGCTGTTCTGTCAAGCGTACGCGTCTATGCAACTTCTTTATTCCAAATAAACGCGACAGCCACACTGGCGACACACAACGTACTCGAAAACGGTTTCTGTTAATGTAAGAAACAAAGCATGAATAATCGTAAAAATGCGGTGGCTTGCCTACAACAGAATAGTATTTACCTAACTAATTAAGCTTCCAAGAACTTGAAATTCCTTAATACTCTGTCGAGGGCAAGTAACACGTCCGTTCGCTGGCAACTCAAGACAGCAACTGATAAGCAAGTGTAATTGCGGGGGTCTCAAGGCAGCTTAAAGCTTATCAGGCGAGAAAAGGCCAAATGAATAAACTCCCTTGCAGCGGCACAACAAAAGGCACGAACAATATTTAACATTAGTGTAATTGCGGCGGTCTCAAGGCAGCTTAAAGCTTATCCGGCGAGAAAAAGCCAAATGAATAAACTCCCTTGCAGCGGCACAACAAAAGGCACGAACAATATTTAACAGATGTTTTGCTGACTTGAGTCTGTATGTGTGCAATTAATAGAGCCTCAGATGTAGTTCTCTGTCTGTTTTTTGTTTTAATTTGCAGTGTAGATGTTTTTGCTGACTTGACTCTGCATGTACATCATACCTCCTTTTTAATAATATTAATTGGTAGTTTAGTTATTATTTCTGGTATTAGTATAAAACTTGTTTGATATGGTCAACAAGTGTTGTGCTATTAACTGTAGATCAGGATATACTGGTGAAAACAAGACCCTGATGTTACTTTTCATTCGTTTCCCTGCATGATAAACAGCTGCTTCAAGATAGGCTTAAACGTATTGCAAGAAAAGATTTTACGCCAACTAAGTATTCAAGGTTGTGTTCACTTCACTTCAAATCTGAAGATTTTGTAAAAGAATCAAATGATCAACAAATTAGGCGAAGAAAAAATCGATCAAGTGTCTTGCTAGTGAAGAAACGTTTTAAAGGCAATGTTTTACCTTCAATTTTAAAGGATGTTCCTTCATACTATGCATGTGGAGATGCACCGCCTAGATCTGGTCTGTCTTTGGCAGCATCAAGACATGAAAATGATGCATCAAGATTGGAAATGCAGTTTGAGTAATTTTTGAAAGATGATACAATTGAAAATTTAGCTGGGCTAATCGCAAAAATAGCTGATGACATGCAGTCGCATGGCTTTGTCTTACATCAGACAAAGTCAGAAGCCAATTTGGTTCTGTTTTCTGAAGAACACCCGCTATCTGTTCAGTCAACAATATCTATCAGCACAGATCTTGAAATTAGGATTTATCATATTGGACAATTAGTACCAGTATCTACACACAATAAGCTCACGTTATTGAGTTTAATATAAATAAAAAACATTTTATTTTTTGTGCGCAGCTTGCGGGTTTAACAAAAAAGACATCTCTTGCCCTTTCCCAGACATGTCAATCTATCACTGGATTGTCAAAGTACTTGATGAATGAGTGTGGATTCAAGTATGCATTGCTTGGACATATCCAGTCGGATACCATTGAGATACGATTTGGCCACATTCGTCAGTTAAGCGGGGTCAATTATTTTATATCGATGAGACAGCTATATGAAAGTGATCGAAAACTTCGAACTCTTTCCTTGTTGAAGTATTCACAAATTTCCCTCAAAGAAATTTAAGATGCAGCAAAAACAAGAGAAGAAAGGACTGCCATTCAAGAAGTCATTTTCAGAGCAGAATCTCTTTATGCTGACATGTATTTCAATATCATGCCAACTGAAAATGACGTCTCTGTTACAAGTTATTGCTGTAGATCACTAGCAAAATGCAATAGATGCGACTCTTGTAAAGAAATTACCATTGCTAGTGTTGAGTACTTGGCTCCTGAAGCAGAGCCAAGCGTCCAATAAATGCTATAAACTTTTTTAACGATATCAATCGTGGTGGACTCTCCAAGCCAAAAAAAGAAATGTTTGATGTTGGCATGCTTTGCTGGGGGGCATTTGCCGAACTCTATGTTGAAAAGCTTAAAAAACGGTTTTTGAGCAGCGCTGACCAGCGAAGTGTATTTAAAGAAATTGTAAATATTGCGTTTTTTGAAAGCGGTGTATTATCTCCTTGGTCTGTTCCAACAATGTGCAGCAAAGGGCATAACTTGTTAGAGGGCATATCTGCACGTTTTTTTAACTGAATGGCTAAAAATCTCATACGTAGTATGCGCGCAGAGGAGTCAAGCAGAGTTTCCCGAAATATAAATAAGATAACTGGACAAAATTAAGGTGCTAGGTCTTGCATTTTAAGCAAGTCAGATGTAGTTGTACAATTTCGATAGTTTTGAAATGTGTTCATTTTTAACACTTAAGCTGGGTTTATGTCATAGTTAATTCAAAGTTGTTTTTGTAGCTTAATTTTGCTTTGTGGTTCATAATTTATTTGCTGCTATATTTTGCGATTTTTTGTGTTGCATAAATTTGTTATTGTCAAAGCATTACAAATTTTACTGCTTACCTGCTTCCATTTCTTGTTTGCGTAAAGAAAATAGATAAGTCTATCGCTAACCTATATGAATAGACCAGTCTAGGATTTGAACATAGTTCCTGAATAGAATTAAATTTCAAGTAACAAAACTGCCCAATGTTCAAAAAACAAGCTTTTTAAAATTTACACTTTACGTAAATGAGCAAGTTTATTTTACGTCGGCCTCCTGTTGGTCACGTCAAATTTGTTGTTTCCAGTCCAGATTCTACTATTTAGAAGTCCACGAACAAGCTATGCTTACAACAATATGACCAATAATTCGTAAACCGGCGCGATGGTGTAGTGGTTAGAGCGTCGGATTTGCAATCGGTAGACCTGGGGTTCATTTCCCAAGTCGAGTCATATCAAAAGACTTTAAAAAATGGTATTCACAGCTTCCCTGCTTGGCCCTCAGCACATCAGGGATATTGCAGAGAACAAGCCGGCAAGTTCGCTTGCTGTGTCCTTGGGCAAGGCACTTAACGGGATGCCTTGTCTTTATGTGGCAGACAGATGGTGGGGTCAAGCAATCTACCCGTCGTGGTGGCCCAGTCAGACGAAAGACATGCAAACCGAGCATGAGCTCATCGCGTGAATGAATGAAAAAACCAATAACACATGAAAGTATATTTTAAAGCGTATCTCTGTTTTGAAAACACTAAACTGCACATATGAAAATACAGCAAGTATCATATAGCGAAACTTTAAGTTAATACAAAACAACTGCAGCATATAATCAAGAAAATCAACTTCAAGGACTGTAGTAAAAAGTTATAGCCCACGACAAAAAGTTACGTGGTAACTCAGGTACAGTTAAAACTATCAAGATTATAAAAAATTGAACAAACTAATGTATAAAATTACAATTTTTTAGACACTATTCTGCCCTTAACTTTTAAAAGGAGACGCAACATGCACAAAGGTTGGGGAGAAAATAGGGGGTCTGACTCTTCGTTTATTAATAACTAGTTAAGTTGCTTGCCCAAAATTTGGGGAAAGGTACTTCTCGAGTCATGACTGCATGAGTTGCGGTAGACGAAACTTGTAAATTTTGGCTTCCACATAAGGAACTTTGTCTAGATATTTATGTTATTTACAAAGCAAAAAGATTTTAATGCAACCAACTAGTGCAAAACAAAGGAATTGGCAATTCATACAAAATCAGTTTGGTGACAACACACAAGATTACATTAGACACACGACCGTACAATTGCACACTTTAGCGAAAATGAAGTGCATTTTAAATTGGCTCTCACAGTAAACAAACAGGCTATTCGGTAAAGCATTAATGACGGTACGTAAAGTGTCAGAAAAAATGACAGAAAAGCTTGTCTTCAAATTACTTTATTGTAGGTCCCAATCATTATACTAGATTTGGAAAGCGTTTCAAGCAACAGTTTGTTTTCTGTACTAGCGGCTTGCCAAACCGATTCCAGATCTCTTTCGATTTGCCTGAAAATAAAAATGTTTTTCTAGATATATGGGCAATCAAGGGAATATGATAACGACGATTCCTCTACTTTTTCTTTAGGGAGGTGGCGATGTGTCACGGGACATCCACTCCCTGTACCACTATCTCGTGGTGGAGCAGTTAAAGTGTCTGCTTCGCAGCTGGTCAACCTAATTCCGTTGTTAAGTAAACCAAAGACTTTAAAAATGGTATCCCACGTTCCTGCTTTGTCGCTCAACTATAAGATTGACGTGGAGAACAAAATATGAAACTGAACTTAATTAGTCATGGCAAAATTGCAGTTGCAGTGAAAAAAAAGAGCAGTCATCATTAAGCACGAACCTTGCTGTTAGGAATTAATTCGTTACATCTACTTCATCTGATCCAACCTTAAATTAATTCTTACCTTTTGTCATTGGCCATGACATCAAGGGCATGCTGTTTTTGTTCCAGTAGTTTCTGTAAGTGCGTCATCTTCCTTTCATACTGCATCAGCTGGCCAGCGTGGTTTGTTTCAACTTCCTCTAAGCGGTCACTGATATCTTTGTTGCGGGAAGCAAGTTGTAGTTTGTAACTCTGAAGCGGAGGAAGAATTTCGATCCGTACGTTATCATATTTTGTTGGAAAAAAACGCAAAAAGATCAATTTTTTTAGAATTTTAAAAACGTTTCGTGGAGACGTTAATAACCTAAAAATTCTGCAAGTTGGTTTGGAGCAGTTATTACAACGTAAATTTAAAAGTAGGAATTACCTTGATAGATTCTTCCAATTTTCCCATTTCCCACTGCTCCCTCATCATTGTTCTACGAGCCTGCTCCGAAACCATTTGCTCCTTTTCCGCAACCGCTGCATACGTGGCTCTTTCCGACGCCGCCTGCTCCGCTACCCTCACAGCGTTGGCTAGATGAAGCTGGCACTCCAACTCTCTCTGTTCCGAATTATTTAAATCCGTACTTAGATCATCTACTTGCTTCAGAAGAACCCTAAAAGTATTTAGTCACTTTACCGACAAAGTTCAAATTTGAGTTCCTCAATGATATTGAGGAGTGACATGTGAGGTTGTATCTGCTCTAGAACCCAATCAATCATTTTTTGGCAGTCCATAAAATACTTAGTAGCCTTCTCCAAGTCCACATTTCGAATGCATTCATTTCAATGGACCATCTCCGCTGGTCCGCCTTACGTAGTGTCCAACTTTTGCTGCCATATGTCACTACTGAGAATAGTAGTAGTGATTCAGTTTCCATCCGATGTTGTCCCTTTAGCAGAGACGGCCGGATTTACCCCATGGATGGGAATACAAGGGAATAAATCCGTTTCGTTTTTGTGGCACAGATATGTCCTTGTCTTTCATTATTTTTGCTAGTTTAGTCATGGTTTTGCGACCCATGGTTAGCCTTCTCGGAATTTCTTTTTTATAATCTGCATCGTCACAAATAATTGACCCCAAGAAATTAAAATTGTGTACCATTTCGATGTGATTATCTTCCAGTTTGAATTCCTTAAATCCAGTTGTTGTCAACATCTTTGTTTTCTTTATACATAATCTCAGGACTGCTTTTTCGCTAGTTTCTTTGATTTGGTTTATGAGTATTCTCAAATCATCCAAGTTTGTTGGGCTTTGCCCGCGCAGGTTCGTATCCCGCCGACGACGCTACCTTTTGCTTCCTAATTGAGTTGCGCCTCGCCGTGGTGGGAAACCTTGAGCACTACCATGACCTAGATAGTCATTAGAGCTAGCTCTTGGCAGGTTTAACCATGTCGGGTAGGTCAATGGGTAGAAGTCAGACTAAATGCAACTCATACCCTCATCACTGAGGAAGCACGATGATGGATTATCGAGCTGTCAATTCCTCATTATGATTGTGGCAACCCGACACGTTCAGTTTGATGAACACTGTAACCCACAAAAGGCAATAGCAAACCACTGCGGTATCTTGCCCAGAAAACTTCATGAACGTGCATGACAAAGTTATAGAGAAAAACGAATCCCCCAGGTCAGAAAGCACTCAATCATTTACTGGGGCTGAGCGAAAATCCATACCTTCGAAACCGATCTGTAATGACTTGTTGGAACTAAATCCGAAAGGAATTTCCAAGACTGAGATCTTTGGGAGAACAAGACAAGGATCTAGCTGGCTGAAAAGTTACACACTTGGAACATGGAACGAGCGTACCATGAGCTGTGGAAAGTTAGACATCGTGAAATCAGAGATGGAAAGAAACAAAGTCAATCTCCTGGAAATAAGTGAACTAAAGTGGATTGGCAGAGGACATTTCTGTTCAGAAAACTGCAATGTATATTTTTCTGAAAACGAAACCAAACGACAATATGGCGTAGCAATAATACTTGACAAATCGATGCAAAAGGCCATCTTGGGATACAATCCAATAAGTAGCAGGTTTATAACAAAAGATTGCAAGGTCACCCTATGAACATGACAATTTTTTGAGTTTATGCACCTAAAAGTACTGCTGATCCAGAAGAAATTGAATGATTTTACGCAGAACTCCAGACTCATATTAATAAGGTACCAGGACAAGACATACTCATAATTATGGTTGACTGAAATGCCAAAGTTGGAGGAATATCTCTAGCGGAATCAACGGGCTGTTTTGGTCTTAGAGAAAGAAATGAAGCAGGAACTCGTGTAATCGACTTTTGTATAGAAAATGAACTTGTGATATCTAACACTTTGTTTGAGCAACCCAAAAAAAGGGGATACACTTGGACATCACCAGATGGAACAGCAGGATTCAAATTGATTTCATTCTGTGCAGGAGAAGACTACGAAGTTCCTTAAGTTTGGCAAAAACTCTTCCTGGAGCAGATGGTGGATCTAACCATAAACTGTTGATCTCCAAATTTAAACTAAAATTGAAGACTAAAAAAAAACTTCTAAGCCAATAGTATTTGACCTCGATGACATTACCGAAGATTACAGGGTAAACACATGCAACCGATTTCAAATACTAATGCATAAAGAATGGGAAGAAGTGGAGCCAAATTGTTTAAGGGAAGACATCAAGCAAGCTATATTAAAAGAAGCCCATCACAACGTCCCTAAAAAACAAATGACAAAAAAGTCACCATAGCTATCCAATACAGCAATCAATATTGCACGAAAGGCGGAAAGCAAAAGCTATTGGAGATTCCAAATCACATAAAAAGCTCAATGCGGAGTTTCAAAAGCAAGCAAGAAGGGACAAGGAAGCCTATTTGAACAACCAATGCAATATAATAAAGAAACACAATCAAAATTCTACATTTCCCTACAAGACAATAAAAGAAATCACACGAAAAAAGACCACCAAAGTACATGTTCTGAAGGACAAGAAAGGAGAAATTATCACACAAGAAAAGGACATTAAAGAAAGACGGAAGGAGTATACAAAAGAACTGTAAAAAAAGGATAAAACAATTGAAGACGTATTTACAGCGACGACGTTTGTTCAAGAACCTACAATAACAGAAGCAGAAGTAGTAAATGCCATAAAGGAGATTTAAAGTGGAAAATCTCTTGGAATAGATGAAATACCGGCTGAACTTACAAAGGTAGCAGGAGAAGAAGGAACAAAAATCGTTACAATTCCATGTAAAAAGATGTAGGAAACGTGCAAATGGCCTATTGACTGGAAGATATCTATATACATTCCATTGTCTAAGAAAGGAAACATAAGGGAATGCTCCAACCACCGAACAAAAGTTCTAATACCCCACGCAAGTAAAGTTTTACTAAAAATCACACAAAAAAAGGATTCAACCCTACTTAGAATATGAATTGCCACAAGAGCAGGCTGAATTTCGTAAAGGTAGAGGGACTAGAGACCATATTGCAAATCCGCGTTCTATAATGGAAAAAGCGAGAGAAATGCAACAAGATATTTTTATGTGTTTCATTGATTACTGCAAAGCATTTGATTGCGTTGGCCACGATTTACTTGGAGAAACTTGCAAGAGTTGGGGATACCTAGACACCTGACAAAGCTAATGAACAACCTGTAATCCAACCAAGAAGCTACCATGAGAACAGAATTTCGTAACACATCGAGGTTTAAAATTGGAAAAGGGGAACGTCAAGGCTGCATTTTGTCTTTATATCTACAAGGCGATTCAAAAGTCTCCATACAAATGATACAAATGCATAAACTATTTATTGTTTGCTTATATTTTCTAATTCTATTATTTTTTGTTTTTAGCTAACCTTAAGATGTTATTGACCAAACAACAAAGAATTGAAATCATATTGATGTCTGGAAGTAGTCGCAAGATTGCAGAAGAATTTAACAAAAAACATAGAACTAGCCTAACACACGACACTGTGGCAAAACTTTTTGTGAAGTTTAAAAAAACTGGATCTGTTGAAAATCAAAGAAGAAGTGGCAGACCACGTACAGCAACGGATGAAAACACAACAGTTAGAGTTTTAGAAGCATTAACACACAGTTCCCAAAGAAGTACACGAAGATTGTCTGCTAAAATTGGGGTTAGTCAACCGAGTATCACTCGCATTGTAAAAGCAAGTAAGTGGCATCCCTACAAATTACTAATGCTACACCACATAAATGAAGATGACCCAGATAGACGACTGGAATTTTGTGAATGGGCAGTTGGAAAATTGAATGATGATGCACAGTTTTCAAATAAAATCATGTTTACCGACGAAGCTAACTTTTAAACTTCAGAGATTATTTAAACTCACTCTTTCCTTTTCTAAACATGTATCTTCGCTGAAGGCCAAGTTTTTCCCACGTCTCAAAGCCTTACGCTGTATCTCTGCTTCCTCGTGGGGCCCCTCTAAGAAGTCCCTCTCTCTTCTGTACAAATCTTTTCTTCAGCCCCTTCTCACCTACGCTTCACCCGGATGGTTTCCTTTCCTAAGCGCTACCAATTTCACCAAATTGGAACGCCTCCACCGAGCGGCCAGTCGCACCATCACCGCCTGCCTCTCGTCCTCTCCTATCCCTCTACTACTCTCAGAGGCTTCTCTACCTCCCCTTCGAGTCACTCTGACTCATTTCACCCTTTTTTCTTATGAGCGGGCTCTTCGTCTCCCAACCTCCTATCCTATTTTAGGTTTGGTCAGATATGGAGTGACACCAAGACTCTGCAGATCGTCCTGGAGAGCTTTTGCGTCCACTCACCCGCTCATGCTTCCTTCTACTTGTTCTAGGGAGACTTTTCTTGCTTGCCCTCCCTTTCCTTCTTGGAATCTGCCCTCGTTCACGGTGGAGTCCACCCTTTCCACTCCATGCTCTCTCTCTGATCTCCCTCTCTCTCGCCAAGGTGCGGCTCTCGCCCATCTTGACTTTCTCCCCCCTCATGATCTGATACTCTGGACAGACGGCTCTGTTCCTTTTGGCAAGGGCGGCTCCGGCTTTCTTGCCAACTGCTCTCTCTGTGGCACTGAGACCACTCTTTCCTTTTCGGCAGGCCCAGTATGTTCCAGTTTTTCCGCTGAAGCCTGCGCCATTCTGCACGCTCTTTGCTGGTCTCGGCAGCGCCAACAAGTCTGCCATTTCTCTTCTCTTCTCCTCCTGTCTGACTCTCGTTCTGTCCTCGCCACCCTGTCCTCTCCTCCATCTTTCCTGTTATCTCAAACTATGTGGCAGATCTGGCAGGAACTGTCTTCTCTCTCTTCCTGTTCTATCAGGCTACAATGGGTCCCCGGACACTCGTTTCTCCCGGAGAACGACACAGCTGATGAGCTTGCCAGACGGGGGGCGCTGCTTGCGCCCTCCGCAATCCCTTGTAGTCTCTCTCCTCTTATCTCTCGTATCCACTCTCGTCTTTTCTCGGACTGGAGGCGTACTGTCTCATCGTAGTATTTTGACACACAGGCTCCCTCAATTTCCACCGAGGAACTTGTGCTCCCTCGTCATGCTCGCTGTGTCCTCTCTCGTCTACGCTGCAATGGACACAGCCTTCTTTTAGGTTCTTATCTCTCTAGGATTGGCAGAATCGAGAATCCGTCCTGCAGCGCCTGCGGACACTCGTCCCAGGACACCTCTTATCTCATTTTGCACTGTCCAGCTACGGACTCTTTGCGCCGCTGACTCTTTGGCGACTCTCTGTCTCTCTACGACCTCTGGTCCAGACCCTGGGCAATTGCCCGGCTTCTGGGGCTCCATGGTCTTCCGCCATGCCCCCATCCCTCGGAAGGGGTCGGGTAACCAACAACAACAACAACAAGCTAACTTTTACGTCAATGGTGAGGTTAATCGCCAAAACATGCGTTATTGGAGTAATGCTAACCCTTTATAGATAAGTTCAACGAAAATGCAAGGTGATGATAAAGTGATGGTTTGGGCTGGGATTTGGGATGACAAAATCATTGGACCAATTTTCATTAATGGAAATCTTATGCCAATAAGTATTTAAACATGTTACAAACAGAAATTTTTCCATCGCTGTTAAGCGAAAATGGAAACTTTCCAGCATTTCCAGCAAGATGGTGCCCGCCCCACTATGGTATTCAAGTGCGACAATACTTGAATCAAATACTTCCAGATGCATGGATTGGTAGACGTGGACCAGTTGAGTGGCCTCATAGATCCCCTGATTCGACCCCTCTTGATTTCTATCTTTGGGGTCATTTGAAAGCTATGGTGTATCAAGAAAATATAAGAGACATAAACCATTTGAAGGACCGCATTATCAACTCATTTGCACAAATATCTCCAGATGTGTTATTGCGAGTTCACAGTGAGTGGGTTAAACGTATCATGATGTGTATTCAAAACAATGGTGGCCACATCGAACCTGTCATTTAATAAAATTTTTTTATACTAATAAAAAAGCAACACTTTTTATGTATGGAGACTTTTGAATCACTTTGTACTTAATCTTTACACGGAGAGCATAATGAGAATAGCTGGAATAGAGACGAGACAAAGAATAACAATAGAAGGAAGAATAATAAATAACTTGGGATACGCAAATGATACATTGATCACTGGAAACTTGAATGATTTGAGAATACACACACTACACATAGCAAGAAAAAAATGCAACTCAAAAGTCCACATCATATGTATAACAAGAAATCTTTTTCTACCGAGACTTTAATTTACGTCATGCCCAGTTTGATAGGAAGACCCTGTATTGAGATCATTTAAACTCATCACGGAGCAGTACAAAAGCTAAAATGCTTCCAGCGGGATGCAAAATTACGTAACGCCTACTTGTATAAAATATCCGAGCAAAACTTACTGCCTCTGTTCATTCAATGCTTCAAGTTCTCCTTGCAACTGCTTATTGACAGCAGTCAAGTCGGTGACAGTCAACAGAGCCCCACTCTTTTCTTTTTGATATTCCTAAAAAGTTAGCATGTTTACAAGAAATTATCACAACTTTTTAATGCAAAATGAGCATGAAGATAGGTATTTGATGAGACATGATCGACCAGAATTGTTTTTTATTTTCAAACTAAGGTTTCAAATTTAATCTATGGATTGCGCCGACGGCAATGCTATGTATGGATGGTTGCTGTCTCGAAGATCTATAAGTCAGTTCAGAGTTTTTAAACGCTTCGCTCCACTTGTGCTCGATGAGTTAAATAACAAGTTGATCAGCACCAGGATAACACACAAAGATGACTAATGCTGATTGTGGTCTTCTGGTTGATCGCAACCGAAGGGTTGTAATCGGAGGCCACGATCAGCACTAGCCACCTTGGGACGTGAACCTATGTTATGAAAACCAGAAGTTCTGAACTTATTGGTTAGCATCACCTTCACGCTGTTCATCGCGAGTTGAAGGTCTTTAATGTTCTGTTCCTGAAGATCTTCAATTTTGCTAAAAAAAGAAAAACTAAATAAAATGGGAATTACTATAAAGTAAAGGTGACGGATTCTATACGATTTTACCAGGATTTTATTCCCTTGTCGTGTCATTCCGAAGATTGAAAAAATGATGTTAAAGTTTTCCTGCTCAGCCCTCAACAGCAAGGGTAAAATGGAGAATGAAAAATAAAAACGAATGTACTCAGTCATGAGCAAAACACATTTTGTCGCAAAGTCACGATTAAAACGCGCCAAACGCTGAATGATCGTTCACTTATGAAGCAAAGTGTGATTTATTGGAGGTGCAGATTAAAACCCACAAAATACGTAAAACAGTATTCCGCAGCATGGTGGTGGAAACTGATTTTTATATTGAAAGATTAAATACCAGGTTAGCAATCGAATTTGAAATATGTCTTTCTCCTCTTCTTTCTAGCCACTTTTTAGACTATTTGACATATGAATACCATGTTTTAAAGAACTTTTCCGATCATGGACTAACTTTCCATCTGAAAGCCGTTACTAAATATGATCTGCAACAACTACCTTTTATAAAACCCTGTTTCTCTTGCGTGGGCTTCGGGAGCTACTTTTCTTTCTGATTCAACTAGTAGTCGATCATATTTTTCTTGCAAATGATTTAGGTCTTCTTTAAATCTTTTGCGGGCCTTTTCAGCTTCTTGATATTCAGCATCAGACAGCGCTATTTGCTGCGCTAATTTTGCAACTGAAAAGAAATAAATATTCTAATCCATCCAATCTCTCGACTAAACACAACTTATGCAGACCGCAACGATGTAAAACGCGCGGCTGATGACTTGAAAGACCGTAATGTTATCCAGCTCCAAACTCTTCGCTTCCCTTGGGCTAAATGATTTGAATAATGTTTGCACCATTGCATGAATTTAACAAATTTCTCTGGTATAAAAGTTAATCATAATTCGATCTACCGCCGTTAGCACAAATTACCCTTTCCATATAGGAAAATATCATAAAAGTAATAACAGCAAAACCACAACAACGGAATTCTGACAAGGGCAGTCAACTAAATCTTGTCATGAAGGAAGAAAAAAGCATATACTCCAGCAAAGCTCCATTATAGCTATATATTACCTTCTTCGATGTGGCTTATATGCATTTCTTTTGCTTTCTTCTCCATCAGTTCAAGCTGTTCCATCTGCAGTTGAATTTCCTCGACCATGATATGATTTTGTTCTTTCAAATTTCTCCTACAATGTAAACTTGATGTAGTTTTCAACTCCAACTCTGACTTTGTAATTTTGAGTACACGTTTTAGACAAGACTTGCATGATCAAAATTAATTGCAGACAATAGTTGAACAGCTTTCAACATCAAATCACGAGAAAACTAGATGTTTTTTGCTCTTTAGAGGGGCAAAAATCACCTTGTATTTTTCTAAATACGGCCCTGGGTCTATGGAAACCAATCTTACATCCACTTACGTCGACCCGTTAACACCATGTCTAACTACATAAATCTCTGCAAAACCATAAGATAAAAATTCTCCAAAATGCATCGTCAAATGCAAAACGACAACCTACAGCCAAACAAGTGCCGGAAGAAAATTGTGAGGAGGCGAGTTTTGAACACTGCAGGTCTTATCACGACGTATTAGAGATTTATGGTAGCAAGTTTTACATTAAAAGCGACAGCATCCATGGCCCCATTATTCCCAATAATAGTAATTATCTTAAACTCATAAATCGAGATCGGCGCCCCCCCCCCACTTGGTCACCTACCTAAACCAGTAATCTCTGAGTAAATGGAATTTCTTCACTAATTTTGAGGAAATGACAAGCAAATTCAATGAAATGATTGGGCCCACCGTATGTTGACATAAAACTAGCCAAAAAGTTGACTTCGCAAGTCAATGTTGATTGGCGAAGATTTAAAATTACTTGAGGTAGTTTAACTACTCATCTTACACGCTAATAGTCTTATCTAACATATGAAAAGTTAAACACACACTAGTGCAAATGCATGGTGATGCAAAAAATTATCAATGACTATTTTTGCTATAGAAACTCCTCTGAGCTCTGTCAAACTATTTTTATTAATTACCTAAATATTTTGTAATTGATTTTTGTCCAAACTTATGATTACAAACACGGTTTCATAAAAGTATGACTTTTCTCGCAATTCACGCGGAGAATTATTTCACTCGAATTTACCATTTCTGATCGGATGCGAATGGATCAGTCCTGGTTTGTTCGGTCGCTTTTCGGAGAACTTCATTTTCACGCATGATTTCTTCCATCTAAATTTAAACAATAGTGCAATAACATGTACACATGCAGGCTATGAGATTACCTTCCAGCAGCGTTTAGATCTAGTTAAACTCTAAGTCCGTTTATCCGAAGACCCCAACCAAAGTGTACATGAGGTCGCTACTGTAGTTAGTGTCTGGAAATTGATCGTTCAGAGCACAGCACTGCATGTGCCATGGCCGAGCGGAATCATTGCTTGTTTTCACGCATAAGCTTAACGTTCAAACTATGGCTTGCGCCGACCCCACGACATTTGTAAGTGCCGTCTGACTTGAACATCATAAAATCACTTCGTAGTCTTCACGAAGCTTCGGTCACGTTGGGTTGTTGTTGACGTGTTCACTCCTCCATTTCCTTGAAATGAAGACACGGCATGAAACGCTAATTAAGGTTCACACAGCAAACGGAACGGTCTACTTTCGATCCAATTCTGCTTATTTCTCGGTTCATTTTGGATGGGTTTTACAAAATCAAACCGGGCTCTCGAACGATTCTTGCTACGATCTACTTCTCTAAATCTTTCTACTTTGTGCTCAACTTTGTGCTCTACTTTTGCTCTAATTTGCTCTACTTCTTCTCTTGCTCTACTTTGTGCTCTACTTGCTACGATCTACTTCTCTAAATCTTTCTACTTTGTGCTCTAAATCTATCCGTGCTTCACCGGTTAAAGAATAGTGAAGCTGTTTACCCAGCATGTCGTAAGAGGCGACTATTGGGTACCTACCAATTGCAGTCTGACTGTTTATGGTGGGATTGCCAGCTTAATTGCTTGGTTGGACCACTCATGTCAGAAAACTGAGGTTGGGGGTAAGCAAGGGCATGCTCCCTGTACAAGAATTTTGCTCCAACAAATCCCCATGACCAGAAAAAATATACAAGTGGCCCCCAGTCCCCGGCAGCTCTTAAATGGGCAGGGGGTGCGAAGAATCTCCGGGTTTAAATCTGAATGTCATGGGATAAGATTTGGTACATTAAATGTGGGAAGTCTTTGTGGAAGGAAAACAGAAGTGTGTGAAGAAATGAGAAAGAGAAAAGTCGATGTGTGCTGCATCCAGGAAGCAAGATGGAAAGGCCAAGGAGCTCGTTTTGTGGGTACTTTGGGACGAAGGTATAAACTGTGGTGGTCGGGAAATGATGCAGGATTCGGAGGGGTTGGAATTTTGGTAAAAGAGGAAATATCTGGAAACGTTGTGGAAGTTAGAAGAAAAAGTGACAGAGTAATGGCGATTGTGCTAACTTTAGGTAGAGAAGTGATGCGCGTAATATGTGCGTATGGGCCACAAAGTGGAAGACCAGATGCAGAGAAAGTTCGTTTTTATGATGAAATGGGAAGTGAGTGGGACTTGGGAAGTTCTAGTGAAATAATTGTTTCTTTAGGGGATTTTAATGGACATGTGGGGAAATATGCTGAGGGTTTTGAAGGTGTACATGGGGGAAATGGTGTTGGGAAAAGAAATGTAGAAGGAAGAAGTTTGCTGGAGTTTTGTGATGAGAGACAACTGTGCGTGGCAAATACTTGGTTTAAAAAGACAGACAAAAGGAAAATCACTTATAGTGCTGGTGGTGGATGTGGAACAGAAATTGATTTCGTGCTTGTGGGGGAAAAATACAGAAAGTATATCAGGGATGTAAAGGTGATTCCATGGGAACTTCAGCACAGGATGGTGGTCGTAGATCTAGATGAAAAAGCTCTAAAAAAGATTGTGAGAAAAGAACGGATCGTAAGAAGAAAGATTTGGAAGTTGAATGAAAACCAAACAAGAGTGAGATTTGAAAAAAGAGTAAAAGAACTTGTGAGCACAGATGCGCCTGATTTGTGGAAAACTTTTAGGGATGGTGTTTTAAAGGCATGTGACTAACTGTGTGGGAAGAAGAAGTCTAGGAGAGATCAAGGAGACATGTGGTGGTGGAATGACGAGGTCAAGGATACCGTAGCAAGAAAGAAGGCGGCATTTAAAGAGCTGTGCAGATTCCCATCAGAACAAAATAAAACTCAATACAAACGTATAAGAAATCAAACGAGAAAAATTGTGGCTAGAGCTATGAGAATGGAAGCTAATCAGGAATTGAATAATTTATATCAGAATTCTAATAGTGTTTTCTACTTCCTTAGAAGAATGAAAAAGGAAGGGAAGGATGTGGAAGGAGGAAGGTGCTTGAGAGGAGGAGACGGACGGTTGGGTTTTATTGAAGAAGATAGGGCAAGAATTTGGAAGGAACACATGGAAAAGATCATGAATGAAGAAAACGAATGGGACTGCATGGTGGAAACTGATGTAGTAGAAGGACCAGTGGAAAAAGTGGCTCGTGATGAAATTGTGGAGGCAATTCAAAGTATGAAATCACGAAAGGCAACTGGAACATCTGAAGTAAGTGTGGAGATGATAGTTGCAAGTGGTGAAATCGGGGTTAAAGTGATGATGGAACTATGCCAGCGTGTATTGGATGGTGGAGGAATGCCTGATGAGTGGAAAACAAGTGTGATTCTACCTATCTTTAAAGGAAAGGGTGATGTGATGAGCTGTGGATCATACAGAGAAGTGAAACTGCTAGAACATGCCATGAAAATTGTTGAAAGGGTACTAGAGAGGCGAATACGAACACTAGTCAATTTGAATGAAATGCAGTTTGGATTTATGCCAGAAAAAGGAACAGTGGATGCGATATTCAATGTGAGAAGAATGCAGGAGGAATATCAAAAGAAGGACAAGAAGTTGTATATGTGTTTTGTTGACATGGAAAAAGCTTTTGATAGAGTGCCAAGAAAAGTGATGGAATGGGCCATGAGAAAGAAGGGTTTATCAGAAGTAATAGTTCGGGCATTTATGAGCCTGTATGATGGTGCAAAGACAAGAGTGAGGGTGGGATCTGCATATTCAGAGGAATTCGAAGTAAAAGTTGGTGTACATCAAGGATCTGTGCTGTCACCACTATTGTTTGCAATAGTGGTGGACGTTATTACAGAAAATGCAAGAAGAGGTGTGGTTAATGAATTGCTATATGCAGATGGCCTTGTTATCATGAGCGAAGAGATGGAAGACTTGAAGGAAAGGTTTTGGAATTGGAAGGATGCACTGGAAAGTAAAGGTTTGAAGGTCAATACCAGAAAAACAAAATTGATGGTAAGCGGGTCAGAAGGCGAACTATACAAAAGCAAGATAGATCCATGTGGAGTTTGTGGTAAGAGAGTCATGGCGAATTCAGTGTTGTGCACAAAATGTGGAAGCTGGGTTCATGGCAAATGTGCAAAAATAAAGAGAGCTACTGCTAGGTTGGCAATGCATTTTGTTTGCTCGAAATGTAAAGGAATAATGGAAGGGACGATGGATTCGATCGAGAAGTTGTGCGATGGAGTGGAGACAGTGAATGGATTTTGTTATTTGGGAGACAGACTAAATGCTAGTGGTGGTTGTGAAGCGGCAGTTACAGCAAGAGTAAGAATCGGTTGGGTAAAATTCAGAGAATGTGGAGAATTGTTGCTTGGAAATAGGTTTCCTCTGAAGATGAAAGGTAAAGTCTATCGTTGTTGTGTAAGATCAGCAATACTGTATGGAAGTGAGACATGGTGATTAAAAGAAAATGAAAAAGCAATTATGAGAAGAACGGAGAGAGCTATGGTGAGAGCCATGTGCGGTCAGAAAGTGGTAGACAGGAAGACGACTGAAGAACAGATGGATATGTTGGGGTTGAAGGAAACTATAGACCGGTTAGCAACAGCGAATGGAGTTAGATGGTATGGACATGTGCTGAGGAGGGATGACGATAGTGTTTTGAGGGTTGCTCTGAATCTGGAAGTGAGTGGCAAGAGAAAGCGAGGGCGACCGAAGAAGACATGGAAGAAGCAAGTAGAAGAGGAGACAGAGAAGATTGGTTTGAAGAAGGAGGATGCCCTGAGACGAGACAAGTGGAGGGACGGAGCGCGAGCAATTGCAGAAGGAATGGGGTAAATCTGGCCATCTCTGTTAAAGGGACAACACCGGATAAAAACTGAATCACTACTTTGTCTGGCATCCCGCCCTCTTTCACAAGCTTATTTCGGCTGGCCTTCCTCCTTGTTTTGCTCGTTGGACTCAATCTTTTCTTTCTGATAGGCGCGCTTGTTTGGTCTATCAAAATCACCAAAGTCGCTCCTTTCGAGTCCGCCAAGGTGTTCCGCAAGGATCCGTTTTTGGCACAGTACTTTTCTCTCTTTTCATCAATGATCTTTCTACTTCTCTGCCTTTTTCCGTCAGCTGTTCTCTTTGTGCTGACAACCTGGCCATTTGGTCCTCCTCCCCCTCGGTCCTTGCTGCAGTGGAGGCTACACAAGGAGCCCTGATTCCACTGGAGCGCTGATCTGAGTACTGGTTTCATGTCGAGCAAGTGTGAGGCCTCTCTCTTCTCCGTGAATTCCTACCAAGCTAACCTCCAGCCCAATCTTCTTTTATTCAACTCTGCTCTCCGTTTCAATCCCACTCCAACTTTTCCTGGGGTTACCTACGATCGCACTCTTTTCTTTTCTAAACACGTACCCTTGCTGAAGGCTTGGCGGCGCTGGAACTGGAACTTGCGCCGGCGCTGGAACTGTCTTCTCTTTCCTCCTTTACTATCATGCTACAATGGGTCCCGGACACTCATTTCTCCTCGGGAACGACGCGGCTCATGAGCTGGCCAGACGGGAGCGCTACTCGTGCTCTCTGCAATCCTTTGTGGTCTCTCTTCTCTTACCTCTCTCCACTCATCTCTTTTGTCGGACTGGAAGCGTACTGTCTCATCTAAATTCTTCGACATACAGGTGCAAGTGCCCTCGGTATCCACTGAGGAACTTGTGCTTTGTCGTCACGCTCGCAGTGTGCTTTCCCTCTCTTGTCTTGTTGTTGTTGTTGGTTCCGCCATGCCCCCATTCCCCTTCCGAGGGATGGGGGCATGGCGGAAGACCATGGAGCCCCAAAAGCCTGGCAATTTTCCAAGGTCAGGACCAGAGGTCGTAGAGAGACAGAGAGTCGCCAAAGAGTCAGCGGCGCAAAGAGTCCGTAGCTGGACAGTGCAAAACGAGATGAGAAATGTCCTGGGACGAGTGGCCGCAGGCGCTGCAGGACGGATTCTCGATTCTGCCAATCCTAGAGAGATAGGAACCTAAAAGAAGGCTGTGTCCGTTGCAGCGTAGACGGGAGAGAACACAACGAGCACGACGAGGGAGCACAAGTTTCTCGGTGGAAATTGAGGGAGCCTGTGTGTCAAAGAATTTTGATGAGACAGTACGCCTCCAGTCCGAGATAAGACGAGAGTGGATACGAGAGATAAGAGGAGAGAGACTACAAGGGATTGGGGGCGCAAGCAGCGCTCCCCGTCTGGCCAGCTCGTCAGCCGCGTCGTTCCCTGGGAGAAACGAGTGTCCGGGGACCCATTGTAGTCTGATAGAACAGGAAGAGAGAGAAGACAGTTCCTGCCAGATCTGCCACATAGTTTGAGATAACAGGAAAGATGGAGGAGAGGACAGGGTGGTGAGGACAGAACGAGAGTCAGACAGGAGGAGAAGAGAAGAGAAATGGCAGACTTGTTGGCGCTGCCGAGACCAGCAAAGAGCGTGCAGAATGGCGCAGGCTTCAGCGGAAAAACTGGAACATACTGGGCCTGCCGAAAAGAAAAGAGTGGTCTCAATGCCACAGAAAGAGCAGTTGGCAAGAAAGCCGAAGCCGCCCTTGCCAAAAGGAACAGAGCCGTCTGTCCAGAGTACCAGATCATGGGGGAGAGAGAGTCAAGGTGGGCGAGAGCCGCACCTTGGTGTCACTCCAAGTCTGGCCAAACCAGAAATAGGATAGGAGGTTGGGAGACGAAGAGCCCGCTCATAAGAAAAAAGAGTGAAATGAGTCAGAGTGACTCGAAGGGGAGGCAGAAAGGCCTCGGTGAGTAGTAGAGGGATAGGAGAGGACGAGAGGCAGGCGGTGATGGCTCGACTGGCCGCTCGGTGGAGGCGTTCCAATTTGGTGAAATTGGTGGCGCTTAGGAAAGGAAACCATCGGGGTGAAGCGTAGATGAGAAGGGACCGAAGACAAGATTTGTACAGAAGAGAGAGGAACTTCTTAGAGGGGCCCCATGATGAAGCAGAGATACAGCGTAAGGCCTTGAGACGTGGGAAAAACTTGGCCTTCAGCAAAGATACATGTTTAGAAAAGGAAAGAGTGCGGTTGAAGGTGACCCCAAGAAAAGTTGGAGTGGGGTTGAAACGGAGGCGGGAGCCGAGTAGGAGGAGGTTGGGCTGGAGGTTAGCCTGGTGGGGATCCACTGAGAAAAAGGAGGCCTCACATTTGCTCGAATTGAGAGGAAGACACCAGTACTCAGACCAGCGCTCCAATCGAAACAGAGCTCCTTGTGTGGCCTCCACCGCAGTAGGGACCGAGGGGGCGGAGGACCAAATGGCCAGATCGTCGGCGTAAAGAGAGCAGCTGACGGAAGAAGGCAAAGAGACCGGAAGATCATTAATGAAGAGAGAGAAAAGTACAGTGTCAAGAACGGATCCTTGCGGAACACCTCGGCGGACTGCAAAGGAACGACTTTAGTGATTTTGAAAAATCACACGAGCGCGCCTGTCAGAAAGGAAAGATTGAGTCCAACGAGCAAAGCTAGGAGAAAGGCCAGCCGAAATGAGTTTGTGGAAAAGGGCGGGATGCCAGACAGAGTCAAATACTTAAGAGAAATCGATAGTAGACAGGATCGTCCGAGAGCCCGGCCTGGGTTTGTTAAACCCATCCGAAATGGACTGAGAAAGGTACAGAATTTGATCTAGAGTTGACCGTCCAGGGCGGAAACCGGCCTGGCGGGGAGAGAGAATGGAATTAGATTCCAGAAAAAAGAGTAGACGGGATAGAATGATGCGTTCAAACAGCTTTGATACGCAGGAGGTGAGAGAGATAGGCCGGAAAGAAGCAGGAGAGTCGAGAGGTGTTCCCATCTTGTGTATGGGAATAATAGAAGATGTCTTCCAGATGGAAAGAAAGGAATGCGAAAACCAGGAAAGATTGAAGATGTGAAGAAGAAAATTCATGCCAGAGCGAGGAAGATGTTTTGGCATGGGATAGGAGGCTTTTTCTGAGCCAGTGGCAGTGGACGAGGAGAGGTTGGAGGCAGCCGCATGAAATTCAGCGGGAGAGAAGGGAGAGCAAAAGGACGAGTGATACTCCACAGAGCACGTGGCTCGGCGGAGCTCAGAGAGGTAGCCTCTGGCTCTGCTACGCAGGGCCTTTGGCTGAGAAACGGAAAAGTGGGACCTCAGGTAAGCGGCATAAACCAAAGCCGATTCCCTGGGAGAAGAACGGTTAGGAAAGTTAGGAGAAGAGGAAGACGAGGAAGGAGAGCCAGCGATAGAGCGAAGAAGAGAGTGCACAGATTTAGGATTAGATTTAGGTGAAAGAGAAGAGCAAGTCGCCTGGCATCGCTCAGCCTTGGCCTTGGCGATGACCGACGAGGCGCGTCGAGAAACGGAGATGTAAGCCTGGCGATCTTCATCACTTCTGTGAGCGGCAGCGAAAGCCTTGCTTCTTTCACCAACCGCACTTTCCACCTCAGCAGACCACCAGGCTTTAGAATGGCGTTTGATGCGGCCGAAAGGAATGAAAGATTTGGCCGCATTCATTGCCAGAGAGGTAAAGAGAGCAGCAGCAAAGGAAAGAGAAAGAGACGAGTATTCCTCTGCGAGCCAAAGTAGGAGGCAAAGTCATCCCAGCGAGCTTTCTAAAAGTTGAAGGAAGGGGGACGCTCGTTGGGGCGATAGAACGGAGAGAGGGATAGATAGAAGAATTGGTAGATGGTCAGAACCCAGGTCCTGAAGCACCTCCCAGGAGCAAGAAAGGAGATGTCAGGAGAGGAGCGACTGCCAGAGGAGCGATGGAGAAGGGTGGGTGTGTCAGGGTCATTGAGGGGGAGGAGGTCTGAGGAGATGACCCAGTCGAATACTTCCTCCCCGCGGGGGTCGAAAGTACCTCTTGAGTCCCAGAGGGGGTGATGGCAATTGAAATTCTCCAGAATGAAAATACTTCTGGAGGGAAGAATGGAGGGAGAGAAGGAATCGGTTCTGCCATCCGTTGGGGAGGAGCGTACACATTAAGAAATGACACCGAGGAGGATTTGTTAAGAGAGATGTTGATCCCTACATAATCAGAGTAGGAATCGAGCGAAGAGAGGTGGTAGAAAGTTCAGAAAAGGATAGGCCCTGCCTGACGAAAATGACAACGCCGCCGCTAGCGTGCGTGGCATCAGAAGAGAGAATGCCAGACCGGGAGTGGGTGTGATCAGATCGCAGAGCAGAGAATCCAGGAATCCGGAAAAAGGGAGATGAGTTTAGATTGGATTCCTGAATGCAGATAAGGTTGACAGGGTGGGACGAGAAAAAGTGAAGTAGTTCAGTGCTCCTGGCTCGAAGACCTCCAGCATTCCATTGAAGAACCCTGAGAGAGTCAGGGGGAGGAGAGGAGGCAGGAGGTGCAGAAGGACAGCCAGGAGCAACGGACGGTGGTAAAAGGGCAGAGGAAGAAGATATAAAATGGGCAGATGGGGGAAAATGTAAGGGTTTGGAGACGAAGGTGGGGCAAGAGTGCAGCATTAACAGAGGGGGACCAGATTGTACAGTGGAGGTATACATGTCGGAGGAGTCCGAGAAGGGAGTCACAGGGTTACGGCAGGGGGCAGCTCCAAGAGTGAGAGCTGCCAAGAGCTCTGAATTTAGAGAGGAAAAGTTGTAGCACCTTAGATGGACCCATTTGGAGCAAGCGCAGCATTGCACTGACTTGCCCCGCCAGGTCACATTTCCAGCGCACACAGAGCAAGGAAAGATGGGGCCAGGGTTAGGATGAACGTTACCGCTCATGAAGAGACGGAGAAAAATGAGGATACGAAGAAGGGCAATACAAGGGCAGGAGAAAAGAAAAAGTAGGCGACCGATTTTGAAGATGCTGTGTGCTGCTCTTCTGCGGTCGTTCAGGGGGCAGCATAGCGAAAAAATGAATGGGAGTGTCCGGGGTAACTGGGACCCTCGGGAAGTCCAACAGCCATTTCGACCCAACCCAAACAGGGTAAAAGACCGCACCACCACGTTGAGGCGGCTGTTGATTGGTGCAGCTCTCTCTTGCCTTCGCTGCAATGGACACAAGCTTACTGTCAAGCTCTAGTCTCTCTAGGATTGGCAGAATCGAGAATTCTTCATGCAGCCCCTGCGGTCATCCGATCCACAACATTTCTCATGGCATTCTTCACTGTCCTGCTACGGACTCTTTGCGCTGCTCACTCATTGGCGACTCTCTGTCACTATACGACCTCGATCCAGGCGCTGAGGAGTTGCCAGGCTTTTAAAGCTCCACGGTGCTTCGCCATGCCCTCATCTTTTGGAAGGGGTCGGGTAACAACAACAACAACAACAGAGCGCAGACGTAGTCCAGCGTGCATCTCACTTGCGCGCTGAGCTCAGCGAATTGCTCCTCGTGCCTTGCTATGACGTCATCTTTCGCGTCCAGCTGTTTGTCGTAGCTGAGAAATAATGGAGAAAGGAATTTGACATCCGTCTGTAAATAGGGGAAACTGCTAAATATCTTTATAACAAATCAAGTTGGTGTAGTCGCAACTACTTCATGTTTAGAATGTACCTGCCTCAATGCCCCAGAGATTTAAAGCGGAAACCTTGAACACAGTAGATTGCTGGCTTAAACTTCCAGATTAATCTTTAAAAAATAGCATTCACTGCTTGGCGCTCAGCACGAAGAGATAATGTTGAAAAAGAGCAGGTTAGTTATCTTGTAGAGGGCAACAAACGAAATCCCTCTATCTTTATGTGACCAGAAGGTGGCAGGGTGGAGCGGTCTATTCTTAGCGATGAGTCAGTCTGATAAAAGACTAGCAAACAAAGCATGAGTTAATATACTTAAATAAACAAAGCTTGAAATAAAAAAATTAGAGCGCAACTGGCCATTGCAGTTGACAAAAGAGGATATCTTTCGACTTACCAGCCAATGCGGTCGTTTTACAACGGAAAGAATTCCTTTGGCGTCGTCAAGATTTGGTTCAAGTCCGTACTTTTCTTGGAATCTCATTAATTCTATGTTCAACCTTCCCACTGTTTCTTTCAAGGTCTCGTTTTCATCTACCATGTCTTGAATTTGCTGTTTTAGAACAACGCCTTCCGCTCCGACCAAGCCTGAAATGTAATGAGATGCCAAAAAGTGAAGCGAAAATCTTTATGATAAAAAATGTAACCCCACATTTTTTAAAATCAACTCGGGTCAAACGTTTTCCTTTTCTAAACGTAGCCTATGTCTTTGCTGAAGGACCACCTCTTCCCTCGTCTCATGACCTTACTCTATATCTCTGCTTCCTCGTATAGCTTTTCCAAAAAGTCCTTACCTCTTCTCCATAAAGCTTTGCTGTCGTCCATAGTTACCAAAGCTTTACCCAAATGGATTAATTTTTCTGCGGTACCAACGATACCAAGTTAAATCGCCTTTACCGAGCGACTAGTCGAGCCGACACCGGCTGCCTACCGTCTTCTGCTATTTCTATGATCCTCTCTGCCGTCGTTGCGAGTCACCCTGACTCGTTTTGCTCAATCTGTGGGAGTGAAGTCACCCATGCCTATCCGGCAGGCCCGGTTTCTTGAAGTTTTTTTCTGAAACCTAGGCCATTCTGTAAGTTGGTCTCAGCAGCAACAACAAGTCTGCCACTTTTCCTTTCCTCTTTTCTTATACGTCTTTCCTTCATTCTCACACTGTTTGTTTGTGGTTACCCCTCCTCTTCCTCGGGATGGAGGTACGGCATGCGATCAACCTAATTGAAATTAGGCTAGGGGAAAGATGGCAGCCCATTTCGAACCAGTCTTGAGTGACTGGTAGCCCCACCTCCAACAAGGCGGACTGCCACTGGTGGGTACCCAAGAGTCGTCTTTTACCGTGTCCGGAAAATTCGCCGTAAACAAGTTTGCCGTAGAAAAACTCGCCTCAGGAAATTTCGCCTAATAGGCGAAAGGCAGCGTACACCGAAGGGGCAGGCGCGGTATGTAAATGTACGGGGCAGTGTACAGTGGGAGAGTACAGGGTGGGGATAGATACTGAGGGTGCAAAATAGCGATTTCTCCTATTAGACAAAATTTCCTGAGGCAAGTTTTCCTACGGCAAACTTGTTTACGGCGAATTTTCCTAGAACCGTCTTTTACGACATGCTGGGTTTGCAACTTCACAATTGTAATCCGGTGAAGTACGGGTGGGCCACCTGTCTGCCACATAAAGGTGGAGGCATCCCGTTAAGTGCCTTGCCCAAAGACACAACAAGCAAGCTTGCCGGCTTGTTCTCCACACTATCCCGCTTTTGTGCTGAGCGCCAAGCAGGGAAGCTGTGAATACCATTTTTTAAAGTCTTTTGATATGACTCGACTTAGGGAATGAACTCATTCTCACACTCTCTGACACATTTGGTAGGAGCTATCGTCTCTCTTCTCTTACTCTTTTTCCAGACGGCAATGGGATCTCGGTTACTTATTTCTTTTTCGTAACGACAAGGCATATGAGCTGGCCTGACGGGGCGTGCTGCTTCAGCCAGCTACAGTCCCTTGTAGTCTCTCTCCTCTCAGCTTTCGTATTCACTCATCTGTTCTTTTGCACTGAAGGCGTACTGTCTCCATCACACAAGCCCCTCAGCAACCGCTTCCTTGACCTCTGATTTACACCGAAGGAGCTGTCCAGATTTTGGGACTTCATGCTCTCCCCACATGCCCCCATCGCGACACCTGAGGAATGGGACGGAAAACCACATCAATAGAAAATCACGTTAACGCTAAGGGCAAAAAGCGCAAAAAATGGCTAATCGATGATATACAGCAATATCGCTGTAGCATTAAAACAAATTTCCTTCAAAATGCAGCTCAAATGTTTTACGCACTTTGCTCTTTCAGCATTGAAGCAACTTCTCTCAGAAGGCCTTTATCTTTCGGACTATAAAAGTCATCACCATTGAAATCATCATCATTATTATGAATATGCTTGGGAGCCCGAGACGAAGTAGTGCCACGATTTTCGTCTAAAAATGTAGGTAAAGTTATTGAGATGATAAATATTTTTTAACATTTGTAGCGATGTACTTTTCAGACCTGCGCGATGGTGTAGTGGTTAGAGCGTACGCATCGCAGTCGGTAGACCTGGGTTCATTCCCTAAGTCGAGTCATATCAAAAGACTTTAAAAAATGGTATTCACAGCTTCCCTGCTTGGCGCTCAGCACAAAAGCGGGATAGTGTGGAGAACAAGCCGGCAAGCTTGCTTGTTGTGTCTTTGGGCAAGGCACTTAACGGGATGCCTCCACCTTTATGTGGCAGACAGGTGGCCCACCCGTACTTCACCGGATTACAATTGTGAAGTTGCAAACCCAGCATGTAAGACGATCCTTGGCTACCACCAGTGGCAGTCCGCCTTGTTGGAGGTGGGGCTACCAGTCACTCAAGACTGGTTCGAAATGGGCTGCCATCTTTCCCCTAGCCTAATTTCAATTAGGTTGACGGCATAAACCTGAATCGCCGTTCATGCCGTACCTCCATCCCGAGGAAGAGGAGGGGTAACCACAAACAACAAACAAACATGTACTTTTCATGATCTAATCTTAATAAGGAATGCGATGTGGTGCTGGAAAATCGTTTCTTACCGTCCCTACATCCCTACGAAGAGCAGAAGTAAACAACGGTAACAAAAAGAATACACTGCTCAAAGTCGTTATCGTCAGAAAAGTATCATTTTTTGCTATCTTTTTCCGTAACATGAAGTAAGCTGCTATCGATGCGACGCTTGCTTGCGACTACATAATCACTTTGCATAAGCTTTGAACTGGCAAGTAAGCTTTTAAATTTAAACATTATCACTTCGCTTATATCACGGCGTATAATAAAAAGGAAAGAGGGAGAGTGGTTGAAATTCCAAATTACTGAAGATAAAACAAGTCTATTTTGCTTCTTTGCCACGAGCAAGAGTAGTTAAAAATCGTTTTTGATGAATAAATGTAAACCTCCGTCCTAGTTCGTAACAAATTACCGGTGATCATAAGAAAAGATAGGGGACTGACTAAAAATATTCTTGACAAATTTATTCGCGAGACCTACTTGCTGCAGCATCCCGCATCAGTTCCAAGATCATTTCTCTCGCCTGCTCATCCCTCAACCTCATCCTCTCATCCAAATCGTTTTTGTCATTCGACATGTGATCAAAAGAATCGTCCACTTCAATTTTATTCTGTAAAACAAACGTATAGCATTTGCAAGTAATTCTACAATAGGTCTTAAAGATCTCAGTAGTAGGGCTGCCATAAATATAGGATAAACAAAGGGAGCATTTACCATAGGCCCCTTCTCTCTCAACCTCTTATCTTTTCTGAACTTTTGCTTCCTTCGTATCTAACAAGTAGGAACAATTTGCAAGTGTAGATCTCTTTGCACGTGCTACCACTTTTATATAAGCCAGCTAAGCCGGCGTCGCCCGATAGAGCTACCGCTCAGTTATGTCGGGTAACACTGGTTCAGCCGGATGTGCCGGCGTAAACCAAGTTATAGTTTTACGACCATAAGCTATAAGTTGCTACTAATGGGGGCATCGCCCCTTTGTCCCTAATCCCGATCGTAGTAAGAGTACTTTAAATAAGGAGAAGCCTAAAAAACACTCGATCATTTCACAAATTTTATCAGTTCTTTTAAATAAGTGCAGGAAAACAAACGCGAAGTTGGGAATGGACGCCGTAATGGCTTTTGTCTGGCGGTTACAGAAATCAGTCATTTAGTAGTATGCATATTTCACGACTTGATGCAAACTCATTGTGAAAATAATTAACAGCAAACAAAGAATTCATTAGCATAATTGATGTCCATAGCACTGACCCTGTTGCTTCTCATGCGGCGCGCTCTCGAACGAATTGCTAGTGTAAACGTATTGGGTTATCCTGCCTACAGCACAAAATAAAGGTGACGCAGTCAAACACTTCATATTGAGTCAAGTAGCAATCCAGGTCAGTCAGTAAAAAAGGAATCGAACTAACAATAACCAATAACTTTTATATGCCAAAATGTAGCTCTCCCATTGAATCAATAACAAATTCAAGGTTCAAACACTCAGAATAAATTATTCCTCGCAAAAGCGAACACTAAATAGAAATAAAGAGATAATTTACTCGTAATACTAAGAAAAAGGTAAAGTAATAAATCAACTGTTTTTCTAAAAACACTCCATATTTTTTGTTGGATGCCCGTGTCATTTACAAAGATTATATTACTTCATCTCTCGAAAAAGGTTTCAACCGCGTTTGTACTGTCAGAATTTTTTGAAGAAATGACAAAAAACCTTTCGAAATCAATCGTCTTATGACATCATCTTAAACAAGAAATGAAATTTTTGAAATTTGGGGAATCTGGTGCTGGCTCTTTTAAGCACAAAAGCGTTTTCATCCATTAAGAGATGCGCATTAAAAAAAATTCTTTTTCATTGTGACGTTATCGTGGTGTTACAAATCTCTTTATGGCACTCGCCCTGGGAAGGTGATCAATCTTCCCAAGTTTCATTATGCCTTGTGCAATTCGGGGAAACAAAAGGCAATGGTCCCCAAACGGTATGACAAGATGTTTAAAAACTTGATCTAAAAAAAAGAAGTGATCATGTATGTCTGAATACGAAGATAGACAAAATTCTTACTTATTGCAGGCATTTTTCGTTTGTCGAGTATATTGATATTTTAAACAGATAGCGTTGTTCTTTCGACCATTTGTGTCTAAAACGTCAAAAGAACGACCCTATCTGTTTGTAATAAAATTCTTTCTTTCAAAACGTTGATCTCCAAATAGAGATATTGATGCTTGTTTGGAGATAAAATTTGGCGAGATTCTCATTTATATAAAGTTAATTTTCCTTAATGCGTTATCTTCCCCTTTCCCTAAATAAAATAGCGCTCACTTATGTTATAAGATTGCTTGATAATATGCTTCAATATACTTTAAGCTCCGTCCACTTCCCCCCCTTTCCAAAACAAGAAAATATTTCTGAATACACCACTAATTACAACCATCATGCTCTTCTAAGTAGGTAAGGTATTGCATTTACACGGAGAGTGGAGCGTGGCCAAAAAGGCAAAGATATGTATTTAGAATTTGGAGTCATGGGCTAGGCGTTGCTTGCCCTGTTTTCGGCATGGGCGTACTTATGAACTAAATTTCCTCTAAATTGAAACAGCCAACCATTTCATTAAGTTTATTCGTTCCTTTTACGAAGTGCATAGAAGCATGATTTCAGTTGTGGGGAAGGAGGGGGCACCAAAGTGACTGACATGCATTTTCGGAAATAACCTATCTAATGTTTGGCACACTACTTACGACTTTTTCGTAATTGTATGGCTATTTGTAAGATCCATAGCCTCTGGCTGCGCGCATGTTGCTTGGTGCTGGCATATAAGCAGCCAGGGAAAGAGGAAATTAAGCCAAAGTAAAGTTACCACAGTCAAGTTATTACAATTGCGGAGGTCCCGTCGGTAATGCCGAGGTTACGAATATCGATTGAGCCGGTTGCGCCGTCTTTACCTAATGCATAGTAGTGAGAACACCAATATAGAGTAGAGTTTATTTTGACATAGGCAATTCTCGTTTCAAATTCAAAAGTAGCGTGTTTTACAAAGGAATCGAGTAGAAAGACATTACGGGAGGTTACCCTAGCAACGTCTTATTTGCTGTGTTTCCTTAGAAAGTGGATTTGCTCGCAGTTGAAATAGCTAATAACATCACAAACTTTTTTCGTTTATTTCACCACTTGTGTGGAAGTATAAATGTAAAGCTGTGGGAAGAGAGGAGCCAAAGCGATTGTTGTGTAATGTCTGAAATAACCTGTTAAATATTTGGCATAATACTTGAGACTTTTTGTAATTATATGCCTATTTGTATGACCTAACACTTCTGGCTGCTAGCATATTGCTACGTCCTGTCATAATCCCAGCCAATGGAAGTGCAAACTACCCAAAGTCTCGCTCTTACAGTTTACTTATTACAATAGATTATGGTTTAAAAGTATAATCCTTGTACCAGGTTTTTGAGCTAAAGATGCGGATAACTGTTGTAATTCCTGTAAGATGCCACATAAAAATGGTTGATTTGTTTAACTTTGCGGCATTTGATTAAAATGTGTTAGAGGTTGAGATCAGTTCAGCTTGGAACATTACTGTATAAAAGTATTGTAACTTGCCAATGTATTGCAAAAAAACAGATTTTTTCACCAACCGCTATGTTAATCTGCAATGTACCATCTTCCTTATCAGTCAGCATATTAATCGTTTGCTTTACAATACATAAAAACTATACGCGTAGTTGCTGCCTGCTGATTTTGATCTTTTTTTCCACTTTAATCGTACCATACAGAATCATGACATCATAGAACGTGCTAGAAAAAATTGGAAGTATGCTTTAAAATGCTTTAACAAAGAACCTGCTGTTGCGTAGCAATACGACTTACCGTATTTGCCGGTGTATAAGTCGACACGTTGTATAAGTCGACCCCCTAAAATTCGACGGAAATTTACGATTTTATGATATATCCTTTGTATAAGTCGAGCTCAATTGTTTCATTATCTTAAACTTTAAAATTCAACCAGAAATATGCGAAATTTATTGAAACACAGAGATAACCAATGAGATACTGCTGTTGTTGGAGTTTAGGCGATGAGTCACGCATTCGCCCAATACCCAGTACGGTACTTTTTTCTAGCAGACATACGGTAATCACGCACAACGAGATGCCGAACGAAGTATTGAGCGACTTCCACGTGCGATAACACATAATGTGTCCTTTTAAGGGCAGTGAACGCAATATCTGCCCTTGTAAGGGCAACCACATTATTCTGCTTTTACTGGCTTATAACTTTTTGTGAAGTGTAGTAATTACCATCACATTTGAAGCGATAAATACAAAGTTGAATTTCATGACTCGGTGTATAAGTCGAGGTCGATTTTTTTAGGTCGATTTTTGATCGAAAAAGGTCGACTTATACACCGGCAAATACGGTATGTTGTTGTAGTAGTTTTTTTACCGAAAGCACCTCGACACCCGGAGGGAATTACCCATGCCAAGTTCGATGTTTGTGCACCCAGTAGTTTCAGAGGAGTAAAAAAAACAGACAGAATTGTACTTTGCAGTATAGATTGTTCCCCAACCTTTTTACGGGGTGGAGGTACGGAGAAGACAACGGAGTTTCAGGAGCCAGGAAATTCCTCACAGTCTAGAGAAGAGGTCGCATAATGAGGAGTAGCGGAGGAAAATGTGGCTTAAAGAGCCCGCGCTGCACAACAGAATAGCATGAGACGGGGTATGTCCAGAGTCAGATGACTCTACACGCTGTATGAAAGATTACAATTCCACCAATTCTGGAGAGATAGCATTCAACGAAATCCTATGCACTTCTAGGTCACATTGCCAATGCACATAGAACAAGAAAAGGTAATATCAGGGTTAAAATAAACGTTAACGCTTATCTGAAAAAGCGAGAAAAACAATAGAAAAAAAGAAGAGACATTAAGGCAATGACTGTCATAAGCATGAGAAAAACAGTGGCCAATTTTAGAGAAAATGGGGTGTCCTTTTGTGGTCGTTCGGAGGACACCCCTACAAACTTCAGTGACAATCATTTGCTACTCTTTGGTGGGGGAGTGCCCGAGTTCCTCAAACCTTTGGAAAGGGCAACTGCCATTTCTACCCAATCAAAAGCTACACTACCTCGCTGAGGAAGCTGTTGATTGGAACTTTATTTTTCACAGCACACGGGAACCTCCACTAATAATGCAATGGACTTTCTATGGTGTAAATACAGGGTTTTCAAAAGGTCATCATCTATTTTTAAATTGTTATTACATCAAAAATGTATTTCCGATAATAATGAAACTTGTACACAATAAACAGTATACATTAAAATTTTGTTTTACTACACCATTTTAACTTTTCCATCTTGTTTTTAGCTTTACCTCCATTTTAATTATCCCATTTTGTTTTTTAGGTTCAGGACCGTTTGAAATGTACACAATACAAGAACGTGTTAGAATAGTTATTCTTATGGCAAAATACGAATCTGTTACAGCAGTTAAAAGGCAGCTTACAAAAGAAGGATTTCTGTAACAGATACAACTGCTGTAACAGATTCGTATTTTGCCATAAGAATAACTATTCTAACACGTTCTTGTATTGTGTACATTTCAAACGGTCCTGAACCTAAAAAACAAAATGGGATAATTAAAATGGAGGTAAAGCTAAAAACAAGATGGAAAAATTAAAATGGTGTAGTAAAACAAAATTTTAATGTATACTGTTTATTGTGTACAAGTTTCATTATTATCGGAAATACATTTTTGATGTAATAACAATTTAAAAATAGATGATGACTTTTTGAAAACCCTGTATGTTTGGGAGATGGTTTCCGCCAATCTTAAGTTTTTATGATATCTAGAATCTGTCAAGATTAGCTTCGCAAAACTTTTTAGGTCAGTTTAGCAACCTTGAATAAGCACAGATCCCAACTTTATTGGGTACTAGGTCCACTCTCGGTTTACTTTTCTCTATTTACGTAGTCTTTTGATAACTTCACTACACTAAAAAGCGGTAACTGTACAAGTGAATTTTTTCTGTTACCTGCACAGTACGCACTACTGCTGATATACTACGGATTCCTTCAAACTTCTTTTCTCGCGAAACATCAAAGCATCCACAATTTTTCATCAAACACTTGTGCTTTGTCAGAGATTATTTGATTATGATCTATGCAAGGTATTACTTTCTTTCATCTCACATCAAAAATATTTCGATTGCAAAGAAAATATCTTTTTAGCAGTTTGATAGCACTTTCCATGCATTTTCAACCGCTTTAATCGGATTTTGAACATCTGTTACCTTTTCTTAACTGCCAATGTTACATACAGTTTATATCACAATTGATTTATCTATTATTAAGTCATAATTTGTAACTAATTCTTTTTCAGTACTCAGCTTCAACTTATTCGTGTGGCTCTGGCCAAACGCAAAAGCCTTAAAATGAATTGAGAACAATTTGTTTAAGTCGTCGAACACATGCACAACGGAGAGCTTGGGAGGGTGCAAAGCGAGCTATGATATTTCAGCCAGCTGAAACCCTTACGTGTTTTTGCATTCGACGCTAGCCACAGTTTTGTCTGAAAACCAAGCTAGTGATTCCAAGCTTCCACACTAAATCAATAGCTCCTAGCTATAATAGTGTTTAACTCAAATCTTTTCCATTTTCAAGCAATCCTGATGTGCCAACTTAAATTTTTTCCTCAAATTCAGCAATTCTTTCATAAAACATTGAACAATCATCTGTGCTAATCGTCTTGCCTTTCTCTATCCAATTCATTAATTATACATGCAGTCAAGAAAATGAAAAATTCGCACATTAGAAGCGTGCTTACATTCAATTGTAATGGCGATTGATCTCGAATTTCTTTGACGGAGTGAGACTTTTCGCCTTTCTTTTTTTTCGGGTGCGATCCAGGGAGGGCATTGCGATCCAGGGAGGACATCTTCTACAATTGAAAGTTTTGAAATTTACTCACAATGTTTTATGACGTGAAGTACATCTAAAACACCATTTTAATCAAACATACACAGTTTTTGAAAGATCTACGTTACGAAACGTCGCTGTAACAATGTACCTCCAAATGAGCAATATCTGGATGTTCCACATGTCTTTGAGGACCACTGCTTCCTACTTCTTTTCTTTTTTTCTTTATATATAAAAACAGTATTACAGCGTACAAAATTTAGCAAAAAATACACTTCCGAATTGAAATAATACAATCTAAAATAACAGAAACGGACTTCAAATTTATCTACAAAACAAGCATGCAACAAAAAGATTTAAACTTTTTTAAATGAAGGAATTCTGAACAAAAAATGCTCTAAACTTTTTACATGTATTTCCTATCTAAAATAGGTCAAATATCTCTTAATTTCAAGTATTCGCTTTCAAAACACAATAAGCTGCATTTGCTTCAACTGAAGCACCTTCTGTGTACATTCTACACTGTTATGGTGTTACCCGATTCATATAACGGGTTCTTGAAATTATAGTAGTTATCAAATCTACTTCATTTCATGGCAGTCTTTTTCTTTGAAAGGCTCTATTTGCTGAGGATAAATGAATTTAATTCTTCTAAACTCTTTAACTCCAAAATTTCCTCGGCACTTGCACACTAAGTATTATCTTCTCTTATATTGACTTTCAAGAAATCAGACCCAAGCTCTCTATATGCAGTAGGTTACCTGTGCTTACAAGACAAGGCTTATTTTACTTTACCTTGCTTTCAGCTTTCTCTTTCATCTTTGACCCTGTAATTGTATCTTAGCCTAGCCTTCTTTGTTTGCCTAACGATAAATTTCTTGCCCATGCTGACTTTTTGTTCCAATTCCATTAACTTAGGTATACCATGTTGTTGCACGATCAATCCCAGAAGTAACCGAGATACTTTGAATTTCATTCGCAAATCTTCACAAAAAAAACATGAATTCATCCCAATATTAAATCAAAGACCTCTTTTGTTATCGCCTGGATTAATAAGAAGGGACGCAAGAACATAATCAGAAAATTAAAATTGTCCTGTTTAAATGGGACGAATGATGAGCCTATTTAAAGTGGAATACAGTCAACTTCGAATATAAGAGATTCAGATATAAGGGATTTTCGCTTTTAAGGGACTACTCAAAAGGTCCTTAGGGTATCGCATCGAACTTTGCGGCACTGCACCAATCAACAGCCGCCTCAACGTGGTGGTGCGGTCCCCGGCCCCGTTTGGGTTGGGTCGAAATGGCTGTTGGCCTTCCCGAGGGTCCCAGTTACCCCGGACACTCCCCATTCATTTTTTCGCTATGCTGCCCCCTGAACGACCGCAGAAGAGCAGCACACAGCATCTTTAAAATCGGTCGCCTGTTCTCACTTTTTCTTCTCTCCTGCCTTACTCTTGCCCTCCTTCGTCTCCTCATTCTTCTTCTTCTCCTGATGAGCGGTAACGTTCATCCTAACCCTGGCCCCATCTTTCCTTGCTCTGTGTGCGCTGGAAATGTGACCTGGCGGGGCAAGTCAGTGCAATGCTGCACTTGCTCCAAATGGGTCCATCTAAGGTGCTACAACTTTTCCTCTCTAAATTCAGAGCTCTTGGCAGCTCTCACTCTTGGAGCTGCCCCCTGCCGTAACACTGTGACTTCCCCCTCCTCGGACTCCTCCGACATGTATACCTCCACTGTGGAATCCGGCCCCCCTCTGATAATGCTGCACTCTTGCCCCACCTTCGTCTCCAAACCTCCTATCCCCCATCTGCCCATCTTATATCTCCTTTCCCTGCCCTCTCACCACCGTCCGTTGCTCCTGGCTATCCTTCTGCACCTCCTGCCTCCTCTCCTCCCCCTGACTCTCTCAGGGTTCTTCAATGGAATGCTGGAGGTCTTCGAGCCAGGAGCACTGAGCTACTTCATTTTCTTTCATCCCATCCTGTCGACCTTATCTGCATTCAGGAATCCAATCTTAACTCATCTTCCTCTTTCCGGATTCCTGGATTCTCTGCTCTGCGTTCTGATCACACCCACTCCCGGTCTGGCATTCTCTCTCTTCTGATGCCACGCACGCTAGCGGCGGCGTTGTCATTTTCGTCAGACAGAGCCTATCCTTTTCTGAACTTTCTACCACCTCTCTTTCTTCGCTCGATCCCTACTCTGATTATGTAGGGATCAACATTTCTCTAAACAAATCCTCCTCGGTGTCATTTCTTAATGTGTATGCCCCCCCTATTCGCTCCTCCCCAACGGATGGCAGAACCGATTCCTTCTCTCCCTCAATTCTTTCCTCCTCCAGAAACCTCTTCATTCTGGGGGACTTCAATTGCCATCACCCCCTCTGGGACTCAAGAGGTACTTCCGACCCCGGCAGGGAGGAAGTATTCGACTGGGTCATCTCCTCAGACCTCCTCCCCCTCAATAACCCTGACACACCCACCCTTCTCCATCGCTCCTCTGGCAGTTGCTCCTCTCCTGACATCTCCTTTGCTCCCTCTTCTCTTGCTTTTTCTTGCTCCTGGGAGGTGCTTCAGGACCTGGGTTCTGACCATCTACCAATTCTTCTATTTATCGCTCTCTCTCCGGCCTATCACCCCAACGAGCGTCCCCCTTCCTTCAATTTTTAGAAAGCTCGCTGGGATGACTTTGCCTCCTACTTTGACTCGCACTATCCTTCTGCAGAGGGATACTCGTCTCTTTCTCTTTCCTCTGCAGCTGCTGCTCTTTTCACCTCTCTAGCAATGAATGCGGCCAAATCTTTCATTCCTTTCGGCCGCATCAAACGCCATCCTAAAGCCTGGTGGTCTGCTGAGGTGGAAAGTGCGGTTGGTGAAAGACGCAGGGCTTTCGCTACCGCTCACAGAAGTGATGAAGATCGCCAGGCTTACATCTCCGTTTCTCGACGCGCCTCGTCAGTCATCGCCAAGGCCAAGGCTGAGGCATGGCAGACGACCTGCACTTTTCTTTCACCAAAATCTAATTCTAAATCTGTGCACTCTCTTCTTCGCTCTATCACTGGCTCTCCTTCCTCGTCTTCCTCTCCTAACTTTCCTAACCGTTCTTCTCCCAGGGAATCGGCTTCGGTCTATGCCGCTTACCTGAGGTCTCACTTTTCCGTTTCTCAGTCAAAGGCCCTGCGTAGCAGAGCCAGAGGCTACCTCTCTGAGCTCCGCCGAGCCACGTGCTCTGTGGAGTATCACTCGTCCTTTTGCTCTCCCTTCTCTCCCGCTGAATTTCATGCGGCTGCCTCCAACCTCTCCTCGTCCACTGCCACTGGTCCAGACAAAGTTGCCTATCCCATGCCAAAACATCTTCCTCGCTCTGGCATGGATTTTCTTCTTCACATCTTCAATCTTTCCTGGTCTTCACATTCCTTTCTTTCCATCTGGAAGACATCTTCTATTATTCCCATACATAAGGTGGGAACACCTCTCGACTCTCCTGCTTCTTTCCGGCCTATCTCTCTCACCTCCTGCGTATCAAAGCTGTTTGAACGCATCATTCTATCCCGTCTACTCTTTTTTCTGGAATCTAATTCCATTCTCTCTCGCCGCCAGGCCGGTTTCCGCCCTGGACGGTCTACACTCGATCAAATTCTGTACCTTTCTCAGTCCATTTCGGATGGGTTTAACAAATCCAGGCCGGGCTCTCGGACGATCCTGTCTACTATTGATTTCTCCAAAGCTTTTGACTCTGTCTGGCATCCCGCCCTTTTCCACAAACTAATTTCGGCTGGCCTTTCTCCTAGCTTTGCTCGTTGGACTCAATCTTTCCTTTCTGATAGGCGCGCTCGTGTGGTCTTTCAAAATCACAAAAGCCGTTCCTTTCGAGCCCGTCGAGGTGTTCCGCAAGGATCCGTTCTTGACACTGTACTTTTCTCTCTCTTCATTAATGATCTTCCGGTCTCTTTGCCTTCTTCCGTCAGCTGCTCTCTTTACGCCGACGATCTGGCCATTTGGTCCTCCTCCCCCTCGGTCCCTACTGCGGTGGAGGCCACACAAGGAGCTCTGTTTCGATTGGAGCGCTGGTCTGAGTACTGGTGTCTTCCTCTCAATTCGAGCAAATGTGAGGCCTCCTTTTTCTCAGTGGATCCCCACCAGGCTAACCTCCAGCCCAACCTCCTCCTACTCGGCTCCCACCTCCGTTTTAATCCCACTCCAACTTTTCTCGGGGTCACCTTCGACCGCACTCTTTCCTTTTCTAAACATGTATCTTTGCTGAAGGCCAAGTTTTTCCCACGTCTCAAGGCCTTACGCTGTATCTCTGCTTCATCATGGGGCCCCTCTAAGGAGTCCCTCTCTCTTCTGTACAAATCTTTTCTTCAGCCCCTTCTCACTTACGCTTCACCCGGATGGTTTCCTTTCCTAAGCGCTACCAATTTCATCAAATTGGAACGCCTTTATCGAGCGGCCAGTCGAGCCATCACCGGCTGCCTCTCGTCCTCTCCTATCCCTCTACTACTCTCAGAGGCCTTTCTGCCTCCCCTACGAGTCACCCTGACTCACTTGACTCTTTTTTCTTATGAGCGGGCTCTTCGTCTCCCAACCTCCTTTCCCATCTCAGGTTTGGCCAGACTTGGAGTGACACCAAGACTCTGCAGATCGTCCTGGAGAGCTTTTGCGTCCACTCACCCGCTCATGCTTCCTTCTACTTGTTCTAGGGAGGCTTTTCTTGCTTGCCCTCCCTTTCCTTCTTGGAATCTGCCCTCGTTCACGGTAGAGTCCACCCTTTCCACTCCATGCTCTCGCTCTGATCCTCCTCTTTCTCGCCAAGGTGCGGCTCTCGCCCATCTTGACTTTCTCCCCCCTCATGACCTGATACTCTGGACAGACGGCTCTGTTCCTTTTGGCAAGGGCGGCTCCGGCGTTCTTGCCAACTGCTCTCTCTGTGGCACTGAGACCACTCTTTCCTTTTCGGCAGGCCCAGTATGTTCCAGTTTTTCCGCTGAAGCCTGCGCCATTCTGCACGCTCTTTGCTGGTCTCGGCAACACCAACAAGTCTGCGATTTCTCTTCTCTTCTCCTCCTGTCTGACTCTCGTTCTGTCCTCGCCACCCTTTCCTCTCCTCCATCTTTCCTGTTATCTCAAACTATGTGGCAGATCTGGCAGGAACTGTCTTCTCTCTCTTCCTGTTCTATCAGGCTACAATGGGTCCCCGGACACTCGTTTCTCCCAGGGAACGACGCGGCTGACAAGCTTGCCAGACGGGGGGCGCTGCTTGCGCCCTCCGCAATCCCTTGTAGTCTCTCTCCTCTTATCTCTCGTATCCACTCTCGTCTTTTCTCGGACTGGAGGCGTACTGTCTCATCGAAATTCTTTGACACACAGGCTCCCTCAATTTCCACCGAGGAACTTGTGCTCCCTCGTCATGCTCGCTGTATCCTCTCTCGTCTTCGCTGCAATGGACACAGCCTTCTTTTAGGTTCCTATCTCTCTGGGATTGGCAGAATCGAGAATCCGTCCTGCAGCGCCTGCGGACACTCGTTCCAGGACACTTCTCATCTCGTTTTGCACTGTCCAGCTACGGACTCTTTGCGCCGCTCACTCTTTGGCGACTCTCTGTCTCTCTACGACCTCTGGTCCAGACCCTGGGCAATTGCCCGGCTTCTGGGGCTCCATGGTCTTCCGCCATGCCCCCATCCCTCGGAAGGGGTCGGGTAATCAACAACAACAACAACAACAACTTTGCGGCAGTCGGTTATAAGAGAATTCGGTTATAAGAGACTGATTAAGCTGGTCCCGGCGGATCTCTTATATCCGAAGTTGACTGTATCACAAAAAACTTCTTTCGTGTTTTTCTATCGTACTAAGAGGTCAAGTACATCTCACTTTAAAATAAACACGTCAGTGAGAAAAATCTTTAAAAACTTGAAGCACACTATTTCTTTTTCTATGCGTCTTCCGATCGCTTAAAACCTTTACAATCTACGAAAACTTTAGTCCAGCGGACCTAAGTACATTGATCAAAGTTTAAAAATCAACGCTTTCAACATTAACACAAAACTCAAATACGCTGAAACACCAGTTCACAAACAAAACTGCAATATCTCCAATCCCAAAATAACCTTTAATTTGTCCAACACAGTGATTGTTAGCCAACGTATGTAACTTGTATACTTTTTAGAACAACTCTAAACAACGCATGGCGCAAGTAAGTTCAAATTCATTATAAAGATGTTTGCTATTCTTACCTTGGGGTGTACAGAGGCATACACTGGTTCAATTTTTTCTTCAATTCTACCAGCACCTGAATTAAATTTCTTTTAAAGTCTCAGACACGACTTAATTGCCAGTAAGTCTTTTTTTTTATTTGCCATATTTATCCTCCATTTACGAGAAAGCGATGTATCGCTATGTTTTGGACGGTAAGTCCGCACTCGCATGTGAATTGCTATTTTCGAGGTGTCGGGGTCACCTGTCTTCCATATAAAGGTGAGGCGTCTCGTTAAGTGTCTTGCCCAAGGACACAACAAGCCAACTTGCCGGCTTGTTCTCCACAACCTTCCATAAATGCCGAACACCAAGCAGGGAAGCTGTAGATACTATTTTTAAAGACTTTTGGTATGACTCGACAAGGGGAATGAACCCCAGGTCTACCGACTGCGAAGCGGACGCTCTAACCACTATGCCATCGCGTCGGTTCAACTGAAGTTTATGAAAAATGATGTTTATTAGCACCAATAAGACTTTGTGATCTTTTTAAACAAATTTATGCAGTGTTTCTCACTTGCTGTAGTTCTTGATTTGGATGGAGCAGGGGGCGGTTCAAATATTACTTTACCGGTAGCAGGATTCTACAAACAATGTATAAGTTATTTCTTTACAAAACTATACTAACATTAGTCAATATCTTTTCTCAACTACATGCAGTCAGCCCAGTTTGAATATGTCATTTTATATTGATCATTTTTGCCCACAAAGCAACTAAATGTTTCATTTAATAGTCATTCTATAGCCACGATCAAAAACTGGGCTTGGAAATGAGGTTAGACATTAGTTTTAACACTTCCTCGTAGATGTATGAAAATATTTTTCCTGTGATTAGCATCTGAGCATTTCATTTCTAAGAGCAATTCTATATCAGATCAATATCCCAAAATATCAGTTTCTAAATACTTCCTAGTTATATCGTTGGTGACCACGGTGGAGATGCACAAGCAGCATTTAAGCACATAGTGCAAGAAAGTTTGTTATTTTACAAACAAAGTACTCCAGCTTGTACTTCGTAAAGTTGCAAAAGATATTGAGCAAGCAGAACATTCAGGCCATCTTTAATAAGTTCTTTAATATTTAACAAATATCAACTAGCAGTGGTGAGCACTAGCAGCGCTAAAAGTAGCGGCCGCTACAGCGCCGCTAGTGTTGCGTTAGCGTTTGCTTTAGTGCCGCTATTATCATTGTGAACCAGCTACAATATTGGCGGACGTTACTTTAATGCTAGGGGAAATTGCGCTAATTTTTTCAAAGTAGTTGGTGCTAGCGCTAAGCCCACCCCTTGTTAAAATAAAATATTGTCTCAAAAGTGCAGAACGTTCAAAAATCAAGGCTGCCACAGAGCATCTTCTGGAAGACAAACTTTTATAAAGAGCGTTTGCGGAGAAGTCACGAAAAGACAACAGCAGGGAGAAGCTATTAGACAACTTTTTCATGGAGAGACGCAAGTCTCAAAGCAAATCGACTGCTATGTTGCTCTCTAATGAAACATTAAGCGAGTTATTTGTGAAGTACAACACCCCCGTACCTTTCAGTGCAAAAGTGGAACGCCTGTTTTCATTAGCAAAAGATGTGCTAAAGCAAAAACGATCTGCACTTAGCAATCAATGGTGGATGTATAAGGTGAGGCAAGTGAAGCACTTGCCTCAGGCCTCCCCTTTTTGAAGAACCCTCTTTATGGTTTTATAATTTGTCATAAAATTTTATGAGTCTTTGGAAAAGAATATATCCCAACGTTCTACGTATCTTTGAAATTAAAGGCATTAAACACAAGACATAATTTTAAAAGCAGCATAATCAACGCAAAATCAATGAAACTGGAAATGCTGAAAACGAGACAGTGCAGCACATTGAGATTTTCCTGACGTCATAAGAACCTGCAGAAATCACTAAATATTAGCCAATGGAGTAGCTGGTTAGTAAACCTTAGATGCTGAGGGTACCCACAATGAAATCTTGCCCAAGGGCCCTAAATCTATCACTGACAGCGATGAAGATTTTGAGATGCTCATTTTTTTGAAATAACTGTACAGGATGGCGCAAAATTTACCCATCAGTCAGTCAATATTTACCATTTCAGAACTGTATTCAATGTAATGGCGCACAATTTGAATACTTACTGTGACAACGTTGCATTTTATGCGTACATACTTACTAACTATCTGTGCATCATTAGCAAATACATTTAAAAATTTTTCTTGACTGACAGGTAACTTTTGCGCCACCCTGCATTTTAATAATTACAGTAGATTCCGCTTAATTGGGCCGCCGGTTAATCAGGTCAGCCGTTTAATTGGGCCAAATTGTTAAGAACAAAATTCAATCAAAGATAATGCATTACGTTAAATCTGCATAATCAGGCCACTATTCCGCTTAATCAGGTCACAACTGTAGTCAGACATACACTGGTTTAATTGCAAAACCGCCTTTGCAATGTAATAGAACTCAATATCACAAAGCCAACTATATTATGTAACAATTGAAAAATACAGGCGCAAATTATTTTGTCATTTCATGCCCTTGGACATGGTAATTGTTGTGTTTTGTTGCAAATTTTATGAAGTCCCAAGCAGAGATGCCATAAAAAGAATTAACAATTGCTGAAAGGGTTGTTGTCCTAAGAAAAATTAGTGAGCAACCTCCAAACATTAGTCATCGCCAGCTAGCTGAGATAACTGGTGTACCAAGGACAACCCAGGCACAGATACTGCAAAACTTCGGATAATCGGGTCAGCCACTTAATCGGGCCAAATGGTGCTTATCCCGATGTGGCCCGATAAAGCAGAATCTACTGTATTTGTTTTTTGTGTTATTTCTGCAACAACTAGTATATTTGTTAGGGTTATCTTCTGGTATGCTTGTATCTCCTCAGCTGGACTAAAAAAAATGATTGTTTTTTTACATGGTAACATTTTGAGTGAGATTTGAACTTGCAACCACTGCTTTTAGCACATTAGCAGTTAATGGCTGCTGGTTTTTGAAAAGGACTGGCGTTGGTATTTATCGCACTAAAGGTAAGAGTGTTAGAGAATAGTGGTAGTGGCAATAAAATTTTTGCTGACTAGCGATAGCGTTAGTGTGGTTAGGTTATCACCAGCGAATGACCACCACTGTTAGACAGTTTCACACATGACAGATGTTGACAAGCCATCACAGGCAACAAGCCAATAATTAAGTTTGATTACGTTGTTGAGTTTTAGCAGTTCAATTGAAAGGGAAAATTTGTTGTAGGAGTATCTATCATGGGATGGAGTATTTACAGCATTAGGAGAGAGTATTTACTACAGAGCACATAAGAGGATTATGAAATTGGTGTGGTATGAAAGAAAAGTATATTTGCTACATTTTTTCACAGTTGTGATACTTACTAGATGACCATCATCAGCTTCAAACTCCATTTTCATTTGTTTGGCTTGCTGTCCAGGAAGGCCAATTGCCAGGGCTTAAAACGGTAAAAATAATTAAATAAAAAACTGGGTACATGGCACAAGTGAACTGCAATAAGATTGGAAACACAAATACACAAAACCACTTGCTAAACAACAGCACAAAATCAGCGAAAAAAGAATTTACCAAACTGACAACAAAATGAAACTATTCAAAGTCTTACTTGTGAAAGCTGTACCAAGCAAAGCAGGAACGATAGGTGAAATCTTTATCTTGCTTTTTTTAATTTTCATGGGAGTAGGAGGAGGACTTTTTGGAACAGCAGTGAAAGCTACTGGAGGCACCAGAGCCATGCCAATGTGCCGCTGCAACAGTAAGTATTTTATACACCACAAAGCATATAATGCCAATATATTTGCTTGACTTTTTAAATGCATTGTCTGTATAAGTTATACGTTTGGCTCACAAAAACTTACAAGGATTTGCTTCAAATTCGAGCACATTATGTCATAAATGACACAATTTTGGGGTGTCACAAATAACAAGACGTCTCATGTATTGCTAAGATATATAAGGGCTGTGTTGCTAATCCTACACTTGCCATCCACCCAGAACTTAATCCCTTGTAAACAAGTTAGTCTCTTGGTCAAGTGACGTTTTTGTGAATTAACAAGTTTGTTTTGAAAAGGTGCTTAGCACCACTGTCACTGCACAGTTTCAAGAAGACAAAGAATCTCACAACAAACATAAATTTAGCACGGATGTTGGCAAAATTTTTGTCTTGGTCACCAATAGCGTTAGGTCTACACAAAACACACACTAACTTACATATGGAGCATGCTTTTTTCTTCGAAATTTCAACATTTCAAGAAATTTGAAAATTAACAAACAGTGACAATACTGATACTAGCTCAAGATAATATAGCAGTAGCAGTCAGCAGGTCAAAGTCATCAGGAGATAGGGCTGCTGGCTATGAAACTTTAGCAATTCCAAATTCACAAACAGTCTCGTGTGTGATACTGCCAATAATTTCTGCAGCCTAAATAAAATCACATTTTCTTAAAAAATCTTTTTTATCTCCAGTAACAAAATCAAAACAAAAACTAGTGGTGCTGTTAACAGAAAGCGCTCTAAAACAATCTATTTTCAAAACGAAGCAAATGTTTTAAAATGAAATAAAGGTCTTATGTACCAACATCATGGTGAAATTTAATGGGCAAGTTAGACTAATGACCAATTAAAAAAGCGAGCTAAACTTTAAAATAGGATTTGAGCAGTTTTTACAAGTTGCTCTTTTGGTACTAAATGTAGTAAATCTTGTCTGGTCTGGTTGGTGTTTATACACAAAACTAGCTCACTCCCTAAACTTGGTTGTTTCAACCTAACCATTACGGTAACTAGAATAGAAATTACAATTACAATCAAGGTTACTATTTCAAACTTCATCTCCAAAGAATTTGGTTATTTTGCTTAACTTGATCTCAAAAAATAAATTGATGAACAAGAACTCAAAAACACCCATTCTTTCATTCTTGTGTGTAACTCATTCTTTGGTTTTTCCGTGTTTTCATTCATAATTTGTTTACCTCCTGTCAAGCTGGTTCAAGTGTCCAAATATACTCTTTTTGATCGAGGTCATTTTTACATACATACCAAAAATATATGAAAACAGTGGTCTGATTATTTTTTGGTTTGCTTTCAAGAAAAACCATCATTTTCAAACACAAAAACTTGCTCAATCTATCATAGCATGCGAGTACACACTACCATAAATTTTCACTCTCACTTTAGTAATTTTTTGCCAAGCTAGAAATTGAAAAGCTTAAATCGCAGAACTCAAAATAGAACTCGTACTCGCCAAATCATTTTGACAAGAACTCTAATAGAAATTGATGGGATTTACACTGTTACAGCCCTAACTTCAATTGAATTGTATTTTTTTCTTAAAATTACCTTTGAGTATCACTTAAAATTAATTCAACAACTAATAGTTTGCCGTGGGCTACATCTTGACTCTATTATTTTACAATGCTGGCTTGTACTTGATTATATGGCTGGCTAGACAATCACAAGCAAGAAACTTGCTAACTTTTTATCTCCTTGTCTCTCCACATGCAGGAAAATTTTTATATGTATGGTCTAACTACCACCATTACCCTCAAAAGCTTTGTCGGTGTCAACCAACTGTAAGCCAAATTAGGTTATAAAAAGTCTTTTCATGTTTCGTAGACCCGTTTTTAAAGTGCAAAAAGCTTAAATTTGTTTCGCAATCTTCCGAACTGTCCATTCACATTGCTTTTGATAGCAGATAAACTAAATAAGTTCTTATCATAGTTTCATGTGTGGCCAGCCCAATCATGTTTGTGCTAAGTGGTAAGTCAACACTGCAAGTATTGTATTTCCAAACAGCCTTATAAATTTTTTTTAGCCCAAACAATACCTTTAACCTTACTACAGTTACGGAAATAGTGAAGAATTTTGGGAATGTCGATGTTTGTGCTGTAACTACGCGATGCACATTCCTCTCAAATTGCTATTTCAAGCGGTTACTCAAGTTTTGGTAAAAATCAATTACATATGCTAGGGTAATTTACACTTCCTTAGAACAGAGGTTCTTAAACATTTCAGTCGCACCCCCTTTGGCGTTAGTCATTCAGGTTCACGCCTTACCGAGACTCAAAACCAAACAAACGAATAACCGAACGATAAATTATTTGCCATTATCCTACTTAGTAGGAAGGATGCAACTGTTTTTTGGGAAACTAGCAGTTTAATTCGAGGTTGTGTTGAAGACAACGCACATCGCAGATCGGCTTTACATTCCAGTTTGTTCCGAAATTTTGTCTTCACTCTCACAAGTGTTGAAAATCCACTTTCACATAAATATATGGATGAAAATGGAAGAAGGGTACGTATCGCCGCACTGCCCACATTCTTATAAACAGGCAAATATTTTGCCCAGAAATCGTCAAGAGACATTGCTTCAAAGTCTTCCTTGGCAGTGGAGTTGCACTTCTTTTCCAAGAACTCTTCTTGCAGGTTATTCGAAAGGATATCCTCATTGATGCGAAAGGGATTTCTTATCATCTTCCAATCTGCAAGTTCAACGTTACACAAATCTGAAAATGCAGCGTACCACTCAAAGAGTTTATAGTAATCGAGATCTATTTAAAACCCTTACCTCTATGAACATAGCACGTGATCACCATAACCGTATTATATATCGATTAATTGAGTTATAAAGGCAATCTACGCGCTTTATGTGCACGTTCACGCGAATGACGCGGTTATTTCACAAAGTAATACCGGTAGTATTGCAAATAATAAAAGCCTCCCTCCCATAATTTGACGAGACCATCCCTGGACGCGTTTTGTCCTTTTGGACTCGTCAGCAGGCCCTGTCCCGTCATCAACAAAAGTCAAAGGACGAAACGCGTCCAGGGATGGTCTCGTCAAATTATGGGAGGGAGGCTTTATTATTTGCAATACTATTACTTTGTGAAATAACCGCATCATTCGCGTGAACATGCATATAAAGCGTGTAGATTGCCTTTATAACTCAATAAACCAAATCTGAAAAACAATTGTCATATTCCTCTTTCAAAATTTGGAGGTGGGATTCCACTTCGGCCTTAAATTCACCTTCCAGTTTAGCTTTGCTTTTCTCAAGGGGTGTGTCCAAGGTAGGAAATGAGGCTGCGATTTCCTTTTGAACTCGGCGATATCACAACCCCAGCTTTTCTATGAATGCATGTATTGCGTCGTAGTCACTTATGCGGTAGGTTTTTTCCTTGCAAAAGTAGATTGAGGCGATTAAGAGCTTCGAAAATGTCAACAAGGTATATCATTGCTAGTTGAAACTCTACTGATTGAAATGGTAACAGGAGATCTTGTTGCCCCTGTGATTCAAGAAATATACTCACTTCATCTTTTAGATCACAAACGCGAGCTAACATATTACTTTTTGATAGCCATAGAATATTTGTTTGAAACAATAGATTTATATGATTGGAATTCATGCTTTTACATAGCTTGGCGAACAATTGGGAATTGACAGCACTTGCTTTGATAAAGTAACAATTCGTATAATTATGGCAAGCTTGTATTTCATTGCAGCAGCTAAAGTCTTGGAGGCCGAAGTCTCTCGATGGATTACGCAATGAATTCCGACTGCGTCTGGATTCTTCTGCTTTATCCTGGCAATAAATCCACTCCAACATCCAAGCATAGCTGGGGCACCATCAGTGCAGACACCAACAAGTCTCTCCCATTTCATGTCTTTTTCGTGAAAGTATGCTTCAACAAGTTTGAGCACATTTTCTGCCTTGGTGGTCGTTTCAAGCAGTCTGCAAAACAGCATTTCTTCCTCAGTTGTAATAGATCCAACAAAACGAACGTAAACCAACAAATGCGACATTTAAGCTACGTCAGTCGTTTCATCGCACTGGATGACAAAAAAGGTGATGCTTGCATCTTTTGAAGAACTTTACATTCAATGTCATTTGCTAGCTCATCGATGCGAGTCTTTAGAGTGGAATTCGAAAGAGAAATCTTTGCCAACTTCTTGCTGTTAGTTTCCCTCAAAACTAGGCTAGTTGCTTTCAGCATGCATGGTTTTATCAATGTTTCGCCATTATGAGGTTTCTTTGCTTGAGCTATTATTAGAGCGATTTCAAAAGATACTTTCACCACTTCTGCAGATGACGATTGGCAAAAACTATCCGCACTCAAAATTTTCATTTTTTTAAAAGAATCCTTCTTGCTTTGGAAGAAAACCAAGGATTTGTTTTGGTGACCGGGATGCTTTGTTTCAAGATGGCGTTTCAAGCGACTTGGCCTCAAAGCGTCATTGCTCAACTTTTCGTAACATATAACGCACTGTGGTACAACTTGACCATTGGCTATTGCATTAACAAAACCATACAGCAGATAATCTTCATTACACTTTCTCTTTTTTACACTCATTTTTGTCGATGTAACTAGACTAAATACTAATTGTAAAACCTACAATTCGTAAATTACGCAATTTTGCTTGTCAGAAGATAAACTTTATATGCCAGTCATCACTTTTTAAAAATATTGAAACCTTGCATAAAATAATTTGCGCTTGTTTTGTACCAGCGTTTTCGAAACTGGGAAGCGCGAATATTTGGCACAGTTAAGTAGGCTATGCGAAAGTGTCACCGGTTATGACGGTTTTATGTTAAATTTGTATTATTTTATGAAATGGAGGGAGGCGTCATATGACTGAATATTTTTAAGGGAGGCGGGTAACATAAAATTTAGAAACCGCTGTTTTATACTTAATATTTGCAGCTTATACTCTCTGGCTACTGGCTATTAAAACAAGTAACAAAGACGTAGTGCTTTCATAACATGTTTTCTTGAATACAAGCGTTACTGCTAGTTAAATCATAGACTAGGTTAGACGAATCAGATTCAAGAAATTGTTCGACCGCAGCGAAACGGGGTAACCGCAAAAGTCATCGAGTAACGAGGTAACCGAAAAAGTAATCGCAATAGGAAAACTACGGGTATGGTAGGATACTTGTACATCCAGTTCGAACTTCCAACTACCAATACCTTACATAAGGCTCCAACAGTGCTTTCAAGCCAGAAATCAACTAAAACATTTCGGTACTTAACGATAAAACCACGCATTTAATACTTCGTATCAATAAGTCACTGTCATACTCGCGCCCCCTTGCGAATTTTACACGCCCCCCATTTTAAGAACCTCTGCTTAGAAGAAGGGCAAAAAACAAAAAATATTTCCAGTAAAAAAGGATTCCTACGTGAATGTAGGGAAAAAGATAAAAATAACTGCACCCATTTCTTTGAAATTCTACAATAGATTTTAGTTTTGCAATTATGTAGTGTGTCAAGTGGTGTAAAGCAGGGAAAAGTCCTGCTATCTTTTCTTCTTCTTCAAGTGTCATGGCTGAGGCCAGCTTTCGACAGCTTCCCTGCATTTGTTCCTCCAGCCGTCTCAATCGTTCATGGCCCGCAGTATTTCTTCAGTCGATCCACCCAACACGTTTTACTATCTCACCAACGCTTTTTAAACAAGTATTTTTGACCAAATTTGCTAGGATTTGAACAGCTACTCTGTGGTCAAGAGCCTTATTGCACGTTTCAGTTACCACACTGCACCTTGTCATCACTTCTTAATTTGCCGTGCCCTCCACTAGAAAAACTCTGACCAAAGCGAAAAAAACAGGTTGCTTCAAGGATTTAAGCAAGGGATTAAGTACGATACTGTACGAAATGACCATTGTCATAACCGAGATGGTTAAGTTGTACAGGGATCTAGTCAAAAACTTTGACCAACCGAAAACTAAGCAACTATAGCTGGAGATCACCACTGGCCGTATCTACATCTTTAAGATAATTAAACATAGGCAATCACCCAGCTTTATGTTTTATTGAAGGAAAATATATTTTGACTATTGATTAGTCATCATCAGTTCCTGTCAACAGCATAAAAACATTAAATCAAAAACTCTGCCGGTTAAAAATTTCTACAAGACGTAAAGCATAATCTACAAGTAGCAGCAAATCGGATAATGGTAATAATATTATTGACTAGAGGATGGGTGTAAATAAATCTCCGGATAAAGAACACATAAAAAATCTACCTTAGCCTATAAATCTCAAAAGCAGTTAACATAACAACAGCAGCAGGATGTGAGACTAAAAAGTTAATATGACGTCATTTTAAACCAATTAATAAAAGTGAAAGGGACTGAAAACTGAATTGTAGTAAAAACTAGTAGATTAAGTTAACACAGTGGAATAGCTGGTTAAGGAGTACCAAGTAGTAAAATTCATCGGATAGTCGGCGTAATCATGGGCTGAATGTTTATTGAAGGTTTGATTCTGTGCCACCAAAAATCTTCATAAAAGTCTAGAAGTGCTGCTTCCGGTTGCTGTAAAAAAATCACTCTATATTTAAACGAAAACATGTTATTCTGGTTCAAGTCATTCAAATGATAGTTCAAATAATGCTTCAAAAGTGCGCTTTGATCATTGTCAAATTTTGAGTTTTGTTTGTTCCAATTGGTCCTATGAGCTCGCCACCTGATTGAGAATTTGGTTTTAGTTTGTCCAATATATTTGGCATCACAAATAGTGCATTCAGCAGCATATATAGGCCTACCGTAGTTTCGACAGGTTAAGTTTTGTTTTAGTTTGATGGTTTCATTGTCCATCTTGATGATGGTAGTGGGCATTGTCCGTCTTGATTGTCCGTCTTGATTGTCCGTCTTGATTGTCCGTCTTGATGATAAAAAAACACTTCATTTCCAAATATGAAAAGCTATACAAAAAGCAGTAAAATTGCCAAAATGTCAAAAAAAGGAAAAGATCACAGACCAAAAATAAAAAAGATAAACAGCGATTCTATTCACGAAAAGCTAAAAATAAAAGACAGCAACTTCTTGTCAGAGCAGAAAATATGATTATCAATAAATCCAAAATAAACCATACTGAAAATGATAGGATTTTACTGATGCATGGGTTGAATTTTGTTCCTACTCCGAACTGGACTGATCATCTTGCTAATGTAGAATGGTTCAATGCCATAAAACATCTTAGGCGTGTTGAGTGGCGTAATGTCCTTGGAGATCACACTACTGACGAAATGGAAAAACTGCCAAAAAAATTAATGCTGCCTTCGTTTTCAAGACCTAGTCCCGAGCAACTGGATGATGAAGTTAAAGCTTATTCTGAAATGATCCTAACGAGAATGCGCAATTTGAAACCTCTTGTTAAATACATGTTTACATCAAGGAATAACTTGCGCAATGAAGTGCGTGCCAGTCTCACCAAACTTATGTGGAAAGTTAGAAAGCGGGATATTGCCATCTGTAAAGCTGATAAAGATGGTAAGATCTTGATAATTGATTACAGCGATTATGACCAAATAATGAGCGATCAATTGTGCTTGCAATTCACCCAGCTGACTTTAAATGAAGCTACTATCAAGCAGCATCTTACTACCACATTAAATCAAGGTAAAAACTGGATGATTAGATTATACGAATTAAATGCTATTAGTGCTAAAATGCTTTTTAATACAATAGGTGTTTGTCGCGTTTTTAATATATATAGGATATTATCAATAGAACTTTCGGTTCTATCTCAATTTCAAATTCCTTTAAAATTGAGGCGACGTATGATAATCGCTCGGATAATTAGGTCTGGCTACAACTTAATAAAAGCTTGGAAAAGATTGGCTTCCGCTAAAACACTTTCAACCACTTCAATAACAGAATAATATATTCACAGAAATGGTACTTCACGACTTCAAAACTTCTTCGCTCAACGATTCCAAAAGATGAATCACTTTACCACACATTCAAGAAAAGACCGCAAAATAAGTCCACCAATAACTATTCAATATTCTCCACGTCCACAAAATCCACAATAAATTATCGCAAAAAACAACAACACCGTAATGGGTCTTCCTTAACCCGTCAAACCATTCTTTTTTCTATTTTTCGCTCTCTCTTTGGCCCTCGCTCTCTCTCTCGGGCTCTGTCTGAATCTCGGCAAAGAAAATCCCCTCGCCTTATATATATAAACGACGAAACAATCTGGAGAACGCTCGAACGAAATCACGTGAACAACAAAAAAAAGCATTACAAGTTACGCTAATCGTTTATCGAAATTCTTCGAAGAAGTTAGAATCGCTGGATCGTTCTGGAATTTTACTATGTCGTCATAACGATTTTGACGTAATAAATGGCGTACACAGCAATCGGCTTGCGAGGAAAAAAAGGGTCTTTCCCTCAGTCAGCAGTCGAGCGAACAAATAACGCAGCGCTTTACACAATATGAAAACAACTCTTATAAAGCAAATTTCCTTATTCGTGACAGTGTTAAACACAAAGACGGTGCCTACCATCAAGCAAAAGGGCATTACGCAAAGTGTTTTGGTCAACATAATGCAGCATACGCATATCCTTTATTTAAGACCCACAAACTTACACCAAAAGAAATCTTTGAAAAACCTGTACTCGATATTCCTGTTCGCTTATTGCAAGCCGCCGGAAATATTGCCACTTCAAGACTCACCGCGTTTTTAGAACACATTTTTAAACCTTTGTATTATATTTTATGTATTGTATGTATTACGTATATGTATTATATTTCATATTGTATTATGTATGTATTGTATATATATTGTATTAAACCTTTAAACCGTTGCCCTTGTATGAGGTCTATGCAGTAATGCAGCAATGGATCGATGGCATGATCTGAAATTGCCCAGAGGGACATATTTGAATTTTATGCCGGAAACACTGTTGGATAGACTAGCCTACAATAAGCTAGTACAGATTTAATTTTGTGTGAAAGATCATGAGTGGCTGGCATGTGAGATGCTGGTGTGGATTAAGGGAAATTGAGAATGCTGGTGAGGCATCACGATATTTAGACATTTTTAAACCTGTTGCCAAAAATTATTGCCAATCGACCGTAAATGAATACTGCAAAGACAGCAAGCACTATTTGATAGAGCTAGAGGAATGGAAAAATGAGAATGAAAACATCACAGTTCGATTTTCTAATTCTGCATTGTATATTGTAGCTGCTGATGTGCAGGGGTTATACCCCAACATTAAAAGAACCTTATTAATGAAAGCACTTGAAATAGCGTTGCAAGAACATACAAATTATGACAAAGAGGTGCGAAAAATTCTAATGTGGTTAACTGATTTATGCTTAAAAAATGTCATTATCCAATATCAAAACAAGTTTTACAACCAAAAAGATGGGATCATTACAGGAGATAATCATTCGGTTTCACTTGCCAACATAGCATTGCATTATATTGTGTGCCAAGTCTCCACAGAAGTAGAACACACAGAAATATTCAAGCGCTTTATCGATGATATTGTTTGGCTTTCTTTTGGCAGTCAAGCCACGCAAAACATAAAAACCAAGCTTTCAGAGACATTTGCAAAATATGATTTGACATTAAAGTATAGAGACATCAACACAACAGAAGAAAACGGCGAACTGGAATTTCTAGATATTCTACATGAAATTTCTCTCCATTCCCAATTTCGATTCATCACCACAGACTACGTTAAACCAACAGCTCTGGACCGCTGCCTTATTCAAGGTTCTTCACACCACCCAGCTACAGTATTCAAATCGATTGTGTTCGGTGAATCAGTTCGACTTCGACGTGTGAATGAACGCGCCGAAGACTACTATAGCAGCTTAGAACAGCTTAAGAAGAAGGCAATCCAAGCGCAGTATCCCAAACCAATGGTCGAAGATATGATAGCTAAAGCTAAAACTTGGACAAATAGATTTAAATCACCTACAACCGATAAATCACAAAAGCCAGAACCAATCGTTTGGACAACATCATTTAAAAACCTTATCAAACTTTCAAAAAAGGAGAAAGAACTACAACCGCACAGCATGGTCACTTATAAAAAACCCCCTTGTTTAGCATCACTTCTGTTAAATTTTAGATCCTTGTCAGTAAACATCGACAAGCCCAACAAAGGAGGTTCCTCTGGACCATGCGGCCGCTGTGCCCTTTGCGGTAATCACGGCCAACATCGGAATTCAATGGTCATGCCCACTACCATCATCAAGACGGACAATGAAACCATCAAACTAAAACAAAACTTAACCTGTCGAAACTACGGTAGGCCTATATATGCTGCTGAATGCACTATTTGTGATGCCAAATATATTGGACAAACTAAAACCAAATTCTCAATCAGGTGGCGAGCTCATAGGACCAATTGGAATAAACAAAACTCAAAATTTGACAATGATCAAAGCGCACTGTTGAAGCATTATTTGAACTATCATTTGAATGACTTGAACCAGAATAACATGTTTTCGTTTAAATATAGAGTGATTTTTTTACAGCAACCGGAAGCAGCACTTCTAGACTTTTATGAAGATTTTTGGTGGCACAGAATCAAACCTTCAATAAACATTCAGCCCATGATTACGCCGACTATCCGATGAATTTTACTACTTGGTACTCCTTAACCAGCTATTCCACTGTGTTAACTTAATCTACTAGTTTTTACTACAATTCAGTTTTCAGTCCCTTTCACTTTTATTAATTGGTTTAAAATGACGTCATATTAACTTTTTAGTCTCACATCCTGCTGCTGTTGTTATGTTAACTGCTTTTGAGATTTATAGGCTAAGGTAGATTTTTTATGTGTTCTTTATCCGGAGATTTATTTACACCCATCCTCTAGTCAATAATATTATTACCATTATCCGATTTGCTGCTACTTGTAGATTATGCTTTACGTCTTGTAGAAATTTTTAACCGGCAGAGTTTTTGATTTAATGTTTTTATGCTGTTGACAGGAACTGATGATGACTAATCAATAGTCAAAATATATTTTCCGTCAATAAAACATAAAGCTGGGTGATTGCCTATGTTTAATTATCTTAAAGATGTACGAAATGACGGTACGGTAAGGCTCAGTTTCCGAGAAATGTGCGATACCAAATTACATACGGTACTTTAGTAAAGTATGGAAGTCCGGTACGATATTTTTTGAAAGTACGGAGAACGGAAAGCCATTTAGTACCGTACCTAATCCCCTGGATTTAAGTATATATCATAAAGCGTAATTATGTTTCCGTTTCTGTGTGACTGTCTGTTTAACGCCTCCAAAATTACTGGGTATGCAAACATCAAACTTGGCACTATTAATCACCTCCTTTTGTTGTTGTTATTGTTGCTGTTGTCCGATCCCTTTCAAGGAATGAGTGCATGGCGAAATACCATGGAGTTTTAGAAGCACTTTTCAGGGCCTGGACCAGAGGTCGTAGAGTGACAGAGAGTGGCCGAAAAGCAAGCGGCGCAAAGAGGTGCCTCCTATCCTAGAAAATATAAAGTTGGTGAATTACGAAGATAGAGTAATTGTGACTTTTGTATTTATAGAAATTTTACTAGTTCTTTGTTTGTATTCTGCTTCGTCAAACTAAAAAACTATCGCGATAAAAAGCATCCCAAAGGAAGGATGATGACATCGATGATCTGTCTGCCAAACGAGTACGATACGATTTGGAAGCGACGCTACCTCATTGGGGATTTACGGTAGAGAAAAAGTCTTCAATGCAGCTACGAGGTGGTATATTAAATTGCGAAGCGTAAGAAGCCGCATACTATCGCTAAGAAACTTATCAAGCATTGCGCAGAAAAAATGGTTGAAATAATGGTTGGGTCAGGGGTGAAAAAGAAAATCCAGCAAGTTTTGCTCTTTAATGACACAATTCGGTGACGGATTGACGACATGGCTGCTAATGTGTGCCAGGAAGTTTGCTCCGAAATCAAGCAAAGCACGCTCTAAGCTAGCATTCAACTGGACGAGTTTATCGATAGCGCTATAGTAAGCCACTTGATCGCCTTCGCCCGAAACGAGAAAGATAGAAAGATGAAGGAAGAGTCTTTGTTTAGCAATACACTGTCATCCACAAAAACTGCTGCTGATGTCAAAGCTCTTTTGACTCTTTTTTTGAAGCTAACGAGCTCAGCTGGCAGAATTTCAAGTACATCTGTATTGACGGTGCCCCATCGATGATTGGCGTCAAATCAATCAATCAATCAGGTTTATTTTTGTCTGAACAAACGATGTATTCAACTCTGAACAAACGATAAATTGAGATTTAAATCTGTAAAGCAAAAGAAAAGAAAAATCCATCACAGCAATTGGAAATGGTTTGTTCAGACCAGGAAACACCAAAAAAACCCAAAGGTTGTCTAGTCAAGGTTCTTCCTATCGAGCAAATAATACTGAACAAAAATGTGCAGAATTAATAAAATTGAAAATAAGTTTAAGAAGTCAGCGAAAACGACAGCAAACAACAAAACAGTATGTTTATGTCATTTGCGAATTTGATGTAGACCACGGTTTGTCACACTGGTGAAGAACGAAGGGCTTCATGTGACACCTCGCACTGTTCACTACAACCTTACACTCTAACTCTAAATTTGATAGAAGTTATGGACGTTGCGGTCAGAGTGATCAACTTCATTTGTTCGAGGGCAAAAAATCATCGGCTCTTCCAACTTTTGGCCAAAGAAATGGGATCGCAACATGTGGGACTTTTGTTTTATACCAAAGTCCGTTGACTGTCGAGAGGAAAATGCCTCTCTCGTTTGTATGAACTTAAAAATGAGTTTGAAATCTTTCTTCGAGAAAATGAAAACAACTTCCTTGTCCCATTTTACAATGAAGAGTTTGCTGTGATACCTGCGTACCAGGTCGATGTATTCGGCCACCTCAAGGACATAAACTTGTCTTTGTAAGGCCGAGATGTGACAGTTAGCGACGTTAAAGACAAGCTGACTCGGCTAACTGCTCGAATGGGAGTCTGGCAAGCAGAATCAAAGTAGTGTCCACTACCTTGTTTCTTTTGTTGGAAAGCGCCTGAAAATAAATAGGATGGATTTTCCAGATAACTTCAAAACTAGCATCACAGAGCATCTTGAAATCGTCTCTGCTGAGTTTCGATCATATTTCAACGACGACACGCTGCATGTTTCATTGTACAAAACCCGTTTTACACTAAAATTGACCGTAATGCCGAAGAAGCAAAGAACTTGGCAGAGTTCAGAGTTTCGAATGTGATGAAGCTGGGTTTGATAACAAAACTAACGACTTCAGCTCTTGGTTGTCTTTTCATAATTCATATCCACTACTCAGCAAGAACACTTATATAATTCTAATTCAATTTGCAACTACCTACCTTTGCGAAGTGGGATTTTCTGATCTGGCGTCCATAAAAACACCATCAAAAAATGGCCTCAATGTATGCAGTGATATTCACCTAGCTCAGTCCAAGATAAAGCCAAATATCAAAGGTCTTCTCAGGCGAGTACAAGAACACGTTTTGCCCTGACTACGTTAACTTAAAGTAAATTGGCTGTGATTCTTTGACTGTAATCTATTTATTCTTTTACTTTTGTTTGTCGGCTTTTTTACTATTAAACGTGGCGAATAAAGTAATCGAAGGAAACCGTTCAAGGGGCCCACAAGTTTTGAAAGGGGGCCATAGATTATAAAAGTTTGAGAACCACTGGAATAGTGCGACAATTAGAAACGCATTGCTGTATATTTGTTAAGTAAAACGTTTGCTGTATAGCGAAGAGGCAAGTACGATGCTAGCTTACTGTAGACTATCTTTTCATTATTTAAGGTGAATCAAGAAAGAACGAGTAGTTGCTTATGCAGGTAAAATGTGCAAGTTCATTAACAGATAATATTTAAGAGTGAAATTAACTATCTAAAGCAGTGATTCTCAATCTTTTTCGTTGTTTGCACTCCTTTAAAATCACTAATTCGTTCTCGCACCTCCTTCTATAATTGCTAAAAAGTAATATTGTTCTCATGTATAAATAACAAAACCATTGTGTTTCTTTCTTGTATAAATAACTGAAAACAAAGTAACACAATACCAAACCGCAAATAACTTCACATTAACAAAGAAAGTAAATAACAGTAACATATACATTTATTACGCATGGTGTGGGGCGAAGAAATCATGGTTAAGCAACAAGCTCAGTGACTTTTTGCTGTTGTTTCCAGTTTATGATGGCATCAAATTTTAGTGTCTTGGAGCTGAGTGCTACTGGCATGTCGTGCTGAGTGCTACCGGCATGTCGTGCTGAGTGCTACTCGCATGTCGTGCTGAGTACTACTCGCATGTCGTGCTGAGTACTACTCGCATGTCGTGCTGAGTACTACTCGCATGTCGTGCTGAGTGCTACTTGCTTATCGTGCTGAGTGCTACTTGCATATCGTGCTGAGTGCTACTCGCATTCCGTGCTGAGTACTACTCGCATGTCATGCTGAGTGCTACTCGCATGTAGTACTAAGGATCCAATCGAGTTTGGTTTTTGATTTGATGTGAAGCAGGCAGGAAAATCCTGTTTCGCACAGGTAAGTTGTCGCGAAAAACACCAACACAGCGAGATCCTTTTCTGCCAATAGGCTACTGGATACGTTTTCAAATGAGAAGCCCAAAAGTGCTCCAGGCTATCATCGGAAAATTCCATTTATATTTCACAATTGTTTTTCATATCGATGACATCTTCCGTAATGTCGCTGTCATCATCATATCTTCCAAATTCATCCCAAAAGGGTGATGGATTCAATGGCCACATGTTTGTAGCTCTCCCCACGAAAAATAATCATCAAATGAAGTACACAGTAATTGCAGGTATTCAATAATTTTTGAAGCAAAGCATTTTTCGAGAATGTCTCTTCAAGAGAAGAAAAATTTACCAAGTTTTCTATTTTCCTTATACGCCTAATCCACAGCAAGAGTTTTTCTTTAAATACAGACAGCTTCTCACAGGCAACCAGAATGCTAATTCCCCTTCCCTGCAGAGAGCAGTTGAGCTCATTGAGTGCTGTGAACACATCAGCCAGATAGGCAAGGGCTTAAATAAATTCAGGTTCATCAAAATATCCAGCTAGCTAATGTTCTGTTTCATGCAGAAACTGCTGAAACTCATCCCGCAATTTAAAGAAATGAGATAGCACACGACCATGTGACAACCACCTTACTTCGGTATGATACAAAAACACGGTGTGTTCCTTACCCACTTCCTCACAAAACGATTGAAACAGTCGGTTGTTTAGAGCACGGCCACGAATCAGGTTCACAACTTTCACACTAACTTCCAAAGTTTTCCTCAGATCTAGGGGCAATGTTTTTTCTGCAAGAGCGTGCCGACAAAGAAAGCAGTGAGTAAACTTCAGATTAGGAATTTCTTTTCTTGGCAATGCAGCAAACCCTGAACACTACCCAGCATTGTTAGTGCTCCATCAGTGCATGTCGAACCAATCCTGTTAAGGTGAAGTTGGTGTTTAGTGAAGAAATCTTCAATCACATGAAATAGATTGTAGATTTCAAATTGACAGAACAAAAAACTTTCTTGCTCTTCAAGTATCAGACTAATTCTACTACTAGCTGACAACAGTTTGACACGTCAGTTGACTCATCCACTTGCAGAGAAATTTTTACTGGACTGGCCTTGATCCAGGATATCTTCACTCATGTCGACAATTCGGTCGTGAATAATATCATTGGATATTAGATACTTGTTGCAGCTTCCTTGCCGAGAACAATACCTTCCATTGTAAGGACACATGGCTTGGTTAATTCCTTGCCAACCGCATGCGGCTTCTTTGACTTAACAATCTGTTGTGCAAGTTGATAAGAAGCTGGCAGTAATGGTTTCTGTGGTGGTAAAAATCCGTACGTAGGCAATGTGTCGGCACGATCAAATTTAGCTCTTTTGAGTCGTAATGTCTTAATGTCATTCTCTCCATCCCTGCCGCCATGTCTGTTCTTGAAATGCTGAGAGAGTTTTGATGGTTTCAAATTCGCATTTGAAAACATGGTTCTGCACAGGGCACAGAGTATAGACGCTGTGTACCATCTTTCTCCGTAGTATAAGTAAAGCCGTATTGAACATAGCCTTCACTCCCATTCGTTTTTTAGACATGATAAAGACAAACTATTAAATTATAACTACTTATAATGTGGAATGTAAATCAAAAATTACCGGCATTGGCTTGAATGATATTTGATGCGGATATTGTGCCAAAAGTATTTGCAAACCAATATCATTAAAAATTTTGATGTTTTAGTAACGAATGTTATACAAACTATGCGTAAACATAATCTTTACGCTGCTTTAAAGCAATAACTTTTCGCTGCCGTCATAACAATACTTTCAACTTCTTTTAGGGATACAAATATAATAAAGCATTTATATAACTAACCCTAATGATTCAGCATCTACGCACCCCCTACAAACAGATCTCGCACCCCCTAGGGGTGCGAGTACCCCTGGTCTAAAGGGTGACGTAGTATATTTATTTAGATTTTGCTTTACTTTGTGATTTAGGCTTTCGAATGATGCCAAAAGTTAAAGCTACCAAAACATCCAAAATTCATTCTGTATTTCAAAAATTCCCCGCAGAATTTATGAAAATGCCCAACAACGAATCATATTGCAATTTGTGCGGCTCTACTGTTTCTTGCATCAAACGCTTTCTGGTTGAAAGTCATCGAATTACGTCCAAATACCAAAAAGCGTGAGGCAGCATGTTTGAACTACTAATCTCACACACATCGCAAACGTTCTTGAGGATCAATAACACAGAGTTTGTGGAAAACTTAACCAAGACATTTTTGTCTGCTGATATTCCTTTGTACAAGCTAAACAATAAGCATATCAAAAACCTATTTCACGACATTGGTCACAGTTTTCCATCAAAAACTGCTTGTACAAAAACAGTGCTGCAATTAAGCGTAGATGATTTAGAGCAGATAAGAAATGGTGTACCGTACGTGACAAGCAGATTTTTTTGGTTGCAGATGAGAGCACTCTATCTGCATACAATATTTACACAATCTATTTGAAAGCCTAGAAACTCCTCACATCACCTATTTGTACGACTGTTAACCTCTAACATGTGACGATGCTGTTAGATCTCTTGGAATCAACAGAAACTCTTTTCTGTCTTTTATTGTCTGATGCTACCAAGTATATGGTGGCTACAAGTGAAATACTAAAATCTCTGTATTCTAAGCTCTTTCATGTGACATGTGTAGCACATTTATTGCACAATTGTGCTATGAAAGTCAAATCTCACTTTGAAGATGTTGATCAGCTAATCGCAAAAGTCAAATCAACAACAGTTAAAAACAAAACCAGGCAAGCCAAATTCGCTGCTATTGGTTGCCCGCCTCAGCCTATTGTTACCAGATGGGCAGCTGATTAAATGCTGCCTTATATTATGCAAAGAATTACCTGAAGTGAAAGCGATTGTGAAAGGTGTTGAAGGGATTGGTATTTTAGTGACTCGAGCAAAAGTTAGCTTGCAAACAACTGGTTTAGCTACTCAACTTCTCGAAATCAAAGATCAATATGATTGTCTAGTTAAGCTTATAGAAACGATGGAAAGTGGCAAGCACCATCAAAGAAGCGGTGCAAGCAATCCAGGAACTTGCATTCGGAAAAGACACTTTTAGCAGTAACCGTTATGTCAAAAAAAATTCGAAATACTGTATTTGTGCTGTAGCGCAACTGCAGGCATCTGACTGCAGTTCGAGTTAAAATGAGTGCATTCCAAGTAAAAAGAATAAACCAAAATGTGAGTAAACATGTCATCAAATCGTCTCGCTTTTACACTACAAGCATCATCAGTTAAATAAATAAATACCCAAGACTATGCTAAGACAGTTTGTCTTGGCCTAGTCTTGGGTAAAGTATTAGTCTTAGGTAGGTAAAATCTAGTTTAGGCAAAGTCTAGTCTTAGGTCTTAGTCTAAGACAGTCTGTCTTAGCCTAAGACAGTCTGTCTTAGCCTAGTCTTAGGTGACTGTTCATTTAACTAATGATGCTTTTGGTGTAAAAGCGAAACGTTTTAATAAAATGTTTACCGGCATTTTGGCTTTATTCGTTTTACTATGAATATCGAATAAATCTTATTGTTATGCTCTGAGTGCATTCCGTTTGGCGATTAATTACTTCCATCATGATAGCTACTGGATGTAAATGGCATTTCATTCATAAACTCAAGGTGTTGTTGGTGACTTTCTGCCTGTGGTTTGTAGTTGAAGTTGCTGAGGTTGCTACACAATTTCACTTTTCAAGCAGCGCAGACGTGCGAAAGAACCGAGGAAGTTGCAACATGCTTTCCCAGCCTACATTGAGAGAGTGAGGTTTGCCGGCCGATGGCGTAGTGGTTAGAGCGTCCGCCTCGTAGTCGGTAGACCTGGGGTTCATTCCCTAAGTCGAGTCATACCAAAAGACTTTGAAAAATGATATTCACAGCTTCCCTGGTTGGCGCTTAGCATAAAAAAGGGATAGTGTGGAGAACAAGCCGTCAAGTTTGTTTGTTGTGTCCTTGGGCAAGGCACTTAACGGGACGCCTCCACCTTTATGTGGCAGACAGGTGGCCTACCCGTACTTCACTGGGTTACAATTGTGAAGTTGCAAACCCAGCATGTCGGAAAAGGCTACTCTTGGGTACCCGCCAGTGGCAGTCTGTCTTGTTGGAGGTGGGGCTACCAGTCACTCATAAATAGTTCGAAATGGGCTGCCATCTTCCCCTAGCCTAATATCAATTAGGCTGACGGCATGAACCTGAATCGCCGTTGGTGCCGTACCTCCATCCCGAGGAAGAGGAGGGGTAATCACAACAACAACAACAACAACAACAACAACAAGTAAGTGAGATTCCAGCCAAGACGTTCCATATATAAAGCCAAGCTGTTGCTGGTGACTTTCTGCGTGAGGTTTGTAGTTGAAGTTGCTACAGTACATTAAAAGACCAAGCATTTCACCGGCTATTTACAGCTTACTTCAACATTCCCAGCGCACAACTGCATCTATAAAAAGAAAATGCTGATCGATAGGCTATGCTCGGCAAACTTTTCAATTTTTTCTCAACGACTAATCTTCACACCAACTCACTAACAAAATAGAGATGCACAGCTAACTCAATTTAATTGTCTACTTCAGTGGTTCTCAACCTTTTTGCCATTGCGGACCCATAAATCGCCCTTCAAGAAATAGTGGACCCCACTATAGATTTTAGCTTAAACTTAATATTTAGCTTACCCTGCAGCATAATCATTCAATCCTTGCCAAGTCAAACACAAAGCAAATGTAGATCATTTTATGTATTTTAAAATGAACGCACTTTAATACGATTTTTGCTGTTGCATATTACAAGCAAGTCTCGAAATACGTGGTCGTGTTTCGGAATTGCTATTCTCATATCATCTTCCACGTCTAGCTGGTTGCAAGCCTTTGATTTGATGTGCACGAGAGCAGAAAATTCGCTTTCGCAAAGATAAGTGGAGGCAAATGGAACAATAACGCGCAATGCTTCCGTTGATAACTTTGGGTAGGACGACAGCATGAAGCTCCAAAACTGAGATAGTGATTTAGTCATGAACATTTCACGACCACCTGAGTCAGTTCTCAATTCCAACAGCTCGTCTTGGACTTCCTCAGGAATAGTTGCTATGTCTATCGCCAAAGAGAATGGATTTCGAGGAAAAACATCGGACCCTTATGCAAAATCAGGAAAGTACTTCTTGAATTCATTTTCCAGCGATTGCAAATGTTCAGTAATTTCTTGTTTTATTAGTGAACTGAGATCAAATTCAAATCCAGATAGGTTTTCAAACATTGCAAAGTTTCCTTGGTCGACTCTGCGATTCCAATTATGTATCTTTTTTATGAAGCCACGCAAAATGTTTCCAAATTGTAATATGTTTGTATATGGTCCTTAAACTCTCAAGTTTAACTTATTTAACTGTGTAGTTATGTCAGCTAGGTAAGCCAGACCCTGTAGCCATGTTGTGTCCTTGAAGAAGTCGACGAAGGCATCTTTTTCAATAATTTCCAGAAAATGCTTGACTTCAGTTCTCAGCTTGAAGAAGCGGGCAACGACATTCCCTTTGAAAGTACAGCAGTATAATACAAAAAAGTTTTATGGTCTGTGTCCATTTCTTTGCAAAACTGTTTGAATAGACGAGAGGTTGTGGCACTCTTTTTGATGAAAGCAACTATTTTCACAACAGAGTTAAGCACTTACTTCAAAAAGTTTGGAAGAGTCATGCAAACGAGAGAATACCGATGTATCGTGCAATATACTCCTCTAACTTCAGGAGATTTTTCTTTGACTTTCATTTGGAAACCAGATTTGCATCCCAGCATTGCTGGAGCTCAATTCGTACATACACCACAGAGCTTTTCCCACTGCAAGTCTTCTATATCAAAAAAATTTGAGATGCTGTCCATTACATCTTGAGCAGTGGCTGAAGTTTCCAAGGCCTTGCAGTACAAAAACTCTTCTTTGACATCCTGCATATGTATGTAACGAACAAATACCAAAAGCTGTGAGCAACGTCGGTTGATTCGTCGACTTGCACGGAGAACATGGGAAATGATTTTGTTTCCGCTATGACTTGCTGTTTGACGTTTGTTGCCACAAAAGAAATGCACCTTTTTATTGCGTTGTTGGATAAAAACATTTGCTGAATTTTCTTCGCACTTGTTTCTTCTAAATCAATTTAACCATATTTACAGCGCAAGGTTTTACGAGGGTTTCTCCGATGTTATGAGGTTTTTTTTGCTTGGCTATTTGCAATGCCACTTCAAAAGAAGCCGTCAGGTTTGCAGTGCTTTGTTGTTGATAATATCCACTAGGATCCGGTTTTTGCCGTTTCAACGAAAGTTTTTGTCTTTCAAAAAAATTTAAGTCTTTCTACATGCTCTGGATGTTTCTGCTGCTAGTGATGCTTAAGCTTTGATGGCTTCATTGCTTCGTAGCTGAGGACAGTATAGCATAAAACGCACTGCGGTTTTTCTTTGCCATCATCTAACACAGAGGTCAATCCCATTTTAAGGTAACTTTCTGGATTTAGCCATTCTAAATAAGATTTGGTCCTGGTATAAAAATTATTTCCTTTGTTAAACGTTACTCTCACGAATGAATAAGTATTACATTGGTCAACAAACAGTTTTGTGCCAAGAAATTTTCAATAGTTTTAGGGTATTTTGATGTCGCTGAATCCGAAAATGACATTGGCTTTTCCAAATTGGCTCTAGTTTTTAAGATATTCCATATTTTTGTTTCAAAAAAGTGCTAAAAATACACAAATTTTGAAATTAGTATTCTCTTTATGCTACAACTTTGATGAGGCTCTATCAGTCCTCTTAAGCATGTCTGTATATTGTTCTTTCATTTTTGATGCGATATCGTAAAAGAGGGCAACCGTTATTGTAGAAATCCTTCTACAGTGTGATCAGAAAGTCACTGTGCACCTGTAATCCCAATGCATAAACAACATTCTGTCCTTTAGAAATCGATAACCACAAGTTTAAAATAACCAGTTTATTGTTTAGAACAACGATCAGTGGCTAAATAATGCTCAGTTAAGATCGTTGGTCGACCAGAGCGTGACGCATCTTGAACGGATCCAATTTCTCCGAACTTACTGATTAAATGCGTACCGTATTTCTATGAGGTAATTCACTTGTGGAAAACCTTTCCAAAAACTCCTGCTCCACTGCTTTAGTGTATTCACCGTTCGCTCGGAGAACATGCTCAAACAAAAAGATCCTCTCTTCTATTGACAGCACCATTTTCAACGGCTCAAACATTTGAACTGAGCATTACCGGTACGTGCTAATTTCAAATGTGAAATTCATGTTCAAGGTTAAAAGCAAAGTTTTCTAACGAGAGGATGACATTGTTTAACATCCTAGATATCTACTATACAAATCAAAATATGACTGTTTCTATTGACCAAAGTGGAGATGATATTAGGTGCACAGTGACTTCCTGATCGATATTCTAAACAATAAATTGGTTATTTTAAAGTTGTGGTTATCGATTTCTAAAGGACAGAATGTTGTTTATGCATTGGGATTACAGGTGCACAGTGACTTTCTGATCACACTGTATATGCAAATCATGCTTAATGTGAAAATCAAGCAAAAAGTCAGAAAACTGGGCGATATTAACACTAAACGCCAGATTTTTGTAATGCAAAAACAGATGACGTCAAAGCACTAGCGTCACTTTTAGTAATAATCGAAGTACATTTTGAAAGCATTTCCATTTAGTAAACGGTCAAAGTTATTACCTATACCGAGGGGCTTATTAAAAATGTTACCCGAGAAGAAATGGCAATAGCAATAGAAATGATGAAACCAGGAAAGGCAGCTGGACCCTCTGAATTATGTGCAGAGATGATATCTGCTAGTGGAATAGTAGGGGTTAGTGTGATGGTGGAGCTTTGCCAACGCGTGTTACGTGGGAAAGGAATGCCAGATGAATGGCAAACAAGTGTGTTGGTACCAATTTTCAAGGGAAAGGGAGATGTAAGAAACTACAGTACTTACAGAGAAGTTAAGCTGTTAGAGCACGCCATGAAAATCGTTGAGAGAGTGCTGGAGAGAAGAATTTGAGAATTAGTAAATATTGATTCAATGCAATTTGGTTTAATGCCTGGAAGAGGAACGACTGACACATTGTTTGTAGTGCGAAGAATGCAAGAGGAATATAGGGATAAAGAGAAAAAGTTGTACATGTGTTTTGTGGATATTGAGAAGGCATTTGATAAAGTTCCAAGAAAGGTGATGGAGTGGGCGATGAGAAAGAAGGGGCTTACCATAAGTAATTGTAAAAGCGGTGATGAGCCTCTATCACCAGGGCAAAAACGAAAGTTCGGGTGGGATCTGAGTTATGTCAGGAATTCTTGGTACAAGTTGGTGTACATCAAGGATCTATGTTGTCGCCACTGCTTTTTGCAATTGCAGTGGATGTAATCTCGGAAAATGCAAGAGAAGGATTGATGAATGAAATTTTGTATGCAGATGACTTGGTTTTAATGAGTGAAAGTATGGAGAAATCGAAAGAGAAGTTTTTAAAATGCAAAGAGACGTTTGAAAGCAAGGGCTCAAAGTGAACCTCAAGAAAACCAAAGTAATGGTGAGTGGTTCGAAAGGTGAAGTACTCAAGAGTAAAGTTGATTCATGTGCCAAGTACGGCAAGAGGGTGATGACAAATTTGGTGATGTGTACAAAGTGTGGTAAATGGGTGCATGGTAGATGCGCGAAAATAAAGAGGGTGACTTCAACTCCGGCAAAAGGTTTTGCTTGTAAACTATGTGTTTATACAAAGAAAGGAACTGTAGAGCCAGGAGAAGAATTATCATTTTTTTGCCAGGTTGACTTTGTGAAGAACTTTTGTTATTTAGGGGTCAGGTTGAACACTAATGGTGGAAGTGAAGCAGCGGCAACAGCAAGAACGAGAATTGGATGGATAAAATTTGGAGAATGTGGGGAGTTACTTTATGAGAGAAAGTTTTCGGTAAAAATGAAAGGAAGGATTTATTAAAGTTGCGTAAGATCAGTAATGCTGTATGGAAGCGAGACGTGGTGTCTAAGGGGGGATGAGATGGCAATTTTGAGTTGAACTAAAAAAAGCAATGATAAGAGCAATGTGTGGAGTTAAGATGATTGAGAAAAGGAGCCCAGAACTTATGAGATTGCTGGGTTTGGAATATACTTTGGATGGACTAGCAAGGGCGAGTGGAGTGCGATGGTATGAGCATGTTTTGAGAAGGGACAATGGTGATGTTTTGAGAAGAGCGTTGGATTTTAAAGTGGCGCGAAAAAGAGGGCGTGGGCAGCCAAATATGACATGGAAGAGACAAGTGGAGGAGCATATCAATCAGATTGGACTGAAAAAGGAGGATGCCATTGACAGAGTGAAGTAGCGTAATGGTGTTTACGAACTATCGAGAAGCACGAGGTGAATCCGGCCACCTGCGTTAACGCGGACAAAACCGGATTTAAAAAACTGGATTTCTCTCTCTATCTCTCTCTCTCTCTTTCAAAGCACATTAATCAATCATATAATACAACAAAATTAGTTGATGTTTACAAATCCTGGAATGTGATGCGGCCAAGCAGTCACGTTGGAGACTCCAACAGTAGTCAGCCATCATATGGACATCCCACCTGCTCTGGTACCTCTCCTCCATGCTCTTCACTTAGATCACTGACATTTGTAGGCAAACGATCTAAGAGGCTAAAGAGTTAGTGAACCTTGATACTCATCTTCACATTTAAATCTTTAAACTTGGAAAGCATATCTTCCACCAACTCTTGGTAATTTTCAAATTTTCGGTTTCCAAGAAAGTTCTGTGTAACTAAAAAAATGATTGTCAAGCAGCAGACTCTGTGTCTGTCATAGAGTGCATAAAGCATGGATCTTTCATGAGTGTGCGATTCTGAGGGCCATCAAAAATGTCTGCTTTCAGCTTTTCGATGGTCAAAGCAAGAAATGCTCTGCAAATATAGTTGACGCAATCCCCAGTTGCAAGCAAGGCTTTCACAAACTGCTTCATCAAACCAAGTTTATACGCAGTGGTGAAATGATAATTTTCTCTCTGGCAGCAGAAGATTCGTTAATGACGTTAGCTTCACCGCCTCTCATGAAATCTTTAGGAGGCCACCCTTTTTCATCCAGTGGTCATCACATGCTCGGCTGTCCCACGGGCAGATAAAACATGGATATTTTGTATAGCCGCTTTGCTGGCCAAGCAAAAAATTTACCATATGCAAGTCTACACAGATTAACCATTGCTGAAATTCACGATCCAGTTTCTTTAACATCGTTTTAATATTGTTGTAGTCTTCGTTTAGTTTTGCTGAATGGCCAGTTGGGAGAAGTGCATACCTGTTACCGTATGTAGCAATACACATTTTAAACTTCTTTTCAAAATGTCTATGAATAAGCGCCACTCTTGAGCTCTATATTGTGGCACTCCAATTTTCAGTAGAAGTCTTTCGATGTCTTTACAGTAAACAAGTTCTTCTTCTTCGCAAAAATACGGAAGTAATTCTTCTTATCTCGTACGGTAGAATGTTATTGAAGCTCCTGTTCTAAGACAGTTTTTCTCTTTAAGTGTGCATTTGTAAACTTGAAAGTGTGCATTCGTACAGTACAAGACAAAAAACTAAAAACAACTATTTCTTAACCCGGGTCAACAAAACAATGTCACAAAAACAATTGGCTTTTCGTGGTACTAAATTGTGAGCAACTCTAGACAATTCTATAAAAACGAAACCGTTACCAGTCTTCAAAAAAATATTAAAAGAACGAATGATTAGAGATTATTAAATTAAAAGTTTTGCTTTGATTCTAGATTATTTCATAAAAATTGCTGATGCATTAAATATGTGACTTTCACGTTATCCTCTTTTATACAAAATTTAACTTCCTCTCTTCGTTTTTCTTTTTTTTTCTCTTTTACTTCTTCTTTCCAGTCTCTATTAAGTTTGTATTTATTGCTGGTAATTTATTTGTTGTTTTTTTGTTATCAGGAGGCACTGACTAGAAAACCTTTGGGTTATTTCAGTGTCTCCTGTCCCATACACGAATGTACTATTTTATCTTATTACTGTTTTATGTTGATGTTTATTGAGTGTATTGGGCAAACAACAATAATAAACTTAAACTTAACTTAAACTTTAAGTCGGGATGCCAAAATTTCTGCTGCTTCTTTAGATAAGTTGAGATCGCTAATAAGATCACTCAGCTCCTCCTGCTTGAATTGCTCTGGAATTGATGAATTACTTTCGAACACGCTTCCACTGCTGTCACTTGCAGAGCTTTCAATGCTTCATAAAACTGATTACACTTCATAAATACGTCAGATAAATCACAAAATTCAGGTACAGGTACTTCCTCACAACGAGGCGCAGGTCGACGAGCAGATTCTAAATTGGGGTAATTCCAAGTCTTTTTCTTGTGACGATTAAACCCTTTTAGGTCCACCAAACAAAAGTAGCACTCATTAAAATGGTTATTTGGTTCTTTTCAAATCATTGGTACACCAAACCTAAGACTTTTAAGTGTACCATTAGCCCACTTTTTGAAGCTTTCTACACATGCTTCGCAGACAATATCAGGTCGTCATGGTTTATCTTGTTCACCAAGCTTCATTTTAAAATACTAACATATATCTTCCTCACACAATCAGAGATAGCTTTTCTTTGGTTTTTGAAGGTATACTCACCACAGATGTACAAAACTTGTTTGGATCATTATGACAGCTTCTTCGTGATAAACTCATAACTCTTAAATACAGCTAAAGAAGTGTGTAGAATTCAGTATCCAAGGTGCGTATAAATCTGTCATTAAGAGTAGCCTAAATACTGTACTAAAATGTGACAGTCTATTACCGTAATTTAGTCACAAGGAAACACATACCTATCAGTTACCAACTTAAGTATATTGTCAAATTTTCATTAACAAACCCAATTCTTTGTTGAATTGCACAAACCCTCCGTATTTTCCAAACTTTAGTTATTTGAGTACCGGTATGAGCTCAAACTAGACTTGTGGTATTCCTTTCTCTGGCCGCAGAGCCATTAAATTTTGACTACAACAACTGCAAAAATATAGGTACAAAATGAGATACTGACATTTTCTGCCATGACAAGATAGCTTAAGGGAGTACAGTAAGCCTTACATGCTGTGAACATTATAAAGAAACTGCAGCTTATTAGAATCATAAGCCCACTGTTGAGCTCCCATCACCTGGTTTACTGTTTGATGGTGTACGGTTTGCCGAAAGCGGAGGAAACCATTCATAAGCTGAAGACATACAGTACAACAACGTACATACAGATAAATAACTTGTGCAGTGGAAAATGGGGTCTGAATTGTTAAATCTCGAAGAGTGCTTTCAAATCCTTACTACTGAAGAAATGGAATGTTAGGCTACATCAAAAATTAGACATATTAGAGTACCTGATAGAGAATAATGAATGCATACTACTTAAGAGACATTTCCAATACACATGTTATTGATACCTGTGTTCACATTTGGCAGATACAAAAGTTAACGATTTTTCTCTTGCTAAATATGAAAAATACCGATATCTCAAAAACTAGAGTTAATTCCAAAAAACTAATGTTATTTTCGGATTCAGCGACATCAAAATACCGTAAAACCATTAAAGTATTTTTGGCACTCGAAAAAAATTTTCTTTGTTGACCAGTGTTATATCCGGCTGTGTTGTACAAATCGCAGTTGATCAATGTACCGTAATTGTGATGTCACAATGGGAGTAACAAATCGCAATAAGTTTAGGTGGCTACATCATAAAGCGGTTATTATATTTCTAACTTTCCAACACAATCAAATCAATGCCTATTTCCAAAAATGAGAATTTGGCAATCAAATAATGAAATGCAAATTTAGAGCATTTTCACGGACCCCTTGAAAATGCTCCGCGAACCCCCGGTTGAGAACCACTGGTGTACTATCATTTATTTGCAGGTTTATATTATATGTTTAATCGGCATCTTCCATAAATTTCAGAATTTCTGAATTTTCTGTGGTTCAGTGGATAGTTTTTCTCGTATTTCCGTATTTTACTGTAGCCCAGATTAAATAAAATACTGGCCCAGTAGTATATTACGGTCCACTGCCATTAGTTGAAAATCACTGGTTTAGGCTATTCTCTCGGTTACGAATGATCATTATTTGTCAATTCGTTTTAGACTCTGCTTGGAAGTTGCCTATTTTACTTTGCTGTATTTTTTTGCGGCAGGAACTCCCAAGTTGAGAGCCCGTCAAAGATCAAGGAGATGAGCCAAAAACTGGTCCAAACTGCAATTGTATGAACATAGGGCAAAGTTTTCAAAATATCTGGGGAAAAAAAACGAGGTTTCGCTTTGGTAATGCTGTAGTGCATGTAATCATGCCGTCCCGAAAGTTTGCAAAAGAGTTGCCTACTGATTATAGAGTGGTGGAAGTAAAAGAAATGGCTATATCAGTTTAATAATTAAGTTAAATTTGGTCACTCAAACCCTATGATTTCTTTGAGAGTCATTTTTATGCATTTAGGGATATCTTGCCAGCAGTGCTTGAAAATAAGATTAGGCCTATGCCAACATAAGCATTACCGTACTGATGCAGTGATATGGCTGTTACAAAATAACCCGATGTTATATAAGTTACCACGATAAGGCCTATGACACAAAAAATAGTTACTTGTGAATGTTAGTTGTTGCTTGATTATTGCAAACATTTAAACTCATGATATTACACTACCATGTTCAACTATAAAAGGGATTTTTCAATTTGGAAATTGGTAAGTCTTTGATGACAAAGCTCCAACTCGAAACAAAAAAATTGGACTGTATTTGTACAATGTAGTAGTCCTTGTCAATAACAAGCGACAGTAATTTCAACACGATCTGTTCAACTAATTTCACATACCCAAGTACAAAGTGAATGAATCAGTTTTCACAAAGTTTAGTTTTAGTTGTGAGAAAATAAAGGAACATCATTATCTGGATAGGCATTGCGGATTGGAGTGAAAATAATGGTAGAGGATTCGAGACACTTTCTAAACTTGTTTAGTTAATTCTCAAAGATTAGCTAGCTGAATATTTTCTTGCTTTTATTAAATTGTAAATAACCAATTGCGGAATGTATGAAAAGAGGTCGTAAGTATTTGACTCGTGAAGCATATGAAAACTGATTGAAGTAAAAGAAAACAATGAGTTTATGAAGGCGATTATGTGCGAGTCTACTAGAAAAATTGGAAAGCCTTATTTTGTTACTACATAATCTCAATTAGTGGTGCTGACTGTAAAAAAATAGTAGGTCTATTCTCCATTTGCAACGAAATTTGAAAGGGAGCTGCCCTAGAGAAAATTTTTTGGGGGCCTCGCCCACCTCAACATGGCGTCACTGTTATCGGGTAGGTGTGAAAGGCTGAAATAGCAGCATGCGCATATTTATGCTTAAGAGGAAGTTTTCTTTGTTTTCAAAATTTTTTGCAAACTTACTGGTTTGTCTGTACACTGTTAATCTAATTAGATAATACATCTTTATGCAGAATCAAAAGACAGTTTTGGAATGGTGTTCTGTAAATGGCTATTTTTTTCAATCCTCTAGAGCAGGGGTGGGCAAACTTTTTAGTCGGAGGGCCGCATTGACCATTTAAGAGTGGTCGAGGGCCAGTGTTTATAATCTTGTACAGCTGCATGCAATGAAAGAGATTGCGTTAGCTTAAAATTAATATTTGCGACATGTCCTGGTAATGTCATATTACAGGGCGCAAAAGCGATGGTGTCTCTAAAAAAAAAGTCGTTGCCTTTTTTTAGACAGAAAATGCGTCAATGGGAGCTAACAGTTGCCCTCCTTCTGATGGCTTCTAAAATTTTTGACTTTTGAATACGGCAAGCGTTCCTCCCCTTGTCATTTTAATTTATATATGACGAAGTTTCATCAAGTGTTCGCGGGCCACACAAAATGCTCTAAAGGGCCGCATGCGGCCCGCGGGCCGTAGTTTGCCCACCCCTGCTCTAGAGGTGTGATTATAAACTGTAAGACAAATTATCTTTCAAGCAATCAACATTCAGTAAGGATTTTATCGCAACACGCTTTTAAAGATCAAAACTGGAATCCATATTTTTTTCTTTACATTTCAAGATTTAGTTCAATCATGAATGGTTACATAACGTAGCTCTCACCTACATTTCAATAAAATCAAAAAACATTTTTCCGTGGAATTCAGAACTAGAATTGATTAATATTTGCATTTTTCTCCTAGTTTTTATACCTGGCAATGGTTACAGAGTAATAAGGCTATTTAATTTTGATTTACAAAAACTGTACCATTCTCTCAAAAAATGGTATTTCTTGTGGTAAACTAAAGCCGAGAGCTGCATGCCTCCATAACCACCATAAAAGTAAATAAAGCTGTTCATAAAAAGCAATTTTACGAGCGAATTTATGTAATAAAGTCACGAATTACAAATCATTCACTTTTCATAAGCAACTGATTTTTTCTTTTGTACCACTCCCTCTGAAAGGAGCGGTTTTTTTCCAGTTTTCTGAAGCAAAGGTTTTAAATCTGGAATACGCCTTCCATTATTTAGTACTTTAAATTTAGATTGGTAGCTCAGTTTTGAAAAATCTCTCAGTTTTGATGCTGAATCTTTCTCCATTTTACTTTAACTTGCAGTGTAGTCGGAAAAAAATATTACCTTTGGTAATAAGCTTGTTCCAACTTGGCGAAGAAAAAATTGTTTTGTTTCTCTTCTATGACGTCAGATTTGAGGCATGCCTCAAATGGTGTCAATATTGTATACGCGGCGATTTTACCGAAGAAAAAAAGCCCGCGTTATACAGTTTATGAAACTTCCATTATCAGTAGGGAGGCAGAGCTCAATTGTGCCGCACCTCGCGTATTGCAGCGATTTTAATCACAAAAACGCTTGACCTGAATAGCGTCATAGAAATAGCAACCATTATTAAGCTGAGTTCAGCTGTAAAAATGGCCAGACAAAGTTGGCGCCAGAAAAATATCTTCCTTTCCTTTGATTATTTTTGCTTCACCACATTCCGCCAAGTGAGGCACCTCCCTGATCGCACGTCCCCAATCGTCGCCCCCGTTTATTAGAAATTAGAAAAATCATCTTCGACTTAACTCTTTATCAGCTTTCTAGCGTAATAGCAAATTTGCAAATAACATAAAAAGTCAACACGCATAAACATTATTGCAAAAATATGAAGAACTATTAGTCTTTAAAAATCTTAAAAGCAAAATTATTGTAAGCTTTTCCCACTTACATGTAAGTATATCCAAAGCTTTTGCTGTAGGCGTATGGGTCACAATTTCCTGTGTTGAAACCGGAAAAGCCGTTGTAAAAAAAGATGTACTACCAATTTCAGGATCACTGATCCGCGCGTTATTTTATAGAAGCAGAGAATTACTAGGGCCTTTTGTTCGGAGGATAGTAAACTTTTTTGATTTCATCTTGGAACAGATAGAAACGGCAAGACTTAAATAGTTTGAAGCTGTTTTGTAGTTGTCACCGTAGTTAGCCATGACGTATAAAATGACTCTATCACCAGCGACAAATACGAGACGCAGCTATCGTACGGAGCGGCCATATATCTTTTTAATTATTTCACAATTTCTTTTTATAAAACTTTAAAAGTGGTTACTCCTACAGTTAAATGTTTTCCCATAAATAACTTCATCGCTGGCGAATTTTTTGTTAGCATAATTTTTGGAAGTATACAAGCCTAAATCGACGACAAATTCTGAGGTTATATTAAATTTTTTACTATGGATTAAGCCTTATTTTTTGAAGACAAATTTCTATTAATAGTAAATTTCCGAGTGTCTCAAATTTGAGTTTTGTACGATGAATGCAATCTTCCTGACAATTTCAATAAAATATTGTCTCATTATTTTTTGCAAAGTAATTGACACAATCTGGTACCGATGATCTTTCTCCTACGTGACTACACAAAGGCAAAGGCATGTCATAAGTTTTCACAACCGCATTTTTACATTTTCGGTACTGAGATTATTTAGTCCAACTTAATGTACAATTTATGTTGTTGTTCATTACAACACTGGAAGCTGCGAAAGCACAAAAAAATTCCTCCGGATCTTGCTGCTGACCGATTTCGAATTGGCACTGCTCGCATGAATTGCGAACCGTTTCTACGAGTATCTCTTGCCCAACTTCTTTATTTTGTAATAGGTTAGTCAATATGAAAAAAATATGTTTGCATGCCAATCCTTCATCACTTACTTTATTTAAGCCTCAAAATAAATGTTCGGCTTTTTCAACTCGGCCACCACTGCTTGAATAACGCAGTTGAACCAGCATGTTTTACCAACTCTCACGAATAAGTAATTTTACCCTAAATTGAACAGTTTTTTATGTATGTATAGTTATTGTAATCTGTTGTTTTATTTTGCAGTGATCGTTTTATTTGTAAATCTGAATTGTCTGAAGCTCTAAACTTGCTAAACCGTTTTCAAAAAAGACCTTTTTTCTTTCGGATTTATAAATAGATTTGTAACTCACATGCCTTTCTGACGTCACAATGGGTGTCTACGTCACCTAGTTTTCCAGCGTATTCTAGTGATTCTCGTTTCTTCTCGAAGATTTCTTCTTTTTTTTATTACTACCGCTTACACACGGTGTTTTTCTTGTGTCACGTGATGTTCTAGCAATTTCTAGATTATTTTCCGTCGTATTTATAAGGCGGCGAGATTTTATTCATTGATAGAAAGAGAGAGAGAAACTCTTGAGTAGTAGATCAGAGTAAAGATTAGAGCGTTGTTGTGTGGTGATTGTTGTGACAGGAGTCAAGCAATTATTTTGGTGGTCTTAGTTTTAGTTAGTCTCTGATATTTATTTATTGAAGTGCTTTAGTTCTGTGTTTTGGCAAGCGAAGGAATTCGAAGTTATAAAGTGGTTTGTGAATACATTGTTCTGTTCTTGATTGAGAAGTGCGTGGGTTGAAGTATCTTAGTGGAAGCCAATCTTTTCCTAGCTATTAAGTTGCAACCAAACTTAATTATTCGATCGATACTGCAAGTCGCTTCAATTTCAAGAAATAAATTAAGATTGAGATTGGTTCAAAACTCTATTAAAACGCGACACCAACGTTATCGAGTCCAAGTGGATATTCCAGCAAATTTTGTTCTGCACAAATATTCCACTCCGGGCTGCATTTTGATTACCTCGCACAAAGCGCTATGTCATCCAGCAACGAAATTTAAGTATATCAGTACTAAAGGTTTTATTAGGAATTTTATGGTTAGTGACTTTTACACACATTGTCGATGGCCATGCACACACCAACCCCGCAGCTGTTTGAATCTAAATGAGCTGTGTATTGAACATGTTCAAAAGACATCCTACTTGCCGTAAAATCAAAACTGCTCAGAAAAAACAGTAAAAGAATTACGTAAAATGGCGATATTTCAGGTTCCACTTTTTGGCGCTGAATCAATCAACGTTAAACAGCTTGTCGTAGAATCAAACCACAGAAAACTGAAATGGTTGCGCGAGAAAAGAATTGAAACTTCACTATTATTTTGCCTGTGTGCATCATCTTGCCTGTCCGAAACAAGAAAATTGTGTAAACACTCAAAACGGTTGTTTGTTATCATTGTTGGGTCGTAAGTATAAGTGCATGTTGCACTACTCAAAGAGACCAATGTCTGGCAACACTTGTCAGGCTAAGGGATGGGGTACACATTCGATTTCAACAAAAGCTTTCTTTATACTTTAACATCATGTGGCTTAGCTCCAATAATTGTAGTTTTATATTAGTTGGTGGTGTCACCCAAAATGAAATCTGGCTTACCGCTAACAGAGCATTTCTTTGAGTTTCATGGTTTCTAACAGTTTGAGAAGCCTTGGCCAATTTGAAGACAATTTCTTTCTTCTAGGTTTGGCTAAAAAAGAAACTTCACATAAAAACGTAAATACAGCTATCCGTACCTGTTCATTAGTTGCTCTCCCAGATTGGTGTGTTTCCAACTTTTTGATTGTTGTCGGGCAGGAATGCGTCTGCAAAAATTTGAGGCGTTTTAAATACTTTTTTCGACTTCGGCTAAAATAAAAATTAAGATTATCTCACAAAACCATAAAAATAATCCTCGCGATGAATTGTGACTACTGGTGCTTCACCAAGTTAGAATTGTGCAGCTGCTAACCCAGTATGTCGTAAGAGGCAACTCTTTGGTATCCACCAATGGCAGTTCGCCTTGTTGGTGTTGGTTGCATTCATGACTGGTTCGAAATGGACTGCCACTTTTCCCCTAGCCTAATTCGATTAGATTGACGGCGTGAACCTGGATTGCTGTTCGCGCCGTACCTCCATCTCAAGGAAGAGGAGGGGTAAACCAACCAACCAACCAACCAAAATGAATTGTGATTGCTTCAATAACGCAGCAGAGAAGACAATTGCTTGTAGCTTTTATCAAGTTTGTTCGGTGATTTGCTTGCAATTTTAATGGCCTGCCCACCAATATCTTAGTGACAACTCATACCATCAGTTTGAGATGAACTTTACAGTTTTATAAAACTATAGACAAGCAAGCAGCAAGTAAAACAGTGCTACATAAAATAGTCACTCAAGAGTTACGCCAATGTAGTTTTGCCTGCCTTTACAGAAGACATTTTTATCATATCACTGTACGTGATATCCCTTTGTTTTGAGCCTTTGATTGCAGTGGTGTCTTCTTGTGGTTCTAAATTCAAAATAGACTATGTAAGCATAAAAATTACATCAGAAATTTAAAACATAGCTTTGCTAAGATAAACTTAGGCATCGTTTTTTATCGGTGATTTGAGAAATCCTTAACTCGCAGTTATGAGCGTCCGCAAAAGAAATGCTCAGGGTTCAAGTAGTCGAAATGGTCATGATGAATGTCGAATATCACAGAACCTTCCAAATTTAAAGTAAAGATTTTTTCTCTTTCTGGAGGTCAATATTTTTGAAGCTTGATGTTTCGGAATTGAAGGCAATGACCCACCTAAAGAGCTTGCTTTCGCCGAGTTTCAATCCTAATTAAAGATCATGACCTTTTTTACTAGAGATTAAATTTTTCCATACGATATTTTCAGAAAGTTGTGGAAGCTTTAGAACTTTATTCTAATTTGATTTTTTTAGGATGCAAATGCCCCCTTGCGAATGCCCATGCTTACAGTTATCACAAAATATCTAATTAAAGCAACAGTAATGAGAATTCGCAAGATTATTTTGTATCGACATAAATAAACTCAAAACCTTGTTTAATCAACTTAGGAAATTATATTTTGTTGATTTGGAATTGCAAATTAGAAGAGATAAATAGCGCCTTTACCAGAGATTTTATATAAAAATTCAAGCCAACATCAGATAAATGGATATTGTCAGACCAACATCGTTGATCACTTAGGTCTTAGGATGTTCTTGTTCAAACACTCCAATTTAAATAGAGTACACATTTCTTGGATTATGTTGTTTGCCAGAAGTACATAATGAGATTTGGCAGTAGTTTGCGGTCAAATGCTGACCAAAATAATCGGTAAAAAATATTAGGCTGAGTATTGGTAGCAATTTGCTTTGCTTCATGTAAAAGCCAACAATTGATTTTTACATGCTTATCCTTTGTTTGTGACTATGCCAAAAAAAAACTATTTAAAATTATGTTTGAAAACTCTCTGCCAAGTGAGTGATGTTAAGACAAAAGACAGCATAAAGTCTGCCAATCTATATCTTTTGTAAATATGGTCATCGTAATTAACTTAACAAGAAATATTTTGCAATTTCTATTTTAAAAATGTGTCTCAGTTTATATTTGATGGCTTACCGAGCGTTGCCTAATGACAGAGAAACTACTTTTTGTATTCACGTTTTGATCAAGGATTAATGCTTTTGTTAAAGTAAACAAATATAATAAAAAGTGATCAAATTAGCTGTGACTCGTAGACCTCAATGCCATTGCGATTTGCGCAACCTTTCAATTGAAATCGAAGCTCTTTGTGGCTGTCTCGACAGCGCACAGCAAAACTTGGAGTAGGCACACTGATTAAAGTGCCAAAAATATGCCACAGAGCACAGCTTCACAAAGTTGCAAACGAGATATCATCATACAACACAAAATAAGAACTTACTTTTGCATGTGGATACACCTCTTTGGTTAAAAGTATTTGTCCAGACAAATCTGCTTTAAACGAACTAGAGGATTTAAAATTTGCTCTCAGAATGCCACTAGTTCCCAATGTCAGCACAGCGTAGGAAGTATTTTTAATTGTGAAGCCTGCAATTCGCAAGTTCCGTGGGCAACAGTTTTTCCTGGAATGGATAATGTGCACAAAAAAAAAAGGACAGGACTCTGAAGGCCTAACAAAAAAGTCGTCATCGTTTGGTCAGGCACCCAAACTCACCAGGTCAACACAAATCAAGGCCAGGGCCGAGGGTCTTTTACCACCCCGGGCTGCTGCGCTGCCCAGATTAGATGCTGGCAGTGGTGGTGTTAAACCAACATCGAGTTGCATCATCCAAAACCTGCTGACCTTGTGCTCCTCTTGTATAACACGATGTAGGAGACATGCAGATATGACGTGATCTGCAGTTTGCTCAGTGGTGCCACATTCGCAATTCGGTGATGGAGCGAGACCCTATTTGTACATGGACGAACGAAAACGCCCTACACCAGTCCGCAGGCGATTAAGCTTTACCCAAGATGTTCTGAAAAGACTCATTCCAAGTCGTTTTAGGACCCTTGAACTGATCCTGGGAATGAAAGCACGGACCCTTGAATACTCTCCAGGTAGTCCGCGTTCCATTTATGCTATGTCCACTGCTTCACGCGGATGTCCGGTTCAGGCAAACTATCTAATAGTTTCCACGCAGCAGGTACAAATGGGCGTCTTGATCTAAGTTTCCCCTGATGCGCATCTTGTTTCCCAACCAACTGTCCGTGCAATACATGGTCGGGGCCAAGGATAGCACGATTCGCCAAGGTGAGTGTCGCTCCTAATAGGCGGAGCTCACTTGGCTAGCTCACTTCGAGGACACGAAAGTCCTCCGTTGGTGTGGGACGCAAGCATCCAGTGACAATGCGCAAAGCATCATTAAGGATGCTGTCAATGACGCGAGTATGCGTACTAACGAAACCAAGCTGGTGCGCAGTACTCAGCTGTGAAATAGACCAAGGAAAGAGCAGAGATGCGCAAAGTCTTGGCACCTGCGTCCTATCCGGATCCCGCAAGTTGTCTCAACAGCGCGACTCGGGTGGAGAGTTTTTTGCGCAAAACCTCGAGGTGGTGATGGAAAGTGAGCAACCTGTCCAGCTTTACCCCAAGATACGTTGGGACTGGACAGGGTGGTAATAGATTGCCATTGTTGTAATAAACATTAAGGTCACGCTTGGCCTCTCTGTTGTTAAGACGAAAGGCCGCCGTCATCGTTTTCGTATTGCTGAGGTTCAGCTTCCAGGTTTGGAGATAAGCTGAAAGTGTAGTCATGTCTTGGCTTAGAGTGTCCTCCACAGCTTTCCAGTCTCGAGAAGCATACAGCAATGCTAAATTATCAGCATATGCGTACTTCTGGGAAGTCATGGAAGGCAGATCGTATGTGTAGATGTTAAAAAGGAGGGGGGCCAAGACCGATCTCTGTGGGAAGCCGTTTCGCAAACGTCTTAACCTGCTTTGCTTGTTGTCACCAATAGTGAGCGAAAAGCTTCTGTTTCGGACAAGTTCCATGATCACCAGGACCATGTGCTTATCCGGTAGAAACCTAAGCAATTTGCAGGTGAGACCACGGTGCCAGACAGTGTCGTAAGCAGCTGTCAGATCGACAAACACGGTACCAGCCTTCTTCTTGGCCTCAAACAAATGCTCAATGTTTTAAGTGAGCAAAACAGTCTAATCCACTGTTGACCTTCCCGTCGGAACCCAGCCTGCTCCTTTGGAAGAAGTGGGTCAAGAATCAGCTCAACACGAGCGAGTGTTGGCCTCTCGAGAATCTTGTAGGAAACGCAAAGCAAGGAGTTGGGACGATAATTTTTTGGGTTCTATACAGGCTTTTTGGGGTTAGGGATCGCCACTACCACAGCTCTTCTCCAGATTTTTGGAATTTTGAGGTGGCGCAGGCAGGAAGAAAGGAAGTCACACAACCAGGACTTTAGTGCAGCCCCAGCATGGGTTATTAGCTACGGGTAAATAGAATCTGGGTCTGGAGCTTTTTCTGGTTTCAGGTGTTTGAGGGCAGCAGCGAACTCTTGAGAGGTAAAACTTTCAGAAATGCCACTGGACTTGTTGGAGTGGCCCACCAAAGATCTGACACTTCTTGCAAGATGAGTCGAGATGACTCACGGTCAATACTTTCGTATCTGCCGTTTCGAATCAGCTAGGACGCAATAACGTTAGCTGAGACGGCAGAGTGACGAGGGGAGTGCCCTGATCTACCAGTTAGGTTGTTCAATATACGATTCTTTATTGACGATTCTATAACCATCAACGTCCACGCATAATCACTCAGTCTCCAATGTAGTTGGAGACTGATCAACTAGGGTGTTACGAAATGTGAAGAATGCAATCTTACTGAGGTTTCTATTTCTTTTCATTTGTGCTTGTTTTGTCAGTTAAGAGCCTTCTCCTCTTGCATTTAATTTATGTACTAACGTTAGCAAAAAATTGGCCAGACAACAGCTTGCGGCCTCAACCTACCTGTTGGTGGTTTTTTGGCGGATTTATGGCAAAATAATATACGGCACTCGTATTGTGAAATCATATTTTAGTTTTTGCTTAGGAAAGATAGTGCATGGTGAGTCATTGCATTGCTTTCCGTTCAGCAAATAAGAACTTAGTTCTGTTCTACACTGATTTTTATGTTAATAATTTACAATCAAATCAGTTGAACGGGCGTAGTTTTGCTCCTCAGCAGAGTTCAGATAAAAATATGTCTATGGAAAAACACTACCGAGAATCAGCAGGCTGCTTACATCCATTAGCATTTATTGATGGATTCTCTATAGTTTAAAAATCTTTTTCACCTGAGGTTGCACAAGGTTTCTTCGTTTGTCGAATGTGGGGTTGAGTGCCATAACAGTGGTCGTTTCATAATTACACAAATAAATAGTTTTAATATAGCTTTTTTCAAAGTTATATTAAAATTCTGTACCAGCAACAAAAGAAATAGTTCTGTGGGAGGTTTGTTTTATGGTGCGATTCCTCTCGAAACCGCATTTATGATTTCCATTTTTCAGCTAGGCTACACTTCCGCGCCTTGAACCCTGAAGAGGGAGTAAGAAAACACGCCATCTTCCGAATGCTTTCATTCGATATGCGTTATTACCAGTATTGTTGTCAAAACCGAGCACAAGTTTTTTGTTTTGTTTTGTTTTATTTGCCATATTTATCCTCCATTTACGAGAAAGCGATGTATCGCTATACTTTGGACGGGAAGTCCGCACTCGCTTGGGAGTTGCCTTTTTCGAGGTTTATGGGCCACCTGTCTTCCACATAAAATGGGGCGTCCCGTTAAGTGCCTTGCCCAAGGACACAACAAGCGAACTTGCCGGCTTGTTCTTCACAACCTCCCCTAAATGCCGAGCGCCAAGCAGGGAAGCTGCAGATGCCATTTTTTAAAGTCTTTTGATATGACTCGACTTAGGGAATGAACCCCAGGTCTACCGACTGCGAAGCGGCCGCTCTAACCACTACGCCATCGCGTCGGTATTCATCGCAAATAAAACAAAAAAAACAAAAAACACAAGCCCGTCACATGGATCGAAATTAGGAAAAGTTTGGAAATGGACAAATGTTTTTTGAGTACAAAAATATTGCTTTAGCATGTTTTGTTGCCATAGCAATGGCATGTGAACAATCTTGAACTCTGTTTTCCGGTACTCCGTCGACTGTGGTACGAGATGGCTATTGATTATGCGTGCACAAGCCGTTACACAGATTCAATTCACAAGTGTTTTTCATCTAATTGAACAATATTTGATGCAGTAATAAATTAGCGTGTTTCGTTGTCATAGCAACAGCTTTTTTTATTTGTGTATTTATCCTCCATTCACGAGAAAGCCAATTGTATCGCTATACTTTGGACGGGACGTTCACACTCGCTTGGGAGTTGCCTTTTTCAAGGTGTCTGAGCCACTTATCTTCCACACAAAAACGGGGCGTCCCGTTAAGTGCCTTGCCCAAGGACACAACAAGCGAACTTGCCGGCTTGTTCTCCACAACCTCCCCTAAATGCCGAGCGCCAAGCAGGGAAGCTGTAGATACCATTTTTTAAAGTCTTTTGGTATGGCTCCAATTGAATCCCAGGTCTGTAGACTGCAAAGCGGACGCTCTAACCACTACGCCATCGCGTCGGTTGCGCATGTTGTCGTTGATATAGGCCGTTTCATTCAAACAATTGTTTGTTTTTTCAATAAATTTTAATTTTCTAAAACTTTGTTTGATAGGATTACTTTTATTTTGTTTGTGCTATTAATTTGCGCTTTTTTTCCGCAAAGCCATTTTGGCAAAGCGGACTGGAATAATCCCCTGGAAAAACAATGTGTAATAATAATGCTGAGAGCTACTTGCTTTTGTTGGTCATTAGTGGTGATTGAAATTCGCTGAGGAAAATAACGAAAAAAACCTATTGACTTGATTTTATGTTAGTTTAATGTGTAATAATAACGCTTAGAGTTACTTGCTTTTGTTGATCATTAGTAGTGATTGAAATTCACTGGGAAAAGTAAAGGAAAAAACCTACTGACCTAATTTTATGTTAGTTGCTTTTGAGATACTTTGCAATACATAAGCATAGTAACAGCAAGAGTATTGTTTATGCTGCTGTCACTTGTTGTTGTGTCACGACCGTATGATATTTATGTACGGCAAGACGTCGAGCTACCTTACGAAAACGTTGGTTGCAACTGGGTAGAACTAAATGAGGTTTCTATTTACTATCTCCCATGCATTAACAGTTGATTAAAAATTTTGCTAGCAAAATTATTAAGATTTTAATAAACTAAAAAGTTGCCAAAAACTAGGCTTTTTGCACCTTTAACTTTAACTGAATATACGGTATTGGGCAAGTTTTTGCAATTTTTTTGTGTTTAAAGGGAACATTGTTTCTGGTTCTCTAATGTGACATTTATTTTCTGAAGAAAGGTAAGAATGATATCTAAAAAAGTTTTAAAGATCACATAGATTCTTTTTCCTCAATCACAATGCAATAATATACATGAGGCAGTGGCTATTTCGCCGTCGACGGCAATTTGTCCTTGGAATCTATTTTGCCGTAGTCATTCACAGGTGTTTATATAGCCATATTTGCTATAATTACGCCAGTGACATTGTGGTCTAGTGAATAGTGCGCTGGTTGTGAGATACCATGGTGGTAGGTTCGAATCTCAGCTGGCAGGGCATTCAAAGAAAGGCAGTGTACACTGAAGGGGCAGGCCTGGTATGTAAATGTACGGGGCAGTGTACACTGGAAGGGAGTGTACAGGGTGGGGGATAGAGCCCTGGGGGTGCAAAATTTTTCAAATTGATTTTTTAAATTGACCCAATCAGAAACGACCATAAGTCACATGTTTAGTACGTCATTTAGATTGACCAATCACAAATAACTGACGGCAAAATAGTCTCTGAAGGTAAATTGCCATCGACAGCAAAATAGCCACTGCCTATACATAACAGGATAAGGATAAAAAACTATTTCAAAGCCCAACCCCCAAGGTATATGGCACAAGATTGCTTTTGCATACCCTCACATTCACTATTATTATTTTCTTGTCACAGATGTTATATTTTTGTTTGAAAGATATTATACTGTTGTATTACCTAGGTGGCATTGCCTGCAAGATCCACATCAGTAATAATAAGGTTAGGAATATCAGTTCAGTAGGCTGCACCAGCCGAACCCAATGGATAGTTGTGAAACAGTAAAAAAGTTAATATGTTATTGACATAGCCAAATCTTATTTTATAACAAAACTACCAGATTTTAATAAACAACTTAAAAAACATTTTGGGGGGTTGCTCATAGCTGCTACATATCTTCCAAGTTTCTGGAGTCTCTGGCTTTGTCTTGCTTGCCCTGTTTCCAACATAAGTCAATTGAAACAGCCAACAATTTTAAAATTGTTTATGCATTTATTGGATAAAGTGCATGGAAGCACAATTTCATGATTGTGGGACGGCACCAAAGTGATTAGTATCGCTATTTTGCCGTCGATCACATTTTACCCTTGGAGGCTATTTTGTTGTTACCATTCATGCATGTTTTTATGGCCACAATTGCTACAATTCTGGCACTGATGCTGTGGCACGTGGGTAGTGCAACTGTCTTAAAATGTAATGGTTACTGGTTGGAATCCTTGCAGGCAGGGGACTTGGGCAAAGGCAGTGTACACTGGAGGGGAGAATCTGATATGTGAGTGTACAGGGTAGTGTAGACTGGGGGTGCAAATTTTTAAAAATTCATCATTAAAATTGACCAGTCAGAAGTGACCAAAAGTCACCTGTTTACTCTGTTACTTGGCCATCAAAATCAACCAATTACAAATGCCTCATGGCCAAACAGCCTCCAAGGCTAAAATGCTGTTGACTGCAAAATAGCCACTGCCTAAATATTAGCCCCTTTATTTATGACGTTTTTGTAAATGTATGCATATTAATGACCTATAGCCAGTGTTTGGATGCTTGTTGCTAGGTGCTAGCATAAACCCAGCCAGGGAAAGAGCAAACTAACCCAAAGTGATGAACTTACAGTAAAGTTATTACAGTTCTAGGGCCCCACTGTTAATGTTGAGGTTAAAAATATGGGTGGTTATAAGAATTATAATTGAAAAATGATGTTGTTTGACATTGCCAACTATGGTTGTAAAATGAAAAGTACCGTCTTTTTAATGGGAATCACATAGAAAAACATCAGGTGGTGGTGCATAGCTGCTATATTTAAAAAATTTTGAAGTTCTTGGCAACATCGTAATATGGCCTGTTTTTCCAGCATGTAGTTAGGAGCTTGACTTACTCACAATTGAAACAACCAATCAGTTCACAAACTTTCATCAGTTTATTTCATCTTTTTCATGGAAGCATAAATATACAGTTGTGGGGAAGGGAGGAGGCACCAAAGTGATTGCTGTGTAATATCTGAAATAAGCTATTAAATACTTGACATACTGGTTTCAACTTTTTGTAATTGTATGCTTACTTGTATGATCTAACACCTCTGGCTGTGCATGTATTGCTAGGCCCTGGCATAATCACAACTAGGGGAAGTGCAAACTAAACCAAAGTTGTGCACTTACAGTTAGTTATTAGAATAGGTTAGGTTGTTGATTAAGAGTAAAATCAATGGACTAGATTATTGTGATAAAGATGCAGATAATTGTGGTTCCTGTTAGATTTTACATGAAACACTGTCAAATAGTTCAACTTTGCTGCATTCAAGTTAATATGTGATAGAGGTAATGATCAGTCTGTCTTGCAACATTACTGTACCAAAGTATTATCACTTGCCATTACATTACTAAAAATCAGTAGGTTTTTTGACCTACATGTATGTCTGAAAATCATAAGTGAAGATAGGAAATTGCAAACCTTGCACCTAATTGGTTACGCAGCATATGAACAAAAAAGGACATTAACAATTTATAAGATAGGAAATTGCAATGGTCTTGTCAAAATTGGTTGGGTGGTATACTCATTATTGTTTCCTTGTATATTTAGCCTTAGTTAAATAAATTGTTAAAGCGCTTTTTTGCTTGTATGCTGCGTTACCAATTAGGTGTAAGGTTTGCAACCTTCCTGTATGTAAATACTCAAATGTGTCATTCTTTATCAGGCTGCATATCACTTGTTTGGGAAAACACTAAAATTGAGATTTTATGGAATTACAAAATGCAGAAATTGTTAAAGAGACATTGGAAAAAATATTTAAAATACTGAATTCTCAGTCTTTCGATTTCAAAGCTTCAAGATTAAAGCTAATTCACTTTCACCATGCTGCCTGTAAACAGTTTAACTACTGATTTAGGTAATTTCTTTTTTGCAGCTTTTAGGCTTGAGTCAGCAAATTCTTATTATATGTTGAAAGTAAACTTAGAATAAATAGTCCAGCCAGGTTACTTTTTGTTTGTATTGGATACCTGAGTTGGCCTGAAGGCCTGACTAACTATCAGAGTTGGGATAATTTTTGAGCACTATTCTGTTAGTGACTTGTAAAATATGGGAGAGAGGAACAAAAGAATTTTGCTGGAGCAGTTGCAGTTACCAAAAAACAAATTCTGTGCTGATTGCAATGCTGAAGGTAATAAATTATTGTTACGTATTTTGTTCCCTGCACCACTACTCCAGTTAGTCTGTTTTGTGCTCCAAATATACTTAGATAAGCATTAATGTAAATGTAATTTATGGAAAGTATGCTTATTGCTTACAAAACTGCTAGAAGTATTAAATTGAAAGGAAGTGCAGTAAACTTTGCAACATTCATCATTGGGTAAGATTAGCATTATAGTTGAGATAGCATTCTTTTTTCTGCATTTTTGTAGGCTTGAATATCCTGATTTGGTGTATGTCTACCAATATAAACTTGATTTCAAACCATGCGTTTTTAGATTTGCGATGTCCTTTAACGTTTTGTCTTGAAACAGGTCCAGAATGGGCATCAAGCAATATTGGTGTGTTTGTATGTGTCAATTGCTCAGGGATTCACAGAATGCTTGGGGTTCACATTAGTCGTGTTAAGTCTTGTCGCCTAGATCAATGGAGTGATGAAGCAGTGCAAGTGAGTAGGAGACATAAAGCTGCAAATAATGTTAATAGTAGTGATAGCACAAAGTTTCAAATACACCTGCTGTAAAATGCACAAACATAAAATTGATAGGAGTCTTTTATTAGAAATAATGTCAATTTCATTTTTACCAAAAACTAATTTTTGCTTTGGGTTGAGGTGAAGCATGGGATTAGAGTTGGTTGCAAGTTGCTATTCCTAGCCTTTGTCCTACCTTGTCCCCATAAGATTATGAGTTGTGCACTGACAAATAAATTCATCACCTCATGATTTATCATTTGCTTAAAACAAAAGCTTTTCTTTTGGGTTCAAACTACAGTTTTCACCAATCCCAGCAATTAGGAATGGCTTCTGACTCGAAGGTCTTAAGATCACTTTATAGTTAACTAAACTCTTCATGTCTCTTTTGTATGATCAATGGAATAAGTTCTTAGCTGCCAAATATTCAACAACGTTGGCTGCAGCAGGGATGAACTCTCTGCGTTGAGCTGCAACATTGCGGATCTATGGTACTTTTTGACAGCAGAGCTATCACATCGCAATAAGGGGATTTTTTTTTATTTTCTTTGCATTGAACATGTGCAGTAATTCAAATGCTATAACATTTGTTTTGCATGAGTTTCATGTTACTTAAGGGAAGATCACGTAAGGGAAATTGTCATTTTCTTAAATGATGAGTCTGTACAATGGCATCTTGGCAGCGATGATGTTGCCTCATAGTGTGGTCAAAACAAGTTCTTCTTACTCAATCAACGATATGACTTCAATAAATTTATATATCATCTGATATAGAAGAAGGATTATTGCTAGCTTTTTAGACAAGTGAAATCTGATGCTTGGTACAATGCATCCATGAAGTTTACTCTGAATTTATATTGTCATTTTTAAATTGTTCATTGCTGTAATACAATAAATAAATGAAATGATATACTAAAATGCTATGATATGATAAATGAAATGGAAGGCTCAACTATTAACTGTCATGAAGACAAGCAATTAGAGAAGTTTGTGCGTCTGACTGGGGTTGCAGTCAAGAGCTAAGGTTAAGGCAAGCAATATTAATTAAACTGACTGCTCTGCAGTTATGGCCGCATGCTCCATATGAGACTCATTGCACACTTTTGAATCATGACTGAGTATGCTACATTTCCTATTTCACCTTTCACATTACTTCTACTGCTGAGCACCCAGTACGAGAGAGAGAGAGAGAGAGAGAGAGATCCACTTTTTAAAATCTGGTTATGTCTGCGTTAATGCAGGTGGTCGGATTCACCTTATGTTTCTCGATTGTTCATGCACACCATCATGCCCCTTTGCTCTGTCAATGGCATCCTCCTTTTTCAGTCCAATCTGATTGATATGCTCCTTCACTTGTCTCTTTCACATCATATTTGGTTGCCTATGCCCTCTTCTTTCTGCCACTTCAAAATTCAATGCTCTTCTCAAAACATCACCATTGTCCCTTCCCAAAATATGCCTATAGCATTGCACTCCCCTTGCCCTTGCTAGTCCATCCAAAGTATCCTCTAAACCTAGCAAACTCATAAGTTCTTGGCTCCTTCTTTTCTCAATCATTTTAACTCCACACATTGCTCTTATCATTGCTTTTTCAGTTCTACTCAAAATTGCCATTTTATTCTCCCTTAGACACCACGTCTTCCTCTCTTGGAGCATTGCTAATCTTAATACAACTCTGATAATTCCTTCCTTTCATTTTTACCGAAAACTTTCTCCCATAAAGTAACTCCCCACATTCTCTAAATTTTATCCATGCAATTCTCGTTCTTGCTGTTACCACTGCTTCACTTCCACCTCAACCCGACCCCTAAATAACAAAAGTTCTTCACAAAGTCAACCTGGCAAAAAAATTATAATTCTTCTCCTGGCTCTAGAGTTCCTTTCTTTGTATAAACACATAGTTTACAAACAAAACCTTTTGCCAGAGTTGAAGTCACCCTCTTCATTTTTAGGCATCTACCATGTACCCATTTACCACACTTTGTACACTCACTGAATTTGCCATCACCCTCTTGCCGCACTTGGCACATGAATCAGCTTTACTCTTGAGTACTTCACCTTTCGAACCACTCACCATTACTTTGGTTTTCTTGAGGTTCACTTTCAGCCCTTGCTTTTAAACCGTGTCCAGAAAATTTGTCGTAAACAAGTTTGCCATAGGAAAGCTCGCCTCAGGAAATTTCACCTAATAGGTGAAAGGCAGTGTTCACCAAAGCGGCAGGCCCGGTATGTAGATGTACGGGGCAGTGTACAGTGGTAGGGAGTGTACAGGGTGGGGGGTAGATACCAGGGGTGCAAAATGCAGCGATTTCTCCTATTAGGCAAAATTTCCTGAGGTGAATTTTCCAATGGCAAACTTGTTTACAGCAAATTTTCCTAGAACCCTTTCAAACGCCTCTTTGCATTTTAAGAACTTCTCTTTCAAATTCTACATGCTTTCACTCACTAAAACCAAGTCATCTGCATACAAAATTTCATTCATCAATCCTTCTCTTGCATTTTCTGAGATTACATCCACTGCAATTGCAAAAAGCAGTGGCGACAACATAGATCCTTGATGTACACCAACTTGTACCAAGAATTCCTGACATAACTCAGATCCCACCCGAACTTTTGTTTTTGCCCTGGTGATAGAGGCTCATCTCCACTCTTATGATTACTTCTGGTAAGCCCTTCTTTCTCATCGCCCACTCCATCACCTTTCTTAGAAGTTTATCAAATGCCTTCTCAACATCCACAAAACACATGTACAACTTTTTCTCTTTATCCCTATATTCCTCTTGCATTCTTTGCACTACAAACAATGCGTCTGTTGTTCCTCTTCCAGGCATTAAACCAAACTGCATTGAATCAATATTTACTAATTCTTGAATTCTTCTCTCCAGCACTCTCTCAACGATTTTCATGGCATGCTCTAACAGCTTAACTTCTCTGTAAGTATTGTAGTTTCTCGCGTCTCCCTTTCCCTTGAAAATTGGTACCAACACACTTGTTTGCCATTCATCTGGCATTCCTTTCCCACGTAACATGCATTGGCAAAGCTCCACCATCACACTAACCCCTACTATTCCACTAGCAGATATCATCTCTGCACATAATTCAGAGGGTCCAGCTGCCTTTCCTGGTTTCATCACTTCTATTGCTATTGCCATTTCTTCTCGGGTAACATTTTTAAAAAGGCCCTTTACTATAGTAGCTGCTGTCATGTGGTCTCAATCCTTTTCTTTATTCATGATCTATTTCATGTGATTTTTCAATATTCATTTCCTGTCTTTTTCACTGAAACCTAATCTTTCGTCTTTTCCTCTCATGCATCTACCTTCTTCAATATCTTTTCTATCTTTTTTTCGTGAATTTCACCAGTGTAAAAATGTTATTTCGTTTTTTGTTCAGTTTCATTTACTTTTTTTCTGCTTCTTTCCTCATAGAATTAGCAACTACCTTCTCTGTTGAATTTTTGGTAATTTTATATTTAGCTTTGTTTTCCTTAGATTGATTTTTGCACATCTCTTTATATGCCACTTTTTTTGGTATTGCTTCCTTCACCTCTTCATTCCACCGCCATGTATCCTTATGGTTTCTCCTACCTTTCTTCTTTCCAAATACTTCATCACAAGCTTATAGCATATTATTTTTTAAAAGTATTCCATAGATTAGATGCATCAACATCAACCAATTCCTTAATTCTTGAAATCTTGTTTATATGTTGCTTTCCTTCAACTTCCAAACCCTCCTTCTAATAGTTCGTTTGTTCTTCAATACTTTTATCAAATTTCCTTTGTCTATTTCTGTTACCACCAGCCGATGTTGCAACTCCCAGGGGATGGCTTTCGCATCTTTTAAATACTTTGTATTGTTTTTACCAACCAATGTAACATCAATCTCAGTTTCATTTCCACCCATACTGTATGTTATTTTTTCTCTGCTCGTTCTTTTCAAACCATGTATTTGCTATGCACAACTCCTTTTTATCACAAAACTCGAGTAGTTTTCTTCCCTCAACATTTGTTTTGCCAATTCCATACCCACCATGCACACCCTCAAAACCATCAATCTGTTTCCCAACATGTTCGTTGAAGTCCCCCATACCAAGATTTTGCCAGGATTTACCAGGATTTTGCAAATCCCACTCACTTGCCATGCCATTATAAAATTGATCTTTTTTGCACTCTGACCTTCCAACTGGGGGAACATATGCACATATGACTTTTATAACTTCTTCCTCAAAAACCAGCACCATTGCCATCACTCAGTCACTTTTTCTTTGGACTTCTACAACCTTTTGGCAAAGTTCTTCTTTCACTAAAATTCCAACCCCTATTTCATTATTATTTTCAGACCACCTTAGTTTATATCTTCTACCTCTGATACCAATAAATTGAGCTCCTTGCTCTCTCCATCTTACTTCCTGTAGACAGCACATATCCACTTTTGTCTTAACTGTTTACACACTTCTGTACCTCTTCCACAAAAACTTCCAACCTTCCAATTTCCAAAACTTAACTCAAATTTCTGTAACCTGGAGATTCTTCATACCTCCTGCCCATCTAAGAGGTGCCAGAAACTGGGGGCCAATTGTTTTACAAACTTTTTCGTGAGTTAATTTTTGGAACTTTTGTCTTTTACAGAGAGCATGCCCTTGCTTACCTCCATCCTCAGTTTTTAGACATAAGTGGTCCCCAACCTAAGTTAGCATAAGCTTGTACCCTAAATTTGCATTTGAATGACATGCTGGGTGAACAGCTTCACTATTCTATCGCTGGTGAAGCACAGGCGTATACGAGATCTGCAAATATCATTTGTAATGTCTTTGGTACTACTTGACTCGGGAATTAAACCCAGATCTACTGATCATGAAAATTTGATGCTTTTACCACTGTAAAACTGCTCCATCTTGTTGAGTTATACTAATGACTTTTATCCTTAGATATTCTAGTTCACATTAAGCAACAGAGCTTGGGTAAAACATGAAGTCATGCAAAACGTACCAAGTCGATGTTACATATATCTTGACACTTAAAAAATCGTTATAGTTAAAAAATGGCCTGGAAGAAATGTATGGTATTTTTCAATTCTGTGTTAGATGGTGTTTGCTCATGTTATTTTTCAATTCATTTTTCAATGCAGGTATTTTTTCAGTTCATTTTTTTGCGATATCTGTAAAATGTTTATGGTGGAATAGTATGAAGTGTATTAGGCTATTCCTTGTGATTTGGAGTCAAACTTTGCTAACCTAGGATTGTAGTCGTTGAAGTGGATAAAATCATGAATACTTATAATAAGTTTACTTTTTTTTCAGTTTATGTGTGAAAAAGGGAATGATCCTGTCAATGCTGAACTTGAAGGTCACATGCCACTTTTTTATCAAAAGCCTCAACCTACAGATCCTCAGTAAGGTTTTGTGGAGTGTGAATATTTTCATTATTGCTTATGTGCATATGCCTCGTATCAAATCATAGTATTTTCGTGCATACAGTTTTGAAACATCACTGAAAAGAACCAATGCAATTTGATGTAAGGTCTACAGCTCCTATGTATACATTTTTGTGCTGTGTCACGTCACTCAAAAAATGATCACCTTATATAAAGCAAGCTTTTGTTACTGCACTTCTGTAGTTGCTTGCATGTGACTAAAATTTAGAGTGATTGGAATTTTATTGCAGCCAGAATATTATAATACCTAGATACTATGTATGCATCTTCCTGGCAGCAGAATGTTTGTCTGGTGCATGGTTTTTTGTTGCTTGTCGTGCCTCAAAACAATACACAAAGTTCCAGGAAGACATGAACCGTGACATGTTCACACTTTAACATAAGGCTCCCTGGCTTAAAGCAGGCTGTAGTTGATCATTAAAGCTTTCATGCTTCCTCCCACTGTTGGAATTGTCTCATAGAAACCTCCCTACACTGTGTCTCTTCTTTATTTTTAGCAGTTTAGCGTGTGCCTGAAATTTTTACATTTGAGCAGGCCAACTTCATATTTAGCTGATTTACCAAGAAAAAGAAAATTACTTTTTCCACTGTGCAAAATGTTGTGTCTTTGGTAACAGTTGCATCGCAAAACATTGTCGTGTCAAAAAGTGCATGTGCTGTTGGTTTGAAAACCTATGCTTTCATATAAAGCTGAAGCTATTTTATATAAAGTTAACTGCCATGATGGCGCAGTGGTCAGAGCGTCCGCTTTGCAGTCAGTAGACATGGGGTTTATTTTCCAAGTCGAGTCATAACAAAAGACTTGAAAAAATGGTATTCACAGCTTGCCTGCTTGGCACTCAGCACAATAGTGATAGTGTGCAGAACAAGCCGGCAAGCTTGATTGTTGTGTCCTTGGGCAGGACACTTAATGGGATGCCTCCATCTTTATGGGGCAGACAGATGGCAGGGTTAAGCAGTCTACTTGTCGTGGTGGCCCCAGTCTAGCTGAAGACTTGGAAACCGAGCGTGAGCATCAATGCAGTGTAACCTATATATACATCTTCCTGCATAATGCAACAACAAATAGCTCATATGATGAAGAAGAAGGTATAAAGTTGGCCTGAAAAACTTGCATATATGCCAGTTAAGGGTTTTATAACTTGTAATTGCTAACTCCAATGTTGAATCACCACTGAAGTTTACCTAAAGTGACCTCTTAAGTGTGAATTTCTGGTCTTATGGCTAAAGAAATCCAGGGCAGCTCAAGTAATAGGTTTCTCTTCTCGACTACTGATGAAGTTTAAAGGATGCGGGACATGGCATCTGGCATTACCTTGGCTGCTTGATGATCACGATGTATTTACCAATTATGTCTAATTTTTTTTTATGGTTTACTCCACTAGCTCTCACTCTTCCAAGGTGCCACAAGGCAATTGTCCTAAAGACCTATTGCTGGGACTTGATCGGGTCTACTGCTCCAGGACTAGCTAGCCTTGTGGTAATGGAAACAGAGGGTTAACTCCACATTTCTCAAACTTCAAGAATTCCTGACTGTAGCCTTCTCGTTGATGGCAGTTTTATGTTATACTCAAAATATGTAATCAACATGTCGTTATGAAGTTGGGAGACCTTGACTTTTATGTGGTATACTAAAATTGTATTGCATTTCTTTATCAGGTTTTAAGCAAAGTTTAAGAGTAAGTAACTTTCAATGTAGCATAGCAGCCTGCTGTGGTGTAGTTAATATTGCTTGTTGTGAGTGGCCTAGCACTGTAAAAGCATGGATTGCTTATTAATTGCTGTAACAACTGGTGAACTGCTAAAATGCAGTATTTACAATTTCAAGGACATGAGTTGAAATCCTTACATAGAGATGAGTATTGAGGTTGATCATGAAAAGCATACGAGAATTATCTGGCATCTGTTGCAATGTTTGTGGTAGATATGAATCGTACCAGCATCTTGCTTTTAAGTGTTTTCTGTTTGTTAATATGCCTTTTTTGTTTTTCTACATTTAAATTGATAATAAAACTGCTACGCATACGGCTGGTTAACTATTTCAAATGTCTTTCTCACCTTAAATGATTTTGTTGCTAGCAGTCGCTGCTTGTGTTGAGTAGAATTTTGACATGACTGTTGACAAGTGTAAGTGTAAACTTTATGCATTTTCTTTCTACTCGTGGTATATCATGGTGCTTAGCCTGTGATTACTAGCTGCCTAATTTACTTGGTGCTGTTTTCTAAGAACACTTCTTTTCTTACATGCGCCATGCAATATGATTGACTAAATATTTTAATGATTACATTTTAAGAATGGCGTAGGTATAATTTATGTTTAGTCATAGTTCGTTTTTTATGTTAAAATGCCATTGGCATTTTATTATTCCAAAAGTATGTGCAAAAACGTGGTAGTTATTGGTAGAAATATCTCTTGCATTAGTATCCTCTATTCACAAACAGCATGAAAAATGATTGGAAAGGCATTTCTGCTCAAATGTTAGATATAAAAGAATGTTTTTTTTACAGACAATAGGTTTATTAGTAGACATAATTCAACTGTCAACTCAATAATCAACAGACTTTTAAATTTCAACTTTAATGTTAAAAGAAATTTCTCATGATGTTTTAGAATGTACAAAGAGCATTTTATTCATGCAAAATATGAAAGAAGAGAATTCACAACGTCCGAAGGTACTGCTCATTATGAAGTTGGCTTCAAAGATGGCTTCTTGTGGAAACGAGGGAAAGATGACAAACAATTTAAACAGAGAAGATTTGTTTTAAATGTTGCTGAAGGAACACTAAAATATTTTGTTAAACCTGAAGTGAGTATGATTGGCATGGTCTATGATTAATTTTACAATATGCGACCCTGCAACTACGTTGCTGTTATTTAAATTTTAAAAGTTAACCTTAGAAAATGGTTACTGGTATTGAGAAATCTTTTTCCAGGTATTGGCAAACGGTTTTAAAGCAATTAAGTGTAGTCATTAGGTTGAAAAATATATTTAAAAACTTTGCTTGTGTTTGGTGCCTGTTGACTGTTTCTTGAAACTATAATTTTGTTTTATTACGTGGTCTTGTGGGGGAAAGCAATAGTTTATTAGTTGCTTGATTTGAGCATTGAGCAGGTCATGGCATGGATTGGTAGGCACAGGGCTGGTTATGCTGAGGAATGAAATGAAATATGGAATTTTTAAGTATGGAAGAAAATGGAAGATTTGGCTAATTGAACGGAACAAATCTTCCATACTTGCCCATTTTTTGTTGATGGTTTTATATTGGGTTTACTCAAGCAACTTATCTACCGATTCCACCGGATGAGTCGAGCTGAGTTACAAAATGATTGTGTCTATAATCACCAACATTATTACACTATTAGCAATGGAAAATAGCATAGTGTCAATGATGCAGGCTTTATCTGGGAAATTTTACAAACGTTGTGGCGTCTTGTTTGGTTTCTAGCACTGCTAACAACCATACAGGCCTAGACACAGCCAATGGGCGTTATTAAAAGTTTCTCGTCACCATTTTATTGTTCTTGGTAGAAATCACTAGAATTTAAATAGACTGAAAATGCGCAGCTGTAAAAGCTGAAAAGATGTTTCAATTTTTATTAGGCAGATATTTAGAAAAGAAAAAGTAAAAAACTATAGCAAGATAGAAAAAAACAAGCTAATTAAAGTTTGCAGGAAAATTACTCTAGTGTCAAATATGTGTGATTTACGAGAAAAGATAAAAAAATATGAATGAAATTAAATTATTATTGCTAGGTTGTACAAGAACTACTTTCTTGTAATTCAGATTTTACCTTCCAATTCTTCTTTTCAATACATGTTTTTGGCTGCAGATAAAGGTTTAATTTTTTTCTCACAATATTTTTCCTTCACAACCCCTGCCATCTATGTTTTTTTGAAATTACCGAGTGGCTGTTTCAGGCAGGGTTACTGTTCAATTTGAAGATCTTTCAGGTCCATTTGCAGTGTACTCTGTTTCCTCATTCTTTATAATTGTTTCACTTCTGCTTCATTAATCCAGAAAATTTTAACTGATAGCCTGTTGATAGTTTTATTATTTATTCGCAGTCGGTTCACTAAGTTTTGTGAGTTATGGGTTGTTGGTTCAGAGGTGACAAAAATAAACTAACTTAACCTAGGACTATAGACAAATAAACTAGACTTACAGCTGACCATTTAGTAAAGTCAAATTAAAGGTTGGGGAAAGTACTTAAAGTTTTGGTATAATACAAAGTATGGAATACAATGGAAAATGATGCCGGTATTGAACATGAAAACATTTTATTCCGTTTCATAGAATGCCCTGCTAAAGCAAACTCTGTTGTTTTGAAGTGGTTAGATGAAAAATAGGCGAGTCCTAGGTTGTAAAATGTTGAGGAAAGGAGCCAAGTTTTAGGGTTTCTGGTTTGCCAAGTTTTTCCCTGATTTGCAAACTGCAATTACATAATAAGGTTAATATTTCTATGAGACCTAATTTAGCAATATGTTTATACTACTGATGTGTCATAAACACTTATCATTTATTTGCTTCTGTTATGCATAATAACGTTGAAATGGATTTTTTCAAAAGGTATGTTTTAACTTTTTATGTTTTGTTGTATAAATATCTTGGCCCTTGCATTTGTTTTTTGCTTGAATTTGTTTGTTGCTAAGTTTCAAATGGAATTGTGAAAACCACATTTTTTCAGGCAAAAGAACCAAAGCAAACAATAAGTTTATCGACTTTAACCGTTTCTCTTGCACCTGAAAAAATCAATCATTCTCATGGTCTTCAGCTTTCCTTTATGACAGAAAATCTCACCAGGCAAATTTATCTTTATGCTGACGATGCAAGGGTGAGATTCCATATTGTTGTTTATGTGGCTAATCTGTACATTCTATGAGTTTAAATTGTCATGCTATGACCATTAATAATATACTTTTAACTTTGTAGTAAGCAGCTGTATACAAATTTGTATTATGCGAAGAAAATATGTCTTATCAACATTCTCCCGTAGAACATAAAATATTTTTAGATTCCTATTCTAGTTGAAGAATTTTCTGGTTAGTTGATCATGCTAAGTGCTGCCAGCACTAATTATTATACTCGTCTGTTGACTGATGCCAACAAACAGGGCTTCCACAAAAATTTTTTTCCTCTACTTCAGGAATGTATTTCCTGATTTTGAAAAGCAATTTCTTCCCTAATTTCCTCACACGCTCTTTTTCTAAAAAAAAAGCATAAAAAATGATTAATCCTTTTTACATGTTTGGAAAAATCTTGCATGCTGCTGATATACAAAAGCATATCTTCAATTAATGCACAGTGAATGCACTTATGAAAACAATGCCATTGGAAACAAAAAGTCAAACAACTTGGAACAACTATATGGTGTGAATATTTGAATTTAAAATGAAGTAAGCACTACCACAAAAAAGTAAAAAAGAACTCAATATAGCCGATGAAAAAATACCATTAAAAAAGTAAAAAAGAAATCACCTCAGAAGCAAGACATGTACATAAACAGGAAACAAAAAACGCTATCAGCACAATGGCATAGTGTATATAAACAAACCAAACGAAAATTCTACTTTGAAAAACATGCTGCACAGTGGTAATTTGGGAACACCACGTCAAGTAAAATAAACACAATCTTGCAAAACGACAAATAAAGCTAAGCCCAGCATGAAGGTATTTGTGGCTAAAGATACAAGTAAGTAAAACACTAGCAACTATAAAAAAGCAAAGCACCAAGTATCACTAACACTTTACAAACTTTTTAATGTTTTTGTTGAGTGATTTCTGCTTCGCATGTCTTTCATAAATTTACGCCTTAATTCATTGCATAAACTGTCACCAGCACTGGCATTCATCTTACTGTGACGTCTAATCATTTCTGACGATGGTTCAAAGTTAGCTGCAGAATTACCAGAAACGCTTGCTCTACTCTGTGCTTTTTGCTTCTAGTTAAAGTAAGCAACATTTTATGATTCATAGAAGCCCTATTATCACTTTTAATAAGCTTGATTTGACTAAAAAGCCTTTTTGGTGATGCATTTGAATGTAAAAAAGGACGGCAAACTGTAATTAGCTTTATCAGATTAAGATAAAGCAGCATTCTTGAGGAATATGAAAATGAAAAACTCTTCTCCAATATTCTTCCAAAGTCAGTGTTTCTGAGAGTGGCTCTTCCATTACATGAGCTCTCCATTGCTTTTAGACTTCAAGATTGGCAACGCCTTTGAGATATCGGAGCCTTTTGCACAATGCATGGAAGCTTGAAACGTTAAAATCATATGCATTGCATGGAGACAAAGAAGACAAATTTCGAATTCCTTCAAAATTTGCATAACATCCTCCTTCAAAAGGTCTCGGCAACAGGAAAAAAATATTGTCACCTGTTCATGATCCCAAATAATCTCGTTAGCAATAAGCTGGATGGTTGCCATTGCTTTTGGTCATAAGTACACCTTCTGTAAGGGAGCATAATGTTGTGTGCATGCAACGTTAACATGAAATGGGTTCACACTTCTTACCTATGAAAACTCCATAAAGTCACCGCATATAGATTTGAGCAAGCCCTTGACTTCCTTCTCCACATTTTGTAGTATTGACATTTCACTTAAAAAAAGCAAATCAAACAATTCAAACCTTCCTAAATTGAAGGACAAAAATTCCAAATAGGCCAAAGTATACTTGTTTTGTAAGCTCTTCAAAATTCAAAATCTTCGAAATTCAAAATGCTGTCATTAGTATATGTGGAATCTTTAAACACTGCTGAGGTGGAGCAATGAGTCAAAACATCATACTGCTCAAGAATACGATCAACACGTGATTTCATAGAAAACCACCTTATATGACCTTCTCCCAGCATTCCTTGTCGCTCTGCTTAAAAGAAGACTTGAAAATCATTTAAAAAAAGGAGATCTCAAAACTGACACATGAAAGTGTGGATATACATTTCAACATAGATCTTCAACATACTTATGAATTGAGTGAAATGAACATTTCACATTTATAATCCATTTATGTCATTCTCTTGATAAGGTTGCAAATGAATGGTGGTGGCCAAACATGACATTGTGCTTATTGACACAAAATGCAGTCACATTTTACATAGGAATTTTCTTTTCAGTCAAGCTGGCAACAAGATTATCAGTAGTGGTCAAAATTCTGCCATAAGGTATTTCTTTTGAATCAATCAGTATAGACCTCATTTTATATTTAACTTCGTCAAAATAGCATCGAATTTGGCCAAGTTGGCATGTTGCTGAGATATCTATTGTTTCATCAATTACTACTGAAGACTTGTTTGTCCTTAGAATATGGCCTAAGGTGCTTTATAAATTGAGACCCAAGAACTTGCCTGATTATGTTTGTAGTCTTTTGCATTCCTTTTGAAGCTTTAGCCAAGGTTTTGTCTTAAGGCAAATATTTTTTGATTGCTAAAGGAGATCTTTGCATGAAAAGATTTTTACATTTGTAGCAATAAAAGAAGATCTTTACATTTATAGCAATAAAACGTGCTAGCTTAATTTCGATTTTAGCAGCATCATTGCAATCCACAAGTACTGAATCAATTCTTGGTTAATTATCACTCTTGCACAAAATTTCTTTTTCTTTGTGCCTAGCTCTTTCTGAGTGTCTTTTTAAAGCTAATCCAGCACAGCCTACTTTATTGTTATAATCATCAGAATGGCACATTTTTTCAGTAGCCATTCACTGTAGTTGGGAATATGCAGACAGAAATCTCATAAGTATCTTTGGTTTTACTTTCAACTTTTTAACTGCTGCGTCACTGTTTATAGGTTTCAATGAATGCTTCGTCATCAGATTACTGATTGACTAGGCCTAGAATTAAACTGGTACAGAAGCCACGCTTACTCTGTTACTCCTTTATTTTCATAAACCTTATTTCGATGTTATGCAATAGGCTAATTTATGCACCAACTTAGCACATCTAAAAACGCAATTACATTAAACTAGTAAAATCAGATCTACTTAGGGCTGGTCCTGTAGCTCTATAAAACTCTATGGTCCTATAAAGTTGTATGAAAGACAGCTTGCGTCAAACAATGCATATCATTTCCCACTTCTGAACACCTTTAATTGCGAAGATCAAGATGTTACAAAATACTCCGCTGAAACTGAGAAATTATTACGAGCATTTAGCGAAAGGTTTGAATATCTGAAAAAATATGAAAAGTCATTTCGTATATTTGCTTGTCCTTTTGATTTTGTGCCCGAAGACGCACCTGAGTATTTGCAACTAGAGTTGATTGATCTTCAAGTCAATATAGAACGAAAATCGCTATTTTATACTATGGATAAACTGCAGTTTTATAGAGACCATGTTCCGAAAAGTGAATTTCCGAATCTAAAACGACTGGCATTGCGAATTGCGGCGGCAATGGGCACAACGTATGCATGCCAATCATTTTTCTCAAGATTGAAAATTGTGAAGTCGAAAAGCCGAAGTAGACTGACGGATACTAACATGATGAATGAATTACGTTGCGCAGTTACCAACTTGCCAGTCGACATTAACAAACTTAGCTCTGACATTCAGAAGCAAACGTCACACTGAAGAAATCTACAAAATAAACAACTTTTGTGTTGTGTATTTTAACATTAAACAAATGATTCAAGAGACGAAGTTTATGAGACATGTCGAAAGCAAGTTTTACTAGTTGAGATAACACACGATCGTAACACATTTCGTCCTTGGACAACCTGCGGCCCTTGAACATATGCCAGACTTTATCTGTGGCCCTGAAAGTCAAAGTGGTTGGACATGGCAGTTCTACACCTTTTTAGGCACTTCAGGTGGTCCATTATCAAACCAAAGAAAAGAGTTGTTATCCGGTTTTAGGTTTTTCCAATACTTGGGCTGCTTTTAAAAAATAGATTGTCAAGCCAACTTTTTTTGATTTACAGGACATTTTTTATATTGGTAGAAAAAAAGCAGTGGCCCATTAGTTGAGAATAACTAGTTAACCGTGAAAGAGAGTTATTGTAAATTGAAAAACAAAATCAGTAGTTGCAGGTATATATTGCAGACTCACGCTGTAATGGAACTGTTCCAGTTCTTTCACTGCTTTAAGCGGTTGATTGTGATTAGATACTAGATATTTCTATCTTTGATATTTTCAACATTTTTGTTTCTAGCAATTCTTTGTAGTTGTTTTTTGTGAACATTGGTAAATGAGATGATGCCAACAGGTTTGGTGCAGTGATTTCGAAAACTTTAAACATATGTACTAAAGATGTACCGAAGCTAGAATTTTACCGAAGCCGAAGCTTATATAATTGTTTTATGCAGCTACAATTAAAATATATTAATGCGTTATTACTGACTATGCAGTGCACAGTTTGATGCTAAAGTGTATAATGCTCATATGATTCACCATATTATAGATTGTACCCTGATATATTCTGGTTGTAGATAACGCATCAAACACACAAAATATGCAAACAGGTTGAAATTGCCAAACAGCAAGAAACTTGAAAATTTGACATTAAGGAAATGATGATTGAATGCTCATTGCATCTGCAGAGGAATTTCGTGTGTAATTATCTTTACAAAGAAGCTGAACATTTTCTTTTAAACGAAACCAATATTTAATTGCAAATTGTTTTCGTATATTATCTGTAAATCATTTTTTTCTTTATTAGAGATATGCAGCGAAACATAAGTGTGGCTTAAAATAATCCTTAAGTAGTATTGAATCAATCCTGAAAAAATTTCTCTTTCTAGTCTTTTAGTTAAAAGTTATTTTAAAAACTACAGCTATGACATCATTTGGCGGGGAAACAGTTTACTGATAACGGTAAAAGATAGCCTAGAAAAATAACTGATAAACAAATGAAAGCAATCACGGGCGAAGTTAGAAAAAAGATTTCTTGTTGCACCTGCGAGAAAATTTGTTTGATATTTGGCTATGCATCGTTAACAGCTGCAGTTGCTATATTTTTGTGTAGCAAGTTAACTGATTTCTTATCTGACGATATTTTAGTTCAATTAAAATTTTTTAAAATAGCTCTATAGTTTTTCACTAAAAGATAAGAAAGCGAAAATTTTCGGAAATAATCAAATATCACTTCAGTATTATTTAAACTAAACTTATTTTTGCCGAAGTTCTTTTTTAAATTGCTCCTGTTATTCACTAAAGAAAAAGCATCCAATTCAGTGGCTTTCGAGCTTTTTGCAACATTTTTACCTTTACGCAGTTTGAAAATTTTTATTCTTTCCCATATAACACAAACAGATAAAATATAATCAGATGTTTTGATAATTTGAAATATCCATTTCAAATTGTTACTTATTGCAAAATTTGTTTAATTCTTTTTGAAATTATAAAGAAATTTCTTCCCGTTTATGGAACACTGATCTACAGTATATGCATTTCAGGAGGTCAACTAACAACGATAATAAGTATTACCGCAACTAGTCCAGGATGGTCCTGCTGGGCACTTTTTAAAAATATAAGAACTCGAGAACCGATTTGCCTGATACAGGTAGCCTGAAACTTTCTGATTAGGTCGGTGATGATACAAAAACAGGTTTTCGCTTTACTTTAAGCAAACAATATTACAAACGATTTAAAGTGTTCGGCGGGCAACAGAAAACACATGGTTGCGGCTTGTGGACGTGCAGTTGGACCTTGCAGAACTACATAATAAACCTGGACAGTTCATACATGTAATTTAAGAATGCAATCTGTTTTCCATGCTCAAGCAATATTTTGCTTCAAATATGTTCCCAGTTGTGCTGAACAGCCATTCACTCATTGCGAATGACGGAGGTGCGCACAAAACTTTTTTGGAAAGCCTTGCCAACTCCAAATCCCAGTCATTGTTGTCTTCTTTGATGCAAGTATTCGTGTAATGCATCCTACCATTTACAAAATTCTTTGACAGTACAGCGTCCTAAAACACAATTGTTAATTGTAAAGCGCAACAAACAAAGAAGGAAAATTAACTCCCATCTAGAAACGGTATAGTTGGTATCTTTTAGATTTTTAAAAAGGCGTAACAGTAGTTTATTAAAGTAACTGAAAATAATTTTCCGAAGCCGAAGCTTCTACAAAATAGTCAAAGCTTCGGTACATCTCTAATATTTACTGCCAAAAAGAAACTTTATTGTGAAAAGCGCATATTTAGTTTGCAAATGGCAGGTGCCTTGGAACAGCACCGTGTTCCTGTTTATTTCTATAGCTAACATATCAGCAACCTTGCTTTCTCAAATTTTGAAGGCGTTCTATTTTGCTTTTTTTCAAACCATTCCTTCAGTTTATATTTGTCGTGTGGCAGAAACTTGCAATTTCTTTGTTATTTTTTTCATAAAAATGTTCGGAGTTTGCTTTGCATTAACGTTATGGAAGTCTTCAAACATTCTTGGATGTCTAGGCACAATTTGAAGAGTCACCCACAATTTAGTTTATTTGAATTTTCTTGAAAATTAGCCTTCGTCATGATACGTTTGTTTTTATTTCACATTTAGGATGCCGTTGACTGGTATATTATATTGCGTGCTGCCGCTGTCAACTTAATTCGAGAAGCTAATCCGAAATTTTCAAACAAAGAGGTAGGAAGTCTTTGAACTTAAATTTAAATTCGATAGCTTAAACGCCAACATCTCCTTGAGGGCCGTTGTGGTTCATGCAGAAATCTGAAATAGAGATGCTCGCTTGCTGATGAAAATTTTGGAATAAAGACGGATGGTCAGTTATACCATCGACGTATGTGCTGGCTTTCAGATTTCTTTTGGTTACAGTCTGATTCTTTTTTGTCCTATGATAATCTAATCCAGCGAAATTACCGGTACTCGTGTAAATCATTTCAGATCGTTGCAAAGTTGAATAATCACTTAGTAAAACAAGGCTGGATGTTGAAAACTGGACCTAAGGTAAACTTGTTTTTTTGAAGTGATTAGTTTATCAACGAATTACACAAAGTTGAATTTAAATTTAGTTTTGTGATATGAACTAGTTGGTTAATAAATTATTCACAGCCATACCAATGAATCAGTGGTTGGTTTTGTCTTCTGTCGCGAATTACCAGGTAAGATTGAGTTTTGAATTCATGTTCAGTGTGAGGCAGTCTTCCAAAATGCATTACTCCTTTATCACCTGGCCGCTTTAAACTCATTTAATTCTTAGCGGTGTGCACTGTGGCAGTGTGATATGCGATTTGTTGCTGTGCAGCACAATGTACGCTTCAATTTACAATTATAATTCATATACATTTGGCATTTTACCGTCTAGATATTTATGCTAATCTGTTTCCTGCTGTTCCCTTTGCTTTATGTTTTTGATTCACATGACTACAGAAATCGTAAAGTTGCACTTTCTAAGCTGAATTGCCTACTGCAAAGTAAAAGCAGCTCTACATAAACAACTAAAAACTGCGGTTGTGAGATATTTTGACAATATGTTTCGTGCGGTCCTACCAGTTTCAAGCACCACTGAGAGCTTGCGTACTTGCCGTTGCATCGTCACGCTCATCGTTCATCTCTGTCAGGCCTAGTCATCATTTGGCCAAAAAAATGACCATAACAGCTTCTGTAATATCTTGTGACATTTTTCCTCTACTTTGCAGCTCACTGAAGCTTTCCGAAAACGATGGTTTACTTTGGAAAAAAGAAGATTACTATATTTTGCTAATCCTTTGGTACGTTTTTGGTCAAATGCCACAATTGTTACAGTTTGAAACACTGAATTGTATTTTCGAGATAAGGGGTGTAAAACCTTTTTCGCTGACGGGCCATTTACTCAACTTTACTCTAGGGAATGAGATTGCTTACCAGAGTGCACGATGCGAAGCCTTTTTTAAAGTCAACCAACCACCAACTAGCATAGTTTTCGCACTGTAAACTTTTTTGCGTTCAAGCTCAAACAGGCTCTGTTTTCACCCTGAAAATTTGTCATTTTTGGAGGTAAAGATTGGCACGTGGATGCGGACCAAAAGCAACATTGTCCCCGGGACGGAAAGTTGCACCAATGTTCACTCCTGTTAAAGCAAATCAGAGAATTTTTGCTGTAGCTGGGCGTCTTTCATATACTCTAACTATATGCTTTAACAATGATATCACCAAGCAGTCTTTAATTAAGAAGTAGATTATCACATAAGTGTATGGTATTTCGCAGAAAACGAAAATGTTTGCTGTTGTCGTGATTTCTCTTTAAGTCACCGTTAATTCATGCTTATACTAGTGTATTGTTACCGCATACTATGGCATTTTAAAGGCAAAACTACTGGTGCTTTATTTTACACAAGCCTACTGTGAACAAATTGTTTTTCGTGCATGTGTTTGTGCGCAAAATGAACTCTGTAACTTTCATTCAACGATTATATATGGTTGATAAGTTGTATTTTTTCCTTTTTTGTTGTAATAGACTGTTGTGAATGAGTTAAAAAAGCACCAAATGTTATTTTTTTGATAAAAGTTTTTTGAATTACATTAGTAGCCCAAACCAAATGGGATTGTTATTTTATCATCCCAAATCTCAGGCCTTAACCATTCATTACTGAAAGTTTTGATGTCATTGCATGAAAAAGGTGGCAATTTGCCAGATAGGAAATGGTTTTACGCGACATTTCTAGACCAATTTAAAAACGTATTTTCAATGCGCTAGTTACGTGTAAACGTATAGCATAGCTGTTGCTATCAACTCGTTTTTTGCTAGGACGCATACCCTAAAGGAGAAATTTTTATCGGCCCTCGAGGAGACGGATATGTTGTACGTGATGGGCTACCTCAAGGACATAACGAACCGGGATATGGCTTCACAGTCAAGACACCGGAAAGGTAGAATTGGTGTCTCACTTGCTAGAAATACTACATTTATATGTTGTTGGTTTGCGTTTGACGCTCTTTCTTGAGATTAAGGCACACTAGAAACGATTATGTTTTATTCCACACCGTGACCCTAATCAAGGTCAGGCTTGTGTAGAGCGGCAGTCTGTTTTGAGGAATCATTAATTCAAATTTCAGAGTGGTAGCCCACTGCCAATCAAACTACTATTGGAAGGTGCCCAAAAATCGCCTCTTATTACATGCTGGATGAGCAGCTTAATTGGGGGCAGGTCTTATACGTTTGAGACGTGCCCCTTTTGACAACTTCTACAACGACTCGCACCCCCTACTCCCTTAATGCGTGAAATTCTTTATTCTTTTGAGATGATTTTGTTCCAAGTGGTCATTTCACCAGTTTTTCTCCAAAACAAGACCTTTTTTGGAGATAAGTTTCTTCAAAAGTGGTCATTTGCTTTCCAAAACCATAAAAACTTTTTTTGGAAATCAATTTCTTCCAAACGCTAATTTCAACAAATGGTCTAAAATTCTTTAAGGGATGCCGTGGGACCAGGGTCCTGCACTCCCCCCTCTAAACCTTTCATGCCCCCCATTTAGAACCCCTGGCTTAACTATTCGAGCCTGGTAATGCATGGGCTATCTGAGTAGTCGACAGTAGTAGCAGATGAAGTCGGCTTGTAATTGATAGTTAATAAAAACGATCGGGCATTGCTTCTATTTTTCAGCAATATGGAAAATAATAGCTTGGTACCGGAAAAAGACAAAAAAACCTTAACACATTGAATTAAAAAATAATTTTTTTCCATAAAGATGTTGCAAAGTGCGTGTGTAAATTGCAGCGCAGACCTCAAAACGGGGTGAAAACCACATCTCTAAGGCTTTTGTGTGATGGGAGAATGATGATACTTCAATCGAAAGGAATGTTTTCGTGTAGGCTGTCTCCACTAAAGTGCAAGCTGGTTGGCGGTGGGCGTGCACAGCAGAGTTGTTAAAGCTAGTAATCTAAAATTGAGGAAGCTGTTGAGCTTATAGCAAGTACTGATCATAAAAGTAACACTACTGGTTATTATCTAAACCTGTTGTAAAATTTTTTTGAAGTTCTGCAGGCCTGAACTGCAACAAAGCTGATTTGTTAAAAAAATGCTTGATTTTACTTAGCGTAGTTGGTTGACTCAAGGTTGGTTGAATCGACAACACAGCACTAATCTTGCCAAAGTAGTCATTGGCCGCTGTAGGTTTAACGATTATTGTTACGGTACAGAAAATATGCTAAAAATGAATCACCATTGACTATAACCAAACCTACAAATTTGTATTCATGCCTTTTCGCCTTTCTACTTTTTGGGTTTTTACTATACATTCAACTTACTTGACTGATTATGAAATAAGAATGATGTTGGGTCGACGCTTACTTTTGGTAAGATTGATCTTATTCACTTGACAAAATATACTTTCGCTTACGAAAGCACGCGCTGACAACTAGTAGGTCAACTATGTGTCATAATCTTTTGTTTACTATGGAAATCCGCATGGCTATGTGGTAGTGCTTTCAATTTTTCTTATTTTCTACATAACTCACAGTTTAACTTTAAATTTTCAAAGGTGGTTTCAAATTTTAATTTTATTCCTTAAAACTAAACTACATAACAAAGTGTTTATGAAGCAGATTATGGATTAGCTATGTTGTTTATAATTCCTGGTCCACAATTCTTTGAGGCTTTGAAAAATCTTTGATCGAATGATACTTTTTTGTGTATTTTAGATTATAAGATAAAGAACTGTGTTTTGATACTCTAGCAATTGCACTGCCGTAAATTGAGCCGGTTCCTCTCCATGAGTACTAGTTCTTTTGCAACTGAGGGCTACTTTAAGGGTTCTGAGTAATGCAAAAGACTAGTTCAAAAACACATTTCTGAAATAACATAGCTGCACAGTTATGGTGGCTGTACACAGGATACGTTTTTTCTCTCATGCACTTTTATCCGCTTGGATATTTGTGTAATGCTTTACAGTATATGTTGTTCGAATATCCGGTTTGATCGCTAAGTATGCACTAACAGCGCATTACGGTTTTGCGGATAAAAACGTGCAAAAAGATTTGTGTTGACAAAACGAATTGTTCACACAACAAGGTATACTATGTAATACCATATGAATATCAAAGCGGATGAATACTTCTGAACAAAAATGCTTGTGAGAAAAACGTACAAAAGCTTGTACTGTGTACACCCACCTTTAGCCTTATTAATTTTGAAGCAATATCAATAATATTGTGAGCTTGTTGTTGGTTAGTGCAATGCTTAAAACAAGCGTGCAGGTGGCTGATGTGGTTTTTGTAAAATGCCTCGTGCTGGTGATCAGTTATTTTGGTGACTTGGTCTATTCCAAAAAGTAGAAACACCCAAACTAAAAGAGATTTTTGTCACTCAAAGAAGGTGGTGCAACTCCCAATAGAGCATACGAGGTGATTGCCTGCTTGCACACATTGTTTGGCGATAGAATTTGGAGCTTGCAGGTATAGATTGACTGGTTTCTGCATAGTCCAGATCCTGCACCTTATCTTCGTCTAGGAAGTTGCCAAAAAAAAAGTTTGTAAAGAGAAGCTTCGCTCCCTCGGCTAGCGAAAGCAATCTGTTGGAGCATAAACACTAAGTTTTTAAGCAGATACATGTCGCTTAATGAAAATTTTGCTATTCATCAACACCTACACAAACTAAAATAGGGTCCATGTTGTAAATGTGGTTCGCATACAATAAGCGTAGAATGTGTTTTTCTTGAGGCATTCCAAAATCTCTCGGCTTTGTTGAACAAAATGATCTGAAACTTTGCTTTTACGTAGATTACTTCTTGTTTTGTAAAGATTTTAAAATCTTAAACGAATAGTGAAACGCCGTGTACTGGTGGCAATTGAAGGCTTTTGACTGATGCAAGTGATGGGCCTTGCCATGTTGTGGTTACCCCTCCTCTTCCTCGGGATGGAGGTACGGCACGAACGGCAATCCACGTTCGCGCCGTCAACCTAATTGAATTAGGCTAGGGGAAAGATGGCAGCCCATTTCGAACCAGTCACGAATGAGTGGTAGCCCCACCATCAACAAGGCGGACTGCCATTGGTGGGTACCCAAAAGTCGCCTCTTTCGATATGTTGGGTGAGCAGCTTCACAATTGCAGCCCGATGAAGTACGGGTAGGCCACCTGTCCGCTACATAAAGATGGAGGCATCTCGTTAAGTGCCTTGCCCAAGGACACAACAAGCAAGCTTACCGACTAGTTCTCCCACTATCTCTATTTTTGTTGAGCGCCAAGCAGGGAAGCTGTGAATATCATTTTTTAAAGCCGTTTGGAATGACTCGACTTAGGAAATGAACCCCAGGTCTACCGACTGCGAGGCGGACGCTCTAACCACTACATCGCATCTGGCTAGTGTGTTTTTCTCAAGTACATGGTATATACGGTTTGCTTTTGCTTAGTGTGGTTCGTTTTTGCGCGTGGTATGCGTCCAACAACTTTTGACTGTGAACGAACTAAAGGCTGGTTTCCATTAGGCGTTAATTGCAGGCGTAGCGTGAAAAATTCTTTGTTTTTCTATTTAGTTTTATGCGCGGAGCGGTGCGCATCGCGTAAAACTAAATAGAAAAACAAGAAATTTTTCACGCTACGCCTGCATCAACGCCTAGTGGAAACCAGTCTTTAAAGGTGAAATACGTCAATGTCATTATTGTATTTGTTTTTATACAAGCAGTGTACCACTCAAAAACTTTATAATAAGCGAGATCTATTTAAAACCCTTATCTTTTTTAACATAGCACGTGATCACCATAACCGTATCATACATCGATTTATTGAGTTATAAAGGCAATCTACGCGCTTCATATGCATGTTCACTCAAATGATGTGGTTATTTCACAAAGTAATAGTATTGCAAATAAAAAAGCCCCCTCCTATAATTTGACGATACCATCCCTGGACGCGTTTCGTCCTTTTGGACTCATCAGCAGGTCCTGTCCCGTCATCACCAAAAACCAAAACCCCCATATTTGCAATAATATAAAAAATGTAGTATCATTCTATTACAAATTCCTTCGCACACATCACGCGCGCGGCGCATGCTATCACTTTGGTACGGGGATCCCATCCGTATCAAAGATGCAGTGTACCACTCGAAGAGTTTGTGAAATAACCACGTCATTCGTATGAACATGCATATAAAGCGCGTAGATTGCCTTTATAACTCAATAAATCGATGTTTTTATACAAAAATTGATTACCTTTGCTAAAATTTATAATTTTGCTGGCTGCTTTTGTTTCCGATCCATCAGAACGCTATTGTGGGAACTCCTGCTCATGTTGGCAGTCGTATACCAGGGCATAAAATGTCCCCAAATTGTAGCTAATTTGCCAGCAAATTTTCGTAAAAGATATTTCACTTCCAACGTCATCCAGTATCCTTCAGCTTTTCTTCATACATTTTTAGAGATTACCTGTTGTGCTGTGAAGACAAGGAAGATCAAAAGTCTTGGATTAATGAAATAAAAGCGATAATACAGCGACCCCTTGATTCTCAAGACAGTGCAGGTAAGGCACGCTTTTCACTGTATTTCAAATGATACCGGATCTTTATACATCCGTTTTTTTTTGTGGTCCCAAAGCAATTCGGCCCAAGCAGAAAAAGAAAAAACGAAGAATATTCTTCTAACTTCACGAGGGTGAATATAGTATGCCTGTCCTTATTTTCTCTGCACTCTTGCCATAGCGATCTAATATGAGCAAACGTTTTGCTTGCCAACGAACGCTTTTGCAATAGTGAAAGGTGTTTAATTTTGCTTTTTTTTGTAAAGCTGTAACACAAATGCTGCATTTCATTTCATTTTGCTTTAACATTTTAAAAAGCTTTTCATACTTAAATGCAAAAGAAAGCAATAAGTTTTTTGCATGAAGGTTACTGCAACATCTCATTTGCTAACAGTTTGTAGCATACAATTCATGGCGTTTTTTAGCAGTTTCACCTGTTATTTCATGTGTTGTTAGTGGGGCAAGTTTTTATTGATTTAGAAAACTGAAAAGAATTGCCTTTAATAACCTAACAAACTTTGACTCAATAAATTAATGTTTCTTAAGTTTTTATAGAACAACGAACATTTAATTAACGAAAATACACAAACCCTCAACAAAATTCAATGTAATACGCACGCCTTATAAGCAGCCAACTCTGCTATCAACAGGTGCAAGAATTGAAATGTGAAATTTTACACTCTTTTACATTTGCGACTTTAACGTTTCTGTCCTTGGCCAACAGTATTTGCAGCAAGGAAAAACTTATTTCTGCAGAAGCAGCTGTGCTCTGGGAATGTGGAAGTAAACTGTAAACAGCCAGTGAAATGCCTTTTCTTTCCATGTACATTATTTTAGAAATGTCATTGTTTTCCCTTCTTTTTTGAATATAACGTTAAATGCTGCAAGTGTCTTCTCCGAATTCAAGTTCTTGGATTGATTGCATCGTTTTTGTGATGGTGTGTTTGGCATTTTCCATCGTTTCTATAAGCTTAACTAGACAATCATATTGATCTTTGATTTTGAGAAGTTGAGTAGCTGAACCAGTTGTTTACAGGCTAACTTTTGCTCGAGTCACTAAAATATCAGACCCTTCTCAACACCTTTCCACAACCGCTTTCACTTCAGGTAATTCTTTGCATAACATAAGGCAGCATTTAACCAGCTGCCCCATCTGGTAACTACAGGCTGAGGCGGGCAACCAATAGTAGCGAATTTGGCTTGTCTGGTTTTGTTTTTAACTGTTGTTGATTTGACTTTTGCGATTAGCTGATCAACATCTTCAAAGTGAGATTTGACTTTCATAGCACAATTGTGCAATAAATGTGCTACACATGTCACATGAAGCAGCTTAGAATACAGAGATTTTAGTATTGCACCTGCAGCCACCATATATTTGGCAGCATCAAACATTAAAAGAGAGAAAGAGCTTCTGTTGATTCCAAGAGATCCAACAGCATCGTCAACTTCTGGAGCAATGTTGTTGCTATTTGGCGCACATGGTAGAGGTTGACAGTCATATATGAAGAGTTTCTAGGCTTTCAAATAGAATAAGTGAATATTGTAAGGCAGTTGAAGTACTCTCATCAACAACCAAAAAAATTTGTGTGTCATCCACACCATTTCTTGTCCGCTCTATCGCATCTACGCTTAATTGCAGCACTGTTTTTCTACAGTTAGTTTTAGATGGCAAACTGTAACCAATGTCGTGAAACAGGTTTTTGATATGCTTATTGTTTAGCTTGTACAAAGGAATATCAGCGGCCAAAATGCTTAGATTAGCCTATTTTACGAAATCGGATGTTACTGCTCTTCAAAAACGTTTGCGATGTGTGTGAGATTAGTAGTTCAGACATGCTGCCTCACGCTTTTTGGTATTTGGACGTAATTCGATGACATTCAGCTAGAAAGCGTTTGTTGCAAGCAAGAAGCCGCACAAATTGGAATTTAGCACTAGAAGGATCAAGATTTTTCACTACTTTCGTCTTAAAAGGATCAAACGCGTAAATTGACCCATGCCCTTTTGTGGCAAATTGTATGTGTTTTGCTTCATCTTTTAAGCCTTTTCTGAAGCAAACCGGGCGCATTTAAGAAGTTACAGTCTTGTTAAGAATCAAAGAAAAGGAAACAAATAGAATTTTCCGATTTTTACGTAATACACGACTAGCATGCTTGCTGCAACATTTTCCACACATAGGTGCTATACTAGTTTTTGACACACTGTGCAAACATCAGTTCTATTTCTGTGCCATTTGGCAAAACACATACTGCAGTGTTTTGGTGCTGACCTCTCAGAGTGTCCCACTCTCTTCTTTCCAGTTGTAGCGCAGCAGGAGAAGCTGTCGTGGTGCCGGTAGCTTTTATAAGAGGCGAAGAAACTACAGCAGCAAGCACACTGCAAGTGACCACTCATTTATTTTTGGTATGTATGCTTTACGGGTGATGATGTCTTTGCACACAGCTTTGTTGATAACCAAGCTGTTTATTCGAGCCATGTCAATGAGGTAATAAAAGACTTATACTGGCATCTTCTGCTAACAGCCTTGACTAAAAACACTCTGACTTTGGATCCAAAATATTCACACGTACCTTAGCTTGATAGCAAAAGAGCGCAGTTTCAGGCTTACGCATGGGATTACTATTTTCTCAAACAGCTCCGCCTTTACCTAAGGTGCTCAGAATGCAGACAGATTTAGATTTTTTGCTTTGAAAGTAAGTGTTCATCACTGCAGTATAACCTGTGGAATAATATGATTGAATTGCCCTCACAGAGCTGCAGTGCTCTTTTGCGCCTTTTCAATGAAAGATCCAAAGAGGTGGAATAATTATCTCAAGAAGCATTGAAGCCTTGCTTGTATAGGAAAGTCATTAGATTCATCACCGATCCGCTCTCAAGCTGATATCTTTGCTTCTCGTCAAGTTCTATTTTAAATAAAATTCGTAGCTTAGGTGCCAAACCCGCTTTCTACATCGACAACCATCTAAATTTTTATGCCGAACTTGGAGGGTTTAACCCCAGGTATTGGATAAATTTACTCCTTGTTTTGCAAGAAAGCATTTGTTCATCCATGGCTATTTTCACATTGGTACTGTAGGCTTGAGGTAAAATTTTCTATAAACGAATTCTATTGCGAAGATGCCAAGTAGAATTTGTTCTTTCAAAATTCCTTTTTTCAGTTTTCACGGTACTTCATGATTTCCATTCATCTCCGACGTGGCATACTCCTATAGGCAAAGTCCTAACACCAACTATGCTGCGTGCACAATGAGTCACTCAAATTTTTCAACTGCAATAAATTTAATCGTTTAGCTGTTTTTAAAGACACGGCGTGCCTCGTCACTAGTATTCCTCAGCATAAGCTGGTTGACTTGGATGCGAAATGAAGTAAGGGGACGATTGCGTATGGCATGAGATGCAGAAAATGATGTAGGTTCCGCTCAAATTGTAACAACATTTTGCTGTGGTAGCCTTCCTGTGGTGATTTAGAGGGGGTTGAGCGCTGCCAGCAGGCTCGATCTCTGTCCGTTATAATTACTGCCACGTGGAGTACTCGCACCATGATTTGTGTGGGTTGTTTCTTTATCTTCTAAATGATCGTAATCAGAATCAGCAAAATCCTCCTCATTTTTGAGATCAGCAGTAGCACTGCTTGCTGCATTAGATTTCACATCTTAATATTCACGATCAAAAGTGCCTCAAGCAATATTTTGCAGCAACTATAATGCTTGATTTGCAGCAATTTTTTTAGATATTTTACACTCAAAGAAGATATTAGGTCACTGATTTGCTTGAATTTTGACCAGTGAAACACAATTACCGTTAAAAATTGCGGAATGGGCCTAATCGCTGCACTAATTATCTGATATCTGCTGCTCCCGTGGAGCTGTACCTAAAAGTTCTATTTTCTCAGAGCAATTAATCTAGAACTTTAATAACTGATCCTATTCAAGGTAATCCTGAACCTGAACCTGTAGCTTAGTCAAGATAATCCTGGTGGTGCTCTAATACAGCTTATTTTCTATTGCATTTTATTGCTCACTATACTAACTTTCATGGTGGTGTTATCTATGCAGAAATTGGTGCTACTGATCTGTTTTTGTCACTGTTGTGGAAAAACTACCTTAGAAAAGGGAAATATCCCAGAACGCAGGAAGCGAAATCGAACATCAACTCGGCAGAGCCTATGGGCTCTTTGTGTAAACGTGTTGGGCAGTGACGAAGACATAACATGCTTGAATTTAAAGGGTTAACGCCTATTGCGTCAAGTGACGCGCTTGGTTCTTCTAGCCATAAAGTTTTGCAAAACGCAGTGTATAACCATTGAAAACAAGAATGCGTCAATTGGCAAGCTTAGTCCTTCCAGAGATAATTTGCTGCTGGGAGTCTTCATAAATTCTTCTGGGAAGTCTTGAAGTATAGATTGAATTTTAGATGTTTTGGTGGCTTTAACTTTTGGCATCATTTGAATATCATAATCACAAACTAAAGCAAGATCTAAATAAATAGGCCACGTCACCCTTTTGATAGTTGATTCCACTGTAGAACAGTAAAATACTTTGTGTTAATGACCTTGCACACTCACCTGAATAAATAAACTATTCACTCTTTCTTGGTTTACCTTAATAAAAAGATAGTCTAAACCAGTGCTTCTCAACCTTTTCGATGTCATGGACCACTTTTCGCCGAGACTTTGTTTTGGGGCCCACTTCATGAAAAATTTGTTTTAGAACAATCATTTATTCACGGAAGGAAATTGCTACAAAACGAAAGAGTGTTACGTTTATAGTACATTTTTAGCTTTCGTAATTCATAACTTTTTCCAAAAAAATCTTTTAATTTAATTTAATTTGTGGCAGAACGTTTCGCGGCCCACCTGAAGAACCTTTGCGGCCCATCGGTTGAGAAGCGCTGGCCCAAACTATAGCATCTTAGATGCCTCTTTGCCATACCGTCGCACATAATTTCATCTGACTTTGATTATTGCACCACAATCGTTAAATTGTGACCGGAAGAAACAATCTGTACTACGGTACAAAAATTTGAAAAACATTGCAAGTCAAAACAAAAAGTTATAGTTTTACAACAGTTATCAGTTTTTCTCACCTATTCGAAATACACATTTTGACTCACAGTGTTAATTATAAAAAAATTGGCTTCATTACACTACAAAAAATTGATCAAACGATAAAAAATTGACTTTTCATTGACTTATCCAATTAAGAATATGAAACTTACTTTTTGTATCCAGAACTCTTAGAAAAACCATGCCGCTCGAGCTTCAAAAAAGTTTGCTATATTGAAAACAGTGCCTAGTTATTAGTTTAGTGTTTAATTAAAACCTGTTATTTTATTGAATAAAACATTACGGTAAAAATAATTTGAAATTTCCATAACTCTTAAAAACTTCTGATTGAATTGGGATTTTAAACAGCATTTATCATTTTGATTACGTAAGTCTTTAAAATGTTTCTTGTGAGAAAGTGCACTTTAGCGAACGGAGATAATCGTTATTAACTTTGCATTCAATATTTTCGCTATTGGAGCAGTGGCTCTGAATCTAGGTTCGACAACGTGAGCGTCAGACAATTTAAGTGAAACAATTGCTTTTAAAAAGTTGATGCAAAAAAGTCCTCAACTTGATGAAGAAGAATAAAACCGATTTTTAGAAGATCGTTTCCAAACAAAGAGAGGACATAAAAAAAACACGATAAGTCTCCCAACTTTGGTCCCGGGCCCAGATAAGCCTGTTGACTTTTCTTCCCGTTTCGGAATCCCTCATTCCCTGTTTTGGCACCCCTCATCCCTCATTCGTTTCAGCACCCCTCATCCCCCATTTTGGCACTCCTCATTTTCGATTTGGCACCCCTCATCCCCTGTTTCGGCCTCCCTCATCCCCTGTTTCAGCATCCATCATCTTCTGGTTTGGCACCCATCATCCTCCGTTTCGGCATCCCTCATTTTGATGAAAGTGTGGAAAATAATGCCAGGGTGCGGCGTGTTTGTGAAGGCTGAGAACAGCTGATTTAAAGTTTTAAATGCGGTTGGTTTTCAACGCTCTGATCATTGTAATTCTTCCGGCTTCTACACATCAGTGCTTGCCGGTCGCTTACCAGTGATATTGTAGTGGTTTAGAACCATGTAATACGTAATTTGTATTTCCTTCTGACAGTAAAGGTCCATATAAAGAATATCGTCCGAGTGATAGACCATTTCTTATGTCTCTTTATTTTATCAACTTATCTTTCTAACATCTTTTTATTTCTCTTGTTTTATTGCATGCAGCTTGCTTGTGATGAGATTAGGCTATTGGTGTAGGTAGGCAATGTGCATGTTTTCGTAAATTGTTGTTTGTTACCTATAGCTAATGAGGCTGGATGTGAAGCAGCTCAGAATTATGATGTGACATTTTGCATGGATTGTAAGCTAATATGTTGCAATGATCTTGTATCGATTAGGGAGATATAAAGAAAACTTTTAAACGAATAGATAAGGGGCTATACCTGATAAATCATCAAAAGAAAAGGTTTTGTTTTTATGAAATGGCTTACTACCTTGAAAGCTGTACTTTCCACGGTTTGTTATGGCAGTAGTTATTCAATTTTTGTTGGGTATTCTTCCCTCAGCAGAGATGGCTGGATTCACCCCATTCCTTCCACAATTGCTTACGCTTCGTCTCTCCACTTTGCTCGATTCAGGGGATCCTCCTTGTTTAAAGCAACCTTCCTGTCTCCTCTTCCACTTGCTTTTTCCAGGTCTTCCTTGGTCGTCCGTGTTTTCTGTTGCCACACACTTCAAGATCTAGAGCTATTCTCAAAACATTGTCGTCATCCCTACCTAGCACATGTCCATACCATCTAATTTCCTTCGCTCTCGCTAACTCATCAACAGTTTCCTTCAACTCTAGCATGTCCGTATGTTCTTCAGTCTTTCTGTCGACAACTTTCCGACCGCGCATGGCTGTCAGACCATAGCTCTCTCCGTTTTCCTTAAAATTGTCTGTATGCAAAATAACAAAATCCTTCACTGTCTCCACTTGATTGCCCAACTTCTCGATCGAATCTACCGTTCCTTCCATTATTCCTTTACATTTCGATCAAACAAAACGCGTTGTCAAAACTATTTTTACACATCTGCCATGAACCTAGTTTCCACATTTCGTGCACAACACTATGCTGGCCATGACTCTCCTCCCACAAACTCCGCATGAATTTATCTTGCGTTTGAACAGTTCTTCTTTCTACCCGCTTACCATCACTTTTGTTTTTCTGACCTTCAGAGCATTTCCAGGGCATCTTTTCCATTCCAAAATCTTCCGTTTCAGTCTTCCCTGGTTTCGCTTATGAGAACAAGGCATCTGCATATAGCAATTCATTAACCACACTCCTTTTTGCATTTTCGGTAATAACGTTCACAACTATTGCAAACAATAGTGGCGGCAGGTCCTTGGTGTACACCAACTTTTACTTTGAATTTCTCTGAATACGCACATCCGACTCTCGCTCTTGTCTTTGCACCATCATACAAGCACATAACTGCTCGAACCATTACTTCTGATAAACCTTTCTTTAGAGAATATATTTGTTTTTCGTAAATAGAGTTACAAAACGAGAGAGAGTTCTGACATTATTATATTTTTATCACATACTTGTATTTATTTTTAAAGAAGTTTTAGAAAAAACGCGTTTTGTGTTCGTTTTTTGTCACCTTTCCTAGGTCTCTTTAATGCAGGCGACTTGGTATTTGTCTCATTGGTATTGGTCTACCGGTTTTTGCAACCTTTTCGCCGTGCATTTCTGTTTTGGGGCCAATTGTCATTAATTGTCTTCTTCTGATGTCATTTTTTATTAGCTTTGTCCACTTTTTCGGTCAACCACTTCTTTCCATGAGCGAGAGTTTTTTGTATAGCTGGTACATAATCTTTGCTCATTCTTTCTCCATGCCTGTAAATCTAATCGTTGGCTTCTTATAACTTTTGTGTTACTTGCAATTCCAGTTATCTCCGTTACCCTCATTTTATCCTTCAAAAGTTTTTTGGCTTATCATGTGGTGCATTTTCATTTCAGCTGCTTCCAACCTTTTTACATGTATATCGACTCTCGTAACCCAGATTTCTTCACCAAACCACTGTTGCACTTCTTACACAGATGTTATATATTGTGTCTTTCTATTTTAGAGATAGCCTTCTTCACACAGAATACCAGACACGTACTTGAAATTGTTCCTTCTAGCTCTAATTCTAAATGCTTCTGAATAATGCACTCTTCCATCTGATCGCAGTACATCTCTCCAGCACCAAAAGTTGCACAACTTCGAATGTGTTTCCATCCCGATTTACCTTCTTTTAGGACTTTTCTGTGCAACTGCTTCGCTACTTACGCATTTGAAATTTTTTGCTCGTAACATGCATTCCTGTATTCGTGTGCACTTTGGATGCTCTCAGTTGCTGCATGGATGAAGTTGCAACATGCATCCCCGTATTCGTGTGCACTTTTGATGCTCCCAGTTGCTGCATTGATGAAGTTGCAGCCCACTTTTCTTTCACTCACTGAGCAAGTGTGCTCCCCTCGGCATGGAAAATGGAAAGCCTGTGTTTTGCTTACATTTTCTTTTTTATGTACATGGCTTGAAAACATTTGGAGCATAACTAAGTTTATTCTGAATTATTTTAAAGCCACAAATCAACTCTCTAGTATAGTTAATAACTGAAGTGCGTTTAATGTAAAAGATTTGAGAGTACTCAAACTTCTTTGGATAACTTTTCCTCTGCTGCAAGAAGCTTTAAGAATACCGGTAGTTCCAAATGTTTTTTTGATAATTTCTCAGACATATAGATCCTTCTTCAAATGTCAAAAAAGTTTGTTCACTCCATTCTTTTTTTATGTTATGATTAATCATTGAAAAGTTTTTCAATCATTATGTTTGTGTAGTAACAATTCCTATATTTTTGTTTTGATTGAAGCATGTAGATGAAATATTTGTTTGGGTGTTGCCAATGTGTTGTTTTTCAATATTACCATAATTTCTCGTAATGAAAAGTATTTGTCGGCTTTCAGACTTGGATGAGTTTCGTCAACGTCGAAAGACGACTGTCCGCACCGGCCTTGCAAGCCCTACAGTATGGAAGGGTGCACCGTGGTCTTTTAAGTGATACTTTCTAAATCAAAAGTTTATTTTTTAAGTGTTGTATTTTAGAAAAGTGCTCGAATTGCTATGGCCGAAAATTTCCGAGTTGAATCTTTCGTCCTAGATAGTGATTATTGTCGAAATTTTTGTGTAAGATCAAACAGTATTTTCATGCTTTCAAATCGTGGATAATATATAAAAAAAAACGGAATATCCCTTAATCAACAGTTGACATGTGAAGGTATTGGTGTAAAATGCTTTTTTTTGCAAGTGCTCGATCATTTGCACTGGCGCGAGCGCGAAAAGAGTAGATAAGACATTGTGCTATCCCCCCTCAGGTGATAACAAATTTGGCTTAATTTATAAAAAAAAATGGAAGAAAAATATTTCGAATGATGTTGTTAGCCATATCCAGTATTCCTAGATCAGCCTTTGTTTATTATATCTTGATTCCACCACCACCGTCATATAATTACGAGGTAATTAATTCCGCTGACAAAAAATGATCAGTGATGTTCCGCTTTTTTGAGTCCAGCTCAATTGAGTAATTTCAGTGTTATCAGAGTGTTTTGGTTTAATTGCATGATGGTAGCATATGTCACGTGGTGGCTTGTGCTCTGTTTTCGGTGGGGTATTATGAGAGGTGATGGAAATTGTCATGTTTGAAAAAGTGTTGATAAATTTTGTTTAGGGCAGCATTAAAAAACTGCTTTGCGGAAAGCTTTTTATTGTACACTCATCAGTAATTGTATGTCGTCATAATAGAACAAGATATTGAGAAAGTGTTCCATAACAACCTGAAATGCCATAACATGTATCAGTTGCAATAGGTAAAATTCACTACAAAAACTTTTGGCATATTGACTTTATTTTAATCTAGGTCGCGTGTGACCAACAACAAAGTGATTTGTTTGGAATGCTCTTCATTAGGTTTATTAAAAATTACCGATATTATTGAAAATACAAAATTTCAAAGCACTTTTAAGATATTGAGTGGACTGTTAAAGGAATCGTGGAAACTGCTGCCAATAGAAGCAATTGTTTAATTCGCGTAGAGCCGTCTTCACTCACCTACAACGTATCTCTCGGAGATCATTTTTTCAAGGTCACTAATACCGCTTTTGTATAGCCTTGACGTTGCTATTTTTTTGTGGCCAAATCCATTTTGTGGTTGTAACGTCAATATTATTTAATTTATCTTGAACTTAAACTGTTTTCTGTTGTAAAAAACTTGCAGTCGAGCCGTTATTATCACACTGCTTTTACATTTACGCAACATAGCTGCTATGTTGTCTGATTTTTAAATTCCAGGCTTATACTTGATGCCAAAATACTCTCAAATTTCTTCTAATATTGCAATAGCGTACTGCCGTATTGTATTCAAGGTTGACCTTCACCCGTCATGCTTATTTAAGTTCGTCGTTAGTAGTCCAGTTTGCCGACAGTTCAACGTTACGACAAAACGTCGACAACTACCCATTTGTCACTTCATCAACAAATCGAGCTATTCTTTAACATTGCTCTTCAAGATTTATAGTTTTGTGTTCCACCAAGTGGTGGCCAGAAATATGCTTAAAACAAAATGTTACAAATTAACATTAAGCAAAAGATTTGTTAATTTGTTTTTTTTTTTTTCTAAATTTTGTTAGAACTTGTTATTTTTTTCCCTGGCAAATTTTAGATATTTGCATGATTGCCATCTAACATCTCATATTTTAGTTACCGTTTCTTTATTAAACTGTACTTTTATGATATCAACTGTTATTTAACGAATTGTTTTTATGCAATTAGGAATCTATTTTAATGTGAACCAACCAAACTAGAATTTCCCACATGAATTTTTCCGAGGCAAATAAGAAAGCAGAACATGCGTACTTTTAAGTATTTCAATTTTCACCGGACGTACATGCTCTAGCGTTTGCTAGGTTAGGTGAAAATAATGTGGTTTAGGTTTATGTGCGTAACGAGCTGTGCGTAGTATATATTAAAGCTACCGAATCATAATAAGAGTGAAGATTTTACAATAATAATCAAGTAGTCACACATGGACATTCCGGAAGCACCAGGCCGGTTTGGCCTTTGTTGGAGCTCTTAAGTGATGTTCTTGTAGAGTGTATGCTTACGTGTTGTTGGGCGAAGTCTTGGTTGTGAGGTGCCGTTGTGGAGTTTACAGCATAGTGGGCTCTCACCCTCCATAAGTAACGAAGCCACGAACCCAGTCACTCACAAAACCAGCTATTACATCAACAATGGCGTTCAGCCAGGTGGTCTAGTGGTATTTACCACAAATAGAGGCTCCGCATCGTGAAGGTTCGGTTTCCTGCCGGTCCGATAGGCATAACTGAAGACACAATAATGGCGAAACCGGTCTGGTGCTTTCCGACCGTTTATGTGTGACTTTTCAATTATTGAAACTAGTGAAGCATTTCACCTCACTGGAATATAAACTCGTTATAACTCCAGCTCAATGAAGCAAGACATGGCTTCGTCGTTTCAAATGCTGTGCCTGAGTGTTACTTACCTGTTTTTGAAACTGATGTCGATAATCATGCGTAGTTTTTAATTGCGGATGCTGGCTTTTGCTCAAAGACCAGATCACATCCTCAGCCCTCTTACTGCTGCTGCTGCTGCCGCTGCAGGAAAACTCGTTGTGGTAAGGTATTATTTGTCTTCATGTTTTTCATTACCATTTGTTACTTTTTTGAGTTTGCTGGGCGCTTATGAACTTGGGTCAAGACCTGCTTGTTATTGCGAGCGTGTTACAATTAATTATCGTAAAATATGCTTTGCGTTTTGACGTGCTAAATAATGCTTGCAAAATAATAAGTCTTGTGTTATTATTTCTTGCACTTGAATAACCTAAATATGGCAGATATCGTCCGTTTGTCCAGTCTACACGTCTTAGCAGCTCCAGACCTCCATTTGACGAATATATTTATTTAAGTTACGTTTTTTCCCTTGGTAACCTGTTAAAATCATTACAATATGATAGAGTCTGCAACTGTACTGTAATAGTGTGATTTTTGTCGTTAGCAGTTTACATGTTATTTCATTCCTACATTGTACTGTGTTTTGATGGTACCCCCATGTTTTGGAAAAAGCGAAAGGTAGATTTTGTAAATATATTTGTCAAGGGAACGCCTGGTTTTGTTGGTAAGACTTTTACAAGTGTTGTGCAATCCAAGGCTATGATAATCTGTTTTACATTATGTCGATGTATCTCGGTCGTTATTCCTCATCTAGGGCGGCTTATTGAGGTCGAACTAATAAAAAACAATCTTCAGTTGTTTGGAAGCTTTATTTGTTGAATAAACCTCGCGGTTTTTTTGAGGTAGGTGATTTTGAAATGATTGCTCGATATAAACGGTATCAGAGAGAAAGAGAGAGAGAGAGAGAGAGAGAGATCCAATTTTAAAAATTCGGTTTGGCTTCGTTAACGAAGACAAACCGGATTTACTTCTTGTTTTTCGAAATATGGTGAACAGCATTGCGCCAATTTTTTTCTGTCTCATTCCATCTGCCTTTTATACGTGCTCTTAAGGCTACTTCAAAGTCTAACGCTGTTCTTAACGCATCACTAAGTTTTCAAAACATTTTAACACCATCGCACTTCATTCTGAAGTTAGTCTGTTTAAAGTTTCTTTCAAACCCACCTCGTTAAGTTCTTGGCTACTCCTTTCTGAATCTTTATCATCACACTTTGGTCCGTGAATTCTTTTCAAAATCGCCGTCTCCTCTTTCCTTGGTCACCATGTCTGACTTCCGTAAAACGTCGCCAACCTTACATAACTCTGACGTATTCCTTTATTTTTAATGAAAGCTTTCTTCCATAAAGCAATTCTCCTTCGAGCTGTTCAGCTTTTTCTATATTTCTGTCAGTCTTTTTGTTTTTTTGTGTCTTCACTTCAGAATGACTGTTGTAACCTTGTTTTTTCAAAGTTTTGAATTTGTGCATAAAGTGTTTGTGTAGTCTTCTTGTTTTACTACATATTTCTATTTAGTGCACTTGCTTTTGCTTTAAAATTTAAATATATATACACAATAGCTTGTATATGATGTTACAGTGGTAGGTCGAGAAATGAATTTTGAAGTTAACTGAACTACCACATTTTTGACAATTTGGTGATTTAGTACCAGTACTGTACGTCAGAGTAGTGGTGGTAATCACTCAGTTTTTATCCGGCGTTGTCCACTTGTTGTTGTTATCCGACCCCTGCGAGTGATGGGGACGAGTATCTGAACAGTGCTGAATGAGATGAGGGGTGTCCGCAGGCGCTGCATCAAGGATTCTCGATTCTGCCAATTCTAGTGAGATAAAAGTTTAGCAGAAGGCTGTGTTCGTTGCAGCGGAGACGAGAGAGGACACTGCGAGCCAGACGACGAAGCAAAAATTCTTCAGGGGACACCGAGGGAACCTGTGTGTCAAAGAATTTAGATTAGACAGTCCGACAAATGAGATTAGTGACTACGAGAGGTAAGAGGAGAGAGACTACAAGGGATTGCAGAGGGTACGAGTAGCGCTTCCACTCTGGCCAGCTCATCACCCCCGTCATTTCCAGGGAGAAACAAATATCCGGGGACCAATTGTAACTTGATAGTACAGGAGGAGAGAGAAGACAGTTTCTGCCAAGAGTTTGAGGTAAAAGACTGAAAAGAGAGTGCAATGGCAAGGATAGCGAGAGGTGGAAAAGAGAAGTGGCAGACTTGTTGGTGCTGCTGTGACCAACGGAGAGCTTGCAGAATGGCGTAGGCTTCAGCAGAACAACCTAAAAACACTGGGCCTACCGAATAAGAAAGAGTGGCCTCGGCGCCAGATAGCAAGCAGTTGGCAAAAACGCCGGGGCAGCCCTTGTCAAAAGAAAAAAGAACAGAGTAATTTGTCTAGATCATCAGATCGTGAGATGGGATAGAGTCAAGGTGAGCCGCACTTTGGCGAAAGAGAGGGAGGAATCGGGGCGGAAGCATGGAGAGGAAAGGGTGGACTCCACGGTAAAAATGCCGGTTTCAGGGAGGAAGGGAAGTCAAGCAAGAAGAGCCTTCCTAGGAGAAAGCATGAGCGGCTGAGTGGACGCAAAATTTTTCCAGGAGGATCTGGAGTGCCTTAGTTTTACTTCAAGCCTGGCCAAATCTGATATGAGAAAGGAAGTTGGGTGACGAAGGATCCGCTTATACGGCCTCAAGCAAAGATACGTATTTATAAAAGTAAAGAGTAAGGTTGTGGGTAACCCCAAGTTAAGTTGGAGTGGGATTGAAGCGGAGAAGGGGGTTGCATAAAAGAAGATGTGGCTGGAGGTTAACTTGATGGGGATCCACTCAGAAGACAGAGACTTTACAGTTGTTTGGATTGAGAGGAAGACACCAATACACAGACCAACGCTCCAGTCGAATCATGACTCCTTGTGTAGCCTCCACCGCAGCAGAAACCAAGGGAGAGGAGGACAAAATGGCCAGGTCGCCAGCACAAAGAGAGGAGCTGACGGAAGAAGGCAAATAATCGGGAAGATTCTTGATGAAAAGAGAGAAAAGTACAGGGCCAAGAACGAATCCTTGCGGAATACCTCGAGAAACTCGAAAGCAGCGACTTTTGAGATTTTGATAAACCACACAAGCGCGCCGGTCAGAAAAAAAAATTAAGTCCAACAAGCAAAGCAAGAAGGAAGGTCAGCCGATGCAAGTTTGTGGAAAAGAGTGGAGTACCAGTCAGAATCGAAAGCTTTGGAGAAGTCGATCGCAACAAGAATCGTTCGGGAACCCGGTTTTGGGTTTGTTAAAGTTATACAAAATGGACTGAGAAAAAAGCAGAATTTGATCGAGAGTAGGTCGCCAGGGCGGAAACCTGGTAGAGAGAGGAGACGCAGGAATTGAGAGAGATAGGCCAAAGGGGACCAAGAGAGACGAGAGGCTTTCAAGTCTTATGGGATAATAGAAGATGTCTTCCAGATGTAAGGAAAGGAATGCGAAGACCAGGAAAGATTGAAAATGTGTAAAAAATCTATGCCACATCGAGGAAGATGCTTTAGCATGGGATAGGCAACTTTGTTTGGGTCAGTGGCGGCGGACGAGAAGAGGTTTGTGCAGCCGCGAGAAATTCAACGAGGAGAAGGAGGAGCAAAAAGACTAATGAGATTCCTCAGGGCACGTGGCTCGGCGGAGCTGGGAAAGGTAGCCTCTGGCTCTACTGCGCAGTGCTATTGGCTGGAAGACAGAGAGTGGGATCTCAGGTAGTAGGCGTAGACCAAAGCCGACTCCCTGGGAGAGGAATAGTTGAGGAAGTTAGGGGAGGAGAAAGAGGAGTCAGCGATAGAACGAAGGAGAGAATACACAGATTTAGGAGAGAGAGAGAGAGACAAGCATGTCGTCTGCCATGCTTCAGCCTTGACCTTGGCGATGACAGGCGAGGCATGTCGGGAAGCAGAGATGTAAGCCGGACGATCTTCGTCACTTCTATGAGCGGCAGCAAAATCTTACGTCTTTCACTAACCGCTTCTTGCCTTTCAGCGGACCACCAGGCTTGAGGTTGGCCTTTGACGCGGCCGAAAGGAGTGGAAAATTTGGCCACAGTCAGTGCCAGAGAAATAAAGAGAGCAACAGCAGAGGAAAGAGAAAGAGACGAATAATCCTCTGTAGAAGGACAGTGAGAGTCGAAGTAAAAAGCAAAGTAATCCCAACGATCTTTTTGAAAATTGAAGGAAAAGGTCATACGTTGAGCCGAAACACCAAAAAAAGGGAGACAGTTAGTAGCATTAATAAGTTATCCCAAGTTCTGAAACACTTCCCATGAGCGAGAGAGGAGGGAGCAAAGGAGATGTAGGGATAGAAAAGCAGTTGCCAGAGCAGCGATAAAGAAGAGTGAAAGGGTTATTGAAAGAATGGAGGCCCGAGGAGATGATCCAATCAAATACTTCCTCTCCACGGGGATCAGAAGTACCTTTTGAGTCCCAGAGAGGGTGATGACAGTTGAAGTCCCCCATAATGAAGAGATTTCGGGAGGAGGGAAGAAAAGGAGTTAGTTCTGCTATTCGTCGAAGAAGAGCAAATAGGGGGAACATAAATATTTAGGAAAGAGAGTGAGTATGAGTTGTTTAGTGAGATGTTAACCACTACTTTCTCAGAGTAGGGATAGAGCGAAGAGAGAGAGGAGGTAAAGAGTTTAGAGAAGGATAAGCCCTGCCTGACGAAAATGATGACGCCGCCGCTAAAGTAAAGGCCATTGGGAGAAAAAATGCCATACCGGGAGTGAGTGCGATCAGTAAATCAATTTCAGGTTGGGCTTCGCTGCAAAGCCGGATTAGCCATTAGGGAAACAAAGGACGCACGTTAAGGCAAGCCTATAATCCAGGCCACAAATAAAGCAAAAAATGCAGACAGTGACACTGTTTTGACCTATTCGGTTTCTTCAGTGCAGATGGTGACCGACAAGAAGCTAGAGGCTTTTAGTAACCCATAGCTTAGACCGCTACACTTGTAGGACCTATACTAGGTCCACTGTAATAGATGGTCTGTCAGTACTCTGAGAGACCGTATCACTCGTGAATGAGTGGCGGTTGTTGCAAATGCACTAAGTCTAATAACTGCTAGAACAATGGTGCTGCCACAGCCTAAGCCTATAGTGGTCACAAGCTATAGCCTCTTGCAGTGCTAAAAGCAAAAAATGTTTAGATAATTTTCCCGTGATTACAAAAAAGTTTTATTTATATGTATGTATTATTGTTGTGATTACCCCTCCTCTTCCTCGGGATGGAGGTACGGCAAGAACGGCAGTTCAGGATCATGCCTTCAGCCTAATTGATATTAGGCTAGGGGAAAGATGGCAGCCCATTTCGAACCATTTATAAGTGACTGGTAGCCCCACCACTAACAAGGCGGGCTGCCATTGGCGGGTACCCAAGAGTCGTTTTTTACGACATGCTGGGTTAGCAACTTCACAACTGTAATCAGGTGAAATACGGGTAGGCCACCTGTCTGCCACATAAAGGTGGAGGCATCCCGTTAAGTGCCTTCCCCAAGTACACAACAAGAAGCATGCTGGCTTGTTCTCCACACTATCCCGTTTTTATGCTGAGCGCCAAGCAGGGAAGCTGTGAATACCATTTTTTAAAGTCTTTTGATATGACTTTACTAAGGGAATGAACCCCAGGTCTACCGACTACGAAGCGGAGGCTCTAACTACTACGCCATCGCGCCGGTTATGTATGTGTTCGTAGGTCTTAATGGCATCTTTCTTAGTCTCCGTACTGTACGCCAATGGTTTTCTAGAGTGGCTCGCGACGCGTGATCCGCCGCGCTACTTCTGTTTTTAGAAATTTTAGAAGGCAGCACTTTTTATCCGCAAGCGGATATGGAATGTTGAGACTTGTAAAGTAGTCTCCTGCCAGAAGTTAGAGTATTATCAGCAGCAGGCAAGTGAACGCTGTGGTTGCAGCACATACAAATTTGAAAGCAGGCGAATATACAAGTTTTGGAAACATATCGGCGATGGAGATGCTGCGAAAGGAAGTATCCGATGGACAAAAGTGGTCGGTATTGGTGGTATTTTGTTCCAGAGTGAGCATTCGTTGCACTCGACTGGCACATCTTTTCCTGTATTCCAGCGAGTATGTCAACTTTTCCACCACACTTACGCTTATTTTTTACACTGTGCTTATTTCATTCAGTATATCCGCCGACTGGATTCGTTGAGCTTATCAAGGCAAGCTTCATTTTCTTCATTGGTGGCTGTGCTTGGACGGCCAGAGCGAAGTTTGTCAATCACGTCTCTGTCACCACTTTGGAAGCGACAAACCCATCTTCCAACCGACATCGACTCTCTCGCCGCCATAAACATTCCCCAAGCATATGCGGATGTCGATTGGCTGTACTTTTGCATTGACGAACTCAATAACACATCTCTGTTTTTGACGGACGCCCATTATGACAGAAACTGCTTTGTAAGACTATTTTTTACGGTCAAAATTGTTCACGCACTTTGAAATGATCAATGCGTTGCTAATTAACTTGCAGTTTCTATGTCTTTATTACCTAAAGACATAGAAACTGCAAGTTAACTATATGAAGTTTCAGTCATCACAGAAACGCCATCTGCTCCAACCCCTTGTAGTAGATTTGAAAAAATGGAGACATTAGTTTGTGAACTACCCTCGCTGGTACTTATTGTTTGGTTAAAAAGCTGTTTTTCCCGAATTGTCATAAATTCTTTGTTGTGAAATTTAACTTTCTTCCTGTTATTGGTGAGTAGAAAGTACCTCCATTTTTGAGCCACTTATAAAGATGTGGCTTAGGGCAAGCACAGCCTTCAACCGGCACTGGCTACTGGCCTGGTACCAATTAAGATAGAATTAGGCTTACCATATTTCTGTGACTATAATACGGACGCTTGAGGACAGAACAGCTATGGTGGACGATGCAAAGTCCGGGACACACTTATCGGAAGCAAAAAAGGTGCTGAACAAAAAGTGCAGCAAAGCAGGTGTTGACCTTTTTTATTTTCTTGGAGCACAACGCCACTTCGGGTGCTTAAATTCCACCCACATTGGGGGTGTCCTCCAAAAAAAAAGGTCAACACCTGCTTTGCTGCACTTTTTGTGTCACTTTCGGCCCGAATCGTCATCCCGCAAGAGTTCCTTGTCATGATTCTTTATTTACCAGGACAAACGTTTAAATACCGTGGTTGTGGTTGTGCTCGCTGACTGAATAAAAAACTGGGACTTTCGATCGATTGACCGGGACAAGGCCTGAAAAAAGGGGACTGTCCCGACTAAAAACGGGACGTATGGTAAGCCTAGATAGAATAATACATTACAATGCTAGCATAACCTACCGCTATAAATTATATTTTCAATAATGCAATGGCAAGTACAAAAATTATAATACTTTGTCCCATTTCATGATTTGGTGATCTGCACTGATAGGTTTGTTTCTTTTGCTTTTGGCAAGGGCGTTGGACGTCCTTGCCGCCTGATCACTTTATGGCGCTGAGGCCATTCTTTCCATTTCGGCAGGCTCAGTTTGTCAAGTTTTTCCGCTGAAGCTGCGCTAATCCGCAAGTTCTCCGCTGGTCTTGGCAGCGCCAAAAAGTCCGCCTCTTCTCTTTTCTCAGAGTCGTGCTCTATCTTATCCTCTGTCTTTCCTTTTACCACAAACTCTCTCGCACATCTACCAGGAACCGTCTTTTCTTTCCTCCTTTACGATCAAGCTACAATGGGTCCCTGGACGCCTGTTTCTTTCGGGAAATGACACGACTGATGAGCTGGCCAGTAGGGTTGGCTGCTCCTGCCTTCTGCAGTCCCTTGTAGTCTTTCTCCTCTTACCTCACGTATCCACTCATCTCTTATCTTGCACTGTCTCATCTAAATTCTTCGATCACAGGTGCCCTCGATGGCCACTGAGGAACTTGTGCTTCCGCGTCAGGGTCGCTGTGTTCTCCTTCGTTTTTGCTGGAACGGAATCAACCTTCTAGTTAAATCTTATTTCTCTAGGATTGGCAGAATGAAGAATCCTTTATGCAGCGCCTGCGATCATCCGATCCAGAACACCTCTCATCGCATTCTGCATTGTCCATGTACGGACTCTTTGCACTGCACGCTCTTTGGCGTATCTTTTCCACGATCTCTAGTCTAGGCCCTGGGGAGTGCTCAGCTTCTGGGGCCGCATGCTCTCCTGCTGTTCCCCCATCCATGGTAAAGGGTCGGGTAACAACAACAACAACAACAACCACAGCAAAATTATGATAACTAAATTGTAGATAGACTAAACGTTCGCATACCTTTGTACAGTCATGTCTCACGGCTAACAACTAAGACATGCCAGCCACGAGTAGTAAAGTGAAACAAGATGCCCATTTTTGATCTCAAATCTTGCAGGAATTCAAAAATTTATTCACTTCTCGCGCAAAAGCGTGGCAGGCGGATTATTTACTTGAGCTTTAGCCTAGGCTATTATAGCTAAACTATAAGTACTGAACTTTGGATTAGTTTACCCTACCTTAGCTGCGTTATGGCCGAGACCAAGAAGCATACGTCCAGCTGGAGACTTTAGGTCTTAAAATAGGTCTCTAATTACAAAAAAGTCGTAAGTACGCCTGCTACATTTACTAGCTTATTTCTGTAAATATGTCAATCACTTTGGCATTCTAAAAAAACTTTTGAATTGTTCTTGCTCTACTTAAAGAAAAAAACAACTACAATCTGGTGAAACTATTTGCTGCTTGTAAATTAATTCAGTCTTGATATCATAGTTATGAGATCGATTTTATCAGAGGCATAATTCATGAAATTTTAAGTTTCAGGGAAGTAAAAAAAGCAGCATGAGAATAAACAGAAGCAAATTTCAGGAAAAAGGGCCAAAATTATGTTTTTCGATCTTGGGATACCTCAAATTGGATTGATGATCGTTTTTTTTCGTTGTTTTCAACTCCAAATTTTGTCAATTTTTACCTTAAATTGGTTAGATGGCTTTTTTCGAAACACACCAATTATTACCATCGTTAACAATTTCAGGACTATTGTGCGTCTGCTAGAGTGGCCTAAATTGTAGTCATTATTCATCAGGGAAAATTCCAGAACCTAAATAGCTGACACTTTTTGCTGTCAAAATGTGGCGTTCTAATTTGGCACCACCAGGACAGAGAGTAAGGGAGAATGCGTGCCACTATTACTGGTCGTTACGAGCGGTGAGGTCGTGGCAACGGAAGATAAAATAAGTAGGCAGGCCTATGTAATGATTATAAACGTGCTGCGCCTGTAGCTTTCTGAAAATTTGTATAAGTTTTAAATATTTTAAGAAAAATCCGCCGCACATATGCAAATCTTCAACAGTACACCAGTGTGCCGCGGCACACTGTTTGAGAAATACTGACCAAGACCATAATTTTGCAAAACCAAAAATGAAAGATATTTTTATATGTACGGTTAGTGGCTACCAGTTTGCTACGATATAGGCCAATCAAGTTCATAGCTCGTTGCAAAATATGGGTTTAGGCTAAGTAACTAAATATGGTGTAGTCTGTTTGGCAAAAAAATTTCAACTTCCAGCATACTTCGAAATCGCACAGTCGCACTTGCAAATTGCCAAGAAGCTTCTATCTTTTTCTGACTATGTCATTCAAAAGGGCTTCTGTATATGACGGTCGCAATCTACTTTATTTCGCGGTCGCGCAGTGACACCTTTCGAATGCCAAATGAAGACGCGGATTCGCTGCTAATCAAAATTACTGATCAACTGGCTTCGTCCAAAGAACGTTTCTAAGAGACGATAATTTTAATCCGACACAATTGACTAGTAGCTCTGTCGAGAGACACCGCCAGAGCTGGCTAGTTAATTGAAAAGAGGAATAGCCGAAAAATGATGTTGGGAACGCAGAGTAAAAATGATACTGTAGACCAGTGGTTCCCAACCTTTTTAATGGCCTGCACCCCTATATTGTTATAATATGTTCTCGCACCCCTAAAATATCTTAATATGTTCTCGCACCCCTATAGTATTTTATCATGTGAAGAACAAGGCCATGCACTAACACTCTGAAGTGAAAAGAACGATCAACTCAGGTTTGATCTCCAAAAAAAAAAAAAGGCGATAACTGAAAATGCCACGAAACTTCACGCCAGACAAGTGATGACCTTTTTTTTTTTTTTTTTGGAGAACACCGCTGAATGTGGCCTTATTTTGACTTCAAAGCATCAAGACGTTACTACACGCTTGAGGACTATCACAAGTTATGAATGTTTGCGTGGCAGATGCTTTGAAGTCAAAATAAGGCCACATTCAGCGGTGTTCTCCAAAAAAAAAAAAAAAAAAAGGGTCATCACTTGTCTGGCGTGAAGTTTCGTGGCATTTTCAGTTATCGCCTTTTTTTTTTTGGAGATCAAACCTGAGTTGATCGTTCTTTTCACTTCAGAGTGTTAATAACCTGTGACAAATTTTTCGAGGCATATATAAGGACACTTCCTCAAATTGCCCAAAACATCAAATGACCATCTCGCACCCCCTAGGATGCTGCTTCACACCCCCAAAGGGTGCGAGCACCCCTGGTTGGGAACCCCTGCTGTAGACCATGGTTTGCCAAAGGGCTCCAAAAATGAAGAGCACAAACAAGAGGCTTTTCATCCGGCTCGCGGAGCCCTTTTCACAATGCCAATAAAAATGTACAGCGCAGTGTTTTCAGTGCGTATAGAGCTACTTCGATCCAATGAAATTGATCTCGAAAAGCATAAATTGCGAGAGAGGCAATGACCTTTTTTTTTTGAAAACACCCAAATTTCGGGCAATATAACGCGTTCTCAGGCGTTAGTTACGTAGGATTTCCTACTTTTTTCAGCCCGACTATGAGATATTTAAACATTTTTAAGCGCCAAATAGAGCATGCATCCTAGCCATTAAATGGCAACTCCGCAATCAATGTTTGGCCTCTCTAAAGGCTCCAAACCATCAAAACTTGCGGAAACCCTGCTGTAGACAGTCTATTCCAAGCTAATGGAGTGCGGTTTGGAAATGCACTGAAGAGGAATAGATATGATGCGTCAAGAAGGGCGTTAGGTTAGAAGATGAGACCGAGGATAATCACAGATGACATGTAGAAGGTAGGTAAAACAACCAATTAAAAAAATTAGGGTAGAAAAGGAGGATGCATTCGATCGAGAGACGTGGCAATGTTCATGAAATTGCAAGGTACATGAGGTGAATTCCTCTACTTTTGTTAACGGAGACAAAACCAGATATGAAAAATTGGATCTCTCTTTTCATCATTCTGTGCTACAAAACTTCTGTTTACATTTATACCCAAACATTAAAAAATTTTATGATGAATGAGATGTAGCCTTCCTACACATAGTGGAAATAATAATTTTAGGTAGATTGTAGAAGACAATAGTAAAAGAGCTTGTCCTAAATTTTTGTTGTTATCTAGACGTTAGCTTAGTGAGCTGTTTATCTAAACTAGGCTTCAAATAAGCAATCAGCGAGGAGCTAGCAGTAATTTATTTGTTGAGCGTAATCTGCGTGCATTATATCGATTATTTGTAGTGAGAACTTGGCTTCTCTGCTTGTGTGGCCATCCCGGTCCGGCTGGCATAGCTTACTGCTTAGGCACTTGGTGATTGTGCACTTACTATCACGCCTGCTAAATAGGGCAAGGTTAATCAAAAAGTGCATAAGAGAGCATGCCGCTGAAAATTTGCTTTTTGGAAGAACAGAGGAAAATTTTGGCCAACAGTAAATTTAAGTCCAGGACCAGAAAGCTCTTGTTTTACTAGTGGGCGCTCATGCTGCTATGTTTGAACTTTGCTTTTGTCGGCTTGCGTTGCTTATTCAGCCAAATTCGCTTTCAAAAAAGTGAGTTATCAAAAGTAATTGTGACGTTGCTACTAATAATTAAACTAGGGTTACCATATCTGATGAGGCAAAATTCCGGACACAACCGTTCACTCTTTTAAGTATTGGCATCAGGGCTGGCAGAGTTGCAACTTTTGGTAAAAAAGTTGTTACCTTCTGCTGGCAAGTTTAAAATTTATTACTTTTGTTACGACGCTGACAAAAGGTGTCACTGGTTCACTTGCTTATTAAAAATCAAAAAATATTTTGGGCCCAATTTAAGTAAATAATGCTTTGAAAAAACGGTCGGAGATGTTGGAGCTCGTGTTGTGTTACCCCAAATAAAGATGTTTTCCAAAAAAAAAAGTCATCACCTTGTCTCGCTGCCATTTATGCTCATCGCGGCAAAGTTGATTCTATCCAAGTGGCCCGCTCAAGCTAATATTGCAATTTTTTTGTTGAATGCTTTTTCTGATGCTTAATACAACAATTCCGTACATTTGAGCAAATTCACGAACATGTACGGAATCTGCCGGACGTATGGCAACCCTAAATCAAACTAAAAATGTTGGCCGTTCTGCAGAAAATTTGTGTCAGAATTGCGACCACTAGAATGTACAATTCTTTCCTATTGTAGACGTAGCCAGGTAGGGGAGTTACGAAAGGGGCTGCATGCTTCAATAAATTTCTGGGACCAGATCTAGATATTTAAGTAGTTTCAAGTAAAACAAAAAAATATTTTGCTTTTGGTGCTATTGCGCATTAGGTCAGGGTGTTTTCTCCTATTTTTCTTCAGATCTTGAGTTTGATTTACTTTTCCTCAGTTTGTTTTCGTCAAAAAGCGAAATTAGGACACCTACACCACTTGTACAAAATTAAATTTTAATTGCAATTGAAGCCATTTAATGCAACCTTGCGGTGAAACGCTGAGCTACATTAGTAGATCTCGGTCTTCACGATCATGTCACCTGAATAGGGTAGTGGCGAGGCGTTCATTCACATCCAGGTTCTATCTCTAGATAGTGATGTCAGTCTCTATAAAAAACATTCAATACGCGCCGCCGCAAGGCAACATCAATAAAAACTGACTTCGGTTCTGATTTGAACCCATGATCGGCATCAAGTTTCCGTGGGATGCGAAATTGGGCTTTTGGTGATAAGCATAGCTAAGTGTTTTCGTTGGCTTCATTTGTTAAATCATGAGTATTATTTCAAGATTTGTTTGCAAGTCTTTTGTCTTATTGGGCCATTAAGAAGGGTATACTGCTTAATTTTGCTCCACCACATGTCTGCCACACAAAGTACCTTACCCAGGAGCACAACAAGCGAACTCGTCGATTTTTTCCCACACTAGTGTCTTCGTGTTGAGCGCCAAGCAGGGCAGTTATATAATAGCCTACCGTTTTCTAAGATATGTCAAAGAACTGCAATTAATAATGACTCGCTCATCTAGCAATTAATCACATATTTCTGTCATAGGAGTTGAGGACACCATTGATCCCAGTTTTAAAGTCTATTAAGCTGTGGTCTCAACAGGGTTTATCTATTGATATTAGCATAACCAATCGGCGTGCTTTAGCGGCCGACTGTTCAAAAACATTGCTCACGGTTAGAACGTCCTGAGCCTAGGTTTACACCCTAGGGTAGTAAATGCAAATCGTTGGTTTAAATCCCACCAGAAGCAAGTTTTTATCAATACTGCCCAACGATGACGACGTATTAACTGGTCTTTGTTAAGGAAAACGTGATATCTGGATTCTGTGTGAACGCCCTTCGGTCACCAAATATAATCTATCGTTTACTTTAAATTGCATTTTTGTTCATGTTCACTACATATGCCGACAAATCTGTGAGATCTATAATGTGAAGGATGTTTTGCACACCGGGCCAGACACCAACACACCTGTGGTGTCATATCCCTCCAACAGATTAATTATAGCTGGAGGGGCATCGGTATACTTTGATCCAGCACTAATCCAAAACCATTTGATTTGCAGGCTAAGGCTAAATTTTGTAAAATATGGTGATGTTGACGAAATCTGTGTCTTTAAAAAGTTCGAAGGCATTCGTGAACACTGCGCTCATGACTTCGCAGCTGAGGCGATTGTGGTGTTTTTCGCGACGATCAAGAAAAAAGATTTGCTTGTGCCGCATGTCGTACTGCGATCCTCGCGTTAATTCTAAAAAGACTGTCAACGTGCAATTATATTGTAGAGTGTAAAAATCACCAGTGATTGGGTTAGTTGACTGCATTTAAGTTTATGGTTAAGCTTTGATCAACAACAAACAAAAAGCGTGGAACAACGATGAGACTGTAACTGCACAACGAGACAATTTTATCAGAAAATCATTTCAATGGAAGGATTTCCATGTTTAGCGATTATGCTATTGATATTGAAATGTCTTAACGCAGGTAAGTGGGTAGACACGCAGGCAAACAATACAGCTTCTCGTCAAGCACAGTTCAAATGAAATGTTTCGACGATCCCCATGTTGTTCGTATTCAGTGTGGACGAAAAATCACTGAGCTCAGCTAAGGTTGGTGGATCATGAAACAATTTCAAGTCTTTACCTGCGAAATTGTTTTTGAATACTATCTGATAGCCTATTCATATTATTAGCTGATATGGTCCAAACTAGACTTAGTAGCAGGGTTCTAAGAAATTTAGAAATTTCTTTCGGGAATGAAAAATCGGTGAAAGTTCTTTAAAAATATACATAACATTTCTACAAACTTGGAGAAAAGTATTGTAAGGATTGGACATTCTTTCTACATGAATTCGTTAGAATCTTGAAATGTAGTCACACAAATAAGCTTCTAGACGCTGTTGAATCTCTTTAAAGACTTCGCTTAGCCTGTTTCAAGTTTTCATTTAATCCTTGCATTTCCGAGAGCTGCAGATCATTGAGACGTTGTCCAGCAAGACTGCCAAAGAAACTGTCATTTATTACAGTACTCTCGTTGATGATTGAGTTACCATAACCATGTAGTAAAAAACGTTAACCAAATTTGAGCGCAATTTGTCAATTTTTGGTTGTGCGTTTGATTGTTTGCAGACGACTGCCGTTACGTGCGATACATATCAAGTTCAATTCCTGGACGTTTAATTTATTCTAATATCACGTCATATGCCGATCTTGACACAGCGAAAAATCATTGCGATTTGATAGGAACTGGTTGTAAAGTAAGAAAATTTCGTAGGTTGTTTATAGAAAGTGATTTCTTAACCCAGAAACTGCTTATTAGTATTTCAGAATAAGTAACTTTTAAAAATTTATTCAGCTGTATCATAGTAATGTCAAATGCTACTGTTTTAGACTATATTTATATATGCTATTCTTGCTGCTAGGTGTAACTACGGCTATATCAGAGAAATTTCTCTAAAAAAAATACTTCATCTGTCATATAGACGGCCTGTAAAAGCTTTTGAACCAATCCATTCACTCAATATGAGCGTGGTATCATGGATATCAAGTTTATGTGATTTTCCTGGTAAGAGGTTTTCTAAATCTCTGAGACTGCCAGTGATACTCAACCGTTTTAGAAAAAGAAGTCTTGACTTATTGCCGTGTGGTGTGGTTTTCTTGTGGTTTTCTGTGTGGTTTTCACTACTTAAGGCCTTTTTACCACCATCCCTACAGACTGAGATCCCCCGGCCCAGCAAAAAACTTGATTAAGGTAGAGTCTTGTTTTCTCAACATAATTAATTGAATGTTGATGGTAATTCTCGTGATTGCTGGCTTTTGAAGTAAGGAAATTTTGGAAAAATTCTACTTATGCTAAAAAACAATGTATTCAAGTGGAAATCCGTGGGTTAGAAAGACCGACGCAAGTTCAAGTTCATCCACCTTGGCATTATTTCATTGTAATTTTCCAATCCGGCAAGGATGCAATGTCCTCCAGCGTTATATTGTGCAATATTTGATTTTATGAAATAATGTTTTGTGTATTCAGGGGGTGAATTTGAGAAGTTTGGGCGATGCTCGCCAATACACTCTTGCGTCTACTGATGGGCTTCTGTATTTCCGCAACAGCATTGCATGGGTGAAGTCATGTCCTGGTGGCTGTGCATATAGTGCAGTGGATGATACATTAATGGGAGAGAAATATTTCAGAAAATTGTGCCCTACAACTGATTGTAAGTAAAACGTGGCCGATTTTTTTCGAAAGATAGTATTTGCGTCCATAGTGAGGGGTGTAAGAGGAACGGCAATTTCCTTCCAAACATATTGCTTTTCAGGTTTTTTAACAAAAAATACAAAACTTTTAAATTGCGTATGTAATTTAATCCGACCAATGTATGTAAATTCAAACTTTTATAAAGAGCTTCTTTTAAACAAACTTACTTAACCCTTAAATTAGCCTTTTTTGACATTTTTAGGCATTTTTGACATCTCTATTATGTTTTTGCAGATAACGGGAGAGCAAAAATTTGGGGACATTGGCTGCAATGGGGTCCGTGTAGTCAATCATGTGGAAAACTTGGAGAGCAAAGACGCTATAGAAGCTGTCAGGTTCCACTCACATCCAACCACAATTGCTCAGAAGACAGCTATGAAATTCGGGTTTGCAATTACTCAAAGAGATGTCCTGACACTTCATACAATGCGTTTGGTATGCTGCTCGGCTATTTTTTTTGCGGAACAACTACAGTGACGTTAAGCATGGGAGAATTTGTTTGGATTTCAAATCATCAGCTTAATGTTGGTGTTGTTGAACTTACAACTTGTTTAATCACGCTTGGTAGAGAAATCCATTGTAGTTCTTTTTCCAGCAGTAGTGCTCCTTTGTAGTATTACTTTATTTCAACTTCTAATCAATCGCTCAGAATTGCCGCATTAGCACTTCTCCAGGCCACGTTAGTACTGGCAATTACTATGATTCTTTTCAAAGAAAAAAATTATGAGGTCAACCTACCATTAAGTTGAAAGTTTGTTTTATTTCTTATCCCTGGTCTTTCTGATGAGTTCGAAGGCTAACAGCCCGACATTGCGTGCCGATATTCTTAAGTGAAATGTGTTTGACATTTTGCGTTAAAACGACAGGTGTAGTTGTTTATTGATAGGTGCAGACTAGCAAAGTAGTTTAGAAGGTCACAGATTCTCACCACTGTGCCATTTACGTGAGAGCCTATCTCGTAATGTACAATAATTACCCGCGTGGTATTTCAAGGCATTTCCTTGAGAATATAGATGCAAAAAAAGAGTAGCAAATCCTGAAAACTAAAATGACTTTTCCTATACATACTAAAAAATGAAATCATAGCTCATCACTAACAAAGCTAACTTTCAAAATAATGACCGCATGTATTCTGCGTCGTTAGATGTTAGGAAAACCTTCGCCTGTGGCTCAACCTATTTTGGTGCAGCACTTGTGGTAAAAATGTATTTTGCCAGCAATACTGGCAACTCCTTAGCAGACGTATAATTTTAGGCTTCTGTGCAATCTGAGGATCAAGGTTTGCGACTAAGCAGGTCCTTCTTTCATTTTGATATGTTGAGGTATTTAAATATGTTGCTTGGGAAAGGAAACATCCGCAGTTAATTGCAAGGGAAACTCTTCAAAGGGAAATTCTTGAAAAACTTTCCTGTAAACTAGAGTTTATCAGCAAATACACCCCAAACATTTATAGTACAAAACTCAGCCACAGATACGATTTCGTAGGTATATTTGGCTCTGAAGGCTTTCGAAGTTATGGCTCAACTCCGGTTTATTCTACTTGCGTTAGAACAGAACAAAAAAACAGAAAAGCGTGTGGAAACAATCCAAACACTGTCAGCAGGTAAAGCATCTATCAAAACAGCTATTTTTTGTTTTTCTTATTTGTGCTCTATGGCAGAGAGAAATGTACCAAGCAGTTCAAATGCTGTTTTGCTAACAGCACTGTGTTCTCCATCAATGGAGGTCCCAGATGTTTCCTTCCAAAACACTATATTGCATCGGCAGGTAATTTCTTATTTCTTTTGCATTTTTAATCTCCAGACTGGCAAGGCAGTGACGATGTCGCTATTGTTTGAACTAGAGGCGTGTAACATACGGTCGCGGGCCAGAACATGACCGGAGGCACCAATTATTTGATACGCTTAAAGTTTTCAATCGCTTTCGCGACAACAATTCTTTGAAGAAGGAATTTGCAAAGGGCCTAAAATGGGTGAAATGATTGTCGCACAAAAGCATTTTGGTTCCATTTCAATAATAGTACTGTATTTAAAATTGAGGCAACGAAATATATCCCGTAATGCAGTGGTTCTCAAACTTTTTTCGATGCGGCGCATTTAAAAAAGCTTACGAGACTTTGCGACGCACCGAACAGCATCCTAAGGTTTAGTTTGCCGTACTGCAAAATAAATGTGACCCATAATCCACACAAATAAGTGTTCTTATGCTCCCGAGATTTTGAATCGGTCTGTCATCTTCAACCGTAAAATTACGCTCTTCTAAGTTTGTAACTCATCCTTTCTGTTTTCGTTTAACATACAACTGAATGCTATATTCTTTATATATTTTTCGTCATTTAAGTTAAACTTCTGCAATTTTATTTATGAATAACAAGTCAACAAATACAACAGCGTATTAAAAACACTATTGTGAAAATACAATTGATTATGAATGTCAGAAGAAAGTAAAAATGGAATCTACGATCAGAGTTCTTTTGACGCAATAAAACCTAGATTTAATGACACAAAACCAAATTATCCCGCGACGCCCTTGTAAAATTGAAACGACGCACCGGGGCGTCGCGACGCACAGTTTGAGAACCGCTGGGGGTATCGCTCAAACAATTGCTCTGACTGCAACTTTACGGAAACGTTGATGCTTCAATACTAAATATGTCATCTAACCCCCTGTAGATCCACACCACTTCTTGTACTTAATAACAAGAAATATATTTACAAATGAATTCTACTTCAACTACACTACCAACTGCTACAATTATCAGTTTCACTTACCCTTACGGCTTCAAACAACAACCAACTACACGCCGAATAACCATACGTCGATACACATCAACATTTTATCTTTTGACAAAAACCAAGTCATACGTCGAATAAAACAGCGATTATACATGTCAACATATCTATTTCTCTTTATCTCCGAAAAAATTTTCGATCATATACAGTATATACTGAGCGAAGAGTGTTTAGATAATCTTGAAGATTCCAATAAATGCAACAACGGGGATTACTATGACGCCATGACTATATTACTTCACAATAAAAACCTTGCAATCAAAATGCGGTTAACAAGTTTGGTCGCGTAATCAGATGCATAGTATCAAAGTACCAGTATCACTTTTAAAGCTGCTACAAATATTTATTCGCCGCAATGATCGCTTTGAAAAAGTTGATCTCCGAACAAAAAATCTTTTTGAGAAAGAAAAATAAGTTTCGTCTTCTAAAAATCGTAAACTCTTGTCCGCAGACTGTAAATCAATTAAGTGAAATTTCGGAAATTCGGCCTGCCTGCGAAACAGGTTGCATGCCCCTGTTCTAGACTGAATTCGCTGTTTCCAAGTTTAAGCATTCCGCTTGAATGCTTTGATAATACTTTTGATCGTTTTTTGTTGAAATTGACTCGGCAAAACAATTATCACAAAGCGAGTTTCCTATAGACATAGCAACGTAGAAAGCACTTCTATTCGTCATCCTACAAACATCGTCGCCATAAAAGTGGCAATCCACCCACGTTGCTGTTATATTTCTATCAAGAGACGGCGAGTTCGTAGCGCGGGAGTTTTTTTGTTGTTGCGAGGAAGACGCCCCTCTGAAATGTTAGCTGTTTGGTTGATGTGTTGGCGGTAGAAATGTGGTTTGCTGTTTAAGCAACTACAAAGCAGTTCTAAACATGAGTTGCTGTGGAAATAACCGCAGAGGCCTTTTTATGGCTGGACAATACAGATAAAAAACCTCAAAACTTTGACGAACCAGACAGCGATAATAAATATAAATCTATTAAACATTGGACTAGCACAAAAGATTGAAGGCTCTCTTCCCTTGCCGGAGACTTACAGGGCAATATTGTGTTTAATATCAAATAATCAGTCTTTGTCCGTTATGTATAACAAATATATGATTACTATCTTTGGTTTAATTATGTTGGAATTGAAATTATTTTGGATAATTATGTTTAGTTTATCAAAAGCTGGAAAAAGAGTTTCCCCTTTTCGAAAAAAGACTCAAAATCAAACCAACTATCTTGCAAGATCTTTGGAACTTTCTTTAAAGTCTGCTAGCTACAAAGATATTTAAATCATCCATGATTATGTCGCGGTCGGTGTTCATGGTCTATTTTTCCCACGTCAAACAGCTCCCAACAACATCGAAATTTGAAACCAGTTATAACAGCTCGTATGATCTTGTGCGCCTTCGCTTATACTGCAGCTGTAACGCACATCATATCAGTATGAATAGGACGAGATTTATATATTAAATTTCATTTAGGGTTCTGAAGTATTCGCTTTTTTGATTGAAAAACTCAGTTGCTGAATAGGTATGTCGGGTTATGCTTCAACCTTTGGGTTGAACGTCTATTTTTTTGTCCACTCCTGCTTTTAATTGGGGTAACACACCTGTAATTTTTCTATTTCTCTTGCGGCAAAGAGCATAAGAAAACGAAAACAATAAATGCATTCTATTAGAAAATAGAAAACATGAAATGTGCTGCTCAACTTCTATACACACTCTGTGCCTTTAGTTTCAAAAAGTGTTTCATTGTGAACTGCTAGCGTAAGTAGCTACCTTTCTTTGCTTTATGTTGAAGCAGGAACTTAGAACTTCTACTGTTCGCACTCCTATTTCAGCATAATTAAACTAACAAGGAAAATTTTTGATCAAACTAGGTAGAACATAATGCTAATGCAAACGGTCTCAAGAATTTTGTTAGTTTTTTGAATAGAGCTGGAGTCTCAGCCAAAATCTTTGAGACCGAGATAAGACCAGACTTTGACGTTGCGAGACCAAAACGAGACCTCGACTTTTAGCAAAAAGTCGAGACTTGAACGAGCCGAGACCGAGACGAGACACCAGACTTTTGAAACCATAAGTTTAGAAAATGTCGCGAATATTTTTAACACTAAAATTTCGGACACTCCGATGAATTTCCGAACACGTTGCAATATACCAGGCTATGAGCTATTTAATAAGAAACAAGCTATTTAATAAGGAACAAGCCATTTAATTTGGAACAAGGGCAAGTTTACTTCCTACAACCTTTATCTCCACGTTTAGTTTATGTTCGTTGATTTGAAAATCCCCATTTGATTTATTTGTTTTGTGATGAAAATGATTTTTGGTAGCAATTAGCAAAATTCAAACGTCAAGCCGCTTTTACCGATCGCCTGTTATTTCGTGTGTAGAATGCGGATGCGCACGGCGCAGCCTATCTCTGCCTTATTTCTTTCTTTCGAAATTCATGTAAAAAGATAAATTCCGCATTCTGCCGGATGCAGAATAAGAAAAAGTCTAAAAACGGCCATAAGCAGCAGCCATCTTATAGAAACGCCGAATAATTGCGATTGTACCACTAGTTTGAGACATGCCCATTTTCAAAGAGTTCAAGGTGCCAAGATGAGACCGAGGCTTTGAAAAATAGTGTCTGAAGACACTACAGCTCTGTTTTTGAAAGATACGAAGACATTATTATGTTAAGCATGTAGGCATAAATACGATGTTAAGAGTCCCGGCTGTTTGCGGATAAAAGCTTTAAGTTTACAGAATAAAACAGTTGCGCCAAAATGTGATCAAGTTGTTTTCTTTAGGATTGATTGGATGGAGTGTATGGACTCCTTGGACTGTTTGCTCCGCTTCTTGTGGATATGGATACCGGTCTCGGAGTCGTATCTGCACTGGTAGCATTCCCAGCATTGTTGCGTGTACAGGGCCTGACAAGGAGAGAGAGGTGCGGGGAGAATAGTTGTCTTAAAGGGGCAATATAGGTTGTGCAGGCTAGGTGACATCAATCCCGTACAATCGAGATCGTATCAAAAAATACAATTAGGCGAAAATTCATTCTGTTGTATAAGGCATGAAGATAGGTTACATCAGTTCTCGATTCAGCGTCCCATGGCTGCGACTATGTTTCCTGGTTACGGTCTCCATCATTTAAGACTGATTTCACCTAGAAACAATCTTTTGATTCACAAATTTTATGCGATATTCGCAAGTGATGCGGAGTGTACGAAGTCAAAGAGCGAGTTATAGTGCAGCTGATGTTTTTGCGACAGCAAAAATAGGATGTAAAATGGCAGGTCTATTTTTGAAGCTTTGTGCTCTCAAGCCTTGGCTACGTCTATTTGCTGCCTCCCGGCATAGCTGGGGAAGATGGCGAACGGAGCCATGACCCCCAAATATCATGAACGCAATTTAGTTGTTAAGCTAAATAGATCAAACGAGTGTTCACTTTAGCTGAATTCAACTTTCCTTCGTAGCACTAAGTCAGATCAAACATTTAAAAAAGATTGCTTGATTATGCTGTAGGTTTTTGTAAGGGAACGAATGTAGCAGACATTACTTTATCAAAAGTGACGCGACAAAAAGTTCTATTTTTAACAATAGAAATTTTGTACCGAGGCTGAAAAAAAACGCAGCATGACAAAACAAATTGCGGTAATTTTTTGTTTTATTGAAAGCAGCTTTTTTATTTTTCCCGTAAAATCTCAGCATTTAATAAAAACTGTTTGACCGTTTTTATAAGATTCAACCTATTTGAAATTTTAGATTCAATAACTATTTTAAAATTCATGCTTCAAGAACACAATACATGTACTTGTTTGTCAACTCAGCAGAGATCGAGATTACAGCGAAAAATAAAGTCGTGGCAAGTCGTTTAGTTCACATAAGCTAATGGCAGCCAAACTTTTTTGTAAAAACCAGCTTTTTAACTCGCATAAAATCTTTTAACGTCTTTTCTACCCTCAGGACTTTTTGAGGAATAAAGAAAACAAATTCTACACCCAAACGTCAATTACTACGTTATCTTACGCTAAAGGGTACTATTTTTCAGTGGGTTGGCTTTCGTTTAAGCCTAGATTCCCTTTCCTCCGTTGAGAGATACAAATTTCAGAAAACTGATTTCCTTTGGTGACGTTATCATGACGTCACCAATCTCTTTATTGTACTCACACGGGGGTGCCGATTAATTGTGCCTAGATTCGTAATTTTTCCTAATAGTTTCGTAAAAGTTCGGACTCACATTTCCACACAGCTGGACCAAGTGGTTTTTAAAATGCAGATAGCTTTCCGACTGAGTTGAATCGAACTAGAAACCAGTTCTAGGATAACAAAAAACTTTGTTTTCAAGAGTAGGTTTCAGTTTAGGTAAGTCTTATCCCTTCCCATATTTTAACGTGTTATAAGTCCCCTTAGAACGTGGGCTTACGTTCCGCAGGCTTGGAAATTTGTGGGTAGATCGTGCGGATTTGGAGCTCGTTTGCAATCTCTTTACATTGTAACCTCATGCTATGTCTCATCTTTATAGCGTCCTTGTAATGAGGCTGAATGTGGTTTTGAAACGGTGAAAGATAAAGTTAAATCCAAATTGGTTTCTTCACAAAACATCAACTTTCAAAGGTTCAAAATATATGCTGTATCATTATCAACGATAAGTACGTGGTGACGTATTTGTAAATGCAGATAATTGCTAAATTTTAGCTTTCGTATAATAATTTTCTCTTCTACACCTGGGTTCAGCAATAAAATCGCGTGAGCATCTTATAACAACAAACAAACCTCAAACACTATTGCTTAATACTAAACGTGCAGCACAAAATTGCAGGTTTACCGCAATTAAACAAATTGGCGAACAAATCACGATATCACAACTTACAGTTTCCTCTCACAAAGGATTGAAAAACTTAGAAGTATGTTCCTCATGTATACTCACGCAGATCACATCCGCCATTTCAGCGTAGACATTGCAGCTTTGAGGTTGGTGGCAGACCGACCACCCACGTTTACTATAAAAATTTTATCAACTTTCAGTGTTTGATTTTGAATTGAAACCTGTTGTTAATGTGAGGGTTATTTGCAGTGGCGAGTTATTTTTGCGCTTTGTAAAATGAAAAACCTTAATTATGTATGAGTTCACAAGCTACAGTTTCTTGGACCACTATTTTGTTCACCAACGTATCTCAAGTTGGAGTGTAGGCCTATCAATTATCCCATCAAAGACAATCTAAGGCAATGATGTTTATTGTGTGTAGTAGTCGCTTCAGGTTTTAGGACTCAATAATCTTTTGCATTCTATGGGTTTGCTTCAAACCACATTTTAATAATCGATTAATCCGTAAATATAAAAAACTTGCAATTTTTTCCAGCTTTAGCCATAGTTTCTAAACATGTATCTGTATTTTTTCTATTGCCCTTCTGCAGTGTATTCACGTAGGGTTAACATACGTTTTCCTTTTAAAGGAGATGTCCTGCTTTTGCAAGGAAAAATAATTTTCCTCCAAGGACACCAAAAATGCCAAAATCTTCTTTTTTCAATCACAAACTTTGAGACCAAAGCTCACGAAGTTGTGTTTAAATCAGGATTGTTGACCGAAATGGGTCAAACGATTGCTTTCGAAAAGCTAGTCTCCTGAAAAAGTCTTCAAGTTAAAAATCAAACAAAAAATCGCCCAGATTAAGGTCCCAAAATGTTGTTCTCTTGTTTGACGCAGAAAACATGGTATTCCCACCCGGGAGAAATTGCTTGTGCATCTGTTGGTTTGGGGTTGATTTGTGACTACCGCCACAGCAGTGTTCGGTTAACGTAATTGCGTATGTTCATATTCTACCTTTTTATTCTAATATTAAAGCGTCATCATCACATCGCAATTGCACTGAATCTCTGAACCATCAGGTCGCAAGTTTGACCACAGAACTCGCGAGCTCTTCATTGCTCCCTGGTCTATGTACTACAATTAACATGCTTACTTGCGTAATACTGTAGAGCGTAATAATTTATTTGGAATTTTGAACATTGTAAAAGCAAAAAACAATCAATTGCTAATTGAAACAAACATATCATTTCAATTTTAGCTCACGCTATAATATCATGATCTTTTATTTGTTTTTTCGAACAAAAATAAACTAAAAACTAAATAAAAACTGCTTTACTTCCCTCCAAAAAAATGCCGCAATGTGCTCCCACTTTCTTTACGAAGTTGTAGCGTACCGACATCTGAAAAGCCGTCATTGCTGTTTTACTCCCTTTTCTCCCAAAACGATCGCTAGCTCAAAGCATACTTCGTAGTCTGTGTGCAGGTTGATCAACCAAAAATCGGGTATCAGCAATCGGCTAAAAACATTCTTGTGAATATCTCAATTGACACTGCTAATATACTGTCATGAACAACAGCATTTTTTGTTTTTTACCAGCTTAAAAATATATAGATTATACATCTTCGTATTTAGAGATCTCAAACGGCTTTGGTTTGGCAATGTAAGCAGGTAGAAAGCATTAAAAAAAACTTACCCGTCAAATTGTTGTTGTTACACCTATTGAAACTGACCCCTTTGCCGCCCAAGAACAAAGTAGCGGCTTGTCGTAATTTATCCTGACTATGTTTACGGCCAGCATGTTTTAAAGTTTTTGATGCATGTGATATTGGTTTATTCACAAACATTTTTTGAAAACTTGCTATTAATAGCGGTTCGTCACCACCTGTGACATAATCATTTAGACGAAAAGCTTATTGAAATGTAAACAGCTGTAAACATTGCATTGTTTTTATAGGGCAAAACTTTTGTGTTGAAAGTCTATTTAGTAACATCATTCAAACTAATTAAAGATTACAATTAGAAATCTTTCAAAATATCTTGGAGATTTGATTAGTTTTTTATCTGCGAAAACATTGTTCTGCTTCAAGAAGTATTTTTTCTTCTCAGCAGTGCCAGATTTACTGGTTGACAAAAGTAGCTTAAGCTGGATGATTCATAAGCAACGGTTTTGCAAAGTGTTTTTATTCCTCATGCAGCTCGCCCCGATCCACCCACTTCCGAAAAAGGTTTCATACAAGAAAAAAAAGCTAAAAGAGTTTTTCACAAGTTGATCTCGAAAAAAATTTTTCATTTGAAAAAAGACTAATCTAGTTATTCAAATGTTGATCTTTAAAAAGATGTTGATATCAATCCTTCATTACGCCCAAATTAAGTTTATCGTCCTACGCCACTGCTGTAATGTTGTGATCTTACTTTGTTGTTAGCGGTGGGTGTTGTTAGTTACAGCTAAACTGAATGCGGTTTAAGAGCGTCCTATCCCGTAAAAGCTATTTTACTTTGGCATCACATTTATTTTGTTCACAACTCATTTGAATGTTTGATATTTTCAATTATTTTTAAATTAAAAATGCACCGGATCTCATCAGATTGGATATTGGTCATAATAAAAAAACAAAAAATGCTTTAATCCGACGTCATTTAGAGAGTGCCCGGCCCCCAAAAGTTTGACGTGGGAGATTTGTATAAAAATTTGCTTATCTTTGCAACGAGACGAAATAGAAAGTCGTGTTTGGTGCCAAAATTTGCAGAATAGTAAATTTCTTGTCTATGCTTAATATATTCTTAAGCGCTAACTACAACAGAAACCAAGTCATATCAAAAAATATCATTTTGAGCCATTTTTTACACATTAAAATGCTCCACCTACCGTAAGCATAAACTGAAAATCCGATTTGCCACAAGCTAAGCAAACATGCTCACATACACGAACCATAAAATTTAGAGCCAAAAGCTATCTAGAAGATCAACGCAACAGCAGCTATTGATTAGATATAAACGAAGCGGGCACAACAGAAGATCTCTCCGTAATCCTGGTGATGGGTTGTCCCGAATCTTTTTGCTGTGTAACAAATCTTTTTGCTTGCCGATATCTCTTTGAACGCTGCAACGGTTATAATCTTCAATATGTTGCCACAATTCAATTGATCCAAACTAGACGCCTGATGCATTTATACTGGCAACAGTAAAAAGTGTTTCGGCTTGGTTCCCCTTGTTAAAAGCAAACTTTCTATTGCTACTTCTTCTGGCAATGAAGAAAGAAATGGAAAAACTTCCTTAGAAAATAGTGGATTTCTGAATACTGGCTCAGAGAAGTGTCTGGCAAAATCCAGCTTGATTCATGTGGAATAAAGTAGCGGTTCACTACTTTATACAGCACTGAATCAACTTGTTTTTCAGCAACCAAAAATTCACTTTGACGCAATGCCAGAACAAGACTCTTCGATACTTTTGAATTGAGATGTATCATGAGAAATGATGGCAAGTACACTGACACTACATACGAAACAAGCCTCGATAACCTGCTCTTTTTCCCTGCGTAAAGACCACTTGAGCTAAACAAGAGCAATCGCAAGTAATCACTTGCTGTTGTTAGCCCACGGGAATTGCACTCTTGCTCATACCAAGCAAATGTTCAAGGTTTACTAGAACATACATCAAAAGTTGATTCACCAAAATAAATAAAAACGAAAGACGTCATTTACGTTTTTTAAAGTCATTTGCGTTCAGAAAACCGATCAATTTTGCTCGCAGGTACATTTGAGCTATATGGGTGATTAATTCACCGGTAACTTTTCTATCAATTAAATTCCGCAGACTACAGTTGGTGATGGCCTTGGTTTTATAAAGAAGAGCGCCATCTCCTAAATCATGTGGAACTTTGCTTTAACTTTCGATCTCCTTAATTACGTGAGATAAGTATATTTCATTTACATAAAATATGTTTTCTATAGCCTGTGCATGGTGTTCAAAGTTTTCTGTAGTGTAGCGGAAGAGGCGTTTTTTGACGCCAGACTTCTTTCCAGTGTTTATACTGGTTGTATCGCTCATACTAGACTACACTTTTCCCATGATCCCGCCACAAACTTTATTGGTTGTTCTTTGGAAGAAAATTTCACACTTAACAGAGTTTCTGGCGAATAGGATTTACCCCAATTATTCTTTCCACTTTTATCTTAGAGTCTTTACATCAAAACTGCATAACAAACACCTATCTATTTAATCTATTAATTATCCTGCCATCACAGTGCAGCTGCAAAAAATCTGATCCACTAATTTTGGATTCACAAGCTTCTAAAGAAAACAATTTGGGTTATTGTTTGCTTCTATATACGGTGCTTCAAGAGCCTGCAATTTTGTCACTAGGGAATGCTAAGATGTGGTCAAATTGTTGGCGGGTTGTGTGTATGTCGTTTGTCAGCCAACGAGCAACTCTATGTGTTTACAAATAATTTTTAGTTTTTGATATACATCTTATCTCCAGGTATGGGCTTCGGAACAAAATTTGAATCGCCAGAATGTGAGGTTGAGATATTTTGTTCGAACTCTGATACACTTGATTTCGGTGTGTTTCTTGGTCGCAGTTTACTTCTGAGCACGAGACCAGAAGAATATGAGTGAGATAGAAAGTTGGAGCAGGCTGGCACATCTGATTGCACTTGGGATGCAGCCAGGTGTTTGCGCCTACAAAAAATCCTGTTTTCAAAACTTGATCCCGAGATGCAGATAAGAATAGTTTTTCGCCAGATCTTTGATCTTACGAGAAACAAATCTCTTTTTCAGGAATGCGATTTTTCCAGGAGCAAAAACGTAACAGTTTTCCGTTGTGGACAAAAGGATGGGGAGGAATCGGGTACTTACACTTGGAGATGTTGAATGGCAAATCCAACCATTTCTCTTTAACTTCCCGCTCGTTCAATTTAATCGCTTTTTTTCTGGATCCTTGGAATTTATTTGGGATTGCTTTAAACTTACTAATAACTCGAACTTCATTTGTTGCAGGAAAACCAGCTTTCAACCAAATTCTAACCACATCTCTGACAAGCTGCTGTTTCTCATTCAAAAACTTGATGAAATTTAGAATCCGCCCACACTTAATTTTTTTCGAAAATGCTGATTATGATCTAGAACATTGCTGTTGACCGGCAATACACTGCCTGAGTGGGTTGCATACTTTATTAGGGCTTTCCTAAAATCAGAGCTTGTAGCTGACATTGCAATAAAGCATTTAATAAAAATATAAAGTGTAAAAGGAACACCGAAACACGTGGCGGAGATTTTATAGCTAACCAAGTTTTATGACATCACAACTGCAAACAAAAACTAATGCATCACAGTGGTACGGATAGACAATCACTGGATGCCTACGTCAGCCAGCTGAGCTTCGCCGCCAAGGAGCGACACTCTCCTTGGCTAATCGCAGTTTTTTAGACCCTGGCTACATTCTGCATGGCCAGCTGACTGAGCCGCAGGCTGTTCGCAAGGAGAGACTGACATCTAGACACCCATTTGCTCCTGCCGGGTGGAAATTATTGCATAACTTATCTGAGTTGGGCATCCGCGCTGCCCAATGGACGAACTTGACAACGGACACAGACTACTCGAAGAGTATGTCAGCGCTCGGTGTCTACATTCCTAGGGTCAACACAAGACCTATTGAAATGAGTTTGACCAGAACAGCTTGGGTCAAACTCAATCGCCTGCGTGCTGGCGTTGGGCGTTTCGGTTCGTCTATGCACAAAAGGGGTCTTGCTTTTTCAGCGAAATGTGAGTGTGGCGCTAATAAACAAACCGCAGACCCTATTATTTTAACATGTCCCACACATCGGGGACCTCGAGGAATAATGAGTCTATCAGTTTTGGATGACGAAACAAGGTGCTGGCTCAACTCCATCACTGCTAGCATCTGATCTAGGCAACACAGCAGGTTGAGGTGGTAAAAGGATAAACCCTCGGGCCCCATCCTTATCTTGTGTCTGACCTGGTTCATAGATACCCTGCCACACAACGACAAGATAAGACATTGGTGAATTTTGACGACAAAATGGCTAAAAATGATATTTCTTGGTATAACGCGATTTTTAGTGTAGCTAGGGCTTAACAATGTATTAGGTATAGATAGGAAATTGACTATTCCTCATATTTTGGCACCAGACACGACTTTCTATTTTGTCCCGTTACAGAGATATGCAAATTAAAAAAAAAACCTTCCATGACAAAGTTTAGGGAAGCCGTAATCGTCTAAACGACGTTGGATCAAAGCATGTTTTGTTTTTTTTTATTACGTATGACCAAAATCCAATTTGATGAGACCTCGTGCATTTTTAATTTCTGGAAAAGTGAAATATGAAACATTCTACTACATTTGAGTCTGCGAGGTCAATAGCCGGAAGCAAGTCTAGCATGTTGGGCCAGACACCAACGTGACATGCTGTGGGCTGAACCTTTTGCAGCGGCTTCATCAGAATAACAATGGGGTATTTTGGGACACCTTAATCCGGCACCTCGTGACGTTATTAGCTGCAGGAGCCACTAGGATGGTCTTATTTACAAATTGATTTTGAATTTAATGGCACAGAATTATAAAATACTTAAAAAACTTTAGCACCTAAATAGTGCATTTTACCATAAATGAAAGGATTTAACACGTTTTCATCGAGAAAGATGATTCAAAATTTCTCTCTAAAATGCGATCTTGGTTTGTCACATTTTTCAGCAACCGATTTTGAGTGCTTTTGATTTACTTGCAGTTCAAACCCGGATTTATAATTAGCTTAAACGTCAAAAAAATAATTTACTTGAAATACAAACATCGTAAAACTCATTATTTAGACTTGCACTCGGGGAACTTGCCCTTGTCAAATAAATCCGTGCCAGAACGGCGGCGTTTGTCAAGTGGACGACCAAATAACCCGGGGCTACTATTGTATCTGTCTTGAAAACTACATCGGAAAACATTGCGACTTTGGTAAGTAAATGCTTGATATGTTGTAAACAAATCATTTGCCAGTAGCAAGACTGTGTTAAGGAAGAAAAAATACGGAAATCTACCGCCGTCCCCTTTTTGTTGAAACATTTCCGTAAGCTTGTGCTTTTTGAAAGATGAAAATTTTTTGGAAAAAGAGTGAAAAGACCAGTTTTTTTGTACAACTTTTTTGTCTGTGCAAATCTACCATGAAATGTAGTCTTTTAATAGGATTTTGGCAGAGCCCATCTTGTTTTTGAGTAACGACCTCTCCAAATGGTCCTTTTTGTTATTGCAATTTCATTTTTTGAAAGGAGAAAGGATATGAAATCTTTTTCTGACGGCGTTACCCTGATACGTTTTTATGGTGCTGAGGTTGACGTGGGCAAGCATGCCGACGAGGAAAAAATTTCGTCCACAGGTGAAAAATCTCGCTCTTTTGGAAAGTCCCTCTCTGTAGATAACTGAGAATGTTTTACTTTTCCTTCATTGCGTTGTCTCTCATCCGCTTGAGAGCATTTTAATGCGTCATCACGCTGACATATTAACAACTTCCGTCACTTCGTGACATGCAATGACATCAATGTCTTTTAGACACACCCACCCTGTCATGCGGTACCAATTCCATCCTTACGACGTTCGATCGCAGATTAATCGCAGATCAAGGCTTGCTTGACAGCTGGCAATACATACATTTTCAAGGATACGAAACGCGAGATTGTTTTGCTCGCCTCAGTCCAGATTTAACGACATATGTGTTGTCCTTGCCTCCACCAATTGATGAAAGCTGTGGTTCACATGTGACGGTGAAAGCAAATTGCATGAGTTTATTGGATGTGATGTTGTAGTGCTCTTACCGTTTTCTTTTTTCGAGTGGTAACGGTTGAACACTTGTAAGTAAAGAGATTGACGGCAAAGAGGAACCAAACCGCATCTCGAATTATAAAGACGTTGCAAATGTGCATCTTTTTAGAACATGAAGACTGTTTCGGGAAATTTCTCTCCCTCTGTGTCAGGTCCCCTCTACCTTTAATACAAAATATGCAGCTTGCTCTTAAACATCTCCTCACAAAGCATTACATGTTGATGGTTTTTTTGTTGTTTAAGGTCACTGGAGATAGTTACACGATCAACAATAAAGTAATGTGGAGACTAACTGACCAATCAGCGTCGTCGACTGTCATTCTGCTTGACTTGTCTTGTCAATACAATAAAAAATTAAACAAGACAACCAATCTGGGATTCGGTATTGACCCAACAGTGAGGTGAAGCTTATTTTTTAAATGAATCAGCCATAGTCGTATTTAATGAGGCGCCTGTAAGGCCCCGGAATACCTTAGTGAGAAGGAATGACGTTTTTGTGGAAAATAGTTTTTCATCGTGGTAACCTCCACCCAATTTCAATTCAGGGATCCTGCTTTGAGATGAAAGTACTTGCCACATTGATTGGCTATTGGTCAGTCATCGATTTTTATAACTAACCCTTACTTGGGGATGAGCAATAATGGGTACGATGCTTGAAATTCATTTTACATCGATGTCAATACTCGATACTTTTTAGGATGTTGATTTGGTACCGATACTGAATACATTATTGTCAACTTAATTCTATACCGACATCAATTCAATATCGCTGATACAAGTATCTGGATACTTTTAAGTTTTTTGTAAATGCGGCCAAAATGGCCAAATATATTTGCTAATTGCTCTAGGCTACTTAGATAGTGTGGCTGGTAAACTTCTCATTAAACTCTGCTGCAGTTAAATTTAGAGCATATAACAAATATCAAGGTTTTTGATTTAAGAGCTTTTACGACGAAGATGGCACATTAAGTTGACAATTTAATACAGACGAAAAAACACTTCCACGACCGGTATTAGCTTTCATTTTAAGCATCAACTGACGGCTCTTTCTTTGAACCCGGTATCTTTAGGTCAGCTTATTTCCTTCAAACCGCTATGCTACCGGGTTGCCGGCGGTCAGATGGTGAATTTCTACTAAGCCTATATTGAGTCAGTTTCGCCTACAAGTGAAGGCAAATTATAACTGGTTGCGCAGTTGCAAACAAATCCTTTTATTCAGTCGTTATACTTGATGAAAACGCTTAATGTTTTCTATCAATGATAAAAAAAAAGTTTTTGCCAAAGTGCAGGCATACACTGACGGCATTCGCGTCCAGATATCAGTTCAGCCGGTGTACTATTTGATCCACATTGTAGATGTAAAGTGCAGAAAATAACCGTTTAATGATGAAGCTGCTACATACTTAACAACTTTAGAGAAACTTCCAGTGACAACTTGAAATTAAATACTAATACTACTCGCCATGTTGTGAAAAAAGCTCATAGGCTCACTAAAACGAAGGATTAAAATTAACTTTGTTCTGATAATGAGGCATAAAGCTTCACGAAATGCAGTAAATGATACATCTCAGTCGGCTAAGTCGATGCTGACCTAGAACTAATTTGTGACATGCACACCGGAAAACTTGGTTGATGAATACTAATATGAATTGTCCCTATTGTAAGCTAGCAGTACCACAGTAGGGGAAATCCGAATAAATCGATACAGGGGGTTACTTGATACACTCGAAATATTTTCTTATTTGATTCATTATAAATCCACTTTTATTACGTTACTATACCCTTCAATCATCTTAAATCCAACGTAACATTTTGTAAACAACGATAGCAAAGGATTAAGTCTGAACAATATGTATGAGGAATTTTTTATTAAGATGGAAATATGGAAGAAAGATAAGAACTTAGAGCTAAATGTGAAGACCATTTACTGCATTAAATCATTCAGCTCAGATAGCTTACTAAAATCACGAAGGCCAACAGGATCACACGCTCTTAAAATTAATGCTACGGAATCTGTCATCCACTAAGGCTGTGTTTAGGTTGCTGCTCAAAACCATTAAACCCAATTACGTATGTTGTGAAACGTATTGCAATTTACAGACAGCTGTTGAGATTTGAGCAAAGTGGTGTAATTTGCAGCATGTAAGGAAGAATGAAAATAACCAGCGCGTTTGAGAGCTACCATGAAGTAGCTACCATTGAAAAGGTCTGAATGCGAAAAAGTATAGTATGTTACTGTTTTTATCAAATTTCGCTACTGGGCAGCCAACCTAATCAATATTAAATAAATTAAAAGTATCGCCGATGCTATTTTTATCGGCAATGCAATAAAGTGATACCGATATTCGATACTTTTAAGCAATTACAATTTGATATCGATACAAAAGTATCCAGCGATATTATCGCCGATACATGTATGTAGATACTGCCTGTCTCTAGAGATGGGATATGGTAAAATACCATGGAACTGGGATACTACCAGCAACATGAGCCACAAGTCATAGATAGAGAAAGAGATAGAGTGTGCATATCAGCTGCAGGACAAGTTAGAATAAAAGGAATGCTTGCGTTGTCACTCGCCCTGTTAATGTGTAGTCTATTCCTAATTTTAATAAATTGCAGAACGTTGGCTTTCAAAACTTCGCGAGTCGAAATCGATGTCGACATGAAGATGTTTCGAAACCAGAGTTATTCTGTCAACTCGCTGATCCGAAATTCTCCCACTGTGGCTGAAGGTAATGCAAAGAACTTTCAAGGATATATGATTTATTCTTCCAGCATCTTTACCTTGAACTTGTGGCGGTTGCTTGTTGACACCTTATCTGAGCATGACGTCAATTACGCAGTAGAGAGAATTAGGAAAAATAAGCTTCACAATCAAGAGCTTGAAGTACAAATCTTGTGTCGACTCCACTTTATAATAACTTTGAAAAAGCACTTTGCTAAGTTTCCAGCTTAGTTGTATGGTTTTAAAGAAATACACTGAGCCAGCATTATTGGTAACTTCGAAGTGATTTGAAACAACAATAATCTAAACGAGAAATGCCGCACCAATCAACAATCACCTCAGCGTGGTGATGCTTCCGACTCCGTCGGATTTGACCGAAATGGCTGATGGCCTCCCGAGGGTCCCAGATACCTACACCAAACATTGGTGGTGTAGATGAGCTCTCCCCTCACCAAACATTTTTTGTATCCTCTGAACGACCGCAGAGGAGCAGCTCGCACTCTTCCTAAAATTGGTAGTTTGTCTTTTTCCTCTGCTCTGCTGCATCTTTTCCTTCGTCTTTTTCTTATTCTTCTTTTTCTTCTGATGAGCGGCAACGTCCACCCATATCCTGGTTCTGTTTTCCCTGTTCTGTGCCCACTGGCTATGTCACCTGGAAGGGGAGGTCAATGCAATGTTGCGCCTGGTCTGAATAAGGTGTTCCTCCCTCTGCAACTCGGAGTTTAACTCCCTTTCCAGCTCTCACTCTTGGAGCTGCCCTCTTTGTTGCATCTCGGTTTCTGGAACTTCTCATTCCGCCAACACTTGCTATCTTCTACTGGGCCATCTAGCATGTATATCTCTACTGCAAACTCTCCTGACCCCCTCTGTCAATGCAGCTCTTGCCTTCACCCTCGCTACAATTCTCCTATCTTCCTTCTGCCCTGTCACTAATACCTCATTCTATCTCCCCTCCTCCATGTCTGGTTCTTTTTCTACGCTTCCTGCTTCGTCTTCCTCGCCTGGCCCGCTCAGGGTTCTCCAATGAAACAGATGAGATTACGGTGCCAGAAGTGCTAAATACTTTGTTTCGCTCTTTCCTCTCAATGTCATTTGTATTCAGAAGTACAACCTCAACTCTTCTTCATCTTTCAGGATCCGTGGATACTCTGCTCTACGATCTAATTGCACTCGCTTTCGGTCTGGCTCACTTTCACCTGCTTATTTTCATGCTAGCGGCGGCAACGTCATATTCGTCAGAGAGGGCTTATCCTCTTCTAAACTCTCATCTTCCTCTCTCTCTCTCTCTCTCTCTCTCTCTCTCTCCCTCTATCTCTCTCTCTCTCTCTCTCTCTCTCTGTACTTGACCTCTACGGTGTCTACGTGAGGGTGAACATTCGCCAAAAAAGCTCTCTTCTCTTTCTTCTTACCCATCTACGTTCCTTCTATTTGCTACTCTTCGACGGAGAGTAAAACCGACTCCTTTTCTCCTCTATTCTATCTTCCTTCAGCAATATCATTATTCTAGGGAATTTCAACTGTCATCACCCCCTTAGAAGCTCAAAAGGTACTTCAGACCCTCGCAGGAAGGAATTATTTGATTGGGTGATTTTTTTAAACCTCCTACTTCACAATGACCTTGACACCATACTCTTTCCGTTGTTCCTGCGGCAGTTGCTCCTCTCTTGACATGTTCTTCGTTTCTCCCTCTCTTTCGCTCTTCAACTCCTGGGAAGCGCTTTAGGTCTTGGGCTCCAAATACTTTTCAATTCTGCTTTCAGCCCTCTTTCTCCACTCTCCGCCCTAATGACAATCCTTCTTTTTACAACCATCAGAAAGCTCTTGCTCTTCATATCGATTTTCACTGTCTTTCTGCAGGAAAATATTCCTCTCTTTGTCTTTCCCCTGGGGCGGCTCCTTTTACTTCTTTGTACTTGATGCGGCCAAATCTCCCATTTGGTTTGGCCGCATCCAAAGCTAACCTCAAGCCTGGTGGTTTGCTGGAATGGAAGAAGCGGCAGGGAAATATTCAAGGGTTTTGCTTTTGCTCATAGAAGTGATGAAAAGCGATGGGCTTACATCTCAGCCTCTCGGCGTGACTCATTTGCGATCGCCAAGAGTAAGGCTTGGCACAAGACATGCTCATCCTTTTCTTCTAAATTTGATGCAAAATCAGTTTATTTTATTCTTCGTTCTCTTGCTGGTTGTTCTTCTTCTTTCTCTTCCCTTAACTTTCCCATATGCTCTTCTGCCAACTTCCTAAGATTTCACTTTTCAGTTTCTCAGATAAAGGCTTTGCGTAGCAGAACAGAAGCTTCTCGTCTGAGCTGCGATAAGCTTTTTTTTAGGGGTCTCATTACTCCTGCTCTCTTCTCATCTATAGCTATTTTTAGTGGTTTGCTGCCAATATTTTTTCTTTCCCTGTCACCGGCTCAGACAGAGTCGCTTATTGCTTGCTGAAGCACCTCTCTTGCTCCGCCATGGATCCTTTTCTTTACATTTTTAATCTCTCCTGGTCTCTGCATTCCTTCCCTTCCATCTGAAAGTCTTCATCTATTATTTCCATCCACAAAATGGGAAACCTCTCAATTCACTTGACTCCCCTATTTTCTCACCTCCCGCATCTCAGAACTGTTTGAATGCATCTTTTTATTCCGTATACTTTTTTCTCAAGTCTTTTTTATCAAGTCTAACTCCACTTTTCTATCTTTTTTCTCAACTCTAACTCCACTCCCTCTCCCTGCCTGGCCGGTTTCCGACCTGTCGGTCTACTCCTAATCAAATCCTTTATCTTTCTTTGTCCATTTCGAATGGGTTTCTCAAACACACGCCAGGCAGTTGGACAATCCTTACTTCTATCGACTTTTTTAAAGCTTTCGACTCTGTCTAGCATCTCACTCTCTTTCGCAAGCTTATTTCTTTTGGCCTCCCATCTTGCATTGTTCGGCCGACTCAATCATTCATTTCTGGAGGGCACGCTTGTGTGATTTTACAAAAGTCGCTTCTTTTAAGTCTGTCGAATTGACCCGCAAGAATCCGTTCTTGGACCTGTTTCATTTTCTCTCCATCAACAATCTCTCCGCGTCTCTACTTTTTCCCGTTTCCTTCCCACTTTAAGCTGACAACCGGGTGTCTTCCTCTCAATTCGAGAAAATGTGACGCCACCATCTTCTCGGTTGATTCCCACCAAGCTAATTTTTAGCCCCACTTTTCCTTCTTCAACTCCCCCTCCGCTTCAATCCTACTTCCATTTTTCTTGGGTTCACCTTTGATCGCTCTCTTTCCTTTCCCACACACTTATCTTCCCTGAATGCCAAGTTTCTCCCTCCTCTCAAGCTCTGTTATTGAATCTTTGCTTCCTCATGGAGCCTCTCCAAGAAATCCCTTGCTCTTCTGCACAAAGCTTTTCTTCCGCTCGTTTTCACTTATGCTTCACCCAAATGGTTTCCATTTCTGAGTGTTACTAAATTTACCAAGTTGGAACACCTTCAACAAACGGCCAGTCACGCCATCACAAGCGGTCTACGCTCCTCCTCAATCCCTCTTCTCCTGAGGTGTCCCTACCTCCCCTACCAGTCACCCTGAATGATTTCTCCCGGTCATGTAATGAGTGGACCCTTTGTCTTCCAATTTTCTTTTTATTTCAGGTCTGGTCATTCCTAGAGTGAAACCAAGGCTCTCCAGGTCCTTTTGAAGAGCCTTGACGTCCTTTTATTAGTTCTCACTTTCTCCATTTTTCCCTAGGAGGGCTTTTTGCGCTTGCTTTCTTCTTCTATTTGAAAACCACCTTTCTTCCGCATGGAGCGCTCACTTCCTTTATTCCATGCTCCCGCTCGGACACTCTTCTCTCCCCCTCACCTTAACTCTCTCCCATTTCAAGACATTGTGATTTGAACTGAAGGATCTGTTCCTTTTCCTCTAGGCAAAGAAAGCTTGTGCGTTCTTGACAGCTGCTCGCTTTTCAGCGCTGAGGCCGCCTTTTGTATTCTGCCGCCCACTTTTTTAGGCTTTTCCGCGAATGCCTGCACCATTCTGCAACCTCTCCACTGGTGTTGGCAACACTAACAAATCTGTCATTTCTCTTTCTTTTCTCCCTATCAGACTTTCCTTCTATCTCAAATTATCTGGCACATCTGGTAGAAACTATCATTTTCCTCCTTTTCTATCAGACTGCAGTGGTTCCCAGTCAGTCATATCTTCTAGGAAATGACAAGGCCGTTGAGTTGGACACATGAGTTGCCCTGTTCTAGCCATTTACAGTACTGTGTAATCTTTCTTCTTTTGCATTTTGTATCCACTCATCTCTTCTCTTGGACTGGAAGCGTACTGTCTCATCAAAGTTTTTCCACACACAGTTTCTACTGTAGAACTGGTGCTACCTTCTCACGCTTCTTGTGTCCTTTCTCGTCTATACTGCAATGGACACAGGCGTCTGTTAAACTCGTATCTCTCTGGAACTGGTGGAGTTGAGAATACTTTATGCAGCGCCTGCGTCCTACGACCCAACACACTCTCACCTTATTCTGTTCTGTCCAGCTACGGACTCTTTACGCTGCTCGCTCTTCGGTAACTCATTTTGTATTTACGACTTCTGGTCCAGGCCCTGGCGAGTTTTTTGGTTTTTGAAGCTCCATTGTCTCCCACCATGCCCTCATTTCTTGGAGGAGGTCGGGTAACAACAACAGAGGACCATGTGTATATTTTTATTCTCCGGTCACGGAAGAATCATTTTGTCAATTGCACACTAAACGTTGTTGTCTGAATACAACAAATCAGACCGACGTTGGGGCCACCAATAGGTCTTCTGCCTGGGCATTGCATTTGTACCACCAGCGGTGCAACCGAGCTGAAAAATTGCCTCAAAAATCCTTTTACTAGTGAGCAAAAACGTAACCATGGTGAAGTTTGAACTCACGTCATTGCTGTCATCAACAGCGCTTTAACCTACTCACCATGTTGCCGACAAACCGTAAAGGTTTATTGGTGACTGGGAGATATTTATATGAATACATGAGCCCCATAGTGCAAACATCACAAAACGAACTTGCAGCACACAACTCGATTGCAAGTAATTTTGTTTACTTGTGCAAATTACTTTTATCTGTTCACTCATATAACGCTTAGGTGAGATTCTTTATGTTCTTGTTGACTTGAAATCCATCTCACTCACGAACTCTGAACACCAGGTGTTGGTCTTAGAATCATGCTTTGCCACTGACACTTTCGATGAAACAAAATCAATATACAAATTTATCGAAAACGGGTAAGCATTGAAAATATATTCACTCAAACTGCTCTGAGGCAAACAATTTTTTAATCCTTTTGTTTGGAAAGAAGGATGTATAAATTCATACCGCGTCCACAATAAATTCACAGCGAAAATTAAAACAGCAGATGAAAAAGTAACAACAGCAAAGCAGTATAGCGTGGCAGCTGCGCAAAAAATAGCAGACCATTTTGAGCTATTCATCATTTTAAATCTCTGACTGCTCGCCCCACAACCGCCAAGGCGACTGCCACTGGTGGTTACCTTTTACAAGATGCTGGGTGAGCAGCTTCACTCTAACGCGGTAAAGCGTGAAAATTCGAAAATCTACATCCTCGCACAAGGAGCAAGTGATAGAACTTAAGTTTTTCTGATCTTTTTTTGATCACACCTCCATGCTACTCTTTTTCTAGTAATGCTTGTGGGTAAAGAAAAACCATGTTCACGCTTATTTTAAGATAACTTGAAAATCTTGTGCACCGCCTCAACCAATGGCATACTGATTGAAAACTGTATTTGAGGGCGGTTGAAATCATATAACATATTTTTCCGAGGCAGATGTTTATATGTCAGAATTTTCGAAAACTTGTGGTTGTTGACATCCTCCTTCCCATTTATTTGTAATTGCAATTTAGGTCGCAAACAGCATTGAGTAAAAGAATAAAAGCAAGTCCATCCATACGCGAAAGCGCTTTTCCTAGAAATCAGACGTTTTACCTCTTTGTCTGATTTGGTTTTATAGTTGTTCAAAGAATCCTGCGTTTACTTCTGTTTTGGAAAACGGGATTTCCTCTCAAGGCAAGTGGGCTTTCCGTGTGTTTGAATGGACAGCTGTCTCAAGGACGAACGACATCAACATTGTTTGCAAGTAAGCTGATGATCAGTCATTCCTACAGAACGGTAGACAAATATATAATAAAAAAAATTTCAAAAAGAAGGGGGGTCGTTTCGGGTGGAGGTCGGAGGCGCCATCCTTATGAGAACAGGAAGATGAAAATGTGGAAGCTTCTTTTCCCTCAAGGCTATGCTTTCATCTAAAACGACGGTGAACGTCGGAATACAAAAAAAGACTCAAAGTTCTGTGAATGATGCAATCAACATCTATCCATGGTTTAGTCTCCCTCCCCCACCCCCCCACTCTTACAAATAACCTAGTGAAGAATAAAAAGTTTTGGTTTAAAGTTTCCCTACTACCTCTTTTGCCTACTATTTCAAATAATCGCCATATAGCATTTAACAACCAAGCGCTAAATAAATACCAAGCAGCTGCATTTGTAATAAATTACTAAACAATTGTACCACAAGACTCTATAATTTGCTACTGTTCTATTACGCAGTACTTTATTTTAGGGTTTTTGTATGTGATATCAAATTTGAAGAGTGCCTGCCTTCTTGCGACAAAACAACTGTTGCTGATTCATCACTGCGTATCGCTAAAAAGTTAAAACAATTTATTAACACAAGTAGTGTTGTGGATGAGACAAAAATATCCAATCCGCCAACCAAAGCAAACTTCACGAAGCGAAGAAAAAGAACAATTGGTGATGATGTGGACACCGACTCAAATACGGTAATTTAACAGCATCTTTTTTGTTGTCATGGGTTCTAATGAAATACAGGGGCTTTGAGCGCGTATGATGGAATTATTTGGGGTTACAGGTGTGCTGCGGAATTAGTTAGCCTGGACGTAATTTTCTGTTGAAAGAATCCCATCAAAAACTAAAAATACTTTTCACATTTCTCTTGCCTGACATTCTGCAATAGAGTGGAAGACGAAGAACAATGCTTGTCGTGTTGTGCTGGTGGGAAAAGCGCTTTACGGCAATTTCCTCTGACCGGTTGCACTGCTTGTGGTAAATATGCACTGCACCAGTTAAAATGGTAACTCGGAAGCAGATTTGAGCGCAACGATGTTCTTGAATGGCGGAGAAAAGTTTTTCTTGTGACTGGAATATAAAAATACAGCATATTTTAAGACTCATTCAAGGCTTGTGATTGCTAGACTGGGTATATTATTCAGGACAAACCGGTAACATGTGTTTAGTATATTTGCAAGTCTCTAGTGTATTTTACAGGTTTACAACAAGCTATTCTAGCCGCGCGTTGGCGTAGTGGTTAGAGCGTCCGCTTTGCGGTCGGTAGACGTGGGGTCATATCAAAAGACTTTAAAAAATGGTGTACACAGCTTCCCTGCTTGGCCCTCAGCAAATAGGGATAGTGTGGAGAACAAACCGGCAAATTCGCTTGTTTTGTCCTTGGGCAAGACACTTAACGAGACGTCTCCGTCTTTATGTGGAAGACAGGTGGCCAGGCCTGGAGAGGGATGGGCTCTGCCAGGCGTCTTAACCCAAGATTCGCTGCATGATGAACACAACCAGAACAAATTGGACTGATTATAGGTCATCTGCAGCACCCCGACGGCAAACGCCACGGGACAAAAACGAAACAAAACAAACATTCTAGCAGATCATTAGCGTACAAGAAACAGGCAGTTATCCCGATATATTTCAATCATTGATAACTATTAGGATTACTTTAGAGGAGTGCAACACAAGTAGTATATGATGGCTTATTTGGCGTCAATTGCGAGGGTGCTGCCGCAGAGCTAACGGCGGTGCTAGCGAGTTAACATAAGAGAGCTAACCTAAGTCTTGTGTCATGAGAGTTAACCATAATGCAAAGGAGTGAGTTCTATGCAAAGGAGCCAACCCTATAGGTCTGAGGGAGCTAACCGTAGTTCTAATCCTATTCAAGAGAGCTAACCATAGATCTGAGGGACCTAGCCTAGATCTGAGGGAGCTAACCCTTGGTCTGAGAGAGCTAACACGAATCCTATGCAAGGGAGCTAACCCTAGATCTGAGGGAGCTAACCATAGTTCTGAGGGAGCTAGCCTAGATCTGAGGGAGCTAGCCCTGGTCTGAGGGAGCTAACACGAATCCTATGCAAGGGAGCTAACCCTAGTTCTAATGCTACGTACGGGAGCTAACACTAATCTGAGGGACCTAGCCTAGATCTGAGGGAGCTAACCCTAGGTCTGAGAGAGCTAACACAAATCCTATGCCAGCGTGCTAACCCTAGATCTGAGGGAGCTAGCCTAGATCAGAGGGAGCTTTGGTGAAAGTTAGAAAAAATGAGCATATCAACAAAGTTTGAGACAACTTCAATCAGAAAGTTTTTATTTTAGCTACAAATTGGATTTACACTTTTTGGAAAATTAAAGAAGTAGGTTAGTATTTTTTAATATTTCAAAGTTTTAGACAAAATGGTAGCTTTAAAAAAACAAAAAAGTAGCAGATATTTTAGTTATTTGAGCAGTCTAAGCTTTAGTTAAATTTCAAAATTTAGACAAGTTTGTCTCACGTCCATTGGCAGTAACACCATTTGGTGTACGATCCTAGTCCAGTTCTATGCAAGAAAATTTTTTTAGTATTAGGCGAAAAAAAGAAAAAAGACAGACCAATGAAATTTGTTCTATTTTAAGCCAATACAGGAATTTTTTGTCAGCGACATGGATGGAGACTTAAGTTTACCTTTTGTCAAACAATAATTGTGCACAGATCGTTAGAGACTACTTCAATAAGTTTTTAAAACTTTGTGTGAAATAATTCACTGAGCATTGAATTTGCAATCCTAAATAAGTTTTATATGGCACTAGAAGAAAAAAATTGCAAAACTATCATTAATTTTGAAGGTTTTGTTTAATTTTACTTTTCTCATTCTACGTAACACACCTGCATCAAAACAAAGGATCTCTAAAAGGGTAATTTTTTAAAGAATAATCTGTCTGAAGCTGAGAGGTTATAAACTTAAAGCGCGTAAGACATCATCAAGTGACCGATGAGCACGCAGTTGATCGTGTTAATTTGAATTTTTTTCTGAAAAGAACGATGTACACAGTGAGCCGACGAAGGAAATGCCCAGAACACTTGTGGCATGCTCATGCCCTTCACTACTGTGGTTTATACACAAAACAATTGCCGCTGATTACCAAAAGTAACCTAAAACTTTGTTTTGAAAAAAAGTATATGTGAATTAGACGTCTTTTTCAGATGAAATAGCTTTAAGGACTAGAACTGTCATTTCTAAAAATATTGATTGTTACGATAACTAGATTATCATTGCTATAGTTTAAGTTAGACTAAGAAATACAACGTAACACTTTAATTCTAAACGTTTCAAAGCTTAAGATGACTAGTGAAAATCAAACCATATTTTACAGCTTATAAAAACTAGACAATATCATAGAGCAGAGCACACATCCCTTGACACCAAAAAAAATCTTGCTTCTCTCGCTTTACCACCGATTTTTCTCTGTACATAGTGGTTATGCATCTTATTCGTTTTAGTCGCTTTTTTAAAAACCTTAACATTTAGAACTCATACACTTCGACTTTCATCACACATTTTTGAGTTATCAGTGCTGCTTCTAATCCAAACATTACAACCGAACCACAGATTTGAAGACTCTAACCGATTTAGACTCTGTTTCAGCCGATATTTTTTATCACGTATTTCTGCAGTAATCTTTTTCCCCACCCACACCATCCTGCTTAAATCTTCTTCTAAATCTCACTTCCACAATTATCAATCTCTTGAATAATTGATTCCAAATAGTTCAATTTATTCGCTTTTCTAAATTTTATGTCACGTAATTTTATTGTCGTTCTGTAGTCATGTTTATCAACACAGAGGTATGACATCTTGTTGCTACAAAAACTCATTAGATGCAGATTGTTAGAAATTATTTAGGTCAAGATTTCCCAAAACTCGTCTAAACCTAGCACCCATTTTGTATATAAAATTACCAAATCACAACTTTCAAGTGTTCTTACTATACTCTAAATTTACAGCTGTTATCAGTTTTATTAGTGAGAAAACACGAGGTTATAGTTTATCAAATATTTCTTATTTTATTGACTTTTTTGCATCTAAAATCAATAACTAAGAACCAAATACACAGCTTTTTTCAGAGCATTTGTTATCAGTCACAAATAGAATGTGTCATTTTTATCAATTCTTGCAAAGCTTCGACTTTAACCAAACACCCAGTTTTTTACTCTTGATTAATGTTACTAAAAACACCACAATAAAAAAGAGTCATACTCGGCATACTTGCAAAACTTTACAGTTGTTTAAACTTACGCATAGGCAATAGGGATTCAATAACTAAATTCTCACAGTCTGGCTTGTTATAGAATCCATTACTTCATGATTCAAGGATTGTACAAAAGGGATGCATTAATTGCATCCGGCAAACAACTACGTAATCGATGCGCACTAACTTCATATAGAGGAAGCCAAATACTATCATAAGCAGGCAAGGATTACATCCAAGTAAACTCTTTAAAATATTCTACAATCTAACAAAACCCAATCTCATCTACACCGTATTAGAGTTACGGTTAGAACTAGAATTGGCTCCTCACTGCTGTGTTAGCTTCCTCATATCTATGGTTAGCTCTCCTACATTGAACTTTGGTTGGGGTTGGCTCCCTCACATAAAATTAATGTCCTCAGATCTAGGGATAGCTCCCTCACATAATATTAGTGATAGCTCCCTTACCTAGGATTAGAACTAGGGATATCTCCCTCACATAAGAGCAGCTCTCTCGTATAGGATTAGAACTAGGGTTGCCTCCCTCAAATCATTGTTACCTCCCATGCGTAGACCTAGGGTTGGCTCCTTCACAAAAAGTTTGCTCCCTTGCATTAGGGTTAGCTTCCTCAGACCTAGGCTAGCTTCCTCAGATTAGTGTTAGCTCCCGTACGTAGCATTAGAACTAGGGTTAGCTCCCTTGCATTAGATTTGCGTTAGCTTCCTTGAATAGGATTAGAACTACGGTTAGCTCCATCAGACCTACAGGGTTGGCTCCTTTACATAGGACTCACTCCTTTGCATTATGGTTAACTCACATTGAATAAGACCTAGGGTTAGCTCCCTAAGGTAAACTCGCCAGCACCGTCGTTAGACCTGTCACACCACCCTCGCAATTGACGCCAAATAAGCCATCATGTGCCATTAACGCCTACTTCTATAGTTACTACTTAGAGTGGAGAACTTTAGAAAAAGCCGAGATGCGTCTGGGAGGCCAGCTGCAAATGTGAGAGCCGGAAAGGGAGTTAAACTCCGAGTAGTAGAAGGAGGAACACCTTATTTAGAGCAGGTGCAGCATTGCACGGACTTCCTCTTCCAGATGAAATTTCCGGCGGGCACAGAACAGGAAAAACAGAACCAGGATTTGGAAAAGCGTTGCTGCTCTTCAGAAGAAACAGAAGGGAGGAAGAAGGAGGCAGCAGAGCGGAAGAAGAAAAAGACAGGCGACCAATTTTAGAGAGAGCGCGTGATACCTTTCTGCGGTCGTTCAGAGGGTAGCACTGTAAAAAATGCTTGGTGTGGGGAGAGCCCGGGGTGCCTGTAACCCTTGGGAGGCCAACTAACATTTTGGTCAAACTCAAAGAAGTCTGTCACCGCACTATCACATCAAGGTGGCTGTTGATTGGTGCAGCACCCAAGGCTTTGTATTATTTATTGATAATTTAATTGCAACATGAAGTAGATGAAACTCACGGGATAAAACCTTGACCTCCGTAAAATAATTTTGTATCCAATGGTGTATTTAGGTAGGGAAAAAGGGCGATGCCCCCACAAACGGTATGATAGTCGCAGAAGCTGTTAAAAGAAAAAAGGTCTTCATATCTATTTGGAGACCAAAAGAAATAATATTTTTGATTTCAAAAATTTATATCCGTAAAACAGAAGACATTCATCTTTACAAAATGTTTCGCCTTCACCAAATTTAGTTTTTAAATACGCCAGTGTGTTTGTATTATCTTTAATTTGGATTGCTCATTCGCAAGTCAGTGGTTCATCTTGACGTGTGAACTTAATCTAGATGTGTTATAGTTCTTAGCGCTTGCTTTGTGCAGAAAAATCCAAAGAACAATCCGCTTAATGCCAATCAAAATAAATATAATCGTCGTTTGATGGTATCAAAACGAATTCAGACTGGCCATGCAACGCTAGGTAAGTGCAGCTCAAGCAACAGGCTGTGTTCATCGTAATAGGATAATGTGCAACAGGTTTTCTGAAAAATGTCTGTTTTTTTGATATTTAAATATTTATCGTAGATAGAAAAAATGTATTTTTTGTGGTTTTTAAATGGGATGAGGAACAACCCCAACTACAGCATGCTGCAATAAAGAAAGAGGTTTGCCACACTTCCAGATTTTATTGTTAGCCTTTAGCGAAAGCTATAATTATCATACTTACTTTGGACTATATTCTTTAATTTTTTTCTGTCCATACAAAGCATATTGTTATCTGAGGTACAATTTTTGTTTTTGACAGGTTGTTTTTGTCACTCAACAGATTGTTTTTGTTTTTACAGACGACAGCTTGAAACGAGGCTTCATGTCCAAGTTTGATCGGGTAATCAACAGACGCCGTATGTCCACCTCAACTGACCATCTAAAGAGCGTAGTTTGCGGGTGGCCGGTCTTGATCTTAGTTGCTGTTGGCAGCATTGTTGCCTACATTGTAATTAATCTTGCTGTTAAAAAGCTGCTTTTGTCAAAATGTGGATATTACTCATGTATTAGAAGTTAATGAGAATGTTTTTGCCTTCACCCGACGCCTGACTTTATATCGAGGGTTGAAAACCAGAGAGGTATATGTTTAAAAATACCAAATTTGAGTTGTCGTACTCATTGACATTTGAATCATGTAATCTTTGTACAGAAACAAGCTTATGTCTATAACTTCAGTCAAAGCATTTCAATTCAGAAAAGCCAGAAAGGTATATGCTGTATCCAAATTTATACTGGTTCACAATAGAAAGTGAAAAAATGAAACAATTTTTTAAACTCATTTTTCTTGAAATACCATTTTTGAACATAAACCTTTCTGGTTTTTAACTCTCCACATTATGTGACTAGAATGTAGTAGTCTACTCATAAATCTAACAGAAATTGCTCCTGATAATAGGCAAAATTATGATTTTAGAAGTTTAACTAGTAATTATAGTGGGGTTACTGTACAGATCTGTAGAACATGTAATGGTGGGCAGATGGCCTAAACTCTACCAGAAGATGGTTTCCTTTCTTTGTTTTAGTGCATTTATAATAGAGTTAATAAACATTTTTAGTAAAAAGTTACGTCATAGTGTCTAAATTAAGCAGTGCTTTGTCTTCGCCGTATGAGCTATTTGTTGTGAGCATTGTGCAGGAAGATGTATGAACAGGTTACACTGCATTAGCGCTCACGCTCGGTTTGCAAGTCTTCAGTTAGACTGGGGCCACCACGACGGGTGGACTGCTTGGCCCCACCACCTGTCTGTCACATAAAGATGGAGGCATCCCTTTAAGTGTCTTGGCCAAGGACACAACAAGCTAGCTTGCCGGCATGTTCTCCACACCATCCCTATGTGCTGAGCGCCAAGCAGGAAAGCTGTGAATACCATTTTTTAATGTCTTTTCGCATGACTCGACTTGGAAAGTGAACCCCAGGTCTACCAACCGCGAAGCGGACGCTCTAACCACTACGCCATTGCGCCGGTTAAAAAATTGTACTCTCCATGTTTATCCTCCATTCATGAGAAAGCAAATTGTATCACTGTATTTTGGATGGGATACCATACACTTTAAAAAATTACGAATGATAGTTTGTGTTATGATTCTTTCTTTTTGAATACTTCCAGTTTTGATTAATAGACCAAACATCATCACCGTTACATGTACAGGAACTATGGCTTATATTTACTAAACATTTCGTTGTTGCTCTCATAAATGTTTGTACGGTGAAGCTGGGGCAGCTGCATTGATTAATACGTTTTAAATTGGCACAGGTGACAATATGCCCTGCCGGGGTTAAATCGGATCCATACTTAGCAGAAACATGTTTTCTATTTGGCTTCATAATAGCTTTATAGAGCTACCGGAATCAAACCTGAAAATTTAGGAAAAGCAAGAACTCATTCAACTTCTATGTGCATACCTAAGCAAGAAAAAACAAATATAAATCACAATGCTCAGGGTCAGGAAAAACTCAGGGACTTGAGAAAGTTTGAGAGGAAATCAAAATTAGCAATGTCACTGTGTTAAATCGCACCACAAGAAAAATATCATTGAGATTTGCTTTATAATAGCTTTATAGAGCTACCGGGATCAAACCATACATTTGGGGAAAACAAGGACTCTTTGAACTCCCCAGGGCACGTCAAGCAGGGAGAAAAGAACATGCTACATAATGCGTAGCCATCGAGGACTTGAGAAAGTTTTAAGGAGAAATCAAAAGAAAACAACGTCACTGTGTCAAATCGCACCACACGAAAGACATTTTTGATATTTTGATTGTAAATAGCTTAATATCAGAAATGTGTTCCCTACTGCCAAACTACGGGAAACGCAAGGCTCCCTTGGGTTCGTGTCAGCAATAAACAGAACACACAGACCTAAGGCATAGCCAGGATCTTGAAATGAGATATTCTATTAGGAAAACAAGCACAAAAAGTCGTGAAAATTTTATATGCAGAAAAACACATAAACATTTGGTATCTGTTCATAAAAGAGCCTGATAGATGAAACCGGCTTTGCCGGTTGAACCGACACTCTCAATCCCGACGTTACTGACGGGGGCTCTTCGGGTGACGTCGTTGTACACACTACAAAGCAAGGATGTTTTTTTATGCTGATATGCTTCCAGTTTAGGTATTTATGCCTATACTCTATAGCGTTGTAATAAAATCCCAAGATTAAGAAAAAATCAACATTAAATCATAACCATAACAATTTGTACAATTGAATATAGAGAGAACAATAGCCGCTTTCGTCGCTATGCCGGAAACAAGACCAATAGCGCAGCCAAATTAGAAACTTAATACCACAAATGTAAATAAGAATACAGCAACACATCAAAAAATAGGCCTACCATTAAATAGTTTGTTTCTGTAAATGTAAAAGCAACCACCATTTTGCCGCTACAATCAGTTTTGATTATGTTTCAATCCCTTCTCACTCACAAGTACTAACAATAATAATTTGTGGCAAGATTCTTTGTTAGGATTGCCAGTCATGATCAAGAGAATATGATGATCACAATTTCGTGTACAAGAATTGTGAAAGTGCATAAAACTCATTAACTTTTCGTTATTGCTCTCACAAGAGCTCGATGAATGAAGCCGGCTTGGTCGGTTGAACCGAAGTACTAAACCCCGACATTACTGATGGAGGGCCCTTGCCGGGCGACGCCGGTAAATCCGGCTAGTTCTTCTATATATCACTACTGCTAAACCTTCAATGAGTGCAATGAAGCAAAAAGAAATGCTGGAACAATGAAGTCTGCACTACACGGATTTTGATTATTTGTGGTATATTTTTAACCTCCGATCACGTAAAACGTTTGCGGTTATGCATGAAATATTTTCTGTTAGGTCCTGCTTCTGAGTTACCAGTCCCGCTGGTGCTGTGCATTTCCATCACAAGTTCTGCGACCGAGCAGGAAAGTTACCTCTAAGTGTGTTTTCCAAATGCAACATCAACGCAGCCATCTTCTGGTTCAAACTCAAGATCATTGCCATCGTAAACAGCGCTCCAATCCACTCGACCACGTTCCCGGATAATTTTACATAAATTTTGCGTCGCACACTGATGAGAAAACACAGTAAAAACAATATTTTTAATCCGTATGTTTGGAATTTGCCCCGAATAACTAAAGTAAATTTATGAAACAAGATTTCTTGGTTAATATGCCGTAGAAAACCTTCATTTTTACATCCCATTGTGAGAGTCAATAGGTTTTAGGTGAAATTACGGTACTCAGCCAAATCTTTAAAAAAATGTGCAAAGCGCTGCGATTTCTTTCATGTCGACTTCCAAAATATAAAGTGAAACTGTTTTACTTTGAGTCTATAGAGGATTATTCTTTCAGTTTAGGCATCAAATATACCCATGCATAAAACAATCAAATAAGAAATTAATAAATTAACACCAATCAAAAAAACCGAAGCAAAAACAAACGGAGGACACTCAAGCAGATACAATGCAACTTTATAGGTAGTGCTACTGCTAGACAAGGAGCAATGATCTTCCCAAAGGAATTCTAACAGGCTGGTTTAAGATATCAGCAGTTTGCTTCTCACCGAGCCCGCTTGGCCTTCCACAAAACCACTACGAATGGTATTTTCGGTAATTTATGAATGTAGCTCTAAATTGGTGAGATACATAGCAGCCTCATCATATTAAACATTTTTGTTTAAATTTTTAGTCTTTTCGGCACATCATATGGGCCCTCTTTAGAAAATGCAAATGCACCACCTAATCTCGAAATTAAATTCGCTAATGAATATGTACACACAAAATTACTTGTTGCACCCTAAAGTACATAAATATGGCAATAGAACGAGTATCACGTAAAACGTAAGTACAAAGCAAATGCACAGACAACAAACCAGCAATGAATTAAACACATTAAGTAGAAAGAAAACTACCATTAGCATACAATTGTGTGTTCAACTTTGGTTTAAGTTTTTGAATCAGTAGTACCTCTTGAATTTTAGCTTCATAATCACTATTGCATTGTTGAAGTATATTAAAAGAACCAACGATGAGTAGTATATAACATAATAACATAATACTGCTACCACTAGATGAGTGGTAGCAGTATTATGTTGTGATATAGCGATTTTATTAGTTGTTGAATGTAAATGCTCCTCTGCTCTTGCGATTAGGTGGCGAGAAGTTGCGCCAATGCATGACATGTCTGTGTTGCATAAATTCACTTTTGTGCGATGTAACGAATAACACAAAATGATCCAACGCAGTATCCAACAGTACTCCTCTCAATTGCTGATAAGCGTTGCAAGCAAGCTCCCAGCACAGCCAGGGCCGGATTAAGCAATGGGCAAACTGGGCAATTGCCCCGGGCCCCGCGCTTTTTAGCGGTATTAACTATTGAATTGAATTGAATTGAATTGAAACAAATTTATAGGCTTATAACCTACATTAAAAGCAAACTTGAACTGAAGAATCTAAATATCTACATACCGGTACAGTTATTACTTGTACGAAAAAAAATTAAAAATAGACTTTCAATGACAAAGTAACTGTGACGTCACAGTAGAGACTGGTATAATCAGTGGTGTATTGCTAAATAATAAAGTAGGTGGACGATCGGAACTGATTTCAAACCCTATGGTCTGAGAGACATGCGCAATGGCACACTTCGCTACAGCGCAAGGCGGGAAGCATAGACAACATATAATTGAACTGTTCGCAATAAAGGGTATACCAATTAAAACAAATTTATTTTAAAAAAAGTGTTTTTGAAAACATGTTTTAGAAACAATAAAATAAAAAAAAATTAAATATTAATAAAATGTGCCTTCAGTCAAGCGTTTTCTAAAAAAAGTAAGTGGACGGCGATCCCCGTGATCCCCCTTCAATACATTCCTGGGTATAATAGCATTTAAATTAATGGCTGCGAACGACTGTCAAATGTTAGAGCAGTTATAAGAAATCTTAGACGCCACTACAGCCCTCAAGGAAAACTTTGTTGAGTTGAGACAACTGTTACGAGATTTTACGTTGGATGACAATGAAACAAATGAAACCAAACCAGATTCATCGTATTTGAAAAAGAATATGGATGCCTTAGAAACAGCCATATTATGTGTTTTGTGGCACAAAATCCTTCAAAGGTTTCACAGTTCAAGCAAAAGTCTACAGCGTGCTGACATGTCTTTTGGAAGTTGCGTAGCACTTTACAATGGAATCGAGAGTTTTTGCCAGCATTTATGGGATGAATTTGATACAATTGAAAAGGATGGTTTGAAACTCACACCCGGTATACAGAAAACCTATGTGTCTCCAAACAAACGAAACTGAAAAATGAAGAAGACTTTTGATTATGAAGGAGAGGACACTGGATGCACTAAAGCTTTGAAAGATGCTCGAGATTGGAACTTACCTTCCAATCGTTGATACCTTAATTGCAGAAGTAAGAAGACGAAAATCTGTGTACTGCACATTGCAACAGAATTTTAATTTTTTGCTGAATCTGAACACTTGGGCTATCAGTGATATAAAAAACGCAGCAAGTAAGTTGTTAAAAGTATATGCAAGCAATTTGGATAGCGACTTTTTTTCAGAAGTTGTGCACTTCGCTTTTCATTTTCGTTCATCTCCTGATCTTGGTTCGAAGACAAATACTGCGCAAGCGCAGCTGTCATATTTGAAAAAGAACTGCTTAATTGAAACTTTTCCAAATGTGGCTGTTATTCTTCGTATATATCTGGCCTTGCCTGTTGCAAATACGGAAGGTGAGCGTTCTTTTTCAGCATTGAAAAGAGTGAAAAACTATTTGCGCTCATCTCAGATGCAGAATCACGTCTGTGATTTCTGTATTGTGGCCATCGAAAAGAGTTTCACAAAATCTATGAGCTTTGAGGATATTATTGATAAATTTGCAGCAGCGAAATGCCGCAAACACCAGTTGCCTTAGCTTTTTCTGTGTTGCACCCTCTGTGTTGTTCATTATATTTTCTGTGTTGTTTATATTTGCCCTGTTAATGAAACAGTGCTAAAATCTTATTCTGTATTTAACCTTTTAAAATAAATTTCAAAGTAAATTTTAAACAAAATTAATAAAATTTACTTTTCTTAATAAATCAAAATAACAAATTAAACTCAACCTCTTTGATCTAAATAAATAATATTCAAAATAAAAATTTGTTTTTTAGTTTGAATTTCTATCAAACAAAAACACAAATAACGCAAAAAAATCAATTTTTAGTTTAAAATAAATACTGTACAGTTTAATTAACCCATTTATACTTCACTCATTTTAAATACCAAGGATTACGTCAGGGATACCTTATTCCCGGAAGGTAAGAGCTTATTATGTCTTCTATTATTAAGATCTACTAAATCAGTGGCTCCCAAACTTTTTCGAGCGCGACCAAAATCTAAGTTAGTTGTTTTCGCGTTCCATAATTTAGGCCCCCCGCACTCTTATCTGCCCCGGGCCCCGCGATCTCTTAATCCTCCCCTGAGCACAGTACATTTTAAATATAGCGCCTTAGCCTACTCTTATGAAATAAACGTTGTGCAGTATGTGCTCGGTATTTATCTTTCCAACGGCTCAGCCAATCATCCCCTCTTCCTTCGTTTTAAAACAAGTTTGGATGTGGCTTCTTTTCCAGGTGGCGTAAAAGAGAAAAAGGATAAGCGCAATGGTGTTTGGCAATTATATGCTTTCGAGGTACAAAAATCACCTCATCCCAAAAGTTATGAGAAAAAGAAAGGTACCGAGTATTTGCAGTGACGCACAGAGAATTTCTAAAATGGAGAAGGCGTCAGACCTGCAGCTTGGTGGGGGTTGAGGAAATAAACTTTTGTTGAGAGTCCTTTCGTCCCTTGAAGTTTGAAGTTATGAGCTGCTTTTGTTTTGTTGGGGAGCTGATCTTTTTGCTTTGTTATCCAGGACCAAAGGCAGTACCCCTAAATGCGCTAATGACGATTATATCTTATTTTTGAAAACATCAACTTGATTCTCTGGCAGTAACTTTGCATAGTATATCAAGCATTCACAATCGTCACAATCGCTTGCCGGTATGATCTCACAATGTTGCGTACATTTTATTAAATTATGGTTTGTATTTTGGATAAAAAATGAAGTTTTTTTGAAAAAATGATGATTGTTAACTGAGTAGAATCAAGAATATTGAGAAAACCATCAAAAATTTAAGTATTTTGGTAAACTAGGCTTAGAGTAGCTTGAAACAACTTATTGTTTTTTGATCTAAGGTAAACTTTTGATCTGGCAATCGAGAAAAGTTTCGAGATAATGGAGTTAAAAAGATTTACCAATATGAGTTTTAATTCTACTATTTTGATCGAGGCAGTGTGAAAAATATAACTTTTCTTGTGTATCAAAAACACAAAAAAATCTACTAAAACATGGGACACCAAAGTTTTCCAATGGAGGACCACATTGCTGAATTTTTAAACTTCGGGACCAAGACTCTTGATTATTTATTCTAATTTGCGGTAAAGATAGGTTGTTTCAGCTCTTCGAAATTGTAGTAATCTCAAAAAAAAGGATCAACATTCCAATTTAGAATAAAGCAGGTTAATTCAACCTTTCGGCGTGGCGAAAAATATTCTCACGCTACTCGATCGAGCGCATGCTTACTGCTAAAACATTATATTTGTTTTATAATCATGAAGAGAGCTCGGCAAGTGGTATTTTGAAGGCCACTGCTTTAAAATATCAAAGTCAAGGTACAGCATCCCTTCTTTTTTCTTGGGGTAAAAGCACAGTATGAGTTGGTAGTTCAGATTTATACCGCTAGCCTACTCAATCAAAATCAGCTTAGGGAAAGTCGTTGTCATGGATTTATAAAGTAAGGCAAAGCGCAAAGTGTTGTCACGGGGTGTGCTGTCACAGCCAATTTATTCTGTCTAATGAAGACCTTATCATGTTGAACTTTACGATATAAACAACTTTCGTAGCCATTGGCAAATTAAGTTAGTAAGGTTGGTGTAGTACAATGCAATTTTTATGAAATTACAATAAATCCTGTTGATTTTCAGGTCGAAAAGTAGTGTAGATGATTATTTTTCAAAAAATTCAAACTTGAAAGTGGCGAAAGTCAATGCAGTTAGGCGATCAGTGCAGATCTCTTTTTTCAGAGAATCATTAAGATTCTTTGCTCAAAATAAAAAAAGATTTAAAACAGCCAGTGGATTTAACTCACGTGTACGTAAAAACAATGTGAATAGGGACATACAAATGCAAAACAAACAGCAGCCTTCATACTAACGACCTAAAGTTCTACAGCGCTAGTTGCCAGCTAGTAAGTTTCAGGTGATCTTCTATTTAAGAGGATCTACCTTCAGCATCACACTAAGATAAATAAAAAAATGCTTGAAAGCAATCACCAACATCATGCTGTACATTGTTGTGTTGTACAATATGATGTTGGTGATGGTTTTTAAGCATTTTTGCTGACGACCAAAAAAATTCTGCTTTTCAAAAGGTATTAAGAAGACATAGCTTGAAATAAACGAAGAATTTAGCATCAGTTCATTGTCGTTCTCCCTGGTAATGTGTGACTGCTTACCAAAATGAACCAGTAACTTTGGTTATCCCTTACGGTAAAAATTCTTCCAATACATATTGAGGATAACTTGATCGTGTACGCCAAAAATTTGCCAAAAATAATTCATAAAAAACGGTACACTTATCTGTGTACTCTGGCGTTCAATTTGGATAAAGCCAACAATATTCTTGCTTTTCAAAAAGCAAATTGGCAAGCTGGCGTTGATTGGATCCAAGGATTTATGGCCAGGCATGCGAATTCAATCCTTCGTTTGCCAAAAACTTCATCCATTTAGAGGCTAGCGAATTTCTATCTCTCAACATCGAAATTTTTATGAAATATTTATTTGAAGTCTTGAGCAGACGGAAGTATTCGCCAAATTATACATAAAATGTGAATGTAACTATACTCTCAAAAGACCAACAAACAGAGAAAGTGGTTGAACAGAAAGTTTCAAGACAAGCAAGATTAACTCTGTCGCAAGAACACGACTAGCTTATTACAATATATGGGCTTAACAGTCCCTTGAAATTCAATCCCGCTGGTTTTTTGCACACCCGTGAATAAACGCTCAAGAGAGTTGGTTGTTTACAGCACCACCAGGAGGTTGATTATCTGGCCACAAGTCCCAATCAGGGTAGCAAATGATTAAAATATTTTGATTTGATTGAACCATTTTACGAGTCATGTTAATCCATCTCAGAAAAGCTCTATTCTCGTTTTGCGAGACAATTAACGGTTCTTCTTACGTCAACTTGTCATTGATTTTGCTGAACAAAGTCACTTCACATTACTTAGCTTTCCACTTTACTATTTCCATGGTTGCAGCTTCTGGAAATTTTAATATTTGGATCTTTTCAAACGTTTTTTAATCAAGGAATGGACTTGTCGATGTGCAAAAATTCTGGTTGGTCAATTGGCTTATCATGCACAGTGTTTCAGCTGTTCTTGTTTACGTATAGTTGCTTATCCACTCGCTTTTACGTTGGTAAAGATTTTATCTAGCTTCCTCAAAGCGGGAATCTATCGTTTCAATAAGAATGCCATCATCCCTAGCTAGTATCCTGAGAGCTATCTACGGATATAAAAATGCCGTAGCTTCACATTGTTATCTTGGCCTTCCTTCCTTCCGTGTTTAAAAGTATAATACGTAGGGGTCCTTTTCGGTTTGATTTTGAGCACCTTCAACAATACGCTGCTGCATAAAACTTAAGCTGTAAGGTAAATTTCTCACAATAACTATAAAACATTATAAAATGTTTGCATTTCCTTTCCTTTTGTCTAATTTCTTCGCATTTTGAAAAATGAAGTTTACTTTTTATAGTGCACATGAAATTTTATGACAGCACGTCCCTGTCATGTGTGGCAACATATCCCAGCCTGGAGCTAGTTGTCACAAAATTTTTGAATGAATAAAATCGTGAATATCTGATGCGGTTTAAAAAAGAATTGAAGGCTCCGCTTTTCACGAGACAACACACCAAGTGGGGAAAGTAATTGCGTAATCACTTTGTAATTTTCCTCAGTGTTCAATTTAGAAAGACAAATATATTTTATGTGAGAATATTCCCCACTTTGCCCTGCGACATGCTGAGTAGTTGCTGAGCGGCCTCACTCTTCTCGACCGGGAAGGACAAAAACTTTCAGAAATTTTTCAAGGGGTTTTAAATGACAAGAGGGAAGTTGTGCAAATTTGCAGGAAGCAGAATTCTTCTGAAGAAAAAATTATTTTGAGTGGATAAAATCAATACACCCTTTTATCTTACTAATTCTGCCCTTGGATTTTTGTTTGCAATAGCAGTAAGCTAAGCCTACAATGTACAAATACCACCTTGAAATTTATATCGTTATAGCAGTGGTGGTTCTCAATCTTTTTTTAATGCGGCTCATTTGAAAAAAACTCGACGACTTTGTAACGCACTACGCAGCATCTTAAGGTTTTATTTCGCCGTAATGCAAGATTGATGCGACCCAAAATTTAAATTAACTGTCATTATGCACCCTAGATTTTGTTTTTGATCTGTCATCTTCAATCGTAAAAATGCTCCCTTCTGAGGCGGTAACTCAACTTTTTTGTTTTCTACTAAAATAACTGACTGCCTTAGTTCAGTTATTTTGCGCCAATTAAGTTAAAATTGTGCAACAGCGTGTCAATAATCACAACAGCGTGTCAACAACACTTTTGTAAAAATATACCGGCGCGATGGTGTAGTGGTTAGAGCGTCCGCTTCGCAGTCGGTAGACCTGGGGTTCATTTCCCTTGTCGAGTCATACCAAAAGACTTTAAAAAATGGTATTCACAGCTTCCCTGCTTGGCGCTCAGCACATAAGGGATAGTGTGGAGAACAAGCCGGCAAGCTTGCTTGTTGTGTCCTTGGGCAAGGCACTTAACGGGACGCCTCCGTCTTTATGTGGCAGACAGATGGTGGGGCCGGGCAGTCTACCCGTCGTGGTGGCCCAGTCTGACGAAAGACATGCAAACAGAGCATGAGCTCATACGCGTAATAATAATTTTGTAAAAATATGATTTTGAAAGTTGGAAGAAAGTAAATAAAGAATTTACGTTCAGAGCTCTTTCCACCAAATAAAAGCTGGAGTTATCAGCATAAAACTAAATTTTCGTGCGACGCTCTTGGAACGACCGATCAAGGCGTCGCGAAGTACAGTTTGAGAACCGCTGACTTATGCTATTGGAGGCCGATTGAAGTGCTGCTTTGACGCCGAAGTTAGGAAAAACTGCTTGTTCAGCAACCTTTGGCCGATTGCTATTCTTCTACTTTCTTACAAACCATAGCCTTTTCATTTGCACAATGCATAAAAATTTTTATTATTTTACTTTCTTGGGTAAAAGATCAGCACTGTTATTGGGAGAGCATGATAACAACTAAAGTTACTTTGAATGGCGAGTCTCATAAAAAATTCCACTACAACAGTGTTTAAAAATGCTTTGCTAAAAGCCGCTAAGCTATTCGATTAAGGGTATCAGCAAGAAAGAGTGAAAGCTTGCTCCGTCCTTGCGAGACTACTAGTTACAGCAGGTTTTGGTTCGGTTAAAACAAAACATATAATGAATTACAGTTTTTACTGCTGCTGAGAAAACTGTGGTGCCGACTGCATGTCGTTGTTATTTTTGCCAAGGGCTCTAACAGAAGGACAAAATTTGTTTAATTGGACTTCAATAACAATTAATCATTTGTAGCATAGATTGTTTTAGGTTTCAAGGTCTATGTTAGGCTAATAAAGAAGTGTTTTAACTTAACTGATTCTTTGTGTGAACTGGATTTGCTTTATGAGATAAAGTTTTGAAGGTATGTTAAATATTCGCTAGCAGTCTATACCGAAGCGCGACCATTGGCGCAGCACTTTGTCTAAGCATTGCTCTTTCAAAACAAAGACTTTTTCTGAAAATCAAATTTTTCAGAGTGAGCTTTTTGCTACTTTTTGTTTTATGCTTCAAGAAAAGTGAAAATTTGTTTTGAGATCAACTTTTCAAAAGTTATTTCTTTGCCCATGGAAGCTATGGAAGCAGAAACTTTGTTATTTTCCAAAATTACTTTGGTTTAATAATGAGATGAGGATTTTTTTTAGAAACGTTTAACAACTATGCTACGTAAAAGACTATTATACAATAGTTTGTTTAAAGCCCACTCTTCGAGCAAAAATTGAAGTGGTGTGCCTAAGTTCGCTTGTGCATCTCATATAAAGTCCAATTTTGTTTTTCATGGGAGCTTTTGGGATCTTATTGTGGTCACTTCCTCGGCGTATGCCCAGCACTTGTTCATTTGGTAAGCTAGGTCCAACGTTTATGCAAATATGACCAGTAAATAAACTTTCTAAAGCTTCGGAATTTTTGAGCTTCACCATTCTTCCTAAAGCACCTGGTATTAGGGTGGTGGTAAATATATTGCTTGTTCTAAACGGTCAAGAAAGAAAATCATTGAAAAGTGCCTTTTTGAAGGGCACAACAACTCAGCCATGGTGAGGCTTAAACTTTGCTTCAAATGGTTTGGACTTTGAATTACTATTAATTTAACCGCCCAAGTCATGTGGAACTAAATCATTTGTCGAAACAGGTTTTTAGTCTACATGGAGTTAATTTCTTCTGAAGAATTCCAAATAAAGATTCATGGAAACCCAATCTTTTGTGATTACTTTAACAAATTTTGTTGCCTTCCAGTCTTCGGACAACGAGTAACTTTTATCAGAAAACATGGAAAATTCATTTATGATCCGCCACCAGTAAAACACGTAATGAAAGGCTTCAAAATTGCTCATGATAATGTAAGGCAATGGCTTGTAAATGAAAGAATGATTTACTTTATGAGGTGGGCATGATTAATTTTGGCTTATTTTGTAAATCATTTTTATAAAAGTGGATATTTTTACAACTTACCGGTTACTTTCACAACTTTGATTCATTTTTAGGGCCCCGAATCGGGTCTCAAAAACCCAGCCTATAATATCAAGTAATAGAACTTAATTATGATAAAAAGCTTAAACTTCAAAATATTATTATAAGTTTAGGCCTTACACTATTTATAATTTGACTTGCTGAGATAGTGCAAGGTTGAAGTCTATATTAATATTTTGAAGTTTTAATGCTATATCGTAATGAAGTTTTAATATTTGATATTATAGGTGCTTTAAAAAGCTTGATATTAGCTGAAAACGTTCAGCTTAGAGTTTATGTAAATAAATTATAATTTATTTTGATGATTATCAAAAATGAAAAGTGGTTTAATGTTGCTATGCAGTATCGTTCAATGTAGAATCTTTAAAAAATATCGCTTGTTGCGCTTCAAATAAAGCTCATATTGTTGTCAAATTTGTTTTATCGAAAGCATCTAGATAATATCTACCCAAAAAGCTTTTTATAAGGTTTCTAGTTTTTGAGAAAATACAGAAAACAAATTGTGCAATCAAGCTTTAGCTGTGACATCATTTTAGACCACGAAGGGATGAAATATTTTGCAAGTGGGAGGCTAGCTAGTTTGAGCAGAAAATGGTTTTCCTCCGTCGAGATTTGCAAATTTTAAAAAGTCATCTTTGATAATGACGTTGTGATGTTCTCACAAATTCCCTTATGACACTTACCCGGGGAGGTGATCAGTCGTGTCTAGTTTGATGTTTGTACGCCCAGTAGTTTCTGAAGAGTTAAAGCGTACGTATGTACGCATGTACTGGCAGCATCGCGCTTAAAATATCAGAACATAGATTCATAACTGCCGCTACCGGTGGGCTGAGGGATGACGTTCTCGTAGAAAGTAACCTTCGGAAAATATCTCCAACGATCGGAACATATGATCTTGTTTTGTCAAATCCCAGTTTCGAGAGTGGTTTAAAAAAGTGCCTACTTTTCAATATAAACATTCTGTTGTGCCACTTAGTTTAAGTGGGCTAAATGATGAACTTAATTTTAACCTCAGTTCAAACGTCTTTTCTGCTTACTAAGATCATGTTTATGCGCTAGGTTGGTCACAGAACAGCTTTCAAGCAGTATGTTTATGGTCTGAACCGATGTTATTCTCTCTGCAGGTCGAAATTGGCTTCAGAATTTAATTTGTGTCAAGCGCTTCATGCAATTAGCTTCACTGATAGAAAATTCAAAGAAATAAAAAGAAGCGACTCTACGCTACTAAACGACCCCAACATCGGGGTAGGTGCGTTGGTCAAGTTATTCTCTTGTTACTTGCCGGTGTTTAAATAGATGGTAGAAATTTTATTAGTTTGCATTGAGTTTGGGCTAACTTTAAATGCAGTGGTGGGCACCCGCTAGTGTTCGACTAACGGCGATATCGCTAATCACTGAACATTTTATCGGCACCACCGCTATCCGCTAAATACTCTCCACTTTATCGCGATAAACGCTAACGCTAGTCCTTTTCAAAAATTAATTGCTAAAGCGGTGAAAGCAGTGGTCGCAAGTTTGAATCTCACTCAAGATGTTGCCGTGTGAGGTGAAACCAGAAATTTTTCTCAGACCAACGGAGAAAATTCGAGCATACCAGTAAATAGCACCAACAAAAGCAGCAGCTGTCTAAAGAGAGCTCGAAAACAAATATTTATCAAAATACATCTTTTTCAAAAAAACGAGGGTCTCACAATGTTTATTGCTGAGCCGCGATCAATTTGACTTCAGTTCAACTTTTCCTAGTACAAACAGGTGTTCTACTGCTGCACTGAAAAGTATGACAGAGTTGTATTTTACAAACAACTCCTTTAAAGTCGAATTGGAGAGCAATGCAGGAATCGATTTGCTTAGGGACTCATGTTCCTCTTTAAAAAACTAGCACTACTGTGTGAAAAAGTAGCTCGCGCTGCTATTGCCGCTAATTCATGACGACAATGGTGACCACAAAGCGAACGCCAATGCAACGCTAGCGGCCCTAACAGCGGCCGCCGGTGTCCACCACTGCTTTAATATAAGCTGTTCTCTTCCCCCCACTTGGTATAAGCTTGTGCTCAGTTTGCTAGTGTTACGTGAGACTGGGCCGCATTGACTACTTGGTGCTATCTTTTGTCTGCCACACAAAGATGGAAGAATCTCGTTGAGGGCCATTTCCAAAGCCACATCAAATAAATTTGCCAGCTTTTTTTCTTCCCTGTCCCTTTTGAACTAAAAGCCAAGCAACAAAATGGTAAAAGACCTACCATTGTTTAAAGTTTTTTGGCATGATTCGACAAGGAAATTGAATCCAGATCTGTTGACCGCGAAGCGGCACTCTAATCACTACCCCGTCGCGCTGGTTAGCTGTTCTCTTGTTACTTGCAAACATACAAAAAGGATGACAGTTGGCTGAAAAATTCAGGCTACCTGTGTCTTGATGAGTTAAAACACCAATATTTGATTAAAGTCAAGCAAATGAAAAGGTTCATTCAACTTGTTGAATCGTCCGCTTATGGAGAGAAGCTCATCAGGTGAGATAAAAGAAGTTAAGAAATACTATTGAGGTTTAAGCGTAACACTTTGTTTAGTATGGAGACGGGGATCTGAACACATTTTTGTCTCAATACCATGGCAAACACCTTTTTTAGAGCGACTTTTTCAAAATTGATAGCTCTATTGTAATGTGAAAACTTCAGTTCTTAAGAGATCTAGTTTCTCAGAGTGACTTAATTACCACTAGCTGGCGTCTCTAACAGGTTTCCCATCAATAATGTCTTGATTAAGAATATCGGTTTAGCCGGTTTCCTCCCATGGCTACTTGCAAGAACAACAAAAAATAGTAAAATATTTTTTTTGTGCATCCAATTATCGTTCTTAAATCAAGTGTAGTTTAAAAATTGATCGAGTTAAAAACATCAAGAGCGGCATACGCACAGCCCTTGTTCCGGCAACAAAAATCTCTCTGTTCTTTAAAGTGAGAAACCAAAGAGGCACAATTTAAGTTAAACTTGGGGGATGGCGGCATCAGAGTAGCAGCAGCTTGAAATAATCGAGTAATAAATGATGACCTGTTCATGACTTGGAGCCCTCTTTTTCGTAATTAAAAATCCGACTTCAAGCTTCTGGCTGCGCCTTAGAACTACGAACTCTATTCTTTCCTCAAACGTAGACAAGGGCACAAAATGGGCATTGCGTTTCCTTCGGTTTGGAAGTATGGAATACATTTCTGCTATAACCCAGCAAACATGCTTATTTTGAAGTAATATTGTATTGCTATCGTTTGGTATGGGAAGACTGTACTGCTTTTGTTGTGTAATCTATATGCCTACCGTATGTTTTGCTCATCGTCGTTAAATTGGACCCATACTGGAATACAATACCCAATCAATATCGCTCAATGTGCAGCAAATGCTTTACATTTGCCACATTAAGTCGTTGATGACATGTATGCTTAGGAGACCTAAGCGTACGTCCCGAGATGTAAATATGTGAATGGGTAGCCACAACCAAGTCACAACACAACACAATACCATGAGACAATATAATGCAATACAAAAGAACAGTTTAGCACAATTCAATAACCAGTGTTGGAAATCGATAGATTACAAGTAGAAGATAAACCGAAATTCGATTTTTCACGTCAAAGTGGAGAAGGTTCTGATTTCAATATTAGTCTAAAAAAGCAAAAGATAATAATGACAACAATCGATACCGATAGTTCTTAAATTGTAGGCTACAGTTCAGAGCTATTTTATTTTTTGGTCACAAATAGTTTTTGGGATTTAACACAGAGCATCTTGAGTGTTCCAGCTTCGCTTTGGGGGCGCCTGAACTACCAGCACTCTGAGTTTTTATTACCAGCAGTATGACTAAGCAAGAGAAATTGTCGTAAGATTCTTTTCCTAAGACGCAATGTGGTAGACATTCCGTAGTGTGGAATTTACAACCTCTTGATCATGAAACCAATGTTGAGCTATGATTGCTGATAAAGTTGTCAACAATATTTCCATTATTTTGTCTAAAAATGTCCTTATAATTGCACGGCAAGTTTAATGAAACATTACAAATCAGTTAAATAATGTAGAAACCACCACTATATTTTTTTTGACTCGTGGCCAATGGAATAGATTACGTAGAACATAGAGTAAAAAAATGCGCCATATTGCCTTTTAATGACAGTCTTGTAAAGACAAAATCAGTGCCAATAAGTCGGAGTAAAACCCTTAAATTTTGTGGCATCCCCAAGATTCTTAATAGCTTAGGCATTAAAAAAATAAAGCCCTCGCCAAAATAAAGTAGACGCAACATGAGAAAAAGCTTTATTAAACTACGGAACTGGAGGACAGATTTTCGTTTTAGTCATTTCAAGAAAAAGAAATAAAATTTGAGTTTTTTTTACAAAATTTGAATTTACGTAGTTAAACCCAATTGTATGTCCTAACTAAGGGAAAAATGTGATCAGTTACCACCGCTGGCTTCACTGGAAAGCAAATTGTGTAATCAAGTCAAAACAAAACACAATTGTCTGGTGATAAACAAGAAAAGTAAGACTAATTGATATAAAAATCTAAGTGTTAAATTAGTGCGTAGTGCTGCTTTGCACCATTGCCGCTTTGTTAATTTTTGACAGTCGCAAAAATGATGATTATAATTTGTTTACTTTGAATATTTTTATTTTGATTACAACATTCAGAATTAAGCGTTGTGTAAGCTATATTTCGCAGCATGCCCCACAGGTACGTGTCTCATAGGTTCACCACTCCTAGCAAGGGTTACTATTTAGAAGTACCAGTTTGCAGTTAGGGCTTTTTTTGACTAGGCAGTTTGTGTGTAAATTCACAAACTATTCTTTCAATGACATGCTATTTTATGCCTTTGAACGAAGAGGGTGGTCAAACTACTCGTATCGCACTATAGTCTCGTGCAGTTAATAGTACAGAGTACTATGGCCCACTCTAAAGCAGTTACTCGTACCTATTCAGCCAGTCCAGCAATGTCTAGTCTTTTTTCAGTTAGTGCGGTCCAGCCCAGTCATATAGAAGTGATCGCAATTTATCCATATTACCTTTCATTGTTATAAGAATCAATGCCTTGAGCTACCTCGAGATCTTATTACTCTCAGCATCTAAAAAGTTTATCTATTTATGTTTATAAGCTAATGCTCTGGTTGCAAGTCTTTTGTCACTCTGGGTCACCACAACGGTTAGACTGCTTGATTCCGCGAGTTGTTTACCACACAAAGATAGAGGTATCCGGTTAAGCTCCTTACCCGAGGACATAATAAACAAACTTGCTGACTTCTTTTTGAGCCGAGCGACAAGCAGGAAAGCTGTGAATATTATTTTTAAAGTCTTTGGTATAACTCGACCGTAGAGTTGAAACAGACGCTCAAACCCAAGGTTCGGCAACCCTTTGGTAGCTGCTGTCCAAAATCATGTGCTGAGGAGCACCAAGACCAAAAAATATATATTTCGCCCATCCCAAAATTTGCTTCTTGCCAGGCTAATGGCTATAAGATTAGGCTTTTGATAAAACAATTTCTACGTGTATAATTACCAGCATGCTGTAAGTTAGCAAACGTTTTATCAGTAAAATTAACTACAGTACAATATTGATTTAAGTTCATTCTACACCAGACAAAAAGTCTTCAAGCGAAAAAACTATTGTCGTATTTTTAACTCTTACTGTAAAGTTAAAACAATCCAGATACGCCACGCGTTGAGCAAAATTCACCGCCAACACTAGATTTTGTTTGCCAACAAACACCTTTTTGTAAACAAATTGAAAAACATATCACTTAATACCTTCATGAGTAATTGTTTGAAGAGAAAATTTTTGTCAGCAACAAGATCAATTTATACATGAGCAAGCCGGCTTTACCGGCGTCGCCCGGCAAGGGCCCTGCATTAGTAATGTCGGGGTTTAGTATTTCGGTTCAACCGACCAAGCCGGCTTCATTCATCGAGCTCTTGTGAGAGCAATAACGAAAAGTTAATGAGTTTTATGCACTTTCACAATTCTTGTACACGAAATTGTGATCATTATATTCTCTTGATCATGACTGGCAATCCTAACAAAGAATCTTGCCACAAATTATCGTCAATACTTGTGAGTGAGAAGGGATTGTATATAATCAAAACTGATTGCAGCGGCAAAATGGTGGTTGCTTTTACAATTACGGAAACGAACTATTTAATGGTAAGCCAATTTTGCGATGTGGTGCTGCCCCTTTCTTGTTTACATTTGTGATATTAAGTTTCTAATTTGCTGCGCTACTGGTCTTGTTTCCGGCATAGCGACGAAAGCGGCTATTGTTCTCTCTATATTCAGTTGTGCAAATTGTTATGGTTATGATTTAATGTTGATTTTTTCTTAATCTTGGGATTTTATTACAACGCTGTAGAGTATAGGCATAAATACCTTAACTGGAAGCATATCTGCATAAAAAAACATCCTTGCTTTGTAGTGTGTACAACGACGTCACCCGAAGAGCCCCCGTCAGTAACGTCGGGATTGAGAGTGTCGGTTCAACCGGCAAAGCCGGTTTCATCTATCAGGCTCTTGTATGAACAGATACCAAATGTTTATGTGTTTTTCTGCATATAAAATTTTCACGACTTTTTGTGCTTGTTTTCCTAATAGAATATCTCATTTCAAGATCCTGGCTATGCCTTAGGTCTGTGTGCTCTGTTTATTGCTGACACGAACCCAAGGGAGCCTTGTGTTTCCCGTAGTTTGGAAGTAGGGAACACATTTCTGATATTAAGCTATTTACAATCAAAATATCAAAAATGTCTTTCGTGTGGTGCGATTTGACACAGTGACGCTGTTTTCTTTTGATTTCTCCTTAAACTTTCTCAAGTCCTCGATGGCTACGCATTATGTAGCATGTTCTTTTCTCCCTGCTTGACGTGCCCTGGGAAGTTTAAAGAGTCCTTGTTTTCCCCAAATGTATGGTTTGATCCCGGTAGCTCTATAAAGCTATTATAAAGCAAATACCAATGATATTTTTCTTGTGGTGCGATTTAAGGGGGATTATGGGGAATTTGCGAGACGCGTTTAGCATGCTAAGATCGATGTTATGTGACAGGTTGAATACTCGCGCAAAAATAAATCTGTCACAGTTTTTTCTTTTTCTTTTGTTGCCATGGTAACCAAGATGTTCCTTTTGCCATGGCAACAGACGAGGAAACTTTGGCATGCATATCTCGGCCCCTGCACGATGGAATTGAAGGGTTTTGGTGCAACTTGATCGTCGAACACTACTCTACGCAATCACATAGCAACTTGTACATAAATTTAAGCTGTCAAAATATACTGGGGTTTGTCAAAAATACCATTTTTTTCAGTGAAATTTTCACATATTTTCCAACAAAAATATTTATAGCAAAAAAAGTGCAATAGTTAGCCCATTTTCGCTTCGTCATTGCATTCATAAGTCTATTAGCTAGCTTTATGCGAAATTTCATAAAGATTGACCGTACAAATTCAGAATTACAAATGCCAGAAAGTTTATAGTCATCATAAAATCGCGATTTTGAGAAAATCCATCTAAAAGTGCACAATTAATCATAATTAATCATCATAAAATACCCAAGTTTGTTTGTAAATCATTACTCATCTGTTTACTTCTTCATCAAGTTTAATATATCGTTGAAATCTTTATTTCTTGAGGATTTCAAATATAATAGAAACAAAATTTTTTTTTGAATATGTAAATTTTATGCAAATTAGCCCCCCCCCCCCAACAGGTGCTGAGTTGTCTTCAAAGCTAAAGTACCCTTACCTCAAAGATCACTGCAGATTTTATTTTTCAACCAATTTCTTTAGAAATGGTCGCTAGATGATGCTAAAGACATAAGCTTTCAAGGTACATCACTCAAAACTTATCAAAAAGCTTAGGTTTTCTACAGTTTGCTACTTTCTGAGGCCCATGACTTTTTTGTTAATCGGTACTGACCGGTACCAAATTTTCTTAGTCAAATGTAGTATCTAAAATATGATCAGTCATTATCTGCTAGAGGTTAGCCTAAACCATGTAACATTATGTATTTTTGAACAGGAAATTTCTTCAAGATTCAGAAAATATTAAGTTTAAATAGAATATGCTGTCACTAACAATGAAACAGCAGCTTGTTTACACCCTTCCCATGTGTTGAGAAACAAGGGGGATACAGCAAACTTTGATTTAGAGAGACAACACTTCTGCTAGCTTTTAAACTTGTATTTCAGTTTTTGCCTCCTTGGAAACTTGAAACAAAATGTCAATTTTGTGGTAAAACATTTGCAATTTATTTTATGTTTTTAAAGGGTGTAGTTTTTCTAAAAATTATAATTTAGTGAAGGTAAGTCAAAAATTCTTGGGGGTTTTGAACTGATATGATGTGCAGTACCCATTTTTGATCAGTAAATACCATATATTGCTTAGCTTAAACTATTTAAAGTTATATATTGCTGAAAAGCAAATTTCCTAAGCTTTCAAATGAGACCTGTATTTAGCAACATATCATATTTTTTACGCACTAAATCTACTTTTTTTACTTACCGTACAAATTTGTTTGGGGGAGGTTTGAGACCCCTAAAAAATTTGAAAATTTTAATAGCTAAATTTTATTAATATTGCTTAAAATTTTGTCAAATGATGCTCCAAAAGAGTAGTTTTCAGAGTGTGTTAATTATAAAGGGTTTGGTATTGTGGTAAACCAGGTATCTTGATTTGAATTCAAGGTAATTGGCTCTTTCACGTGTCTGCTGAAAATTTTACAATTTTTGTCGTCTGCAACTGGGTTCTTGGTCTTTTTAACCGTTTTTGAGTGTGAAAATCCAAGACTTAGAACACAAATTGTACATCTTCCGATGCATGAGGAATTTAAAGATACAATTTTTGTTAAAAAAATATTATGGCCAAAATTTTCGAAAAATGATAAAACGAACCCCATATTCCCCCTTAACACAGTGACGTTGTTAATTTTGATTTCCTCTCAAACTTTCTCAAGTCCCTGCTGGCTACGCATTGTGATTCATATTTGTTTTTTCTTGCTTAGGTATGCACATAGAAGTTGAATGAGTTCTTGCTTTTCCCAAATTTTCAGGTTTGATTCCGGTAGCTCTATAAAGCTATTATGAAGCCAAATAGAAAACATGTTTCTGCTAGGTATGGATCCGATTTAACCCCGGCAAGACATATTGTCACCTGTGCCAATTCAAAACGTATCAATCAATGCAGCTGCGCCAGCTTCACCGTACAAACATTTATGAGAGCAACAACGAAATGTTTGGTAAATATAAGCCATAGTTCCTGTACATGTAATAGTGATGATGTTTGGTCTATTAATCAAAACTGGAAGTATTCAAAAAGAAAGAATCATGACACAAACTACCATTCGTAATTTTTTAAAGTGTATGGGAGGTGAATCATAGTAAAAAATGATGGGATCGACCAAATGGTGGTCGTTTTGACAAATAAAGAAATGAACTATTTAGTGGTAGGCCTATTTGACGATTTGGTGGGCCGCTTTTGTATCAATATTTGTGACATTAAGATTTTTGCCTGCGCTATTTGCTTTAATTCGGCTATAGCATGAAAAGTAATATTAATTGTACATGAAAAGTAGCTATGCCTTTCCCCTAAGTCATGCAACCTATTGCAACAGTCGCCTATGAAACTCTTTTTAACCAAAATCATTCCCTCTTAATCCAGTGTTACAAATTGATGCTATTATTGTTTAATTTTGACCATTTCTTAAATTTGGGATTTTATTACATTTAACTTTATCCCGAATCCAGACTTCCCTGCTTCTAAATGAAGATGAGTGTTTTGTACCGATGGGTCTATCCTTGCAATTACAAACATCAGTAATGGGATTTACCATTTATGTTCGCTATCAAAATGATAGTGGTTAATTTTGCTGATGCTGTTTTTACTAAATACAAGCAAGCATTGAGATGTTATTTAACATTATAACCTCACAATGCGTTTTAAGCCATTAATTATTAGGATTGCTACTTACCACATTTTCGTTACTGTAGGCGAATTAATACAAACTAACATCTCTGACTGCATGCATGTTCCTTGTCTCTGACATAAATGCCGCCATGCAAAGAGCAAACTAACCCGAAATGAAGCACTCACAGTTAAGTTATAGCAATAACGGGGGTCCCCGTTATTAATGTCGAGGTTAAGAATATCAAATCAGCTGGCTGCTGTGGCAGCCTCGCCCAATTGCAAAGGAAATTGCTTCAACATTTGGATCATATGTAGCTTGACACTTAAATTTTGTTGCAAACGATAAGAAACCATCTTTACCCCCTCGTCTTTTTCTTGGGTGATCACCAAGTGCTTTGCTTGGAGTAGGCTATACATTAAAATTTATAGACCTTCATTTTTCGATGAATCTTTTTGAATAATTTGATGGATAATATCAGAGATTCATGCTATCGAGAAAAAATAGACAAAATGTACCTAAGTACTTAGTTTTTCTAGGAATTACAATTTTGTGAAGTGTAGGCACTAAAATTTAAGTGTTTCTAACCGGTAGACTACATTTCATAAACATGTAGAGACTTCAGTTTTTGATAGACTTTTTTGAAAAAGTCGACGGATAATGCAAAAGAACCACGCTTGAGAGGAAAAGTAGTCAAAATGTACCAAAGAACTAACTTTGTTTAACAATTGCAAGTTTGTTCGGTCAAGTAGGATAATTGTTAAACTAAAAGTGGAATAAGATGTATGGCAACCAATTCTTGATCATCAATTCCAAACTAATCCTTAGCCTTAAGTAACTGGAGTCACATATTGTTGGAAAGCAATTTCCTAAGCTTTTAAAGGACAGTAATTGTTAGTACTAAAGTTATCTGTTTTTACTGAGCTCACCACTTTTTGAGCAGCTTGTTAGTATCTCTCAAAACAGCTTTAAACCATGTTTTTATGGTCATTGTTTTTTGAAAAAATGAAGAAAACAAGATCTGCAAAGCGTTAATTGTGACGTCATGCTTTCCCTTAAAGAGTCAAACTTTTGAAAGTTGTTAAGCTGAGGGCTTGCTTTTGTTTGAGCAAAAAATCATTTTTTCCGACAAGAAATGAAAATTTAAAACATTATATTTGAATATGAGGTAATGATGACGCCACGTACCCCTAATGACATTTATCCAGGGGCATCGATCAATCGTGCCAAGTCTTATACAGAGTGTCCCAAAAGTAACCCAACCCAAATTTTGATAAAAATTAGATATCAAAACCAACAAACTTCTTGAACATATTTAGTATTTACAATTGTTCAAAATGTCTACCTTGAACTTCAGTACAATCAAGACATCTTTTGACAACACTGCGACATACTTTCTGGCAAGTTTCCTCTGAAATTTGATTCCATTCGTGCTGAATACTCTGTTTCAGTCGATCAATTGTCTTATGCTTGCAAGGTTGATTAATTGTCCTAGTCCACGCTTGTTTAAATCTAAAGTCCTTCGCTGCATTTTTGAAAAATGTGGGTACCAGCAGCGCACACTGAGCAGGAATTAGGCAATGATGTAAGCAATAGTAAAAAAATACCATACAAAGACATTAAAAAGAAATTACATTTGTTAATTTTAATATCAAACTTTTATGTAAGTTTATGGTTCGGTTACTTTTGGGACACCCTGGAAGTATGTACCTGGAAGTATTTATACCCAGAAAGTATGTCGCAGTGTTGTCAAAAGATGTCTTGATTGTACTGAAGTTCAAGGTAGACATTTTGAACAATTGTAAATACTAAATATGTTCAAGAAGTTTGTTGGTTTTGATATCTAATTTTTATCAAAATTTGGGTTGGGTTACTTTTGGGACACCCTGTATTTATAGGCACTGTAGTTTCGAAGAGCTTGAAGCATTTACGCACCGAAAGAATATTGCTGTTAAAGCTTTTCTAATTGGCGGCTGGGGACGCTTAGGAGCGTTAACAGAACTAGAATAGTAGATTTCTCCGTTTCTCGTAAGTCTTTAACGCGGATTTTAGTCGATTTTATTTCGTAGTTCTTTTAAGTTTCAGGCCAATTGAATTTTCCGGTTTCTGCCAAAAAATAAACATCGATTTACAACCCTATATAGGGTCGGGGTTATTCACAGACAAAAAAATAACGCACATACCAGAACTATTTTCTCAGCGAAATCTTCGATATTCCAAATAAATAAGTGGACAGACATGCAACTTATCGCATAAACTACAACACAATTCACCAACTGCCGAACACGTTATCACCTATTTTTAAAGAACCAAATAAAAAAACGCGATGTTATTAACTTGTAAACTAAATTCTCCTAACAAAAGATTACTCCCCGAACAAAATCTTAAATTGCACGGCCATAGCAAAACGGATTGCCGCCAATCAACAACTCTGCAAAGAAAAACGCAGCGCTAATTAATTGGCTCGCGAGCAGTACGCTTCAGATCCAAAAGTGTAAGGAAAATGTTTACCAAAAGGATGAAACGCATCCAGGGATGGCTTTGTGAATTTGTAAATATCTCTCAATAGCATTGCTCCCTTCGGAAGCCTCGCGCCTTCAGCACTCGCTTTGTTGTTTCGTTTCTCGCTTATAAGACGCTCTCTACCGCCGTAACCACTTGTAGCTAGCAAATAATATTGCTTTGTAATACAGATTTTCAGCTCCAAAATAAAGTGAAGACCTTTTTTTCGTTTTTAAAGATCAAGTTTTTTGATAATTTTTTTTCCACTTTTTACCATACTTTTTGTCCACTTTTCACATTCATATGGGGCAGAGGTGGGCAAACGTTGTAGTCGGAGGGCCGCATTGACCATTTCAGGGTGGCCGAAGACCAGTGCTTAAAATCTTGCGATAACTTCTTGGAATGTCGTAGTACGTGGCTTTGAAAATGATGGTTTCCAAAAAAATGGTCATCACTCTCTATTTGGACGCAAAATGCGTCAATTTAAACTAAGAATTGCGTAGCGGCTCTTTCAATGATGACTTCTAACGTTTTTGGCTCTTTAGTACAGCAAGTGTGGCTGCCCCTATCATAGTAAATTAGGTATATGAAGTTTCTACAAGTGTTGGCGGGCCGCACAAAGTGCTCTGGCGGGTCGTAGTTTGTCCACCCCTGATATAGGAGAATGAAAAAGGTTTGGGGGGCCTTTAGCACCCCACTTTTACGTCTATATCATTGTTTGAAGCCAAATAATATCTTTGCCGAAATCGTATAAGCTTTCTGGTAATCTGACTGTTCTACGTCAACCAGATTTGGCAAATTTATTCTTTTTGCCATTGGGTTTTGATCAAGCGTCCACACTCCACAATGTTTATGTTGTTGTTCACTCAGAAAAATTACAATATATATACGTATAACGATTGTTGTTTGTTCTTGGCAGATTCTAATCAGCAGTTATGGAAGCAATGTAAAGTTTATTCAACTATAAGTTGAAAACTTTGAAGCAACTAGGTCCGGGTAGCTCGTTCTATGTTAAGCGACACACTGTCGCTCATGTCTTGCGAGTATGTAAGACAAACAACAAAACAACAGCGGACAAGTTTTATTTAAGTCTCACAGTGATGAGCCTATAAATGATATTGAACAGGAGTAGACGGCTGGCCGTTTCATATTATTTTGTTAATTTGCTTCAGTTTCTGGCTTGAGGTTGATTACATTCAACGATGCGATAAATGTATGAGGAATGAAAACATTAGAAATTTACAAAAAAAGTATTATATGGCATCCAGTACCATGTGCTTGCCTTATCATCTGATGGAAAAAGTACACTCTGGTAAGTTAAGGGTTTTACTTAAAGTATATTCCTTCTATTCGCTTGTGAAATGTAGATTGCAAGCATTTATCTAACAGCCTAAATGCTCCTTATAAAATTATCTTATTTTAATAAAATTATTACAAGTTTGTTGGTAGAAATGAAAGGTTGGGAAACTTGAAATATTTACTACGTTATTAAAACCAATGGCTTATTTAGAAGCAAATTTGGGTAGGTGCAGAGCACTTTGCTAAGTTGAAGATCTTTTTGGATTGGAGATCAACTTTTCCAAGGGAACTTTCTAAACAGTTGGGAAGACTTTTTACAGCTTTTGCTACTGTCATACCGTTTGAGGGGGCATCAACCTACGAGTATTCCCCCTTATATTTACGTTGCCTATTTAAGCTCTCCTTTTTTGGACATGGTCCATTCTAAAGAGAAGCAACTTTTCAAGTGGAAAAATAGTAATCAAGCTCATACAGAATGATTTTTTGAGCGACCTGATCCGTTGCAATGATACTAAAACGAATCTGCTTGATATAAACAGCCGTAAAATCATTAAAAAAAATTTTTTAAATACTTGTTTACATTTATTTAATCCGATTCACAGAAGCATCTTTACTTTCTTGTTCCGGTATCACGGATTAACGAAGGAGATTGTGGTTTGCGGATTCTGTTTAAATAAGAAACAGAATAATCTTCAGCAAGATAATTTTTTCTTCAACAATTATAAATTACTAAGCAGATATTTCTTTTAAACTGCACTGCTCTGAAAAGTTGCAGCGCAATTTTTTTAGAATATTTATTTCTCTCTGTCAGCCGTTCTCAAAAGCAGCATCTTCCTGTTTCCATATGTAAGACAATATCAGCAAAATCTTCATGTTTAGAGCAAAAACCACCTGATCCAGACGGACATGGATATGCTTTTACTTTAAAAATGCAGGAATATGTGTTAAGTACGTTGCATTCTTATTGGCTGCCTCGATATTTGATTTCGTGTAAAAAGTTTAACACTCCAGAAAAAATTCTTATTCGAAAAGTAAGTTATTTTTGTATTTGAATGTGATCCAGAATTGTAATGATTCGAATCCACTTGTAAAAATCTCTGAAGAATTCGGACTCGACTCAAGTCTTTACTACAAAGCATCCTGATTCGACTCGAGTTCTCAAAGCAACTAGAGGGTCAGATTCCACTCAAGCCCCGTTAAAAAATGGGTTGAGTCAATAAATAAACAATTTCTTTTTGCTTAACCCATCTACGAATATGTAAGTTACACCTAATTTTACTTATACTAGATTTAAATATCAAGCAAAACAGCATAAAGCGGATATATAACAAACCTCTACCCTATTGTATATGGGATGAGCAAAATAATTTGGTAATTTGGTTTTAGCTTTGTGAATTCTATAGGAACTGCTCTTTTCTTTGTCCACTACATAGACCTATTTTTGCGTTAAACTGTGCTAAACATGCTGTCGGAAATTGTAATTGTAGTGATTAGGGGCTATTATTGAGACGCGCATTTGGGGCATTCAGTACTCAGTCATCTGTTTATTCTATTTTCTTAATTACTTACCATTATCTTGAAAGAGTAAATTACTTGCTGGCATGTGTAGAGCGGTTTATAATTAGTCTTGTTAAAGACTATTTTTGCGTGCTATAACTGTGTAGACCCATCTATATGCAGTGCAGAAACGGAGTGAATTGAGGCAAAGTTTTTGTAAATTCGAGCTTTCGTGGACTTGGATTCGAAAGTACAGGAGATTTGGTGGACTCAGACTGACTAGAGTTCTTCAATTGTTGGACTTGCTGCAACTGTGGTGCGATCTCGAATTCAAGAAATAAAAATAAGACCCATCAAAATACCTTGGATGTTGTGCTGGACATTTCGATGAGTCTTATACCTTGAATTTGACTGGCAGATAGAGAGCAAGTGTGTTTGATAAAATTGAGGTCAAAAGGCAAGTGTATCTCTTCATTGCGTATACGCGCCAAATTAAGTAGCATACGTAATTTAATTTAACAGCACAACAGGTAAGATGAATGCTGCAGTGCAGAAAGAGAAGCCAAACGAGTTAGGCAGCTCATTTGAGATTTCAATGCACGTGTTTTTGCGGATGACTTCACGTGAAAAAATGTGACTGTTGGACAAGGTGATCCTGATCTCATAACATACAGGAAGAGCATACATTACAACTTTGTTGCAACAACAAACAAAAACGTTTTTCAACACCAAGAAGCCCATAACTATGCATACAACAAAGATAGTGATCAGCAGCTGTCCGTAATTAACTTTTGCATTGTTTCAGCAAACACGTTTTCATTTGTAATTGACAGATGTTTGAGTTAATCCAAGGGCTGAGCTGCCAACTGATCACCAATTGTAATTGACCAATGCAATTTACCTCTTACGCAATCATTGACATCAACGTGTTCATCACAAATGACTGAGGTCTTGTAGAATCAAGAGGTAGTTCTTGGTTGACAAGAAAGTAAAAAAAGACTTTTGCTATGAAGATATCATCAAAGGAAACTGCAGCAAGAGGTTGATCGCGGCAAGGTTTGTAATGGCCAAAAGAGTCAAATTCTGAAAAAGAAAAAGGCATTCTGTACAAATGAAAAATATTTCATAAATCGTTTATAGATTGAGAGAACTGTCTTACTTAGACTACAACGGCGGCTTGTAAATAGTGGCTGCACTATCAACCAGAAACTAACATCACCAAAGATCAAGTTTTCCTTGCTGCCTTGAAAGTAGGAAAAGCTGCAAGTAATGATGGAATCCAGGCTAAAATCACAAATAATCTTTTGCTTTTTGCAGATGGTAGTACTTTTGGCAGTAAAAAATCTGACCTCCAGCATTGTGTCAATCCTTTGAAGGCTGATTGTAATAGTGCTGGAGTTGAATTCTATGTCAAATTTGCCAGCGCCAGCATTTGATTTTTGTTTTTTCTTTTTTGGACTCACTTGATTTTTTAACCTAGGCCTTAGGAATACTGCTTATTCTCTAGAGCAGAGACGAAAATAAATGTAAATAAAACTGAGGTAACCTGCTTTTCCTTTTGGGAAAACCTGATCAGGTAAATTTACGGGTTTGCAAAGAAGCGTTGAAGCAGGTGGAGAAGTTTTGGCATCTTGGATTACGTTTTCATGTTTTTCGTTCTTAGAGCAAAATACTCGATATTTACAGCAATAAAGCAAGGTCAGTAATGGGTGAACTTCAACGTTCAGTTGTCATAAAACGAGAGCTATGTAAGCATGCCAAACTTTCCATTTATAGTTGGGTTGTGCAGTAGTGTCTATTCTCAGTATGATTACGAACATGGATAATCATCAACTGAGTTTGATCTCGCAAAAAGAAATTTATGCGAAAGCTCACAGACATATTGCGTTTGGATAAAATTCGTAGCATCAAAACTCAAAAACTCTCTAATATCAGCTACTGCTTTTTCTTATTTAGCTGTTTAAGCTGCGTTGGTTTAACCGTGTAGGTTTAAGTAGAATGCATGCCAAAAAACCCACTTCTCAAATTCTTGTTACCACACATGGTGGAAAAAGACCGCTTGGCTACCCGGAAACAAGGTGGATAAATTGCATAAGCGACTTGGCTTGGTGAGAGCTTAAAATTAAACTAGCTGAATTGATGGATGCCACTAGATATTGTGAAGTCTAGGAAACTTCTTGGATTGCTGTCCTCGCGATACTCCAAATAGGAAAAACGGGTTATGTCTGACTGTGTGTGTGTGTTCGTATGCACAGGTATACACATAGTGTCTCGCTATAAAAGTGACCCGTTCATATACTTGCAACTTATAGACTAGACAGAAAGGTCAAAAAATGCATAGATAATTTGAAAGCTGACAAAATAACAATCAAATTGAGCATTTATTAAACAACTCATCACAAAAAATTAAACATTTACAGAGCATGTTCTAAATGTTCACCTTTGAGCTGTGTTCATACTTGGAGCCTTCGAGCAAAATTTTTGATAACCCTGACGCATTCCTCCTTTTGTATTCCTCGAATCTTCTGGGTTATGGTCATCATCAGTTTTGTTATTGATTGTGGATTGTTGCAATAAACATTATCTTAATTAATCAATGATCCAGTTTCTTTAAATTTCTTTACCCAGCGGTTAATTTGGAATTTGTGGCGACAGTTGTTGAAATTGAAGCTTCTGCGGTATTTTGCCTCTACTGATTTAAGCAATTTTGTCTCCATGTAGACTGCAACGCAAAATGTTTTTTCTTCAATTGACCATGACATTTTTTATAGATTTTAAAACGTTATGTTGTTACCTCTAAATCATGAAAAATGTAGAGTAATATTGCTTGAGATATTATCTCTCGAATGGGTCACGTTTATACTGAGACACCCAGCACATATTATTAAAATAAAACCAGTTGTACAGTTGCCACAAACAACATTATGAATAAATGAAATCACTGACGTGTTTAAGATTGAAGTCATTTACATCACTGAAGATGACTGTACGGTCAAAGTTGATTCAAGTAAATTTAAGATAGATTAAGCCATCTGGGCAGTGATTTAATCTTCTAAAACAACGCGTAATCACGCGCAAGCGGTCACCAACAATCAGCAATACCACTACAGCTAACATTTTGGTGGTGATTTCCCCTCAGCCTCAACAGACTAAGTTTGAGGTGGTCACCGTATATAGCAATCCAGCTTTAAGAGCTACTGTATTTCCTTTGGCAATTCAATCAAATACGAAATAGATTCAGCGAATTCACACCAATCATTCATTGCACAAAAACAGTCTGAAATGAAAATCTCTGACAAGCTTATCTCGCGCTCAAGGGATTCATCAGGCACACGGATTTGCCAAATTTGTACTGTCCAAATAAGGTAAGAGAAATTATACAGCAATGACTCAATGCAATATAACATTTCTGATGCCTTAGTGACACGGTGAAGTCAGCAAATTCAGCTGCCTAATGAGCTCCTTAAAGGCATAAAAAGCGTGACATGAATTGTTCGTTCTTCGCAGTTTTTACGTCAGGTATGATTCGAGTGACTTCTCCGAAGTGTACAAACCTAAGAAATTCAGCAATGCAACAAAGTCAGAAACAAAAATTCCAGGATACAACTAAAAATTTTTTGATGGGATGATTTTACAGAAATTTTTGTTGGTGATGACAATTTGGCGGAAGACAGATGATTAAATAAGAACGAAAAGCTCTGGGCCCATTTTGGTTTCGTGACATATTTGACCGGAGCTTTTCTTCGCGGCGTTGTGTGTTTGCTCCGCTTGAACCTTAGAAAGACCATCACTGACGTCATGTGACAATGTCCCGTGTTTATTTTTTGTTTTTGATTCATTTTGGCTAGTTTTTTTGCTTTTTCGAATCTTGAAAAATAGAGGCATATATGACGCAGAGCTTCTTAAACTTTGAATTGATTTTTCTTTTTACGCAATAACAACAATGTTTAGAAGAGTAACGAAATAACAATCTAGCTGTGTGATCTTCGAAATTCTGGCATGGCGTTTTACGTGTCAACTCATAATGACTTTGAGTTTATATAATGTGGGACCAGCGAGTAGCATTCCATAGCCCCTCCACACGACGATTTCTACCTTCGTATAACTCATTATCTGGGGGCAAACCTGACTGTTGTTTCAATCGTGTTAGCATTTGGTTAAACGTCTAACTTTATTTCTAAACTATGAGAATTTTTATACAATGCTATTTCCAGTTGGAATATCTAGCTTCTATCAATCATGAAGAAGAATTGAAGGAGGAAGTTTTAAAGAAAAGTAATTTGATTCGTCATATACCAGATCCATCTTTTAAATTCAAAAAAGTTTTTACCAAAGAGAAAATGGAAGTTGGGGTTTTGGGAGAAGATGAAGATGTAAAAAAAATTCTATTGGGAATCTCTGAGTGAGTTGAATTTAATAAGAAAACTTATGATAAGCTGACAAGTTCTTTTTCAAGATAATTAGAATTATGTTGACGGTGTTTGCAGCCACTCCGTCAATCGCTTTCTTTGTGCGCAATACATCTGGCCAAAAAAGTAATGCATTGCAAAATAATTCGAAATGTATAATCTTTGATTGGACAGTTGCGAATAAAGCGATTTTCACAATCTCCGTCTCTTAACAATTGCAGCATACTAAAACCATGCCGCCTTCAAATTTCAATTAGTTTTGTAGGAATCTTTTTATTTCCTTTTTTGTACAGCGAAAAAGCTTTACGTTATGATGAGGATAAAGAGGAGCAGGAAGAAGAAGAAGAGGAAAAAGACGAGACAGATAAAAAAACAGAGAAAAGAGAAATAACTATTGCATCCCCACGGAGCATTAGCCAGCCGTCATTGTTGTAAGTGTGCCAAACTAATTCTAATGTTAAAGCATATAGGCTAGATTTTGGACCAGAGCCAAAAATGATGAAAGCAACAAAATATTCTACATTTTATATTAAAGTATTTTAAAAATATAATTTTTAATTTTGATATAAAGAAGGTTTTTGGTGCTTTGCTAAGTTTTCCGAATGGATGTAAATAACCAATTGCTCTAAAACATTTCGTGTTAAGCAGCAATACTTCAATTCTTCGACTTCAAAATAAAACACACACAAGGCACGATGCGGTCGAATTGGCTAAAGCGCCGTGCTGTGACAATAGTCAAACAGCGTAATGGGTCGTCTGTTCAACCTCCTGATGACTGCGTTGTTGTGCCCTTGAAAAAAACACCTTGATTTTTTTGCTAGCGGATTTTAAAAAGCAGTAAATTTGTTGAAAGTAAAACCAAACAATTCAAGCGTATTGTTGAAACTTGGAAACTCCAATGCAAGTCTTTGCGATTGTTTTTTGCTTAATACCTCTTTGTGGTTTTGCAAGTTTTGTAAAACAAAAATGCAATAAATGTGGATGATAAAAAGATTTGTGTTTTTGTGGATTTCTTCTTCATTTTAACCGGCGCGGTGTTGTAGTGGTTAGAGCGTCTGCTTCGCTCTCGGTAGATCAAATTTCGAATCGCTTGTCGAGTTATAAAAAACTTTAAAAAGAGAAGGCTGTTCACCGTTTCCCTGCTTGGCGCTCAGAACAAAAGGAATAAGGTGGAAAAAAAGCCGGAAAGTTTGCATGTTGCGTTCTTGGGTAAACCTCTTAAACGAAGTCACGCCATCTTTATGTGCAAACATGCGGTTCCTCGCCAAAAGTTGCTGTTGATGACAGCAACTAAAGCAGGTGGTAAAAAGGCAAATTTTTTCGGCCTGCTTCAGATATATCTTGCTCTCAATAGAGACTGATTGCGAACTCGGAGTGCCCTGGCTACTGAGATTGCAGAAACAGTTCATCATCATCATTTTAAAACAGTTTTTAAAAACATTTGAAAATATTTGCAGCGATAGCGTTGCTCAAGAAGAAGCAGAAGCACTCACACCTGTTAAAGGAGAGTGGAGGCGATATCCGGCGTCAGAAACAAAATTTTTCCCTCGCAAAATAGACCGCTCTCCTTCTATTTCCTCAGATGATTCCAGACCCAGCAGTCCCGAGATAGGTAAAATAGCTTCTAAAATATTTCCAATGTCTAATGTGTCTCAATAGGACTTTACTGTTGAAAAAGATGAGAACTCTGCTTCGAGTCGAGTTAACGAAAGACTGAAAAACGTGAAACAAATCAAAAAACAAAGAATAGGCCCAGTTCATTCTGACATCAGCTCAGCACTGCCAAACACGCAAGATGAGTCTTTTGTCTTCAAACAACCTCGGAAATGCAGGAGTGAGACCAGCACAGTTAAAACAGGGCTTCTGGAAATTCAAATTTCAGATAAAGCAAAACGTGGAAAACAGGTTAGTCAATGTTTCCAATATTTAAATAAGCTAACAAAAAATATAATGCGTGTTATTGTGCCAACTAAAATAGGTACCAATAGGTTGTACCAACTAAAATACTTACAGGTATCGAAGTCTTTTACAATTTTATGAATGACTTTAACAAAAATTATGTCTTATCTTAGGTTTATAGGTCTACTTTAGTGACGGTGTAAATTTAACCTGAACCGGATCTGTTGTCTTAGGGTTTATCTGAAAGAAAAAAACGCAAGAGTACTATCGGAAGACTTCAATCTTACCATTGCTATTCCAAAAGCTCTTCCTCTTCAGGTAAGGATGATTGGTAAAAACCATACAATAATAAATTACACTTATGCCACATTGTACGGATTTGTTTTTGAAATGAGTAGCAATCTGTCGTAGAACTTATGGTAACCTATGAGAGAATATCGTATTTAGTTAGAAGTATCGAAGCAATATTTTACCCCGAAATGTGTTACAACCTTTTTATGACTTCAGAAGATTTTTTTATCTCTCTTTTTAAAAAAATCGTTTATCAGTAAAACCTTTCTCCCTCTGAAGCTTGTGACAATATTTTTTGAAGAATTTTTTCATCAGGAAAATTCCTATCCCAGACCAATCTTTAAATTAGGCCGTGGTGTAATAAAGGACCCTAGAGACTGACCTGTATTTATTGCCGTAGCGCATATGGTTGATATCTACTGTGCATTCTACTGGTGATTTCTGAGTGATGTTGCCAGACTGTAGTATTTTATTTTGCAATAATTTGTGTCGTGGAAACAATGATCTGCTGCGGCGCCTCATGAAAGGTAATTGCCCGAAGCAGAAAAAGATTTTGAAATAATTTATGATAAAACATTGTGTGCCCACAAAATGTTTTAAACTTGTTTTCACCTTCGATCAGAATTTGGATTTAAAGACAAGGAAGAGGAGAATCAGTCGATGTTTGATTTAAGGAAAAGTGACATGGACTCCTCCAGGTCGCGATATCTTTTTCTTGATCAAAAAGCGAATCTTTCAGATACAGTAGGCACCATCGATTCAGACGAATATTTGAAAAACGTGGAGTCGGACATTAGTTTAGCAGATATTTTGGCGGCAGATGCTTTAGCGGCCGCGCCGTTCCGAAATTTTTTATCAAAGAGACCATCTTTGGCCAGCGTAATGATTCTTGCAGAAGCAGGAGATCACAGCTGTAATCTAAATTACGCTCTGGCCTACGACACATGGCAGTGGATTGACGATTTAAGAAAGAGTTATTTTGCATTACCGAGTACGGATTTAAAGAATAGAGTAAGTTTTATCTTTTCTGTAAGTTTTATCTTTTCTGCCATAAATATGGCTTTGTGTTTTTAGGTCTACAGCCAAGGTTGCTGGAGTCTTCTCCTATCCCTCTTCATAATGTATAAAAAGAACTTGCCCTTGCAAAAGTCTTAGCACTAAAAACAGTTTTGAAGAACGCTACAGTTCGTCAAGCGAAACCAATTTTCAAATATCTGTTCATTTGTAGCCTACTTGTTTCCATGCTTTCCACAGTTATTACTCAAATTCCAGTTTATTGTTTTGTTAGGCTGTTTGCATTGTTTTTAGATCAATACATTCACAAATACATTTGCTCCAGTTCAAAAACTTCTTTCTCAAAAACTACGAAAGGTAAAAATAAGAAACAATCTTCCATTTCCTGCCGATCTTATTCATCTACAGAGAAAGATTGAAAAAGTAAGCCGTTCGGATTGTTTGTTTCAATACTCTTGCACTTTGAAACCAAAATTTAAAAAGTGGGGTCAACAACAAAACATATGACAGAAAGATATTCATTTAAACTTAATCATATCCGCTTGCCAGATATTTTCAAACTAAACTATACCGTTATATGCTTTCCTTATTGCTATGTGTTTCAGTGGTTAGAGTTAGAATGGGCAAAATATGCGATGGAAGAGCAGCTATACTTCAGAACGTGTGTAGTAAGTTTTAGAATAAAGATTTAGGATTTAACCTTATAACTTCAAATGCAACGGTATTACTGTAGACTGTATTTTCCATACGAGATCCTTGCCACAAAAATGTATTACGTATTACTCGTCATTTTTTTCTGCCAGCCCAACCCTCCACCAAAATTTAAACATAAATCCCGCGCTTCGTTAAATAGTGAAGACAATAATTAGCGGGGTAGTCCAGCTCAGTGAAAGATATTTCAATTTTTATTCGCGGTTCTGCTTTTCCTTTTTCCGCTAGAAATTTTGTTACGTCCATGACTATAGGAACTGCTCTCTGGTTAAACTTCAATTTTTTTCGGAAAAATTGTCATATGTTATCCTCTAAACTCAAAGTTAGGTTTAGGGTTATTTCAGGAGTTGACTCCGTTTTTCCGGCTAGTTTATACAATCTAATAGCTGATTTGTGGTACAGAATTTGAAAATTGCAGAAAGTAGAGTATTCATTCGCGAAGCTTTTCGTCTGACACTTTTCAAGAGAATCCGTCAGAAATAGAGTGAAAAGGTGAAGTGAGTCACTTATATAGAGACACAGTTGACGAAAAAAAAAAGGGAAAAAAGGCTCTATCATGATTGGTAAAAAGAAGCGACCAATAGAAGGAGCGGAAACTAATGTGTGATTTTTAGACCATAAACGAATAGACTTAGACCATAAATTCGTTTATGGTCTAAAAATCACACATTAGTTTCCGCTCCTTCTATTGGTCGCTTCTTTTTACCAATCATGATAGAGCCTTTTTTCCCTTTTTTTTTTTCGTCAACTGTGTCTCTATATAAGTGACTCACTTCACCTTTTCACTCTATTTCTGACGGATTCTCTTGAAAAGTGTCAGACGAAAAGCTTCGCGAATGAATACTCTACTTTCTGCAATCTAACAGCTCAATGGCTGCGAGTAAACGGTGAAACGCGCGAGTGAGTGTTTATGCCACTCTACTCTTACACAATAACGTACACTGCTTGACGTTACAATGTATTTGTTTGTTACAGATGAAGTCTGCGAAGAAAGTTTATCTTAGGAGAAACTCTTTTCCATCTACTGTATCAGAGACGATGCAAGATCAAGTCTTGTCCGTTCCACATCTTGTTGAACAACCCGAAGAGGATCCGATTATTGTAAGAGAGAATTCATTGCGCCATCAAAATTAAAAACGTTTGCCTCAACAAATAAAAATGATAACATGCAAATAGTTACTCTAATCATTTTCAATTATAGCGATATTGATAACTAATGTTCAAAACACACTGATAAAGATTTAGGTTGAACAATTGTAAAGTTTTCTTTAATTACTAGTAAACAATAACAGCTATTTTAAGGTGGAGAACTTTATTCGAGATGGAAAAGTAATATGCTTTGGATTAAACGGAATAGGTCACATGAAATACCGGATCTCACGTTCCTTCCGTCTCCTTGTGGGATCCAAGCCAACTGTCAGTGACGGTAGTCTGATGGAGATAGTGGCAGATGAGAGCAGCGATGAAGAAGGCGACCTGCCGATGTTGAAACCGCGGAATTGCGTAAGGCGTGAGTTACGTCAAACTCAAAAGTTTTATATTGTGATGTAAAGTTGTAAAAATGCAAACAGCAAGCCCAGAAAAAAGTGCTTATCTCTGAATTTTGATAGTATGTAAATGATTAAAGATTTAAATAAACAAACAGGCTTTGTTTTTTGTTCGCAATGCCGAACCGGGAAAAGAAGAGAGATGATCAAGCACCGGATCGATGAGGTAGTAGTTTAAGCGTTTGTTTTTCGATCGGTTGGCTTGCAGTTCAACTCTAGGCCGGTCGTACTGTTTGTAATGAAATTTCAAAAGGTTTGTAAACAATACTTTTGCGCGATTTTTATCACCTTAGACGACTAAGCAATGAAGAAGCTACTTAAAGGGTGCCCAGTGTATGTAAGCCGTAAGCAATGACGTATTCAAACGAAATCAAAGAATCAAAATGTTTATTTCCTTTTTGTTCGCGGCATCACAAGAGTGGCGAGTTTGTTGAAAATAGTGTTAGGATTTTGGAGAACCAACGTTTTAAATGCTAGGAAAACGCTAACAACATGTGTACGTTTAGTGCCAGAACTAATCCCTAAAGAAGTTGCAAGAATGAGCGCAAAAGAATATCATCAGCCGGGGATGGCGTTCAAACATAAACATGCGTAAGTGCACGAGCAGAAGCGCCACTTGGATTTTGTAAAAGATGGGAGAGGAGCGGGCCAGAGGTTTGTGCCAAGGAAGGAGTGATTCAGCCACCACGTTGTTGGTAACACGACTACAGGCACACCTGAGCATGCATTTTTAAACCTCATTCAAATTTTTCTAGTTGCATCCATAATTGTAGGTCCAAGTCAATAACTCAATGACAGAAAAGAGTGACTATGTTCTAAATGATTTAATATTTGATAAATGATGCGATATGTTCTAAATCAGGGGTGTCCAACTCCTGATTCGCAGAAAGGTGCCGCGTTATCAGGAAATATTTTTTGAAAAGAAGAAAAGCAAACTGACATCAAAACATTTAGAAATAAGCAAAACTAATAACAGAAATATAAAAAGATTTAGACCAAAAATTCGACGACTTCAAATATGTGCCACGCGTTTCAATCTTTTCTGCTCTTTTTCGTAAAAATAAAGAAGGTCCACGAAAACCTGCAAATAGAGTGCGTTGATTTCTTGTGTTCATCTGAACTAAAGAAGTTCAAAATCTATGCACTGCTAAAACTTTGTGCAAAATACGTGTCCGAAAAAAAATAGCAAAGGATTCACAAATTGAAAACTTTCGTAATTTCATTATTTCGCTGCACTTACTTGTGCGAGGTTTTTTTGCAACAATCAACAGCCGCCTCAACGTGGCGGTGTAGCCCCCGACCCCCTTTAGTTTGGGTCAAAATGGCTTTGGTCTTTCCAAGGGTCCTAGTTACCCCGGCTACTTCCCTCACACAAGCCATTTTTTTGCTCTGCTGCCCCCTGAACGACCCCAGAAAAGCAGCACGCAGCCTCTTCAAAATTGGTTGCCTATTTTCTCCTTTCTCCTGCCTCTCTCTTGCCCATCTTCTTATTGTGCTCCTTCTCCTGATGAGCGGCAACATTCATTCTAACCTCGGCCCCGTTTTTCCCTGTTCCAGTGTATGCTGGAAATGTGATCTAGCGGGGTAGATCGGTGCAATGCTGCACCTGCTCCAAATGTGTCCATTTAAAGTGCTCAATTCTCTTTTTTCCTAGATTCAAAACTTTAGGCAGCTCTCATTTTCCGAGCTGTCCTCTCTGCTGCGTCCTTGCTTCTTCTAGAGATTTCACACCTACCAACACTGACTTTCTTCTCGGACTCCTTCAGTTTGAATACGTCCACTATGCTACATGGCCTATCTGGCCCCCTATGCTAATGCAGCACTTCCGCCCACTTCGTATTTTCTCCGTCTGTGCCTTCATCACCGCCTTATGTTTCTGGCTGTTTTTCTATACCTGCTGCTTTCTCTTCTTCCTGACTCCCTCAAGGTTCTTCAATGGAATGCTGGGGGTCTCCAATCCAAGAGCACTGAACTACTACACTTTATCTCGTTTCATCTTGTTGACCTTATTTGTATTCAGAAATCTAACCTTAACTCATCTTCCTCTTTCCGGATCCCTGGATTCTCTGCTCTGCGATCTGATTGCACTCACTACCGGTCTGGCATTCTTTCTCCCGATACCACGCACGCTGGCGGCGGCGTCATCATTTTCATTCAGGCGGGACTTATTCTTCTCTGAGCTTCCTACCTCCTCTCTTTCTTCGCTTGACCCCTACTCTCATTATGTAGGGGTCAACATCTCTCTAAACAATTCCTCCTTGTCATTCCTTAATGTTTGTGCTCTCCCAATTCGCTCTTCCCGACGGATGGCAGAACCGAATTCTTTTCTCTCTTCATTCTTCCCTCCTACAGAAATCTTTTTATTATGAGGAACTTCAACTACCATCACTCTCTCTTATTTCAAAAGGTACTTCCAACCCTAGTGGGGAGGAAGTATTCGATTGGGTCATTTTCTCTGACCTCCTTCCCCTCAATGACGCTGCCACACCTACTCTTCTCCATCGCTCCCCTGGCAGTCGATGCTCCCCTGACATTTCTCTTTGCCCCCTCCTCTCTCGTCCTCTCTTGCTCCTGGTAGATGCTTCAGGACCTGGGCTCTGACCACTTATTCATTCTACTAACAGTCCCTCTTTCTCCGGTTTTTCGCCCCAATGAACGTCCCCTTCCCTACAATTTTCAGAAAGCTGGTTGGGATGACTTTGCCTTTTACTTCTACTCTCACTGTCATTCTGCAGAGGAATACTCGTTTTTTTCCACTGCTGCTGCTCTCTTTACTTCTCTGACACTGAGTGCGGCCAAATCTTCCATTCCTTTCGGCCGCATCAAACGCCAACCTAAAGCCTTCCACTGAAGTGGAAGAAGCGATCAGTGAAAAACGTAAGGCTTTCGCTGCCGCTCACAGAAGCAATGAAGATCGCCAGGTTTTCATCCCCGCTTCCCGACATGCCTCGTCTGTCATCGCTAAGCCAAGGTTGAGGCATGGCAGACGACTTGCTCTTCTTTGTCACCTAAGTTTAACCCTAAATCCGTGTACTCTCTCCTTCGTTCTGTCGCTGACTCTTTCTCCTCATCTTCCTCTTCAAACTTCCCCAGCTATTCCTCTCCCAGGGAATCGGCTTCGGTCTTCGCCGATTATCTGAGATCCCACTTTTCCGCCTCCCTGTCAAAGGCCCTGCCTACACAACCAGAGACTACCTTTCCGACCACGTGCTTTGAGGAATCTCATTCGTTCTTTTGCTCTCCCTTCTCTCATGCTGAATTTCTTGCGGCTGCCACAAATCTCTCCTTGTCAACTGCCACTGGCCCAGAAAAAGTTGCCCTTCCTATGCTAAAGCACCTTCCTCTGGCATGGACTTTCTCCTACACATATTTAATCTTTCCTAGTTTTTGCATTCCTTTCTTTCCATCTAAAAGTCATCTTCTATTATTACCATCCATAAGTACGAAAGCCTCTCAACTCTCAACTATTGCTTTTTTCCGGCCTATCTCTCTCACCTCCTACGTACCACATCTTTTTGAACGCATTATTATTCTATCTCGGCTACCCTTTTTTCTGAAGTCTAATTCCATTCTCTCTCCCCGCCCCGGCCGGTTTCCGTGCTGCAAGGTTTACACTGGATCAAATTCTGTTCGTCTCTCAGTCCATTTCGAATGGGTTTGACAAGCCCAGGCCAGACTCTCGGATGATTCCTGCTTCTAACGACTTCTCCTAAGCTTTCCACTCTGTCTGGCATCTGTCCTTTCTCACAAACTTATTTCGACTGGCCTCTCTCTTGCTTTGCTTATTGGACTCAATCTTTTCTTTCTCATAGACGTGCTTGCATGGTTTATCAAAATCACAAAAGTCGCTCCTTTGGAGTCCGTCGAGGTTTCCGCAAGGATCCGTTCTTGGCACCGTACTTTTTCTCTTTTCATCAATTATCTTCCTGCTTCTCTGCCTTTTTCAGTCAGCTACTCTCTTTGTGCTGACAATCTGGCCATTTGGTCCTCCTCCCTCTCAGTCCCTATAGCGGTGGAGGCCACATTAGCAGCTTTGATTTGACTGGAACGCTGATTTGAGCACTGGTGTTTTCCTCTCAATCCGAGAAAATGTGAGACCTCCTTCTTCTCAGTGGATCCCCACCAAGCTAACCTCCAGCCTTACCTCCTCTTATTCAACTCCCGGCTCCGTTTCAATCTCACTCCAACTTTTCTTGGAGTCACCTTTGACCGCACATTTTTCTTTTCTAAACATGTATCTTCGCTGAAGGCCAAATTCTTCCCACGCCTCAAGGTCTTACGCTGTATCTCTGCTTCCTCACGGGTCCCTCTAAGGAGCCCCTCTCTCTTCTGTATAAAGCTTTTCTTCGACCCATTTTCACTTATCCTTCACATGGATGGTTTTCTTTTTTAATCGTTACCAACACTATCAAATTGGAACGCCTCCACCGAGCGGCCAGTCGCGCCATCTCCGGCTGCCTCTCGTTCTCCCCTATCCCACTTTTCCTCTCTGAGGCATCTCTGTCTTCCATACGAGTCACCCTGACTCATTTTGCTCTGTCATTTCATGAGCGGGCTCTCGGTCTGCCAACCTTTTTTCCCATTTCAGGTTTGGCCAATCTTGGAGTGAAACCAAGACTCTGCAGATCTTCCTGGAGAGCTCTTGCGTTCACTCAGCCACTCATGCTTCCTTCTACTTCCCCTAGACAGGCTCTTCTTGCTTGCCCTTCCTCACCTTCTTGGAGCCTGCCTTCCTTCATTGTGAAGTGCACTCTATCCTCTCCATGCTTCCGCTCCAATCCCCCTCTCTCCGGCCAAAGTGCGGCTCTCGCTCATCTTGACTCTGTCCCACCTCAAGATATAGTGCTCTGGACAAACGGCTTTGTTCATTTTTTTTTGCAAAGGCGGCTCTGGCGTAAGGGTCTGGTACTGAAGCCACGCTCTACTTTTCGGAAGGCCCAGTAGTGCTCAAGTTTTTCCGCTGAAGCCTGCGCCATTCTGCAAGCTCTTTGCTGGTCTCGGAAGCGCCAACAGGTCTGCCATTTCTCTTCTCGTCTCCTCATCTTTGACTCTTGTTCTGTCCTCGCCACTTTGTCTTCTCCTTCATCTTTTCTTTTACTTCAAACTCTCTGGCAGATCTGGCAGGAGCTGTCTTCTCTCTCCTCTTGTTCTATCAGGCTACAAATGGGTCCCCGGACACTCGTTTTTTCCCGGGGAACGACGAGGCTGATGAGTTGGCCAGACCGGGAGCACTACTCCTACCCTCCGCAATCCCTTGTATTCTCTCTCCTCTTATTTCTCGCATCTACTTTTCTCTTTTCCCGGACTGAAGCCGTACTGTCTCAACTAAATTCTTCGACACACAGGTTCCCTCAATTACCACGAAGGAACTCATGCTTCCTCATCAAGCTCACCGTGTCCTCTCTCGTCTTCGCTGCAACGGACACAGCTTACTGTTAAGCTCTTATTTTTATAGGATTGGCAGAATCGAGAATCCTTCATGCCAGCGGACACCCGTCCCAGAACACCTCCCATTTCATTCTGCACAATCCAGCTACGGACTCTTTGCGCCGTTTCGCTCTTTGGCGACTCTCTATCTCTCTACGACCTCTATTCCAGGCCCAGAGGAGTTGCTCGGCTTCTGGGGCTCCATGCTCTTCTGCCATGCCCCCATTCCTCGGAAGGTGTCGGGTAACAACAACAACAGTAACCTTTTTCGAGAATGAACAATGTTAAATCCTTCCGTGAGATTACTAATTTTGCACACTTATGGGGAAAATTTGCTTCGCATTGCTAAATTTTCTATTGCACGGCATATATTGCTAGGGAAAAGCAGCGCCAAATTTAACTTTTAAACGCTGTTTTATAGGAAAAATTTTGTCGCCTTTCTTTCAGTTATATTTACTGTTATTATAGGGTTTTTCAAAAAAAGTATCCATTTTAAAAACACCAGTGTTTGGTAAAGCATGTCTGAACTTGAGAAAAATGAATATTTCTATTGCGCAAGATTGAAAGTTTTTATGTAAAAAAATTATTTGAAGAATTGATCGGTGGTACAGAATTTGAAAATTGCAGAAAGTAGAGTATTCATTCGCGAAGCTTTTCGTCTGACACTTTTTAAGAGAATCCGTCAGAAATAGAGTGAAAAGGTGAAGTGAGTCACTTATATAGAGACACAGTTGACGAAAAAGAAAAAAAGAGACAAAAGCTACATCGTGATTGGTAAAAGAAGCGACCAATGGAAGGCGCGGAAACTAATGTGTCATTTTTAGACCATAAACGAATTCCTTTTGTTTGCATAAATTTGGTTTGGATATTTTGATGTACGTGGATTCAAGTGTGGAAAGATGAAAAGAAGTACGGCCACGGGCAAGAATAGAAAATTTGTTATCATTATATTCACGTGCGCATGTAGGGTTTTGTAAAAGATGTTGTCCAATAGCAGAAAATGAAGTTTCAGCTTTAAAGCTTCTGATTAGCTTGCAAGAGCGGGCCAATGTGCATCTGTCCTGAGAAATATGCTCCTGGAGAATGGTTTTAGGCACGTGCTGCTTAATCCTCTGTTGCAGCCTTTGAGAAGTACGACCCACGTACCGACTATCGCAGTGGCACAAAAGTTGGTAAACAATGTTGCTTTGATGAAAAGCGGGTAGTACATCCTTTTTGGCTGCAGGTAGAAGTTGTCGGGTGGTGTAGACAATGCATGGTTCAACTGCAAAGTAACAGCGTTTGACGGCTGTTTTAATTTGCATTTCGTACCTCATCGAAACATTGCCCAGCCATGGCATGTGAAGATAAACTGGGCATTTCTTCGGACCGAATTGCGTTGGCCTGTGAAACTGATTTATTTTCTTGGTTATAACAGCGTTGATTACAGCTTCAGGGTAATCGTTGTTGATAAAGATCGAACAAATGTTGGAAAGTTCATTTTGAAGAGTAGATTTCGAACAGATGACTAGAGCTCTGTGGACAAGAGTTGAAATCAAATTGGTCTTCCGTTTCATGGGGCAAAATGAGTTCCAGCGAATGTATTGACCAGTGAAAGTCGGCTTTCAGTAGATAGATGTAACAAATTCGTGATCATTCTTTTCTACCAGGACGTCGAGAAAGGGCCAAGACGAATTGCACTCCTTTTCAAAAGTGAAACGAAGCGATGAATGGAGAGAATTTAAATGAGAGAAAAACTCATTGCATTCGTCTTCGTCGTTAAAAACTGCAAAAGTATCATGAACGTATCGATAATACATCAGAGGTTTGTTGACTCTTTTGAAAAGCAAAGCTTAGTTATATCCGACAAAAATGTTGGCAAAAGATGGGCCAAGAGGTGAATCCATAGCAACGCCATCAATCTGTCGGTGCATTATATTATTGAAACTGAATTCTACGGAGGAAGTAGCCGTTTGAATCAGCTTAACTAAAACTGCACGAGGAAAAGGAGGTGCAGTAAGCTCGCCATTATACAGAGCATCAGCGCAGATTTCAATAGTTTCAGCGAGTGGAACATTAGTAAAAAGGCTACAGACGTCATAGGAGCAAAGAAAAACAGATGGAGGAAAGATAAAAGTTTTGACTTTGTCAGCAAAAGTAAAGGAATCGGAAATACAGTGGGTAGAATAAAGTGAAAGAACAGGATCAATAACCGACGTAAGCCATTGCGCTAATTGATGCTGTGCTAAGCCAGTCATTGACAATATAGGACGTAAGGGTACATCTTGCTTGTGAATTTTTGGCCAACCATACATGTACTACCCGCTTTTCATCAAAGCAACATTGTTTACCAACTTTTGTGCCACTGCGATAGTCGGTACGTGGGTCGTACTTCTCAAAGGCTGCAACAGAGGATTAAGCAGCACGTGCCTAAAACCATTCTCCAGGAGCATATTTCTCAGGACAGATGCACATTGGCCCGCTCTTGCAAGCTAATCAGAAGTTTAAAGCTGAAACTTCATTTTCTGCTATTGGACAACATCTTTTACAAAACCCTACATGCGCACGTGAATATAATGATAACAAATTTTCTATTCTTGCCCGTGGCCGTACTTCTTTTCATCTTTCCACACTTGAATCCACGTACATCAAAATATCCAAACCAAATTTATGCAAACAAAAGGAATTCGTTTATGGTCTAAAAATGACACATTAGTTTCCGCGCCTTCTATTGGTCGCTTTTTTTACCAATTACGATAGAGCCTTTTTTCCCTTTTTTCGTCAACTGTGTCTCTATATAAGTGACTTACTTCACCTTTTCACTCTATTTCTGACGAATTCTCTTAAAAAGTGTCAGACGAAAAGCTTCGCGAATGAATACTCTACTTTCTGCAAAAAAATTTTTGCCAAAACATTTTAAGAAAGCACTTAAATAACAAATGGATATTCGAATATAAATTCACGCCACATGTTCAACATAAGCACCTCGAAGATCGATGACCTTTTGCGTGCAAAATGCAATGTTATGCATGACCTTAGAGAATAGCTCATTGTCAACGATTCCTGTTTCACGGCGGATGTTGCCTTATAATGGGCTGAGATTTTGAGGTTTTGGATTTGCATAAATTCTTTCTTCAATTTAACTTCATCAGAAATGATCTGTTGGGGTTAAATCTGGAAAATAAGGAGGCCATTTAACATAATTGTGAAGGGAAATCAATTGCTGAAAAAAGACGGCAAAGAAGTCTTCTTGTTTCTTTGGCGGGGTGGGGGTGCATGTCATTGAAACCATGTTTTTATGGAAACATTGTTATTTCTTTGCCTTGTTATTGCAAGGAGAAGAAATAACAATGCCAGCTCGCAATCGTGGTAGGTAGAAAGTTTCAATGATTTGCCGATAGTTAACCTCATTGACTTTTGCAGTGTTATCATTTACAATTTGCATCTTCAAAGAAGTAAATTTATTGACTCCAAGCCATCCAATTGCTACTCATACCGTGACTTTCAGTGCGGATCTTGTTGTTTTTCATTCAAGTCGTTATTAGGATCAGCAGTAACCCAGTAACAAAAGTTTTGTTTGTTCACTTTTTTACACAAATAAGCATGACATTCATCTGTGATATAAATTTTCTGAAGAAATTGATCATCGCTTTCCGGTTTTTGCGAAGACCATCTGGCAAATTTCAGTCTCTTTGTTTTTTGTTATAGAGTAAGTTGACTTTGTTGCTGAATCTTATAAGGAAATGCATGCAGGTCATCTTTAATATTCCGAATACAGGACAATTGCAATTCCTGTTTCTGCAGATAATCGGCTGATTGATTTACTTGGACTTCTCCCAATTGATTTTCTGACGCTTTTAACGTTATTTTTAGTTCTTCCTGATTTTGGTCTGCCACTATTTCTTTTGTGCAAATCACTAATAGATCCATGATTTTTTAATTTGCCAACAATTCTTGCAATGGTTTTTTTTGTGGTAGTTTCGATACTGGTTTTTTGTGGTGGTTTCGATACTGAAAGCGTGCTTGATAGCCACATTGAACTTGAACAATACTTTTTCTATGATGCCGAAATTCAACCACTTTTATGCGCTGTTCATTTGTCTTTCACCATATTTTATTACACACCGTAGATAAAATTTTAGGTTATCTATGACAAAAGTGTAACGCTTGTTGCATCATTGATTTTGCACTACTCGTACCACATCAATTAAAAAATGGGTACATTTTTTTGAGACACCCTGGTCATGATTGCAAAAGATTGTACATATTTTTAAGATACACATACATATCAGGCACACATTTCTAGTATAATTCACATTTCTCTTTAAAATTTTGTGTGATCGTTTTGTCTGTTTTTGCACCAACCTGTATTCATTGTGGCGAAAACTAGAACATAGTCCCTTTTAAGTGGTTCGCGAAGTCATTGGCAAACCAAATGTGGCCCTTCGGCAAAAAAGGTTGGACGCTTCTGTTCTAAATGTGTTGATATTCCGCATTTACGGTATGTTCAATAGTTGTACATTACAATTTAAGACATTTGTAGAGTAATCAAAAACAAAATGGAGCAAGAAAAAATTGAAAAAATGCCACTCTACATGATGCCTGTGAGAAAAAATGGAGTTGTTATTCATCGACCTACAGATAGACCAAAGTGAGTGATATCTATACTATTTACTTAGATATGCTGTTTTTGTTTTTCTTGAAAGCTTCCTATAATCATTTAGGGGTAGGCTACAGGGACTATGGCCCCATTTACAACAACTTTTGGTTGCTGCTGTAAAAAATACTTTTAAACCCAGCTGTACCAATGGGTAAACGCCTGGCGACATCATAACTTTCAATTTATTACAGGAACGGATAAAAGTTTGTATAATTATTGGCTGCTCATGTGTTAGTCCAGTCTTTATTTTAAAGAAAGGGGTTTGGGATTACAGGCATTTTTGAAAAAATCGTTATTATTAAAAATCGAAAAAACAATTGATATATATCTATTAAATTACACTCAAACCGGGAGAATTTTAAATGACATCATCAAAAGGTAAATTCTCACAAACTCTTTTGGATTTTGCACTAGACCTATGATTTTTAATTCACAGCATCTCGATTCGTTTAGCAGTCTTAATCGTTATTTAAACTTGAAACAACCCCTTTTCATCTTCAAACAAAAATGTAACTTTACAGGTAAAGAGTCAAAACTGTTTTTGGGGCAGTTTCAACTAGTCGTAGTGGCGACGCTTCTCTATACACCTCTGCATTCACTGCGCAATGCCTTTCTGAGCAATAGGGCCATAATAGCCACCATTTTGAAGTAAAGAACCTATGCCCTCATTTCTAACAACGTTTTGTTATTTCTCCAACAAATTCTTTTTAGAATAAGCTCGGCATATCTGGCTGAACCAATATTTTTAACCCTACATAACTTATGGAAAGCCCTTTCAGGTGACGCCCCCTCAATACCACAAAATTTAAATTAAAGATGTTGATAGAAACATAGCTTGATACAATTAGGCATTACTCACTATCGCCACAGAGTGAAGCTGTAGGCCTACAAAGCAAAACAATTTTGCGTGGTTTACTACAGAATGTTGCTGCGAGTTGAGATACTGCTTGATTGCTGCGCATTTAAATTACCAGGGATTTTCAAGAAGTCTTAAAAGACTCTATTCACTTCGAATTTTTCAAAAAATATTTGAAGATGCATGATTCGGAAGCTCCTTTACTTTTCTGGAAAGCAGTTGAGCTATTAAAAAGAACAGAAAGACCTGATCAACGGGAAGAGAAAGCAAAAAACATTCTGAAAAAGTTTTTCAGTCGCGCTTGCGGAGGAGGTAAGATTTACCCATGCAGGAACAATACTCCTAAACAATTTGCCTTGTTGGAACTTTCTGACAGTTCTCTTGTTTGCTTTGATTGTCTTTTTCTCATTCGATGCAGATTTATTAACCGTGGCCTGTTTTACAACACACTTTTACTTTCGTAGCAGTAAAACGTTGATCTTTTGATGACAAGGTGAGAATGCTTGCAATGCAAGTGCACTGATCATTGCTTGCGACAACGCCGTATTCACCCTCCCCCTTCTTCCATATTCAATAAAAGACCTCTATTTTAGACATTTTTGTTTTATCTTCGTTACTCATTTTGTGGGGAACACTTTTTTTGTTGGTTCAAACAAAACATACATCAAGTCTTGAGTTGCTTGGTTTTTTTGTTTTTGCTGACTGCATGCTTTGCTTAGCCCATGCAGTGCGCGATGGAAGACATGTTTTTACCATTTTCAGGTTTAACATTGCAATGTGACGCAGAAATAATAAAAGAGATTGTATCTGCTGAGACTGTGACAACCTCGATGTTAGTGCAGGCTGCGCACGAAGTAATGAAGAGCTTAGAAGTGAACTGGTGAGAGTTGATAAAATCTAGACAAGTACAATATGCTTTTATCATCGGTACAAACATGTTTTAACTGGTTAGGGATCACACGTTCACAGAAGGAAAAGAAATTTTAAAATGTAGCACGAGTAAATTTGGAAACAAAATTGCTTCGAGCAAAAGCGCTAGCGTATTAAAGTGGGGGTGGGGTAAGGAAATCTCCGACTTATGATGTGAAAAGTCGATAACATTTATAGATCCATTGTACATGACGTCATCACCACTTGCGGCACCCTTCTCACTTTTGTTGGAGGATCAACAACATATTGTTTGCATGGAGTTTCACTGTAGGCTGTTGTCTTAAGCTCATTTTGTCCATACTTTTTCGCCTAAAGTTGCTGTATTTTCGGAAATCACAACAATTGATAATGCAGCTAAAAATACTAGGATAGTAATTATCAGCCATTTTGCTAAAAATCGCAAATTTTTAAACTGTATTTGGTAAGCTCAACCTACAACAGCAGCATAAAAATTATTTTTCAGATTAAATAAAATACAAATATGATTTCAGGATAGCTTCATTTCTATAGTCAATTTATGAAGCTCATAGGCCAATACTATTTCTGTAGGTGGTGGATAAATGATGTCTGAAGTTTTTACTTGCAGTGCTACACAACGCTTGTCATCAGAATTTTTTTCAAATTTGGATGATCAAAGTGGAGTAAAATACATTGGTAACTCTGATCAATATCTTGAATTTGACCCATACAACATTCTTGTAAGGACAACATTAGCAGATGGCAATTCACACGTTTGATTGACTGATAGGCAACTGGTTAAAAGATATTTCAGCTAATTGGCAAACAAACTAGCATTGATGCAGCCTGCAGGTCTACTGGTATAGCAGGGTAGCTTACTGCAGCAAACTGTGCAGCATTTAGGCTTTTTGTATCTTCTAAAAAATGGTCACTGCAAACTCGCAGTTACGGAATACTACTCTTTTTTGTATTATTTCTTTTAATGCTCGAAAGCCAGAGACCAGTCTTTTAAAAATAAATTTTGAGCTGCTTTTCTTCGTGCTTGATAATTTTAAGCAGTCAAAAAAGCATAGCTGTTTTGTTATCAGCTTCATTAGCACATTCAACGACGGTAAAAAATAGACCATTATCATATTCTAGCCCTGTCAAAACATAGAAGATTAACCATTTAGTTTATAGTCGTAAACCCTTTATTCATTAATTAGGTAAGGCCTTTCTTTTGTTGATTTGGCAAAAGTTTAGTGATGAGAAACAACATTTTTACAGAATTATATCACAATTTGTTAAATCTTAATGTGATCTGCTACTGCTCCTAAAAAAAACTTCACAAACAACGATATCTTTCTAATTTTTTAAATTATTAATTTACTTTGTGCAACTTTACACTGTAGAAAACAAACTTTGGTTCTCCAAGATCTACAAAATATTTTCACAAGATTAGTGCTGCCGATTTATGACGTCAACGCAACTGATCTATAAGCCAACAAAGAAAGCTGGGTTGACATAGAAAACCCTAAATTGCAGCTGGCTTGATGTTAAGCAGTTTGAAAGATCGCCACAGAAATTTGCTGGAAGTTCACGAGTATTAGTAAAACACCTTATTTAATCTGAATCAATTATATATTTCTTGTAAAAAAAACTAAAGAAACGTAAGTGGGAATACGGTTTGCGTAATCGCCCTGCGGCAGGTTTACGTATCAAGACATTTGCAAGCTTGGTGGTATGTAGTATACGATTATATTTTAAGGTCATCGCGGTACTTCAACACTTTCTCTTGCCCGTCCATGACCGATGTTGACGAATACGAACGTAAAAAATCATTGAATGCTAAAAATATAAGATCGGTAAGTTGTAGTGGCGATTACTCTAATGTGTTAACGGCAATGTTTTGATTTACGAAGTTGCGCTTTTCGATCCGTATGCCGTATACTGGCTGATGGAAGTTGGTGTTTGAGCCAACTCGGTGTGAGCTTGAAAAGCCACAGTAAAAAGACGGCTGCCCCTTTCGGTCAGGCCTGCATAGCAAAACAAAAACTTCCATTTTGAAGCGGGCTAGGTTTTTCAAGTAATATGTGAGATTGAGAGTGTTGTTATGTCAAGCAAACTCAATTTCGCTCGTGCTGTCCCTGACAAAAACGTTTTTGTTTACTTTTCATCATATATTTGTAACTTTCTAAACAAAAGATTTCAAGCAACCCGGATTATATGTTGTGTCCCTCTGCCTGCATCTTACGAGCACACACGCTGACACAAGCAAGCTCACTATTACAGTCACACGTCTTTTTAACCTACTTTTTTCTCGGAAGAGCCGCGGGGACAACAAAACTTCACAATCACCTACTAAAGCTGTTCACTCAAGTGGTTTGATTACAGATCTTGATCAAGCCTAGTCGCTTATTTCATTTAACTCATCCCCATCAGGTGTAGCAAAACAATTTGACAAGCTACACTTTCTTCTACTATTTTACTTAGGCGGTAGTAGTATATGATGCTGAATTTGGCTAGCGTTGCGGCTGTGCTGACGGGGGTGCTGTGCGGGGGAACTAACCATAACCTTAGGTTTAACCCTAACCCTAATTTTAGTCCTAACCTTAATCCTACCGGAATCCTAATCCTAATTCTAAACAAACCCTAACCCAAATCCGAACGCGGTGTGGTTATCCGATGTCATTAGGTTTCGTTAGGTTGTAGAATATTTCGAAGAGTTTATGTGCATCAGGTTTGTAATGCCATATTAAAAATTAATGTTTTTTAAATGAAGTTTTGAGGAAGTAATGTTGAGTTAAGACGCTATCGAGCGGTACCGAGACAGTTTAACTGCTGTTTTGGTGCAGATCGACCTCAATTAAATAGCTCAAGAATTTGCAAACTTGTGAAGTCGTTATGTAATTCGTGTGTAACTGTTTGCTGAGACGTGGTGCGATCCTTGTCTCCTTATGGTGCAATTGAATCTTTTCTAATACTTCTTATCCCTTCAGGTATCTCTTTTCACTTTCCCTTGCAATCTACCTTGTAGTTTCCCTTTTGTCTCTTGCCGTTGAAATGTTTGATTGATTATTCATCGTGGTTCACCCCTAACCTTTGCGACTTTCCTTTGCAAATGCTCTCTTGTACCTTGTGCTGCAAGGGATAAATAAAATGAATCAACTACAAGGAATAAGTGTGCTAACATTTGTTAGCACATTTATTCCTTGCAGTTACCCCTTAAACTTTCGGTTGTTTTTGTGGTTAATTATTTGTTGTGGTTTCCTTCTAATTTCTGCAGTTATCCTTTGCTATCTTCCTTTCTCTTATTCTCGCAGTTAATGTCGTAGTTAAAATTTTTATTTGTTTGTTTGATTGTTCCTTACAATGATGTCTTTACAATTATTCTTTAACCCTCAACTTAATGCATACTTGATTCACGTTTGGTCATTGTTTAAGAACTGTATGAGAATATGTAAGAAAGCTTTTTCACATCTCACAGCCCATCATAAATTACCGCAAATTATTGTAAGGACAAATGAATTTTCTCTATGTTACATATTTGTCGTCAGGAAACTATCAAAAATGCGCTACGTCATGCAACGCTTGGACAAAAACAGACTTTTCTTTTTACGTCACTATAAGACAGATCTTCATATGCGGTCTGACTATTTGAAAAATTTATTTTTTGGCATGTTTTAGCAGTGTTACATATTCAAATTATAATTTAACAACTTAAATATAACTAATAGTTTAAACTCTAAAAGATGGTTTAGAAATCAAACTGTTTTTACAGAATAAAAATTATTCTCTGTTTGGAGAAATTACATAGTGCTTACAGCATAAAAAGAAAAAACCAGCTAAGCTTGTTTTTAACTCGGCAGTTAAAAACGATACTAATAACTTTAACATCAACAAGGGTGTAATAAATCCACTGAGGTTAACTACAGCAAAAGGATGATTGTGTTCAGATTGTGGGAGAGTACTTCAATAATTTTTAACCTTTTACTTAAAATCATTCACCGAGCATCAATTTTACAACTCTAATCATATTCTGTAGGACAATTAGAAAACAAGAATCAAAAAAATTACATCCTATCATCAAATATTTTTTTGGACCGATAACAAGAATCAGCTGCAAGCTCTGCTCCAAAGTCAAAATGTTCTATTTATTCTTTAAACGGTCTTGAGTTCGATTTTAATTGACAGTGTTTTTATTTGATATTCACAGGCTCTTGTAATCAATGCTGTTGTTGTATAGACTTATTCAAATAGGTCTTTATTTTGACAAATCAAACACATTTGTTGCAGAACCTTGGAGTGTCGTTGTGAAAGCAAACCATTTTAAGTTAACTTCCAGGCAAAATTTTGGTGAATTTTAGAAAATAGGATATTAACAAATTTTGAGACCACTTTAAATGGGACCATTTTTATGACAGCTAAAATTTAGCTTTACACTTGTTGGAAACTTAAAAGAATAGGATATGCCCGTAGTTTTTCAATATTTTACACATTTCAAATTTTTATACAAAATTCAAATTTAGAAAAAAAAATCAAAAGAAGATGTTTTAGTTGTTTGAGCAGTCTTTTTTAAGTTTTTGTTGAAATTTAGAATTTAGGCAAATTTGCTTCATATCTATTAACAGTAACGTTATTAGATGTAAAACTCTAGTTCAGATCTATGCAAGTTAGTAAAATCGGAAGAAACAAAAAGACAGAACAATGAAGTTTGTTTTATTTGAAGCTGATACAAGAACTTTTGCCAGCTACATGAGTAAAAGTTTAAGTCAAGAAATGAACGTGTACAGATTGTAAGAAACTTCAATAATTATATAACTTTTACTTAAAATCATCTATTGAGCATCAAATTTAAAATTCTATATACGATTTATAGGACATTAGAAAACAATAATTATTATTAGTTTTAATGCTCCGTTCAAACTTTTCATTTCTCTTTCCACTTAACACGACAATATCATTAATGATAATCTGCCTAAGCCAGGTCTTGTGTAACATTTCGAACATCAATAGTTACAATAACTACTGTAACAGATCTTTTAATTCAGCGTGGGCCAAGTGCTGATTCTGTCACACGCCCGGTTGAAGCTCTTAGTCAACGCGTCTCAAGTTCGCCTCCCTTCCTTGCCGCTGTTCTGTCAAGCGTACGCGTCTATGCAACTTCTTTATTCCAAATAAACGCGACAGCCACACTGGCGACACACAACGTACTCGAAAACGGTTTCTGTTAATGTAAGAAACAAAGCATGAATAATCGTAAAAATGCGGTGGCTTGCCTACAACAGAATAGTATTTACCTAACTAATTAAGCTTCCAAGAACTTGAAATTCCTTAATACTCTGTCGAGGGCAAGTAACACGTCCGTTCGCTGGCAACTCAAAACAGCAACTGATAAGCAAGTGTAATTGCGGCGGTCTGAAGGCAGCTTAAAGCTTATCAGGCGAGAAAAAGCCAAATGAATAAACTCCCTTGCAGCGGCACAACAAAAGGCACGAACAATATTTAACAACTGCAATTGCTATAATTAAAGTTAACTTGGGAGTAACTAAGCGTAATGCCTTAGTTCTACACGTTTTAATGCTTGAGCTGACTAGTAAAATATCAAAACATTATTTTATAGCTCATAAATATTATTGGTCAGATCCGATGGCAATCGACATTTAAAAGGAAAATTGCTGAAGTCAAAGCAATTGACGACGGCGGCAAGATGACGAGGCCTTCAATTCATCTTTTGGTGACATTCTACAGGACTTTTAAAAAGGCAGAAAGCTTTTAAAATGTGAATTTTCAATCACTGCCTGCTTTTATTAACGCGAGACTGCACTGGAGGGCGATTTACGCTTTGCTTGCTTTTGTTTTGATACCGCAGTATCAGCAGAAAACTAATGCAGCGTATGATTTTATTTGTGATTCGTGGTCTTACAACTGGTTTTCTGCTCAATACTTGAATACTGCTGATTTCGTAATTTGTAAGATGCTTGCTAAGAGTACCCAAAAAGGCTTTGCAGTCAATGAAGAAGTTTTTGTCCATGAGCCTAACACCAAGGCAGCGTCAAATATCTGTGCAAACCGTGCAATCAAAAAGTGATGCAAGACTTACTTCCACTGTGCAGATCCACTGAAAAAGTAAACATTAAATTTCTTCTAGCCTTTGAGCAATAGTGATATAGACTTTGCTTATTTGTTAATTTAAATTGTGAAACAGTACAGGTTTTTGTGAATATTGGTGAATTTTTTACATGTGGTTGAGTTAAAATCAATTTTTGTAATTGGGGCGTGACGTTTTTTCAACACTCGTTTTTCCCGACGAGAAGTGCAGGAACTTGTCCGAAAAATAAAAAAGTCCTGATAACACAAATGCATTTATGTAATGCAAATAAACTGTCCGTAACAACAGGTACAATTTCTTGTCTTTCAACTTTCTAATGTCCGACACGGTTTGCTTGGCCACACCATACTCCACACAGACACTCGTAACACTAGCTTTTTCTTTAATTTTCTTATTAATTCCAGCTTTTGAGCCACAGTTAGGGCCATTCGCTTACGCTTGATAGACTTGGAAGGCATAATCAAAAGTTTTAAAGAGCTATTTGTATTCAAAAATGCACAAAATTCTGCCGTTTCAACTCAATGTGGGCGAATTTCATGCTTTGAGATATTTTTACTTTTTGTGATCCATTGTTTCAGTAATGTGACATAATAAATTAAATTTTCGTATATGTTTTTACTGTTACCTCATAAAATGATATTATTTTCCGTTTGCTCACGCAGTGTTTTTGTACGAAACGGCAAAATTGTTCACTGATACCCGACAAAACACGATGTTTACCAGCGTCTATAGCCACCTATCTGACATTTTTGGCAGTACGGGAGGCGCGGGTTGTTTGAATTCATTTGTCGGCAGTCCGGATAAACTGAAATGTGAATTAGCGATGTCCGGAAAAGAGGGTCGAGTGTACGTTATTTTTTCTCGATGTGTGCATAGAAACTCCAACGAAAATCATATGGAGATATAGGTTGTAAAATTGTCGTAACCTTAGAACAGGGCTACTCAACTGGCGGACCGCGGTCCGAATCCGGATCTTTCGAGTATTAAAACTGGACCTGTTTTTGTTGTTGTTGTTGTTTACCCGACCCCTTCCGAGGGATGGGGGCATGGCGGAAGACTATGGAGCCCCAGAAGCCGGGCAACTCCCCAGGGTCTGGACCAGAGGTCATAGAGAGACAGAGAGTCGCCAAAGAGTGAGCGGCGCAAAAAGTCCGTAGCTGGACAGTGCAGAATGAGATGAGAAATGTCCTGGGACGGGTGTCCACAGGCGCTGCAAGAAGAATTCTCGATTCTGCCAATCCTGGAGAGATAGGAACCTAAAAGAAGGCTGTGTCCGTTGCAGCGAAGACGAGAGAGGACACAGCGAGCATGACGAGGGAGCACAAGTTCCTCAGTGGAAATCGAGGAAACCTGTGTGTCAAAATACTTTGAAGAGACAGTACGCCTCCAGTCCGAGATAAGACGAGAGTGGATACGAGAGATAAGATGAAGAGAGACTACATGGGATTGCGGAGGGCGCAAGTAGCGCTCCCTGTCTGGCAAGCTCATCAGCTGTGTCGTTCCCCGGGAGAAACGAGTGTCCGGGGACCCATTGTAGCCTGATGGAACAGAAAGAGAAAAAGGACAGTTCCTGCCAGATCTGCCACAGAGTTTGAGATAACAGGAAAGATGGAGGAGAGAACAGGGTGGCGAGGACAGAACGAGAGTCAGACAGGAGTAGAAAAGAAGAGAAATGGCAGACTTTATGGTGTTGCCGAGACCAGCAAAGAGCGTGCAGAATGGCGCAGGTTTCAGCGGAAAAACTGGAACAAACTGGGCCTGCCGAAAAAGAAAGAGTCGCCTTAGTGCCACAGAGAGAGCAGTTGGCAAGAACGCCGGAGCCGCCTTTGCCAAAAGGAAAAGGAACAGAGCCGTCTGTCCAGAGTACCAGATCATGAGGGGGGAGAGAGTCAAGGTGGGCGAGAGCCGCACCTTGGCGAGAGTGAGGGGGATCAGAGCGAGAGCATGGAGTAAAAAGGGTGGACTCCACCGTGAAGGAAGGAAGATTCCAGGGAGGGCAAGCAAGAAGAGCCTCCCTAGAACAAGTAGAAGGAAGCATGAGCGGGTGAGTGGATGCAAAAACTCTCCAGGACGATCTGCAGAGTCTTGGTTTCACTCCTAGTCTGGCCAAACCTGAGATGGGAAAGGAGGTTGGAAGACAAAGAGCCCGCTCATAAGAAAAAAGAGTGAACTGAGTCAGAGTGACTCGTAGGGGAGGTAAAGAAGCCTCGGTGAGTAGTAGAGGGATAGGGGACGACAAGAGGCAGCCGGTGATGGCGCGACTGGCCGCTCGGTGGAGGCGTTCCAATTTGGTGATATTGGTAGCGCTTAGAAAAGGAAACCATCCGGGTGAAGCGTAAGTGAGAAGGGACCGAAGAAAAGATTTATACAGAAAAGAGAGGGACTCCTTACAGGGGCCCCATGAGGAAGCAGAGATACAGCGTAAGGCCTTGAGACGTGGGAAAAACTTGGCCTTCAGCGAAGATACATGCTTAGAAAAGGAAAGAGTGCGGTCGAAGGTGACCCCGAGAAAAGTTGGAGTGGGATTAAAACGGAGGCGGGAGCCGAGTAGGAGGAGGTTGGGATGGAGGTTAGCCTGGTGGGGATCCACTGAGAAGAAGGAGGCCTCACATTTGCTCGGATTGAGAGGAAAACACCAGTACTCAGACCAGCGCTCCAATCGAAACAGAGCTCCTTGTGTGGCCTCCACCGCAGTAGGGACCGAGGGGAAGGAGGACCAAATGGCCAGATCGTCAGCGTAAAAAGAGCAGCTGACGGAAGAAGACAGAGAAGCAGGAAGATCATTAATGAAGAGAGAGAAAAGTACAGGACCAAGAACGGCTCCTTGCGGAGCACCTCGACGGACTCGAAAGGAGCGGCTTTTGTGATTTTGAAAAACCACAGAAGCGCGCCTATCAGAAAGGAAAGATTGAGTCCAACGAGCAAAGCAAGGAGGGAGGCCAGCCGAAATATTTGTGGAAAAGAGCGGGATGCCAGACAGAATCAAAAGCTTTAGAGAAATCGATAGTAGACAGGATCGTCCGAGAGCCCGGCCTGGGTTTGTTAAACCCATCCGAAATGGACTGAGAAAGGTACAGAATTTGATCGAGTGTAGACCGTCCAGGGCGGAAACCGGCCTGGCGGGGAGAAAGAATGGAATTAGATTCCAGAAAAAAGAGAAGACGGGATAGTATGATGCGTTGAAAAAGCTTTGATACGCAGGAGGTGAGAGAGATAGGCCGGAAGGAAGCAGGAGAGTCGAGAGGTGTTCCCATCTTGTGTATGGGAATAATAGAAGATGTCTTCCAGATGGAAGGAAAGGAATGTGAAGACCAAGAAAGATTGAAGATGTGAAGAAGAAATTCCATGCCAGAGCGAGGAAGATGCTTTAGCATTGGATAGGCAACTTTGTCTGGACCAGTGGCAGTGGATGAGGATAGGTTGGAGGCAGCCGCAAGAAATTCAGCGGGAGAGAAGGGAGAGCAAAAGGACGAGTGAGACTCCACAGAGCACGTGGCTCGGCGGAGCTCAGTGCTGCGCAGGGTCTTTGGCTGAGAAACGGAAAAGTGAGACCTCAGGTAAGCGGCATAAACCAAAGCCGACTCCCTGGGAGAAGAACAGTTAGGAAAGTTAGGAGAGGAAGAAGACGAGGAAGGAGAGCCAGCGATAGAGCGAAGAAGAGAGTGCACAGATTTAGGATTAGATTTAGGTGAAAGAGAAGTGCAGGTCGTCTGCCATGCCTCAGCCTTGGCCTTGGCAATGACTGACGAGGCACGTCGAGAAGCGGAGATGTAAGCCTGGCGATCTTCATCACTTCTGTGAGCAGTAGCGAAAGCCCTGCGTCTTTCACCAACCGCTTCTTCCACCTCAGCAGACCACCAGGCTTTAGGAGGGCGTTTGATGCGGCCGAAAGGAATGGAAGATTTGGCCGCATTCAGTGCCAGAGAGGTAAAGAGAGCAGCTGCAGAGGAAAGAGAAAGAGACGAGTATTCCTCTGCAGAAGGACAGTGAGAGTCAAAGTAGGAGGCAAAGTCATCTCAGCGGGCTTTCTGAAAATTGAAGGAAGAGGGACGCTCGTTGGGGCGAAAGACCGGAGAGAGAGGGATAGATAGAAGAATTGGTAGGTGGTCAGAACCCAGGTCCTGAAGCACCTCCCAGGAGCAAGAAAGGGCAAGAGTAGAAGGAGCAAAGGAGAGGTCAGGAGAGGAGCGACTGCCAGAGGAGCGATGGAGAAGGGTGGGTGTGTCAGGGTCATTGAGGGGAAGGAGGTCAGAGGAGATGACCCAGTCAAATACTTCCTCCCCACGGGGGTCGCAAGTACCTCTTGAGTCCCAAAGCGGGTGATGGCAATTGAAGTCCCCCAGAATGAAGAGATTTCTGGAGGAGGGAAAAATTGAGGGAGAGAAGGAATCGGTTCTGCCATCCGTTGGGGAGGAGCGAATAGAGGGGGCATAAACATTAAGAAATGACACCGAGGAGGATTTGTTTAGAGAGATGTTGACCCCTACATAATCAGAGTAGGGATCGAGCGAAGAAAGAGAGGTGGTAGAAAGTTCAGAAAAGGATAGGCCCTGTCTGACGAAAATGACAACGCCGCCACTGGCATGCGAGGCATCAGAAGAGAGAATGCCAGACCGGGAGTGGGTGCGATCAGAACGCAGAACAGAGAATCCAGGAATCCGGAAAGAGGAAGATGAGTTAAGATTGGATTCCTGAATGCAGATAAGGTCGACAGGATGGGATGAAAGAAAGTGAAGTAGTTCAGTGCTCCTGGCTCGAAGACCTCCAGCATTCCATTGAAGAACCCTGAGAGAGTCAGGGGGAGGAGAGGAGGCAGGAGGTGCAGAAGGATAGCCAGGAGCAAGGGACGGTGGTGGGAGAGCAGGGGAAGGAGATACAAGATGGGCAGATGGGGGATAAGAAGTTTGGAGACGAGGGTGGGGCAAGAGTGCAGCATTAGCAGAGGGGGGGCCGGATTCCACAGTGGAGGTATACGTGCCGGAGGAGTCCGAGGAGGGGGGAGTCACAGTGTTACGGCAGGGAAGGAAGCTCCAAGAGTGAGAGCTGCCAAGAGCTCTGAAATTAGATAAAGAAAGTTGTGAGCACCTTAGATGGACCCATTTGGAGCAAGCGCAGCATTGCACTGACTTGCCCCGCCAGGTCACATTTCCAGCGCACACAGAGCAAGGAAAGATGGGGCCAGGGTTAGGATGAACGTTACCGCTCATCAGGAGAAGAAGAAGAATGAGGAGACGAAGGAGGGCAAGAGTAAGGCAGGAGAAGAAAAAGTGAGAACAGGCGACCGATTTCAAAGATGCTGTGTGCTGCCCTTCTGCGGTCGTTCAGGGAGCAGCATAGCGAAAAAATGAATGAGGAGTGCCCGGGGTAACTGGGACCCTCGGGAAGGCCAACAGCCATTTCAACCCAACCCAAACGGGGTCGGGGACCGCACCACCACGTTGAGGGGACTGTTGATTGGTGCAGAAAAAAAAAACTGGACCTCGAGCTCCAGGATGAGGAACAGTAGGTGCCGCCACGGGTTGCGAAAAAGCCTACTCCTCTTTTTGCCAAATTTTGTTGACTTGTTCTCAGTACTAAGTTATTTTCAAACAAAATAGCAAAATTTTTCGCGCCTTTGACAAAACTGTTCATTCTTAGCACTGACTAAGAACTAACAAACAACACGATCAGCATGAAAAACAGGAGAAAACCTATTTCCCAGTACTAAAAGTCTGCTATCCATGCCTCTCCTCCACTAAATTTGCCTCTGCAATTAAACTGATCAAGTGTGGTAAAGCTCAAAGCCCAGACAATATCCCGCCACATATATTCTGAAGCACTGTGACCCCAAATGTGTTACAAGACTTCAAAAAAGCTATACAGCCTGCGTGACCTACCAAACAATTCCCACAATATGGCGACTGGCCATAGTTATCTCGGTACCAAAACCTGGCAAAGCAGCTGATCACTGAAAGAGCTTCCAGTCCATATTGCTGCTGAGCGTTTCTTACTAGCTTTTCGAGAGGTTACCCTTGAGGCGTCTAGCACCTGCTTTTGATTCCTAGCTTCCTGACAAACAAGCTGGCTTCAGGCATAGTCAATGCATAGCCGATCAAATGTTTAAACTAGCCTATGACGTAGAACACAGCTTTGAAGAAAATAAATCAGGCATCGTGTTGGCAGATCATATTGCCGCACACGATAGCCTACTGTTTAGTACGAGGGTCAAACTTCCACCACCGCCTTTGATTTGCTGTTACTTCTAGACCAAGAATTAAAAACTGGCTAAAAGTAAGAAATGTACTTTTTTCATAAAATTAGCAGAATAGAGTACAATAAGCTCATTTTATTTTTAATTTCCATAGTTAATGTAGAGTGTGTAGACTAAGAAAACATTCAAATATTTTTCTGTATTTACTGGTCATGACAATTTCATTTTTATCGTTGCAAGTCAAAAATTCTACTGAACATCTGGAAATATTGAACTTGTCCAACTGGATCTTCGTTAAAATTAGTTGAGTAGCTCTGCCCTAGAACATATTCTTGGCAAAGTCCAACTCACAGCTAGTGGTTTTGACTTTACACTTTGGATTCGAACCCAAACATCTGAACACTGAACAGCTGTACAGAGACTTGGTGGCCGACAAAGCAATTAACAATTCAATCAATGCCATCTATTATAAACACTTTAAAACTTTTCTTGTGGGATCCTGCCCTAGGCTTTTGAGGTCTACGAAAGAATCATAGCCATCTTTGTATATTTCTTCTCGAAAGCTTGTTGCAAAGTAGTAGTGTTTGCTTTTGCCGGGACAAAAGCGACACTGCCTGTCCTCCAGATTGATCTCGGTTGTTCCATGGCAACGTTTTGCAATACTTATTCAGGCAGACTGAGAAAATTCCATGATAGTTAATACTTTCTCCCTTGTCGTCTTTCTTCTAAAGCGGGATGAGGACCCCTGTTCGACAATCTTTTGATGCTTTGCCAGAATTCCACACCACCTAACCGTTTAAAGGATAAGTTGTTGTTGCGGCTGTGTTGAATTCAAGACAATAAATGCATTCTTGATTATAATTAAGGGTTATTGCCTTGATGAGCCAGTAAGAACTTCATTCAATTGCAAGAATCTTGGCCGTCTGATAATATGGAATACAAAAGAAGCATAATTTATAGGTAGATTCTGGAAAGGGGGGCGCCGCAATCTCCTTAGATATGTAGACAAAAAATTTTATGTAAACATTCCAAAACTTTTTTGGAGACGGCTCTTAAGTGGAATGAAACCGCGTACTTGTCAAACGTTTCCGGATCCAGTTGCAGCGTAATATTGACGCTACCGCACATGATGGCCACTTATTAACTGGCCTTGTTTAAGGCTAATGTCATTTTTTAAAGTTAAATCTCAACCATGTATGCCGCTTTACGCCTCTTTACATTTTTATTAAGCTACTGGTTGCCATTGTTACTGTGAGGGCTGTACATTTATATATATGTTTACTTTTCAACTTGTTATTTGTGGTTCATGGCTCATGCTACATTTGTGTTGCAGAGTCCTATGTGGAGAATGTTCAGTGATTACATGCGCAGAGTTGCGTGCTTTATTAAAAGCATGAAAGACCCGAAAAAGTTTGAAGAGTTCCGACTATACTTGAAACATCTCCCGGATGTGATAGAAGAAGAACGAGATCTCCACGCAAGTACGAGCAAGCCTACTACTGTAAACCAACATGTATCAAAATTTATTAGTGACGTGGCTTATGGGCTACTGTAAAGATTCAACCTAGAGCACCTGGGTAGTTGCCACAAAGGCAAATTATTTGAATGTGAAAAAGTTTGCAGTAATAGTTTTCAATTTTGCAACTACTTTACTTTTCTGGCAGTTACCTTGTAGAAATTCCCTCCACGAGCCCCGAAATTATGGCCCTATCATTACACACATAAAAGTTCTACGACAACAAAAACGGCCTCCGTATTTACAAATGAAACCGAAAACCAGACCACATTCATGGAAAGTAATTTTCATTTAAAGAACAAACTGTTTTGCTGATTTAGTCTATTTGTCGATCGATAAAAGACATTCTTTAAATTCTTTATATTTCTAAAAATTTTTATTTTATAGAAGATCATTCTTTAAATCTACTGCATATACTATTAAGAGCGTTTACCATTGAAAAATGGTATTTACAGCTTCCCTGCTTGGCGCTCAGCATTTAAGGGGATCCTGTGGAGAACAAGCCGGCAAGTTCGCTTGTTGTGTCCATGGCCAAGGTACCTAATGGAACGCCCCCATCTTTATGTGGAAGACAGGTGGGCCAGACACCTTGGAAATGGCAACTCTCATGCGAGTGCGAACGTTTCGTCCATATACAGCGATACAATTCGCTTTCTCGTGTGTGGAGGACAGACATGGACAATTAAAAAAAAGTTAAATGTAGTGCTACCTTACTCGATTTCGAGGTTCGGAGGTCAGAAGATTGAAGGTCCCATTGTCCTCAACCCACTGCACTAATGAGAATAGGGGGCAGTTTCTTTTTCTTGGCTAACTTTTCTTCGACGCGAATGTCTACCCATGTTATTACTCTTTTAGTACAAGTGGCGAGCTGTTTGAGATTACAGCAAAGCTGGGATTCGAACTCGGGTCTTGCGATTTCCAGGCGAGTGCTTCAATCACCACACCATCGAGCTCAGACCAATAAACGACAACTTCTATTTTTGTGGAAAAGCATTTATTAATTTTACCGCATTTACTGTTTATTGCTTTTATTGTTGCATCGGTGCAGAGCAGTTCTATCTTTGTTGTATCTGACCACAGTGAAAATCCATTTACACTTTTTAAAATCTTTTGTCCGCCTCAGCAAAGGCCTATTTAGGTGAAGAAAGGATCAACTTCAACAGAAATGCGAAATATATTTCTGTAGAGATTTCTACCTCTCCGACACTTTACAGAGCGTGGTTATTACCCTCGCGTTCTCTCTACCTTTTCCCAAAATTTAACTTTGATTTAATATTTGATGTATCTGCAGACGTGAGCAGCACCGCCATGTTGTTTAAAAAATACGAACTGGTCGTGTACAAGCATAAAAACAAAACCGATTTGGACCTCAAATATCAACACAAAAAAGTTCTCGGAAGAGACATTGTTCTCAACTTTCTTTCAAATGATTTTTTATTTTTCTTTGAAACTGAAAAGTAAGAGGTTTCATTAATACCTTTAGCCTTGTAGTTTGTTTTTCCATGTCCGCTGGCGGTAACTTTCTGTTCATTTTGCTAAGCTTTTCAGATTTTCTCCAGTGAATAAGTAACTTTATTTAGCACAACGGCGCTCTTTTCAAAGACTAAGCGAAGTAAGCACCACAAGAGCAATCAACTTACAACTTGTTGATTGAAAGTGAGCTCTGCTAATCAGTGCCGTTGAGAGGCTGACCAAGACCAGGTTCCAAAATTTGAAGGCTTGTTGTGCGGCCTTTGTGCTCATTTTTCAGTACGAGTAAGACTCTCAAAATTTTTCTAATGTGTCATATGAAGACCTTTGTCACTGGAAGTCAACTTTTTCTAAAGCTAACTTTTCTGATTTTTAGTATAACTTATTTTAAAAAATGATTTTTTGCTCTCGTTTCATAGACCTTTTTTTTAAAAATTGGTTTTTTGTTAGAAAGTGCTCATCATTAAAAAATTTCCGGCTGTAATCCGTAGGCACCCTCTGTTGACGTTGCTGCTACCGATCGAAGAAACATTTAAATTGGATGAAGAGTGTTGCGCACTCCAAATTGTACTTTATATACGCCTGATATACAATTACAAAATCGCGTTTTTAGCTCCACGTATTCTATGCGCTTTAAGTCTTATTTTCTTGAAACTTTTGTAAACGAAAAGTTTTAAGCAGTAAATGTTGCCTCGATCTGCTCGTGTATTAACGGAGCCCATTTTTACTGTTGTTGTAATTTTCCCTCCTCTACCTCGGGATGGAGGTACGGCACGAACGGCGATTCAGGTTCATGCCGTCAACCTAATTGAAATTAGGCTAGGGGAAAGATGGCAGTCCATTTCGAACCAGTCATGAGTGACTGGTAGCCCCACCACCAACAAGGCGGACTGCCACTGGTTGATACCCAAGAGTCGCCTTTTACGACGTGCTGGGTTAGCAACTTCACAATTGTAACCCGGTGAAGTACGGGTAGGCCACCTGTCTGCCACATAAAGATGGAGGCGTCTCGTTAAGTGCCTTGCCCAAGGACACAACAAACGAACTTGCCGGCTTGTTCTCTACACTATCCCTTTTTTATGCTGAGCGCCAAATAGGAAAGCTGTGAATACCATTTTTTAAAGTCTTTTGGTATGACTCGACTTAGGGAATGAACCCCAGGTCTACCGACTGCGAAGCGGACGCTCTAACCACTACGCCATCGCGCCGGTTGCCCATTTTTACTCGATTATACTATCAGGACCGTTAGTGGCAATCGTGGCGTAGGATGAATCTGTTGCTTAAATGCAACTACGAGCCTCTTTGTTTTGTAATGTGAAAACAAAGATATACTGTCTACTACGCTCAAAAATTAGGTTAATATAAACGAGCTTTTGAAGGACCTATCTTTGTTGATAGCTGAACTTTTTTTAGAAGATACTTTTTAAGAGCCCGCTTTGAATTTTCACCCAAGCTTAGCGATTTAGCAGCCTTCTTTTGAAATCTTATCTCTCCAGAGTCGGCATAATTAAAAATCTTTTCTGCAGCGTCTGTGATCATCCACCCAGGACACTTCTTATTCCATTCTGCTCAGTCCGGCTACGGACTCTTTAGACCGCTCGCTCTTTGGTGACACTTTTTCTCTTGTGCTACGTTCTCTGGTTTAGGTTATGACCAGTTTCCCGACTTCTGGGGCTACATGGTCTTTCGCCACGTCCTCATCCAGATGAAGAGATTGGGTAACAACAACAGCGTAGCGATATTTTGATCCAGCCCTACATAGTGCGGATGAAAATAGCAGTTTCACGTGCACGGTTTTGTTTAGATATCGCACACATTGTGAAAATGTAAGAAAATTGAAGCAACTTGGGATATATGAAAAAACTGACATGAAAGATGTGAAAGAAAAAAGAACGATGGTCCTGAAGTGTTTTATCGACTCTAACATCCCGCCAAAATTAAGAGTAGCTCAACTTATTGATTTTATTTTCAATTAGTTGTAACTAAAAGTTTACTGTGATATTAACAAGACCAAAATTCGTAAGATTGGCCATGGGATAAAGGGGTCATCATTTGGTGAGATTTACAGGCAGGTGGTCAACTTCTCTTGAATGGATATCAAAATTTTTATTCAAGGCTACTTTTTTGACAACTAAAAATCCTTTTGACAAACTTTACTAATTTGTTTGCACCATTTGGAAATCGAATCCTAATACGACTTCGGGCTCAGTGACGTAGCTAGAACGTGATCCTGTAAGTATTAACTAAGAGTTTAACAAAACTTGATGATAGTTTTCACTTTGATCGCGTTTCCCTTAAAATTTGGGTCTTTGTGCTAGGAACATTATGTGGGTACAGTGGGTCAAAAAATAAACAAAACCACTGAGCTTTATTTTGTAAACACCGGTAGTAGGCAATATTACAGAGGATTAAGTTGAATTAGCTCACATACTTTATTGATAATTTCAAGATCAACATTCCTTCTACCACTTCCGCTGAGATAATGTTCTTTTCCAAACGACCTGATGTTAACCGGGCCATGTATCACAAAGCAAGAATGATTGTCCTTCCAGTTCTTTTGTATTATTGGAAAAAGTAAGCCATTAAATTCAGTAAATAGTGTATATTGTAACACAAAGATATAGCTTAGACCTAATTTAGGTTAATAAAAAAATAAGGTTCGTACTCATCTACATTTTTGTTGTTCTGGATGGAATCGTAGTCCTTATTGTGGAAAGAGTTGTCTATGGTCCTGCTTTATGATTTCAAATGTGATTACTATCGATATATTACACCAGGGGTTTTCACATGAAATTCAGGGGCCCACCGAAGGATTTTGTGGCACAGAATCGAGGTCAAGCCTAACAATTTTAATGTGAAAAAACCGATTTCCAAAAAAGGGTTTTTAAATTTTTAGTTTGAACTTTTTGGCGTGCAGCTTGCTCAGAAAGTTTTCTTTGAAAGTATCAAACTCTGCAAAGAAGGGTCTTCACTCTTGCTTGTGGTAAAAAATTGCCACCAGCAAGTGCTTCAAACCTTATTTTTGCGCACAAATAGCTTGGATTACGAACTGCAGCCGGCACGCAGAATTTTTAACTACTTTGGGATTGGCCCGCGTAAAAAAAGATTGCACTCTCCTGTATTACACCATTGCCTTGCCTAAACAAAAATCAAACCTCTGAAAATTGGGCAAAAGAAACAGCCTGGTCTTACTATTATTTTTATCCAGATATCGCGTTTCTAAACTGGTTTACATTTCGAAGAAGTTGGAGAAACTGCTCCACAAGGCAGAAGTTGAAAAGCGTCGGAAAGCTGCAGAGAAAGAAAAAATGGAAAGAAAACAACAAGGCTTGCGCTGGAGAAGGGTGATAGTTTTTTTAAACAGACGTAGCTTATTTACTTTAATGTTCACGTTTTAGCTTTTTTGTGGGTCGAAACTGATTTATTGTGAAGTAATGATAACGATCATTTATCCTCATCTTTGGAGTACAGTGTGAGATGAAACATCTTGTTTCCTACACGGTAGGCAAAAAATGCTAACCAGATGTAGCGAAAGTTCAATTTTAATCCATTCTTAAACATACACTGCCAGCCCTTGAGGATTTTACCAGGCGGGCTACCATTTATCGCCGGACTTACCAATTAGAAACATTTCCAGGGAGCTGAGGGGGGATCAGTCTTCTTAGGCGTATCGATCGGTCAAATAAAAGTCCCTAAATGCAGCAATTAGTCAAAATAGATCATATTCTATGATACGCTTATTGTAGAGAGGTGACTTTTAAAATCCGCGTTGTTATTATTGCTACTAGCAAAACACCCTTGAACGTAGTAATGAAAACATGTTTAACAAATCCGACGCCGACGCGATGGCGTAGTGGTTAGAGCGTCCGCTTTGCAGTCGGTAGACCTTGGATTCATTCTCCTTGTCGAGCCTTACCAAAAGACTTTAGAAAATGGTATCCACAGCTTCACTGCTTGGCGCTCGATATTTAGAAGAGGTTGTGGTGATCAAGCCGGCAAGTTCGCTTGTTGTGTCCTTGGGCAAGGCACTTAACGGGACGCCCCCACCTATATGTGGAAGACAGGTGGCTTAGGCACCTCGTAAATGGCAACTCCCAAGCGAGTGCGGACGTCCCGTCCGAAATATAGCGATACAATTCGCTTTCTCGTGAATGGAGGAAAAATATGGTAAATAAAATTAAAAAAAAATTTTTAAGTTTTCCGCGCTAAATATCGTCCTCGTCAGGATATATATTTAAATATCTACAGTGTTAAAACTTTCATTGAACGAAAACACAAAATTGCTAGAAAATAGTCATAATAAAAAACAGTAAACTTCATTCTGCAGTCTCAGTAATTGTCTAGTTACTGCTAGCAAAGAGTTTGATAAAAAAACCATTGCCTGTTAGGAGTTAATCAGATTTGAGGTTATGTAAATATTTTAATTGTATAAATTGAACCGAGGAATCACAACATGACTCAGTGGCAAATCGTTTAGTTAAATGGTTTAACGATTAAAATAAGTTTAGAAAAAATGACGCTGCGTTTGCATACAGTTGTTTGTTCAGGACAGGGTTAATTCTTTTGATCACTAAGGCTTCGTGGATTTAAGTTTTGTAAGATGTTGGGCATTTTCTAATTTTTTCAAATTGCTTCGTGTTATTAGGCTGAGGGTTGCATGTGCTGCATTTTCTTGTATGTTCTACTAGCAGATTTCCACCCGTCGTTGATCGGGTAGAATGTAAAGAGAAGGAAAATAAATATAGATTTACCCGTCGTTGATCGGGTAAAATGTAAAGAGAAGGAAAATAAATATTGGCTAGTAGCCCCCATAGACGATTCTGATCGAAATCAAAATAATGCAGATTTACCCCGTCGTTGATCGGGTAAAATGTAAAGACTGATTAAATTTTACATTGAATAACCATATTTTAACTTTTTCAATCCCGCGCGGGTACAATTACCGGCAAGCGATCTTTACGCGTTCGCTCCCGCGACAGTATATGTACCGGCAATAACAGAAATGACGGACATTCGCGCAATTGTTTGCGTACGTCTGGTTAAAGCAAAAACGTTTATATATAAACCTTTCTAACATTCTGTTTGTGGTTTGTAAAAATGGCGGACAGGAGCGAAAGAGTTAATATAGGTTGAATAAATGTAGGCTGGTAGCCCCCCATAGACGATTCTGATCGAAATCAAAATAACGTACTTGGATTTATCCCATCGTTGATCGGGTAAAATGTAAAGACTGATTAAATTTTACATTGAATAACCATATTATAACTCTTTCGATTCCGCGCGGGTATAATTACCGGCAAGCGATCTTTATGCGTTCGCTCCCGCGACAGTATGTATACTGGCAATAACAGAAATGGCGGACATTCGCGCAATTGCTTGCATACATCTCGTTAAAGCAAAAACGTTTATATATAAACCTTTCTAACATTCTGTTTGTGGTTTGTAAAAATGGCGGACAGGAGCAAAAGAGTTAATATAGGTTGAATAAATGTAGGCTGGTAGCCCCCCATAGACGATTCTGATCGAAATCAAAATAACGTACTTGGATTTATCCCGTCGTTGATCGGGTAAAATGTAAAGACTGATTAAATTACCCGTTGTTGATCAGGTAAAATGTAAAGACTGATTAAATTACCCGTTCTTGATCGGGTAAAATGTAAAGACTGATTAAATTTTTACATTGAATAACCATATTTTAATATAGGTCGAATAAATATAGGCTCGTAGCCCCCCATAGACGATTCTGATCGAAATCAAAATACCGTACTTGGCTTCCCTGGAAAAAGTTATATAAGATTCATATGTTTGTTTGTATCAAAATGTGTCCAGTTTTACTTCTATAGCGGACAGACAGACAGACACACATTGAGTTATATATATATAGATACAAATAGGCCTCTAGTAGAGCCCCATAGGCTGGTAGCCCCCCATAGACGATTTTGATCGAAATCAAAATACTGTACTTGGCTTCCCTGGAAAAAGTTATATTTACCCGATCAACGACGAGTAAATCTGCTAGTGATTCCTAAAAGTACAGTCTTGCTCAGAACCATCAAATTTGGATTTTTATTTGTCACAAATTTTTTTCTGTTTGTGGTACCTAACAAAACCTTTAGACAACTCTATATTTTAATATAGGTTAAATAAATATAGCCTCGTAGACGATTCTGATCGAAATCAAAATACCATTTTGACTTCTTTGTGGTAACTCCATAAAACGTGAGATTTCCATCCGTTGTTGATTGGGTAGAATGTAAAGAGAAGGAAAATAAATATAGATTTACTCGTCGTTGATCGGGTAAAATGTAAAGAGAAGGAAAATAAATATAGGCTCGTAGCCCCCATAGACGATTCTGATCGAAATCAAAATAATGCAGATTTACCCCGTCGTTGATCGGGTAAAATGTAAAGACTGATTAAATTTTACATTGAATAACCATATTTTAACTTTTTCGATCCCGCGCGGGTATAATTACCGGCAAGCGATCTTCACGCGTTCGCTCCTGCGACAGTATATGTACCGGCAATAACAGAAATGACGGACATTCGCGCAATTGTTTGCATACATCTCGTTAAAGCAAAAACGTTTATATATAAACCTTTCTAACATTCTGTTTGTGGTTTGTAAAAATGGCGGACAGGAGCGAAAGAGTTAATATAGGTTGAATAAATGTAGGCTGGTAGCCCCCCATAGACGATTCTGATCGAAATCAAAATAACGTACTTGGATTTATCCCGTCGTTGATCGGGTAAAATGTAAAGACTGATTAAATTACCCGTTGTTGATCAGGTAAAATGTAAAGAGTGATTAAATTTTTACATTGAATAACCATATTTTAATATAGGTCGAATAAATATAGGCTCGTAGCCCCCCATAGACGATTCTGATCGAAATCAAAATACCGTACTTGGCTTCCCTGGAAAAAGTTATATAAGATTCATATGTTTGTTTGTATCAAAATGTGTCCAGTTTTACTTCTATAGCGGACAGACAGACAGACACACATTGAGTTATATATATATAGATACAAATAGGCCTCTAGTAGAGCCCCATAGGCTGGTAGCCCCCCATAGACGATTTTGATCGAAATCAAAATACTGTACTTGGCTTCCCTGGAAAAAGTTATATTTACCCGATCAACGACGAGTAAATCTGCTAGTGCAGTGATTCCTAAAATTAGTCTTGCTCATAACCATCAAATTTGGATTTTTATTTGTCACAAATTTTTTTCTGTTTGTGGTACCTAACAAAACCTTTAGACAACTCTATATTTTAATATAAGTTGAATAAATATAGCCTCGTAGCCCCCCATAGACGATTCTGATCGAAATCAAAATACCATTTTGACTTCTTTGTGGTAACTCCATAAAACGTGAGATTTCCACCCGTCGTTGATTGGGTAGAATGTAAAGAGAAGGAAAATAAATATAGATTTACTCGTCGTTGATCGGGTAAAATGTAAAGAGAAGGAAAATAAATATAGGCTCGTAGCCCTCATATACGATTCTGATCGAAATCAAAATAATGCAGATTTACCCCGTCGTTGATCGGGTAAAATGTAAAGACTGATTAAATTTTACATTGAATAACCATATTTTAACTTTTTCAATCCCTCGCGGGTACAATTACCGGCAAGCGATCTTTACGCGTTCGCTCCCGCGACAGTATATATAACGGCAATAACAGAAATGACGGACATTCGCGCAATTGTTTGCGTACATCTCGTTAAAGCAAAAACGTTTATATATAAACCTTTCTAACATTCTGTTTGTGGTTTGTAAAAATGGCGGACAGGAGCGAAAGAGTTAATATAGGTTGAATAAATGTAGGCTGGTAGCCCCCCATAGACGATTCTGATCGAAATCAAAATAACGTACTTGGATTTATCCCGTCGTTGATCGGGTAAAATGTAAAGACTGATTAAATTTTACATTGAATAACCATATTATAACTCTTTTGATTCCGCGCGGGTATAATTACCGGCAAGCGATCTTTATGCGTTCGCTCCCGCGACAGTATGTATACTGGCAATAACAGAAATGGCGGACATTCGCGCAATTGCTTGCATACATCTCGTTAAAGCAAAAACGTTTATATATAAACCTTTCTAACATTCTGTTTGTGGTTTGTAAAAATGGCGGACAGGAGCGAAAGAGTTAATATAGGTTGAATAAATGTAGGCTCGTAACCCCCCATAGACGATTCTGATCGAAATCAAAATAACGTACTTGGATTTATCCCGTCGTTGATCAGGTAAAATGTAAAGACTGATTAAATTACCCGTTCTTGATCGGGTAAAATGTAAAGACTGATTAAATTTTTACATTGAATAACCATATTTTAATATAGGTCAAATAAATATAGGCTCGTAGCCCCCCAGATGATTCTGATCGAAATCAAAATACTGTACTTGGCTTCCCTGGAAAAAGTTATATAAGATTCATATGTTTGTTTGTATCAAAATGTGTCCAGTTTTACTTTTATAGCGGACAGACAGACAGACACACATTGAGTTTTATATATATAGATACAAATAGGCCTCTAGTAGAGCCCCATAGGCTGGTAGCCCCCCATAGACGATTTTGATCGAAATCAAAATACTGTACTTGGCTTCCCTGAAAAAGTTATATTTACCCGATCAACGACGAGTAAATCTGCTAGTGATTCCTAAAAGTACAGTCTTGCTCATAACAATCAAATTTGGATTTTTATTTGTCACAAATTTTTTTCTGTTTGTGGTACCTAACAAAACCTTTAGACAACTCTATATTTTAATATAAGTTGAATAAATATAGCCTCGTAGCCCCATAGACGATTCTGATCGAAATCAAAATACCATTTTGACTTCTTTGTGGTAACTCCATAAAACGTGTAATTGTATCAAAAATAAAAATCTGTGTTTCAGCCCGGGCTCGAACCGTCGACCTCTCGCGTGTGAGGCGAGCGTGATAACCACTATACTACTAAAACGCGATAATAATCGAGGCAAAATTTACGAAGTTACTTTGTGGCAACTGTTTGTAGCGCATTTGGCAACAGTTGAATAAATATAGGCTCGTAGCCCCCCAAAGACGATTCTGATCGAAATCAAAATACCGTACTTGGCTTCCCTGGAAAAAGTTATATAAGATTCATATGTTTGTTTGTATCAAAATGTGTCCAGTTTTACTTCTATAGCGGACAGACAGACAGAGGCACATTGTGTTTTATATATATAGATAATAGCACTTTTACCGGACTTTGAAATATTTTAGTGCTCCCCTGCTCTTACACTCAAACATCTTGCGGACATACCGATGTATGTGACGTTCACGCAAACAGGTTAACTTATGAATGACCTTTGAGTATAACCTTAGAGGAGTTTGGCTTTTTAAAGGAAAGTATTCCTGCACATTTGTCGTTTTGTAGACGATTGTACTTTCAATGTCAAACCGTTTCTTTACTAGTGATTGAATTTGAAAACCGAATTCTTTTGAGCTTTTTCCGAGGGAGAAAATGAAAAAAAGATTAATAAATTCTTTTCCGGTTTTATTGCTTGTTTTTTCTTGAAATTGGTATAAAATTTTGTTGAAAAAAGCAATTGGATAGCCGTTGCTGTAAAAAAGATTTTTCAGGTAAGCAACTTCTTTTTAAAAGAGATAGTCCATTAAACAGATATTAAACCAAAATTGAAATTTTTTGTCCAAATTTTATAAGAGAATGCAGCACATGCAAGACTCAGCCTGATAACATGAAGCAATTTGAAATAACTAGAAAATGTCAAACATATTCATTGTTATATTCATTAAACCATTTAACTAAACAATTTACCACTGAACTTTGTTGTGATTTCTTGGTTCATTTCATACGATTAAATTATTTACATAACCTCAAATCTGATTAACTCCTAACAGGCAATCGTTTCTTTTATCAAACTTTTTGTTGGCAGTAACTACAGTGTATAGCCAATTACTGTGACTGCAGAATGAAGTTTTACTGTTTTTTATTATGACTATTTTCAAGTAATGTTGTGTTTTCGTTCAACGAAAGTTTTAACCAGGGATGTGGAAGCGGAAGCGAGAAAATTCTACCGCTTTCGCTTCCACATAGGCTATTTGACTAGAAGAGCAACTTGGTGAAAAAGATTTGTCCATTTCCAGATGTGGATTAAGCGGTGAAGTTGCACTATAAGTCTGAATGAACGCGCGATATCATTAGTGCGAGAGAACGAAAAAAGTATAACCAGCATCACATTTTATACGGATTACGGGTAAGAAAAAGGTAGTTTGGACAATGAAAAGTAGCCAATAAAATGATGATTTCATTAAACTTAACTGTCCTTGATTAGGGGGTTGAAAACGTTGAAAAAGAAATCACTCACAACGGAAACAACTTGATCATTCTACATTAGTGCTCTTCAGCAGAGGTTCCGCAAAACATGTGGTTGTGTTCCGTGAGTTTTAAGAGTTCCGTGAGGGGACCGCGAAAGTTCTTTGTTATTGCTTGTATTTATTTCTTATTTCAGTACTGTTATTGATTTCTTGCATGCAGTGGTGTTCCGTGTATATAAATAGTTAGAAATGGAATCTTGAGACAACAAGTTGCAGATTGTGTTTACAACTTCAAGAACGTCTGAATTTGCTAACTCTTTTTGTTACGTAGTAGTACGTCTGGTAATTTCAATTTTGCTCGCTTTACATGTATAAGACCGAAATTTCGCACTTCGCTATTCAGAAAGATTAGAGTCAATAGGTGTCGTGAAGACGGATAGAAAGTCCATATTGATGATTAGAGTTTAAGTTAACTCAAAGTCAGAGTTAGTTGAGGATAAAGAGCGCATTCCGCACTATATGTTGCGGTTACCCGACCCCTTCCGAGTGATGGGGGCATGCGGAATATCATGAAACCCCAGAAGCCGGGCAACTTCCCAGCGCCTGGAACAGAGGTCGTAGAGAGCCAGAGAGTCGCCAAAGAGCGAGCAGCGCAAAGAGTCCGTAGCTGGACAAGGGAGAATGGGATCAGAGGTGTCCTGGGACGAGTGTCCGTAGGCGCTGCATCAAGGATTCTCGATTCTTCCAATCCTAGAAAGATAGGAGCTTAACAGAAGGCTGTGTCCGTTGCAGCGAAGACAAGAGAGAATACAGCGAGCATGACGAGGGAGCACAAGTTCCTCTGTGGAAATCGAGGGACCTGTGTGTCAAAGAACTTCGATGAGACAGTACGCCTCCAGTCCGAGAAAAGAAAAGAGTGGATACGAGATATAGGAGAAGAGCGATCACAAGGGATTGAAGAGGGCACGAGTAGCGCTCCCTGTCTGGCCAGCTCATCAGCCGCGTCGTTCCCCGGGAAAAAACGAGTGTCTGGGGACCCATTGTAGCCTGATAGAACAGGAGAGAGAAGACAGTTCCTGCCAGATCTGCCACAGAGTTAGAGGTAAAAGGAAATATGGAGGAGAGGACACGGTGGTGAGGACAGAGTGAGAGTCAGAGATGAGGAGAAGAGAAGTGGCAAACTTGTTGGTGCTGCCGAGACCAGCAAAGAGTATGCAGAATGGCGCAGGCTTCAGCGGAAAAACTTGAGCATACTGGGCATGCTGAAAAGAAAAGAGTGGCCTCAGTGCCACACAGAGAGCAGTTGGCAAGTACGCCAAAGCCGCCTTTACAAAAAGGAAAAGGAAAATACAGTAGTTTCTGTCCAAAGCACCAAATCGTATGGTGGGAGAAAGTCAAGGTGAGCGAGAGGCGCACCTTAGCAAGAAAGAGGGAGATCAGGGCGGGAGCAAGGAGAGGAAAGAGTGGACTCTACAGTAAAGGAAGGCAGGTTCCAAGGAGGTGAGGGAGGGAAAATGAGGAGGGCCTCCCTAGGAGAAGTAGAAGGAAGCATGAGCGGGTGAGTGGAGGCAAAAGCTTTCCAGGAAAATCTGCAGATATTGGTTTCACTCCAAGACTGGCCAAACCTGAAATGGGAAAAGAGGTTAGGAGACGACCAACCCGCTTGTAAGATGAAAAAGTGAAATGAGTCAAGGTGACTCGTAGGGGAGTTAGAGAACCTCAGAGTAGAGAAGTGGGATAGGAGAGGACGAGAGACAGCCGGTGATGGCGCGACTAGCCGCTCGTTGAAGGCATTCTAATTTGTTGATGTTGGTAACGCTAAAGAAAGGAAACCATCCATGTGAAGCATAAGTGAGAATGGACCGAAGAAAAGCTTTATACAAAGAGAGAGGGACTCCTTAGAGGGGCCCCATGAGGAAGAAGAGATAAACCGTAAGGCCTTGAGAAGAGGAAAAACTTTGGCTTTCAACGAAGAAACATGTTTAAAAAGAAAGGTGGCCTCAAGAAAAGTTAAAGTGGGATTGAAACGGAGGTGGGAATTGATTGCACCAATCAATAGCCGCCTCAACGTGGTGGTGCGGTCCCTGACCCCGTTTGGGTTGGGCCAAAGTGGCTGTTGGCTTTCCCAAGGGTCCCAGTTACCCCGGACACTCCTCGCGCTATATTGTTGTAATTTGTTCTTGTGACGACAGGTTATTGTCGAGAGTTGTAATATGTGGTCACAAGGTTTAGATCTGAAAAGCATTATGTTAACTGTTTTAAAAATGATTGCAAGTAGTGAAGAAAGTTGTAATAACTGTTTATTGTGTTGAAGTGTTTACAACCGTTGAAGTGTTTAATTACTTTTGAAGTGTAGTAACGAAATATTTGATGTTCTTACAAGCAATTTGTGATTTCTAAATTTTTGTTTGTGGGGTTTCGTGACAAACGCAAAAGTATACTAGGGGTTCTGCGATGACACAAAGGTTGAAGAGCACTGTTCTACATTCAACACGAGTTCTAATATCTAACAAAAAACAAACACAGAGTAGTTCGGAACAATAATGTTAAGCGAAGTAAACAAAGTGAGAGCAATACGTATATGGACAGGTTTTTGTCTTCTCAAAATGACAAATTGTAGCAGAAGGCCGGCTACAGACCCACAAAAGTAAAAAAAAAATGTCAACGCTCGTTTTCTCGTTTTTTGTTAGTGGAAGCGGAAGCGGTTGACGAAATAGCCGCTTCCACATCCCTGGTTTTAACACTGTATATATTTGTATATATACAGGGTGAGCCAAAAGTAGGTGGACAGCAATTGGAATAGATTTATCCCAAAAGTAGATGAACAGCTATTATAATAGGTTTATGTATCAGTTATATTAATATAATTGTTTATTATAACTATAGACTTTTTCTTTTGAGGAGTACTAAAGGACAAAGTTTATAGTCAAAAACCAAGAAGGGTCGATGATTTAAAAAATTACATAAGAGATGCATTTCAAGAAATTAATGCCCAAAGTGACTTGTGCGAAAAAGTTTGTCGAAGCGTAAGAGAAAGACTTCAAAGTTGTGTAAATCAAGAAGGAAAACAGTTTGAGCATTTGCGTTAATAAACAACATTAAATTTTCATTAATATAATTGTTTTATTACATCTAGTTGTACGTATACGTGATCTCTAAATAAATGTATTTTACTGTTCACCTACTTTTGGCTCACCCTGTATATCCTGACGAGGGCGATATGAAGCGACGAAAACTTTTGAATTTGTTAAACATGTTTTTATTACGATGTTTAACAGTGTATAGCTGGTAGCAGTAATAACAGCATAGATCATATTCTATCCCAGCTTAACTTTAAGTCACAGTTTTCAAAATCAGAATAGAAATTTTTGGAGTCACTCAGAGTTTACATATACCCGTAGTTCATCCTTCTCCTACCCTTGTCAAAATCCTATTTGCTTGGGTACAACTAATAACCTTCTCTTGCGACATGCTGGGTGTGAAGCTTAGTTATTCTGTGCCATTGATGTTTGTTGTTATGCTGCATTGCCACAAGGAGCAGAATACTTCAAGAATCAAAACTCAATCAACTCTTGTTTTAGGGAATGGAACTAATTGGAGACTTAGCGATGAAGTTAGAGAAAGGAACATTTTTGCCGGGGCAATCGGACGAAAAAAAGAAAACTGATGAAAAACGATATCAAAAAGTAAAAGGACTTTTGCGTAAGTTGAACATTTCAGATTTCCAATATTTTAAGCGATGTAGATCTACCTTGTAGCTTATAGATGGCCCTAGTTTTATGCCAAAGACATATTTAAAATTTGTTGCCGTCAAGGAATCACTTCACTTTCAACATATATTGTAACTGAACATGGTTTGAGCTAAATTGCTTTGCAACATGCAAAGAAAAGACCATTTTCAAGCAAACACACAATGCACTCTAGGATGACACAAAATTAATACTACGCAACTACAATTAGTGGCTGAAATACCACCTTGACTAAACTTTTCTTTTATCTCCTTTTTTTATCCTTCTGTTATGGAAGAACTTTTGTTGGTTATATTTAACCCTCTTTATGCTCAGGCTCTCTTCGGAGTTACCAACGTTGCTGGCAGAGTGCATTTTTACCGCAAGCAATGCAACCAAGCAGAGAAAATCTCTTTGACATGCCTTAACCGAGAGCCCAACCGCTTAAATAACGTTAGCTTTAAACGAGCGATTATTTTTCCCAATAACGGCGCTTATCCCATTCCAGCTCGTTGCCATCAATCGATTGAATCAGTCAGTGATTAAAAGTCAGCAACATTTAAAAAATTTACATTGTAAAGCACTTTTGAAGTCCTATTAGAATGATTCAATTTTGACAGATCTCACATTAACGAGAAAAATCACACCAAGTTTTACCATACTAAAATCACATTACTGAACACATTGATGCTGCAACGGGAGGAAGGAGGGACGTTTAGCCCTCTGCCTCTTCGCTACAGGGGACAAAGTGGCCCTTTGGTGTAATATCAACCTCCAAAAAAGACGGTCTACCCTCTAATTTGGACAAAAATAGGTTAAATCAACCCTTGAAAATAGTGTTTCTCCCGGCACCCCTGATTGAATATTGACAACAAGCCTTCATTTATGCCTTTGAGCTTATGGATTGTTGGCTTGTCATTATCTAATCAAACTGACTTACATAAAATCATGTCTGCTTAGAGTAGTCTTATTTTTATAAAAAAAAGCGACCGCTAAACTGCTAAACATCGAAGAGTGTATAAGCTGGTTATCATGGCTATACTTCATGATATCAATGCATTCTGTAACAAATCAACGATTTTATAATTTATAGAAATTGGATATAAGCAGAAATGGAAATATGTTATAATACAGATTACTATATGTTGAATAAAACGTTCTTTCATACTTGTAAATGGTTGATGAAAGGGCATGGTTATTTTTATCAGCATGAATATACTAAAGCAGCAACGTTTACACAATCGCCACTACCCACAATAACACGCAGTGATCTAGTCAAACCAAAGGCTAGCAAACAGCATGAACTCACATGCCTGAACCATAAAGGAAAATCTAGCTTAAAATAAAAAGAAGAAGGCAGCAAACCAAAAAATGAGCTTACTTATTTTCCAACAGACACACGGTGTAATGATATCGTAATTTATTGTTTGCAAACTTGCACCGCGCAATACATTGTTGTGTGCAGCAACCGCATTATTGGTGCAATTTCAAAATTACACCGCACCGCGAGCGGCAAAAGTTTATTTTCAATCCTTGAACTATGCTATCTAATTGAATATACAACTTTATAAGTAGGAAAGATTGCCTCCTTCTCCTGTATATCAATTGATCAGCCAAACTAATGTAATGAGCTATACTTTATTCAACATGATAAAGTTAACTTAACAAAACTAACATTAAAAAACACTGTAGCTTTTCGTCCCTCTCGGCGACTTCATCAAGGAAAAAATAAATTTAAAATTTCAACAATAAGTTTAATGCTTCAAAACTGAACACCAGTGACGAGAGTAGTTTCGTATCGTTTACTACACCTCTGAATGAAACAGGTGCAGAAGCGACTTTGCTTCTTGTCAATGACTGAGCTTTATATTTAAAGATGACTTGAGGCGTTTGATTAGCAGCACTTTCATTAGCTCGGTTTCAGTGATAAAACGACAGTTTTTTGATAATGTAAAGTTTTGCTCTGCTGGCACTGCTTCTCTGCAGGCTTTGCACTGATCACCATGGGATTTGATGACGGAGCTGGAAGAGCTTTGGTTATTAGAAAGATAATTTTCAATTCTTACCAATAGTTGTCTAATCGTCATACCGCTATATGAAGTGTTCTTGTCACAAGCACATGTTTACTAATAAACAAAAATTCGAGCAGAAAAGAGCGAGTAGAGGATATCTAAGGTTGAAATACCAAATTATTTTAAAAGGTTGTAGGCTATTTTTATGTCAGTGCTCAGTCTGTCACGAAACAGTGCAGCCATATGTGTGTACCAAATTTAATAGCCTACCAACCTTTTAAAATAATTGTACAAACTCTAAATGTTCAAACTCTAAACTTGGTACCATTTATCATCACTACAAGATGAGGATCAAAAGGAGGTCAGTAATGTCATGACGATGTCATGATAGAGTCTTTAAAAATTGAAGATAGAGTCTTTAAAAATTCCATTATTGATCCAGAAAAGTGATTTGCAACTCAAGCATGAGCCAGCACCTCACTTGCCAACCTCAAGAAATTTCATGTTTTTAGGAACTAAGTTCCACGTCATGAAAAAAATTTTACAACAGTTTTAAAGTATATTTGAAACGCAGCATGCGATATTTTAAGGATTTCAATTAAGCACATCATTTTTTCTATTTTCTTAATGCGTTATGTCACATTACGATTTACGAATGCTTTTTTCTTCGAGCGCATTTCCAAAACAACTGAATGCGTTCATGTGTAACCATTCAAGACAGATAAATCACTTACCTTAACCTATCCTTGCCACTAAACTTGCCACTAATACTCTAAACAAAGGCTATCCGCTAGCAAGCCAGTAACAGCAACTACGTTTGCGCGTGATCTAGCCAGTTAATTGCAAGACATTATTTTGAGCAACAGAGCCCAGCCAGGGTTTAAGAAAATTTTTGAGATATTGCAAAACTTTTTTCAGTGTAAAATCTCATCGTATGTGGGGGAATATTTTTGCTTTTGTTTCTTGAGGAAGACAACCTTTTTTTTTGCTCACGAAAGCCAACCTCACCATTTCACACGCTCTTGATTGGCGATTTTGTTTTCTTCATTTTCTCAAAAAATTAATATTTGTAATCAGTGGGCTGTTTGCACAGGCACGTAAAACTAATCTTTATTTAAAAGTAGAAAGATCTAGAGTAGGGGCAAACATGAATGTAATGAAATTTAAAGTTTAAGAAAAAAATCATAAACCTTTTAATTTGTGAAGCCAACTTTAGGGAGATTTTGGTTGAAAATAACTTGGCCTGATAGGCGCCTACTGCAATATGGTGAATGACTTTGGGGAAAGGCTTAATAGCTTTTCTCACTATGCCGGAAACAAGGCAAATAGCGCAGCCAAAGAACAGTACACCACAAATACAAATACAAAAGGGGCCCCACCAAATCGAAAAATAGGCCTAACACTTAATACTTTATTTCGGTAATTGAGAAAACGTCCGCCATTTTGGCGCCACCACCATATTTTGCTGTGTTCCCCCCTCCCTCTTTCCACCTTTAAAAAATACGAATAATAGTTTGCAAAATGATACTTTGTTTGTGAGAATTGTTGCTCTTGGTTTATAGACTAAGGTTATCACCATTAAATGTACAGGAATTACGGATGTGCTTAAAAAACAACTTTTCGTTGCTGTTCACATAAGTGCCCGCTGGGTGATACCGGCATTGCCGGCTGAACCGACATTCTTAATCCCGATGTTACTAACGAGGGCCCTGCGGGCGACGCTGGCAGAATCGGCTAGTTTACTATAAACCGCAATTCTGTGTGTGAGTGTTTTTTAACTCGTCCGAAACTATTGGACGTACTACCCTGAATCTAGTCACGATTGATTACCAACTTTAGATGATTGTCATAAGCAGGCTGATGACCTCATGATGACAATTAAAGATAATTAATCACAACTAATGATAATTTTCAAATTTGCATTTTTTGACAGAGTAAAGCAATCTTTGGTTTTGCCCGATAGTGCCCACGTGTCCCTACAACAAAAACAAAAGTACTAAATTTTGAATTTCTTGCTCCAGATTGCTGATAATCATTTAATGCTTTTTCTAAGATTGTAGGAACACTGAAGCTATCTAAATTACCTAGTTGTAAGTTTTTAAAGAATTTTAGCTTTCAGTGTGCGACATTATAGATGGTGCATTTGTGAGTTGTGCAACCAGCACATGGCACATGACCGGTGACTCACATATCTATCTATATAGGTCGTTTTTATCCAACTCTTTTGTTTTGAAAACTCCAATAGTATCTACAGCTACGTGTCAAAAATGAAATATTATTTGGTTTTATGTATGTTGGAAGTTTGATGAGTCCTTGTAGAGACGCTTGAGCGCTTGCCCGAACAGCTGATGCAAAGTAATGAATTGCGTATAAAAAATTTTTGGCGCATTTTTTGGGGTAATTATTTATAAATCATTGCAATTGTTGTAACTCCTTGATTTACATAAGAACAGCAATTTTATAATGTTGAAGCAAACGAAAAAGATAGAAATATTTCCGAAATTTTGGGAAACGAAAAGCCTTAAAAAAATATATAATCATGGCCTAGAGCTGATTTTTTAAACTTTTTGTTAGAAAATTAAACTTGACTCTTGACAAAATTTAGGCAAGTTTGGTATAGATTTATCCCTACAACCGATATTATGCTTATTTCTCCGTGTAAAGCTGGCAATGTGAGTGATGAGGATCGTGAAAATGAATATCACAGTTTCAAAAACACAAAAAATATTGGAAAAGATATCCCAAAAATAAAGGGCAAACTGGTGGCCCACTACAACCGAAATGGTCTCAATGCAAATAATGTTGATGATCAATAAAAATCTAGGATTGATAATAATGACGCTGGACCGTCGAAGCTAGGATCATTCAAATCAAGCCAGTTGCACAGAGCAGAGGCTCTTAAAGTTAGTCTCAACAATCCCTAGCGTATTTAAATTAGATTTGGGGGTATCGAGTATTTTCATGTCACAAGAAGACATATATTTCATTACACAGTAATTGTAGGAAATGGGGTATTTGAATTTACGCGAATCCTTGTTAGGCGTGTTGAGATTTAAAAGTTACAAGGCCTCTGTCGTGCAAGTTAGATACTTTTAAGTAAGAAAAGTACCGAGTGTTCTGTGAATATGACCATTACGAATAACGGAAAAAACAAATTTTTTGTTTGCTATTAATCCATGCCCTTACCGATAGATAAGAGAGCATTAAGAGTAAAGGCAATCACATGATCGTCAAGACAGAAAAAAGAGCTTACGCAAACAGTATCGCCACCACATATCACACAGAATGCGTCGGTGTGATGCTGGACTGCAGCCACATTGCTTGGAAATGTATTAAAATTATAACAATTCTGTAATATTTGTTGTTATCATACACGATTTTTCTGTTTTTATTCGCTTTTTCCAATAAACATTGTTAAAAAGCTATTTATTTTTTGACGAAAGTAATCCTTGAGACGCAGTCGGTATATAATCGTGTTTGCTTACGGTCTTTTTAGTTGACGTAATCGGATTATTGATAAGTGGGTCATGAAAAGCTCATAACTGAACAGCTTTTTTCAAAGTTTGCCGGTGTCCCCGGCAGGGACCTTCCATCAGTAATGTCGGGGTTTAGTATTTCAATTCAACCGGCTGCGCCGGTTTCACCCATCCGGCTCTTGTGTGAGCAGTAGCGAAAAGTTAATGAATTTTATGTACTTTCACAATTCTTGTAGACGAAATTGTGATCATCATATTCTTTTAATGATAAATGGCAATGCTCACAGAAAATCTTGTCACAAATTATCGTTAACACTTGTGAGTGAGAAGGGATTGTATATAATCAAAACTGATTGTAGCAGCAAAATGGTGGTTGCTTTTCCATTTACAGAAAAAAACTATTTAATGGTAAGCCAATTTTGCGATGTGGTGCTGCCCCTTTCTTGTTTACATTTGTGGTATTAAGTTTCTAATTTGGCTGCGCTATTGGTCTTGTTTCCGGCACAGCGACAAAAGCGGCTATTGTTCTCTTTATAATCAGTTTTACAAATTGTTATGGTTATGATTTAATGTTGATTTTTTCTTAAACTTGGGATTTTATTACAATGCTGTAGAGTATAGACATAAACAGGAAGCATATCAGCCTAAGAAAACATCCTTGCTTTATAGTGTACTAACCGGCTTTGCCGGCGTAGCCCGGCAGGGGCCCTCCATCAGTAATGTCGGGGTTTAGCATTTCGGTTCAACCAGATGCGCCGGCTTCACGCATGGGGCTTTTGTGTGAGCTGTAGCGAAAAGTGAAATGATTTTTATGCACTTTCAAAATTCTTGCACGTGAAATTGTGATAATTATATTATCTTAATCGTGACTGGCAATGCTCACAAAGAATCTTGCTACAAATTATGGTTAATACTTAAGAGAGAAGGGATTAAATAGCAGCGAGATGGTGGTTGCTTTCACACTTATACAAATAAACTATTTAGTGGTAAGTCTATTTTGCAATATGGTGCTGCCCCTTTCTTATATATATTTGCCGGCTGTTTATATTTGTGGTATCAAGTTGTTTTGGCTGCGCCATTTTTCTTGTTTCCGGCATAGCGACAAAACCGGCTATGACTTCCCCAAAATATTCATCATACTTTAGTAGGCGCACATCACGCTGAATTATTTTCAAACAAAAAGCTTAGAAATATTTGAGGTAGGTCTCTTTTTGTTCAAAAGGAACATGAAGTGACATGAAGACTGAACTGTGTGCCTTCAACCACTTTCGTGCAAGTAATAAAAAGGTCTTGTGTATTAAAATTTGTTGGGTTTACAGACAATGTAAATGTAATGTAACTGTAAATCCAATGCAAATGCAATGCAACTGTGAGTCAGCTAAGAGTTAAGCAAAGCGTAGCTCTATAAAGCTATTACTAAGCAAAATAGAAAACATTTTTCTCCTAAGGCGCATTATCACCCGTGCCGATTTAAAAGGTATCAAGTAATGCAGTTGCGCCAGCTTCACAGCACAAACATTTGTGAGAGCAACAACGAAATGATTTAGTAACATTCCCATTTTCGTATTAATATTTGTGGTATTAAGATTTTTTCCTGCGCTCTTTGCTTTAATTCGGCCTTAGCATGAAAAGGGGCTATGGCAGGCCTGCACAACTCAAAACAGTACAAGGGCCACATCCACGAAAAACTACTTGTCGCGGGCCGCATGCTATCGCTGTTATAACGTAAATGCCACCGTTGCGGCGTAAACATCTTGTGATTGTCGGAAACGTATAAAAACAAAACCATTATTAACTCATTACCATCGTACTACAACATCTCATTGGTGTTTTTAATACTTATTGGCAGGAAAAACTTATCATTACTTTGTTCAACTTATCTTTTATTTGGGTTAGTAACCGTTTTTAAACTATTTTTTCTATATTAAGATACTTTTTCTATTTTTTCTAGCGAGATTGGGAAGTAAACTTACTGCTTTAAGGCACTTTTCATTTATATCTAATTCAGCGAGATTCGGGCGATTGGTTTCACAATGGCGTCTCAGATTATATTCTTTTGACACCGAAGCCACGTTTCGACTATCTAAGCACAATATTTTTGAATTTACTACTGGTAATAAGCATTTTTTTGTCCATTCTGAGTTAAATACTCTGTCCTCACTTTCAATCTTTCTTTTTTTGTTTTCAGTCATTGCAGTATGCTCATTGCTAACAACATGCTCATTGCAAACAAACAAACTGAAAATGTTTGTCAAACACGCACTCACCGTAAACACGCAACCACTGTTTCACGAACATTGAAACAGTTGAACATTGAAACATTGAACATCGAAATATTGGACATTGAAGCATTGAACATTGAACATTGAAACACTGTTTCACGAACATTGAAACATTGTCTGATGCTAAAGCTTCAGACAATCACTGAAATGGCATCAACTAACTATGCGCGATATGCAGAAACAATACACACAAATGGATTTTTTAAAAGTGATTTAACTCAAGATCACGTGCTCGCATGAACCATTTCGAGGGCCACAATAAAAAGCCATGCGGGCCGCATGCGGCCCGCGGGCCGTATGTTGTGCAGGCCTGGGCTATGGCTTTCCTTTAAGTCATATAACCTATTGCAATAGGTGCCTATTACGCTCTTTTCAAACAAAAACATTTCCTCTTAATCCAGTGTTACAGATGGATGCTACTATTGTTTTATTTTGATCTGTTCTTAAATTTGGGAATTTTATTACCTTTAACTTTGGCCCTAATCCAGATCTCCCTACTTCTAAATAAAGATTAGAGTTTTGTACCGATATCAGTGATGGGCTTTACCGTTTATGTTTGCTATCAAAATGATATGAATAATTTTGCTGCCTATTGCTGGTCTGACTATGTAGTGGCAAGCATTGCGATGGTATTTAACATTATGACCTCACAATGCGTTTTGAGCCATTATTATTAAGATCGCTACTTACCACTCTTTCGTTACTGTAGGCGAATTGATATGAACGAAAGTCTTTGACTGCGTGCATGTTTCTTGGCCCTGGCATAAACGCCGCCATGCAAAGAGCAAACTAATTCGAAATGAAGCACTCACAGTTAAGTTATAGCAATAACGGGGGTCCCCGTTATTAATGTCGAGGTTTAGAACATCAAATCAGCTGGCTGCTATGGCAGCCTCGCCCAATTGCAAAGGAAATTGCTTCAACATTTAGATCATATGTAGCTCGACATATAAGAAAGGACCATTTTTACCTCTTTCTCTTTTCCGTGGGTGATCATTAAGTCTTTTGCTTTACAAATTAAAATTTGTAGACTTCATTTTTCGATGAATCTTTTTATATGTTTTGATGGATAATGCCAAAGATCCATGCTATCAAGAAAGAAGAGCCGAGATGTAGTAAAGGACTTAGTTTCGTGAAATGTAGACAACAAAATTTTGGTGTGTGTTTAATCGGTAGCCTACATTTCATAAGCATTTACAGACTTCAGTTTTTGATGAAAATTTTTGAAAACGTCGACAGATAATGCAAAAGAACCATGCTTGTGAGATGTAATCAAAATGTACCAAAGAACTAGCTTTGGGTTTAACAATAGCAAGTTTATTAGGTCAGGTAGGATAATTGTTTAACTAAAAATGAAACATGGTGTATGGCAACCAATTTTTAATCACACATTACAAACTAATCCTTACCCTGAGTAATTGAAGTCACATTTGCTGGAAAGAAAATTTCCTCAGCTCTCAAAGGACAGTAATCGCTAGTACCTTACTATGACGTTGTTGTAGTAACCTCTTTTTATTGAGATTACCACTTTTTGGGAGGGGTAAAAAGTTACACCACAGGTCTTAAAGTTCAGTTTTTTGACTATAAAAAATAACATTAATTGTACATATTATACACTATCGGAATCGCCTTGAAATAACCTTTAATTGGTTGAAAAAAGTTTGAAAATCAGTTGAGAAATGAGGTCACAAATCAGTTTTTTAGTAAACTCATTTTGCAAAAAGATTGCAATTTTTGAAAACATCTTCATATTATGATCTGCTGTAGCCAAAAATTTGTGTTAATCGCATGTGACATATTATGATAAGCCAGTTTTAAGCGCTCAAGCGAAACAGAGAATAAAAATGCTTATATCGCTAAAAGTTCTTAAAAAAGCAAGTGCTCGTAGCATTGTCAAATAAGCAATTGTCAAATAAGTAAATTCCAAAATTTTTTTTATCCAAAGAACCTTATTAATATCTCCTGAAAAAACGTTTAATCGAGTTTCTGCGATCAGTACTTTTTGAGAAAAAACAAAAAACAGGTTGTGCAATAAAGCGTTGATTGTGACGTCATTTAAACCCCAAACAAATGTAAGTTTTTGAAATGTGGTAAGTCGGAAGTTGGTTTTCGCTTGAACAAAAAGCGATTGTCCTCAGACAAGTAATGCAAGTAAAAAAAAAATTTTTGATTGTGACGTCATCGTGACGTCACGAACACCCTTATGACACCCACCACGGGGTGGTGATCAATCGTGCCAAGTTTAATGCTTGTAACTCTAGCAGTTTCGGAGGAGTTAAAACAGACAGACAAAATGGCGCTTTATATATTAGATTTCACAAAAAATTTTTTGAGCTGGGTGCGAAAATGCGACAAAGCATATAATAACTAGTGAATGCCGAAGGCACGATTATCCTAGGGAGTCCGGTGGCATGCCATCCGGTAAAATTTTGTAAAATTTCACCCAAATTTACAAAATTTTAGTGCTTTCTGGAACTACTTTCAGATAATTTGTGTTTGAAATTTGTTAGCCTTTGTCATTGCTATACCTAAGAAATTATTGACTGCTTGCGTAGTTACTCGTACGACGGAAACGTTGCAGCTGCGCAACAAGCTATTCAAAGCGCTCGTTAGTTAAATTTTGTGACCTAAAAAGATCTTACTTTAGTTCATATTGTTTCACCTTGTATTAGTACCACATTACCTAGTATCTCATATAACTTAATACATTTACAATCACTCAAGCAAAGTTGAGAAAAGTGTAATGCCCATTAACGTGCAGCGTCCTTTTTGAAAATGAAAGAATGTGGAACAATTTTGCAACAGCTATTGTGAAACATGGAAAAATAAAATAGTGATGCAAAACGAAAACAAAGCCGCAGACGTCGATTAAAAAAGAAAGCCACTTTATTTTAATTTCGGCGACGATTGCCTTTTGCAAAGTAGCCGATGGCTTGATCACGGTCGGCCTAAGAGATTTAAATTAATTCTATCGCTGTAGAACAGGTTATTTCTTCTTTACCGTTACAAGCACTACGACTGGAAACAATAATTAACGTTTTCCTGACGAGAATCTAAGGGAGGGCGCACGTATAAGAGTCCCACTCAATACGCCGCAGTGCAGGTAGGTACCATTTTCTACTTTCCTTGGACAGACATTAAAAAAAAGTTTTTTGAACATTCAGTTCCTTTGCAAAAACCTTTCATGTGAATTTTCATAAAAAATATTCTTTTTAATTTGGTGACTCCCGAAGTAACGGGTTGAAAAAAAAGCCAGCATCCGACTAACCAACGCGACTTCAAGCGAAATCATCCTTTTTGAAAATCATTTGACGTCGTAGTCAACAATTTATTAATAAATGTGTTTTCTTTATTTTCTTAAAAGATACTGATCGTAGAAATGCGGTTAAACATTTTCAAAATATTTCTTTAATCATTTGGCTTTATTGACGACGCAACAAACGATCAATAGTTAAGCGTTTTTTAAGCTTAACTCCTTTGAAACATTTAAACCCACAAACACACAACTGGGCACCATTGATCGCCACCTTGGGATGAGCGTTATAAGGGGGGGTCTTGTCGTCATGATAGAGTCACAATCAAAAATATTTTTTCATAAATCGCATTTCTTGTCGAAAGAAAGCAGTTAAACAACAGCCAGTATCGCACTTACCAACTTCAAGCAATTTAACCCATTTAGTAAAATAAGATGACGTTGTAAGTGGCCATTAATCGAACTGCCTGCTTTTAAATGAAAATTAGTGTTACGTACCGCTACAAAGAATCTATCACTTACAAATATCAGCTATGGGCTTTACTGTTTATATTTGCTGTCAAAATGATAGTGAATAATTTTGCTGCCTGCTGCTGATCTCCCTGTATAATGATAAGCATTGTGATGTCATTTAAAATTAAGACGTAACAGTGCTTTTTAAGAGGATCCAAGACAGAGAAAAAAAGCAAGCTTAACAAATACTTAAATCAAAAATCGCCTGTTGTACCACGATACAGCGTAAGATGTTATAGAATTACTTTTAGCAAAACTTAACGTTTCTTCAAACGCAATTGAATAAAAAACATTTCGGGTGGTGGAGCACAGCCACTACATGTTTCCCGAGTTTCTCGAGTCCCTGGCAACCTCTTATTTGCCCTGTGTTCACCATAGGAGTTCTTGAACTAAAAGTTAGATCTGGCATAAACATAGCCATTAATCCGAAGTGACGCACTCACAGATAGGTTATTGCAATACCAGGGCCCCCATCAACAATATCGAGGTTAAGAGCATTAGATCAGCTGGCTGCGCCGGCCTCACCAGATTCCAAAAAAAATTGCTTTAACATTTAGATGATGTGTAGCTCCACGCTAATATTTTCTTGCGAAAGATAAAACAGGACCATCTTTACCTCTCCTTTTTTGTTTGGGGATCACCAGATGTTTTGCTTGCAAATTGCAGAAAGTAGAGTATTCATTCGCGAAGCTTTTCGTCTGACACTTTTCAAGAGAATCTGTCAGAAATAGAGTGAAAAGGTGAAGTGAGTCACTTATATAGAGACACAATTGACGAAAAAGAAAAAAAGAGACAAAAGCTACATCGTGATTGGTAAAAGAAGCGACCAATGGAAGGAGCGGAAACTAATGTGTCATTTTTAGACCATAAACGAATTCCTTTTGTTTGCATAAATTTGGTTTGGATGTTTTGATGTACGTGGCTTGAAAGGTGGAAAGATGAAAAGAAGTACGGCCACGGGCAAGAATAGAAAATTTGTTATCATTATATTCACGTGCGCATGTAGGGTTTTGTAAAAGATGTTGTCCGATAGCAGAAAAGGAAGTTTCAGCTTTAAAGCTTCTGATTGGCTTGCAAGAGCGGGCCAATGTGCTTCTGTCCTGAGAAATATGCTCCTGTAGAATAGTTTTGGGCACGTGCTGCTTAATCCTCTGTTGCAGCCTTTGAGAAGTACGATTCACGTACCGACTATCGCAGTGGCACAAAAATTGGTAAACAATGTTGCTTTGATAAAAAGCAGGTAGTACATCCTTTTTGGCTACAGGCAAAAGTTGTCTGGTGGTGTAGACCAGGGCTTCCCAAACTGGGGGTCGCGACCCCTTGGGGGATCGCGTAATGATGTTCAGGGGTCGCAGAGAGTATATCAATTTTACACAAAGTACTGCATATACTATAGTTTCTGTAGTAACTGCACATACTACACTGCATATACTATAGTAACTACATTATATGCAGTACTTTGTGTAAAATTGATATACTCTCTCCAACCTTTGATGATCGTTAAAAACTATTGCAATTGTGCAAAACATCATTCTTAACTTAGCTGTAGATTCTACGTAAATAGGCGTAGCAGTAGTATTAAATAGTGGGACTTTGTTAATTGACAGCGGATGGACTTTTCCGCATTCGTATCACGTGGAATAACTGGATGCATAACTTTTTTGTTTCGTCACTTTGGTATCATGTGGCACAGCTGGATGCATCACTTTTTGTTTCGTCACTTCAGTTTATGACGCCATAGCGCTGTGCAGACGAGAGAATAGTAGCTAAATATTACCGATCTAATCAATGGATAGCTGGTTAAAAAAATCGAACGATAACGGTAATAAGCCTACTGCAGATGATGTTGAAGCAACGGTAGAGGTAGATGCAACACTGACTGGCAGGTCGATGAAAGTTCAATGAGAAAAAGGTGGCTAGTCATATAACAGCAGTTTTTTGCAGTATGGTTTCGCTTTCATATCGGAAAACAATGAACACCGTCCACTTTGTTTGATTTGAAAAAAAGCGTTGGGAAGTGAGAGTCTTAAGCCAGCCAAGTTGAAACGACATCTTCACACCAAGCATGATTCTCATCGCAACAGGCCTGTGGAGTTTTTTAATGGCTTTCTGCGAACATCGAAAAGATAAAGACAATCATTTGAAAGTAAATGTGTAAATGAAGGGAAGTTTACACAAGCATCGTTTGAGGCTTCCTTGTTGATTGCAAAGAGTAAGAAACTTTACAACATTGGCGAAATTTTCTTGTATCAGCTGCAATTGAAATGAGCGCAATTGTTCGCGGCAAAAAGGAGGCCAATGAAATGCGAAAAATTTCATTTTCAAACAATACTGTCCAAGCGAATTTCCAAAATAGGCAAAGATCAACGCGAGCAACTCATTCTACGAATTAAAGAAAGCCGTAAATTTACCATTCAGCTTGATGAGTTGACGGACAAAGTACCGAACACCTCTCTCTTAAATTTCAGGAAGAGCTTGCTGATCTATCTTTTGAGTCTAAGTTGCAGCTTGAATTTTCTGAAAAAAGCTTCACTCTTTTTGGCTTAGCGTTAGAGCGGAATATCCATCATTATCTGACTCAGCAGTAACCGCACTCCTGCTGTTTGTCTCGACGCATCGATGCGAGTCAGCGTTTTCAACGTTGAGGGCAATCAAAACAAAATACCGTTTCAGCCTAAGCAACATTGAAACCGCCTTGAGACCAGTATTAACAAATATTGAGCCAGGCCTGGACATGCTTTGTAGCAGAAGGCAGCCGCACTCATTACATTAAATGTCTGTGCTTTTTGTTTTGTTTCCAATAAAATACCTAAGTGTAAATTAGAAGGCATTCAGTAGCGGTAGCTTTATTTATTTTTCGCCTTTCAATAATTATCACAAATGCATATTTTGCATTGTTTATCACGTTAACCGTGAAGGGTCGCGGAAAATTTTAGGAGATTAAAAGGGGTCGCGAGCGAAAAAGTTTGGGAAGCCCTGGTGTAGACAATGCATGGTTCAACTGCAAAGTAACAGCATTTGACGGCTGTTTTAATTTGCATTTCGTACCTCATCGAAACATTGCCCAGCCATGGCATGTGAAGATAAACTGGGCATTTCTTCGGACCGAATTGCGTTGGCCTGTGAAACTGATTTATTTTCTTGGTTATAACAGCGTTGATTACAGCTTCAGGATAACCGTTGTTGATAAAGATCGAACAAATGTTGGAAAGTTCATTTTGAAGAGTAGATTTCGAACAGATGACTAGAGCTCTGTGGACAAGAGTTGAAATCAAATTGGTCTTCCGTTTCATGGGACAAAATGAGTTCCAGCGAATGTATTGGCCAGTGAAAGTCGGCTTTCTGTAGATAGATGTAACAAATTCGTGATCATTCTTTTCTACCAGGACGTCGAGAAAGGGCCAAGACTGATTGCATTTCTTTTCAAAAGTAGAACGAAGCGATGGATGAAGAGAATTTAGATGGGAGAAAAACTCGTTACATTTGTCTTCGTCGTTGAAAACTGCAAAAGTATCATCAACGTATCGATAATACATCAGAGGTTTGTTGACTCTTTTGAAAAGCAAAGCTTCGTTATATCCGACAAAAATGTTGGCAAAAGATGGGCCAAGAGGTGAATCCATAGCAACGCCATCAATCTGTCAGTGCATTATATTGTTGAAACTGAATTCAACGGAGGAAGTAGCCGTTTGCATCAGCTTAACAAAAACTGCACGAGGAAAAGGAGGCGGAGTAAGTTCGCCATTATACAGAGCATCAGCGCAGATTTCAATAGTTTCTGCGAGTGGAACATTAGTAAAAAGGCTACATCACGAGGCCTTGCTTTTCAAAAGAGTCAACAAACCTCTGATGTATTATCGATACGTTGATGATACTTTTGCAGTTTTCAACGACGAAGACAAATGTAACGAGTTTTTCTCCCATCTAAATTCTCTTCATCCATCGCTTCGTTCTACTTTTGAAAAGAAATGCAATCAGTCTTGGCCCTTTCTCGACGTCCTGGTAGAAAAGAATGATCACGAATTTGTTACATCTATCTACAGAAAGCCGACTTTCACTGGCAAATACATTCGCTGGAACTCATTTTGCCCCATGAAACGGAAGACCAATTTGATTTCAACTCTTGTCCACAGAGCTCTAGTCATCTGTTCGAAATCTACTCTTCAAAATGAACTTTCCAACATTTGTTCGATCTTTATCAACAACGGTTATCCTGAAGCTGTAATCAACGCTGTTATAACCAAGAAAATAAATCAGTTTCACAGGCCAACGCAATTCGGTCCGAAGAAATGCCCAGTTTATCTTCACATGCCATGGCTGGGCAATGTTTCGATGAGGTACGAAATGCAAATTAAAACAGCCGTCAAACGCTGTTACTTTGCAGTTGAACCATGCATTGTCTACACCACTAGACAACTTTTGCCTGTAGCCAAAAAGGATGTACTACCTGCTTTTTATCAAAGCAACATTGTTTACCAATTTCTGTGCCACTGCGATAGTCGGTACGTGAATCGTACTTCTCAAAGGCTGCAACAGAGGATTAAGCAGCACGTGCCCAAAACTATTCTACAGGAGCATATTTCTCAGGACAGAAGCACATTGGCCCGCTCTTGCAAGCCAATCAGAAGCTTTAAAGCTGAAACTTCCTTTTCTGCTATCGGACAACATCTTTTACAAAACCCTACATGCGCACGTGAATATAATGATAACAAATTTTCTATTCTTGCCCGTGGCCGTACTTCTTTTCATCTTTCCACCTTTCAAGCCACGTACATCAAAACATCCAAACCAAATTTATGCAAACAAAAGGAATTCGTTTATGGTCTAAAAATGACACATTAGTTTCCGCTCCTTCCATTGGTCGCTTCTTTTACCAATCACGATGTAGCTTTTGTCTCTTTTTTTCTTTTTCGTCAATTGTGTCTCTATATAAGTGACTCACTTCACCTTTTCACTCTATTTCTGACGGATTCTCTTGAAAAGTGTCAGACGAAAAGCTTCGCGAATGAATACTCTACTTTCTGCAATTTTCAAATTCTGTACCACAAGTCAACTCTTCAAATATTTCCGAAGACGGTACAGCGACCAGCAATTGAAGATCCTCAACAAGCTGGTCAAAACTCAGTTTTTCTTGGAGTTGGCTGGATATCAAAATATTTAGAAACTTCATTTTTAGATGAATCTTGTAGTAAATTTTGATAAATAATGCCAAAAAACCATGCTTGTGAGGAAAAATAGTTAAAATGTACCAAGGAACTAACTTTGTTTAACAATTGCAAATTTGTTAGGTCTAGTAGGATAATTGTTCAACTTAAAATGGAACAAGTTGTATGGCAACCAATTGTTGATCAGACCTTGCAAATTAATTCATAGCCCTAACTAACTAGAGCTACATATTGCTGGAAAGCAAATTTCCTAATCTTTCAAACGACACTAGTTGCTTGCACCACATACACTCGACCCTCGTTTGTCCAAACCTCGCTAATCCGGACTTCGGTTTATCCGGACAGTAGTCGTGAAACAAAAGTCACCAACTTCTCTCCACTTCGTTGTCCTACATCTCAAGTCTCAACTATGTAAATAGTGTAATACATTTTATTTATTTCAAGGTAAGCAAAATTATAGTACTGTTGTCATTTATCTTTTTCAGGACAGTTTTTTTATTTTATTGGGATTAATTGTATACATTTGTTCTATACGGACATTTTCGTTTATCGGCACTCGTTCCTGCACCATTTAGCACGGATAAACGAAGATCAAGCGCAAATTATACATATTGTTATGGACAGTTATTCATTTGATTTGCATTGCATACAGTAAAGTATATACATTTGTGTTATTCGAACAGGCTCCTGCACCATATAGTCCGGAAAAACGAAGGTCAAGTGTAATAACCTTTATGTATTGAATTTTTCCGGTTTTACTCAGCTTACCACTTTTTAAAAAGAGTAAAAAGTTACCCTCTCGGTCATAAAGCTTAGTTTTTTTGTATAAAAACAAACACTGAAGGTACATATTGTATATCATTGGAATTGCCTCGAAATTAATATAAATTTGTGCAAAAAAGTTTGAAAATCGTTTTAAAAAATGAGGTCACAACTAAGTTTCTAATAAATTGATTTGTGTAAAAATCTTACAATTATTGTAAAATCATCAAATGATGATCTCTGGTAGCGAGAAACTATGTTAATCATACCAGACGGCATTATGACATCATAGAGTAAAATTAAAGCGCGCAAGAGAAAAAGAGTAGAAGCATGCTTAGAAGGCTGAAATAAAGAGCAGCTAGTTGGATCATTAAAAGAACTTAAATTGTTGAGAGTTGTTTTTATCGAAAAAATTTTGTTAATATCTCTCGAAAACGCTTTTAATAGCGTTTTAATGATCAGTAGTATTTTTTGAGGAAATACAGATAACAAATTGTGCAATCAAGCGTTGATTATGAGTTCATCTTAGATCCCAAAATGATGAAATTTGTTGCAGTTGGCAATTCGGGGATTGGTTTTCATTTGAGCAAAAAACGATAATCCTCTGTCAAGAAATGCAAATTACAAAAGTTATCCTTAATTATGACGTCATCGAGATGTCACGAACTTCCTTATGACGCTCACCCTGGGATGTGATCAACCGTGCGAAAGTTGATAATTGTACGCCTAGTAGTTTTGGAGGAGTTAAAGCGCACGCTCGTACGTACGTACACGCGTACAGACACAGTTGCGCTTTATATATCAGGTATTCCTGTTTTACATACTCTCCAAGCACTAAAGGTCCAAGCGCTCCTCTTGGACAAATTCAGAAAGTTTTAAGAAAGCAAAATAACTCTCAAATCTGTAGCTTTAGCAGATTTTTGTGTGCTTGTATTTCTACTAGCAATAGTTGTAGGTGTACTGCGAGAAGAGTACAAGTTGAGACCTTACGAAAGCATCAAACTTTCATTTGAACTCGGTTACCAATATCTCAAAGTTATTTTGCACGTTTAAATATCAACATAAAATTAAAAAAGAAAATGTCTACAGCACTCTGTCGATAAAAGTGGGTTGACTGCATCACGTTGCTAATTTGCATCGCAAAAGTGCAAAAGATCGGTTACGTAGAAAAGGAAAAGAATTATGTCACTGCGTTGAATTTTGTATCGATTATGCATTTTACAATAAAATTTTAACTTTTTTAATACTTAGTTAATGTCATGTGCTTACGTGTTGATCTAAGTAAAAGGAGGAATGTACAGTATTCCCAAACTGTGGGGCACAAGCAGCCATCAGGGGGCATGGCCACACTTGGTAGCGACGGTACTGTTACAAACCCATGATGAGCCTAAGGCAGCCTTGATGTTATAGTATCATAATTATTTGACCTATCACAGAGTAGATTCTGGCTCGCTGTAAATCTTTTACACTCTGCAGTGACTTGAATCACGCAAAGCTATTTTGACTTGCTTTTTAATTTTTGGTTTTAACCACTTGCTTTTTATTTAGACACGGATCCACCCAAACTTCACTTCTCAATGGAGCATGGACTTAAACTCGTCGTGCCACCAAAACGCAAAACGTTGGACGTAATTAAAGATGATGATTCGGCTAATGATGCGAAGAAAGAGTTTGTTAAAGTTTGGGCAGGGTAAGTGTGTAATACATATTAACTAGATAGAATTTAGAGTTTCAGATCCAAATGAGTTAATCGCAATACCGAGGCAAGCTTTAAGTGGAGTGGATACTGTACAACAGCTAACTGCTGCTGTTTTTACTGCAGTGGTACAAGAGGACCTTATGATGTCACAGAGCAGTACGATTATACGGTGCGTTTTTGAAGCGTTGAGAAAAAAACGGAAAAGGCACGCTTGGAAAATGCTTAAATGCTTAATCGCTTGTTGCATCGTCGATAAAGCTTAAGTTGTTAGTTAATTACATTTATCGGAAGCAATTTGTTAATATCTAGTGAAAAAGCTTTCAACCGCGTTTCTAAAATTCGCACTTTTTGCGATAAGGACAAAAACAAATTTTACTGTCAATCGCTAACTAAGACGTCATCTGACGAGCTAAATTGCTCAAAGTTGGTTGGCAAGATGCTAGCTTTTCCATAAGCCCCGTTTGACACTCACCCCACTACTGAGATTAATCGTGTTAAGTTTCATATTTGTATGCCCAGTAGTTTCGAAGGAGTTAAAAGAGACCGATAGACACACAGCATCGCGCTATATTTATTTGCCCTCAGGTCTTACCACTATTGTCGGGGTCAGGAAAATCGGCTCTGCCGGCTGCACCAGCTTCAACCAATAGCTGACGAAAAGAACAATAATGAAAAGTTGATGTTTTTTCTGCACATCCAATTCTCGTTCCTAAATGAGGTGCACTTTAAAAGGTGATGAAGTGAGAAAATTATAGCTGAATGGGCTTGACAGAATTTAAGTTAAACTGGGGGGATGACGTCGCCACAGTAGCGATTGCTTTTTCAAAAAAATTTAAGTTTTTGAGTATTCGAGGTATTTCACCACTTGGTGAGCTCTTTTTTTGTAATTGAAACTGTAACTTCAGGATCCTGGTGACGCCTTTGGTTGATGTGCTCTGTTCATCCCTTACGCGTAGCCAAGAGGCCAAAGAAAATCTTGTATTTCGCTTAGTTTGGAAAATGGAAAACTTTGTTGCTACTAAGTTATTTTCAAGCAAAATACTAATAATGCCTTTCATAGGAAGCGATTTCGTGCAGAGGTGTTGTTTTTTTAATTGCTCTTAAGCTTTCTCAAATCACTGCCTGCTACGCCTTGTGTTTCTTGCTCTGGCGTATTTAGGGAAGTTAACAGGAATATTGCATTTCTCCCAAATTTTTAGCTTTGATTCCGGTTATGTTTCTCCCAAATATGGTGAAATTTCGTCTCGGTGGGACTTGCCATTAGCTATGCCATGTTAAAAGGTATTCGTTCAGCCATTTGGGTCGGTTTAACTGCACAAACATTTGTGAGAGAAGCAGAAAAATTGCAGTAAATGGAGGCCATAGTTCCTGTACCTCTGATGGTGGTCAGACTTATTAATCAAGACTGGTAACACTATCAAACGAAGTATGATTTTACAAAGTACAAATCTTTTTCCCAAAAGTAGAATTGGTATGCACATGAAGTCAAAACTAATGGTGGAGCTAAAATGGTGATCATTTTCACAATTAGAAAAATGAGTTATTTAGAAATATGCCTATTTGCTGACTTAACGCGCCCTCTTTCGCATTTATATTTGTGATTATTAATTACTCTTCCAGCATCGCCCGCAGGGCCCACATCAGTATGACAAGGTTAAGACTACTGGTTCAGCCAGCACCTTTTTTTGACGTAGCCAAGTCTCGTTACAAAATCAAAAGTAACGTTTTTTTAAAGGGAATCAATTAAACAAAGCGTAATGAAAATTGCGCATTGCCGCTCTATTTTCTTCGAAGTTTCTGGAGTCCATGGAAACGTCTTGTTTAAACTGTTTCCAGCACAGGCCCGCTTGAAATTGAACTTGCTTACAATTAAAACAGGCAACGATTTCATAAATTTTTATCCATTTATTTCATTAAGTGCATGAAAGCATAAATTCAAAGTTCTGAGAGGTCGCTAGTAATATATATGATTCATTGGCAGCATTGTGGACGAAACAATGACGTCAGAGTTTTTCTTTGAGTTGAGATTTATAATGGGTGTATTGGGTTGGGATGTGGTAAGTATTTTATGTGGATTTTTTTTTAGTTATAGGGTTATTTCATGTACAATAAGATCACTAGAAAGCAGCATTAAACAAGAATGTCAGCGTAGTGGTTTATTATGGTGGTATTGCCACTAGAAAGCGGTAAGGAGTCAAATGGTACTGGTAGTATAAGACATGTCTAGACTTGTTCAAGTGGGTGGGTTATTTTGTCTTAGTTTGCCTCCGGCGTGTCTTGTTACGGTCAGAGAAAAATTGTTATGATTTCGCTAAACTAGCATCTACAGTGCTGTAAAAGAATAAAAACAACCAAGTATAAGGAACTAAGCAATCAGCTATACTGACAATTATGCACTCCTTCGCGTAATTACTTATCTACCCGGCATATCCAAATAATTTCATAGTATTATAATATTGATCACAAGGCAGCAAACCATTATGATGAAGAAAATAAGATGAAAACGTAGGCTGTTTGTAGACTATATACCAATGTAGCAAACATTTAAACACAGTGAGAAAAGAATACCAGGTTATATACACAGGATAATCATTCTATTAATATTTATGATGGTTTTGAGTATGCGCAACCATTTGGCTTCATAAAAGTTTTGAGTTTTCAAATTCAGACTAAATTTACGATACATTTCAAATTAAGTTTTACGACAAAGATAAAAAAAAACAATAAGCTATATCAGGCTTGCCAGTAAATATTGCTTTATGATGTTTATCATAATGTTTAAGTAGGGAAAATTATCATTGTTTTCAGAGTAGCAACATCTTTTCCATAGTACTCGATGTTTAGTTCAACGTTGTGGGAATAATGTCATCGTTTGACCAGCATAGTAATTATCACAGGAAACTGGGTAACCCACACGATTTTTTTCTGTTTACATTTCGATGGTTTCTTTTCGTTGACGGGATAAAATCTATCCACCCAAGACTTTGGTGAGAAAAAAATCGTATGGGTTACCCAGTTTCCGAAACTACTGCGATTCAGCCAGATGAAAAAACGTCTACAGTCCAATGTTATGCTTGCATACAAGTGCTCACAAATATTGGGCAATCCGGTCACATGCTACAGAAAGCTTTTATTTGGTCCTCATGAGGACATGGATGGGGACATATCTGGGCCCTGTGGCAGGTGTGCAATATATGGTAATCATGGCCAACATAATTCTATGGTCCCACTGATGAAACGTATCTTCATTCTAATGGAGAACGTTGTTTGACCCGGAGATTGAACGGCAAAGATGATGGTATTTACGTGGCATGTCGTAAAAGCTGTGATAATTACTATGTTGGTCAAACAATGACATTATTCCCACAACGTTGAACTAAACATCGAGTCCTATGGAAAAGATGTTGCTACTCTGAAAACAATGATAATTTTCCCTACTTAAACATTATGATAAACATCATAAAGCAATATTTACTGGCAAGCCTGATATAGTTTATTGTTTTTTTTTATCTTTGTCGTAAAACTTAATTTGAAATGTATCGTAAATTTAGTCTGAATTTGAAAACTCAAAACTTTTATGAAGCCAAATGGTTGCGCATACTCAAAACCAACATAAATGTTAATAGGGTGGTTATACTGTGTATATAACCTGGTATTCTTTTCTCACTGTGTTTAAATGTTTGCTACATTGGTATACAGCCTACGTTTTCATCTTATTTTCTTCATCATAATGGTTTGCTGCCTTGTGATCAATATTATAATACTATGAAATTATTTGGATATGCCGGGTAGATAAGTAATTACGCGAAGGAGTGCATAATTGTCAGTATAGCTGATTGCTTAGTTCCTTATACTTGGTTGTTTTTATTCTTTTACGGCGCTGAGAATGCAAGTTTAGTGAAATGCGATTTTCAATCGTCGCTACAGCGCGCAGCTCTTTCCTTCTTTATTTATTGAAGGCTGTTCGTATAAAGAGAGAGCGTAGAGTTTTGCAGAGAGAAAGGATTCCTTTATAGCTTTCAGCGATCGCTATTTTGGCCCCTACCACAACTTAGGCCTTATCCATTTGCACTTTTTCCAAGAAACAAATAGAAGTTTGTGAAATGAGATAAACTGTTTGTGAGGAGTACCAACTGTTTGTAACTAATACAGTAGGCGCCGCTTATTATGACCACGGATAATATGACCAGCCGCTTATTATGACCAATTTGGTACGGTCCGGAATTTCTCCATTTAAAATTCTCCGTTTAATATGACCAAATTTTGGATAATATGACCAACATTTTCTCCATCTCTCTTGTTACAGTACAGTATTTTTTTCCGCCACGCACTTATATCTTCGCCTTTTCAACATATTGTTACACACTGTACTAAATTTTACCGTCACTTGTAGTGTTACAGTACTGTACTTTGTTTTACTGCCAACGTCACACTGTTACTTCGGTTAAACGATGAATTTGACGGTATTTGGACTTCTTGTGGCTTACGGCGTCGATTCAGGTGCGGTTTCGGCGGCTTCGGTTTTTATAACCATTCGGATATTACGACCAAAAGGGTCTGGTCCCAAGGTGGTCATATTAAGCGGCGTCTACTGTACTAGTATTGATTGAAGAGCAAAGTAGTCGGGGTTTAGGCCATAGTCAATGAAATCCAAATTGAAAAGACATCAAAAGAAAACAATACTTTTGTGTGACATCGCTCTGTAGAAGGATGTTGTTTGCTTGAAAGTAGCAAATGACCCTTACATAATGGTGCGTCAAATATTTCAGCAACATCTGTTACTTTATAAGATCAATTTTGCATCGTAAAACCCATGAAACAGCCTTGACTACAATTTATTATTGATTTTTGACAAGCAAATTGAATAATTCTGTTCTTTGGTGGTAACATACTAATATTTAAGGGAAGACAATTGAAATTCAAAGCTTAATGGGAAATTAAAGAAAAATACCCCCGTGTAAAATCGTATCGTCGTCAGTGAAACATTACAACGATCTTGCTTAAAAATATTTTATTAGGCTTATCGAAATCGCGCCTAAAAAGTTTGGCAGAGACACAGCTTCTGTCGCTCACCGGCTACGCCTATGCCGGAAATTGCGAACATAAAACATAGCCAGGGACTTAGGTACATCTTTATGATCACTCCAGAGAGCGCACCAAGTGGTAAAACAGCCCTATCACTGAATGGCCTACGTTTGTAATCGTAAAATCGATTACGATTTTTGCACTCATTTTGACTTTGTTAGTGCCCCAACACTCATCCAAAAGAACGGAGGAGGAATTGGGACGACGATAGTAGGGGCTATGCTTCCCTAACCAAAAAAATTTTGATTTGATTCTCGTTTAAATAGCCGAGACCACTGTTTGTATACCGGGTGTATAGTATATCTCTCGGGGTTCCCAAATTTTGCAAGGGTATACCAAACTAGTGGGGTGCATATTGTACAGGAGTTTACCAGTTTTTTTAAATTATGACTTTTTTTGGAGATCAACCTCAAAAGGAAAGAGTTTTTACCTTAAAGGTTATTTCGATCAACCACAAAATACCCATCAGCTACCAAAAAAATGCATCAATAACTTCACTTAACGTGTTCATTTATTTTAAATAAGGTTGGGGTGTACAGATTTTTCGAAAAGTGAAATCTGGTGCACCGCTACAAAAAAGTTTGGTAAGCACTGGTCTACATTACGCTTGAAATTAAAATTAACTTTCTCGAAAAACCATCAACATTTTACTGCTGTTTTTACAACTGAGCTTTGGATGAAGCAGGGTCAGACGACTGAACCGATATTGTGTTCCCCAAAGCCACTGACAATGCCCTGTGGGCAACGCCGGCTAATAAATGTATGCTAAGCGCTAAAAGATGGTCCAGTACTTTTGTTTGAATTCAATAAACACTGCTTTTACCATTTGGTTGTATCTTTTTGAAATTACTCATAAACAATTGGCTAGCAATTTAATGACCAACAACAGATACGACTTGTACACCTTCATTTCCAACTGTTAAATTCTTGACCTTGTGAGCTGTATCACTAAAGAATAGTTTTTGTATAAAATGGTTCAAATTATGCTTTCCACCCTAATTTTTGATGGGTAAATTTTTTGTAGTCCAGCCTAACCAAAGCCACACTTCATGGAAAAGTTTTCTAAATTTTTTGTTACTAGTATCGTTTTTACCCTTCAGCCACTGGATATCCTACACGATTATGCTACACGACAATTTATATTGAGACTTACTTTGGAGTTACTAGTAAATGAAATTCAAACACACACCTGCGGCTAAGCAGTGATTCTTTCCATCAGTACTATAATCTACAATAAAACAACACAAAGCCATCGAAGAATTGTACTTCCAACCTCACGATTACAAGCCAGCGCTTTATCTCATTTGGCTAAGCTGCCTGTTAACTGCAGATTAACGTCTGTTATAGAGGCACCAAGTTTGTCAACGTTCTGCGACAAGGATCAGACCCATGGCTTGCTAACCTCAATACTCCAAAGAAATTTACTGTAAAATGCGACATGATAGAAGCATAATCAAGATGATCCGTGATTATGCTCCAATCTGTACGATGATCGCCCTCAATTTCAAATGGTATTTTGTAAGCAACCATTTCACTTTGTGCTATTTTAGCGAAATCTGTTTTTCATATGCGCTTTAAAACTGGTCAAACGAATGCTCAAGTGACTGTACTTTTGTGTTAGTAATTATTTATGTTACAGTCAGAAGTAAACCAACTGTTTACAAATACAAAAAAGACGTCTTTTTTTCGAAGTTACCTAAGCCTTTCGTTTTATAAACGTTTTTGCTGCTGCATATATGAGAGCCATTGCAAAAGATAAAATTTTTATTGCGAAATAAACTGACTTTTCATAGAAAGGCTGCTAGCTTTAAACTTGTTTGAAGCATTACAGTTTTATGTCTGCATTTGTGAACGTCATTGTGGACATTTATTACAAAAGCTGCTTCAATATGATCGGAACAATTAGCGTTATTGCGTCATGCCCACCTTCCTCACGTTGGGAAAAAATCAGAAACTTATGTGCTGAAAAATTTTCGGGCGATTTTTAGTTATACTAAATATTTCTACAAAGGCAATAAAATACCTCACAATTTTTCTCGTTGGATGCTGGCATATGCTCGTATGAAATCTAGAAAGAGTAAACGTTTTTAGCCAACTTTTCTTGAAAGCTTACTGCAAGGTAGTCTGTTGTGCTTGTAGCGGTACGAACGCCACGTTGCGTGTCCTGGAATTTGGTTTTGGTTATTTTACTGCGTCGTTTTTAAAAGCAATTTGCACATGCTTTTCTATGTAAACTGAGAGATTTAACTCCACCACAGTTAAAATATTTTTACTTGTCGCCCTTTTGAAATTTGAATGACGACCTCTGTTTTCCAATCCATTTGGTACCTTTTCTCATGCCACCTGACACATTCGAGTTAACCAAATAATTTCTTTTCTGTTCGAGTTTTCAACAATGCACACCTAATTTCATTATTATCTGCTGCTTTTCCTGTTTCCAGTGACTTGATAGTGAGAGAAAGCTGAGTACGTGAGTTCCCCCTTCCTCTTCCTTACGTTGACTGCACGGCATGACACGCAATCTAAGTTCACACCGTAAATCTAATCAAAACTAGAATAGGGGAAAACGACAGTACACTTTGAATCGGTCATAATTACAAATAGCGGACTAGTAGTCCTACCACTGAGAAGTCGGAGGCCTTTGGTGGGTGACCAAAAATTGTCTCTAACGACGTGCTGGATGAACAGCTCGGCTATTCTAACTAGGTGGAAGCAAGGCCAAGAGAAATCTTGTCATCAGAAATGTTAGTTTTTGGCAGGCCATAAAGTGACTGTTGATACGATGTGGTTAAATATGTGGCAGAGTTAGGAAATCTTTAAAGCATTCTATTCTGCACACAATGTCTTATTCCGTAAAGCCATTTAGAATTTCTCTCTGTTGGTTCTTTATGTGAGTGGTTCTCCACCTTTTATACCTGCGGAGAGGTGACATAAAATCGGAATAAATGGATGGAACATAACGCAATAGTTTGGAACCGGCGAACATACATCTGAAATTATAAACAAGATATTTACTTGAAATTACTGAAAAGAAAGTGCCAAACAATGCATATACAGAATAAAAAGTTATTTATTAAAGTTAGTTGGAACTTTGCTGCAATTTCATTGTTAGCATGCGAGACAAACGTGACCGTAATAAAGTTTTAGAGCCGAAATTCTGCGTTCGTATCCAATCGATTTCTCCATTTGACTTTAAGGCTAGGGCTGAAAAGTACTAAAAACTTTTCTTCCATAAGTACAACTGATTGAGAATATCACTAGCGACTTTATTGCTATGTTACTAAGAGACGGATGTTTGTTTGCGAGAAACATCTGGATTTGAAAGACAGTTTTTTTTATCTGGGCAGCATAGGGGTATCACAACAAAATTTAATCTGACTGCATTTTTTCCCACAAATTAAGGTCACACGAGTTGACATCTTCGATGAAAGAATTGTTGATCCAAAGGTTTTGGTTTCAAGGATCTTCATGTTCAAAAAAATAAAATGCTGACTTATAGCGCTTAATAACTCCTTAGCCTAAACATCAGCACTTGACAAGAAGTCATTTAAAGTTGCAAACATTTCTGCTTCATACGTTTACAAAAAGCTATCCCAAATAAATACCAAGTTTATTGGAACGTGTCTGTTCTGTTTCTCAAAGCAAAGATATTCCTGCCAAACCACTGCAGAGGGATATTAAGCTCCTCCAAATGACTAAAAGTATTCAGTTGGGACGCTTGCTTGTCGCTACAGCATTTTGAAAATGAATGACCTTGTCAATAGACTTTTACCCCCGTGTGATCTTAACCGGTTAGAATGATTTTGTATTAAATACAAAACTTGTGATAGATAGCTGCAAAATAGTAACAATACAATCAGAATAGCACAAAAAATGTATCAGTAATTAAAGCATACAATCATAGCAAGGTTGTTTTGAGGACCAGGAAATATTTTATGCTGATCGTTACCGGTCCACCACTCGGCGGTTGAGAAGCCAGGTACCAGAAAAGGTCCAAAAAATGAAGATTTAAAAAATTTTGAAACGTAGCCTACCGGTTAAAATGACTTAAAATTTTGAAGCTCACACTTCACAAAATTGCAATTTCTGGAAAAAAGTATTGTTGTTTGGTACATTTTCACTATTTCTTCTCAAAAGCATGGTTCTTTGGCATTAAGTATCTACATTTTCTAAAAAACTTATCTTAAAATGAAGTCTCTAAACATTTTATAGTGTAGCCTACTCAAGCAAACAAATTGGTGATATCCCTACAAAAACACGGAGGTAAAGTGGGTCCTATTTAATCTCTTGCAACAAAATATTACGATCGTACCGAGGTACACATCATTGAATTGTTGATGCCATTTCCTTTTCAATTGGGTTAAGCCGACATAGCTAGCTAATTTGAAAATCTTAACCTCGACATCACTAATGGAGGGGCTGCTACTGCAATAACTTAACTGTAGGGGCATAACTTTGGGTTGGTTTGCCATTTTTCTGGCTGAGTTTATGCCAGGACCAAGCAACATGTCCGAGGCTTCAGGTCGTACAAACAGGCATTCGGCCACGAAAAAGTCGTGAATTGTGGTCCAAATATTTAATTGGCTATTCCTGAAAATACATTCATAAATTACTTTGCGTGTCTCTTATCCACAACTTTGAAATTTTACTTCCACGCACTTCATAAAATGAACAAATAAACGTTTTGAAATCGTTAGCTGGCTCAATTACAAACAAGTTCAGTTTTTACACACCAAACAAGCCAAGTAAGATGTAGCCAGAAACGCCAAAACCTTCTTGAAAAAATGACAGCTCTGCGCAACCCACTGTAATGTTTTTTAAAGATTAATTAATTTTCTTTAAAAAACAGTACTTTTGATTTTGGACGACAGTTGGCTATGTCAATAACATGTTAACTTTTTAAATAGTTAATATAACTTGTCCTGCCAAGCTGCCTAGTGGTAGGAGACAAAACGTCTCCGTGTGCTCACAGAAAGCCAGAACGCCTATTGATAGAACTGCCAAAGCCCGTGCCTTTGAAAACAACAGGCTGCAAACGGCTTTAGTCAGTAAAATCTATAACTGACAGATGCCGCAGGCCGGTTTCGATCTGTAAGATCTCTTCAGGGCAACTCCATCAACAATAATAATCGAGATCAGTAACCACGGCTATCATTTCACGAAATCTAGTTAAAAAAGATTACAAATACTGCAAAAAGACCACAAATACATAAGTATTTGTTATCTCGCAAACATTTCTGTGAACGCACGAAAGCGTTCTGTTTCCTACCACTAGTCGGCTAGGCAGAACAAGTTATATTAATTATTTGTATCTACACTTGCCACGTATGTATGAGCAGTTTTTCATCTGCTCCCCCTGCAAGCAGCGGGAAATACATGAAAAATTTGAAAACGCTTTTTTTGTGCTACTTTGCTTAGGTACTACAAATAGAAAATGCCTACAAATTCACAAACGTTTGTATTTATAGACGAATTACACTGAAATTATAATAAATTATGGTAAAATAGTAGTCAAGGTAACTGATTTTGATTCTCGTTGATGGAGGTGCTTAAAGAGATCTTATAGATCGAAACTAACTTGTCGGCATCATTCAATTATACCTTAACTTTTTGATACAGTTCTCATAAATATCATTTCGGTAAGGCAGGCTGAACCGATAGTCTAAAACGCGGCATTACAGATGGGGGCGCTGCTATTGTCATAACTAAACCGCAAGTGTTTGATTTCGGGTTGGTGCGTTTATGCCAGGACAAAGCAACATGCGCCCAGCAAGAGGCGTTTAGCTCATACAAATACCCCAATAATTACAAAAAAGCTGCAGAAGGGGGGCTAATATTTAATAGCTTAATCCCGAAAATACATATCAACAAATTTAGCGCCCTCCCACAACTTTGATATGCTTTTAATTGAAGCTCTTGCTCAATTTAACGGATAAAGTTTGTTAAGTTTAAGGACGCCTATGGTCAAAACAATGCAAGTAAGATGTTGCCAGGGGCCCGAGAAGCTCGGAGGCATGCAGTGGTTACATGCAAGCTCCCGCAATATTTTTTTATCAACTGCATTTTAAAAAACGATAGTTTTGTTTGGGAGTAAGATTAGGTTATGTAAAAAAACACAAATTTTTTATTACTGTTATATTGCTCAGGCTTTTCCCCATAGGAGCCCCTGTTGAAAATTTAAGATGAGCGCTGTTGGCATTAAGGGCAAGTGAGGCAAGATGGTGTACACCCTGTTGATCACAATCTGGAAAGCAGAAATATTGAGCTGGTAACGTGGCCTAATACCTCTGTCAACGAAAACAAAGTTCAACGTGTTTCAAATATGTTACCCAAAGCTTAAATAACCAGAAAATGAACTGTGCTGTTTTGTTCAATTTTTTATTCTAAAACTGGACTTTCATCTGCACTTAAATACTGCCGCATCATGACTTAAGCATTACTGCTACTAGTGGTTTTACTGTACTGCTCATTCTAGTGACCAAGTGGGAAGCTATATTAGAAAGCAGTTTGTGAAATTAAAGATGACGTGCTGTAGGTACCTGGAATACTGCTGGGCACTCTCCCTTACCTCTTGATTTCTAGCATTATATGGATACAGCTTATATTTTTTGTTAAACCTCAAAATCTTTGTAGTCATTGTCGCTTAAGCTAAATTAGTTACCCAAATGTCATTGATTTTTTGTAGTATTGCGGCTTATATGAGAGAAAATAAGAGATGGTAGTTCTAGGCGCTAGAGTTTATCTTTTAAATTGTCCACGGGCTCAAAGACGTTGGAAATCACTGCTAAAAACAATAGCATTTCCGCAGCTTTATGCTTTTGTGGTTGTCCAACTTTTTCCAAAGGATGAGGGTATGGTGGAAGACCATTAAGCCTAGAAGCCGAGTAACTTCCCAAGGCTTGAACCAGAGTTCGTAGAGAGAAACGGTCTCGTCAAAGAGCGAGCGGCACTGAGTACGTAGCACGGCAATGCAGAACGAGATGAGAGGCATCCTGGGTCGGATGACCACAGGCGCTGCACGAATGACTCTCAATTTTGCCAATTCTAGAGAGACAAGAGTTTAGCAGAACGCTGTGTGCATTGCAGCAAAAACGAGAAAGGACGTCACGAGAGCGACAAAGGACCACAAGTTCCTCACTTGGTATTTAGGAAACTTGTGTTTCCAAGAATTTTGATGAGACAGTACGTCTCCAGTTCGAGAAATGGGAATTATAGTGCAACAGGTCAGGGGAGAGAGAATATATGGAATTGTAGATGGGTGGGAGCAGTGCAACTCGGCTGGTCTACTCATCGTCTCTGTCATTTCACCGTAAAAATGACTGAGCCAGTGACTCATTGTAGCCTGATAGTGTGGCGCAACGGCAGGCATCCGACTGTAGTTCAAGTTAAATTGAGTGCACTCCATATGGCGACTAGTCACTTCTATCATGATAGCTACTGAACGTAGATGGCGATCCATATATAAAGCCAGGTGTTGTTGGCGACTTTCTGCTTGTGGTTTAGAGTTGAAGTTGCTACAATAGTAAAGAAAAAAATGAGAATAGTTCCTTCCAGATGTGTCAGAGTGTGTAAGACGGAAGCAAGGATGGAAGAAAGGAAAGCGTAGCAAGGACAGAGTGAAAGGAAAAGGGAAGTGACAGTCTTGATGGCTCTACCGAGACCAGCGAACAGCTTGCAGAATGGTGCAGGCTTTGGCAAAAAAATTTTGAACACAAAAGGCCCGCCAAATAACGAAGGGTGGCCATTGCACTACAAAGTGAGCAGTTGGCAAGGATGCCGGAGATTCTTTTGCTGAAAAGAAACAGAGCCATCGCTTTAAATCACAAGATCGTGAGATGAAAGAGGGTCAAGTTGGGAAAAAGCCGTACTTTTGCGAGAAAGAAAGGGTCACAGCGAGTGCATGGAGAAAAGAAAGTGAGCACCACGCTGAAGGAAGACTAGTTCCAAGAAAAGGAGAGGGAGGGAGCAAGCAGAGAGAGCCTTCCTTGGGGAAGTGGGAGAAAGCGAACGGACGAGAAGTCTCTTCAAAACCTGCTGAGTGTGGGTTTCACTCTTTAAGTCTGGCCAAGCTGAAAATGAGAAAGGAGGTTGGAAGACGAAGGGATCGTTCATAAAATGAGTCAGGTTGGCTCGTAAGAGAGGCAGGGACGCCTCTGATTGGAGAAGAGGAATTGGGCTGGACGAAAAGAAGCCGGTGATGGCGCGGGACTGGTCGCTCGTTGAAAGCGCTCCAACATAGTAACGTTGGTAACACTGGGAGATTGAAATCAACCGGGTGTAGGATAAACCAGAGCTGGCCGAAGAAAAGCTTTGTACAAAAGAGAAAAAGATTTCTTCGATTGGCCTATGAGAAAGCAGAGATACAGCGTAAGACCTTGAGACAAAAGAATAAGTTGGCCTTAAGCAAAGAAACATGGGCAGAAAAGCAGAGATTGGGGTCAAAGGTGATCTCAAGAAAACTAGGAATCAGATTCAGGTAGAGAGGGAAGTCGAGTTAGAGAAGGGGTGGGAGATCAGCTTGATGGAGATTAACCGAAAAGAAGGCTTCATGTTTTCTCGGATTGAGAGGAAGACACCAGTACTCAGACCATCGCTCCAGTCAAATCTAGAGCTCCTTGTGTAGCCTTCAAAGCAGCAGGGACCGAGGGGGAAAGGGATCAGATGGCCAGGTCATCAGCATAAAGAAAACAACTGATGGAAGTGGATAGAGACGTAGTGAGATCATTGATGAAGAAGGAAAGTGGAACAGAGCCAAGAACGGATCCTTGCGGAACACTTTAACGGACTCAAAGAAGCGGCTTCAGTGATTTTAACAGACCACGCGAACCCGTCTGTTGGAAACAAAAGATTAAACAAAGCATGAAAGAAGGCCGGCCGAAATGAGTTTGTGGAAACGACAGGGATGCCAGACTGAGTCAAAAGCTGTAGGCAATTTGATAGTGGCAAGTATTGTTTAAAAGCCCGGCTTGTGTTCGTTAAACCAATCCCAAATGGACTGAGAAAAATCATAAATTGTTTCGAAAGTAGATTGGCGTGGATGCCACGGCCTAGCAGGGAAAGAGAATGAAGTTAAGACTCCAGAACGTGTACGAGATAAAATGATGCGCTCAAACAGGTTTGCGCGCAGTTGAGAGAGATAAGCCAAAAGGAAGCAGGTGAATTGAATGACTTTCCCATCTTGGGATGGGAATAATCTTACTTACGATTTACTGCGCCACACTGGAGGACGCTAAGCGGGTCAAAAAAGGAAGCAGGGGGGTGTGGAAAAAGAAACAGAGTGGAGGAGCGTTGGAACGAGACTGAAGAAGGAGTAACCGTAGGAGGCTTGAAGAAGAGTTGCATTGGTAGAACGGTTGGGTGGGGTGTAGTGCAAAGTGAAGGTATCCGTGCTGGAGCCTCGGGGGAACATGAGAGGGTATTGATGAACTGGGGGCCACCAAGAGAAGCAGCAAGAACAGCTCCACGAGTAAGAGTTGGAAAGGGAGTAGCACTCCGAGGAAGATGCACTTACACGTACTCATTTAAGGCACAATACTGACTAAGCGCTCCAGGACACATTGCCGGTGAACAGAGAAAGTTAGGAACAGGATTAGGATCCAAGTTTGCCGCTAATCAAAAGTCGAATGAGAAGGCGAAAAGAAAAAGGCATGAAAGACAGACGACCAATTTTAAATAGTGCGTGATGACTTTCTACGGTGGTTTAGAGGGCAGCACTGCAAAAAACGTTTTTTGGGGGGAGAGCGCAGGGTAACTTGAATCATGGGGGAGGCCAACAGCCATTTCGACCTAACCAGACAGGGTTGGTGACCGAACTACTTTGAGGCGGCTGTTGATTGGTGCAGCCGCGGCTTTATCGGGTCAGTAGACCATGCTTTATGGATTTGAGGTCCGTTGTTTCAAATGTGGCCTAATTAAACTAAACCTAACAATTATTTTCATCATCTCAGCTTGCCTGTGGTGAGCCGAGTAGTCAACAAAGGGCGATTTGCCTCACTTAGTCATTTATGAGTGCAATCTAGCCACTTTCAAAAAGTTTGATTAAATCATATCCAATCCAAATTAACGCTTATTCAACGAGCTGCATCCTTCACCTTCCTACAACGTAATAACAAGTTTATAGTTCACTTTGCTCTTTAAGTGTGGAGCTTAACGTGATGTAATTCCGTGACCTCCACGAGTACTCCTTTCTAACCATATATCAAATAGTACATAGACCACAAAGATACATTCTGCGGGGCGCCATTAAATTAATAAATAAGATGACAGTTGTGTTGCTTGCTCTTTTATAATCGTCTTGAGTATGATAAATACAACTGATCTGGTGTCACCACGTGAATGCATAATTGTGAACCATAGCGCATCAACTTATCGAGGAAAAGATAAAGCTTTTCAAGTATGCCTCACTCCTGCAATAGAGTTAAGTCCACAGGATTTTTGATGGGTAGAGTTGCAAGTTAGCATTTTAGTAGGTTTTCAACTACTTGCGACTGGCTAGTGCGATCAGATCTCCTTTGTTGGATATAACAAAAACTGGCAAGTAAAAAATTTAAAACCGTGCGGGAAAAAAAAATAACCAAAACTTATCTTCAATGCTGGCAATACCACCGAATATACACATTCTAATTAAATCGAAACAAATTTTACTACTAAATAGAAATGAGGTACTATAGCAGTAGCACCTCTGCACATGCGCAAAAGCTTAATGTTGCCATGCAGTAGAAAGGAAGATTGAAATACAATGATTGTTTAGCGTCTAATCACAAGCGAAAATGCTGCTAGAAAGCAACTTCAAAGTGACATAAGGCATGTAATAGTAGCAGCAGAAGGTTTTGGAGCTGACTTTGACCCTTTGGTTAGTTTAGTGTAAAAAGTGGTGAGTATTTATGTTAAGCGATTTCCGAGTCGCATCGCTTGTTGCAAAAGTACATATGAAAGGGGCAAGTTAGTGAAGCAATTGCTGAAATAAAAATATTTCACCACTGGCCACATCTACTGGTCTGAAGGTTTTATAAAGTCTATGTTGAAATTTACAAGTTTTCCTGCACTGTCCGCATGAACATCAAAGACACAAGACTTTTAAGACAGCACTGATTGCTAATTACAGCGAAAACAGTCACAAGATTGATAAATATTTGTTATAATGCACCATCAAATTAAGGTTCAATATAAACACGATTCTCAGTAACGAAACTCAACGCAATGAGGATCTACTGGCTTGCAATCAAGTCTCGCTGCAAGCATGGTTCCTGCGTTGTTGAAAGTTAGGAAAGCACATCACCGCAGCTTTTCCTGATGGGTAGCTGTGTTTCTTGTGGATAAACTGTGCTGACAATACCGGCAAAACTCTGAACAAAAGGTTAGCCCGTGTTTAAACGTAAAATTGCCAGAGTGATCACATGATAAAGACAAACAGCTAATGATTACAAATAATTCTTCAGTAAAAACAATATCAATGAAAGGTTCAATATAAGACGAGTAACGACAACAATGAAATTATTAAATATAGCAGACATTCCTCGTATGTCGAGTGTAACAATATTTCAATCAGATCACTTCGTTCTTTCGACAATTTTCTATTTAAATTTAACGTTTTGCTCCCCTTAGTTACCGGGGAGCTTCTTCAGAACACGGTAGATGTTAATAATGTGACATACAAACTGTACAACATAAAAATATAAAGACTACCTGTATTACTAAACACTAAAAATTATTTATCAACAGGGCAGGCAATCACGTAATAACAAAAACATTGTTACCTCACAGATACAGCAGTGGCCAAGTGAAAAGTGTTGTGAGAAACATAAGACATTACTTATTGGAGACAAACACACTATAAACAGTCGGAAAATTCGCACCATCATTGCGATTAATAACATTACATGAACAAGCCTTTTGATTTATCAAAAAACTTCCCGCAACGCGACGTCTGTATGCATGTGATTCTGACTTCAGAATTTTGACATTATCCCAATCTATTCTATGATCGAATTCCATAACATGTTGACTCAGCGCTGACTTTTTAGTGTTAAAAGTCTTGACCGCATTAGCATGTTCCCGTTTTCTGGTTCTAACACTACGTCCTGTTTCACCTACATACACAGCATTGCGATCCCGGCAAGAAATCTGATACACCAAACCACGCTTTTGTTCAAAATTAATAACATCTTTAGGTTTGCGAAACAACGAAGACAACGTGTGATGTGGTTTTAAAGCCACTCCGATACCAACTTGAGTCAAAATTCGGCTAATAGGTTCGGAGACACCTTGCACGTAGGGGATCGAAGTGAACCGTTTCAGTTTTTCTGTTTTTCTAAAATTATGATTTTTCAAGTACCGGTACTTCTTGAAACTACATTTGTTACTGGGAAATCCGTTATTTTTTAAGGTTTTTGTTATCTCATGAAACTCTTCAATCTTTTTTTCGTTATTCGGATTATAAAAAAAGTAAAGTTCGTTCAAAAACCGAATACATTCACAACCAGAAACTAAAACAGCTTATTCCAAGAGAGCAAGAAACAAAGAGCTTGAATCAAAATTGGATTAAAAACTTATCCTCGCGTTCGCTCACTAATGCTCAGGAATCACTCCTGAAAAAAGGGAATAAATTTGCAATTGCGCCATCAAAAATTCCTGTTTTGGATATTATAAGCGGAGTTGAATTAGGTCTAAGCCAAGTAAACTTTGCCAATAAGTGTTCAATTGATTCCGAACGATCTAAAGTGGTGGAAATTCTGAAAAGAGCCAAACCACCCAAACCAAATTTATCAAAGGCCGAAAAGCGTGCAATGGAAGAGTTGAGGCAATATGATGACATCGTAATCCTTAACGCGGATAAAGGTAACAGCACTGTAGTAATGGATAAACTGGAATATGATAAAAAACTTTTAGGGTTGTTATCTGATTCTGCGACATACCAAGTAATTTTTAAAAATCCTATCTGTTCTATTGAAAATCGTTATATCTGGAAGTTGTACAAAAATGACAAGATTTCCACTTATTTGTGTAAAACTTTACGTAGTAGTAATTCAGTTTTGCCAAGAATATATGAACTTCCAAAACTTCATAAACCCAATGTTCCTCTTCGTCCTATTGTTTCCTTCATTGGTACAGCTACCTACCAGCTTGCCAAATTCCTTAAGCAAATTCTTGTTCCCTTAGTGGGAAATACCCAATACACTGTCAAGAATTCCTCTGAGTTTGTAGAATTGATTTCATCCATTAAACTTGGCAAATCTGAAGCACAAGTTTCGTTTGATGTGGTAAGTTTGTTTACTTCGGTTCCACTTAAAACCGCCAAAACCATTGTGGCTAATAGAGTCGGCGATGATTGCACTTTGGGAGAAAGAACAAGCCTTGCAGTGCCGGAAATCATGGAAGCATTAGATATTTGTTTACAATCATCGTTTTTTGTGTATAATGACGTCATTTATAAACAGATTTTTGGTTGTCCGATGGGCTCTCCTTTGTCACCAATAATAGCAAACATGGTTATGGAAGAGATTGAACAAACAGCCTTGAACACGTATTTGAATCCTCCGTCTTTATGGTTACGTTATGTTGATGATGTGTATGCTATTATGGAAAAAACTGAGATCGAGCCCTTTCATGATTACTTAAATACAATATCTATTTCAATAAAGTTCACTAAAGAATTGGAAAAATCAGGACAATTAGCCTTTTTGGACGTAAGCATACAACAGATGGAAGATGGATCCCTTGCAACATGCGTATACAGGAAGCCAACACATACGAACAGGTATCTTCAATATTCGTCTCATCACCCGGTTAATCAAAAGGTTAGTGTGGCTCGTACATTATTTTCCAGAGCCAACAGTATCACATCCAATAACGAAAAAAAGATTGAAGAGTTTCATGAGATAACAAAAACCTTAAAAAATAACGGATTTCCCAGTAACAAATGTAGTTTCAAGAAGTACCGGTACTTGAAAAATCATAATTTTAGAAAAACAGAAAAACTGAAACGGTTCACTTCGATTCCCTACGTGCAAGGTGTCTCCGAACCTATTAGCCGAATTTTGACTCAAGTTGGTATCGGAGTGGCTTTAAAACCACATCACACGTTGTCTTCGTTGTTTCGCAAACCTAAAGATGTTATTAATTTTGAACAAAAGCGTGGTTTGGTGTATCAGATTTCTTGCCGGGATCGCAATGCTGTGTATGTAGGTGAAACAGGACGTAGTGTTAGAACCAGAAAACGGGAACATGCTGATGCGATTAAGACTTTTAACACTAAAAAGTCAGCGCTGAGTCAACATGTTATGGAATTCGATCATAGAATAGATTGGGATAATGTCAAAATTCTGAAGTCAGAATCACATGCATACAGACGTCGCATTGCGGAAAGTTTTCTGATAAATCAAAAGGCTTGTTCATGTAATGTTATTAATCGCAATGATGGTGCAAATTTTCCGACTGTTTATAGTGTGTTTGTCTCCAATAAGTAATGTCTTATGTTTCTCACAACACTTTTCACTTGGCCACTGCTGTATCTGTGAGGTAACAATGTTTTTGTTATTACGTGATTGCCTGCCCTGTTGATAAATAATTTTTAGTGTTTAGTAATACAGGTAGTCTTTATATTTTTATGTTGTACAGTTTGTATGTCACATTATTAACATCTACCGTGTTCTGAAGAAGCTCCCCGGTAACTAAGGGGAGCGAAACGTTAAATTTAAATAGAAAATTGTCGAAAGAACGAAGTGATCTGATTGAAATAATGAAATTATTGCAAATGCTTGCCAATCGTAAAATGAAACATAAAATCATGACTGTTCTTACATTTCATTCCACAGATATTACATTGAAAAGGAATGCTGACAGAGTGGCATCCCATATGAAGCCCATACATAATATTATCAGGAAATATAATGTCACAATGAGCGCATTTCCAAGAATTTGAGGACTGGATTAAACTTTGAGAAGCAGCATCTGCTTTTTTGTTAGTTGTTGCAGGAAGAAATTCAGGTGTTGTAGGCCTGTCTTCAAATACAGGAGAGTTACGCTGCTCTTGTGAATTTAACGAACACTGTTTTTCTACAGAAAGCGGAGATTTTGAAGAAGCAGGTTCCATTGATGATCGGTTCCCATGCAAGTAATCAAATGCAGAATGCGAAGTCGGTGTTTTTTGTAAGGAAAATTTCGGACTATCGCCATCGCATGAAACTTCTTCTTTCACTGTAACAGGTATGCTTTCAACAGGCGATACTGAGGTAAGCTTGTTCGTTTTCTCCGATTCATCGACTAGATCGATGACGGAATCATTTTCGGAACTTGATAATCGATGACAAAATGGAGGGCTGAAGCTGTCAGACACACTGCGTATGCTTCGTAACTTTACATTACTTGATAATTGAAGATTTTGCTGCTTATGTTGTAACATCATTTGACCGATTGAAGACAAACTGCTAGTAGAGTGAACCGAAACGTCACTGGAGCAGGTAGATGACGGTTCAGATATCAAATGCGAATTTGCTTCGCGTGGTAATGCAGAAACAATTCGCTGTTGCTGCTCTAGCAAATTATTTATTAAAACATTGTTATTGCTAAATTCTTCCACAGATTGGAGGCCAACCATAGAAGGAAGGGAGATTTTTCGAACCGGTTTCTTCATAGGAAATCGATGCCTGTTGACTTTATGTCGTTGTAAGCTGTGACTATCATTGCATCTAAACAATAAAAGTTGAATTGTGATAACAGCACTCACATACAAAGCTTATATTAGGAAGTAGAAACTGGAACTTTCCGTCAAGTCTAATCTCGAATCCAGTAACACTCACCAAACCCTATGCAGAGTTCAGTAATATAAAAATTCTTGCTTTTCAAAATGTAGTTACACTGACTTTCAGTTTCAGATTGTTTTCTTTTACATATATGCAAAACAGCATCGTTTACCACTAGTATATAATGAAACAAACAAAAAGCAGTTTACTAATAAATAAAATAGGCTACAACTATACTGCACGTAGGTAAAATCTTCAACTTGCCTGTAATCGCATAGATTACATTTCAAAAGCTTGTGTTGTGAATGAGTGAGAATGTGATGCTTTAAATGGTGCTTTAACTTGAAGTGTTTGTTACAAAGCGCACACTGCCACGGTCGCTCATCTAAACAAAATTTAAAGATCATATTGATTGAATTATTTTAGAACTTTCTCGACACTTATCAATGGAAATTAACAGAAAATATGTTAATATCTCCAAAGGCAAATTATAATTTCAGAAAACATTAACTCTTACTGTAACATAATTTCAAAAAAGGACCGCCGATGGCAATCTTCAACAAAATGTCTACCTCTTATTTGTTTAAGCCAACTGTTGGCTAAGAGCAAGCAGAACCCCAATTGTGGGCACGAGTTGAACGTAGGTTAGAGCGTCCACCTCATAGTCGGTAGACCTGGGGTTCATTTCCTAAGTCGAGGCATACCAAAAGACTTAAAAAAATGGTATTCACAGCTTCCTGTTTGGCGCTCAGCATAAAAAAGGGATAGTGTGGAGAACAAGCCGACAAACTTGCTTGTTGTGTCCTTGGGCAAGGCACTTAACGGGACGCCTCCCCCTTTATGTGGCAGACAGGTGACCTACCCGTACTTCACCGGGTTACAAATGTGAAGTTGCAACCCCAGCACTTCGTAAAAGGCGAATCTTGGGTACCCACCAGTAGCAGTCCGCCTTGTTGGTGGTGGGGCTACCAGTCACTCATGACTGGTTCGAAATGGGGTGCCATCTTTCCCCTAGCCTAATTTCTATTGGGTTGACGGCATGAACCTGAATTGCCGTTCGTGCCGTACCTCCATCCCGAGGAAGAAAAGGGGTAATCACAACAACAACAGTTGAACATAGGAGCTAACATCCTGTAAAAGATTGCTAAAACGGAGACTACCATTCCCATAAAGCATCAGTAAATTGATAAAAACAATGCATTGTTCAGTGGTCAAAGCTTTATAGGCAAGGTAACGTCAGTGTTGAGCTGCGCATTGTTTGGTCTTTGGTTTATTTGAGTGATTAATGTTAGTCAGCTGATCAGCTCCGTGTAGCGCAGCAGCACGGAGCTTTGTGACCGAAAGGAGGGCTTGGGTCATCGTAACAAAACTGTCTTTCATTAATATACGTAGGTCTTTTATTCATCATCAGCTTTTCGCTATCTGTTTTCCATTAAAGAGTGCCATAACCTTTTATAATAATAACAGGAGTGACTTTGGTGTCTTATAAACAGCTTTTAGGAGAGAAATGGAAAAGTGAATTTTCCAACAGTTGGCGAAAACATGCATTGGCAACCCAATAACTAAGCAAATGAAAGAAGAAAGGAGTTGAAAGTTGAGGTTGAAACTAAGAAGTGGAGACAACGCCAAAGTTTGGAATTAAATCAGATAAAAAGACAAAGCAGGATCGTGACACTCCTAGGGCTGCAGTTCGAGGAAACCTCCCAATACTACACAACCACCTGCTTACAAAGGGTGAACTCTTAAGAGAAATCTAAAACTTTATAACACAACAGCTAACTTTTTGTGTCCAAATACAGATATCAGTGATACGTTTCATTTCCAGCCAAGCAAACAGATCTACAACTGAAGCATAATGTTAAAAATTAAAAGCTTAATTATTTTTTTATTATGCTTCAGTAGTACAGGGTGGTCCATAAGTTCTGTTAAAGTTTTTGTATGTCGTGTGGTTCGTTAAATACAATATGAACCACACGAGATGCAAAATATATTTACTTCTATTATATGAATAACTACTATTTGCTTTTATTAACATTGCAGATTGACACTAGACATTAAATGTAGTAGATATGTCGACAAAAATTGAAAAAAAAATTGTGTGATGACAACTATTCTAAATAAAAAATTTGTAATCAAACAATATGAAAAGAAAAAAAACAAGAAGTGAGATTTTGAAAATTGGAAAAAGTTTAAAGTTGTATGCCATGTTCATCAAACAAACATTGGACCGATATGAAAAGACCAAAAGTGTGAATGATTGCTATTGCTACCCATCTGGTCCTCCAAAGTCCAAAAGAACTAAAGAAGTTGTCAAAGCTGTTGGAGAAAAAATCCAAGAAATCCCAAAACATTGATGAGGCAAATGGCCAAAGAGAGGCAAATGTCCAAAATGACTATGCTTAGACTCTGTATGGATGATCTGAAAATTTACCCATACAAGTCAAAAAGTGTCAACTCCTGTCAGATGCAGCAAAGCAAAAAAGACTTGATGGATCAAAGAAACTTTTGAGAAGACACGGGAATGGCATGATTCCGAATCTCATTTTCAGTAATGAGAAGTTATTCACAGTTTAAACAGCATTTAACCACAGAAATGATAGAGTGCTATCAAAATCATTTCAGGATATTCCTTCAGGCCTCAAAAAGGTAAGAAGAACCCAAAAGCCAGCCCCAGTGATGGTTTGGGCAGCTGCGCCTTCAGAGGGGAAATCCCCTTTGGTTTTATATTCTTAAGGGCGCCAAAATCAACAAAAAGGTCTACATTGACAAAATATTGAAAGATGGCCTCATGCCATGGAACAGTGGGATGTATCCAAATGCAAATTGGACCTTTCAACAAGATGTAGCAACTTCTCATACGGCCAACCTCACTCAACAGTGGTGCAGGGACCACTGTTCTGTATTCATAAGCAGAGAAATGACCCTCCCAAATTCTCCTGACTTTAATGTTCTTGAGTTTTGCGTTTGGTCAGTCTTGAGAAAAAGGCCTGTGCTACACCAGCAACGTCTGTAAACATTTTAAAAAAGAGATTAGTCAAAGCCTGGTCTGAAATTGATCAAAATATTTTGCGTGCCTCAGTGGAAGACTTCCCTTGCAGACTACGAGCTGCTATCAGAGCCAGAGAAGATCATTTCGAATAATTCTGTGTTTTTTGCAGTTTTTGTAACTTATTTACATTATCACAAATACATTTATCAAAAAGTAAAAAGTATTTGTTATTTTTTAACAATTGTTTCTTTAACAGTATTTATGAACCCCCTGTAGATCTGCTTGGTAAACTAAAAATAACTTTATTGATTGAACAAAACGTCATCACACCAATACAAAATTCAAATCAAGATGCAGTCAAATCAATGAGGTACTTAAATATCGTTATTACTCAAGGGAGAGATTACCCATGGAGCAGATGCACTGTTGATCTTGTATCTTAGAGCAACAGTTCAACTTGAGCTGCTACTTGCATTACCCCATCACTTGAACAACAAAATCAAAAAGATAAACCATAACATTAAAATATTACAGTAACAGTGCTCTAAATTACTATGTGCAAACAGAGATGAAAAATGCAGAATCACAATTTCACGGAAAAAAAACAAGAATATTCTAATGGGGGAAACAGCTGGTAAAGCATACTAGCCTTCACACAATCCTACCCTTACCCGTGGAAGCAGAACTAGTGGCCCATTTTAGGTCAGACCACGTAGAGCAGCATCCTTAACCTGGATTAGATCAAACCCTTGGGGTTTGGCAAACTGATAAGTAATAGCAAAAGCTGCATTGCCCAGTGATGTTGAGTGGGCTTCTAGGAATATCTACATGAATGAAAAAAAAGAGGATAGAAATGCCCTTTTAAACATAATAAATTTTCAAAACTTTGTGAATTTTATGAGAAAAAACCAAGAATAACTTATCTACTATAGTGGCCAAGAGAAAGGTGGATGAATTCTCAGTTTTGCATGTGGTTGATTTGATGAGCCAAACAAAGATCTATAGCAGTACTTTATTAAGCATGATCAAATTAACCCAAGAGAACTAACATAAACAGAAAATGACAAAGTTTTTTGTCCCCTCTCTGGAAATCTGTTATTCCAAGGTTGAATTTAACATTATAATATTGGATACCACTGATGAAAGTAATAATGTTTTAACTCTTTCGCTCCCGCGAAAATAGCGAAAAAAAATGTCCGTAAGGTGGCAGCGCGAAAAACTGTCATAATCAATCATAATTATGTACCTCAAGTTTGTTTGTAAATCATTACTCAGCTGTTTACTTCTACATTAAGTGTGATATATCGTTGAAATCTACATTGAGGATTTCAAATAGAAAAAAACATTTTTTTGAATATGCAAATTTTATGCAAATGAACCCCCCCAACTGGGGGGTTGTCTTCAAAATTAAAGAGGTACCCTCACCTCAAAGATCACTACAGATTTTGTTTTCAAGGTACTAAGCTTTTAGGAAATAAGCTTTCAAGGTACATCAATCAAAACTTACCTAAGAGCCTAGGTTTTCTACAATTTGCAATTTTCTGAAGCACATAACCTTTTTTTGGACTGGTACCGATCGGTACCAAATTTTGGTAGTTAAATTTAGTACTTAAATATGATCAGTCATTATCTGCTACAGGTTAGCCTAAACCATGTAACATGATGTATTTTTGAACAGGGAATTTCTTCAAGATTCAGAAAATATCAAGTTTAAATAGAATATGCTGTCACTGACAATGAAACAGCCGCTTGTTTACACCCTTCCCATTTCTTGAGAAACAAGGGGGATACAGCAAACTTTGATTTACGAAAGCCAAACTTCTGCTAGCTTTTAAACTTGTATTTCGCTTCTTGTCTCCTTGGAAATTTGATACAAAATGACAACTTTATTGGTGAAATATTTGCAATTTATTTTATCTTTTTATAGGATGTAGTTTTTCTACAAATTATAATTTAGTAAAGGTAAGTCAAAAAATTTTGGGGGTTTTGAACTGACATGATGTACAGTACTCATTTTTGATCAGTAAATATCATATACCACTTAGTCTAAACTATTTAAAGTTATATATTGCTGGAAAGCAAATTTCCTAAGCTTTCAAATGCAACCTGTATTTAGCAACATATGATATTTTTTATGCACTAAATTTACTTTTATCTACTTACCATTCAAATTTGTTTGGGGGAGTTTTGAGACCCCTAAAAAATTTGGAAATTCAAAAAAGTTAAATTTATTATTATCGCTTGAAATTTTGTCAAATGATGCCCCAAAAGAGTAGTTTTCAGACTGTGTTAATGATAAATGGTTTGGTTTTGTGGTAAAGATGTAATCTCAATTTGATTTTAGTGTAGTTGGCACGTGCTGAGAATTTGGCCGATTTTGTCGTCTGCAACTGGGTTGTTGGTCATTTTAACCCATTTTGGGTATAAAAATCCACAAATTAGGGCACAAATTATACATCATTCAATGCGTGAGGAAATAAGCGTGATCTTTTGAAAATTTTATGAAAATCGGATGAAAAATAAAGTCACAAATCAATTTTTTATTAAACTAATTTTGTAACTGAATTTTAAAAAATTTGAGGTAAACACTGAAAACACGAGATCATCAATCGATGATCGCGGGAGCAAAAGAGTTAATACTGCACCTCTCAATAAAACTCATGCAGTAGTGACTTCGCTCCTTGTGAATGACCAAGTTTTATGTTTGAAGATGGATTAGGGCATTTAATTAGCAGCACTTCCATCAGCTTGGTTTCAATGTTAAAACGGCATTTTTTTAATAATGTAAAGTTTTGCTCAGAGGGCATTGTTTCTCTGCAGGCTTTGTACTCAAAACTTGGTTGTTCACAAGGAGCAAAGTCACTTCTACACGTGCTTCATTGAGAGGTGCAGTATTAAAACAATACTACTTTTTCCTATAGTGTCCAGTATTACAATATTACATTTAACTTTGGATTTACAAATTTATTTGTTCCCAGATGAAGCCCCCGAAAGGGGATGACAAACTTCAGCGTTTTCTGTTTTATCTTAATTCTCTTGTGTTAATTTGATTATGCTTTAATAAAGTACTGCTACAAATCTTTGTTTGGCTTATCAAATTGTGGAAGAAAAGTTTCCCCCTATCTAAAATATATTTAGTTGCTTTAATACTTTTTGTTTTGAGCTTTCTAACTATTTGTAAGGTCATGTCTTTAGGCATTTTATTGTCCATTGTCCCATACCTTTATATCCTACCTCCATTGCCCATATTTAAAGCCAAAAGTGCCTTTTTCAGAAATGGTAGATACTCTTTTATAGGCATAAAAGTTGAAAAGTTTTCAGTACTCTTCCTTACCTACAAATCAGAATTAGTGAGTTTAGGAAGCAGGATTTAATTCAAAGAAGTGTTTCAATCTTCTTAGGTATGTGGCACATAAACAAAACAGAGGACTGCAGCCCAATTATATTACATTTTTTACAACTTAAATGATGATCTCGATATTATGTAATATGGAAGTAGTGAGCTGTGATCTATCTTGCAATTATGCTGAGGCCCACCAGTTAAGACCCATTGACTTGGCATACCCAAATCTTCTAAAAACGCAGCATCTCTATTTAAATATAAAAAATACTTGGTTTTCATCCTGATTTTTTTCTCAAAAAACTCAGTTTTGATAAAAATTTAAGTAACTTCTTAAGAATAAAATAAAATAAAATTTGCTCTGATTCTATCATTGAGCTCTCTACTGCCAAATCGACCAACTACATAACTTCTTAAGAATATTGAACATCATTCTGACCTAAATTATTCAGCATCAGGCACAGGTCAGTCTCTCATCATCTTTGGCAATTGACTGTATGTATTGTTGATCTGTAAATTCATTTCGTTTTGGTAAGAAATTTTTCCTTTTTAATTTCAAAATTACTCAAATATATCCCAGACTAACTTCATCACTAAGCAGCAAATTGAGGGGCTCAACCAATGTTTGGGACTATCATAGAGGTTCAGCAAGTTTATAAAGGTACGAACCACTGATCTAGAGCACATTGTATTCGAATAGTACTGAAAAAACTGCATGACTGAGTAACATGCAAACAAGTGTCAGTCAAAATCATGCCTTTTTCACGGTAGCTGATAACTTTTATCTTTTTTCCAATACTCATGTTTGAAGTACCAGTGTACAACACCCAAAATTAGTCTTTTTTTGCTTAAAAAATGTAATCCCTTTTATTACCTCATAAATAGTTGCTAGCAAACAAGTTGTATTTCTAACTGATAAAAAAACATTGCTACTACTTATTTTTCAAAATCAAATTCTTCTCTCTAGTAAATGTGGTTCTTGAGTTATGCTATTTTTTCCAGCTTTGACATAAGGTAGAGATTAACTTTGACCTTCCTTTAAAAAAGTAAAAATCCCGGTTTTACATTGTTTGACAAGTTTCTAGACAACCCTTATTCACAATTCAAAACAGGGATTTTTTCACCCTGCTCTAATACTAACCAGTGTGTGTTTTCATGTGCATGTTCAAACTGCTTTTCCAAGCAGTGGAAAAATTACAGCTCAAGTAAGGGCAACAGTAAACTTCCTTCACTGAAGACATGGCAACAACATTTTCATCATTCATTCCTCCTTGAAAATCACCAGCTGATGACACAACTGCTTCTGCATCCACCTGTACATCACTCTCGTTCATAGTTTCTTACCATAAAGATTACAGCAAAGTTGGTTTACAACAGCTAAGCTAGGGTGACTTTAAGGTAAGCCTATCAAAAACATGTAGATGAAAATCAATAAGGCAAAAGTAAAATCTGAGGTCTTGTAATAAGTACTTACTGGTATATCACAGCTTAGCAGCAAAATAGCCTCAAGTCCAAAAACATTGTCTGATGTTGACTCTACATGTATTTTAATTCACCAAAAAACTATCAGGTTCTATGCTGAGCAATCTCTCCAATGCAGCAAGGTTGTTTAAAGCAGCTTACACCACAGTTGAAAGCTTAATATAAATCTTCTAAATAGTAAAAAAGAAACCAAAAAAATGGGAACTGGGGCCTCTTCTATTTTCAAACAGCAATTTGATGTTTATCAAGAAAAAACATTGAGGCAAAACTCACCATTTGCAGTTCTCTTAGAAACAGAACATTGTTAATTATGATTGAAATTTTAGAGACTTAGCAAATTTGTTACAAATAGCTGATCGAAGTGAATTAATATTTCCTTTTTTGGTCGTTTAAATTCTACATATTTCTGCTAATGAGTGAAGTTGAGCAATACTTGTTTATATTAGACCAAAACAGGTTCACATAAAAACAACACAAAAGCAGAAAGGAAACTACACACAGAGTACATACTAACTATAGATCGATATAGCAACAGATTACTATAGGCCTATGGTACTTGTGGGTTATCTGTCACCACTTTTTTTCACCAGGTATTAAATTACTATTATTTAACTGTATATATAATGTTTAAGCCTAAAATGAGTTTGGAAGGCAGTGTACACTGAAGGGGCAGGCCCGGTATGTAAATGTATGGGGCAGTGTACACTGGAAGGGAGTGTACAGGGTTAGGTTTATTAAATTAAAAAAAAGTGGTGACAGATAACCCATAAGTACCGGCCTATATATATATATTCTCAGATCACATGAGAACTTATTGCTTGCTGCAACTAAAACATTGACTTCAGATCTACATTGAACGTAGTTGCCAGACAAAAACTTTAAAAAGCTCTCAAATCGATGGTAAATTTGCGCCCCACGAAAAGTATTAGATTACAGAAAGTAAAACGCTTTTTACATAACTGATTTAGAATCAACAAAGAGGGGAAAAAATTAGAATATAAAAATTTACAGAATTATGGAAAAACACTAATTAATTTGTGGAATTGGCAGAAATCCATAAATATTTAGTTGAATTCCACTCGTGTATTGTGGATTTCCCCAATCGATATTTGTAAATATCGCGCAAGTGGTAAATATTGTTACAACATTGGCAATATCTATCTAGTGCTCTAAATCTGTAGTTTTTGAATAGCCCGTGTGTGAGTTGAACCCGCGTTATGTTGTTGCTATGTTTGTTGCACTTGCAGTACCGGTATCGTTGATTATTATCTATAATTAGTCGTTGGATTTGGAAAGGTTGACCCTCTATCGACCCAGCAGTAACTGCCTTCTTGTCACACTTTGCACCATTCTCAAGTGGATACATAGCAGGAACGATTAGCATATACATGGGTACTTTGTTTTTGTAAACCTTTACGTTTTGAGTCAAAGTCAAAAAATATCACAAAAGAAGCTTGTAAGTAATAACGTAGATCAGGTTAGATCAGCTGTTCTCTTTTGTTAATCGTCATCGTGGGGAAGCTGTCGTGAAAAAGAAACACTTGGGATTAACATAGTTTGAAACTGCCACCGCCAACAACGCCGTTACCGTTGTCCCGCTACTTTACACCACTCCATGTGTTTTTCTATACCGGTACCAATTTACAATATTCATAATTTCCATTTTCAGTTCTGCGTATCATCAATACAATTTTATCAAAAGGATTTGTGCAAGAAAGGTCAGGCAACAGCAGCGTGAGGGAAGGAAAAGCGGGCGTTTCATCTATTTAACTCTCCGTCGATCAGCTTCACGGTGATCTATTTCGGGTTCGGAGATTAACCCAAGGTTCCCTGTGCAACGAACTCGTTACATTAGTGTTAGCTGTTGCTTTCGACTATTCATTGTTTCTGTTAATGACATGTGTGCGTTGGTCTGATATGTTAGTTCTAATGAATAATGAGCATGCCAGGATTAGGGGAGCTAGGTAGGATTTAGTTATATGAGTCAAGTTAGCACAACCAAAACGGGAAAGTTAGAGTTGGCCAAAGAAACGCTTGCAGACATAATTTACTACGATTGTATTTTGTACTAATGATTATTTTATTCAACTTGAAATTCAACGGGTTTGCAAGAACCTGCTCTTGGAATTTGTTGAATCCCGAGAACCGGTTGTTGGCCAAAGTCAGAGGTTCTCAATTTTTTTTCACGAACACCTTTTACTTCAAACTTATTTTGGTAAACCTCTCATAGACCTGTTACTTGTTTTTAATAATAAAAAACAAGACCAAAAACAGATTCGACTAAACTCTCGTTCAAACGACAGTTGGTAAAATAACAAAAATCAATACCGTATATAAGTCGATGTGCATTTTAAGATCAAAAATTGCGTCATTTTGGGTGTTATCTGTGTATAAGTCGAATATAGATTCCAGGCACAGTTACTAGTTTTTGACCTCTGTGGCAGTGTCACAAGGGTCTACGTTGTATGCCTACTGTAGCATACGGTATTAACGTAAAAGCATGTGTTGTACGAGCTATAGCCTAAACTTGTCATTAAATATAGGTTCTCTTTAATGATCAAGGAAAAAACTTTGTGAAGCTTGTGACAAATGATCGAGTCTGGTTGTCATTTAATAGTTCTCTTTAAGGCAGTAGGCCTCAATGCAATATATAAATTTCAAGCTACTTCTATCTACCCTAAAATAAATTACACTCTATTTGATGATTTTGTGAAGTAAAATTAAGATGTCAACATTTTTAAAGGTGGAGCTTCATATTATAAGCGTTTGTTAAAGCTGCACATATACAACATGCGTAATAACGGAGTTTTCTTTTCACATTCACATTGTATGCAACTCTTCAGCAACATCTTTATAAACATATCATTTATGTCTAAGTCGACCCCAAAAATATTACCTAAAATTGTTTCCCAAAAATTCGACTTAAACGCAAGTATATGCGATAATTTCCCTTGCTAGACTGTAACAGTTGGCAACACAATGATAAGCCTTTACCCTTAGATTGCGGCAACCAGCATTGTTTGCCTTTGGAAATTGTGATAGTGAGAGAACCTGCTGTTTGTGAGTCCTAGAGTAGAAACCAAATCTTGAAAATATTGATTTCCACCACTGATTTTATTCTGTTTGAATGAAACCAATGGGGTAAGTTACGTAGGTGAGCTGCAGTAGCCTATAATTTGTGTTGGAGCTGTGATTGAGCTCCCATCGAATTTGCTGCGAGGGAAAGTAATTTTTAGGTTGTAGTGTTCTACCGAGTTTGGTTAAAGAAATTTTGGTAAGTTTTGCTCTCACAAAGCTAAGCTAAATTTCTGCCTTGGTAATCCGCAACAGCCTGCCGGGTTCGTGCTGGGTTGCTGAAGTAGGCTACCTTGTATAAATTCCTTCCTTTTTATTCATTTCTACTTATTGTCCTTTAAGGATCAATGTAACATATATGTTACATGATATGTCATTATGACATAATACTGTAAAAACTTTTCTGAAATGTATCATACTCCAGCTGTTACCAAGCAATTACGGAATTGTTTCAAACCCTTTAAACTAGAATCTTATGATCTTTGAAGGGCTACAGATGCATGGGTAGTGGTCATAACTTACTTGTGCTGTTCTTTGCACTGAAACCGTATATGGTGCTGAGTCGAGACGCGTATTTAATCATTCAATAAATTTATCCGTTTATGAAGAACGTTCGAGGATGCCATCCAAACCATGCGAGTTCAAAATTAAGGTGTATTTAATTTTACCTAATAGGAAGGTTGCATATGACGTCACACATTTCGCGCCAAAAACGTAGCTGACCAAAACCTGTAATTTATGCTGGAAAGGTATAGGGTGAACACCAACTTTTGGGGTTATTTTGAAAACTAATGAGAAATTAATTAAGAATTGGATCGAATTATTGCTAGTTGGATCCTTGGAAATAAATAAATCTAATGAAAAACAATTTGGTTGAGATTAGGTCTTTCAGTTGGCTGGTCTAAGCTTAGTACTGTGTGTCAATTTTAAAAAATTGTCCCTACGAGAAGTGCCGTCTAAATACCATTTGCTCCTCAGTTAAATATAACTCTATGCCGATTAGATACTCGTCGTTACTTTAACAAAACCAACCATTATCTGATCATTACTACCGGTACCGCAAGCTTCCCGGCAAGCTTGCTTGTTGTATCCACGGGCAAGGCATTTAACGGGATGCCTCCATCTTTATGTGGTAATTAGATGGTGGGGCCAAGCAGTCTACCCGTCGTGGTGGCCCAGTCTGACGAAAAACATGCAAACAGAGCATGAGCTCATACGCATAAATCAATGGATCGGTACCGTAAGTTTTTAAAGTTCCTTTGGTCCAGCAGCCTAGGCAATAGCCCAAAAAATTGTTTAAGGAGACAAACGTTACATCTGATATATCAATACGACTGGTCTGTCAAGCACTATTGACACAAACTTTCAAAGAAGTACTGATTTTATTCATCAATATCTAACCGAGCATATGACAAATGGTACAGAAGTCTGCCCTGTCATTTAGGCTACAGTATAATTTAAGTTTTAAACTTTTCAGTATGCTTATGCAACTAAATATACTGTATAGCAGGGCTACTTAACTGGCGGTCCGAATCCGGACCTTTGAAGTGTTAAAGCTGGACCTCAAGCTTCAGGATGAGTAACAGTACGAGCAATGAGTAACAGTTGAACAAAAACGGGACGCTCAAGTTCATTTCGGGACCTTTTTTTAATTATGGGCGACGGGATGAGCTTCACATCGGCTGCAATTAGGCGCTGTCCCGCCTACGGTGGGGATGATCTCCAAAAAAAAAAAGGTCACCACCTGTTTGGCTGCCGAAAACCCAAATATTTTTCTATATGTACTGGTAATGATAATTTCATTTTTATCATTGCAAATCAACAATTCTACTGAACTGGAACTCAGGAAACACTAAACTTCTCCGACTGGACCTTCATCAAAATTAGTTGAGTAGCCCTGCTGTATAGATTGCACATTACAATTAACTTAAACTCAGCATTCCCAAACACGCTGATTAATCGAATATGAAACCCTCACAGAAGCTGGCTACAAATAAGCCTGCGTGTTTAGCCCATAAAATTAACCCAACCATTAGCAATAACAAGCAAACCTTAGCATTTATTATCTTACTTTGACTTCAGATTCATTCCGTAACATCAGTAAAACAACATATTTAACGTTTATTCAACAACTGTCCCGTTTATTGATTTCATTTGCAAAAAGCGATATCACTCCTATTCAATTTAATGCAAAAACATTGAAAGTGGTCAGCCACATTTTTCAAAAGCGCATTTAGATGACGTTTGATCACGTGCGTGCAACCTTTCTATTGTGTGCCAATTGACCAAAAAATCGGCCTTAAGTAAAATATCATTTATTCCTTGGTTAAAATAACTTTATACCAATTAGATACTAGTAAGTTCATTACCAAAATTAACCATTATCTGATCAGTGCTATCTGTATCGTAAGTTTTTTTTATTTTCCTTGGCCTACTTGATCCAGTAGCCTAGCAACAGCCCAAAAAATTGTTTAAGGTACAGTTAAGGTCAAAAAATCACATGTGATACATCATTGTAACTGGCCTGCAAGCAATATTGATAAAAACGTTCGAAAGAGTACTGATTTTATCCACCAATGTCTAATCCAACATGAGGCAAACGATACGGAAGTCTGCTCTGTCATCTAGGCCAGGGTTGCTATACGTCCGGATTTTTCCGGACATGTCCGGAATTTCGGCTTTAAAATCTGTGTCCAGAAATAATTTTCAAAAATACCCAAATGGCCGGAATTATAGTGTTTAGTCCAGGGTTGCCATTCGTCAGGATTTTCCCAAACATGTCCGGGATTTTAATGTTATGATCTGCGTCAGGGAGAAACGTCAAAGTGTGCTTAAATGTCCAAAACTTTAGAGTTTAGTCACCATAAGTGGCCCGTTGAGCGGGCCACTTGAATTGAATCAAGATTGCCGCGATGGGCACAAATGGCAGCGAGACAGGTGATGATCTTTTATTTATTTATTTTGGAGAACACTTTTATTTAGGGTGAAGCAACACGAGCTCCAACATCACCGACCGTTGTTTCATAGCAATATTAACTTAAATTGGGCCCAAAATATTTGTTAATAAACAAGTGAACTAGAAACAAATTTTGGTAGCGTCGTAACAAAAGCAACAAATTTTAAACTTACCAGCAAAAGATAACAACATTTTTACCAAAAGTTACAACTCTGCCAACTCTGTTTATGCAACTCAGTATGCTGTATAAGTTGCACATTACAATTAACTTAAGCTCAGTAAGTTATTCTCAAATACGCTGATTAATCGAACATAAAACCCTACTAGAAGCTGGCTACAAACAAGTCTGGATGTTTAGCACATAAAACTTAGCTAACCAGTAGCAATAAGAAATAAACCATAACATTTCTTAGCTTACTAAGACTTTCAATTCATTCCATAACATCAGTAAAAAAACATATTTAACAACAGTCTGTTTTATCTATTTTGTTTACAAAAACGATATCACTCCTATTCAATTCAATGCAAAAATACTGAAACTGGTTAGCCACTCTTTTAAAAGTGCAGTTTGATCACGTTTAATCAAGTGAGTGAAACCTTGCAATTGATGAACTGGCTACTAATATTCTAGCAAAGTCAACAATGTTTAAGGTGCAAGAAAAAATATCACAAATTATGGTATTTAGACGGCACTTCTCGTAGGGACAATTTTTTAAAATTGACACACAGTACTAAGCTTAGACCAGCCAACTGAAAGACCTAATCTCAACCAAATTGTTTTTCATTAGATTTATTTATTTCCAAGGATCCAACTAGCAATAATTCGATCCAATTCTTAATTAATTTCTCATTAGTTTTCAAAATAACCCCAAAAGTTGGTGTTCACCCTATACCTTTCCAGCATAAATTACAGGTTTTGGTCAGCTACGTTTTTGGCGCGAAATGTGTGACGTCATATGCCACCTTCCTATACTAAGCTTACATTCGGCAATTGAAGGACCTAATCTCAACCAAATTGCTTTTGATTAAATTTTTTTCCGAGTTACAAACTAGCAGTAATTCACTCCAGTGCTTCTTAAATTTTTTGAAATTAACCCCTAAAGTTGGTGTTGGCCCTTTACTTTCCTAGCATAAATTACAGCTTTTGGTCAGCCACTTTTTTGCGCCAAATGTTCCAATAGGAAGGTTTCACGCATGTGATCAAACGCCATCAAAATGCGCTTTCGAAAAAACTGGCTGACTAGTTTCAGTGTTTTTGCATTAAATTGAATAGAACTAATACCGTTTTTTTGCAAATTAAATGAACAAACCAGACAGTTGTTAAATATGTTGTTTTGCTGATGTTATGGAATGAATCTAAAGTCAAAGTAAGCTAAAAAGTGTTAAGGGTTATTTATTTTTTTTGCTGCTAGTTAATGTAGTTTTATGTGCTAAACATGCAGGTTTATTTTTCGTCAGCTTCTGCTAGGGTTTCACATTCAAACCGGCGCAATAGCGTAGTGGTTAGAGCGTTCTCTTCGCAATCGGTAGACCTGGGGTTCATTTTCCTAGTCGAGTCATACCAAAAGATTTTTAAAAATGGTATTCACAGCTTTCCTGCTTGGCGCTCAGCACATAAAGATAGTGTGGAGAACAAGCCGACAAGCTTGCTTGTTGTGTCCTTGGGCAAGGGACTTAACGGGATGCCTCCATTTTCACGTGGCAGACAGGTGGTGAGGCCAAGCAGTCTATCCGTCGTCGTGTCTGACGAAAGACATGCAAACCGAATATGAGCTCAAACGCATGAATGAATATTCAAATAATCAGCGTATTTGAGAATACTGAGTTTAAGTTAATTGTAATGTGCAACTTATGCAGCATATTTAGTTGCATAAGCACGCTGAAAAGTTGTAAACCTAAGTTACTGTATATTGCAGCCTAGATGACAGAGCAGGCTTCTGTACCATTTGCCTTGTGTTGGATTAGATATTGATGGATATAATCACCAGTCCTTTGAAAATTTTTGTCAATAACGCTTGCAGACCAGTTACATTGGTCGGTCAGATGTAATTTTTTGGACTGGATTTTTCCTTAAACAATTTTTTGAGCTATTGCCTCGGTTGCTGGACCATATAGATAAAGGAAAATCAAAAACTTACGGTACCAGTAGTATCGATCCGATAATGGCTGACTTTGCTGATGCACCTACGGGTATCGAATTGGCGTAGAATTATTTTTAACAGAGGAATAAATGATATTTAGGAGATACTTCCTCTAAGGCTAATTTTTGGCAAATTGGGACACCCTAATATGTTTAAACTAGCCAACTGAAAGGCCTGATCTCAACCAAATCGCTTTTAATTAAATTGCTTTTTTTCCGAGTAACTAACCAGCAATGATCTATTTCAATTTTAAAAATTAATTTTTTGTTGGTTTTCAAAGGAACCTCTAGAGTTAATGTTCCCTTTATACCTTTTCAGCATAAACTACAGCTTTTGATCAGCCACTTTTTGTCGCGTCAAATGTGTGAAGTCATATGAAACATTTTTATTGACACAAAAAGGCAGTCAAAGTCATTTCATTTAATTAGGAAGGGCAATATTATTAAAAAACCATGAAAACACAGATTGTCTTATATATTGGTAACATAATTTTGGCCAAACATCTTCATTTACAGTACCTGAGTTCTAGAAAATTTTCTTCCCCAAAATTTTTGTGGTCTTAAGATTTTTCCTTGCAACGCCTCTGGTTGAGGCAAAGAGATAACTCTAAAATATGGAAAATAAGATTTACAAAGATATGGAAAAACATCAACTTGATGACACAAATATGGAAATTTATGTAAAACACAAAACTACGGAAATTTTTCTGAACAAAAGAATTACTGACTTACAGAAATACTACCAACCAAAGAAGTATGGAAATTGCAAAACTACGAATATTTACGGTAGTCAATAAAAACTAAACAGTGTAACCACCTAATGGGGTAAGAATATGTAACTGAGTAATATTAAGCATTTTTTAATTTTCGTATTTTTGTGATTTTCCGTAATTTAGTTGGTGTTTTTCCTCATTTCCGTTATTTCTGTATTTTAGTGTAGCCCAGGCAAAGCATTTCAAAAATTTATGATCTTGTGAATTACCGTAGGTTACTTATAATTTTTCATTAAACATTTTGCAATGTTTTCAAAAACATTTAAATTCTATAGTTTGACCATTCACACGAAACATCAAAATAAAGGGGTAGTGCCCGGGCTACCTGGGACCCTCGGGAAGGCCAACAGCCATTTCGACCCAACCCAAACGGGGTCGGGGACCGCACCACCACGTTGAGGCGGCTGTTGATTGGTGCAGATCATGCTCCTTTTTACTTCTTCTAGGGAGGCTCTTCTTGCTTGCCCTCCCTTTCCTCCTTGGAATCTTGCTCTCGTTCACCGTGGAGTCCACCGTTTTCTCCCGATGCTCCCGCTCTGATCCCCCCCTCTCTCGCCAAGGTGTGGCTCTCGCCCACCTTGACTCTCTCCCCCTCATGATCTGGTACTCTTGACAGACGGCTCTGTTCCTTTTCCTTTTAGCAAGGGCGGCTCCTGCATTCTTGCCAACTGCTCTCTCTGTGGCACTGAGGCCACTCTTTCTTTTTCGGCAGGCCCAGTATGTTCCAGTTTTTCCGCTGAAGCCTGCGCCATTCTGCACGCTCTTTGCTGGTCTCGGCAGCACCATAAAGTCTGTCACTTCTCTTCTCTTACTATCTGACTCTCGTTCTGTCCTCATCACAATGTCCTCTCCTCCATCTTTCCTTTTATCTCAAACTCTGTGGCAGATCTGGCAGGAACTGTCTTCTCTCTCCTCCTGCTCTATCAGACTACAATGGGTCCCCGGACACTCGTTTCTCCTGGGGAAAGACGCGGCTGACGAGCTGGCCAGACGGGGAGTGCTACTTGCGCCCTCCACTATCCCTTGTAGTCTCTCTCCTCTTATCTTTCGTATCCACTCTTGTCTTTTCTCGGACTGGAGGCGTACTGTCTCATCAAAGTTCTTTGACACACAGGTTCCCTCGATTTCCACCGAGGAACTTGTGCTCCCTCGTCATGCTCGCTGTGTCCTCTCTCGTTTTCGCTGCAATGGACACAGCCTTCTGTTAGGGCCTTATCTCTGTAGAATTGGTAGAATCGAGAATCCTTCTTGCAGCGTCTGTGGACACTCGTTCCAGGCCACCTCTGATCTCATTCTGCTCTGTCCAGCTACGGACTCTTTACGCCGCTCACTCTTTGGCGACTATCTGTCTCTCTACAACCTCTGGTCCAGACCCTGTGTAGTTGTCCGGCTTCTGGGGCTCCATGGTCTTCCGCCATGCCCCTATCCCTCGGAAGGGGTCGGGCAAACAACAACAACAAACATTAAAATAAAGCACCGCACAATGAGTTATAAACAGGCTATAAACTATTATCCGATATGTTTTCTGCAAACTGCCGAAGTCAGCGAGGATCTTGACACGAGAATCTGATAGTATTTCTGTCTTCCTAGCAATGGCTTGAGGCAAGGATCAATTTATTTTTCTGCATATTAGTGAGTTATTTATTAGCGTTAAAAAATTAGCATGAATTTCTCTCTCACTAAAGTGGTGGCTTTTACCTCACAAACTGCAAATTATCACCAAATTCCAACTTTCTGATATCGGTAGTTGATAAAACTAAGAAGTGGCTATTTTGCCGTTGACAGCATTTTACCCTTAGAGGCTATTTTGCTGCAACCATTCATGTGTGTTCAAATAACCATGATTGCTACAGTTCTGGCTGTAATAATGTGGCAAGTGGCCAATGCAGCTGACTTGGAATGCAATGACTACGAGTTGCATTGTACAGGCAACTCGTAGTCATGTGTACACTGGCAAGGGGCTTGGTATATGAATGAATGGGTAGTGTACGCTGACTGGAGTGTACAGTGTGGGGGAGTGTACACTGCGGGTGAAAATTTTTTATTTATCATTAAAATATTGACCAATCAGAAATGACCAAAAGCGTCATGTTTAATATGTCATTAAAATTGGCCAATCACAAATATGTCACAGCAAAATAGCTTTCAAGGGTAAAATGCCATTGACGGAAAAATAGCCGCCGCTATAAAATTAAAGTAAACTCGTAAAAATGTCATTTGGATGCAAGTAGACTGGTTCAAAAAATTTGCTTATGAAAGCTTTTCCTATGTAGCCAGCTACTTCGAAAATAGCTTGAGGTAACGAATTCGCTACTGCAGTCACAAATTTACCATTAGTTTTTCTGCAAAATATTATCTCAAATAAATGATGGAACCTGGAACAACTATTGAATCTGGAAGAACATTGAACTTGAAAAGAAAATCTAGTTTTTAACAAGAATGTTCAAAAACTAATCGTTTTTAAGCAAGTTAATAAAAAGTAATCCCATCTGGAACTCTGACATTGAACCATAGACTTTCATTTTCCTGAACCATGATTGAACATTAGAAATTGTCTTGAGTCAAACTCAATGCTGCCATAGACAACTACATTTGAAATCTCTAAACTTTTGCTAAATTCTAACAAACAAAAGTACAATTTTGCTGAAAAGTTTGCTTTTTCAGTTGCTTAAAAGCACAGCTACGCAGATAATGCCCAAGTGCGATATAGAAGCAGTGGCGCAAGTAAAAGTAGTCAAAGGAGGGGGGTGGGTGATTTCTATGATTAATAATGCCGAGCGCAAGGGGTCCTGGGGCATGCCCTCTTCTCGAAAAGATTTTTTAAAATTCCACCAAAAAATAAGCATTTTCTTGTTTTCTAGAACAGGTCTTAGGCAAATGCTTGCGTATTTCTTTCATGAAGTTAAAAATTTGTATTTTAGACCTAAACAGTGAATGTAATATATCTTGCTCAGCCGACCAGTAGTAAAAGACAAAATGTCAATTGATGTAGCACTTATTTGAAGAGGTGCCGACTTTAATTTTTGCAAGGGTTGGCACTAGCATGGCAACCAACTACAACTGGAATTATAGGAGCTGGTGTTAGCCTGTTTAAATATTAGATTAACTAATTGATATTAAGGCATCTGATAGGCTAACTGCAATCAGTTGAATAAAATACCACTTTCACAACCGGTTTCGTTCCTAATAAGTTTATACCACTCCGCCATCGCTTCCGCCAACTGATGCTGTTAATTTATTTTCATCTTTTCACAATTAATTTTTCGCTTGCGTTCTACTAAGCGTTCTTTGCAAAGTCGCTTTTACAGTACCATCCTTGCAGTTTGCTTATAAAATGTCTTAATATCAATTAATTAAATTAACAACTATAACTAGATAACATTACCACGAAAACTATCGAGCAGAGTTTGAGCGTGATATTTTACTTGCTTTGTGTTAAGTGTGTTTCGTGAAGTGAAAACGTGTAAAAGCTGGTTTCCATTAGGCGTGACCTGCTGGCGTAGCTTAATATTTTTTGTTTGTCTATTTGAAGTTATTTTACGGGCAAAAACGCTCCGCTCATTAAATTAAATAGAAAAAGAAAGAAATTTACGCTATTTACGCGTAATGGAAATCAGCCTTAATTGTCATCTTTTCACAATTAATTTTTGCTTGGATTCTGCTAAGCGTGCTACGCAAAGTCGTTTTTGCAGTAGTATTTACTGTAAATATGCGCTCAGCTCCATTGCAGTCCGCAGTCATTACTCGCTGTAGCAACTCGTCGCCACGCGTGCATCGTACTCACAAATTGTCTCATAAACGTCTCGTTTCCCCGCGACATAATTTCACTACGGCTACATTAAGCAAAAGCAAAGTTTTTTGAGCGAACTGCAAACAGTGACACTGTTTCAACCTATCAGGTCTCTTTAGAGCATTATCGACTTGATAGGTCGAAACAGTGTTACTGTCTGCAGTTTGCTCAAAGTGCAATGCTGGCCTCTTGCATAATTTTTTTTCGTCTAACTCAGTGGTTCTCAACCGCTGGGCCACAGCACGTAAGTCGGGTGGACCACAGACGTTTGCGTACTTTAATAATGGGTTTGCAAGTCGAATGAGGTTGAGAAATACCGGTACATATGAACAGCCATATGGACCAGCACCCATGCAGTGGTGGATATTCAAAATTGGGGGCCTAAGGCAAAACTCTAATAAGGGGCCCCAAAAAATAAATGTAGTTATAAATAATTGCAATCAAACAACGCTACTGGGTAGGCTTTAGATTGTTGCAAAAGAATTAATGAAGATACATTAGGATATATTCATAATTGAAACGCTTTTTTGCAGTGACTAGATACCGCATTTCACACAGTTAATCATCCTTTAAAAAAATTGGAGTAATTCGCTATTGAAAGCATTACAATAACAGCACAATTGTAGGGAATATTCAAATCAGTCCCGTAGCACTCCAACTTCGGGCCCCCCCCAAAGTAAGCGCAAGAGCCCCTGCGCACAGGTCATATCACTTTAGAGGTGTAAAATTGAAAACCTGCATTAAGAAAATACACCACAATTTGTACATAAGTAAACAGGCTAATGTCAGAATAAAGCATGCCGATACCGAAGGTGCAAGTCATAAAAAATTCGCCACCGATGCCAGAGTTCAGTAGGACATTTATGCAGACACTGCGAAACGAAAGCAATGACACTGAAAAACATGAAAAAGTTATAAAAACACAGTATCATTTAAATAGTCTGGAGCGAACCTTTTTGTTCGCAAATGCTGTTATGACATTGTCATAATCAAGAGATCGGGCGCAGTCATTTTCGATTGACAACATGGCTAATGAAGATAGTCTACTGTCTGTCATAGACGTTCTATTAAAAGTTTTGATCAGTTTCAATTTGCTGAAGCTTCTTTCAGCGCTGGCAACAGTCACGGGGCAAGTTAGTAAGATTCGAAGTGTGATGTACACATTCGGATACAATTCAAATAAATGAGTCTTTAGAAGATAGCTCAGAAAGTCTTGAGCCGTATTGAGATTGCGTTTTTTTTGTAAAATTAAAACAAACCGCTGTAGCTCAGCGCTCATTTCATCAGAATCAATGTCACCGAACTTTTTTTGGAACTCTTTACAGCAAGTAAGAAGAGCATTTTCTTGTTGCACAAGCAAAAGTTTGTCTCGTGTGTACAAAAACGAAAAGGCGGAAGAAACCTCACGTAACAAATTAAAGCGCTCCTTTATTGACATAATAGCCTGGTCTACTAATGGATAGAAAAAGTTGCTTTTAAATTTCAGTTCAGGAGTAGCTCGTTGTTCCTCTTCACCTTGGTAATCAAACAATCTTCTTTTCTTTCCACTTCTTGACGGAGGAAAAGAAGGATCAATATCCAATTCCTGTGCTATTTCAACAGCAGATGTTGCGGCACTGTCATAACCCGTTGTGCGATAGTTTTGCAAAAACTTTTCAGTTGCCTGGATTTTCGTTTCCATTGTATGAAGGAAGACTCCATACGATTGAAGAATCTTGCTTGCTTTATTGACTTGGAATAGGATATCATACCAAATAAACACCGACAAAAGAAAACTCCATTTTGATAAATGAGCTATCAACGATTTTGTTTCTGAGGCAGCTCTTCCATCTTTTCTTTCTATGGAAATGGCTTCCAAGTCTTTCAGTGCCAGCAACACCTCTTTTAAATTGTATCGAAGAGGTTTGATGCATTTAATTCTGCTTTCCCAACGAGTATCATATTGTGACTTTATGGACAGCTTCACATGTTTCTTCAAAATTTCCCAACGCTGAGCAGAGGAAGAAAACAGCACATACAACCTTGTAAGTACTCCAAAAAATGTCAATGCTTCCGTCGATGAATTAGCACTGTCAACAACAACTAAGTTAAGGGTATGGTTTGCACAGGGCACGTAAACAGCTTTGGGATTGATGTCTAGCATTCTTGCTTGGACCCCAGAATGTTTTCCTTTCATGTTAGCACCATTATCATATGACTGACCTCGACGATCAGACAATTCGAGTTGCAGTTCGGTCGCTTTTTCTAAGAAAGCGTCCAACAAGCCTTTCCCAGTACTGTCACTTATTCTCAAGTAGCCAAAAAATGTTTCTTTAACAACAGCAGCTTCTTCATTACATAGTACATAACGGAGAATGACAGACATTTGTTCATGATGTGACATATCTGGAGTGCAGTCCAAAATTATAGAAAAATATTTTGCCAATTTCAATTGCTGTAAATTTTCTTTTTCAACTTCTGTCGCTAGCAATTCAATTAGTTCATTTTGTATGGTAGGACTCAAATAGTGATCTTTAGTGTTTTTATTCTTGATTCTGTCTTGAAGCTCTTTTAGGATCGGATCTCTTCTTGCCAAAAGCTCAAATATACCCAGAAAATTTCCATTGTGAGGAGATCCTAAGACTTCTTCAGATCCTCTAAAAGCAAGATTCCTTTCCGATAGAAACAAGGCAATGTCGATAAGTCTCTCTAAAACATTTCTCCAAAAACGTCTTTCATTGAAAAAAATATTCATCTCGCGTTTGTCGATAGTGGATGAATTTCTTATCCCTTCAGCTAGCAACATCCATTGACTGCAGCATTCTTGGTGGAAAATGCCGTTTTCATGGTCTTTCAGTTTTTTCGAAAAACCCTCCCATGTATTTATACCACTACAAAAGGGGCTTAGTGTTTTTCCAAATAGCTTACAACAAAAGCAAAAAACTTGATCTGATTCCCCAGAATAAACTAGCCACGACCGTGAAACACTTTCACCATTAGGTAACACACGTTTATAATGGTTGGAGGAAAAACGTCGCCTTGGAGTTGTGTTATTATATGGAAAATTCATTATTAGTTGATGTGGTCCACGCTTTACTATATCACATCGTTGAGCATCAGAAATACTTTCAGGCCATTTACATGGGTCATCAGGGATAGGGGTAAATTGAGATTCAGTTATTTTTGATATTGAAGGTTGCGTATTGGCAGGTAAATCACAACTTACATTTTCTGGAAATTCACAATCACTTTGATGCTGATCGTCATAGTCTTCTTTTTCTTGTACACTATAGTTTTCTTCATCCCTCTCGGTACTAGTGCCAGGTCTACTCTGCTCAGTAATCTTGAAAAAATCTGTCATCTTGGGCAATTTCGCTACAGCATCTCGAGCAGTGGCTGCTTCTTTTCTCTTTTGAGCACCACTTTTTGAACGTTTCATTCTATACAATGTCAATAAAATACTTTATCTGCACTCTGCAGTGTATATATATATTGTCCCGGTATTTATAGCCAAACAGAATTCCAGACCATTCTATGATTGTTGCGTAACAACGGCATTGTTACGTCAATCGAATATTCAAGATTCTACCAGAAAATCAATCGAAATATTCTAGATTCTGCGAGATAAAATGACGTGCATTCACTTATGATGTCACAAGCCAATTTCTTCCTACAGTTTAAATCGGTTGTAAACAAGTCTGCTGAACTGAAAATAGTCACGTAGCCAAAAAGCAATTTCAGATTAACTTGGGCCCCCAAAGTTGGCCTGGGCCCCCCCCAATTGGGGGGTTTGGGGGGCGGCTGCTACGTCTCTGATTCAAATGATTTGCTGCAACACAAGTGCTTTAAAAACTTGGTGTAAATTTAATTGTCATGAAACACTCCGCAAAACAGAATTGCGCAGAATATTTAGATGTTATGCAGCAACATAGGCCATTTTTTTGTCAAAACATCGTGAAATAAGGGCTGACAATATGCTTAGCTAGTGTACTGCTAGACAAAGCTTAAACTTCCTAAAAATATAAGTCTTCGCATGCTTATAAACGTTATGCTTGTAAAAAACCATTGAATTTAATCGTAATGTGTTGAGATAGGAGTTATCTAAAATTTTAAGTGCTGGCGCTGGTTAATTGCATTAGGTCTTTTGAAAAAACCCAGGAAGTTTAGTTACAATGGTTGTTGCCTTGTTTTTTGCTGAGCACAGGTCAGCAACCAATTTACTAATAACAATATCCTCTACATTATTATCTTTGAACTCACTGACCCATGATTACATAGGGCTACTGGTATCATTTTCTGTTTCATCAATACACATGATTTGGATGCTTGGAAATACACTTTTTATCTCTCAGTTCTGTAGTAGTAGTAGTAGTAATAGTAGGGCTGTTAATTACAATAAATCTATCCATTAGACTTTTGCATCATCCATGTTCCTACTCTCTTCCTTTCGCCTTCGTTTTGAGGCTATACTTTCATACTCTCTATTTAACCGATGCACTAAAACTGTTTGGTATAAGGTAAGGTATACAGCAAATCAAGGACTACTATCTTAATTGAACTGATAATTTACTCATGAATGTGAATAAACAAACCTTTTTGACAAATATGATTGTAGGAGACTTCATGTTTGGATGAGTCACCAGACAAGTAAAGCGTTAAAGCCACTAAAATCTTTTATTGCTTTACTATCACAACCAAAGATAGTGGCATATACCAATCATGAATAATGACTTAACTAATTCTCCTTTTACAAATTCCTCTAAAAAGCTAGATATGAGGATGTAGCAAATTTGCCGTTGAATCATTGGCTTGAGCAGAACACAGCAAGTACAAAAATGCCAAACAACTAAAACTTAATGTTTTTAAATCTTACAAAAACTTTTTATGCTTGCATATCTCTAATATTATTTTGCACCACAAACGCAACTGACCGATTATTCTTTCAAAGCAAATTTATTTTCGCTTTCACCAATGTCTCACTAACATCAATGAACCGCTCATAAAAAGATGATTTAATTTAATTAATTCACGTTTTGATACAACGGAAAGCTGGACCGTCTTCATTGATAAATTATCACAGTTCACAGGCAAAGTCTGGTCTGCTCAAACTGCTAAAAATACAAGTTGTTCTGATCACATCAGTAAAATGAGGTTCCACCCTAAAAAATATGTTAAACCCACATTGCCACAACAGTTTCTTTCAAAAGAACTGGAAAACCTTCAGCCCAAAACAGTAATAGAAAAAAAAAATTTTAGTGTTTGGTTTTATTTAGGCAGTGGCTATTTTGTCGTCAATGGCATTTTACCCCTGCACTCTATTTTCCGTTGAATGTTAGTGATTGGTCAATTTCAGTGACATATTAAAAACGGGACTTTTAGTCGATTGTGATTGGTCAATCTCTATAATTTATTAAAATTGACAAAAAGTGATTTGACAAAAATGGAGCTTTCAGCTTACACTCTCACTCATATCCACAAACTGCCATCCCCTCCTTAATGTATACTGCTTCTGTTTAAGTACCCTGCCTGCAAAGATTCGAACTTCTACCCATTTTATTTATAGTTAGTATCACTATCCAAACAGTAACTATGAGCACGCCAAAACAATACTTATGAGCACTGCAGCAAATAAGCCAATTTTGAAGACACACAAACGTTGAACGGCAAAATAACTTGCAAGGATAAAATGCAGTCAAAGGATAAATAGCCACTTTTATTTTGCACTTCCACAGTTGTTAAGCCCAAGGACCCATTTCAAAATGCCACAAAATAGCTTAAAACTACACACACCATTTTTAAAAGGGGGCCCCTCGACAACTCAAAAAAGGGGGGGCCTGAGGCGGCTGCCTCATTTGCCACACCCAATATCCACTACTGCACCCATGAATTGGAGGTCCAACGACCTTATTTTCTTTTGTAAATCAACTCCGATTCCGCCCGCGGACTGATCATCCTCGGAACTGCGGAGGCAATGACTTTTTTTTGGAGACCACCTCCGCTGTCATGAGTTCTGACGCTGATCCCAGCAGCTTTGTCATCTTCTCATCACCGGTGCAATCAAAGCGGGCCACAAAAATATGTGACCCCCTTAAAGTGGGTTACGGCACACGGAAAAGGTTGGCCACGGCCAGAGACGTAGCAGCCACTCCCCAAACCCCCCAATTGGGGGGGGCCCAGGCCAACTTTGGGGGCCCAAGTTAATCTGAAATTGCTTTTTGGCTACGTGACTATTTTCAGTTCAGCAGACTTGTTTACAACCGATTTAAACTGTAGGAAGAAATTGGCTTGTGACATCATAAGTGAATGCACGTCATTTTATCTCGCAGAATCTAGAATATTTCGATTGATTTTCTGGTAGAATCTTGAATATTCGATTGACGTAACAATGCCGTTGTTACGCAACAATCATAGAATGGTCTGGAATTCTGTTTGGCTATAAATACCGGGACAATATATATATACACTGCAGAGTGCAGATAAAGTATTTTATTGACATTGTATAGAATGAAACGTTCAAAAAGTGGTGCTCAAAAGAGAAAAGAAGCAGCCACTGCTCGAGATGCTGTAGCGAAATTGCCCAAGATGACAGATTTTTTCAAGATTACTGAGCAGAGTAGACCTGGCACTAGTACCGAGAGGGATGAAGAAAACTATAGTGTACAAGAAAAAGAAGACTATGACGATCAGCATCAAAGTGATTGTGAATTTCCAGAAAATGTAAGTTGTGATTTACCTGCCAATACGCAACCTTCAATATCAAAAATAACTGAATCTCAATTTACCCCTATCCCTGATGACCCATGTAAATGGCCTGAAAGTATTTCTGATGCTCAACGATGTGATATAGTAAAGCGTGGACCACATCAACTAATAATGAATTTTCCATATAATAACACAACTCCAAGGCGACGTTTTTCCTCCAACCATTATAAACGTGTGTTACCTAATGGTGAAAGTGTTTCACGGTCGTGGCTAGTTTATTCTGGGGAATCAGATCAAGTTTTTTGCTTTTGTTGTAAGCTATTTGGAAAAACACTAAGCCCCTTTTGTAGTGGTATAAATACATGGGAGGGTTTTTCGAAAAAACTGAAAGACCATGAAAACGGCATTTTCCACCAAGAATGCTGCAGTCAATGGATGTTGCTAGCTGAAGGGATAAGAAATTCATCCACTATCGACAAACGCGAGATGAATATTTTTTTCAATGAAAGACGTTTTTGGAGAAATGTTTTAGAGAGACTTATCGACATTGCCTTGTTTCTATCGGAAAGGAATCTTGCTTTTAGAGGATCTGAAGAAGTCTTAGGATCTCCTCACAATGGAAATTTTCTGGGTATATTTGAGCTTTTGGCAAGAAGAGATCCGATCCTAAAAGAGCTTCAAGACAGAATCAAGAATAAAAACACTAAAGATCACTATTTGAGTCCTACCATACAAAATGAACTAATTGAATTGCTAGCGACAGAAGTTGAAAAAGAAAATTTACAGCAATTGAAATTGGCAAAATATTTTTCTATAATTTTGGACTGCACTCCAGATATGTCACATCATGAACAAATGTCTGTCATTCTCCGTTATGTACTATGTAATGAAGAAGCTGCTGTTGTTAAAGAAACATTTTTTGGCTACTTGAGAATAAGTGACAGTACTGGGAAAGGCTTGTTGGACGCTTTCTTAGAAAAAGCGACCGAACTGCAACTCGAATTGTCTGATCGTCGAGGTCAGTCATATGATAATGGTGCTAACATGAAAGGAAAACATTCTGGGGTCCAAGCAAGAATGCTAGACATCAATCCCAAAGCTGTTTACGTGCCCTGTGCAAACCATACCCTTAACTTAGTTGTTGTTGACAGTGCTAATTCATCGACGGAAGCATTGACATTTTTTGGAGTACTTACAAGGTTGTATGTGCTGTTTTCTTCCTCTGCTCAGCGTTGGGAAATTTTGAAGAAACATGTGAAGCTGTCCATAAAGTCACAATATGATACTCGTTGGGAAAGCAGAATTAAATGCATCAAACCTCTTCGATACAATTTAAAAGAGGTGTTGCTGGCACTGAAAGACTTGGAAGCCATTTCCATAGAAAGAAAAGATGGAAGAGCTGCCTCAGAAACAAAATCGTTGATAGCTCATTTATCAAAATGGAGTTTTCTTTTGTCGGTGTTTATTTGGTATGATATCCTATTCCAAGTCAATAAAGCAAGCAAGATTCTTCAATCGTATGGAGTCTTCCTTCATACAATGGAAACGAAAATCCAGGCAACTGAAAAGTTTTTGCAAAACTATCGCACAACGGGTTATGACAGTGCCGCAACATCTGCTGTTGAAATAGCACAGGAATTGGATATTGATCCTTCTTTTCCTCCGTCAAGAAGTGGAAAGAAAAGAAGATTGTTTGATTACCAAGGTGAAGAGGAACAACGAGCTACTCCTGAACTGAAATTTAAAAGCAACTTTTTCTATCCATTAGTAGACCAGGCTATTATGTCAATAAAGGAGCGCTTTAATTTGTTACGTGAGGTTTCTTCCGCCTTTTCGTTTTTGTACACACGAGACAAACTTTTGCTTGTGCAACAAGAAAATGCTCTTCTTACTTGCTGTAAAGAGTTCCAAAAAAAGTTCGGTGACATTGATTCTGATGAAATGAGCGCTGAGCTACAGCGGTTTGTTTTAATTTTACAAAAAAAACGCAATCTCAATACGGCTCAAGACTTTCTGAACTATCTTCTAAAGACTCATTTATTTGAATTGTATCCGAATGTGTACATCACACTTCGAATCTTACTAACTTGCCCCGTGACTGTTGCCAGCGCTGAAAGAAGCTTCAGCAAATTGAAACTGATCAAAACTTTTAATAGAACGTCTATGACAGACAGTAGACTATCTTCATTAGCCATGTTGTCAATCGAAAATGACTGCGCCCGATCTCTTGATTATGACAATGTCATAACAGCATTTGCGAACAAAAAGGTTCGCTCCAGACTATTTAAATGATACTGTGTTTTTATAACTTTTTCATGTTTTTCAGTGTCATTGCTTTCGTTTCGCAGTGTCTGCATAAATGTCCTACTGAACTCTGGCATCGGTGGCGAATTTTTTATGACTTGCACCTTCGGTATCGGCATGCTTTATTCTGACATTAGCCTGTTTACTTATGTACAAATTGTGGTGTATTTTCTTAATGCAGCTTTTCAATTTTACACCTCTAAAGTGATATGACCTGTGCGCAGGGGCTCTTGCGCTTACTTTGGGGGGGCCCGAAGTTGGAGTGCTACGGGACTGGCCACGGCAGTAAACTGGGCTACAAAGATTTGTGGCTCCTCGAAATGGGCCACGGCACGAAAAAGGTTAAGTACCACTGGTTTAACAATAGAACTCACAAAAAAAGTTTACTTTATGCAAAAGTTGCAATGCATCCTCACAAGCAAGCAGCTCCGCTAAAACAACATTTACGATTGTTCGCGAACAAATAAGTGACTCAATCACTCATTAAACATTAGTGCACCACGAAACTTTTTGGAACTTATTTTAGACCGCGTGCGCTTTTATATGGAAGATTGACAACATAAACATGTAAAACTAAAGGCGAAACGTATTAAGAAAAACGGTCAATAAGGCTGAACCGCACAGGAAGCAAGTCGTGAATTTTGTGCTGTGGTGTCACTCTGACACTCAACATTTGGCAGAAGTATTTTTTCGGACAGTAGCTCTGTTGATCCAGCTGTTAATGATCGGGTCCAGTTGTAACCGTAAAACTTAATAGATGCTCAAAAGTAGAACGTGGTTCACTTGCTGTTGTGTCATGCTAGATCACAAGTAGGTTTTCACGCGCCCTCGAACACTGAACTATCGTCCTGCCTCGCAGATAGTCGAAGGTAACAAAAGGTAAATTCTCAAAATGCAGACAACATTTGGTAGCAGTAATGTGGAGGTTTGATTGCTTGCAAGCAGATCATGCAATCGCGACATAATTGAAACAGCAATCTGTTTTTGCTGCTGAAAACTTTCCAGCTTTTGCGGGCCAAATGTAGAAGCGTTGGATTTATATCATTTTTCTTTGTGGCGGCGACGGCGGTATTCTCAGAAGCAACTGTACTACTATATCTTCCAAATTTGGATTCCTGGAAAGCAGAATTGTTTCGATTTCATTGGTTGTTTTCATGTCCTGTTGTAAGTAGCGTGTCAAAAGCGAGGAAGAACACAGCGTAAACAAGTGTAAGCAAATGCTTTCATAAAAACCATCAAGGGTAGAAAAGCGCTGTTGCTGGAAGATCCCGCACGTCTACCAAGGCCACGCTGTAAAGATGGCAGCTACAGTCCCATTTGATCTGCTGACTTATTGCATGCGTATAGAAATGAAGACGCCTTATTTTCTGTTGCTGCATTCCAAGAAACTGTTGACAAGACGGCTTCCAGCAACTCACGAATCTTTCCAACACTGTTCCATGTTTCTGAACTTTTGTATGTTACTTAAAATAACGAAAAGCTTTTGCAGGACACACAATGGAAAGTAAACGTCAAAATTCTTTTCAGTGAGAGCACCCTATGTCACCATTTCTCGATGTCGTGTTAAGCCAATCCAGTATGACTTTATACTGGCCAAAGAAAGCATTGAAGTCTGAAAGCTGCATTACCCTGCAGTGTGGCACAAAGAGGCTACAATGAAAACGAGGAAGAAAATTCATTTATCTTCGTAAAATCACTAAATTTTTTCAGTCTTTTTGGAGATGCTTATATGAAATTTGCAACAACATCTAGCACTGATATTGTATGCAGGCCTTGATTAGGGGATTTGAAGCAATCTTGTGTGACCGGGTTTACTTGATGGCCTGCGCAGGACATATAAAGCATGGCTGGGTTTCTTTCAAACGAGCTTGCACACCTGAAAGTCTTCCTATCACGGCTGCAGAGCCATCATATCCTTGACCGTGATAGACGCAAAGGTCAAGGCCAACGGAAGTCAATCCGTGGGAAATTATGAATTTATGCACAGTCGCCGAGTCAGTGCATGGACACTCGATTAAACCTAGACGTGATTCGTGAGCATACCATTATTCATCTGCGCACCAGACACTGAAGCAAAGTTTTTCATTAGCTGTGATATTGATCGCTTCCTCCGCTATGATACGGTAGTACTCAGCTTGTTTGACATTAGCAATTTCATTTTTAGCGTCGAGGTAAATAGACCTAGACGTTAATAAATACCAGTTTGATTCTAAATACGTTCAGCAATCGCACTCTCACACCGGTTTGTATGAATTGTTTATCTTGAATTGAAGCGTGTATGGCAGCGGTTTTCAAACTTTTTTGGACGCGACGCATTTGAAGACAACCGTGGATCTGGAAAATTATGGCAAAGCACAGCTTGATAACCTCTGGTTTAAGGTGTGCGTGGACAAATGAGGTAACTAAAATACAAGAAAAGGAAATTGACGACTAGTACATCACCAGTATTACTTATTGATACATGCAGCACATGTATATACCTGACGTTGGGCAAAATGCAGGCTGAAAACCAAAGAGTACCAATGAAATTATTTCGATATCGGATTCTGAAATTAATCATAAACGACCGTTTACTGCAGTCATCATAAGCTATACAAATAACACCATAATAAACAGCAACATATAGCATAACAGTCAACCACATTACTTAAGTGTAAAGCTCAGTCTAATATATATAAGGGGCTTTAATAAATGAGCTATTGAACATACCTTGTTTAACATAAAGAAGAAAATGTTCATCCCATTATCCGTCCATAGCGAAACAAAATGCATTCATACCAAACCAAATACAAACCAAATAAACCAATACTCATTCAAATAGAAAATACGGTAACATGCAATACAAATAACAGATTGTTAGCGGTCAAAACTATCCAAAACTTTAGATGAAGCCAAATAATCGCATGGAGAAAAAATCTGCTGATGTACGTTCTGTACAACTACCCGTCAAATTAAGAATAAAGGGCTAGTTAAAACCAAGTTACCCATTACAAATAAGCAGCTAGAGCATGCTGATTATCGAACAGCACTAAATCCGGGTTGCTAATAACAACAAAAGTGATGTTGCCAACTAATCCTGAATGCTTCGTCGTTTGAGCTATTCGTTCTGAGCATTATGCAGGATGATGAACATATACTGCGTTAGCGCTCATGCTCGGTTTGCCAGTCTTCAGTTAGACTAGGCTACCGCGACGGGTAGACTGCTTGGCCCCACCACCTGTCTGCCACATGAAAATGGAGGCATCCCATTAAGTGCCTTGCCCAAGGACACAACAAGCAACCTTGCCTGCTTGTTCTCCACACCCTTCCCTATTGTGCTGAGCGCCAAGCAGGGAAGCTGTGAATGCCATTTTTCAAAGCCTTTGGTTGACTCGACTAGGAAAATGAACCCCAGGTCTACGATTGCGAAGCGGACGCTCTAACCACTACGCTATCGCGCCATTCTCAATTGATAATAATCATAAAGATTGTTAAATTGTTGTTAAGGATCAAAAGATTGTTAAGGATCAAAACAGCTACATAGGTTGTGAGACATCATTTCCAAAATTTTGTTGCTAATTTCATGTCTTAACCATTCATAACATTGACAGTTGAGCCACTATGTTACATTGAAGTTGTATTTTCTAAAAAGTTTCAGTACTTCACGAAAATTAAAGCTATCATCTAGGCGATCACAAACAGTAACGCCTTGCCGACCAAGAGACAATTGAATACAGTTTTAATAGCAGGACGATTTTGTTGCATTTTTTCGTTCGTATTTTTAAATAATGCAATTGCAGCTTGGAAAGCCTTGTTCATGGACTAGTTTTGCTTGTGTGCTATCTATGTGAATGCCACTGTCGTTAGGTATTTTGATACCTTGTTTTCCTTTTTTCAATTACCACATTCACTTTCTATCCATACTTTTGTAAAATTCTGAATTAATGGAGGGAAAGATGCCACATTTATTTTGTTGTGCGAAATAACCCATTTGCAAACAGGACAGAATGCTCTTGTAGCGCAACGACAGGCATCCGACTGTAGTCCTAGTTAAAATGAATGCACTCTATGTAGCGATTAGTCACTTCTATCATGATAGCTACTAAACGTAGATGGCAATCCATATATAAAGCCAGGTGTTGTTGGCGACTTTCTACTTGTGGTTTGTTGTTCAGGTTGCTACACAATTTCCCTCCTCAAGCACGGGCAAGCAAGCGGAGACGTGCGTAAGAAACAAAGAAGTTGCTGAGGTCACAACATGCCTTGCCGCCAATGTTGAGAGAAAGAGACTTGCCGGCCGAAGTAAGTGAGATTACCGCCAAGAGTTCAATCGGAAGGCGGTCATGACGTTAGGTCTCGGCGACTCGACGATGGCTTGTGCTGCTTGACTGATGGCGCTCCCGTCCAACTACACGGGAGAAGATGTAGCTTCTTCGCGGGGTCACCATTGCAGCGCAACGGCAGGCATCTGACTGTACACCAAATTAAATAGTGCATTCCGTATAGCGAGTTGTCACCTCTATCATGATAGCTATTGTACACGGACTGCGATTCATATACAGAGCCAGGTGTTGTTGGTGACTTTCTGTTTGTGGTTTGTAGTTGAAGTTGCTACACTCTTTATCTTTGCATCTATAGTACTCAATCTAAGGGAATACTTTCTTCACAATTTTTGATAGCTTCTCCCTTCAATAGTGATTATCCTGCTTGTGCTAGGTTCTTCCATTGCATTGATTGTGTAAGGGGTTTGCCCACGATATGAAAAGAGACTGTGAGTCCACTTACCTGTAGGCTATTGAATTAGCAGAAGCAATTCCAGTGAGGTTCCTGCTACAATCCCACTTGGTTCAACGAGATAACGTCCATTCAATTGATTCCAATAATATTTATAGCAGTTTTATCGTGATCGGATAACAATGCCAGCCTATGTTGACATCAATAATTCAACACCCTTGGTTATTCCTTTTTCTGTTAATCCAGAGGCTTGCAAACTGCTAGCCGCATTGTGAAATTTTATGGCACGCGAAAAGATAACCACATGACTTGTTGCCAGCGTCTACCAATTGAAATGTAGGTTTATTCCTTTAAAATTTAGCTCGTTTAAGGCCGACCTTGAAATTGATCTTCCAAACAAAGAAAGAGCCTTCAGGTTTGACCCCCTTCTCAGGACAGAGACACGGGTGAAAATCAATGAGTCCCAGAATCCGGGAAAATCCTAAAGAGCAAAACCAGAAATTTTGAATCGATTTAAGAGTTGCCAAAAGTGAGCGGCGTAAAGAGTTCGTCGCACGATAGGACAAAATGAGATGAGAAGTGTCCTGAACCAAATGACCGCTGGTGCTGCACGAGGAATTCTCAATCCAGCCGATTCTAGAGAAATTTTGTTTTCAACAAAACTATGTGCTCCAACGAAGGCGAAAGAGAACTCAGCGAACGTGATGAAAAAGCACAAGTTCTTTAGGAGATACTACAGGCACTTATGTGCTGGAAAATTTTAATGCAATGTGTAGTGTATTAGCAATTGAGTTTCCATAGTGTTGATTATTACGTCATAAAGCTGCATATCGTTCTAGTGCTTTAACGGCAATTATTTAACGTTCTTACCAGAAAACAGTAGTAGATGCGTGCATCGATTTATTGAATTATAAAGGCAATCTACGCGCTTTATGTGCATGCCCACATGAATGACGCGGTTATTTCACAAACTAATAGTATTGCAAATATTGAAAGCCTCCCTCCCATAATTTGACGAGACCATCCCTGGACGCGTTTCGTCCTTTTGGACTCATCAGCAGGACTTGTCCCGTTATCACCAAAAACCAAAACCCCATATTTGCAATAATATGAAAAATGTAGTATCATTCTATTACAAATTCCTTCGCACACATCACGCGCGTGGCGCATGCTATCACTTTGGTACGAGGATCTCATCCGTATCGAAGATGCAGTGTACCGCTCAAAGAGTTTACAGTAAGCGAGATCTATTTAAAACCCTTACCTCTATGAACATAGCACGTGATCATTATAACCGAAGGAATTTGTAATAGAAATGTGCGAAGGAATTTGTAATAGAATGATACTACATTTTTCATATTATTGCAAATATGGGGTTTTGGTTTTTGGTGATAACGGGACAGGTCCTGCTGATGAGTCCAAAAGGACGAAACGCGTCCAGGGATGGTCTCGTCAAATTATGGGAGGGAGGCTTTTATTATTTGCAATACTATTAGTTTGTGAAATAACCACGTCATTCATGTGAGCATGCATATAAAGCGCGTAGATTGCCTTTATAATTCAATAAATCGATATATGATACGGCTATGGTGATCACGTGCTATGTTCATAGAGGTAAGGGTTTTAAATAAATCTCGCTTACTATACACTCTTTGAGTGGTACACTGCACAGTCCCGTAGCACTCCAACTTCGGGCCCCCCCCAAAGTAAGCGCAAGAGCCCCTGCGCACAGGTCATATCACTTTAGAGGTGTAAAATTGAAAACCTGCATTAAGAAAATACACCACAATTTGTACATAAGTAAACAGGCTAATGTCAGAATAAAGCATGCCGATACCGAAGGTGCAAGTCATAAAAAATTCGCCACCGATGCCAGAGTTCAGTAGGACATTTATGCAGACACTGCGAAACGAAAGCAATGACACTGAAAAACATGAAAAAGTTATAAAAACACAGTATCATTTAAATAGTCTGGAGCGAACCTTTTTGTTCGCAAATGCTGTTATGACATTGTCATAATCAAGAGATCGGGCGCAGTCATTTTCGATTGACAACATGGCTAATGAAGATAGTCTACTGTCTGTCATAGACGTTCTATTAAAAGTTTTGATCAGTTTCAATTTGCTGAAGCTTCTTTCAGCGCTGGCAACAGTCACGGGGCAAGTTAGTAAGATTCGAAGTGTGATGTACACATTCGGATACAATTCAAATAAATGAGTCTTTAGAAGATAGTTCAGAAAGTCTTGAGCCGTATTGAGATTGCGTTTTTTTTGTAAAATTAAAACAAACCGCTGTAGCTCAGCGCTCATTTCATCAGAATCAATGTCACCGAACTTTTTTTGGAACTCTTTACAGCAAGTAAGAAGAGCATTTTCTTGTTGCACAAGCAAAAGTTTGTCTCGTGTGTACAAAAACGAAAAGGCGGAAGAAACCTCACGTAACAAATTAAAGCGCTCCTTTATTGACATAATAGCCTGGTCTACTAATGGATAGAAAAAGTTGCTTTTAAATTTCAGTTCAGGAGTAGCTCGTTGTTCCTCTTCACCTTGGTAATCAAACAATCTTCTTTTCTTTCCACTTCTTGACGGAGGAAAAGAAGGATCAATATCCAATTCCTGTGCTATTTCAACAGCAGATGTTGCGGCACTGTCATAACCCGTTGTGCGATAGTTTTGCAAAAACTTTTCAGTTGCCTGGATTTTCGTTTCCATTGTATGAAGGAAGACTCCATACGATTGAAGAATCTTGCTTGCTTTATTGACTTGGAATAGGATATCATACCAAATAAACACCGACAAAAGAAAACTCCATTTTGATAAATGAGCTATCAACGATTTTGTTTCTGAGGCAGCTCTTCCATCTTTTCTTTCTATGGAAATGGCTTCCAAGTCTTTCAGTGCCAGCAACACCTCTTTTAAATTGTATCGAAGAGGTTTGATGCATTTAATTCTGCTTTCCCAACGAGTATCATATTGTGACTTTATGGACAGCTTCACATGTTTCTTCAAAATTTCCCAACGCTGAGCAGAGGAAGAAAACAGCACATACAACCTTGTAAGTACTCCAAAAAATGTCAATGCTTTCGTCGATGAATTAGCACTGTCAACAACAACTAAGTTAAGGGTATGGTTTGCACAGGGCACGTAAACAGCTTTGGGATTGATGTCTAGCATTCTTGCTTGGACCCCAGAATGTTTTCCTTTCATGTTAGCACCATTATCATATGACTGACCTCGACGATCAGACAATTCGAGTTGCAGTTCGGTCGCTTTTTCTAAGAAAGCGTCCAACAAGCCTTTCCCAGTACTGTCACTTATTCTCAAGTAGCCAAAAAATGTTTCTTTAACAACAGCAGCTTCTTCATTACATAGTACATAACGGAGAATGACAGACATTTGTTCATGATGTGACATATCTGGAGTGCAGTCCAAAATTATAGAAAAATATTTTGCCAATTTCAATTGCTGTAAATTTTCTTTTTCAACTTCTGTCGCTAGCAATTCAATTAGTTCATTTTGTATGGTAGGACTCAAATAGTGATCTTTAGTGTTTTTATTCTTGATTCTGTCTTGAAGCTCTTTTAGGATCGGATCTCTTCTTGCCAAAAGCTCAAATATACCCAGAAAATTTCCATTGTGAGGAGATCCTAAGACTTCTTCAGATCCTCTAAAAGCAAGATTCCTTTCCGATAGAAACAAGGCAATGTCGATAAGTCTCTCTAAAACATTTCTCCAAAAACGTCTTTCATTGAAAAAAATATTCATCTCGCGTTTGTCGATAGTGGATGAATTTCTTATCCCTTCAGCTAGCAACATCCATTGACTGCAGCATTCTTGGTGGAAAATGCCGTTTTCATGGTCTTTCAGTTTTTTCGAAAAACCCTCCCATGTATTTATACCACTACAAAAGGGGCTTAGTGTTTTTCCAAATAGCTTACAACAAAAGCAAAAAACTTGATCTGATTCCCCAGAATAAACTAGCCACGACCGTGAAACACTTTCACCATTAGGTAACACACGTTTATAATGGTTGGAGGAAAAACGTCGCCTTGGAGTTGTGTTATTATATGGAAAATTCATTATTAGTTGATGTGGTCCACGCTTTACTATATCACATCGTTGAGCATCAGAAATACTTTCAGGCCATTTACATGGGTCATCAGGGATAGGGGTAAATTGAGATTCAGTTATTTTTGATATTGAAGGTTGCGTATTGGCAGGTAAATCACAACTTACATCTTCTGGAAATTCACAATCACTTTGATGCTGATCGTCATAGTCTTCTTTTTCTTGTACACTATAGTTTTCTTCATCCCTCTCGGTACTAGTGCCAGGTCTACTCTGCTCAGTAATCTTGAAAAAATCTGTCATCTTGGGCAATTTCGCTACAGCATCTCGAGCAGTGGCTGCTTCTTTTCTCTTTTGAGCACCACTTTTTGAACGTTTCATTCTATACAATGTCAATAAAATACTTTATCTGCACTCTGCAGTGTATATATATATTGTCCCGGTATTTCTAGCCAAACAGAATTCCAGACCATTCTATGATTGTTGCGTAACAACGGCATTGTTACGTCAATCGAATATTCAAGATTCTACCAGAAAATCAATCGAAATATTCTAGATTCTGCGAGATAAAATGACGTGCATTCACTTATGATGTCACAAGCCAATTTCTTCCTACAGTTTAAATCGGTTGTAAACAAGTCTGCTGAACTGAAAATAGTCACGTAGCCAAAAAGCAATTTCAGATTAACTTGGGCCCCCAAAGTTGGCCTGGGCCCCCCCCAATTGGGGGGTTTGGGGGGCGGCTGCTACGTCTCTGACACTGCATGTAGATGCGTGCATATATTGAACGCGAGTAAAGTGTTGACATTAATCTGTAAATATAGCGGTAAATAAACTTTCTTCAAGTAACTTGCTTTGAGAAGTATAACACGATGGTATGCTTTTTATCCGAAAAAAGAGATAAATGAATACGAGAGGTAGGAGAGATAGACTTTAAGAGGCGGCGTACGGCTAAAGTAGCTCACCTTGTGTGGCAATCTCATCAGGCTTGTTGTTTCCCGGAAGAAATGAATGACCAGGTGTTTACTGTAACCTGACAGCAAAGGAAGAAGAGATAATGGACAGTTCCTGCCAAATGTTCCAGGCAGTGTGAGAAAAAAGGAAAGACGGAGAAAAGGAATGTGCAGCAAGAACAGAGCGAAAGTTTGAGAAAAGGAGAAAAGAAGCGAAGAGACCCACTTGTTGATGCTGCTCACATCAGTGAAAAGCTTAGAAACTGGCGCAGGCTTCAACAGAAAAACTTGAACCAACTGGGCCACCCGGTCAGAAATAAGGTGGCCTTAGCACCACAAAATGAGTGGTCAAAGACGTTGTAGTATCCTTTGCCGAAAGAAAAAGAAACAGAGCCTTCAGTGTAAGTCACGAAATCGTGATTTGGGAGAGAGCCAAGGTGGGCTAGAGCAGCACCTTGGCGAGAAAAATGAGAGTCAGAGCGAAAACATTTTCAAAAAGATTCATCAAAAATGAAGTCTCTAAACATTTTAAATCGTAGCCTACTCCAAGAAAACATATTGGTGTTTCCATACAAAAACATGGAGGTGAAGATGATCATGTTTTAGTTTTTCCGACAAAATATTGGTAATTACTTATCATCGAATTACCTATGATCGAAATGTTGATGCCATTTTCTTTGCAATCGTGTGAAGCTGACGCAGGCGTTTGATTTGATATTCTTGGCCTCAGCATCACTAATGAGGGCGTTCCTATTGTAATTATTTAACTGTAGGTGCATGACTTCGGATTAATTTGCTCTATCCGTGGCTGCGTTTATGCCAGGTCCAAGCAACATGCGCGCAGCCCGAGGCTTCAAGTCGTACGAGTAGGCATTTAGCTACGAAAAATCCGTAAGCAGTGGTTCTAATATTCAATGGGCTATTTCTGAAAATACTTGCATCAGCTCCTTTGGCGTCTCTCCAACCCTTAACTTTAAAATTTTACTTCCAGGCACTTCATAAACTTAACAAATAAAATCTTGCAATCGCTCGCGGTTTTAATTGCGAGCAAGTTCAGATCCTACGCACAAAACAAGTAAAGTAAGATGTAGCCAAGATCTCCAAAAACTCTACAAAAAAGTGGGGGCTCTGCGCAACCCCGTGTAATATTTTTTAAAGCTTAATCGATTTCCTTTTTAAAAAACGGTACTTTAGATTTTGGTTGTGTCAACAGCACATTAACTTCTTGTTACTGTTTTTTCACAAACATCAATTCGGTGAAGCGGCTGAACCGGTATCTTTAAACTCGACAATACTGATCGGGACGCACCTATTGTAATAACTTAACAGTTGATTTTGGGTTAGCTTCCTCTTTGCCTAGCTGCGTCTACGCCAGGACCAAGCAATATGTATTCATCCAGAGGCTTTTGCTCATACAAATACCCCAGCTTGTAAGCAGTGGGCCTAATTCTTCTTGCATTAATCCCGAAAATACTAATCAATTACTTTGGCGCACTTCCATAACTTTGACATGCTTTCAATTCAAACACTTGCTCAAAAATAACGGATAAAAGTTTGTTAAATTTAAGGACAATATGGTGAAAACAGTGTAAATAAAACGTTGCCAGGAGCCTGAGAAACTTGGAGACATGTAGTGGCTTAGCGCAAACCTTCTTCCCCGCAAATGGTTTTTTATCAATTGCTTTCAAAAAACAACAGTTTTGTTTCGAAACGAGATTAGGCTTTGCAAGAACACACAAACTTTTTATTAGTGTTACCACAACTATCCATTGGGCGATGCCGGCTTGGTTGGCTGAACCGATATTTTTACCTCGACATTACTGATGGGGGCTCTGCCGTCTAGTTGACTAATAACTTACTAAGTCATTAGCAAAGTTAAACAATTTTTTGGTTAATAAGTGCCTTGGGCCATGCAATGCAATTAGCGTGGTAAAATCTAGTATTCACTCGATAGCAATTTAATTGGCGTTGTACACCCGGATTCGATTCTAAGGCAAGCTAGTAGAAAACCATGCAAACGAATGACAATATCTTACCGACAAGTTGGGACCGACTGGGGCGAGTTAATTGCTGGATTCGTATTGAATCATGTTACTTTATGCGACTTAGCAATTAACAGCATTGGCAATTAAAAACAGAACCTACAAAAGGGAAGCAAATGCCTTCCTGGGCCCCAAACGAAGCTTGCAGTTATTTGGGTGAAGACCATTTTTGAGCTCAATCAAAAATTGAGCTTGTCTTGCAAGGTATTTTAGGGCTGCTCTGCGGGCTCATTGACTGCTGAAACAGCCCCAGGTTATAAAATTTGCAGACTAAGAGGAAGTCAGATCGTGCAACAGAGGTGCATGCCTGTAGAATCTATTTGAACATGGGCCAGGCTGCAATTTCTACAAGTAGCGATTACCTGGCACTGTTGTATGCTGAGCAGAGTTTCTTTTACAAATCGAACAGTTATATTCACAAATCAAGTAATCAAGCAATTTCATTCACTATTTACAACCCAACACACAATAATACTAATAATGCTTATAGTATAACCAGTATACCCAGAGTAACCAGAGTAATTTCTACGGTTAGAGACCCTAGCGCAGCTTCTTATCCCTTTGGAACAAATCAATTTTAGGTTAACTAGGCTCTCGCATTTATCTTAATTAATCGTAAATTTGATAACAGTTACACAATTCAGCACGATATTAAACTTGCATCTGAATCTCGAATTTCATACACCCTAGCATTATTATCAGATTATTATTCGGACAACTCAACAAACTAACATAATAACTGTACACTTTCAAACCGAGAATTCCAGATAACCGGCATCTAACGTTTTCACCTCGTGGCAATTCGCGCTGAGGAAAGCGAGAAAATTGGGAGTTTTTGTTACGATAACATTACGTCATAATCCGCTTGCATTGCGTAGATCGAGAAAAAAGGACTATTTGCGTATGTAACATACCGGCCCCCAAAAATTTAAAACAATTTTTGCAAATCACATTAAGCAAATAGGCACGAGAAAATTACAACTTTACACTATAAAATTCAAAGGGGGATTTTCCCAATCTACAGCACCTTCTATATTAAGTAAGGTTTGGATGGTTATACGAGACCGCAACTGCAAATGCATAGCAGGTCGGCCAAGGGATCAGACCAACGATTATTGAACTATTTAGACTATTTGCAAGGCCATCAATACGAAAGCAAAAGTTCACGACACAAAGCAATCAACGAAAGCTCACACTACGCTGGTTAAATTAGGCTGAAAGAATGAAGGATAAAGCCCTTCAGACCATTCTGCGATAAAACACAATGGACAGCTAGTCAGCTGCCTCAAGCAAGCAAAGTTTGCGAACATCTCTCACATACGTATTATTCGCAGTGCGAATTTTTACACGCCTGATGATGCCATTTGCATCAGGAAAACACTGGTCAACAAGACCCTTGGGCCAATGGCCCCGTTTGGAATTTTCATCAAGCATTAATACAAGGTCGCCGACCTTGAGATTACGTTGTGGTTTTAACCACTTTTGGCGCGTTTGTAAAATGGGCAAATATTCACGGATCCATCTAGCCCAAAATTTATCGCTCAGCAATTGCACCAAGCGCCACGATTTTCTATAACCATCAGCTTTCACAAAATTGTCAATTGGCAGTGGCGAATCCACCCGTCCCAACAGCAGCATACTGGGCGTCAAAGGCAACAAATCAGTAGGATCATCACTTGCAGGTGTAATTGGTCGATTATTCAAAATTCGCTCTACTTCCAAGAGAAATGTGTGTAAAGCTTCATCGTCGAGTAACCGCTCGCCTACTAGGGCACGCATTATTTTCCGAATAGAACGGATAATTCGTTCCCACACACCTCCTTGATGACTCGCGGCAGGTGGTGAAAACTTCCATTCTACTTCCTGCTGAGAGAGCATGTCCTGAACATAAGTTTGATTCCATCTGCGTACGCTATCTTTTAGCTCTTTCTCCGCACCAACAAAATTGCTTCCATTATCGCTGTGCAAGCTCTTTGGGGTTCCTCTTCGACTACAAAAACGGAAATAAGCATTCAGGAAGGCATCAGTTTCAAGAGAATACGCAACCTCAATGTGTACCGCTCTTGTTGCCAAACACGTAAACACGCAGGCATAGCGTTTGACGGTACTTCTTCCGAGTTTGACTGTAAGAGGACCCATGTAGTCGAGTCCTACATGAGCAAAGGCACTACCAGGTGTAACCCTCTCTGGCGGCAATGGAGCCATTATCTGCGATCCAGGCTTGGCTCCCCAGAATCTACAAACTCGACAGTCCTTTAGCACCGAACGGACGGTCGCCTGTCCTCTCAGCACCCAAAATTGTTCACGCACAGCCGTCAAAACATGCAAAGTTCCGCAATGTCCTTCCTTTTCATGATAATATTTTATCACTAACTTGGTGACATGATGGTCACTCGGCAATATCATCTGGTGTTTTTTATGTGAATCTAACGATGAGTTTTGTAATCGACCTCCCACATACAGAATACCGTTCACAACCACGGGACTTAATTTCCATATGGAACGCAACAATCCGGATTTTCGTGATTGCCCTTTAGAACAAGACTTATACATATCCTCAAATTTATCCAGATGCGGCAAAATCTTAAATTCATCAGCAAAGGCGTCATGTTGCACTAGTTTAACAATTTCAATCATAGCGACCTTCAAATCAGCAGCAGTTAAAGCAGAATTTACATCAGATTCAGCAACAGGTGACTCAAAATTCAACTGAGATTTTGCAGTAGGTAAATCAGAATCAGCAGCAGTTAAAGCAGAATTCACATCAGATTCAGCGACAGGTGACTCTTTTTTAGCAAACGTTTTTACGTACAAATACCTTTTGTATCTTAACAACCACGCAACAGATTTTTTCAAACGGATTAGCGACGAGTATCGTGTTAACAGTCTATGCAGTACATCACTTGGGTCAGTCAGAACAAGGTTAACAGTCACTTTAGATTTCAGCTCTGGATCGTCAGCAGCCAATGCAGATAAGATCTTGGGCTGCTCCGGCCACTGGTTCTTTGGCCGCAACAAAAATGGAGGACCTTCAAACCACAACTTTGCCTTTTCAGCGTCAATAGGCATCAATCCCCTCGAGGCAATATCAGCAGGATTTTTCTTTGTGTCCACGTGCCTCCATTGCTTTGGAGAAGATGCACTATGAATCACCTCAAGTCGATTGGCAACGAAAATCTTAAACCTTGTGGTAGTATTCGCGATATATTGCAGAACAGTTGTTGAGTCAGTCCAATAGTTCACACTCTCAAATTGGAATTCAAGTTCGCTGGTGATCAGTCTCCCCAGTTTCACGCCAATGACGGCAGCAGTTAGTTCCAGACGGGGTACGCTTACAGACTTCACGGGCGTGACTCGTGATTTTCCCATGACCAGAGACAAATGAGCATTACCATCAATATCTAGAACTCTTATGTAGGCAGCTGCTCCGTATCCCATCAACGAAGCATCACAAAATACATGTAACTGAATCGACCTGACAGTGCATGCCGGGGGCTTATAGCATCGTCTAACTGCAACGTTCTCTAACAAGGGTGCTTGAGTCATCCATTTATCCCAATTTGCTTTTTGTTCATCAGATACAGTCTCATCCCAGCCCAGTCCATCAGAGCAGGTATCTTGCAACAGTCTTTTAATCGGCAAAACGAACGGTTGGATGAAACCAAGCGGATCAAACACCTGGCTAACCATGGACAAAATCCCACGTCGAGTAGCAGGTTGTTCTTTCACTTTCACCTTAACCATAAACTGATCAGCAATTGGGTCCCAGTACACTCCTAAAGCCTTCTCCACTGGGAGATCATGTAAACCAAAGTCCGTTAGATTGCTTGATTTGTCAGAATCTGGCACAGAGTTGAGTACCTCAGCATGGCTACTCAACAACTTGACAAGCTGGAATCCTCCACTAGACAGGAGTTCTTGCAATTGCAATATTAGTTTGTTTGCTTTTTCAACTGACTCTGTAGACTTGAGCAGATCATCGACATAGAAATTACGCAACACTGTTTGTACCGTTTCTTCGTCTGCGTGTGTAGCATTGTCTAGAGCAGTTTTTCTCAACACAAAGCCTGCGATACTTGGTGAAGATGTAGCCCCAAATGGATGGACTACCATTTGACAATCCACAGGTGGCAGAGTATAATCATCATTGGGCCACCACAAAAAACGCAGAGCGTCTCGATCTTCAGGGTCCACGAGGATCTGGTGGAACATAGCCTTTATATCACCTACAAAGGCTATGTCCTCTTGTCTGAATCTCAGCAATACACCAATCATCGAGTTAGTATTATCAAAACCTTGCAACAAGCAGTCATTGAGTGATATTCCGCGTGATCTAGCAGCACAATCAAATACAATGCGGAACTTTTTCCCAGTACTGTGGTGAGGAATATAGAACAATTTATCATTATCAGTCGCAACCTTATCAGACGGAACAATGCAAGCATAACCATTCTCAAAATAATCATGAATTTTACTCTTGTACTTTTCAAATAGCTCGGGATCAGTTTTAAATCGTTTCTTCATGTAGTCAAGACGTCTTTCCGCCATCCTACGACTGGGCGGCAGTTTCAAGCGCTCACCGCGCCATGGTAAACCAACCTGATAATGCTTACCTACCTTGGCGACAGTGGATTCCATAATCCTGGCAGCCATGTTGTCTTCCACTGATGGCCGCACTTCAAAGTTTTTATCTAAATCAGCAAAATCAGATGTCAAAGTGTTCAAGATCTGTTCTATACCATCTTGCAAATCATTCTCTCGTACAAAATTCACATGCACCACACTGTCGCAATCACAAGCATTATCAGCAGAATAATCTCCACCAAACAAAGTCCAACCTAGCATAGTTTTTAGTCCGAATGGTTGTCCGTAATCACCATAGCGTTGATCAGTCACTCGAAAGGCTTCATGTATGTCATTACCAAGAAGCAGTCCAACTTCGTTGGTTTGTAAACGCGGAAACTCTATATCTTTCAAATGCGGGTACTGTGCAGCAACATCATTTGTTGGTATGCTTTCAGATATGTCAGTTATCTTGTCAAACACTACGACATCCTTTACACAAAAGGTATCAGTGTCTTGAATGCCCTTCACGTGTATTGGAACAGAAGTCACATTATGGTTTGAGACTGAGTTAGCCGTGTGTATATCTCGGCTGTCATTAGAGGGTTTAACACCTAACCTCCTCATCAAATCTGCGGTAATGATACTCGTATCAGAACCATCATCCATAAAGGCATATGTAAAAGCCGATTTCGATGGATTCTCACCCCAAATCTCAACCGGTACCACTTTAAACCTTTTTATCTTGTTCTGTTTTCCTTTGTGTAAAGCGTAGGCTACCCTTCCGTTAGTCGAGGGGGGTACATCTCCTTTGCCTGGGTTCTCAAAGACATCTTCAGCTCCGTTAGAACTTTTATGGAGGAGGGTGTGATGTCGTTTACCACACGTCTTGCAAGTGGCCGTACTCTTGCAATCACTCAACTTGTGATTCGAGCTCAAGCAATTAAAACATGGTCCTTTCCTCGCTATCACCCATCGTTCGTCGACGGACTTTGCTTTAAATGACTCGCACTTCCAGAGTGGATAGGGCAAGTTGCAATCAGAACATTTAGGCAATGTGCGACTAGCTGCGTTTGCATTCTGAGCGGATTCAGTTTCGATTTTCTTTGTCGAAAACGTCGATACTTTGGCTGTTGGTTTTGATTTAAGCCTGGCAGCGTAGTTTGGCTTCGACCTGTCCCTCGGGTGGTGGAAGCCCTGCGAATGTTGTCGCGTGAAATACAAAGAAGCTCGAGTGGCTTCACCTTGCATAAATTCCATTAAATCTCGAAAAGTCGGGAGTTGTCCTGCTATGTGAAGCCTGCAGCAGATATCATCAAACCGTTCTCTACTCCCGTTAGGTAATCGAGAATAAATCCTTCTCAGGTTGTCCTGTAAATCTAAGCTCGCACTTCCCCCCCAACCTCGAAGAGTCATATAGCAATTGTACATTTGATCTGCTAGTTCCGTCAGTGCTTTATAGTCGCCATGCTTGATGCATGGCCCTACAGTCAGTTGTTCAACATACATTTCAATTACTAATGTGCGCTGACCAAACCTTTGTTGTAGACGTTTACGCGCTTCGACGTATCCAATTTCGGGGGGTAAGTACAAGCATCCTTCTATAGCTCGAAGTGCTTCACCGGTACACTGGCTTAGCAACAAATCCAGTTTCTTTCTTGGGTCACAAATTCTACTGTCAATATGGGAATCGATTTGGTATTCAAACTTGTAGTATCTCAAAGGATCGCCAGAAAACTTTTCAATTTCTACTCGAGGTCGAGCAGAATCATTTTTTACCTCAGATAACGCATCAGCAAAAGCATTCTTTAATTCATAAACAGTATCCGTCGGCGGCAGTGGTCTTTGGTCATGAGGTCTCAACAATTCATGCCTTGTCTGATAGTCGTCCGCCGATCTAGCCCACGCCGGCCCCGTTGAATCGACTATGGGGTTAGCAAATGTCATTTTAGGTAACGAGTTGAATGCAGGTGCATTAGAAACAATTGCAGCATATGATGTATCATCAAACCTTACCTTAGTTCCAGGCACAGAAGTGTGAGAAAGATTCATCTGCTTGATCAAATCACCTCTCACCATTGCAGGCTCAGCATCCGGAACATGTGTCGTCGCCTGACGACCAAATGCGAAGCTGTGGGCATGGTCCACCTGCTTGGCTGAACTGGTACCCACTCTCAAACTCTCCGCATCAGCGATATGCGTTACTGGCATGATATCAACTGGCGTCGCAGAAGTTGATCTGACAGAGACACCTTGCTTAGGTGAATCAGTAGTAGAGTAAGCCACAACTTTTGGCACTGTAGAGCCTTCCACAAAGCTTTGTGAAATTGGCTCTTTAGCATAATTTCTTGCTTGCTGTGACTTATATCTGCCAGTAGGCGCCCTCATGACAGAGCTGGAATCATCCGCAAGTGATTCCCGGATCATTGCTTCCTTTATGCGAGCCATGCGACTCGATGCCTCTCGTTGAGCATCCAGCATTCTCAACCTTTGCTGAAGTTGTTGTTGTTCTACTTCTAACGCTATTTTTTGCATCTCGCGTTGAGCTTCCTCCTCTGCCTGTTGTGCTTGGAGCTCCAGCAGCTTCATAGCTCCACTGTGAGATGTGCGACTACTGTGTTGCGAGACGCTGTCATGAACGTCGACTAGTTCATCTACCAACTGTGCATCCTCGCCTTGATGCATTATTTGCCAACAGAAACCCGTACAGCTTAAATTGCAAAGTTGCCAAATAATCACAAATCAGTGTATTTGTAGAAAGTTCAATGAAGCAAAATACGTAGAAATCCAAATGTAGAATCTATTTGAACATGGGCCAGGCTGCAATTTCTACAAGTAGCGATTACCTGGCACTGTTGTATGCTGAGCAGAGTTTCTTTTACAAATCGAACAGTTATATTCACAAATCAAGTAATCAAGCAATTTCATTCACTATTTACAACCCAACACACAATAATACTAATAATGCTTATAGTATAACCAGTATACCCAGAGTAACCAGAGTAATTTCTACGGTTAGAGACCCTAGCGCAGCTTCTTATCCCTTTGGAACAAATCAATTTTAGGTTAACTAGGCTCTCGCATTTATCTTAATTAATCGTAAATTTGATAACAGTTACACAATTCAGCACGATATTAAACTTGCATCTGAATCTCGAATTTCATACACCCTAGCATTATTATCAGATTATTATTCGGACAACTCAACAAACTAACATAATAACTGTACACTTTCAAACCGAGAATTCCAGATAACCGGCATCTAACGTTTTCACCTCGTGGCAATTCGCGCTGAGGAAAGCGAGAAAATTGGGAGTTTTTGTTACGATAACATTACGTCATAATCCGCTTGCATTGCGTAGATCGAGAAAAAAGGACTATTTGCGTATATAACAATGCCTACCCGTAAAAGTAGAAAGCTGAAGCTCCTACTCTAGAAATTCAAAAAAAGGTAATTTCCAAAAAAGTTTTGTGGCAAAAAAAGCACTTATGCCCCCATTAGAAATTAAAAAAATTGTCAAAATACTCACTATAGAAGTTGACATCGAAAAAAACTTTCAATGTATTTTTTAGCAGAAAATAGCAAACGTCTTGACCACCCTCAAAAAAATCTTCACTTTTGTTGAGACAAAATTTACTTTACTCCCGCCCCACAGAAAGCATAGCTACACCTGTGGATGCATGTTTCTTTTCACTCCCGGGTTTACCTATGACTATTGAGCCCTGCCGGGAAGTAGAAACGGTAGCTAGGCTACCAGTTCTGTGGCTGGTAGCAAAAGCCTTGCGGCCTTATTTTAAAGGTTTTTTAACCTCAGAGGAGCACTGACCTTGAGAATGGCGTCTGACGCGGCAAAAAGAACAGATTTAACCGCATTCAGTACCAGAAAAATAAGAAAGCAAAGCATATTGATATCGTTAAGCAGGAGCACAGTGAGATTCGAAGCGATAAAGTTATCCCACAGCTAAAGTTGACGGAGGGTGTTTATTGCAAGGGAAGATAAAAGAGAACAGTGAAGATAACTGTTGGGTAGCTATCGGAGCCTAAATTCTGAAGCAGTTTTTTGTGAAAACTGCTTTTTTCACGGACGTCACGAGGGAAGCATTACGAAAAATAATTGGTGAGGAGTGCCCTAGTTTCCTGACCTTAGAGGAGCCAACAGACATTTTGATTCAACCCATCCATGGCGGGAAGCACACCACCACGTTAAGGTGGTTGTTGATTGGCGAAGTTTACACCCTGGATCACGCTGTCAATTAGTATCCGCCAAACAATAGAAGGAAAGCAAAAAAAAATCAGAAATCTTAGTATATCTATGCAACAAAGTTAGCGGTTCACGACCTTGATCAATTCAACGCAATACTTAAACCTTCTAATGTAGCAATCACTCCAATGACAGTGCGCAAAGTTAATGGCATTTAATAGCGATTTTAAGAAAAATATTAAGCTAAATTTGCGGCACATTTGTCACAATTCCAAATTCTTTATTCGCTTAAGAACTTTCAACAGCTGACTTGAAGGTGAGACTATCCTACGAACAAATTCGACAATAGTTTGCTTCTTTCTTATATTAGATATCACCAAAATTATGCACAGCACTTAATTGGCCAACAATTTACAGACATACAACCACAATTTAAAAAAGCCCCCAACCTACAAAAAATAATAGCTGGCACCAATATTAAATAATGCACTGCCATTGAAAAATCATTGCACAACATATTACATAAACAAATGTTAGAAATTTAATACTATTTAAAATTGCAGAAAAAATGAAGATCATCAGGTAATTACAAACTAAGCAGTAACCTCACATAAATTGTCACTCATAACGCAAATAAGATAACATTAAAAGAAAAAAATTACTGCCGTGGTAAATTAGGCTTGTTAACACTCCATTTACGAACTTATATCGCTCATTAAGGCAATTAAGTAGTTATCAACTAGGGGGCAAATACAGGGTGGGCCATAAATAACGCACCAAAGCATATAAAACAATTCAGATAATAATAACAAACGTTTTGGGCCATAAATAACGCACCAAAGCATATAAAACAATTCAGATAATAATAACAAACGTTTTGGGCCATAAATAACGCACCAAAGCATATAAAACAATTCAGATAATAATAACAAACGCCATCGGCACCAGACATTAACACTAATTCAACTCGTTCTTTAATTGTTAAGTGCATACCCTAAAAATGATATAAATTTTTTTTAAAAGGCAAATCATAACTAAAAAACTTTGATTGAAATTAAATTTAACAGTTATAGTAACTGATATTGAAATTAAATTTAACAGATACCCAAAGAAAAGATATTTACATTATTTCACATCACAATTTATTTTAAATCTTTGGTGCGTTATTTACGGCCCACCCTGTATATTAGTTATTACCTACAATACAACCTTCGCAAAACATAAGCCCATGTTATAACAACTCTTCGTATTCATTGCTGTCAACCATTTTACGTTTACATCGACTTTCGTGTTGATCGTTCACTGGTGTTGCGTCATATTTCGTGTTTGTCACGTTACGACGTTGCAAGTAGGCCTGTCAGATAAACATGTCATCTTACACAACCTCAAAAAAACACCAGTACATCGACTATAAGCAACCGCAGTAGAGTTGCACAATGACATGACGAGAAGATAAGTTTTTTGCACCAAACAACAGCCGCCTCAACGTACGACCACCGACCCCGTTTGGGTAGGGTCAAAACGGCTGTTGGCCTTTCTGATAGTCCCAGTTACCCCGGGCACTCCCCTTACACAAACCATTTTTGCCATGCTGCCCCTTAACAACCGCAGAGGGTAGCCCCCAGTTTCTTCGAAATGGGCCGCCTGTCTTCTCTCTTCTCCTGCCTTTCCCTTGCCCGTCTTCGTCTCCTCATTTTTTTCTTTCCCCTGACGAGCCGTAACGTTCATCCTAACTCAGACCCCGTTTTTACTTGTTCAGTGTGCGCGGGAAATGTGACCTGTCGGGGTAGGTCAGTGCGATGCTGCACCTGCTCCAAATGGGTCTATTTAAGGTGCTCACTACTCTCCTTCTCTAAATTCAGAACTCTTGGCAGCTCTCACTCCTAGGGCTGCCCCCTGCTTCTTCTGGAGATCCCAGACCTACCAACACTGTGACTTCCTTCTCCGACCCCTCCAGCTTGTACACCTTCACTGTATAATCTGGCCTATCTAGTCCCACTCTGCTAATGCAGCAATCCCACCCCACCCTCGCCTTTAACCTCTTATGCCCCTTCCGCCCACTTCGTATATTCTCCCTCCGCACCCTCACTACCGCCTCATGCTCATGGCTGTCTCTCTACACCTCCTGCTTTCTCTTTTCCCCTGACTCCCTAAGGTTCTTCAATGGAATGCTGGGGGTCTCCAAGCCAGGAGCACTGAACTTCTGCACTTTATCTCGTCTCATCACGTTGACCTTACTTATATCCAGAAATCTAACCTTAATTCATCTTCCTCTTTCCGGCTTCCTGGATTCTCTGCTCTGCAATATGATCGCACCTACTCCCGGTCTGGCATTCTCTCTCCTGTTGCCACACAAGAGAGCAGCGGTGTAATTATGTTCGTCAAGCAGAGCTTATCCTTCTCCGCACTTTCTTACGTCCTCCTCTTCTTCGCTTGACCCCTACTCTAATTAATGTAGGGGTCAACATCTCTCTAAACAACTCCTCCTCGCTCTCATTCCTTAATGTTTATGCTCCCCCTATTCGCTCTTCTCCGAAGAATCGCAGAACCGACTCCTTTTCTTCTTCCATCCTTTCCTCCCCCAGAAATCTTTCCATTCTGGGGGACTTCAACTGCCATCCCCCCTTCTCCGAACTCCTTTCCCTCAATGACCTTGACATACCTACTCTTCTGCATCGCTCCTCTGACAGTCACTCCTCCCCTGATATCTCCTTTGCTCCCTCCTCTCTTCTGGGAGATCCTTCAGAACCTGGGTTCTGATCACCTACCAATTCTACAAATCATCCCTCTTTCTCCGGTCTTTCGCCCCAACGAACGTCCCCTTCCTTTAATTTTCAGAAAGCTCGCTGGAATGACTTTGCCTTTCACTTTGACTCTCACTGTCCTTCTGCAGAAGAATACTCGTTTCTTTCCTCTGCTGCTACTCTTTTCACTTTTCTGACACTGAATGCGGCCAAATCTTCCATTCCTTTCGACCGCATTAAACGCCCTCCTAAAGCCTGATGGTCTGGTGAAGTGGATGAAGCGGTTAGTGAAAGACGTAAGGCTTTCGCTGCCGCTCACAGAAGTGATGAAGATCGTCAGGCTTACATCTCCGCTTTCCGACGTGCTTCGCCTGTCATCGCCAAGGCCAAGGATGAGGCATGGCAGACGACTTGCTCTTCTCTCTCCCTAAATCTAAACCTAAGTCTGTGTGCTTTCTCCGTTCTGTCGCTGGCTCTTCTTCCTTTTCTCCTAAGTTCTCCAACTGTTCCTCTCCCAGGAAGTCGGCTTCGGTCTTCGCCGATTACGTGAGATCCCACTTTTCTGTCTCCCAGCCAAAGACCCAGCGTAACAGAGCCAGAGGTTACCTTTCCGTGCTCCGCCGAGCCACGTGCCCTGTGGAGTCTCACTCGTCCTTCTTCTCTCCTTTCTCTCCCACTGAATTTCTTGCGGCTGCCTCTAACCTCTTCTCGTTCACTGCCACTGGCCCAGACAAAGTTGCCTATCCCATGCTAAAGCACCTTCCTCGCTCTGGCATGGATTTCCTTCTTCACATCATTAATCTCTCCTGGACTTTGCATTCCTTTCCATCCATCTCGAAGACATCTTCCATTATTCCCATCCATAAGATGGGAAAGCCTCTCGACTCTCCTGCTTCCTTCCGGTCTACCTCTCTCACCTCCTGCGTATCAAAGCTTTTTGAACGCATCATACTATACCGTTTATTCTTTTTTCTGGAATCTAATTCCATTCTCTCTCTCCGCCAGGCCGGTTTCCGCCCTGAACGGTCTACTGTAGATCAAATTCTGTTCCTTTCTCAGTCCATTTCGGATGGGTTTAACAAACCTAGGCCGAAATCTCGGACGATCCTGTCTACTATTCATTTTTCGAAAGCTTTCTATTCAGCCTGGCATCTCGCCCTTTTCCTCAAACTCATTTCGGCTGGCCTCCCTCCTTGCTTTGCTCGTTGGACTTAATCTTTCCTTTCTGATAGACGCGTTTGCATGGTTTATCAAAATCACAAAAGTCATTCCTTTCGAGTCCGTCAAGGTGCTCCGCAAGGATTCGTTCTTGACCTTGTAGTTATCTCTCTTTTCATCAACGATTTTCCTGCTTTTTTGCCTTCTTTCGTCAGGTGTTTTCTTTATGCTGACGACTTGACCATTTGGTCCTCCTCCCCCTTGGCCCCCACTGTGGTGGAGGCCACACAACAAGCTTTGATTCGATTAGAGCGCTGGTCTGAGTACTGGTGTCTTCCTCTCAATCCGAGCAAATGTGAGGCCTTCTTCTCCTCAGTGTACTCAGTACCTTCTCCTCAGTACCCAACGAAAAAGTCCTTTTCTCTTTTGTACAAAGCTTTTCTTCTGCCCTCTCTGGTTTATCCTACACCCGGTTGATTTCAATCTGCCAGTGTTACCAACGCTACTATGTTGGAGCGCTTTCAACGAGCGACCAGTCCCGCGCCATCACCGGCTTCTTTTCGTCTAGCCCAATTCCTCTTCTCCAATCAAAGGCGTCCCTGCCTCTCCCACGAGCCAACCTGACTCATTTTATGAACGATCCCTTCGTCTTCCAACCTCCTTTCTCATTTTCAGCTTGGCCAGACTTAAAGAGTGAAACCCACACTCAGCAGGTTTTGAAGAGACTTCTCGTCCATTCGCTTTCTCCCACTTCCCCAAGGAAGGCTCTCTCTGCTAGCTCCCTCCCTCTCCTTTTCTCGGAACTAGCCTTCCTTCAGCGTGGAGCTCACTTTCTTTTCTCCATGCACTTGCTGTGACTCTTTCTTTCTCGCCAAAGTGCTACTCTTTTCCTTCTGTTGCCTTTTTCTCCTCTCAGACTACGTCCTAACTACGCTTTCCTTTCCTCAGTCCTTGCCTTTCACTCACTTTGGCATATATACAAGGAACTATCCTCTCCCTCCTCCTTCTCTAATGTCAAGCTACAATGGATCCCTGTCACTCATTACTTCTGTTGAACGACACGATCGATGAGTTAGCTAGGCCGGTTGCGCTCTTGCAGCCATCTACAGTTCTATTTCTTCTCTTGTATCCACTCTTCTCATTTCTCGGATTGAAGACGTACTGTCTCATCAAAATTCTTCGACACACAGGTTCCAGCGGAATCCAATGAGAATCCTGTGTTTCCTCGTCACGCTCAAAGTATCTTTTCACGTCTTTGCTACAACGGACATAGCGTTCTGTAAAACTCTTATCTCTCTAAAATTGGCGGCATTGAGAGTTCTTCGTGCAGCGTCTGTGGTCATCCGACTCATAATGCTTCATCTCATTGTGCACTGTCCTGCTACGGACTCTTTGTGCCGCTCACTCTTTGTCGATTCCTTTTTTCTCCACAACTCCTGGTGTAGGCCTTGAAGAGTTGCACGACTTCTGGGGCTCTGTGGTCTTCCGCCATGCCTCCATCCCACAAAAGGGGTCGGGTAACAACAACAAGCATGCAGATTAGCTGTATGAATTCTGGGAAGTAATAATTCGCAGGATTAGCCAGCAAGACCGACGATCTATGACATGATGGTCTCGTTGGGAGATCCGTTAAATTATTTCCTTTTTCCGTTTTTTGATGAGGTCATGGAAAGTTTTACTACAAGCCTTTTAGCAATTTTGTACGGTATATCCTTCATTCACAAGATTTAACAAAAGTTGATTTTTTAAAAATTTACGACGTTTTCAACGATGATTGGAAATCAATTCTTTAAACCAAAAAAAATTGCGAACATAAGATTTGTGTAAGCTCGCATCGGAGTTCCTACCAACATGGTTCGTTTTTGCCACACGCGCTGCAAACAACCGAGGAAATCGCCGCAAAAAGTAACACAACACCAACGTTTGATTATATTTACACTCACAGCTTCCGCCAATTTTCTCAGTTCATGCTCCCGGCAGCCAGTCACCCGCACAAGCTCGGACAACGCTCCTGCACTGTTTTGTAAAAGTACGTGCGGTTCATCACATTCTACTATCTCGCCTTTATCCATGACCTGTGTGCGAAAAATAAAGGGATGTAAAGGTTTGTACAAACAGTGGCAGCTCAGATTTACTAACTAAAATCCGGTCAGAATCGATTATGGTATCGAGCCGATGAGCAATCGTCAAAACCGTGCAATGTCTGAACTCCGATCGAATAATTTCTTGAATGACACGGTCGGTTCTGCAATTGGCAAATAAGCATAAATTTTAATGATTAAACAAAACAAAGAGAGGTATCAACTTAAAGAATATGTTAGGAAATTGCTTTTCAAAATAGTGGGTGCAGCTATTCGTCTCTTACAAGTTGCCTAACCTACTTCAAAATTGCAATCAAACTTCATTTTTTAACAAATGTTGAAGAACTTATAAAAACTGTTCAAGTAACTATTAATTGTTACAAGAATTCAAAAGTAGCTGTATCTCTGAAATGTGTACACAGAAAAAATATCTTTAGCAGTTGTTATATTAACTAACCTGTTGTCCACATTTGCTGTTGCTTCGTCTATTATTAAAATGCAATTGTTACGTAGCATGGCTCGAGCAAGACACACCAATTGTCGCTGACCGACACTCAAGTTGCTTCCTGATTCAGTGAGCGGACTTTGCAATTTTAAGGGAAGGCTCTCTACCACAAATTTTAATTGGACCTGTCACAGACAGAATTGTTGTGTTTGCATTGACTATGACTGGCCAGCAATGTTCCATACACTACCGAGAACATCACAATAACATGCAGGCTGATGAGTGACGTGTTTCACTGCCTGTACAGTTTCAGCGCGATACCATTAAATAAAGCGCGTAACTGCAATCCTAGATTGTTTCAGAGGTGTTGATCGAAATGAACTGCGTCGAAAATGATGGCAACTAAAGATAGGTCTTGAACACAAGATGGTCTACGAATTAGTGCATTTGTAAGGTCTTTTAGTTACTAGTGGATAAATATATAATTGCTCAGTAGGTCGGTAAGTAAACACGCATAAAATCAGCGTTAAAAAGTGTCATACAATCTCCCATTATTCCCCTAATTGAATGACGGCTAAGCACAACGTGATGTCATACTTTTTTAAGAGCATTCCACAACTGCTCATCTGTGTAAGAGGAAAAAGGATCCAGGTTTTTCCTCATTGTTCCACCAAACAAAACAGGATCCTAATAAAAAGAAACTGTATTATTTAGACTGAGACTAGTACGGCTAATTTTTGATTCAGCAACAATTTCAAAAAGTATGTGACCGCATTAAAAGGTTTCAACCTACTCCAAATCTACTATTCTTTTTTTACCAGAGAATAGTACATTTTTAATGCCTGAAATTATTCCATCAAAACGTCTTGCACTGAACCACCCTATAACAACCAATGTTCAATAATTATCTTATTTAAAAGCTGTTAAATCCTCTAGCAAGATCAATGCATCTACCTGAGGTATGATTGTAATCGCTTTCCTCCATTCATGCAGCCGAACTTCAGCAGCATTAATTCCATCAATCATCACCAAACCGCTCACATGATCGGACATACGAAACAACGCGGCGACAAGCGAGCTTTTCCCTGCTCCAGTTCGCCCAACCACGCCCAACTAAAAACACATTTCGCTTTATTTGAAAACCGACCCCACCCAGCTTTAAGTGCAATTCGACAGACACGCCAAAACTAATTAGCTTTGCCACTTCAAAATGGGCTCACTGAAACACTCTTTCGGCGATATTAATGACGATTAATTGATCCTCATCCACTTCCTCGGAATGAAGGCACGACATGAAACAGCCATCAGTTCGATACCGCTAACTCCACGGAAAAGCAACAGTTCGTTTCAAACCAGCCATAAATGTAAACTGAAGATTGGCAGTAGCCCTACCACAAAGGTAGACTGCCATTGATTGTACCCAAAAGTCGCCTCTTACCACATGCTAGATGAAGTCGCCTATTCAACCAGGTAAAGCGCGGCACAGACTCGACTTCGCAATTAATATTTAATCAACACATTTCAACTGGCCTTTTCCTTCGATTTTATTTCCAAGTTTATATTTCTCAATACGAGAGGTCCACTTTCGTAATACGCGTATGAAAAGTCAGCAAATGTGATCGATCCATTTTCAGGCCAGTTTGGAAGCGAGACTGAGGGCTTTTCACCAAGGACCTCTTCTTCGGGCAAATGATGATAATCATGAATTCGTTCCACTGACGTCATCTGCAATTTGCCATACATTTCAGCAAGGAAAAACTTTTCTTTTTTAAATATAACTTGCAGTGGCGACCAACTTTTTTTAATACCTTTGACCAGTGGTTCCCAACCGGGGAGGATTTCCTCCCCAGGAAAAAATTTCCACATTTTACACCTTAAAAGATTTTAATTTTGTTGCTCTTAGGTCAATATTCATGTTTCAGAATTATTTCATGAAGTCAGTTCAGTGGTTCCCAACCGGGGAGGAATTCCTTTCCGGAAGGATTTCTACCCATTTAAGGAAAAAATTTTCACATTTTAAAGTTTATACGATTTCAATTTTGTTGCATTTAGTAGACCATTTGCATTTCAGGATTATTCCATAAATTTTCTTAGCCTAGTTGTTATGCAATGCGATGCCATAAATATATTCTCACATACAGGAGTGATGGAAAATCCCGACAAGCTTTGCTGAAAGAAACATTTTTTATTTTTTCACTGGCATTTTCACTTAACATCGAAACAATTTTTAGAAACTACAGTATATAAGAGGCTGCATTACAAGTATACCTCAAAAAAATAGATTGCCATCCCAAATGAAGGGGAAAACTATCCTTCGATGTAAGGTAACCTCCAGAAAGTCTTCATCCTAATATGTACAAAACCGACACCAAAAAAATTTATTTCAATGGTATTCAAAATTTTCTATAATTCACAAAATTAAAAAAAAATCACCTTAAAAGCCCATCCTTTTTACAAAAGTACTTCTGCCCCTTCCTTTTGCAATCATCGCACACACATCATCATCACTCAAAAATCAAACATTTTATAAAACATGTTTTGAGGTAATTTATTTTGCTTAGCTGCTTATCAAGATGCATAAATTTTATCGTTTCTCCATTGAGACGTCACATGATGTTTGCCCACTGTTTTATGCAATCTAAGAATCTTGCTCAGGTGTCTCTCTCCAAAGCATGTCGTTCTTCGGAGGTAAATATGCAAGACGATGGTGTGATTGAGAAAACTCTTCCTCGATTTCAATCGTTTTCTAGCTGCAAGTCGTCAATACAATTTGTATCGCTAGTTTGCCTCCGACATTCTACTGAGCTGACAACTTTTTTTGATCTTGGTAAAGGTAATGCTGGATAATACTTAATTTTTGGTATTGGTTGAATTGAGGTTATTATTTATGAGACGCAAGTGTTGCTGAGGGCTGATTCGAGTTCTTCGGCGGGGCAAGATGTTTACCATACTGGTCAGATATATTCCGTTGCTGAGCACCACAAGGTGGAGGCATAGGCGTTGCTAGCGAATGGCTACAGAAGCCATGGATCCCTCAAAGTTTCTGACTTTGATCATGAAATGTAGGCGCTGTTGACCAAAATAGGAAAATAAATTGGTTCAAAAAGTTGATTGCCAAAACAATGGGATTTCATCTTCGTAATGGCCAAAGATAGGAAAATAACCGCTTTCAAAAAGTTGGTCTCCAACAAAAAATCACCTAACAAACTTCCATTTCTAGTCTACCCAAAATAGGCTTTGCCATTGGATGAGAGCTGTCGATTTGAATAGATATGGCTAGACATCCAACTTCATCGAGGTAAGTTTTCTCAACAGGTGATTCCTTGCACAAATTTTTGCCTTGGCGTTGACAACTGTCGTTTCAAATAAAAGGCTGCAATCTGGTATTACAATAAGGTATGTTTCATTGGAAAAGTATAAAAAGGTATAGCATGAAGGCAACTAGCCCCGTGTCTTTTTTTATTTTATTTTGAAAAGGGAGGAATTAAAGGTTTTAAAAACGTGAAAGAATGCATCAAAAAAGATTGGATACCACTGGTCTTGACACAAGCATTACTTCATCGCGTTTTACTCTAACTCTTGACACTATAAGGAGTAATAAGCTACTGTATTTATGATACAAGACTTTACGCTAGGAATCTAAAAATTAATGAAGAGAAACGATAAGCAATTCTTGTAGCCTGAAAACATCGCCACACCGACTTTTGAGCTATGAGTTTGCACAAGCACCATCGAACTTTCGATTTCCAAAGGTGCGCTGGAAGAAAAATTTATTTGAAATACTGTACGATCGCCTGTAAAAGCAACCTCGACTGGCAGCGTGGTGCAATAAACTCAGTGAGGCGTTTTGTCGAAAGACGGTTGGTTGAGCGCTCACAGTGTTATGTTGCATGCGACATGATAGAGCCGAACCGACGTTTGCGTTCAAGCTCACTTTTCAGTTTAAACTACGGCTTTGCAGATGACAACCACATCTATTGCGCAGAAGGCAGCGGACTCAAGACTGTGAGTAATGACTAACGATCATACAACTACAGCAACAATTAATTTTATAATTATTACTGTAAGGTGTCTTTGCAATTTTCTAAGCTCTCCCTTCATCTTTTGTTCGTTAAGTTGAACAAATTCTCGTTATCATCATCACGACCTACATGTCAAAACAACGAGAAATGTCCTCATGCAAAGTATGAAAACGGAAAACAAGCGTTGAACTTACGAGATTTTCTGCTTCTGCGCTCTGTCTTATACCCCACTGAAACCAAATTAAAAGAGAAGTGGAATAAGTGAGAGTCAAACCCAGACTTCCTGGATCAATAAACCAATCATCAGCCTTCAGTGAGGTGATCAGAACACTGAAAAACGCTGTGGTTCCAATAAAAATTGCAGTCGCTACATCGAGTCGATAGGCAAACCATCTCGATCCGAAAAAACACGCAGTCCATGCAGCTGCAGTAAAAAAGCAGAATTAATGCCGAGTGACAAGGCTTTTCTTGGACATCCAATTAAAAACGATCAACTGAGCAAAACCAACAATTGAAAAAATTTTAGTTTGGTAGCTCGAAAGATTTTCACACCTATTCAACTGCTCCAGTTGATCGTTAGTCAAAGTTTGTCGATGAGCTAGCCAAGTAGTAGATGCAGCTGGCGATCTGCACAGAGAACATATTACAAACTGCTAACCACCGGCTCTACAAGAAAAGAACAAGGGCGAAAAATTAGTTGCAGCCCTTTAGGCAGATGCGCTTGGTAAGCTAGTCCAGTCAGACGGAGTCACGGCGACGAGTAGTTACACCCTAACAACGCTGCCCACATAAAGATGATAGTTTCGACAATCGCCTTTTCCAGTCAAACAACCATTGGAAATGCAGGCCTTTTCCACTACCCTTTGTGTTCTGTGCGTAAAGCAGAAAAACTGAGGCAACACTTATAAGAATACATTTCTTTGGAATGACTCAGTCGAAGTATGAATCAGCGACCTACTGCGTTCCACCTAAATACGTAAACCAATCTGAATAACACGAGTTTTTTGATGCCACATCCAACTACCATTTTAAATGATGCATTTAGGCAGTTGTTGTGGTCACCAGAGCCCATCCGAGGAATGAGGGCATGGCCAGTCTATACAGTCCCAGGAACCTAACAGCTCTTCAAGGCCTGTGGAGCGGGAATGGTACAGAAAAAAGGTGCTGCCAAAAAGTAAGCGGCACAAAGAGTCCGTAGCAGGACAGTGCACCATGAGATCAAGCATTATGAGTCGGATGACCACAGGCGCTGCACCAAGGACTCTCAATGCTGTCAATTTTAGAGAAATGGACGCTGTGTCCGTTGCAGCAAAGACGATAAAGGACACTTAAGAGTGACGAGGAAACACAGGATTCTCATTGGATTCCGCTGGAACCTGTGTGTCGAAGAATTTTGATGAGACAGTACGTCTCCAGTCCGAGAAATGAGAAGAGTGGATACAAGAGAAGAAATAGAACTGTAGATGGCTGCAAGAGCGCAACCGGCCAGGCCAACTCATCGATCGTGCCACTCCACAGAAGAAATGAGATATGCCAAAGTGTACGAAACGGAAGCAAGGACTGAGGAAAGGAAAGCGTAGAGAGGAAGGAGTAGGAGTGTGAAAGGAGGAAAAGGCAAGAAAAGTGGCAGTCCTGATGGTGCTGCCGTGACCAGCGAAAAGAAGAAGCTTGCAGAATGGTGCAGACTTCAATAGAAGAAAATCTTCAACACACTGGGTCTGCCAAATAGAAAAGGGTAGCCACAGCGCCACAACGTGAGCAGTTGGCGAGCCGGAGCGAAGCCTCCTCTACCAAAAGAAAAAAGAGAACCGCACCGTGGCGAGAAAGAAAATGTCAGAGCTAGACCATGGGGTGGAGAGAGGGAGCTCCACGCTGAAAGAAGACGAGTGTCAGCAAAGAAGAGGGCAAGCAGAGAGGGCCTCACCGGGGAAAGTGGGAGAAAGCATGGGCGGGTGAGTGAACGCGCTATGCAAGCAGGTGAATCAAGAGATTTCCCATCTTGTGAATGGAAAAAAATAGATGAAGACTGCTAGACGGAATAAAAAAATGCAAAGGCGAGGAGAGATTAAAGATTTGAAGGAGAGGATCCGTGCTAGAGCAAGGGAGGTCCTTCAGCATGGGGTATGCCACTCTGTCAGGACCGATAGCAAGGGAAGATGGTAGGTAGACAACAGCCGCAAAGTCAGTGAAGGTTAGCGAAGAGCAGAAAGAGGAAAGACACTCTTCGGAACGCGAGGCCCGACGGAGCTCAGACAAGTAGCTTCTGCTGAGAGACAAAAAAAGTGAGGTCTTTGGTAGTTGGCAAAAACTGATGCCGTCTGACTGCGAAAGGAACAGTCGGGAAAGTTAGAAGAAGAGCCATCACCAAGGAGCGAAGTATAGAATAGACTGATTAAGGAGAGAGAGAGAGAGAGATGGGCATGTCTCGTACGATGCCTTAGCCTTGGCTTTGGTGATGACGGAAGAGGCATGCCGACAAGCTTAGATATAAGCCTGGCGCTCTTCATCACCTCTGAAAGCAAAAGTTTATCATCTTGCCCTTAACACTTCTACGCCTTTAGAAGTTTACCAGGCTTGAGGTTGGCGTTTGTCCAGCCGAAAGAAATGAAAAATTTAGCTGCAGTCAGCGCCAAAGAGGTAAAAACCACAGCAGCAGAGGAAAAAAAGGAAAATTCATCAGCGGGCGAACAGTGCTAATCGAGGTAAAGAGCAAAGTTATCACAACGACTTTGTTGAAAATTGAAGGAAGAAGGACGCTCAGTGATGCGGAAAAGCGGAGGAAAAGATACGGTAAGGAGAATGGGAAAGGATGAGAATCAAAGTTCTCAACGTTTTCCCAGGAGGAAAGAGCAAGTAGAGGGAGCAAAAAATGTCAGGAGAGAATCAACTGCCGGGGAACGATGATGAAGAGTAGAGGTGTCAGAGTCACTGAGGGGAAGGAAGTCGAAGATTACCAAATCGAATACTTCTTTCCCTCAAGGGTCTGAAGGACCTATTGAGTCGCAGAGAGGGTGATGGCTGTTGAAGTTCCCCAGCAAGAAAAAAATTCTGGAGGGAGTACAAAAGGTGAAAAAAAGTCGGATATACTATCTGCTAAAGAGCGAATAGGAGTTTTTGAACAAAATTTTGACCTCCATATAGTCATAGGCCCTCTCTGACAAAAAATAATTTCACTGCCGCTAGCGTGCGGGTCATCAGGTTAGACAGCCAGACTGGATCCGAAAGCAGAGCAGAGTACCCAGAAATCTGGAAAAATAAAGAAGAGTTGGAGTTTAATTCCTGGATGCAAATAAGATCGACAAAAGAGAGGGAAAGAGTTAGACTTTTTTGATACAAAGACCTACTGCGTTCTATAGGAGAACATTGAGCGAGTCAGAAAAGGGGCAGGAAAGAAAAGAAGAAAGTGGAGGACAGTTAAAAAAAACCGGAGGATTAATGACAGCACAGAAGCATGGCAAAAAATTTGTAAGCAGTATTGGCAGATATGTTGAAGGGGAGGTTGTTGTGCACATTGGAGGTACACAAGCCGGGGTGCCTCAGATGACAGGGTTGGTGGACTGTAGACCCCCAGGAGAATCAAAGATGCAGCAAGGACAGCTAAAAAGGGACTTAAACTCCGAGGAAGAGGGAAAGGTGTATCTTATACGTGCCTATTTGGAGCAGATTCAGCATTGCACTAACCTGCCCTACAGGTTACACTGCCGGCGCACAAAGAACAGGGGAAGATAGAAACAGGATTTGCATAAACGCTTGCTGCTAATCAAAAGAAGAATGAGAAGGCGAAAAAAGAGACAGGAAAGGAAAAAAACCGACGGACAATATTAGAGAGTGCGTGATGCCCTTCTACGGTGCTAAGCAGCACTGCAAAAAAGTTTGATTTGGGAAGAGCCCAGGGTAACTTGGGCCCTTGGAGAGGTCAACAGCCATTTTGACCAAACCCCACGGGGTAGCGAACCGCACCACCACGTTGAGGCGCTGTTGATTGGTGCAGAAGTGATTAGTTTGGATACTGATCAGCCACTAAGTATAACTGATAAACCCTTTTGCTCTACCCTTTGAATTACGGTGTAGTGCAATTTACGAACCAGGGACCTATTTCATCGTCATGACCAGAGACCTCCACCAAAAGAATTTTCGGTTATTCCGGTCATCATTGGGAGTAACTTGGGTTCAACAAATTTGATTGCCAAAAGACAGTTAATACTTTTCGTGGCAACTTGACCATACCTCCGTGCGCATCTTGCAGGCGGTGATACATAGCAATGAACGATTGCTGCACTTGAAACGTTCTGATTGTCACCAATCCTTGCAAAGAAGCAGATAGAAGGCTAAACAGGGGACTCCGCTCTACGTTAAATAGAAATGTAAATAAAAGACAGGATTAAAAAAAAAATACACATGCTTAATAATATAACGTATTCATCTGTTAAATTTAACGATTTTCCGGCATGTCCATTGTTCATTTACCTTTGTTAGATAGAGAATGATCTGCGACTAACAGAAACTATCTAGACCAGGGATGTCAAACTCGTGGGCTTCTGGGGACCACATTGCATGTTGGCAATCGTGCCGAGGGCCGCATGACGCTTTTCGATTTGGAGATCACATTTCTCCGGGCAACGACCTCTGTAATGTAGCGAGGTCGATCTTCAAAAAAAAAGGTCATTACTTTTCCATCATCTCCACACCATCGCCCTTCTTCAGGCATCGTTAAATCGAGTTCTGTGGCACGAAGTGAAAATTATTAACAATTTTAGAATCGTTCCGCGGGACGCATTTAAAGGCTACGAGGATCGCGAGTTTGACACCCCTGATCTAGACTACTAAAAGTACCTACAACTCAAGATTACAAAAATTTTTACATCAAGTTATCAAAAAAGCCGTCTATGTTTACATATAATTATTTCCACGTTTCTGATTCTTCTTCTTCATGTGAGCAAGATCTTTTAAGCTTCTAGTCATGCGTATGAGCTTTTCATTAGCCTTTTATGTTAGTCTTTAGTTAGACTCGGCAATCACGACGGGTAGACTGCTTGGCCCCACCACCTGTATGCCACACATAGATGGAGGCATCAAGGTCTTGCCAAAGGACCCAACAAGCGAACTTGGCGGCTTGTTCTCCACACGATCCCTTTTGAGCTGGGCGTCAAGCAGGGAAGCTGCGAATACTATGGTTTAAAGTCTATTGGTATGACTTAACAACGGATATGAGCCCCAGGTCTAACAACTGCTAACCAGACGTTCTAACCACTACGCTATCGCATCGGTGACGTTTTTAAAGATTTTTTGGAAGTCAATACTCTTGTTTGCCTTTAGTATCGTATAAACGGAATCGTTGCCATTGATTTTTTTCTGCTCCATTATGTTTTGGTTTTATCAATTAGTCCACGAATCTAACTGTATTGATCAAAAACAGTAGTCCTACAGTAAAACGCAGGTTAATATTTGAAAACGTTTACAGTGGCAAGTTTACCGAATTTAAACGCAAACATGAGCAAGTGAGCGTGTACCTTCTCCTTCAATTCGCTTCAATTCACGAGATGTTGCAACGAAATATCTTCGTATCCAAACAAGATAGATAGACAGAGGAATGACAATGATAATAACGAAATAATTGATGCTGACGACAAACAAAACAATCGCCAAGGTAGTGCCGATGTTCTAAACCAGTTATATCTTTACATGTTCGGTAAAAAAAAAGAAACCAAACGTTTCGGAGGTGTAAGTACTACCAGAGCAGCACATCTTCGAACGTTGCAACAGACAGAAAAGCGCAGTAAAGTTCTCCCTCACACGAATAGCACGTAGGCTATGTGGATCTTAAGAACCAGCCAAGAACTGCCAACCAGCATTCAAACTGCGCCACATAGCAAATGAGGAGGAATTTCACTCATGGCCAGCTTTACCAAGGCATTCGGTTATCACCACAATTACAAAGTGCAAACGGCATACTACACCATTGTAACACAAAATTTTTACATATTCGACTCTGGACGACATTATCGAATGGTCACCGAACTACTCCTTCCATGACGATGAACAATAAAATCAAAATCACAGAAAGTAGACTAAACTAGGTGGAAAAATTAAGACTGACAAAGAACTTACAAAGAAAACATCCATGACAATGAGCGGGAGTCGTTCATCGACTTGGTTCATGTCTTTTGAAAATCGGTTTAAAACAGCACCTCATAAAAAGATCAATTATATTTTTCATGAATTTCAACAGATAACCAACTGTACCTACCCACAGGATTTGTGTCAAAAAATCGAATTTTTGCTCTGAATAATGAAGAAAGCATCTTCGCATGCAATTTAACGCTGGACCGAACACACAAGTAAAAATGCATGGCAGTACGAGAGAACATGAGTACAAAGAAAGAAACTGTTAGAACTGAAACATAAAAAGAAGCGTTACCACGATACAATGAAAACAAATTAATTCAACTGATGGAACACAAAATGCAAGATTGGCAGCAGACGATAGTATGCCGCATGCAATGCCACGTTCTGAGCGCTCAGCCAGAAAACATCTGACATTAAGTTTATCGTTTTATTTTGGTTCAGATTTGCAACCTTGTGCAGTGCGCAGTACGTCTATTTTTAAATACGCAAACTTGCCAAATGCTTGTTGTTTACAGACATACTGAATTGACACCTCTAGGTTTGTTAGGCATTTTTCTCCCCTAGGCAGCAATGGAGCAAACTCCGAGCAAACGGAATAAAACAAAATACAAGGTACAAGTTTTTTGATGGTTTAGCATCTGGATAAACGAACAGAATATAAGGTGATAACAACTCGTACTTGCGTATACGTAAAGATAATATTGTTGATCGAAAGTCTTCCGAACGGTGAGTGGAATAGAGGTAAAACTGGTTGCATTTGTAAACGTTGATAAAGTAAGATTGTTCAATTGTTCATTATACTTTCCAGAAGCTACAGACCTAAAAAGAACTTGTATTAATACAACATCAACATACACACATTGGTGCACACCATATCATAATTGGCCTCTGTGCGAGGTCTTTGAGGCATGCAACACTACTCAAAAATTTATACAACGTTCATAGACCAAAGTTTAGTTCAGCCAATTCCTTCGCTGCACAATGCCACTGAAGTAACAAACGTACAAACAATCAAACACATTGCATTAAAATGATCTGTTTCGTAGAACCTCACCACTTTGCCAGCCACCAATCTATGAGAATAAAGGTCACGTGACTTCCAATTACCACCACCACCAATAGAATGATAAAAAACAGCGAGTTCAGACCAGCAGCGAAGAATTCCCGGTAAACTTTCCACATTACTTTGCCACGATTTCCGTTGCTTTCCTTGCTCGGTTGAATGATAAGAGCGGATCCAATATCTTTCTCAATCTTTATAACAATTTTAAGTATTTCAACGGTCACATTTCATTTGCACCAAGCGCACTGCTAATTTTTAAACCTTGGGGTTCACTGCTGAGCATTTTATCACACTCAATCTCCAAACAGCTGCGTTTCTACCTTTGTGTGTGTAAATATACTTATACAGTAGACGCCGCTTATTAAGCCCGCGTTGGGATCGGACGATTTTGGGCTTGTTAACCGACGGACGACTTTTTCTAAATATTTTGAGCTAAAATATTTGTGGACAACTGAAATAAAAATAAAATGTTCAAAGCTAATTACATTGTACACAGAAATTTGTAAAGAAAATACATATTCGGATTATAGCAATTTTGAAATTTAAAATCAAAAAGAACGCGTATGTACTCTCGCACGAATTAATGCACTAAAACTACTGCACTACATCCGCTGTTACTAACGGTTCCTTTGAACTTGACGCACTTCAAAAGCAAAACTACAATAGCTAAGTTTTTATCTTTTTGGATAAAGAACAGCATTAATTTATTACAACGGTGTTCAATACAAAACAGTATTTGTTACCATCAAAAAAGATTTATTTTCGTAGCTTTTTAAACAAATTTAAAAGAATTGAGTAGAAAATTTGGGCTTATTAAACGGGTTTTCGGGCATATAAAGCGAGTTTTGTTAATACACAGTCAAATGAAAGAATTCCGGGCCGGAAGAATTTGACTTAAATAAGCGGGTGGGCTTAATAAGCGGCGTCTACTGTACATATATACTTATGGATAGATTGATAGATAGAAAGACATAGAGAGAAAGAGACTGGGAGAAACTGAGTGATCTCGATAGTAGTGGCCATAGAGCTCGATGATTTAAGCGTCAGAGCTATTTAACTAACTGTTGAAGATTACAGTTACATTAAATTGTGGCAGCTCTATGACGTCATGGTGATTGATTGTATTGTGTAGAGTTGCTGTGTTTTCAGTAGTCAGTAAAATACAGAACAGACGGTTCTGAGTTATAAAAAAAAGCCAAATTGGTGATGCCAACGTCCCTTATAGTGATTTGGAAAGTTTACTGCAGGCGGGCAAGAGACGCAGCAACACGCAGTCAGCTTAAAGTTGTCAGAGTTTTGGACTAGTCATTGCAGGTCTGGTTCCAGCAGGCAGAAGCTCAGTTTGCACTCAGGCAGGTCACTGTTGACAGCACGAAGTACTTCTACGTCGTAGAAGCTTTAGACCAAGATTCTGCGCAAAGAGTAATTGATTTACTCGAAGATCCCCACGAGATCATAAATATCTAGCGCTTTAAGAAACGCCTTTTGGGCACTTTTGACTCCTCCGACAATAAACGTGCCGCGCGATTGCTAAACCTACCGCAGCTAGGAGATAAAAAGCTATCAGTTTTAATGGATGAAATGTTGGCGCTTATAGCAGATCATCGCCCCTATTTTCTACTCAACTACTTGTTCCAGCAACTTTTGCCAGACCACATTCGCATGGTTTTGTCAGGTCAACAGTAGCATGATCCGCGCCAGCTAGCGGCAAGAATAGATATATTATGGCCAGCTCTACTGGTTTTATGCATCTCTAGACAACGCAAAGGGGCTAATTATGGCCAAGACCAGCAACATTGCAGCCGGAACCAGAGGAAACTATGTTTTTATTAAAAAGTTTGGCGATGAAGCCAATAAATGTTTTCTCCCATGCAGCTACCAGGGAAACGAGACAGCCGGTCGTCGTTTCCGGCAGCAACGACTGGCACAAACTTTTTTACGTGTGGGATCGTCAGAGCAAATGTAATTTTTTAAGTGACACTGACGCCGAGGTAAGCGTATTGCCAGCAACAAGATTCGACCGACATACAGGACGGTCTGCAGCAACGCTTCGGCGGCTAACGGCAGCACCTTCGGCTCGTGGGCAGTGACGATCGTCTTATCCCAAGGTAAATTCAAATGGACCTTTGTTATAGTTGATGTCGCTCAACCCCTTCTGGGGGCTGACTTCTTAAGGGCGCATTCCCTTTTAGTGGATATGAAGCACCAGCGACTTATAAATGCACAGCTTTTTACTAGCATTTCTATGGAGAAGGAACCAGATTCACCATCGCAACTAAATGTTTTGGGCGTCGAACAAAATGTTTTCGCACAGCCGCTAGCTCAGTTTCCGCAAATCACCACCCCGCACATTTGTGAGAAAGTTGCCGAACACGAAACCGTGCATCATATCGTCACCAAGAGACCGCCCATTCATACTCGCCCTAGAAGACTTTCTTTAAGCAAACTAACAATTGCCCGCTATGAATTCAACAAGATGCTGACCATGGGAATCATTCGACGACCTGCCACTCCTTGGGCGTCACCGTTTCACATGATGCAGAAACCTGCGGGTGGATGGAGACCGTACGGCCGACTACGATCACCGAAGCTGATCGTTATGCTCTTCGAAATATACAGAATTTTTCAGCTTGCCTTTCCGGAGCTAGCGTGTTTCTTAAGTGGATTTGGTGCGGGGATACTATCAGGTGCCCGTGGCAGAGGAAGATGTCCCTAAAACCGCTGTGACCACCCTTTTTGGCCTGTTTGAATTTTTACGCATGCCATTTGGCCTGAAAAATGCCGCTCAGACTTTTCAACGACTAATGGATAGCATTTGCCAGCCGTTTGATTTCGTTTTCGTGTATTTAGACGACATCCTGGTTGCCAGTTCCACTCAGGCGGAACACAAAAACCACCTGCAGTTGCTTTTCCAACGTCCTGATCGATCAATACGGAGCAAGAGCACTTCCAAGCAAAATCGAAGCAGTACACGCTTTTCCTTTATCAAACGACACTTCAGGACCTTTAAGGATTTACACGTATGATCAATTTTTATCATCGCTTTACACCACTAGCTGCAACAATTATGCCCCAATTTATCAAATCATCCCAAATAAGCCTAAGCTATTAGTTTGGAATGAAACCTTGCAAACTTTTTAGAATGCGAAGCGTGCACTGGATAGCGCTGCCATGCTACATCATCCTAAACACGACGCACCTTTAACACTCAGTGTTGATGCTTCCGACATAGCTGTGGGTGACGTTTTGGAACAACTAGGTCAGTCACAGCCTCTTGCATTTTTTAGCTGAAAATTACCTAACACGGAAACCAAATACAGTGCTTTTGATCGCGAATTGCTGGCAATGCATTTGGCCGTCCTTCATTTTGCTACTTCTTTGAAGGGGGTCATGTTGTGATTTTTACAGATTATAAGCCACTCACGTTTGCTTTTTCAAAAGTCTCCTATGCGTGGTGTGCTCGACAGCAACGCCAACTCTCGGCCACTTCTGAATTTACTACAAATGTTCGACACATTGCCAGAAAAGCAAACTTAGTTGCAGATACTTTATCCCGCGCATCTTTATTCGCTGTTGCGTCATCACCACCGGATTTAGATTTAGTGGCTATGGCTCAAGCCCAACAGTTCCCTGAAATTTAGCCATACCGTCCAGCAATAACAGGCTTACAGCTTGAAAATGTGCCTGTGGAACAAGGCAAAGTTTGTTGACTCTGTGATGTGTTGTCGGGAGTTCCGCGCCCGGTCGTTCCTGCAATCTGGCGTCGGAGAGTTTTTGACATTTTTCAAGGACTTTCACATCCTTCCGTCCGGGCAACCAGACAGCTAATACGTCAGAAGTATGTTTGGCACAGGTTACACAAGGATGTTGGCATATGGTCAAAACAACACGTTAATTGCCAAAATGCCAAAGTACAAACCCACACTAAAGCACCTCTAGCGACATACTCACTCGCTCACCAACGTTTCGCCCATGTCAACATTGATATTGTTGGCCCCCTTCCCCAATCGCAAGGTCATCCCTATCTCTTGACCATGGTTGACAGGTTTACTCGCTGGCCAGAAGCAATACCCATGCCGGATGCCCCTGTCAAAACATGAGCAAGAGCTTTCCTGTTCAACTGTGTTGGTAGATTCGGTGTTCCCGCGGACATCTCAACAGACCGTGGTACCCAGTTAGGGCACACTTGTGGGACACTCTGGCTCAGCTTCTCGGCATTTGCCTTCACCGCACCTGCACCTATCACCCAGAAGTAAACGGTTTAGTTGAACGTTTCCACAGACATTTGAAGAGCGCGTTGATGGCGCGACTGAAGGATTCCAATTGGGTTGATGCACCGCCATGGGTGCTCTTAGAATACGCTCAACATCTACAGAAGATTTAAAGTGTTCCTCAGCCGAACTACTTTATGCAACACCTTTGAAAGTGCCAGGGGATGTATCCTTTCCGTCTACATTTACTCCATCTTCCGATAACTTGTTTCTACCGTGGCTCAAAGAAAAGATAGCAGTTTATCAGCCCCAACAAATGTCTGGCCATTCCAAGAACACTGCTTCAGTTCTAAAATCTCGATCGACGTGTAACTTGGTCTTCGTTCGTCGCGATGCATATAGACCGCCCTTAGCCCCACCGTACGATTTCGTGTAGTGGAACGCAGAGAAAAATTCTTCACACTAGACATTAGCGAAAGGAGGGACTCAGTCTCAGTGAATCAATTGAAATCACTCTACATTGACTCAAACGAACAACTGCCTGCTGCACCAACCAACAGCCGCCTCAACGTGGCGGTGCGGTCCCCGGCCCCGTTTGGCTTGAGTCGAAATGGCTGTTGGCCTTCCCCGAGGGTCCCGAGCTCTTGGCAGCTCTCACTCTTGGAGCTGTCCCCCCTGCCATACCACTGGGAGCTGTCCCCCCTGCCATACCACTATGACTCCCTCCTCGAACTCCTCCGACATGTATACCTCCACTGTGCAATCAAGCCCCACCTCTGCTAACGCTGCTCTCTCCCCCCACCCTCGTCTCCAAACCTCCTATCCCCCATCTGCCTATTCTACATCTTCTCTCTCTGCCCCCCCCCCCCCACCACCGTCCCTTGCTCCTGGCTTTGCTTCTGCGCCTCCTGCCTCCACTCCCCCCCTGACTCTCTCAGGGTTCTCCAATGGAATGCTGGAGGTCTTCGAGCCAGGAGCACTGAACTACTCCACTTTCTTTCGTCCCATCTTGTCGACCTTATCTGCATTCAGGAATCCAATCTTAACTCCTCTTCCTTTTTCCGGATTCCTGGATTGTCTGCTCTGCGTTCTGATCATACCCACTCCCGGTCTGGCATTCTTTCTTCTGATACCACGCACGCCAGCGGCGGCGTTGTCATTTTCGTCAGGCAGGGCCTATCTTTTTCTGAACTTTCTACCTCCTCTCTTTCTTCGCTCGATCCCTACTCTGATTATGTAGGGGTCAACATCTCTCTTAACAACTCCTCCTCGCTCTCTTTTCTTAATGTGTACGCCCCCCTAATCAATCCTCCCCAACGGATGGCAGAACCAATTTCTTTTCTCCCTCAATTCTTCCCTCCTCCAGAAATATCTTCATTCTGGGGGACTTCAATCGCCATCACCCCCTCTGGGACTCAAGAGTTACTTCCGACCCCCGTGGGGAGGAATTATTCGACTGGGTGATATCCTCTGACCTCCTCCTCCTCAATGACCCTGAAACACCCACCCTTCTCCATCGCTCCTCTCCTGACATCTCCTTTGCTCCTTCTACTCTTGCACTTTCTTGCTCCTGGGAGATGCTTCAGGACCTGGGTTCTGACCACCTACCAATTCTTCTATCCGTCCCTCTCTCTCCGGTCTTTCGTCCCAACGAGCGTCCCCCTTCCTTCAATTTTCAGAAAGCTCGCTGGGATCGCTTTGCCTCTTACTTTGACTCTCACCGTCCTTCTGCAGAAAAATACTCGTCTCTTCCTCTTTCCTCTGCTGCTGCTACTCTTTACCTCTCTGGTACTGAACGCGGCCAAATCTTCCATTCCTTTCGGCCGTATCAAACGCCCTCCTAAAGCCTGGTGGTCTGCTGAGGTGGAAGAAGCGGTTAGTGAAAGACGCAAGGCTTTCGATGCCGCTCACAGAAGTAATGAAGACAGACAGGCTTACATCTCCGCTTTTCGACGCGCCTCGTCAGTCATCGCCAAGGCTGAGGCATGGCAGACGACTTACTCTTCTCTCTCGCCTAGGTCTAACCCTAAATCTGCACACACGCTTCTTCGCTCTATCGCTGGCTCATCTTCCTCCTCTCCTAACTTCCCCAACTGTTCTTCTCCCAGGGAATCGGCTTCGGTCTATGCCGCTTACCTGAGATCCCACTTTTCCGTTTCTCAGCCAAAGACCCAGCGTAGCAGAGCCAGAGGCTACCTCTCTGAGCTCCACCGAGCCACGTGCCCTATGGAGTCTCACTCGTCTTTTTGCTCTTCTTTCACTCACCCTGAATTTCTTGCGGCTGCCTCCAACCTCTTCTCGTTCACCGCCACTGGCCCAGACAAAGTTGCCTATCCCATGCTAAAGCACCTTCCTCGCTCTGGCAGGGATTTTCTTCTTCACATCTTCAATCTTTCCTGGTCTTCGCATTCCTTTCCTTCCATCTCGAAGACATCTTCTATTATTCCCATACACAAGATGGGAAAGCCTCTCGACTCTCCTGCTTCCTTCCGGCCTATCTCTCTCACCTCCTGCGTATCAAAGCTTTTTGAACGCATCATTCTATCCCGTGTACACTTCTTTCTGGAATCTAATTCCATTCTCCCGCCCTGGACGGTCTACACTTGATCAAATTCTGTACCTTTCTCAGTCCATTTCGGATGAGTTTAACAAACCCAGGCCGGGCTCTCGGACGATCCTGTCTACTATTGATTTCTCTAAAGCTTTTGACTCTGTCTGGCATCCCGCCCTTTTCCTCAAACTCATTTCGGCTGGCCACCCTCCTTGCTTTGCTCGTTGGACTCGATCTTTCCTTTCTGATAGGCGCGCTTCTGTGGTCTATCAAAATCACAAAAGTCGCTCCTTTCGAGTCCGTCGAGGTGTTCCGCAAGGATCCGTTCTTGGCCTTGTACTTTTCTCTCTCTTCATTAATGATCTTCCTGCTTCTCTGCCTTCTTCCGTCAGCTGCTCTCTTTGCGCTGACGATCTGACCATTTGGTCCTCTTCCCCTCAGTTCCCACTGCGATGGAGGCCACACAAGGAGCTCTGTTTCAATTGGAGCGCTGGTCTGAGTACTGGTGTCTTCCTCTTAATCCGAGCAAATGTGAGGCCTCCTTCTTTTCAGTGGATCCCCACCAAGCTAACCTCCAGCCCATCCTGTTCTTACTCGGCTCCCGCCTCCGTTTCAATCCCACTTCAACTTTTCTTGGGGTCACCTTCGACCGCACTCTTTCCTTTTCTAAGCATGTATCTTTGCTGAAGGCCAAGTTTTTCCCACGTCTCAAGGTCTTACGCTGTATTACTGCTTCATCATGGAGCCCCTCTAAGGAGTCCCTCTCTGTTCTGTACAAATCTTTTCTTCGGCCCCTTCTCACTTACGCTTCACCCGGATGGTTTCCCTTTCCTAAGCGCCACCAATATCACCAAATTGGAACGCCTCCACCGAGCGGCCAGTCGCGCCATCACCCTCTGCCTCTCGTCCTCCCCTATCCCTCTGCTTCTTCTCACCGAGGCTTCTCTACCTCCGCTACAAGTCACCCTGACTCACTTCACTCTTATATCTTATGAGCGGGCTCTTCGTCTCCCAACCTCCTTTCCCATCTCAGGTTTGGCCAGACTAGGAGTGAAACCAAGACTCTACAGATCGTCCTGGAGAGCTTTTGCGTCCACTCACCCGCTCATGCTTCCTTCTACTTCTCCTAGGGAGGCTCTTCTTGCTGGCCCTCCCTTTCCTCTTTGGAATCTGCCCTCGTTCGCGGTAGAGTCCACCCTTTTTACTCCATGCTCTCGCTCTGATCTCCCTCACTCTCGCCAAGGTGCGGCTCTCACCCGTCTTGACTCTCTCCCTCTCACGATCTGGTGCTTTGGACAGACGGATCTGTTCCTTTTCCTTTTGGCAAGGGCGGCTCCGGCATTCTTGCCAACTGCTCTCTCTGTGGCGCTGAGGCCACTCTTTCCTTTTCGGCAGGCCCAGTACATTCAAGTTTTTCCGCTGAAGCCTGCGCCATTCTGCACGCTCTTGGTTGGTCTCGGCAGCACCACGTCTGCCATTTCTCTTCTCTTCTTCTCCTATCTGACTCTCGTTCTGTTCTCGCCACCCTGTCCTCTCCTCCATCTTTCCTTTCATCTCAAATTCTGTGGCAGATCTGGCAGGAACTGTCTTCTCTCTCCTCCTGTTCCATTAGACTACAATGGGTCCCCGGACACTCGTTTCTCCCGGGAAACGACGCGGCTGATGAGCTGGCCAGACGGGGTGCGCTACTTGCGCCCTCCACTATCCCTTGTAGTCTCTCTCCTCTTATCTCTCGTATCCACTCTTGTCTTATATCGAACTGGAGGCGTACTGTCTCATCGAAGTATTTTGACACACAGGTTCCCTCGATTTCCACCGAGGAACTTGTGCTCCCTCGTCATGCTCGCTGTGTCCTCTCTCGTCTTCGCTGCAACGGACACAGCCGGCTTTTAGGTTCTTATCTCTCTGCGATTGGCAGAATTGAGAATCCTTCATGGAGCGCCTGTGGACACTCGTCCCAGGACACCTCTGATCTCATTCTGCACTGTCCAGCTACGGACTCTTTGCGCCGCTCACTCTTTGGCGACTCTCTGTCTCTTTACGACCTCTGGTCCAGACCCTGGGGAGTTGCCCGGCTTCTGGGGATCCAAGTCTTCCGCCATGCCCCCATCCCTCGGAAAGGGTCGGGTAAACAACAACAACAACAACTGCCTGGGGCAATGCCTCGAAAACGGGGCAAAGCTAAGAAGGTCTAGACGAACCGCTTTGTTTATGCGTTTTTGGGGGGAGCTCTGTGGCAGATCTCTGTGATATCATAGTGATTGATTGTGTTATGTAGAGTTGCTGTAGGTTTTCGCGTTTTCATTAATAAGTAAAGAAATACAGAACAGACGGTTGTGAGTCACAGCTGTTGGGGAAATACATTTAATGTGACTGTAATCTTCAATAGTTAATCATTTCATATTGATGCCACTTAAATCGCTTTACCATCAACATAAATTAATAGCTTAAATCGCTTAACATCTCTTACGTAAACAAGGGCTTTTTCTCAACACTTTGCTGAAGTGATAATCGCCCTCTTTTTCTATGAGCTAGAAACACATGCTAATCGGAAGGAGAAAAGGCGGGATACCTCTTTTGAACCAGCTATAAATATTGGCTGGTGTTACCCCACCACCAACAAGACGTGCTGCGGTAAGTGGATGTTCAAAAATAGCCTCTTACCAAATTCTGAGAGCCTTTGCCATTCCAACGCAGTAAAGCCGAAGGCTCGTGGTATCGGCCAACCAGGTATGCAACCAGGCTATGGTGCGACATCATCGCTAAAAACCATTAATGAGCGAGAAAAAAAACTATTAACTGTTCTCGCCGCCCAAGCACAAATATTTTTGACATAACGTAGAAAACATGCTCACAGTGATTTAAGCAACGGGCAAACTACGATTAGCAAAGATCTTTGCAGGGTGTAAAAGAGATCTTTCTTATTTTCTATCTTTTGCCAAATCTCGGAAACACTACTCAACAATTTTTACATCATATTACTATATCACCTTTTCATCAGTTTCATCTAACAACTTCAAATCATCATTCTGATCCGGCCAATCTAAAAATTATACTGGTAATTACTGTAGTCAACCTACAACTTAAGCTGAGATTAAATTAACCAAGCAACAGCAAAATAGATTTAGGCAGTCAACAAGCAATGGTTGTTTCTGGCATGTACAGTGGTTTCCATAAAAAAATTTAAAAAAATTACATATCAATAGCAACCGTATACAATTAAATATCCAAATGCATCAAAGCGTTAAAACAGCAAAACATAGAACTTTACCTTCTTGACGTGAGCTTCTGTAAGACTGGCGAGCAAGCGGATAAGGTTGATCGGGGTCTTCCTCGTTTTCAACTTTCAGCAACGAAGCGAAATCCGTTCCTCGCTGCGAGAGATCTATGAAAGTTCCTCGGTCTACTACTCTGCCCTATGCAATTCATAGCTGGTTAATGTTTTAAAAATATGATCTCCAGACTATAGAAGTGAAGGTAAGCAAAAGAAACAGCCGTGACGGATTAAGAACACGTAGGATAAAAGTTCAATGAATTTCAATTCAAGAGCCTACTTTGTAAACGATGCAGATAAAATTCAACTTTAATTTATATTTTGTTGAAAGAAACATTTTTTTGTTTAGTAAGAAAGAATACGAGGTAGAAGTAAGAGAGCTCATTAACCGATAAAATAAACACACTCAAACCTTTTTCATAACTAATATCTCGTCCGCTTTGGCAAGAAATTGCAACTGATGTGTCACCAAGATACAAATCTGTTAAACAATTACTTCATTACCAACTCCTGCTTAGCTAAACAAAACAAGCAACGTCTGAGACTTGGGTACACAGAAACACAAGGTAAGTTAATAAGGGGAATCTAACAATCTTAAAACTAGAAGTCCGGTTAACTAGGGCAACCAATCTTGATAGATTTTTGCCTTTTCTGCTAATTGGCATTGAGTTTCTTCGCCTTTTATTTCGCTCCAATGGTGGGAGCGTATGTTCTATTACTGCGCGTAGTTTATCTGTCGTTGCGCAATACTCAAAATTGCTACAGTTAAGATATTTTTGAACGTGGCATAGTGCCAGTTTTAAAAACTTTTCTGTGTATTAAAAAACTCTTCTTTTCTTGTTTTCGTACTATCAGGCCAATATAAACTACGCAAGATAACTATTAACAATGGCAATGTAGGAAAACGAAAAGACGTAAAGGCGTGCAAAACCAATTCGGGCGCGGCCGCATCGTCTGGGATATTTTGTCTAAAAAAAACTGATAATGCAGCGTAAATAAAGTACTGTAATAAAAATTTCTACTGCTTTAGTATGAGGCAATTTGCTCAAAAAATATGAATAGACAAGGTAACAACCAGAATATCATTTGGAAAAACCAGAGCTCACCTTGTTTTCCAGTAACCCACAAATGCACTTTTCAAAAAGATGATTAGCAACAACTGTATCGACGGCGCTCAGAGGATCATCCATAACTGCAATGTCAAAGTTCAATCGATACGCAAGCCGAGCCAAGCTGACCCTTGCTTTTTGTCCTCCACTTAAAGTGATGCCTCGCTCTCCAACCAAAGTACGATCTCCAGAAGGGAAAATCGCGAAATCCTAAAAATATTAAATTTCCAACATCACAGTACACTTTGTTTAAATCATTATTTAAATACGTAATTGTAATAGCAAAAATTCTGAAAAACAAAACAAAATATTAATTTAATAAAGAAACTTTATTGAAACCTAATATACGATTTGAACGTACTGAATTCAAGACACTGATTAATGCTGACAGATTTTTTTAAACCAGTTTTTCCTGCGAGGGGATTGAATGATAATATGCCTTTCACGATAAACTCATTTATATCTAAAACAAAATGGTAGGGGCAAATAAGGACAAATTTCTGCTGTGCACGCACGTCTTTCATTATATATAGGCAATCCAAGATCACTAAAAAAAGAATTTTTAAAGATCATGGTTCATTTTTCTAAGATTCAATATGATGCCAAACAAGTAATCACCTCAATTAATTTCATCATGAACCAACAGACCAAACAAAACTGTCATTAACACGTGTTGATAGCAGTGATCACGACTAACAAGGTCTGATGAAATATAGCATTCAAGTAGGTAACTTTAACCATAAACAAGTTCTCTGTCAGAAATAAAACCACAAAGAAAATACTTTATCTAGTGTTTACTTGGATGACTAACATTTTATCCCATAACACATCGAAAGCAAAGGAAACCTGTTTTTGCAAAAAACATGTTAGACGCTCGACAACCTGCTGCATAAACAAATTTTGGCCGTAGCAAACTTAATTGGCTTCTTTAGACGCTTACATTGGTCTCATAACAGGAAGTGTTGCAATATGCCAATATCAAAGTTGGTAAATATTAGCCAAAGCGCAAATAACGCTTGAAATAGCCAACAGTATCATCGCAGTATAAATTACGTAACACGTAAGCGTTTTCTCTTTATCGCTGCTGTTTCTATTAACATTGCCTTTTATTGCGCAATGCTTAAGATACGGTGCAGTTCAAAAGCAGCATAAAAAATCTTGACATAAATTCAGGATTCCACGAAACTTTTGAAAATCACTCATAATATTCGGAAAGACATGTTTTCAGTGGTAAAAATTTAATCTCTAATTACTGCAGTAAGTTTTTTATTGAATCCTAACAACAAAAAACATCATATTTTCAAGAGGTTAAATTTTCTTGTCGAACCATAATTTTTTGAGCAATTTAACAGGCTTCTACAGATGTCATTTCTGGCTTGTCAATAGAAATAAATTTCATGGTGCTCAGTACGCTTGATGTTTACGTAAACACCGAACGCAAAATCATGTGAATGCTGGACCTTACATAAAAATGAAAAAGAACCATGATCACGGGAAAGCCATAATACAGGGTGGTCGCTAGAAAAGCGGGAAATTTGTCATCAACGATTTATTTTTAAAAAGAATAATTTTTTCAAAGTTTTTCAAAGACAAATGTTAAATTATACTCAAAGATATTCAAAATGTCGTCCGTGCACTTCATTGCAACGTCTTAATCTAGAAATCCAAGCTCGTGTGGCGTTTTGAAGGGTAACTTGTGAGATATCACTCCAAGCTCTTGCCAAGCACGTTTTCAGATCATCAATGGAGTCTATGTCACGTCACAGCTTCAAAGCAGCACCAGCTGCTTCAGGACCTTTTCGTTTCAAAGTTGCTACAACACTATCAAACTGATGCTTTGTAATCGTTGAAAAAAAATTTGGTAACACAGCTAGACATTTTGTCAGTCCCCAAGTCGGATTTTCAGTTTTGAAAAGAATTATCACCTGCCTTTGAAATTCTGAAATCTGTTTCCTGCTGCTCCCGTCCATGATGTGGGTATCAAAATAGAAATTGAAGAAATGGTTAAGCCAGAACTAATGAAATGAATAATACACACCCCTTCGATAACAAAAGAACCAATCAGAAAACGTCAATCACGCATTTTATTCATGATCTAATCTGATTTTCAAATTTCCCGCTTTTCTAGCGACCACCATGTATTATAATCTTATCGCTTATACTATCATGAACAGATGTTTAATGTGCAATGCTTTACAGACTCGAAATATGTTAAGCATTTGACAATTGTAAAAATATTAAATTAATTACTGGTAACTATAAAACACTAAAGGTCGCCCTACACAGTAGGCCTATACGTTTTTTGCCCGGTCTGGCACTTTTTTTGCTCTCAGGCATTTTTGTATAAAAATTTTCATCCGCTTGGGTACGTATGTTATGCTTTACAACAGTGCTTGCGAGGCTTTTTGCAGTGGTACACCCGATTTCACTTTACGAAAAATCTGTACACGCAATCATGTTTAAATTAAATCAACAAAGATAATGAAGTTTAACCCTCAGTCTACATTGGGGTCCAATGGACCCCAAATTCATTTTCATTTTCTTGCTGCTTTGTGGCTATAATCGATAAGAGGGTTACACTCCTTGACTTTTTTCGTATTTACATGGTTTTTATGGATAACAATTTTTTGCCCCATATGCAACTCTAACTGCCCCAGAAAAAATAACAGCATCTTAAACGGCTGGGGTCCATTGGTTGGACCCCAACAGATATTAAGTACATGTTTAATAAATACAGGCCATTATTTTTTGGCTATGAAAACAGAAAATAACTACCGTTCAAGTACACTCAGTCTGGGCTCATAAAAACAAATGAATACTGAATGCCAGTAGTTTAGAAAAATTAATAGTTAGTACCACAAATAGTGAGACTTTTATTTTTTATAAACAATTGAATTTGTGTTACTTGTCAAAGCAAATAAAGTTCAACCTTCGCAGGATCAAGACATCAACAAAGGAAATCACGTCGAAGAAGAACAATTGGTAGCAAGTAAAGTCGAAAAATTCTTGGATCAATGTCAAGATGTAAAGAAGGACATATTTATCTTCAGAGGAAATTTATCGTCTTTCACGAGAAGATGCGGAGGAATGGTGCGCCGATGACAGTGAATCACCCGATGACAGCGAAGAAGATCATGCAAGTAAAAATGCTCTCTTCAGATGAATCTGAAGAGGAAACGATCGACATTCCATCCGTTAGATTGCCAAATTCTTTCGTTCTGCAAACTGGAAGTGAAATTTGATCTTTTGATCCTTTAACATCTTCAACAGGCGAAGCTGCTGCTCACAATGTTTTTTAAGAATACGCAGGGCCATCGCGGTTTGCAAACAGGCAATGTGGTTCAGTTCTGGATTCCTTTTTGTTATATAGGCGCCCTTCATTTCTGGAAACAATTAGAAATTGAACAAATATTGAAGGTGAGCATGTGTATGGATCCAACTGGAAAGCGCTTGACCAAAAGGAGTTTATGAAGTTTCTTGACGTCATGTATAAGTGCAGAAGTGAAAATACATCCCAGCTCTGGAGCAAGGAGGATGGAAAGCCAATATTCAGTGAAATAATGAGTCGTGAAAGACACCAACGATCTCTTAGACTTTTGCGTTTCAACGATGCAAATGCGAGAAAAAACAAGTCAAACGACAAATTAGAACCAATTAGAAACCTTTTTGAAAAATGAAATTCGTTTTTGCGTGATTCATACGTTCCAGGCATTAGCATGACTGTTGAAACAGCTGTTATGCTTCAGAGAAAGATGCCCATTTCAGCAGTATATACCCTCAAAGCCCGGAAAATATGGCATCAAAATATGGACAACATGTGATTCAGAAATGTTTTACACATGGAAGATGCAAGTTTATTTAGGAAAAAATGGAAAAGCGACAAGAGAAATAAATAATGGTTGTAGGGTTGTCCAATACCTGGTAACACAAATTGAAAACTTCAGACGAAATATCGCGTGTGACAACTTTTTTACCAGTCTTTCTCTTGCTTGTAAGCTTCCAGAGAAGAAACTTACAATCGTTGGAACAATTAGAAAGAACAAACCTGAACTTCCAACAAAATTTACTGCTGCAAAGAATAGGACAGCCAAATCTACTTTGTTTGGGTTTCAAAAAGATGCAATAGTTGCATCATATTGCCCTAAACAGAATTGTACTGCTTTTGCCATATTTGTTTTGCCATATATGAACATGTTATCCACTATGCATTTCCAACCAGAAGTGGATGAAGATTCGGCAAACAAGAAAAACCGACGGTTTTTCTATTTTACGATTCCACTAGAAGCGGCGCCGACATACTGTAGTTGATACAATGGTGAGGACTTACTTTTGCAAGCGCGTGACAAGAAGATGGCCGGTAACTTTGCTCTACAGCATGATTGACATGAGCGCTATCAACGCATTTATTGTTTGGCTAGCTTTAAACGGTGAAAACAGCAGCGCCTACATAAGAAAACGCCGTGTATTTCTGATTTAACTGGGAAAAGAACTTGCAGGAAAAAGGTTCAGACTGAAAATTTCTGCACAAAAATGTTTGAGAGCAAAAAACGTACAAAACCAAACAAAAAACGTACACTACGTTCATCTACTTTACAGCATATTGGCATTAATCATTACGAATTGCATGAAAAACGCTCATTCGTGTCGCCAAGACTACTCAAACTTTTTCACAAGTTTTTTGTCGCCTGGTATCTTTATCCGATATTAATGTATATTCGACAATGCAGACTTTATGTACATGTACAAACTTGAGTTTTTTTTCATTTGAAAATACTAAAAACTTCTCACGTTCTTCAGAGCGCACGCAGTTACGACTCGTTTGTATCTATTTGCTTCAAATTCTTGACCAAACAATATATTGTTGCGCACAGTGTCAGAAAATAACCATGGAAGTTGACTGGCATAAGCAACTTTACCGCGGACTTGAATTGAACCAGATACGACAGGTAATTCTCCCAATATCGCACTCAGTAGTGAAGACTGAAAAACAAATTAAATACAAAACCAACAGAAAACCAATACATATTGTCGGAAAAGTTTCAATGAGACTCTGGGATTTAGTTTTGTAATTCAAAAACCATACGGAAGTGTAGTGGTTAAGGCATGGGCTCTTGAACTTCTTGAGACAAGCCCCCATTGATAACGCCAACAAATACCTGTGCCCACTCTTAATTTGTGACCTTTTTTTTCTTCGACGATCACGTTTTCTGAAGCGGTCATTTCCCATAATTGGTGCCCAAAACAACATAAAGACCTTTTTTCGAGAAATCAATTTTTCCACAGAGCTGATTTTTCACAATTTGCGAAATTTACTTAAGTAGGGATCATGACGCAATGACCCCGCACCCATCTTGTCAACCTACCGCGCCCACCAGTTAAAGCATCCACTGCGCGGTCGGTAGATCTGGGTTCATTGCCTTGTCAGGTCATACCGAAAACTATAAAAACATCATTTAGTGCTTTCTGCTTGACGCAAAGCACGAGAGATTGTGTGGAGAAAAAGTAGCAAATTTGCTTGTGTGTCCTTGGGTAAAGCACTTTACGAGATATCTTCATTTTTATGTGGTATGCCGGTTTCTGGCGCCAATCACTTTATCCGTCTCACTGACCTAGTGTAACTAAAGACTTGCCAACACAACACGAGATGAAATGAATGACTAACATTTGGCGACACATATTCCGTGTTGCCATTTCAAATTTGGTGGCATAGCCATGTGGTGAAAGTTGTGACGTCACACGCACGTTCTACTATAAAAACGCTACCTGACACCTGTGACATCGCAGTTTACGCGAAAGCTAATCCAATACTTGGCAATGAAAATGCAGCAAACGTCACCTCACAACGTATGCCTTTCATTAACCACCTTCGCTTTCATAAGCTGTAATCAGCAAGTGAAGTTTTAAACTCTGGTCCTTCCAGCAAATTCCGCAAAATTAGTTAGGTTCAAGAAGATCAGCAGTCTTGTTGCAAATCGAAAACACAGCACCACCAACTAACTTTTCAATTTATTCAAGTAGAACAAAATATTTTAGTAGCTTTTCTTACTTTTCCAGCTCCGACGGGTCCGATGACCATAATTAATTTTCTAGGCTGTACTTCTACCGACACTGACTGCAAAGTGAGGGGACCTGACTTTGTGAAAAGAAAACGTTATAAAAATCAGCACCACATGTCATTGTTATTATATACCTTCGTCCACGAACCACTGAAGTCTTCAAGAACTACACCGGCAGGCGCTATTGGCTCATTTTCTTCTCTGGGTGATATTTCAGGCAAAAGCAAAAATTTCTAAACATATAAAAGACAAAAATACCACCACTAAGACAATTCACGCACCAAATATTAAAGCAACAATCTTGTGTGAAAACCCACAAAACATTTTGGCGATTCCTAGCTGTTTCCAATCATTTCCATGTGATCTATAAGCCTATTGTTAAGACAGGCTAACCAAGTAACCGCTCAACCTCTAGCAAATTGTACTTCCAATAAAATTGAAAAAAGTGGTCGTTTGGAAAAAATCTGGCACTCAAAAATAAGAGCACGGAGACAATACCATATGGGGTTATGCAGAGGCAGGCCACAGGTTGTAACATAGAAAACAAATATGCAATACCTCTGTTCGTTTTAACGCAGCTAAAACTTCAAAAAACCTCTCCATACTATAAGGGAAAACAAGACCAGCGCCCAATAATACCACGGTGAAGAGACCCAAAGAAACGAGAACCTAGATAAAAATAACGCACTTTTATAGATAAGTTGTTTGCAGTACTGAACCTAGTTGGAAAATGAGGAAGCATTTGCTTAGAGGTCTACTGCAAACAAAAAAAAGCAAGCATGTTACCAGCTTTTTATTATTACCTCACAAGTAATAAACTTAAGTGCTGTAACGGCCAGACCAACCACTCCACGATTATGAAACGAAGTCTAGCGCCTCCAACTTAATCTCACAAAGCTTCTTTGTAGAACTCTTGAAATAGTTCAGCTCACGTCGCTGCCATTAAAAATAAAAAGCAATGGCACTTACTAGTTCAAGATCGAGATAACCATCCATTACAACGACAGAAAGAAAAGTAGCAAACGCTAAAATTTGACTGACTGAGTGGTTTAAAGTGTAGTTCACAGAGCGAAGCAGGGAAGCATAAAGCACGTTCTGCATTTCTTTTCTGAAAAAATATCGAGCATTTGTTCACCAGCCATTCCTCACTCATAGAATAACCAATCAAGGATATGATCCACTAGGCAATCGTTAAAAGTTCTCGATCGATTGCAGTTGAACACATCAAAACCCTTTGAAATGTATTTCTTTCTTTTGGCTTATCAAAAGAGCAACGTTATGAACACATCACTATCAAAAGATGGCTTGGGAACCTGTTATCCTATAAACTTGGGTCACTCAATAGCTAGTCTTGGCGACTAATACAAAAGTCTTCGGCACGGTAAGCTGTTGTAGGGAAAGTTGTGTAACAAGGTTACTAACCCGACAGAACAAAGCATTTGTCAAAAATCAAAGTTACAACCCTACTACGATTTGGTGCCAATGCAAAAACAACCTGCAAAACGTTTTATCTTTGCTTTTATTCCCCACAATGAAATGAATCTACCTTCTAAAACTGTTGATCACTTCCGCAAACCATTTCTCCCATGAATACAATTTAACAATCCTCATTCCGGCAATTGCTTCATTAGTGGTATGAACTCGGTCATCAGTGATGGAAGCAATTCGCAATCTAAGTGCAAGGAACAAACATTAGAACAATATCATTTAGTGAGCCTAACGGTAAAAAACTTGCTCACAACAATTCAGCAGCAAAACCTGTTTCTAAATTTAGAAGGATCAACAGAACTACATTACCCAAGATTTATTGAAATGTTCTTCCGAAGCTCTAATCATGGTTCTCACACAATTTTCGAAACTAAATTCCATGACTTTCCATGACTTTTTTACGACTTTTTCATGACCATTATTAAAGCATTTTTACGAATTTTTAAATACATTTATCAGTTCACTTCGAAATAACTCTTTCGGTGACGAGATTAAATTTTTGTTAATTCTTCCTTGTGCCAACATTTTCACTTGCCAAAACTATTTAACTTGCGTTGCTTATCATTCAATTTTAACATCTAGAAATATAATATCTGGTTAAACACACTTTACTACCACAATGGCACTGTCAGAAGACATTGAAAAAACATAACTTGATAAAAAAAACAAAAACACAACACTTGATAAGACATTCAGTTAAATTTCTCATTTCTGCACATTTAACTCAAACTATCTTAACTCATAGCTTGGATGCTTTTACTTAATAACTTTCGTTTACGAATTTCATCTTCTACAGCTTTCCTCTTTTTAGCTTTATCACTTTTAGCATGAACTTTCCTTTGCTCTTCTAAATACAACTGATATCGCATTCTTGCTGCCCGAACATTTCCTTTCTGTCTGGAGGTAAAAAAAAAGCTCACTGAAATGATCAGCATCACTCTTGACCCTACTGTACACAAAGCGACTCGCAACTAAGGTTATCTCTTGTAAGTTTTCAACCAAAAAGTTTGCTGTTGACTAAAAACTCTCTCTCGACTGCAGCTTGACCATGCAAAAGCGTGAAGACAATTCTAAAAACTTCCCACACCGTTGCGTGCTTTGCATCTTGCATGTAATTCCAATAGAATTCATCCAATCTGTCTGTATTTATGTTGAAACACAAAAACTCAGCAAGATGGTTTTGTTTAATTTCCAATGCAAAACCTTTGAACTGGGTATGAATTTTGTCGCAAGCTTCTGCTGAACACCACTTTCCGTTGAGCAAAATCTGCAAAAGCCACTCAAACTTAATCTGTACTTCTGCAGAATCGGTTATCAACTTCTGTGGTACGACAATCACCAAACTCTGAACCAAAAAATACTTTAAAGGACATCTTCCCAACAGTTTGATTACAATAGCAGACAAAAACGTAATACAATCATTTTTGAAAGATAAAATACATAGTTCACTTGCAGCTTTTTTTAAAAGTACCTTGAGCAGCAAAGTTAAATGTCAACATGCGTTGGATTTTTTTGATTCTTTTTGTCAGCAGGGCCAATAGTAGATAACTTCTTAAACGTATCAGTTTTTTCTTTTTTTTAAAAACGACCCATGATAGCCAACAACAAATCTTTCAAAGACAAAGCCAAGAAAGGAGTCATTGAAGCTTCAGTTTGAAACTTCAACAAAAATTCTTGCTGCAGTTTTGTCACAGCAACAAAAAATTCTAGCTTAGCTCTAATCAGAGTATTGTCGCATGCAGATGTGACAGAAACAAAAGCAGAAGCTGGAGCTTTTCTTTCACTCTTCACGATTTTGACATAGGCCTAATTGTTGAGACATAAAATTAAATTTTCAAAGCTTCTTCAGCAACCTTAATATCTTCTACCCATCTATACTGACAAAACCGAAAGTAAAACAAATCACTGTCTGTAATTTGAATAAAATCTTCCCTTCTGGCTGGAGTATCATAAAAAATTTGCCACAAAGAATGCAGAGTATTGCCAAGATTCCATCCAGATTCTTTTGCTCCCTTTTCAAATTTCCATGGACAACATGCAAATTACAATTTCAATATATATTGGAACAACTGCTAAATATATTTAGCAAGTCTGGGAGTTCTTCACCTTTGCGTTCTTGAAAAAAATTGTAATAGAACTTCCAGTTTACACTGGGACCATCCAAAGAAATTTGCACCAAACTGGTGGGGTTAAGTAAAGCCATTTCATGTTTAAAAAGAGTCAACATATCTGCTGCAGTAGCATGACCTATGAACTCTGAATTAAAAGCACCTTTCTGTTACTTTATTGCTTTTGCTGTCCCGAATCTAACTATCATATCCATTTGCTTTTTATGGTTGATTTGATTCAAGTTTTCATCAAACCGTTAAGTATAGTATTTGACTGCACGAATTTTCTCCATAAGCAGCTCATGAAAATAAGGATAAATGCCAAAACACAATACTTTGTAGCTCCACATGAAAATGACTGTACAATCTGACTATCTGGAACCATTATAGAAAATAAACAGCTAATATCTTTGCAAGAAATAAATGAGTAGTGACTGGATAAATGAGTCACTGTTTCTGATGAAATCATATATACCTTATGTAAGAAATCATATATACCAGGGGCAGCCACATCTGCCGTAATAAAAAGCCAAAAACAATAAACGCATTTATTGAAAGAGCTGCTACACAATTCTTAGTTTATTTAAATTGATGCATTTTCCATCCAGATAAGTGGTGATGACTTTTTTTTTCGGAGACCATCATTTTCAAAGAACAAAATTATGCATTTGCACCCTTCCACCAGCCCCAAAACTCAACATGTCGCCCAGCAGGTTACACATCTCTACTTTACATTATTGTACCCAAATACAACAGAAGTCAAAAGAGCTGCAGTTAAGGACCCTAACAAGGTGCAGTTTGGCCACCCCTGGTATATACCTAGGCCATTGTGCAGCCGTTGATTTCATTTGGTGAATGTGAGACAGATAAAACTATCCATGTTAACCAATGACAGCATAGTGTTCTTCCAATTGTACTGATTTTTATAGTTTTCCATGTTCTCCAGCATGCTAAACTAGAGTGGCATCTTTTCTGCCATCAAAATATATACTACAAGCCACTTTTAAAATTTTATTTTTCCTCTTTTTGTATTCTTTCCCTGTATTTGCCCCTCTTTCTTCTAAATTTACTTCTGTCGATCACATAAAATAAATCTATTGTATATCAGTTATCAAGCCATCATCTTTTCATGCACAATTTGCAACTGCCGCAACATCCCTGTCCAATATTTGATAGCGTTCACAAATTCCGGCAAGGTTTTCGCACCTTCTTTTTCATGTTGGTTAAAACTAGAGGCATCTTGGAAATAGGTTTCTAGTGATGCTAAGCTAGCTGTAGAAGTTGAATCATTATCTGATTAACGTTCAAATGAAGGTCAAAGAGATGTAATGCACTCATTTGTGCTTCTGACAAATAATGAAAAGTTGTTGCGACAGCATCTCTTCCTTTCAATCTTTGAACAAACAATTGGTCAGACTGATTTGGTGCCTCAATCACAAGTGAAAATTCGGCAATACGAGCACCTTTTTGATCCTCATAAAAACTACAATCACTTTTGGTTATTCTCAATAGATAATCCTCCTCCAGTTTTCTTTGCTGCTTTGGATCAATGCAAAAAATGTCAGATTTTGCAAAATCCACAGTAGAATTAGATTTTCTTTTCAGGAACGTTTCCCCTCGTTTCTTCTACAGTGCTGAACTCTTAGTCACCTTAAAAGCTCTTTTAGACCCACTAAAATGACTTACGTGTTAACAATGCCCCAAACCCACAAATCAATTTATTCATTTGCCACTATGTCTGCAACAACCACAGTTCTAAAATTGTTTTTGAAATGCACCATTCGTTCAATGACATCCCTTTTTGTTAGGAGCTGCTTTCTAGTAAAACTTTCAATACTGGAAACTGTGTGGTCGCTGTTTGTAGTTTGTTTACAGATAGTTTGATCTTGCGATTATTGTCAATTGTGTAATAAATTTACCATCCCATTTGAAATTTCTTCTATAGTAAGTGTAATTCTACTTCACATATTGCAATAAACTCTTGCAGATGTAAGAGATTAGGAGTTCAGTCCAGTGTTACAGACTTCTTTAAATATTGTAAAACAACATCCAATCAAACCCCATTCCAAGCTTAAATAAAAATTGCAAGGCAGCAATAAATAGCGCAACATTATCTTCAAACTTCAAATTTCAAATTATGTCCACTTATCACCGGCTCAAAGTGACAGCAACTACTAAACATACCTCAATTTTCCAAACTTTTTTCCCATAATTGTTTGAAGAATCATTATGATAAATAAAACAACTGTACCAACAACTCCTGCGGGACCTAAATACTGGTATAATAAATATGTGACAATAATGCATTCCAACGGTGCAATCCAGAGATAATGTGTGACAGCAAAAGCCTGAAAAGGATTAAATTTTATTACAATTTTTACTGCAAAAAAGGTTTGGTTTTGAAAGCAATTTATTTGCATAATTACTTACATTTAAAATGCTTCCTGCGTATACAACTTAAGAGTAGTTTTACACAAAAGTTCTCAATAGATGCACTCAATTATAGCAATGTGACTTCGTAAGAAAACAGCACAAACAAACATATTTGTTTAAGCTGGCTTTTGATGCAATAGCTTTGAGATTTGTAAACAGTTGTTGAAAAATATTAACTCAATACTTTATACAAGAGCACTCGTTAGAGCATTTCCTCATAAAATACTCTTCATTTGAGGAAGATCACCATGGTGGTTTACTTTAACACATTTTATGTCCAGGCACACGTTTAATAACATATCCATTTTTGTTTCAAGTTTTCTGAAGATAAAGAAATCGGCAAAAATTTTTTCTAACAAGTGGTAACTTCAGTTCAAAGATATTGCTATTCAACTCTAATATAAACTCAATTGTCTGATTTATCTACTGATCACAATCTACATAACCAAACATAAATAAATTTGCATTAGGCAAAGCTAATGCTTAGTTTTCAACACATGGTAACTTTTTTTCGAGATATCACTATCCATATAATTGCACATATCTGAATTCATCATAGCCAGATATTGTGGCGACGTAGTGTATTGCTTGAGCAATCTGTCTGATAGTGAATTCTCAGGGACCTTGCAATTTTCAGTAGCAAACAACTGATCTACCGAAATCAGTTGTTTGCCTACTGAAATAAACACCACAAATTGTTCATACAAAAAAATAGATATCTTTGCACTAACTGAAATATAAACAGTACAACCTGCTATGACCACTACTGTAGTTTAATTTAGCCTCTACGGTTTTCCACAATAAGCACCTTATAACAACTGATAGGTTTAGGTTTGCACAATTTATTCATCTCTAAAACTCATAAATCAGAAAATTTTGTTAACATAAATACAAAGTTTCAGGGAATGTGCATAAATACCAAGTTTCAGGGAATGTGGAGATACCCTCAATTGTCATTATCCTAAGAATAATCCAACATCGAGTAGTACAATAGGGTACTACAATCGGTCTCATTGTTAGTACAATAGGGTACAATGGGTCTCATTGTTCTCATGCTTTCAAAAAGGTTCTTCAACTAGAAGCTATGGCAAAAACTGTTTAATGTAAAAACCTATGACTCAGAGATCTAGCTTTTCTCGTCCAAGCTTGCTTAGCCACGTTACATGAACCCAGAGTAGGAGAAGTGAAAATAGTATTGCACACACTGTGTCTCACCTTAATCTGCACTGCACAATTCCCAGTCATGGACATAACAAGAGTAGAATGTTGTGAGTACTTCCAGTAAAACAAAAATGGGAATCATTAAGATTTCATAGGCAGAAATATGCAACTTAATGACCAATTATTTTGTCAGCAGCATAACATAATGAACTACCATCAGACTTGTATTCAAAAAAATTGCAAGTTGAGCACTCAGAAGATGCATTTTACATACATGGCATGGCTGAATAGAATCATTGCTTGGTTGCAAGCTCACGCTTTGAGTTCAAATTATGGCTTAAACCAAATGCAACAACCTCTACGGTTGACTGCCAACTCGAAATCCATTAGATCATCTCACAAGCTTTCAAACTCATTTATCTTATGTTCAGTGAGTTAAATATGTTCTCTCATCTCATGATCAATATCATGTCACAACCTTGGCCTACGATTACAACATAGTGAATATCTTATAGAAAAGGCTAAAGGTTTTACAATATTTGAGAACCCACAATAATTACAGGTAAATCGTCACGTATACAGCTTTATACTTTACTGACTGTAGAATCAAATTTTACAATAAAAAATTATTGTTCAGGAGACTTACAAAAAAATTTAGCCTCTAAAGAAACAGACATCTATGAAACTCACTTTTCCAGAGAAGGATCGTGAAAGCAGCAAACCTCAAAGTTCTCTACAACCTCATGATCTCCAACTACTATCGTTCACAGAACTGATTCACTTCCCAGTCTTGACCAACCAAATCGTTTTTTATACAGCTCGTCCATCTGGCACTGGGGCACTTCAGTTTCAACAAACATGCTAGTTTTCCAACTGAGATCCACTCATGCACACTTACTACCCACACACGCATGAGCACATCTTGTTGGCCTATTGCCAGGCTTATATGCACTTTTCCAAAACCATGGTGCTTTGTAGAAGAAACACCAACTACATTCAATCCACACCACTTGGCTTCTCCAACACGTTTTTGTGACTTCCCAGGAGGAGTGAGTATATTTTACCTGCCAATTATCAAACCATAGTTTGACTGTTTTGAGCGCTCGTGATTTTCCAGAGTATTTGACTCTACACTACCCCAACTTGCTCCTTACAGAAATTGCAAGCATCCCAAGGGGTTTTAAGAATAATTAGCTTTTTCGGAAAAATGTAATATCCTTTTTACTTTTGAACGTAGGCTTTTTTCCAAGTCCCTCTGCCCAAAAGCGAAACGCAGATTTTTTATCCATTTACTTTTCATCTAGCACTGTATCCAATTCCAATGCAATACAACTTTCATTTGTAATATTCTCAATGGATTCTACTTGGTCTGTTCTCCCCTTTGATCATACCATTATTGGTGCCCCATCTGAGACGGAAATTTACCTTACACTGCACAGCATTGTAAAAATACACAATCTTTTTCCACCACAAAAAAGATAATATTTTGGAGAAGGCATATATAAGAAAGATCTTATACATAACGAAATAAAAACAACACATGGACACCTTTAGTATCATCATGAAAACGTTTTTGACGTTTTGTATTATTCCAATTTTAATATTATATTTTCAGTAAAGAAGTGACTTATAGAATCCACATTGACATTATTGCTACTAGCAATACATCATTGATCATATTTAACAAAACAAATATATTTATCAAAGTCAAACGTTTTGGCATTTCATTTCAAACTCATCGGGATCTGTGCATGGCGTTACAAACTTTTATTACTCATAAACAGATAAAATAGAAACAGAAAAAATCTTGGTTTCATTAATTAGACCAGCCAAAACTTTGAAAAAAGGAAACGGTTGCCTGCAAGAGTGTATTAGATACAATAAATAGTCAAATTGAATCAACATAAAATATCAGTCATAAAATTTTGCAATTCTAAGGTTTGTTGGGTATCTATAATTTAAAATAGGTGAAGTAGAAATGATGCTCTGTTTGCAAACAGCTGTTTTATATGAGGTAACTTTTTTGGGCATCATAGCTTTATGAATTTTGACATTTTCTGATCATTTCAAATTACTTTATGTAGTCTAATTGATTCAAGCATGTGTTGCAGTATTTTGCAGGTTCTTTTTTTGGTTCCCTACTCTCAAATTTAATCACTGGTTAAGAAACATCTCGACGCTGAAATAACAATTGCTAAAAATCCACAAAAGTGCAGGAATGCATTTCTTTGAAAACCCAAACTCCCCCAGCCTTGAGCTCAAAGATTGTTTATAAGTCTACATGTTCATGTGATGTGAATGTTACATACACCAGTAACGTTCGTACAACATTTGAGTGTAAGAGCAACAGATCAATAAAATACAGGTAGTATCTCAAAGACAAGCAGAAGCACCAAAAAAGAATATATAAAAACTGCAACACATGATTGAATCAAGCAGACAACACAAAGCAATTTGAAATTAGAAAATGCCAAATATCAGAGCCCAAATTCATAAAACCTTTGATTACCAAAAAAATCACCCTGTATTTAACGACTGTGTGCAAACGAAGCGTCATTTCTACTTCACATATTTTAAACAAACGATACCCAATAAATCATTGAATCGAAAAATTTCAGACTGATATTCTATGTTGATTCAGTGCGACTATCTATTGTATTGAATCAGCATAAATCAATGGCAAGCAACCATTTCTTTTTTTCAAAGTTTTGACTTGTCTGAACTGAGACAGAGATCTTGCTGTTTCTAATTTACCTCTTTAGTGTTTTCATGTAATAAAAGTTTGTAACACTGTGTACAGATCCAACAAGGGCGAAATGTAACGTCAAAACGTTTGATTTTAATAAATATATTGTTTTGTTAAATAAGATCAATTATGTATTGCTAGTAGCAGTATCAACATAATTTCAATATGTTCAATACAATCTATCTTCAGAAAACCTGTACCATTGACTAACAACTATGAAAATAAAGAGTAACACATTTCATTCGGGCACATATATCTCTAACTGAAAATGAAAAAAGTGGTTAAAAACTAACAAAACTAACACGTAACTTGCTACTATTTCAATAGATGTTATACCGACTGATATCTTAATGCATCCGTAGACGAGAGATTAACAATTCTGCCGCTGGTTGTTTTTGATAAAGCTTCATGATTCAATTTCAATGTCTACAATACAATAAATCAATTAGCCCCATAAACATAAATAAATTTGCTTTTATTAAAGGAATATGACACCTTTTGTTTTCCTTGAGATGTATTTTGTTCCGTTGTGACACTCTTTATCTAATTCAATCCTTTTCAACTGTTTTTGGCATATGCCCCAGTTATATATTTTTTCATTTTAACAAGCGACCTCAAAAAAAGTTATTGAATTAAATTTCAAGGGTTTGTCCAAGTAATATATAAAACCAGTCGTTACGAAAAAGTTTTCCAATTTTACTCCATGTGAAGACTAAATAAAGTGCTAGCCCAGTGAATTGAAAATCCAGTCCACTGATTGAAAATCATTGATTTAGGTGATCATCTGTCATGAATGGTCTTTATATTTTAATCTGATTATGATACTATCTTAAGAGTTGCATCTTGTTTACTCTGCTACATCTTTTTCAGCATGGACTCTAGTTAACTGCTCGTCAAAGACCTACAAAGATGACCTAAAAACAAGTTTGAAAAACAGTTGCATTGGCGTGAGCGCTGAGTTTTCAAAATTTGTGGGAAAGGAGAAGCAAAACTGTGACAATATGCTTTGATGACTTAACAATTGGTTTGATCATGTCAACCCTGCCAAAATGTTCACTAACAGGTACCCTATTGGTTACTAAAAGGTGGTGGCAAAATACCTGGTTATTTCACTTTAACAAGTTAATTTAGATTAAATTTAGTTGCTCAAACTCTACTGCCTTTTCAACAGTGATTCATCAGTGTTTTAGAATAGCAGGTTAACAGTGAGTGTAAATAAAATTAATTCTTTGCTGACACCCAACATGAATATGAGAAATATGACTTTTATGAAATAATGGGATGTTAGGAAGATTACCATGATTATGGCACAAGAACAAGAATTACTTGCGAACTTTAATTGTTGCTTGATTATGGTAAACAATTAAACAACTTATGTTTCTCTATCCTAATAAATTTAACAACAGGGTTTTGCAAGTGCAAGCAAACTTTTAATTTCAAGTCGGAAAGTATTTGATGGCCAAAGCCACACAACTTAAAAGATAAAAACTAAGATTTTTGTGCGATGAGCAATAGTAGAATGTGCGTCTTGCTTTCTTCCTAAGGCGTATCTCAGAAAGCAATGTTATTGATGAGCGACAACAAATTTCAGCTGAGTTTTGTCAACTAATTTTACAAACCAGGCAGGAAAATATACGAGTTAAGTTTTAGGAACTTTTGTTCCAGATGCAAAAAAACAGGAAATCGTCGTTAATAGGCAGGGTATTGTGGCAAAAGTAGTGGTGGATTTGAGCACTTTTGAAGCTTGTTTTCAGAGCCTTTGTTGATGGTTCTGGTAACATAGCGACCTTAATATTTTTTTGCTCTTTTTAAGTTCTAATTAACCATTTACCGAATCCGTGTAAAGAGGTTGGAAATATTTGATTGGTTAAATCTTATCTTTGTGAAAAGCATTTGAAATTGACCAAAGAAAAAAGAGAAATTGGCGGACAAGAATATATAATTGCAAGTTTAGTAAACGCACCTTTTAAATGTAGTAAAAAAATTAAATGCTAATATTGGTAACTACACAAAACTACAGGGTTTCAATGAGAGGCGCTTAGTGCAAAAATATTAAGATCTATTCTTCATTTAACACCACATATTTTTACTGCATTTGAGATAGGGCTGCACTCCCTGGAAAAAACCTTTGGGGACCCCATTTACTTTACCCAGCATTACCGTGTACAGGTAGATGTAAGACTGCAACAGCCACGTGCACACAACTACACTTTAGCAAAAGTTATTCTACGCAATGCTTAAGTTTCTGTTAGTTTTAACTATTTAGTACCGTATTTTCCGGACTATAAGGCGCACTGGTATATAAGGCGCAGTATAAAAAATTGGCTTCAAACGATTTTATTTTCATAGATAAGGCGCACCGGACTATAAGGCGCACTGGGTTATAAGACGAACTAAATGAAGCAATACTCAATGTACAATATTTTATTCAAAAGAAACAATCAATCAAACAAACAAACATTGAATACTCAAAATTATTTGCTTTTTGAATACCGCGCCTTACGGTAGGTAATTGCTAGCGCATTGTGTTTTGCTGAGAAGCTTATTGCGTAACACGACGGCCTGTTTGCAAAACAATTGTTGTGGTTTTAAATGCAGTGAACGGCAATCTTGGAAAGCAAACACGGGTACGGTAGGTCTTATAGTTATGCTGTAAATAACAATTAGCAGTTTATAAATATATAGCGCCATTTACAACATAAAATTGGTTCAGAGCATGATCATAAAGCCGAACCTGATCCATACATTAGGCGCACTGGACTATAAGGCGCACACTCAATTTTAGACAAAATTTAAAGATTTTTCATGCGCCTTATAGTCCGGAAAATACGGTAATTTTTTTTACACAGGTGAATCAGATTAATACACCATAATGTTGAATCAAAAAACAATTTTGAAATGGTCAATTGTGAAGGCAGTTTTTTTTTAATCCATAACAGCATAGGCAAATTTTACTGTATCACAAATTACCTTTTAAGCAATTAAAATAAAAATGGCTAGATTTCAACATAAAACTTTTTTAAAGAGATCAAAACTACTATTTACATTTTTTCTTCAAGTTTTAAAGCTTCACGTATTCATGATGAATACAAATACTGTGATATATCTGTCAGCTACATTTTATTTAAAAAAAACACTTCTGGAGGGGATTTAAAACTAAAATTGGTTAAAGTCACATTCTTTTTTACTTCTAGTTTTTTAAATGAAGAATGAGAGGTTATTTATTCATAATGCACAAAACCTGAACCATATCTTTAAGAAAATTTTTTTGTGCTAAACTGAAACCAAAAGCTATGTGCTTTTTTATCTTAACAAGCATGATTGAAGTTAGCATTGAAACGAAAAGAAAGCATATAGAATTTAACCTGTTTCACTTTCAAACTTCCCTCAAAAAATGATATCTAGTGTTAATACTGAAGTTTGAGAGCTCCTTCCTATCACTGCTCTTTAGCTACAATTGAAATCTGCCAGGAAAAAGTAAAGAAAAAAAGTTTGGATCTAACTTTAGGTTAATTGCTTAAGAGATAATTTGTAATACAAAAAAGTGTGGCAGTGGCGTGTGCGATATTTTAAGTTGCAGTCACTCGCTGTTGCATCACAGCTGGGCCATGTTTGCGTAAGACATTACACTGCTCAAAAAAGCATCAGTCTAACTTGAATTCTTTTTTACTGTCTCCATGCATTAAACGGTTGATTGAAGATTTTGCTAGCAAAATTACAAAAATTTTAACAAACTGAAAAAATTATCAAAAACCATTGAACTTTTTTTACACACTGTTGAATTGAACTCTCAACCTGCCAAACATAATTTTGCAAATTTGCATTTTTTTGGTGTCTAAAGAGGACCCTGCCCATCACCAAGTACCCTTTAATGTTCAGCTAATAGCAAAATAAGATCAAACCTTAAGCGGCAAATAAAAATTTTTAATTTTTTTTATTTTTTTATTTGCACTAAATTGCAAATAAAAATTGCACAATAAATCAATATTCAATGCCAACCACAATTATCACTCCAAGATTACAAAAAATGGGCCTTTTCTAGTAACATGAACATATTAAAAAACGGCTTCCACAACATCAGTACAGAAGCTTTCACAGAAACACACTTCATTTTCATTATTTAATTCACAAATAAGAACTCAAAAAATTAAAACCTTTTCAGCTAACTATGTAAAATTAAAAAGACTTTAACAATATTTCACAAAAAGCTGAAACATAACCACTGAAAATTTTCTTCTTCCTGGTGAACAGGAATTTGAACATAAAAAACTAAAACACTGCAAATAACAGTAAATACAGAAAAGCTATTGATAAGAGATAAAATAAAATATTAATATAAGTGGTAGAGTGGTTATAAACAAACTTTAATCAAACATGTTCAAGTTACTACACAGTAGCAATGTTATTGAAATAAATCCATGGCTTGATAGCAACCACACACCACTCGTACAAGCAAGATTAAAAGCAGATTAACATTGAGAAATGTCTACAAACATATTAACAAATATAGGGGGTGATAAAGGACGACGCCCTTCAGCCAGCCCCCCAAACAAAATGTTTTAATACACGATGAATGTGCCAAATTTGTTTAGTGTTCACACTGGTCTACTGTGCTTCACCGGTTAAAGAATAGTGAAGCTGTTTACCCAGCATGTCGTAAGAGGCGACTATTGGGTACCTACCAATTGCAGTCTGACTGTTAATGGTGGGGTTGCCAGCTTAATTGCTTGGTTGGACCACTCATGTCAGAAAACTGAGGTTGGGGGTAAGCAAGGGCATGCTCCCTGTAGAAAAATTTTGCTCCAATAAATCCCCATGCATGGGGTAAATCCGGCCATATCTGCTGAAGGGACAACACCGGATGGAGACTGAATCACTACTGAATCACTACTCAGGCAGTTATTTGATGCATAAAAGTTTTCATTTGTCAGGAACAGTGCTTTTTCCTAGATTTTAGAAAGTGTGTAACCGCCGGCGTAAGTGCAAAATTTTTAGCAAATGTACAAAAACTACCACACTCATTACGGCTGACATTGCTAAGCAAAGTGTTACACCAGCCTTGCTAACATATTTTGAAGATGTAAAAAAATCAATAGTTTTGATAACCGACTGCTATTTATTTAGGTATAGACTAAAAAAACAGGGTTTAGGAAGTTTTGTCCCAAGTGAGAAAAAACAGTGAAACCAAAGCAGGAGTCTCAGCCAAAATCTTTGAGACTGAGACATTGCGAGGCTAAGACTTTTAGCAAAAAGTCGAGACAAGACTGAGACTTGAACGTGCCGAGACCAAGACGAGACACAACACCAAACGTTGAGAAAATTTCGTAAATATTTTTAATACTAAATTTTGGACATTTCGATAATTTCCAAACACGTTGCAATATACCAGGCTTTGAGCTATTTAATAAGGTACAAGCGTAAGCTTGCTTCTTACCATCTTTATCTCCATGTTCAGTTTATGCTCGTTGATTTGAAACTCTCCATTTTGATTAATTTCTTTTTTTGATGAAAATGATTTTTGGTTGCAACTACCAAAATTCAAACGTCAAGCCGCTTTTAACGATTGCCTGTTATTTTGTGTGTAGAAAGCAGATGCGCAAGGTGCAGCCTATCTCTGTCTTATTTCTTTCTTTTGAAATTCATGTAAAAAGATAAATTCCGCATTCTGCCAGATGCAGAATAAGAAAAAGTGTAAAAACGACCATAAGCAGCAGCCGTCTTATAGAAACGCCAAATAACTGCAATTGTACCACTAGTTTGAGACATGCCCATTTTTTGAAAGTTCAAGGTGCCAAGACGAAACTGAGACTTCAGATCTTTGATGCCAACACTTTGAGGCCAAGACTTTGAAAAAATAGTGTCTCGTGATACTACATCTCTGAGTGAAACGTTATCTGGCTTGGTATTGCAGCAAAAATAGTAGTTGAGGGTTTGAGACACTTCTGAAGCTTGTGTATCGAACTGACGACAACTGCGCCAAAATAGCTGACTACATGTTTTTTGCTTTTATTAAGTTTTAATTAGCCATTTGTCAAACGTGTGAAATGAAGTCACAAATATTTGATTGATGTAATATCACTATAGGGAAACGCCTACAACAATCGACTGAAGTAAAGGAAAAAGGGATACTCGTGGATGCACATATTCTTGAATGTGGTAAATGCAGCTTTCAAGTCTAGTAGAAAATTTTAAATGCTAATATTTGTAACTACATGCAAAAACTACAGGGTCTCAGTCAGATGTACTTACTGCAAAAAAGTAGTAAGGTCTATTCTTCATTAAACACCACATAGTTTTACTGCATTTGCAAGGGGCTGCCATCCATGAAAAAAATTTTAGTGAAACCCCGCTTACTTATTTACCCGACGCCACCATGTACAGGAGGATTTAAAAGACCACAACTCTGGCACACCAACAACTACACTTTAGAGCATAGTTTCCCAAACTGCTCTGCAAATGAAGAGTACAAACAAGAGGCTTTTCATTCAGCTCACAGAGCCTTTTACACAATGGCAACAGCAATACAAATGTACAGCACATTGTTTTCAGTGTGTACAGAGCTACTTCAATCCAATGAAATTGATCTTGTTCTCAGGGGTTATTTACGAAAAATTTCCTTCTTTTTTCAGCCCGACTTTGACATATTTAGACATTTTCAAGTACCAAATAGAGCATGCATCCTAGCTATTAAATAAAAACTGAGAAGTGTTAATGTAATCTCTATATAATTGCTTGCAGGCTATGCAAACAATATTTGACCTCTTCAAGAGCTCCAAACCATCAAAAGTTTGGGAAACCCTGCTTTAGAGGAAGTTTTCTTTGCATGGTGCACAACTTTTGAGTGATCTTTGACAATTTAGTGATTTTTCTATAAACTGCAAACCTGACTAAACACCCCTAGTATTGAATCAAAAAATCGTTTTGGAATGATACATAATAAACGGGAATTTTTTACAATCCCGTAGAGGTGTGGTTGTAGGTAAATCTACCATATTACAAATTACTTTTCAAGCAATCAACATAAAAAAGGTTACATTTTAGCATACAGCGTTTTTAAAGAGATCGAAACTGGAATCCATTTTTTTTCTTCATGCTTCAAGGCGTATTTTAATTGTGACTGGTGAACCACCACAGCCGTAGCTGTCAGCTATGTTCTACTGTACACCGATCAGCAAAAATTTTTTTTCTTTGGTGCCTCAGATATTAGACCCCTTTTAGAGTATATTTGGGGCGCTGATACCAAAAATATCAGTTTTTTCGCATCAGCTCTAGTTTTCGAGATATGGTGCATTTGCCCATAATTCAGTTAGAGCTATTATTGTGTTTTTGCTAAAGCTCCATGTAAACGTATTCCAAAGTTGAATCTCAAAGTAAATTATCTTATAAAAACAGTTTCAATAGAAAAGTATATTTTCAGTACTACCAGTATCAATTCTATATTTAATAAAATATACTATTAGAATTTCTAAGGAAGTGATATACTTGAAGTAGTTAAAAATTGCTGAAGTTACCTTAAACTCTGTTTCATCGTGTTTTTAATTTGATAAAGAAGCTAGCCGTTTACTCAATGACGCTCAAGTAAGTATTTAGCTAGTCATAAGCTGAAGTTTATCGCTTTTGTAGCTAACTTTATGCAGTCAGCAGATGACACATATTTTTATCTATACCGTTTCATCCACAACCGGTTAAACTCCCCTTACAAGTAAACTGTTTTGTTCAAAACTTTTCTCCTAAGGAGTTCAATTTAAAGCAGAATGTTCATAGTGAAATAAAAGATTTGATGAAAAAGTTAGACATCTTCAATGAGTTTTGTCGTCTGGCATATCGCTTTCTATGCAGTTTTTTTTGTAATGGAACTAGTAATGTAGGCATATCCAGAGAATATTTTACATACAGTGAAGTTTCACTTTTTAGATTAGTAGCCTTATTGAGCTTTGAATTCAATGGCTTCATCCCGTAATGTTGTTTAAATTACCCAGATATTTTCTGCTATAGTTGTGGTAGCTATGCCTTGAAAAAACAAAGAAAATCTGTTTCTACTGTCGTGAAGAGAACTTATTTCAGCGTCAAAGTTGGAGATCAAGATAGGGCTTTCCACATTGCTAGTAAAACCTGTGGAAAGAGAAGAAATTTACAGTTTGGTGTCCCGATGGTTTGGAGGGAACCTAAAAATCATAATGGCGATTGCTATTTCTGTATGGTTAACATCCAAGGAATCAATCAAAACAATAGAAGGAAATGAACATACCTTGACTTAGAATTAGCAAAACGGCGTATCCCACATTCAGATGAACTTTCCGTCTCTGCGTTTGACGATCTACCAAAACTTACAGAAAGCTCTGATGAAATCAGTGCTTACGGTGATGCAGCAATGTCTTATAATAGTGGAAGTGAGTTAGCAGGTGCAGTAGCTACTTCGCTACTATTTAATCAAGTGGAGCTGTATGACCTGATTAGAGATCTCAATCTTTTTAAAGATATCTTTGAAGTCATCGCTTCCTAGCTAAATGAGAAAAATCTATAACATTACGTTTTATTGTACAAGAGAAAAAGTTCTACTGCCCTAATTTTCCAGAGAAAACGATCTGATTTTCTGTAATGATGTAGGGGGTCTTCTACAAAAAATGGGATTAGAAGGAATAATCCACAAAAATGCCAACTTCTTATTGACAGTGCTGTAAGAAGTTTAAAATGCGTTCTACTCCATAATTGCAATAAGCGTGCTTTTATTCCAATAGGCTAATCAAAAAGTATCGAGGAAGAATATGACTCCATTAAGTTAATTCTGGAAAGCTAGCAGTATACCTTGAGCATCAGTGGGAGACATTGTGTGGACATAAAAACGGTAAACTTTTTTCTGGGACAACAAAGCAGTTATACAAAATATTTGTGTTTTCTCTGTGTGTGTGACAGCACAGCAAAAAGTGAACACTGGGCAAGAATGGCCTTTGAGAAAAGATTGTGAGCAACAAAAACATCATTCACCAATTCTAGGTTGCTACAGAAAAGATTCTCCTTCTATTACACATAAAACTTGGTCTTACGTAGCAATTCGTCAAGGCATTGAATAGAGATGGAACATGCTTTCGTTATTTGTGCAGTACATTCCTAGGGATGAGTATGGAAAAGATTACAGCAGAAATTTGTAATGGTCCGCATATCAGGCAGCTTATGACAGATTCGAATTTTGCTAGCCAAATGACCGAAAGGAATCAGCAGCTTCTAGAGCATTTGTCATTTGCATTAAGGTTTCCTGGGCAAGATAATTCGGGGTTGGTTTGCCATTGCCTTACCCCATCATCCTCTACCAATTAGCCAGCACTACCTGTTTCCATCAGCCACGACGAGGACACTGGTAGTAGGGCTTGGTGGTGATGATTTACATCAACCACCCATACGTTCAATTACTGGGCGTATCAATGGAAAATGAGTACGAGGTCATCAAAGGTATAATTATTGGGATCAATTAAAAACATAAACAAAGCTTAATACAGAAGAACTGCTGCATTTTGTCAAAGATAGAAGAAAATGGAAAAGCATTTGCATTAATGTTGCCGAGGCCTGGATCAGGCAGGGCACTTAATGATGATGATGAGAGGATTTGTGCTGGTAATTAAAAACTTTTTGGAAAATACAAGACAAGCAAATACATGGAGCTTGTAAGCAACATGCTCAGCAACTTCAAAGATCTTGGCTGCAACATGAGCATGAAAGTTCACTATCTGCATAGCCATTTAAATCACTTTTCGAAAAATCTTGGTGACCCAAGTGAGGAGCAGGGTGAAAGGTCTCACTAGGATATAAAAGTAATTTAGAAGAGGTACTTAGGAAGATGGGATGACACAATGCTGATTGATTATTGTTGGAGTTTGCAGACTCTGTCCTGATACTAAGCACTCAAGAAAGTCCTACAAAAGACGAATTTTAGATGTTATGTAATAATGGTACTTAAAAAAAAGTATTGCATTTTGTGCTGTTTATTGCCATTACTAGATTATTTTATTTTTTCGTATTGCTGAAAATGTCACTAACACACTTACAGTAAGCTACTTTGCATTTTCACACTTTCAAGCAATATTTAAGAACTTCTTTTTTGTTAATGACCCAGGCGCAACAGATAAAAATCAGAATTATAGGGGTGGACCATATCTTAAAAAATAGGGCTAATGGAAAAAACCCAATGCTATTTTGAAAATTAGCACCCCAAATATACCCTAAAACAGGTCTAATATCTGAGGCACCAATTTGGGTGTTGACCATTGTTAAAGAAGAAAAATCTTTTTTCGAGGGCACTCAAAACTAGAAATGGTTAAAAGTCATATTCTTCATTTATTCTTGGTTTTCATAGCTGGCAAGTGCGAGAAGGCTAATTATTTGTAATTTTCAAAAAACTGAATCATTCCTTTAAAATAATGCTTTTTGTGCAAAACTGAAATCATGAGCAAATTGGCTTTGATTTTAACCAGCAGGATTAAAATTAGTATTGAAACGAAAAACAAATATAAAGGTTTTAACCAATTCCAATTTCAAACTTTCCATGAAAAGTGATGTCTTGTGTTAAATTGAAGTTTGAGAGTGCTGGCTGTTACTGATTCTTCTTTAGCTACCATGGGAATTGGCTGGAAACATGAAAGAAAAAAAGTTATTGATCTTTTATATATTAATTGCATGAGATAATTTGTAATACATACAAAATTAAGTGTGATAATGACGTGCGCAATACTTATGTCACCGTTACTCTCTGTTGCGTCATAGTCACGCAATGCTTACATGAGATGTTGCATAGCCCTAAAAAACCATTGATTCAAACTTTGATTCCTCTTTACTGTCTACCTCGCATTAAATCAATGTTTCTTAACCTGGAGTGCTAAAATTAATTTCAGGGGGTGCTGGGAAAAGTGACATATGAGGCAGTCAAAGGTAAAAAAGATACATTTGAACAAATGTATTTTTACCGATATGAGTTAAAATATAATTAACGTTGCAAAGTTGTTTCAAAGAATAAACCAAACAAATGATCAAGATGTACTGCACTTGCCTTTACTTTATCCTTATAAGTAACCAGGTGTTAGCCAATGGTAGGGGGTGCTGGACTGCTTAGGCTTGACCAAAAGGGGTGCTAAGGAAGAAAAAGGTTAAGAAACACTGCATTAAACAGGTGTTTGAAGATTTTGCTGGAAAACTTAGAAAAATTTTAACAAACTGAAGAAAGTAACCAAAACCGCTAGACATTTTTTACACTCGTTAAATTTTAACTGCAAAACTGCCGAACATTAATTTTGCAAATTTGCAGTTTTTTGCACTTAAAGGGAACATTGATCAGAATATATTTTTCTATACTGCTCAACAATTTGCATGTACTACAAGAGTTGAATCTCATCTTTTGTGAATACTTGTAATTTGCAGTAGTCATGATATATGGTGCTTGGTGCCACAATGTGTTTGCTATGGTTATTAATCACCTTCAATCTTCCTCTGATTGAAAGGGCAGTCTGAAAATCGTAACAATGTTTCTAAGAGTCTGAATCTTTTTTCACTTTTGTCTCCATCCTCTCCATCTGAATCTTTTTCCACTCTCTCCATCCATCGCTTCGTTTCACTTTTGAAAAAGAATGCAATCGGACTTTGCCCTTTCTTGACGTCCTGGTAGAAAAGAATGATCACGAATTTGTTACATCTATCTACAGAAAGCCGACTTTCACTGGCCAATACATTTGCTGGAACTCATTTTGCCCCATGAAGCGGAAGACTAATTTGATTTCAACTCTTGTCCACAGAGCTCTAGTTATCTGTTCGAAATCTACTCTTCAAAATGAACTTTCCAACATTTGATTAATCCTTATCAACAATGGTTACCCTGACGCTATAATCAACACTGTTATAACCAAGAAAGTGAATCAATTTCACAGACCAACGCAATTCAGTCTGAAGAAATGCCCTGTTTATCTTCACTTGCCATGGCTGGGCAATGTTTCAATGAGGTACGAAATGCAAATTAAAACAGCCGTCAAACGCTGTTACTTTGCAGTTGAACCATGCATTGTCTACACCACCAGACAACTTCTGCCTGTAGCCAAACAGGATGTACTACCTGCTTTTCATCGAAGCAACATTGTTTATCAATTTTTGTGCCACTGCAATAGTCGGTACGTGGGTCGTACGTCTTAAAGGCTGCAACAGAGGATTAAGCAGCACGTGCTGAAAACCATTCTCCAGAAGCATATTTCTCAGGACCCAAGCACATTGGCCCGCTCTTGCAAGCCAATCAGAAGCTTTAAAGCTGAAACTTCCTTTTCTGCCATAGGACATCTTTTACAAAACCCTACATGCGCACATGAATATAATGACAACAAATTTTCTATTCTTGCCCGTGGCCGTACTTCTTTTCATCTTTCCACCCTTGAAGCCATGTACATTAAAACATCCAAACCAAATTTATGCAAACAAAAGGAATTCGTTCATGGTCTAAAAATCACACATTAGTTTCCGCTCCTTCTATTGGTCGCTTCTTTTACCAATCATGATAGAGCTTTTTTCCCTTTTTTTCTTTTTCGTCAATTGTGTCTCTATATAAGTGACTCACTTCACCTTTTCACTCTATTTCTGACGGATTCTCTTGAAAAGTGTCAGACGAAAAGCTTCGAGAATGAATACTCTACTTTCTGAATCTTTTTAAAAGAAAGTAATAAGGAGCTTCAGCTTTTGAAACAATCTTTTGATATTGCGCTTTTGCATGCCATCACCATATATTTAAATTGATCATGAAAGCTGTTTTTGCATGTAGTTTGAGAGTTTTGTCTTGCTCAAAAATTCATCTCTTTTAGCAGTTACAAGCTTTTTGAATCGCTTTGATTAAACACAGCTAAGAATACATCAATGAGTTCGTAATTGATACCAGTGTGATGGCATAGTGGTTAGAGCATCTGCTTTGTAGTCGGTAGACCTGGGGTTATTTCCCTAGTCGAGTCACACCAAAAGACTTTAAAAAATGGTATTCACAGCTTCCCTGCTTTGTGCTCAGCAAAATAGGGACAGTATGGAGAACAAGCCAGCAAGCTTGCATGTGGTGTCCTTGGGCAAGACACTTATCAGAATGCCTCCATCTTCATGTGGCAGACAGATGGTGGGGCCAAGCAGTCTACCCCTCCTAGTAGCCCGAAGACTTGCAAACTGAGTGCGAGTGCCAATGCAGTGTGGTCTATATATACATCTTCCTGCATAAAACTCACAAAAAATAGCTCATACAACAAAGAAGTTCGTCTTTGAAAAAATAGCTGATGGCAGGAATAATATCATTTCTTTCATTGTAGGCCATCTTGAAAAGGATTATCATAAATTTTTAGAGGTAGCTACTATTCGTTTATGAAGAGATCCTCCCTTGGAGATTGATGGCTCTTAGAAATACAATGGTGCTTTTTAGACTGCCTCTTCAATCGCGAGAAGATTGAAAGTGGTAAATAACCATGACAAACACATTATGGCACCACTCATCACATATCATGAGTACTGTGAGTTACGAATATTGACAAAAGATAAGAATCAGCTCTAGTACCGCATGCAAGTCAATTAGTAGCACAGAAAAATATTACCTTACAATAAAATGAAAACTTTTATGCATCAAATAACTGTCTGAGTGTGAACACTAAACAAATTTGGCATGTTTATGGCGATAAAAACATTTTGTTTGGGGGATGGGTTGAAAGGCATCGTCCTTTATCACCCCCTATATTTTTTGATATGTTTCTAGACATTTCTTAATGTTAATCTGCTGTTGTTGCTTGTACGAGTAGTGTGTAGTTGCCGTTAAACCATGGATTCATTTCAATAACATTACTACTGTGTAGTAACTTGAACATGTTTGATTAGCTTGAATAGCAATTTTGGTAAGAAATACAGTGTTTTTTTACTTAATCTGAAATCAGACTAGCTAGGCGAAAACATGTAATAAAGTCAGATAGGAAACTACATATTTTGCATCTTTTGGAATAAGAATGAAGTTTCTAGTGTATGCGGTATGTGATATGTGGCTGTTTTAGCCACTTGATTAGCAATGAAAAATATAGGGGGCTTGAGAAACCTCTAAAAGTAAAGATTTCTCAAAAATATTTAGTGTCACAAATAAGTAAATTTGCAATAAAAGAATAGTTTTTATATATGTGTAATTGTTGTAATCTGTTGTTTTATTTTGCAGTGATCATTTTATTTGTAAATCTGAATTGTCTGAAACCCAAAACTTGCTAAACTGTTTTTGAAAAAAGACCTTTTTTTTCTTTTGCATTTATTAATAGATTTGTAACTCACACGCCTTTTCTGATGTCACAATGGTTGACTACGTCACCAAGTTCCAGTGCATTCTTGTTTCTTCTCCAAGATTTTTTTTATTATTACCAATTAAGTAATTTTATTAACGGTGTTTTTTCCTGTGTCACGTGATGTTCTATCAATTTCTAGACTATTTTCCAGTCATATATATAAGGCAGCAAGATTTTTTTTATTCATTTATAATGCAGTTCAGTAGAGTGTAGTAAAAAGGCATTGTTCTGTGGTGATTTTTGTGACAGGAATCAAGCGATTATTTTGGTGGTTTTAGTTTTGGTTAGTCTGATATTAATAAAGTAAAGTGCTTTAGTTTCTGTATTTGACAAGCAAAGGAATTTAAAGTTTTAAAGTGGTTTGTAAATATATTTGTTCTGTTCATGATCAAGAAGTACGTGGGTTAAAGTATCTTAGTGGAAGCCAACCTTTTCCTAGCTATTAAGTTGCAACCAGACTTAATTATTTGAGCGATACTATATGACACCTCAATTTTAAGAAGTACATTAAAATTGAAATCAAATCAAAAAACATTTCTATTGAAACGCAACATATAGCAAATAGTGTTTTTCCCACATGAAAAACTTTAAACCACTACCACCAAAAAAAAACTTCAAAATGTTTTTTAAGAACCACCCTAATATGAACATTGAAATGAAAAATGCTCAGCAGACCTTATTTGAAGAAAGTACCTTAAATTTTTTTGAGGCAAGTACTGTAGATTTTCCAAGTCATGTATAGCTGCAGCATAAGAATGAAAAGGCCAAAGATTGCCAGCCCCTCATCTAATATATAAAGGAAAACTCTTCCTTGACACATATAGTACGTGTGCTTTAACTCCTATAAAACTACTGAGCTAACTACTGTATAACCATGAAACTTGGCAAGATTCATTTTTGCCACGAGGCTGGTGTTGTTTAAAAGGAAGGTAGTGATCTAATGATGAAGTGAAAATAAAGAAATCACTTAAATCTGCATTTCTTGACAAAAAATACAATTTTTAGCGTGAACAAAAGCCATCATCTGACACAGTAACATTGCAAAAAAACTAGTTTCCACCTAATCTTTTTTCACTCAAATTACAAAAACTGCTTTCCAACTTTGCTAGCAATACAACCAGTATGCAAACACCTCTTCAACTTACTCTTTAATCTAACTTGCTACACCATAAAGGATGGACTAAGTGCCTCAACTACTTCTACTAACTTACTTTTTCATACATCAAACCAACCACAGCACTTTTAGCATTCCATCCTAATGTTTGTAAACTTTGTAGTATGCAGCAGTCTAAAGTCACATAGAAAAGAGAAGAAGCCATAAGTCCAGTAGCACACAAATAAGCATAAAAAATTGATTCTTCTTCCGGATTGATGAAATAGCGCGACAAGTGGCCAATAAAGAAAGGACCAATCCCACGAAGAAGCTCCTTAGCAAAAATATAAAAGCGTTAGCTGCACTACAACAGCCAAAACTGAATTATATCAGTAAAACATACAGTAATTGCAACCAAAAAACCAAAGAATATGAAAATTTTTGAAAATGTTTTCCAAAAGGCTTTGGAAAAACTCGGTTTTCTTCCTTTAGCTTCCGCATTTTTGCATTCTTCAATCCAATTTCTAAATAAAAAAAACTGCTCACAAAGTAAGAAAACATTAAGAGTTGGATGCATCACACTATGTTTAGTGAATCTCTGGCTAACTTTTTGGTTAACTTGTTTGTGACCTGGTGGTAAACTTGTTAAGTTAACCTCTGGTAAAGCAGAAAGCATTCGTTTTTAAGTAAAAAGCATAGATGGCTGCTTAACTGTTTCGTGACTATTTTTAAAAATTATAATTAGTGACATTACTTGCTTTGGTGTGGATTTCAAAAACTGTAGGATACCACGCAGCAAAATAACATAACTAGGCTACAGGCAATTGATAAAAACGCACATGAATAACCTAAAATTGTATTACAGCAGCCACTAAATTGATTTTTAAGATGTTGGCTATTGGAATAAGGATACTGAGCAGTTTGATTTAAACGCAATTTCCAGTCAATAAGCACCTTTTTTAAATTAAAATCGATAGTATACTGATAAGCTACCAGCAGCAGCCTATCTTAAAAGTATTCGGACATGGGCAAAACTTTTCCAAATTTTACACCAATCAGCAAACGCTACAGACTATATAAATATTTCACCATCTACTATAGGCCTCATTTTGGCAATAACTCCTGAAGAAAATTGACAAAAACATTAGAGTTTTCACTTATTTATGAAAAAAAGAGTGGAGGCTATGAGATGGTTGATATCATTAGCGATATTGATCCTTATCTTTTGATTTGATTAAGATGCCTGCTTGCGGGTTGCATCTTGTTTACTTTGCTACGTCTTTCACAGCAGGGATTCAAGTTAATTGCGCATCAAAGTTCTAGGAAGATGACCAAAAAACAGGTCCATACAACAATCATATGGGCATAAGGGCCGAGCTTTCAAAATTTGCCTGACGAGGAGAATTAACACTGTAATGTCGCACTTTGGTAACATAATAATTCGTATGATTATGTTGGCACTAAAAAGTTTGCTAACACGTAGCCTACCGGTTTATAATTGGTGGCAGTGAAATACCTGCCTATTTCTATTTAAAAGTTAAGTTCAATTTGGTCACTCAAACTACCTGGCCTTTGCAACAGTAATTTGTAAACGTTTTAGAATGTCGGGTTGACAGTGCATGTGCACACAAAATTAATCCTGTGCCAATACCTGGCATGAGCATAAGAAATATGACTTTTGTGAAATAATAGGATATTTGGTGGGTTGCCATGATTACTGTATGACACAAGAACAACAATTACTTACAAACTTCTATTGTTGCTTTCATTATCGACTTTTTATTTGTAATTTTTAAAAACTGAATCATTCCCTTAAAATTTTTTTTGTGCAAAACTAATACCGAGAGCTATGAACTATTTTTATCTTATCAAGCATGATTGAAATTAGCGTTGAAACGCAAAGAAAAAAACAGAAATTTCAAACAATTTCAGTTTTAAACTTCCCTCGAAAAATGATGTCTTGGGTTGAAGTGAAGTTTGAGTGCTGCTGCATTGCTCTTCAGTTACAATTAAAGTTGGCCAGGAAAAGTAAAGTAAAAAAATTTTTGATTTTAGTTTCTGTTAATTGCTTGAGAGATAATTTGTAATACTAAAGAAGTGGGGTAACGGCATGCACGATTCTTAAGGTACCATCACTCGCCATTGCATAACAGCCATACAATGGTTATGTGAAACGTTGCACTGCTTTGGAAAGTGTCAGTCCAAATTTAGATTCCTTTTTACTGTCTCCCACACATTAAACAGCAGGTTGAAGATATTCTTAGCATAACGGCAAAAATGTTAACAAAGCAATCAAAAATTGCTAGACATATTTTATGCACCATTGAATTTCAATTACAAATCCTCTGCACACGTTTTTGTGAATTTGCACTTTTTTGCATTTAAAGGAAACAGTGATGGTGGGCAAAGCGTAAACTCATTACAAAAACTTAAATTATGCTTTACATCAGTGGTCGGCAACCTATGGCCCACATCCGGCCAGCAGCTCTTTTACAAATTGTACTAATGACATGGCCTGCCTAGTGGTAATGTAGTTTGTTTTATTAATCTATCTTCTGTGCAATTATCTGGCATTGTAAACTTATGAGAAACTATCTTACCAGAAATCGAACTTTGTAGGCTGCGTAAAGCTTTGATTCACTCTAAATGTTTGCAAATTGTATTAGGTTGTGCTAAGGTGATAATGGTGAATGCAAGTTACTCTGCTTTAGGTTCCTAAGCTTTTTCAATCCAAAGTGGCACTAAACTACTATCTTGTATATAGATGCTTTAGTCTTCACACCTTACGACGCTTAAGCCAAACATCTCTTATATAATGACGTACTGTTTGCATAACTGATAACTGACAGAAATTTGTGCTACATTTGCGTTCAACCTTTCTTTCAAGTTTGGTGGTGTACAAGTATTTTATTTGCAGTAGTTTAGTTGCAGCCAAGGAGAGAATTGAGTGGAAGTCACTGGAAGGGTTGAATTAAGGTGCTTGGCAGTTTTAGCTTTGCAATTGATATGTGTGATTTACCCTTATTTCTAATTATAACTTTATTTAATATTTACTGTAATTACAGGAGTTTAGCTAATAATAGTCATTACGTACATATTTGTCAATTTTTAGAGATCTGACAATGTTGACAAAATGAAGAAAGTTGATTCTGAGTGCCGAATTTTTAATGAAGAATGGGAAAACAAGCACTTTTAATTTACCATTTTGGAAAACCCACGTGTTTGATTTGCAACGTTTACGTTGCTGTAAACAAGGAACTTAACATAAAGTGCCATTATGATGCAAAGCATACTAATTTTTCCAAGTTTACAGTTAAAGCAAGAAAAGACAAAGGAATTTAACATAAAGCGCCATTATGATACAAAGCATACTAATTTTTCCACGTTTATGGTTTAAGCAAGAAAAGACAAAGTTAGTCAACTTAAAAACACCTTAAAACAAGCAGAGCTCTATATTTCAAAGGCAAACCACTGAATCAAAAAATAATACTCGCGCTACAAGGTAGCACAATAGCAAAAAACAAGAGACTGTTTGCTGATAGCGAATTTGTGAAAAAATGTATGATGGCTGTTGTTAAAACCATATATCCAGGGAAAAGAAAACTGTTTTCAGGTGTCAGTTCTTCAGCTAAAAACCATAACTGAGATGTCTTGAGAACGTAAAATGTAACCAAAAAGATTGTTTTGGAGTTCTACAGTTTTTTTTAATAATAGATAAAAGCACAGACATGACAAATACAGCTCAGCTAGCAGTATTTGTGCATGGAGTAAAGAAAGATATTCATGTTGTTGAAGATTTTGTTCAACTGATTGCCATGGTGGTTACTACTACAGGAGCCCATATTCTAAAAACATTACTTCAATGCCTTAAAACAATGAATAAGAATCTCTCAAAATTGGTTCAATAACAACTGATGAAGACTCATCAGTGGTTGGAAAAATAAAGGTGTCGTTTCTTTGCTTCAAAAGCACATGGAAGACCTTGGAATTAATAACAAAATTACAATGTTTCATTCATCAGGAAGCATTGTGCGCAAAGATATCAAGCTTAAAGAGCATCATGAACATAGTGGTGATGGTTATGAACATTATTTTGTCTCAAGGGTTGAACTATTGTCAATTTCACCAACTACTTTTACAAACAGAGAATTTGTATGAAGACTTGCTTTATTTTTGCAATGTCCGTTGGCATAGCCGAGACAATATGCTACAAAAAGTACACATATTGAGGGAACAAATAGCAACTTTCTTGAAAACATAAATGCTACCGAATTTTGCAATCAAAAATGGGTTTCTAATTTGGCATTTTTAGTCAATTTAACATCACATTTGAACAACCTGAATTTGCAGCTTCAGTAAAAGTAAAAGGTTGCCGACCCCTACTTTGCATGTAGCTGGAAAGCTGTTTTTAGATTGAGCATTTAGGTACTCCATCTCAGTGATGGTGACTGCACAAAGATACATGAAACATAAGCAAACTACATTCAATCAATGCAAATGTCTGCTATTTTACTGGAAATTTAGGGAAAATGATCCTTTTAGCTTTTTTTCTCACTGTTTCACTTACGAAGGCTATAGGAAAGAATTCAAATCTCCCTCCCAAATGGATGAAACTTTACAATTATTTACAATCTTTTCTTCCAGACACTTGAATGCCATTATTTTGAAAACTTCCAAGATATTGATAGCTTGACAACGTTTCCTGAGAGAAATTAATTAGATCACTGAAGTAGGTGTATTAAAAACTCAGTTATTAGGTCATAAATCGGAATATGTTTGATGAAACAAATCAAAAAATTTATGAAAATATTACTCGGAAAGTTTTTTTGTCAAATAAGAAGCTTGATGTTTGTCATCAATTTTATACAGATCAGAAAACAATATTTTCCTTTGATATCCTGTCTTGAAGTAAGGATTCATCCACCTGTAAAACATATAGATCAAAAGTTACCTATGAATAACTTTTGCTAATAATTAACTTTGGTACAAAATTTTGTATCAGCAACTATAATGCATGAGAGCTATGCACGGCAAATCATACATAAAATTATGATTAACTCTTGACTCAAAAAAAGTGAGAGAAATGAAAAAGTTGGAACACTGCAAAATGACCTAATGATCTTTACTTCAAAAGTCTTTCAAACAAGTCATAGCAGTTGATGCAAACCACAATCAAATATAACCTGCAAATCAAGAGTGCTTAACTTCTAAATCTAACTTATGGCCAAAAAAATATCACCACTTTTCCTACTTGCAAAATTTGCTGCCTTTGACAACAGGTTTGTCAAACTATGAAAAGGTGCTAACAACTACCTGAAAACTTAGCTGTGCTCACAACCAGTCTGCTAAAAGAAACCAGTAGCATTAATGCTGTTAATCAAATACCCACAAAAAAATTGAAGAAAACTCAAGCTAAACACTAAAAAACACAGCCCATGGCTAACCCATGTCCCAGCTAGTGTTTCATCTAAGATTTTAGTAAGTGGGTAACAACCAGCACAAATGCAAAATTGCTAGCTAATGTACGAAAACCGCTGGACAAATTTTCATGGACATTGCTGAAAAAACTGTTACACCAGCCTTACTAACATATTTTGAAGGTGTAAAAATAGATATTTGCAGTAGCCTACTGCTGTGTATTTAGTGTATACGCTAAGGTAAGGTTGCATACCGTAGAGTTTACCCATAATCTTGATTTGCATATAATGACACCTTTCATTTTTTCCTCAAACATATTTTGTTCAATTATGACACTATTTATCTAGTTCAGTGCTTTTCAACTGTTTTTGGCATTTGGCCCAATTTCAAAATGCATTGAAGCATGTGCCCTGGTTATATATTGTTTTCATTTTCACAAGTGAACTCAAAGAAGTTATCAATGTAACATTCAAGGTTGTTGTCCAAATCTATATATAAATTAGGCATAATTCTGTCTGCATGTGTGTATGTACATGCATAAGCACATATATATGCTTTAACTCCTCCCAAACCACTGGGAGTACAAATATTAAACTTGGCACTATTAATCATCACCTCGAGGTAAGTGTCATAAAGCTATTTGTAACGTCATAATCAAACATACTTTTTTAATTTACATTTCTTAACAGAGCAAAATTGTTTTGTGCACAAACAAAAGCTAGCATCCAACCTATCACTTAACAATAAATTTTATCCTTGTGGGATCTAAGATGACCTCACAATCAATGTTTGATTAAACAATTTGTTAGATTTTTTTCTCCAAAACTACTGATCGTGGAAACCCAATTAAACATATTTTCAGGAGACATTAATAGATGATTTTGATAAAAGCAACTTTACAACAATTTAAGTTCATTGGACAATGTAATGGGCAATTCTTTATTTAAGCATTTAAAGCCTCATAGGCATGCTTCTTTTTTCTCACACGCATAAAACTCCCTCTATGATATCATAATGCTGTCTGGCATGATTAACACAGTGTTTTACTCACCAAGATCATAATATGATTATTTCAAAAACTGCAACATTTTTACAAAATCAGTTTAAATTAAAAGTTTATTAAAATTTTGTATAATCAACAAAATCAGTTTACTTATAAACTGATTTCTGACCTCATTTCTGAACCAATCTTTAAACTTTTTACACCAAATTAAAAGTTATTTCAAGGCGATTTGGATAGTTTTTAACAGGTGTCTTTAGTATTACCATGTTCATTAAAAAAACTGAACTTTGTCTTTGTCAATGTCAAAAACAATTACTATCCTTTGAAAGCTAGGCAAATTTTCTTTCCAGCAATATGTGACTCTAATTAGTTAGGCCTTAGTTCATAATGGCAGTTAGTTCATATTGGCATAATGTTAATTCATAGTTCATAATGGCAGATTAAATTAGTTCATAATGGCAGATTAAATGTTGGTTTCCATACATCATGCTCCATTTTTAGTGAAAAAATTATCGTACTTGACCTAACAAACTTGCAATTGTTAGGCAAAGTTGGTTCTTTGGTAAATTTTGACTACTTTTCATCACAAGCATGGTTGATGGCATTATCAGTCTACATTTCCGAAAATATTTATCAAAAAATAAGGTCTCCAAACGTTTATGAAATGCAGCCTACAGGTTAAAGACTCAAAATTTTGGTTGTCTGCACATAACAAATTTACAATTTCTACAAAAACTAAGTCTTTTGGTATATTTTGACTTTTTCTTAAAAGCATGGTTCTTTGACAATATTCATCAAAATATTCAACAAGTTTCATCAAAAAACCAAGTCTTTAAAAACTTTAAAATATAGCTAACTCCAAGCAAAAAACACTTGGTGTTTTACTGAGAAAAAAGGGGAAATATTGGTTTTGTTTAATGTTTTGCAAGAAAATGTAAGTGCCAAGCTACATATCATTTAAATGTTGATGGCGTTTTCATTGCAATTGGGTGAGGTTGGCAAACCCAGCTGATTTGACATTCTTAAGCTATACATTATTAATGAGGGTCCTCCTTCTGCAATGACTTAACAATGAGTGTCTCATTTCAGGTGAGCTTACTTTTTGCATGGCTGCAGTTATGCCAGGACCAAGCACCATGTGCACAGTCAAAAGCGTTAGCTCTTACAAATTTGCCTACAATTTGATGTACTTGATGTAGTGATCCCAACATTTAATGGCCTGAAAATACATAACAATTAGCTTGCCACCTTCCCACAATTTTGATATGCTTTCAAGCACTTGCTGAATTGAACAAATTAAAGTCTGGTTAATTTAAGAATGCTAATGATGAAATTTGGGCAAATAAGAAATTGCCCACATGCAATAAACTTGGGAGACATGTAGTGGCTACACATGAATTAAATTTCAAGGGTTTGTCCAAGTAATATATAAAACCAGTCGTTACGAAAAAGTTTTCCAATTTTACTCCATGTGAAGACTAAATAAAGTGCTAGCCCAGTGAATTGAAAATCCAGTCCACTGATTGAAAATCATTGATTTAGGTGATCATCTGTCATGAATGGTCTTTATGTTTTAATCTGATTATGATACTATCTTAAGAGTTGCATCTTGTTTACTCTGCTACATCTTTTTCAGCATGGACTCTAGTTAACTGCTCGTCAAAGACCTACAAAGATGACCTAAAAACAAGTTTGAAAAACAGTTGCATTGGCATGAGCGCTGAGTTTTCAAAATTTGTGGGAAAGGAGAAGCAAAACTGTGACAATGTGCTTTGATGACTTAACAATTGGTTTGATCATGTCAACCCTGCCAAAATGTTCACTAACAGGTACCCTATTGGTTACTAAAAGGTGGTGGCAAAATACCTGGTTATTTCACTTTAACAAGTTAATTTAGATTAAAATTTGGTTGCTCAAACTCTACTGCCTTTTCAACAGTGATTCATCAGTGTTTTAGAATAGCAGGTTAACAGTGAGTGTAAATAAAATTAATCCTTTGCTGACACCCAACATGAATATGAGAAATATGACTTTTATGAAATAATGGGATGTTAGGAAGATTATCATGATTATGGCACAAGAACAAGAATTACTTGCGAACTTTAATTGTTGCTTGATTATGGTAAACAATTAAACAACTTTTTTGACACTCAAAATCTCTGCTATCCAGTATCTAAAAAGATTGGCTACTGTGGATTAACTTGTCAGTAAAAAAGTTGTTGCAAAAAGCATCATTTCTGACATCTGACTTTTCTTGCTGGAAAAAGTTGGACCTACTTGTATTGCTGGTTCTTTTCTTAGTACAAATTTTCCAACCAACTTTTATGCATTGGATAAAAGGTGTAGTTTGGAAGGAAAAAAGCAATTTTGAATCAAAATAATATGTATTAAAATATAGAAATACTAGATGAATTACCTCCGACTTATAAAATTTGATTTTAGCTATGTATGACTTTCTTAAAAATGAGCAACATTTTCTAATGTCCAAGATTACCCATCTTACCTTAAGGCAGTGGCTATTTTGCCATCAAAAACATTTTACCTTTGGAAATACATTTTGCATTTGAAGGTTTGTAATCAGTTAATTTTGATAAATTGACTTTAGTCATTTGGAATTGGTCAATTTTTAAGACATATTTAATGTGTTACTTCACAAAAAGTTAACCCCAGTGTATAACCATCTTACCTTTATACTACCTAGCCCCCTCCCCCATGTACACTGCCTCTGTCAAAGTACTCTGCCTTTTGCCAAGAATTGAACTCGCAACTATTGCATGCCAAGGAAGCAATACCATTCACTATGCCACAACATCACTCAGTGCAATGCTGCAAATGTGTTTATTTAAAGACACAGCGAGTTAATTGTGTAGGGCAAAATAAATGACAAGGTAAAATGCTTTTGATAACAGAATAGTCACTTCCAAAGAACAACTTTACTCAATACAGAGACTAAATAAAAGAATACAATGCCCACTGCCAAGAAAACAATGCCAGAACTATACGGCTGCTATTAGCCTTACAACAAAAGTAACATTGCAGAATGTGATGGAGAGCAGTTTTATGGTAGCCATGATTACATTGTCATACACTTAAAATCACAATGTCTATGTTGTTTTGTTCTTTTTTAAGACAGTATTTGACAGTCTCTCCTGCTCATGGTATGGCTGAAACACAGCAAGCCAGCACAATTAACAGCTTCAGAGATGAGCACATAGATGCTTTAGCAGTTCAAAACTAGCCTACCTTTGCCTACTTAAAAAACAAGTTAATCAATCACAGAATCGCTAAGGTTATTCCAAGAACTATTTTAAGCCAGTTACTTACCAAACTGTAGCTTTAGAAAAAATGTTGGCAGTAGAATATGGGCACAGTTCTTTCTGCTTTAAAATCTCCATTATTTCGCTATGTCAATGCACATGGCACAAGCAGAGAACACAGGTCTTTGTCCTATTAGTTTGCTTTCAGTTGGTACGGTAGGCTACTGGTGTATAGCTTGTACTGATAAAGCAGACCTACAATACTCTTAAGTGCCTTAATTTGTTCCTGTAAGAAAATTGACCCATAAACCTCGAAAAAGTCAACTCCCAAGCGAGTGCGGACTTACCGTCCAAAGTATAGCGATACAATTCGCTTTCTCGTGAATGGAGGATAAATATGGCAAATAAAACAAAAATAAAACAAAACAAATTAAACACGATGCTGCTATGAATGAACACATGTAGGTTCAGCTGTCTTTTATGCTACTAAACATTAAGCAAAGTCGGAGACCTGTTTAAGCTTCTACGAGCTTGCAAAAACTGAGAAGCGATAACATCCGGCAAAAAGAACCTGTTTTGAATAGGCTAATGGAAAGCTTTTTTTTGGTTTTAAACTCAGCGCCACCCTACATCGCAGGATTCTGTGAGTGGCTAAACGGAATTTATCAGGTAAAGGAATTTTTTAAATCGGAATTTCTTTAATTGTAATTTCTTTAAATCTCAATAACCGGTTGTTGGGCCTGTTGGCTTACTCAAAGGTTCTCAATTTTTCCCCATGACCAACTTTTGCTTAAAACTTATTTTAGCAAATCTTTCATAGCCCTGTTACTAGCTTTCAATAGTGAAAAACGAAACTAAAATCAGGCTTGACTAAAATTTCGTTCGAAAGAGAGTTGGGAAAAAAACTAAAATCAATAATTCCCCTTGCTAGGCTACAGCAATTGGCAATAGAAAGATGAACCTTTGCATTTGTATCCTGTCAACCAGCATGCTTTGCCTTTGGAGAATATGATAATGCGAAAATCTGTTGTTAGTGTGGGGATCGAATTTCTTGTATTAGTGTTGCTGAGTTGTTGTTGTGATTCCCACAGAATCTCTGACTCCAAAAATCAAATTAATAATGCCTCTTTTTATATGCTTACTTACAAGGTCATTCTGCCGCATGTCAGAAGGAACTACACATGGCCATACGGCTTAGTCACCCAGTATTATTAAATTACAGCAAAAAAGCGGCATTATTCATGATATGTAGCTGAGCATATTTTTTTATGACCAGTTTTTAGACCAAAGAATGATTTTGATATTGAGGTCAACAAATGATTTACAATAACGATATACAGTAGGCTACAATAACGAGCGCACGAACAGAACGAGAATGTTTATGAGTCATCCACATGATTTCAGCAAAACATCAATGATCCAGAGTTTGTATCTCGTAAGGTCTCCATATGAGTGTGTCCTGGAGTGAGAAAAGCTGTTCTTAAAAAATTTGAATCCCACCACTGAAATAAGTCCAGTAGAACATCACTTACACAAGCAGCAAAATGTACATATTTGAAAAATACATGTACAGTTATGGACTGGGGTGAGGCAGTTGCTTCAAGCTCCCTTTTTTAGACACCGCTTTCATAGAAATAGGGCTCCCTTCAGCAATTTCTATAAACTACCTTCTGGGTTTGAAAAATGGTGTTGACTTTTGAAAACCAGCGTTAAGTTCAAGACCGTGAGCCCTGGTTGCAACAACTTTATCTAATCCAGACCTTCGAAACAAAAGTAATTTCCCTTGGAATACTCTAAAAATAACAAAGATCTCCAGTGAATACTTGGCTAGGGTTGCCATACGTCAAGATTTTCCCGGACATACCTGGAATTTTAATGTAGTTATCGGCGTCAGGAAAAAATGCCAAAAGTGCATCATTGTCAGGAATTTTAGTGTTCAGTCACCATCAGTGACCAGTCAAACGCAGTCTGTTTGTTTGAACGGATTCACTTAAATTTACCGCGAGTAGTACAATTGGTGACAGCGAGACAGGTGATTATTATTTTTTTTGGAGAACACTTCTATTTGGGGTAACACAAAACTCCAACATTGCCAGCCGTTATTTCAGAGCAATATTTACTTAAATTAGGCCCAAAATATATTTTAACAATCATGTGAAACAGTAACAACCTTTCGTGGCGTCGTAACAAAAGTGACAAATTTTTAACTGGCAAGCCCAAAAATTACAACTCTGGCAACCCTGCTGCCAATACTTAACCTCTTCAGACATTTTGTCCAATATTTTGGACATTATAAAATAAAACCATTACCCCTTTGTGTCTGAAAAGGTTAAAAGTGTGAACGTGACCAAAATGTGTCCGGGAATTTGCCTCATCAAATATGGTAACCCTATACTTGGCCAATAGGGAACCTCTCGTGAAACCTTGCCTCAAGCCACTAAAATCCTCAATTCAGCACTGAACAAAGAACCTCTTCAACAAAGCCATTGCTAGGTTGTAACCTGAAGCGATAAATTATTATTGGTATGCTATTATAAAAAATCAAATAGAATTTGTTTCAATTTCACACAAAATACCTGAAATACTCAAAATCAAAAATTTATGAGTCAGATGTGCATTTTATTTTTAATGTATCAATATTTTTTAATGATCCAACGATCAAGTGTTAGCAATTTTTAAAATCAGAAAAATTGCCTCTTAGATGCTGCTGCCTTTCTGCGTGGGCGTGCGTAAATTAATCTAAAGAACTTTGGTCGGCAGACAGTCTTTTAAACTGAGATATTGTCCCATTAATGCCATTTGTTTGCTTTCGGTTTATAATGCCTGATGTTATCGAATTGTAAAATTCTATCCTTTTCTTTAATAGCAGCCACGAAAAATGATATGATAAAACTGCTGCTGGCCAAGATCATTCCGTCGATCGAAGTTGGCTGTGGTAAAGTAAAGCTGTTTTTTGAAAATTGGGGCCACACATTTAACTTGGAAAAATCTCGTTTTTGCGATCACCTCTGCTCTCGCTTTTATAGATCTCGTATTCAATGAATTGGGCTTGATTGATATAAGATCTACATTTATAATTAAACTTGGCTGGCGCACACCAATATTTTGTTTTTGGATCACTTTTTAATCGTTTTTCGGTTATTTATCAATATAATTTTTAATAATTCTGTTGCACGTTGGTGAGAAGCAGTGGTGGATATTCAAAATTGGGGGTCTGAGGCAAAATTCTAATAAGGGGCCCCAAAAAATTGATGTAGCTATAAATAATTGCAATTAGACAACGCTACAGGGTAGGCTATAGATTGTTGCAAAAAATTGATGCAGATACATTAGGATATATTCGTAATCAAAATCATGTATTAGAAATGTTGAAGCGCTATTTTGCAGTGACTAGTTACCGCTTTTCACGCAGTTAATCACCTTTAAAAAAATTGGAGTAATTTGCAATCGAAAGAATTACAATAACAGCACAATTGTAGGGAATATTCAAATGATTTGCTGCAAGACAAGTGCCTTAAAAACTTAATTCGTGTGACTTAATTGTCATGAAACACATCGCAAAATAGAATTGTGCAGAATATTCAGATGTTATGCAGGAGCATAGGCCATTCTTTTTTTGTCAAAACATCTGAAAACACATAAGTCTATTGTACAGTGATCATATGGAGTATAACTTCACAAACAAATACGCCAATAAACGTATCAAAAACAAACAATTTTTTCAATGCCACAGCCTACTGTGAGATAAGGGCTGGCAATAAGGACTTTCCCTGAAAACTCAATGTTGTGTTTTTTTGATTAAAAACAATGTCCGTATGCACTTTAAAATTTTTATAGCTTTATTTGTACAAACCAGTAATATCAAATATCTGATTCAATATCATGATTATTGATAATTCATTATCAAGTATCTAATCTGAGGGCTGTAGATCAACACCACTTTTTTAATGTATTTCTCGAAGCATTAAATAAACATTTAAATAATTCTCGAAACAACTAGAAATATGTTCACCATTAAACTTAACCTCAACTGCAGCACAATAATTATATTATCAGTTCCACTTGACCTTTAAGGCTTGCAACAACAAACAAATATACCCCAAATAACCAAACGCCAATACACATCAACACAACTTAATCTATTTCTTTCCCTTAGGGATTTTCAATAATATGTATACTAAGCGAAGGACATTCTCGATCTTCTGGAAGATTGCAGTAAAACAACAATGAGAATCACTACGACAACACAAATGCGAATCTGCCCAATTTCTTACTGAGCTAATAGTCATCACAATCGCAATCTTACAATGAAAACGTGGTGAACAAGTTGAGCTAAACACACATTCATGTTATGTACCATCAAAACAACAGTGTTAAAGGTGCTCTAAATTATCATTTGTGACCTTTAACAAAAGCAATTCTGAAAAAAAGATGTTTTAGAAATATTGTGCTGAAGAAATATTAAGTGAGTAACTTTAGGTACACTAGCCTTTCCAATACATTTTACAGATTTTTCTTTGCACAAATACTTGAAGTTATGAATTCTTCAAACTGCACGCGAACTTGATGGACTCCTTGTGTTTGGATTTTTTTGTTTTATAATTGCTATGTGAGTTTGACAGGTCAATTACCGATGGCAAGATTATTGGTAACAGGCGCGATGCTGTAGTGATCAGAGCGTCTGCTTCGCTGTCGGTAGACCTGGGGTTCATTCTCTAAGTCGAGTCATACCAAAAGACTTTAATAAACGGTATTCACAGCTTCTCTGCTTGGCGCTCAGCATAAAAAAGGGATAGTGTGGAGAACAAGTCGGCAAGCTTGCTTGTTGTGTCCTTGGGCAAGGCACTTATTGGGACGCCTCCACCTTTAGGCTATGGCAGACAGGTGGCCTTACCCATACTTCACCGGGTTCTAATTGTGAAGTTGCTAACTGAGCATGTCGTAAAAGACGGCTCTTGTGTACCCACCAGTGGCAGTCCGCCTTGTTGGTGGTGGGGCTACCAGTCACTCATGACTGGTTCAAAATAGGCTGCCATCTTTCCCCTAGCCTAATTTCAATTAGGTTGACGACATGAACCTGAATTGCCGTTCGTGCCGTACCTCCATCCCGAGGACGAGGAGTGGTAATTACAACAACAACAAAACAAAAACAGATTATTGGTAAATAAAGGTGCTAATCCTAATGCCAAGAATAAACTAGGCAAAACTGCATTTGAAATTGCAACTGATTGTGAGAAAAGAGAAGTTTGTGGTTATCTTGATCGAAAAACAAGTGTTAAATCTGAACGAGGTTGGAAATTTGCTCTGTATTAAGTATAATATTATTCGTTACTGTAATGTTTGGGTTGAGTAGTCTGTATTTTTTGTACATATACAATAATAATTATAATAGTAAACAAGTCCCTGAGACTTCAACGCTTATTACGGGGTGCCAACGGTAAAGTACGTGGTAAAGTAAAATTTTGCCGAGATTAGGACAGGGGTGTCAACCGTACGGCCCGCGAACGAAGTCTTACCAGCTTATTACTTACCAGCACGAAGTCAATGGAAAGAGATGAAGCTATTGCAATAAAGAAACAGATAGAAAACTTTGACTTTGTAAGCATGCTGGTTATGCAATGCAAGATTTTGCAGATCATCAATATTCCTTCAAAAGCTATGCAGTGTAAAACAATTAACTTAATTTCTGCTCATAAACTTCTACAAATTGCTGCTGAAGACATTATTCAACTGAGAAGGAGTTTTGATGCAGTACTAAACGAAGCTTTTACTATTGCTTTTATATCGGGTTTGCCAAGACAGATTTTAACAAAAGAGCAAAGAAAACAAAAGCCTACTTCGATGAAATATCCAAAGGAATAACGTTCAGTGATCCTAAGAAGTATTTTGCGTAACTTCGTTTCTTCCGATGATAAACATATAGACCCTCCCCGACTTACGAACATCCGTAGATACGAACAAAATATCCTGAAAATTCGAATTCGTATTTAGGGCAAAATATGACTTTGGCTACTACCCAAAGCCGCACAGGACTGTTGCACAGATTTACTTGATAAGAAGATTTACGACAATTGACTTCGTTATGACCAAACAATAGGCATTCAGCTTGTTCCAAGTCAACAATCGCTACAATTCTTCTACAAAAATCTCTTTTAGCAGCTTTTAAAAGTACAGCACAGTAGGCTACTGCACTGTAAACTACTACATGAAGCAGCAGTGATTTTTTCGGAAGAAAATCTATTAATTTTAGCCGACTATACGAGGTACGAATGACCCATAATGGATAGTAAGAAGCGTAAGGCTAGTGATACTAGTGGTAGTGCTAGAAAACAACGAGCCGTCTCGATGGTAACAAAAGTGGCGATAATAAAGAATCTAGATAATGGTGAAAAAATGGTGAATGTAGCCCGCACGTTCAATATCAATTGTTCCACTATCGGCACGATTTACAAGAGCGAAGAACATATTATGGAACTTGTGAAAAGTGCAGTGCCTATGCAGTCTACCATTATCAGCAAAAAACAGGGAAGCTAATAGAAGAAACGGAAAAACTTCTCAGTCGTAGGATGGATCACCAGCGGGTGCGGCGCGTAAGACCTGGCCTCATGCTGATATCAGGAAAAAGCGAAATCACTTTTCAAAGATTTAATGGCTCAAGTCGGTGAAAGGGCGGAAGAAGAAACGCTTACTGCAAGTCATGGGTGGTTCCAACGCTTCAAGAAACGAGCAAACTTGCATCGTGTTTCTGTCCCCGGTGAAGCAGCGAGCGCCGACGAAGTGGCTGCCAAGAAATTCCCAATTAACCGAAAAGAAATCATCGATGCCGGTGGTTTTGCTTCTCAGCAAATTTTCAATATGGACGAGAATAGCCTTTTGTGGAAAAAATGCCCGAGAAAACGCATATTAGCCGTAAAGAAAAGACGATGCCAGGGTTTAAGGCTGCGAAAGATTGGTTAACCTTAAAGTTGGGCGGCAATGCTTCGGAAGATTTCAAGCTAAAACCACGGTTAGTTTACAGAGCTGAGAATGCATGAGCATTGAAGAACATCAGGAAAAGTTGTCTTTCTGTAATTAGGAAGTAAAAAAAATGCTTGGGTGATACTCGCTGTATTCGAGGTCTAGTTTTTTCATCACTTTATATATGAAGTCAAACTCTATTGCCGGAAAAAAACATCCCTTTCAAGATTCTACTGATCTTGGATAACGCACCTGGCCACCCACCATTCTTGGACGATTTTCATTCAGGTGTAAAAGTTTTATATCTGTCCCAAACACAACTTCACTCCTTCAGTCGATGGATCAAAGTGTTATCGCCAATTTTTAGAAATATTACATTCGGCGTACGTACAGGCAAGCACTAAAGACAGTGGAGAATCATCCTTAAATAACTTTTGGAAGTCATTTAATATCCGCAAGGGTATTAAGCACTTTGATGCCGCATGGCATGAAGTTTCCCAGACCAACATGAACGATGTTTGGAAGGCTTTGTGCCCGCAGTTTGTCAACAGTGTTCAAGGATTAGATCAAGAGGACGACAAGAAAATCCTTGAAAATCTTGTTAAAATATTAAAAAAGCTGGACATCAACTCGGAGGAAGATGACTTCCGAGAGCTGCTCGAGTCGCATTCACAGGAACTGACAAACGAAGAACTAATGGAATTGGAAACCATGCAAAGACCAGAAGAAGAGACTTTCTCTGAGAAAAAATTTGAAACAAAGCTAATGCCGGATGGGTTTGGTTTTATAGGGAAAGCTCTCGCTATTTTTGAGAATCAAGATCGGAATGTTGAGAGATTCTCAACAGTAGCAATAAGCGTCTGCGATTCCTTCCAATGTTATTGTATTATCTACGACGAAAAAAAAAGGACAGTGAAAACTTCCTTGAACCAATTCTTCAGTAAGCGTAGTGATCCGCAAGAAAACGTCAAATCTGTGGAAAATCTCCAAGAAAACGTGGAGCCAATGCCTTCATCTCCGCCACCTTCTTCGTCAAGCGCTGCCTCCTACTCCGACAGATCGCTGTAACTCCATAACATACCATACTGTACGTTGTATGTATATGTAAATATATTTTGTGTGGTATTTTATTTGTGTCTTTGGAATAAGAAAACAATTTCAATGTGTTGCGTACGTAATTTAGGAATGCTTGGAAGGCATTTGTATTGTAATGTACAGCGAATAACAGTACTATACTGTGTTGTCCAGAAGATAAACCAACTTACGAACAAATTCAAGATACAAACTACCGTGCAGAACGTAACTCGTTCGCAAGTCGGGGAGTGTCTGTACTTTCTTGCCAACTAATTAATCGCTTTGAAGGAATGAAATCAGTGGTGACGTCATCTCAAGTTTTGTATCAAATGCTTCTCATCTGGATCTTAAGGATGAAGCAAGAAAACTTTTTAACCAATTTTCTGATAACGTCTCTCCGTTGTTTCCTACCCAAATGCTCTCCATCAAAACGTCTTTTAGAGAAAAGATTGCCCATTTAAAACCTGCTAAAGAAATGGCTTCTTTTTTGATTGTTGAAAATGCATCACATGCCACAACTTATCCTGACGTTTGTACGGCATACATGATGTATATGACAGTACCTGTAACAGTTGCTACGGCAGAGAGGTCTTTTTTTAAACTTAAACTGATCAAAAACTTTCTTCGAAGCTCCATGTCCCAAGAGAGACTTAGCGATTTGGCTCTGCTAACGATAGAAAATGAACGAGCTAAAAATTTAGATTTTAGAAAAGTTGTCCAGCAGTTTGCTAGTGCAAAAGCAAGACGGAAAAATTTCAAGTTTCCAACCACTCGCAAGTAAATTACAGTAGCCTACTTAATTGGCTTCAACGTATTGTGTTTTATTAGCTTGTTTCTTTTGTATTGATGTCAGTGTACTGTACGTTAATTCTTTTTGGGTTAAACAATTTATCCGCATTGCATAGCACATCTCCATCTTGCTGAAATATCGTTAATAGTGCTCACAAAGCACCTTGCCTCAAAAGGTTGCACATGATTTTTTTTGTTATTATAAAACGATTTTGGTTTGCGACGTAGATTTGATTAAACTTTTATTTAACAATGTCCCCCCACCAAATCCGTGCTATGCCAGTATTTCGATTTGAACACACTGCAATCACAAAAATTATGTTGAACCGTGCAACCTTGCCGAAATTTTATTCCAATAAAGCCTTTTATTTGCAGGCTCATTGCACTTAGCTTTAGCCCCTTTTACCTGTTTAGCTCAATGTTTTTGTCTCATTGTTTTAATAGAAAAATAGCTCAATTGAATATTAAGTGCAGAAAAAAATTGGGGCCCCATAATAGACGTTTGCACCGGGGCCTTTTCTGACGAAGTTACGATCCTGGTCACTAAATTCCGTTTTCTTTCCATAGAAGACATGGTCACTAGACTAATTTGAAACTTAAAAGCTTTTGCACGTAAACACTGTCCGTTATCAAGCGCAGGTAGCGATTTCTCAAGATAAGAATGTAGATGCGCTTTTATGACGTTTGTCAGAGTAGCGTTTGAATAATCGGCTTTCTAATGTATTTAGTTTTACCCTAGATCTGATGTAGAAAGCAATGCTCAGCCCAGGGATGTGAAAGCGAAAGCGGTAGAAGCGTCCTTTTTGTGTGGAAGCAGAAGCGGAAGCGCGAAAAATCTACCGCTTCCGCTTCCACATAGGTTATTTCCACATAGCTTTAGTCGATACTGAAGCCAATCACACAAGTTCTCATTTGAAGGAAATATTGTCGGACCCTTAGAAACAGTTGAACATTAGCAAGCAAGAAGTATTAGCTTGCGTTGTTGACAATGCGTCAAATATGACTCTGACTGTGCAACTACTTTAATGAAGATGAAGGAGATGAAGACGATGATAAAGAGATTAAAGAAATGCAAGATCTCACTCCGGGAGAATGCCTGATTCATTGAAGAAAAGTCATGTTTAAATTTGAGAAGCTGGATAACAATTTGGCTTCTGCTCTTGCTACCGCCCTGCAATCACGCCAAGAGTTTTTATTGCGGAAAAAGGCTTTTTTGGCAGCTGTTTGGGTAAGTAGTGTTTGTTGACTCAGTTGTTGTGACGACCTAACAATATTTTTTGTTGATATTATATTCAACTCAATACTGGTAAGCGTTTGCGCACTTGATTTTATTTGAGTCGAGAATAACAAGTAATGTATTAGTTATATTAGGATTGACTGACTTATATAAACGTGATATTATAATTTTATTTTCTTTCGTGATAGGTTGATGCTCGATCGAGAATCCTCTTGAGCAACCGGGAGCAACTACGCTAAAAGAGCGCTTTTCAGTCAATTTTCTTGCGCATTCAAAGCACGTCAAGCGAAAGAGCAAGTGCTGATGCGGAAACTGACTCAAGCGGACGTGAAGTAGCATCAGAATCTGCAGCATCAGTATCTGACTTTGATGCGTATTTGAACTCCTTACATTCAACAGAGGCTGCTGAGGCATCAGCTACGGCGCCTGCAAAATCTGATCTTACTGCATTTGCTGAGGCGCTTGTTGATGTAGAGCGGCTCGGAAGATTGAAATTGCCAAATTTTTGGGACATTATTTCCAAATACCCCGTTATTTTACAACCAGTATCTCGAATCATTAGTTGTTTACTTTGCACACGCAGGTATCCGTTGAACGTATGTTCTCCCACTCAAAGCTCGTACTTTGTGAAAATAGAATCCGAATGGGCAATGAATTAAGTGATGCCATTGTGTTTATGCGGACAAATAAATCTGTGTAAAGTTGAAATTATTTATCTTCGCTGTCTTTTTGATTGTTTGCTTTTAGTTTTCTTTCTTTCAGTCGTTTTTGCCACTTTCGTATCTTTGGTTACACCTTTGATTGTAGCAAATGACAAATTTCGTATTGCTAAGGTCAAAAGTCGTTTTCTCGTTTTTTGTTAGTGGAAGCGGAAGCGGTTGAAAAATCACCGCTTCAACATCCCTGGTTCTGTCTTTATCTAAATACATGTATAGAGTTGTTAACTCTCACAAAACTACTCGGTGTAGTAAAACGAAATTTAGCATGATTGGAAATTACTGCGGGTGAGTGCCTTTAGGGAGTGAGTGACATAAATGATGAGGTCAAACAAAAGATTTTTGGAAAGCGACTTAGAGAGAGTATCAAACTCTTTTATTGTTAGCTGCAGGCTTTTACCCATTTGTTCCGAAATTAGCTTGATGTTTCTGATTTTGCTGTAACTATATTCATTAGGTAATTTGAACCTCAGGAATTCGAATCTGGCATCAGAATTGAAAAATCTTTACTAGTTTTTGAGTTATAGCCCGGTGCCGTACGGCACCCCACGGAAAAGGTAAGTACAAAAACTCATTTCATGATTCTATGGCTTTTTTTAGATGTTTTCAACATCAACAAACACTTAATTCCCGAATATTACTTTATAAATATTCCAATAATAAAAAAAAATACAATATTCTAACTACAGAAAACTAATTTTCAGCCTACTAAAATTTTTTATTTCTTGTGGTAATCTATGAAACAGTCAATACATAACCCTACATCACATTTTGAACATTCAACACGTGTTTGTGATTTGCAGGATTCGGCAGCACATTTATGGCGCTTGTTTTGATCAGTAGGTTTTGGCATATGTCCTATATTATCATATCTGGCATCGTCGGCCCCTGGAATGTGCCTTGGTTTCATACCGCGTGTTAGTGGTAGCACCTGAAATCTTTTTAGGTAAGACAGGGCGATTCCTCTTCGAAATTTTAATTGGTCTATTGAACATCCCGCTCCCCGTGCCAAGATCCAAGCATTTTGCACAGAAACATCAATTGTCCATGTGAATATACTCCACCACCATTTCTTGCCCCTAATTCCTATGCGGTAAGCATTGATATTTTGATCCATTTGATCGGTACCGCCCATATTCCTGTTATAATTAGAGACAGCTTTTGGTATGGGAACATCAATGTGCTTCATCTTTTCTTTTGACCAGCGACCGACTTTAGATACAGGAGCCTCTCCATAAATGGTGGATGCTATTGTAACCACAGAATTTTCCTGCCATCTGCTAATCTTTACAGTTTTATCTCCTATATTCCCAGTGAAAGTCTCTGAGGATCCTCGCGGTTTTTTCTCAAAGCATTTTACTGATGTAATTGGACATGAACTATCTAATCTATTTGCTCTCATGGTACCGGTGCCTTCGTACCCTAAATTTTTCAGTTGAAGTAGAAGTGGAACTGAGATAAAAATGTTGTCGCAGTAAATGTGATATGGGAAATGCTTTTTGTCATCCGTAAATGAGCTTAGTAAATGAAGCACAGTGGATAAACACTTTCTGAACTTGGCTTCCAAATCTTCATTTCCACTGTGCGTCTTTCCTTGATAGACTTCAGAAGAAATCAGATCGCCTTCAGTTGAGTTTTGGCACCAAACCTTGTAGCCAAATCGAATGGGTTTGTTTCTTATAGCTTGTTTACAGCTGTGCTTTCCGAAATATTCTATCATCGCTTCGTCGTGTGAGATACTCTGTGATGGAACATAATGCAGCATGAATTTTTTCTGTAAATGTTGAAGAAGCGGCCGTAATTTTGCGTATTTATCTTGTTTGTCAATGATAACATTTGCATTGAAATGGAGGCTTTGCATTATTTTATCAAACCTCAGGTGATGACCATGTTGTAAGCCAACGTCGTCTTCCTTTCCTGAATCTTCATCTGTCAATACTGCGTCATCGGGTGGTTCGATGAAGACATCAGCAGCTGCTGTTGTAGGATCATTGAACAAGATGTCCAGAATTTCATTTGTGGATAAATTTTCCCTGCAATAATAGATAAAACGCAATTATCAATTCTTGTACCCTCTTCTTACGTGGGGTGCCATACGGCACTTCAAATGTTGCTGTAAAAGTAAACGTTTCTCACAATCACAGAAATAGGTATAATGATGCATTGTATCGTTTTTCTTTCAGTACAGGCATCCTGCTAATAATATCCAAAAGATCTAACTTGTATTTATTCCTAATAAGTTGTAATAAAAGAAATAAAACTTGCCTCTTTTTGGTAACCATTATAAATATGCATGCAGTTGAAAGAAAGGCGATGCTCTCGCTTCCAAGGTCAAGCAACTACTGTCTAGTGCGTCACGCGTGTAGCCAACACCCGTCTGGTACACGTTCAGTACAAGTTTTGTACCTAACAAGTCTATTTATTTTTTAATAAATTCTAGAATATAGGATAAAAATAGGGTGCCATGCGGCACCGCACGGATTAAATGGGTTAACTACCACCTCCTGAGTTGTTTCACTTAATTAAAGCCTTTTGATCTTTGAAATAAAGCGCATTTTTGCCTCGTGAACATGATGGACAAAAAAATAAAGTAGCCATGGAAGCATTTTCTTTTGCAATTCCAACGCATAGCAAGGGAAACCAGTCTCAACAAAACAAACAAAAAATCATTTGCTTACTCAAAACTGGTTTTTTTCAGTCTTTGTTAAGCACGCTGTTAATTCCTTTCGGTGCACCTGCTCACCACTGGTTAACATAAGCTCTGTAAACGCGATTGCTGACTTCGATATTTTGTTCTTTGCCAGTTAAATTTTATTTATTCGATTTCATCCGACAGCACACGATTCATGGCTTCGATTCGTGGCTTCGATTCGATTCGTGGCTTCGATTCGATTCGTTTCGTTTTACAAAAGTTTTCTTTTATAGGCGGTCACAAGACTCTTGCACTCTTTCACACTAGTCAAATAATTTTAGAATGATTTTCCAACCAGAAAGCAACACCAGTATCATTTCAAATTTTGGTTATCTGCCAGTTCAAACGAAGGCAGCCGTAGGCTGCTCAAAGCGAGTAAATCATGTGACAATAGACCGATTACATTTAACAAATAACAAATAACAATTACAGAACGTAGGTTCGACACTACTGTGTATACAAATTCAAAACCAACAAAAAATACATTGACACAACGTAACACACGCAACGTAAATAAGTTTCACAAAACAAGTCGCTACTTACTGTACAAAGTGGGATTTTAATTAGAATTCTTCCTGCCAATTGTATGAAGTTTCCAACTTTCGTGAAGTCTGGCGTATTTTTGCTGGTGCTTGATAGGTTTTACAAATATTCCGGGCAACAAATGAAGCGTTTTTCGTAGCTACTTACTTGAAGTAACGATGTATTTTCTCTGCTGCGTATTGTGTAGCAATACAAGCAAGCTAATTCTTTGCAGTCGCAGTTGTTGGTTTGCAGAGGCAAATCTTTGGAAATGCAAATGTTCGACCAAAGAAGATCCGCTACTCTGCCAAAAGTGTTGAGATAATGCACAGAGTAAAAATCTGCTACGACTTGCAAAATATTTGGATATCATTTGTGAAGAGAATCAAATTGCATCAAAATCTTCTTTCTACAAACGAAAACGTTTAAGATCCAATGGCTGCTTGTTAGCACTGGCTGGAAAAATCCAAATGTCAAAACCTAAAGGTTTTACCAAATTGATCCAATGGAAGAACCTTGCATTCGGATTGCTTCCGGCCCGAAGCCATGCCACGAAAACACTAGCACGTCAACCTTTCTCTCCTGCAAAAACTATAGTTGTGAGGAATAAAGCAGAAATACGTCTATGAGAGCATTGGTAAGCCAGTTCTTGACTTAAGAACTCAATAAATTTAATTTTAATACAGCAAAAACTGCTACCTTTTGAACTACAGTGCCATTTAACAGTGTTGGAATTTCTGGAAAACTATATTGTTTCATGGATTTGCAGATGTTTTCTCTTCATCATGCCTTTCAGATTTAATTTCTAAAACCGTTGTAATTGCTCTATTATCGTGAGTTTTATGTAGCTTTGCTGGTGACAATATATTTGTATTTAGAGGCACTTTTTTTTTCAACATTGTGACAGCGGGAAGCATTTGATGAGTTTTCAACAGATGTAAAGTCTGGTACGAAAATAACATCAAAGTTGTCTTATCTTCGGGACCGCTTTCAACCGGATTTTGCTCAAACTCTTGTTTTGCGCTAATGGCGCTTACGTTGAAATATTTTTTTGAAGGTTCGATTCCTACAGATGTTTTGCAAGCATTAACATGCGATTATGTTGTGACATTTCTCAAGTCAATTCAAGCTGGCTCGATTGCGTAATGGATAAAGCGTCCGTTTCCAGTCCGTATACCTGGGGTTCATTTCCCGAGTCGAGTCATACCAAAAGACTTAAAAAATGATGTTCACTGCTTTCCTGCTTGGTGCTCAGAAAAAGAATAGAGTAGTGAACAAGCCGGCAAACTTGCTTGTCGTGTTCTTAGACAAGACACTTAACGAGATGCCTCTATCTTTGTGTGGCAGACAGGTGGTCAACGAGCTTGGAGAGGAAATAGGCACGGGCAAGCTCTCTAAAGTCCACTGCAAGAATATGAGAAAGAGGAAGAGCTGCCTCTGCTCTCAGCTCTCCCCGACAACTCATCAATCATGGTGTAACGCAACGGTGGGCATCCGACTGTAATCCGGGTTAAAATGAGTGCACTTCATGTGGCGAATAATCACTTCTACCATGACAGCTATTGAACGTAGATGGCGATCCATATATAAAGCCAAGTGTTGTTGGCGACTTTCTACTTGAGGTTTGTAGTTGAAGTTGCTGAGGTTGCTACAATGGAATGATTAGACATTCACGTGCGAAAAGTTGCCTGCGGACGTACAAGAACATGTTTCAGTAACAAATAAGTTTCTTATCGCTATTTATCATCTTGTGAAGAAAGCAATAGAGCTAAGAGTTTGCTTACAAAGATTTTAGATTTCGTCTCGGATAACAGCATCTTCAAAAAAGACAACTTTTTCCACTTTTGATTTTAAATATAGTAGTAGTTGGCAATTTATTTCGCTTCTGTTTTCTCAACACAAAAAACTCAACAATCGGATATAAACAATAAGCGAAAAAGGAATGGAGGTGACAAAACGAATTGACGTTAAACACATCAGTGCACCTGACAAAACATGAAGCCAAACAATTGAAATAATAAAAAAAATATTAAAAAAGCAGTCAGCCAAATAAACAAAATTTTACCTTATGTAAAAACACCTGATAGTAGCTAAAAGAAATACATCCCTCTCAGTGCCAAACTGCTGTTACTTTAACGAGGGAGGCTAGCAGGTACTACACCTTGTCCAAGGGTGATCTGGAAGCAACGACAGTTAAAGAGTTAGCTCCATTACACTCTAGGCAGGACCCTGTCCCCGGATGCAGTTATAGTCTTACTGCCCAGGACTATGCATTTTGCAGATAAATAGTAGCACTATAACATTGCGTTTGAATTTTTATAATCTGATTTTAATCTCTTGATTGTGGATAATTTAAGCAAACTATTGGAAGTGTCCCTGTCTATTTAACTCAAATAAAAGTTAATCATTTAATCTGATGAATTGACTGAAGTTTCATGGACCTATATTGCAGGTGAATTTTCCTTATTCTTCTTCTTCATCCGTAAATATTTCGAGAAGCAGTTGTTGCCTGAAGTTGGAGATGGAGTATAAAATGATGACTCGCTTTTTTTAATTGGTTGTTCGAAAGTGGTTGGCTGATTCTGAAAAAGAAAGACAGCAAATACCTATTCTTTCTCTTTTTATCCTACTTTGCAAGCTCGTTTTAAAATTATATCTTTAAGCAATTGAAAGAAGTAGGTTACCAGTCTTAAAACATGATACATATTAATCTACTGATTTACAATAGATTCTTTAAAGCATTTCATGAACTTGGGAAGTGATTTAAAATTTTTGAGTGCTATAGGTAGTTTATTTCATAACATTGGGCCTCTAAATTTTAGTGCCTGTTATGTGAGTTTTGTTCTGCAATATTGAGGGCATAATTTGGACTTGGATCGAGTACGAAGAGTGGCTTTTCGCAAAGAAAGCTAGAATAAAAGATGTTTGAAAAAGTAAGAGGAAGAAATTTATTAAAATATTTGTAAATATTGTTACAATATTTGGCAACATCTAACGCTTTAAATCTATAGTTTTCGCATAGCCAATCTGTGATTTGAACCTGCGTTGTGTCGTTGTTATGTTTGCTTCACTTGAGGTATCGTTTTTATTGATTTGTTGTTGAATTTGGCAAAGTTGACCCTAAAGCGACGCTGCGAAAACTGCCTTCTTATCACATGTTACATCGTTCTCAAGTAGACACGTAACAGGAATGATTACGTTGTTTGTAAGCCTGCACGTTTGAGCAAAAAGACGAAACTGTCAAAAGAAGCTTATAAGAACCCAACTAGATAAAGTTGGATAAGTTGTTCTTTTGTTGATCGTCTTTGTGGAGCTGTAGTAGAGAAGGTACTTGAGGGTCAAACTAGCTTGAAACCGCTAACTACGCTGCATCGCTACACCGCTGCATCGCTACACTGCTATACCGCTAACAACGCCAACGTCGCCAACCGCCAACAACGCCACCACCATCTCATTTTGTTTTTCTGTCAATTGTATAATCTTAATTTCAAGTTTCAGTTCTTTATCGTCAATATACGTTTATCAAAGGATTGGTGCACGAAAGTTTAGGCGACAGAAGAAGGGAAGTGCAAAGGGTGCGTTTCATCAATTTCGTGAAACTGCTTCACAATAATCTGTCTCGGGTTCGGAGACTACCCCAAGGGTCTCTGTTCCACGAACTCGTTACAATATTTGTACATAAATTTGGGAATCTCAAGTTGTCCAGACTATTGTATTGTTAGCAGATTGTGTTGTTGAAAAACGTTAATATTTTCTGCTTCTTAATATTAATCAAATTAATTGCTTTGGTTGTAATTTTTTGCAGCTTTTGGATCATAGTTACGTTGCCATGGCACCAGGATATTACACAGTTTGCACATAGCTATTAATAAGAGAGTGATATAAGGTTAGCAATGAACTTTTATCAAGGTAGTGTTTCACTTGGCGTAGTGGTTAGAGCGTCCGCTTCACAGTCGGTAGACCTGGGGTTCATTCCCCTTGTCGAGTCATACCAAAAGACTTTCAAAAATGGTATCTATAGCTTCCCTGCTTGGCGCTCGGCATTTATGGGAGGTTGTGGAGAACAAGCCGGCAAGTTCGCTTGTTGTGTCCTTGGGCAAGGCACTTAACGGGATGGCCCCGCCTTTATGTGGAAGACAGGTGGCCCATAAACCTCGAAAAAGGCAACTCCCAAGCGAGTGCGGACTTCCCGTCCAAAAGTATAGCGATACAATTTGCTTTCTCGTGAATGGAGAATAAAAATGGCAAATAAAACAAAAAACACTTTATTAATTACATGGTAGCTACATCTGAGTTTTTGCAGCAACCACTGCACATGTGGCTTCCATGAAAGATGTTCATTGATGGTTAAACCCAAAAACTTGCAAGTGTTTACTGGCTTTAGATGTTCGTTTTTGAATTGAATTAACAGTGCAGTAGGTGGAGGAAGACTATTTGGAGTTCTGAACGCAAAATAATGGGTTTTATCAGTATTAAGTGTTAATTTATTGGCAGAAAGCCAGGCCTCGACATGTTTCAATTGAGTATTTGTAACCTCATGTATTGCTTGATAAGAACTGATGTTGAAAAGTGGCAGCAAACATTATTGCTTTGCCTGACGTTAAGCATTTAGGAAAATCATTTATGTAAATTAAAAATAGAAGAGGGCCAAGAATTGATCCTTGTGGCACCCCTACCACAATTGGCTTGGACTTTGAAATTTTTCCATCGATTTCCGTTTGCATCAAGCGACCGTTCAAATAGCTTCTGAACCATTAGTTTGCTACTCCCCTGACACTAAAATAATTTAGTTTAGCCAAAAGTATACTATGATCAATGGTGTCAAAAGCTTTGGAGAGATCTAAAAATACGCCAAGAGTATATTTTTTATATTCAAAAGATTTGGTGATATTTTCAATCATTTCAGCAGCGGCATGGCTGGTGGAGTGATTTTTTCTAAACCCAAATTGTAAATCATACAAAAAGTTTGATTGTGATAAAAATGAATGCAATCGATTGTATACAATCTTTTCTAAATCTTAGACAATACTGGGAGCAGACTAATTGGCCGATAATTATTCACATGTGCTTTTTGTGTACAGGAATCACTTTAGCTTTTTTAATCTGTGATAAATTGACCTTGAAATAAAGATAAATTAAAAATATGACATAAACCAAAAAGAATGTAATCAGAACTTGAATTTACAACTAATACTGGAATTTCATGAATTCCAGTGCTGTTTTTGGATTGCATTTTTGAGATAATTTTTCTGATTTCAGTAACCGATGTAGGGTTCATGAACATTGAGTTGCATATAGGAGAACTCAAAAATTCGCTGATTGTTTTTGCGGGGTTGACAGTTTATTTACTAATTTTTCACGAATACTATAAAAATAATCGCTAAAGTAGTTAGCTAATAGATTATTATTATCAGAGGCGGGAACTGAGTGATTTTACTTTTTTCCTTCCAAGTAGTTTCTTTAGGGCTTGCCAGGTTTGCTTCAAATTATTTTTTGTTTATCAAAAAGAGATGAATAACGCAATTTCTTTTACTGTTGAATTGTATGATAGTAAAAATTTCTAGCTTGGTTATACTTCACTTTGTTGTTGTTGTTGATTACCCGACCCCCTCCAAGGGATGGGGGCATGGCGGAAGACCATGGAGCCCCAGAAGCCGGGCAACTCTCCAGGGCCTGAAACAGAGGTCGTAGGGAAACAGAGAGTCGCCAAAGAGCGAGCAGCGCAAAAAGTCCTTTGCTGCACATTGCAGAATGAAATGAGAGGTGTCCTGGGACAAGTGTCTGCAGGCACTGCATGAAGGATTCTTTATTCTGCCAATCCCAGAGAGATAGGAGCTTAACAGAAGGTTGTGTCCGTTGCAGCGAAGATCAGAGAGAGCACATATGAGCGTGACGAGGGAGCACAAGTTCCTCGGTGGAAATCAAGTGGACCTGTGTGTCGAAGAATTTCGATGAGACAGTACGCCTCCAGTCCGATAAAAGATAAGAGTGGATACCGAAACATAGGAGGAGAGCGATTACACGGAATTGCAGAGGGCACGAGTAGCGCTCCCAGTCTGGCCAGCTCATCAGCTGCGTCGTTTCCGAGGACCCATTGTAGCCTGATAGAACAGGAGGAGAGAGAAGACAGTTCTTGCCAGATCTGAAAGAGAAATCGAGGTAAATGGAAAGATGGAGAAAGGACAAGGTGGCAGGGACAGAGCGAGAGTAAGATAGAAGAAGAGAAAAGAAATGGCAGACTTGTTGGTGCTGCCGAGACCAGCAAAGAGCGTGCAGAATGGTGCAGGCTTCAGCGGAAAAACTTGAGCATACTGGGCCTGCCGAAAAGGAAAGAGTGACCTCAGCGCCACAGAGAGAGCTGTTAGCAAGAACGCCAGAGCTGCCTTTGCCAAAAGAGAAAAGAACAGAGCCATCTCTGTAGATTATCAGATCGTGGGGTGGGATAGAATTAAGGTGAGCAAGAGCCGCATCTTGGCGAGACAGGGGGGAGGGGATCAGAGCGGGAGTGTGGAGAGGAAAAGGTGGACTACGCAATAAAAGAAAGCAGGTTCCAAGGAGGTGAGAAAAAGCAAAGAAAACCTCCCAAGAAGAAGTAGAAGGAAGCATAAGCGAGTGAGTGGACGGGAAAGCTCTCCAAAACGATCTGCAGAATCTTGGTTTCACTACAAGTCTGGTCAAACCTGAAGTGGGGAAGGAAGCTGGAAGACAAAGAGCACGCTCATATGATGAAAGAGTAAAATGAGTCAGGGAGACTCGTAGGGGAGATAGAAAAGCCTCAGAGAGAAAAAGTGGGATAGGGGAGGACGTGAGGCAGCCGGAGATGGCATGACTAGCCCCTCGATGGAGGCGTTCCACTTCGGTAATATTGGTAACGCTTAGAAAGCAAACCATCTGGGTGAAGCATATGTGAGAAGGGGCTGAAGAAAAGCTTTATACAGGAGAGGGACTACTTAGAAAAGCCCCATGAGGAAGCAGAGATACAGCATAAGGCCTTGAGACGAGGGAAGAACTTGGCTTTCAGCGAACATACCTGTTTGAAGGTAACCCCAAGAAAAGTTGACGCGTGATTAAAGCAAGGGGGCAGTTGAATATGAGGAGGTTGGGCTGGAGGTTAGCTTGATGGGAATCCATTGTGAAGGAGGCCTCACATGTGCTCGGATTGAGAGGAAGACACCAGTACTTAGACCAGAGCTTCAGTCGAATCAGAGCTCCTTGTGTGACCTCCACCACAGTAGGAACCGAGGGGGAGGAGGACCAAATGGCCTCATCGTCAGCATAAAGAAAACAGCTGACGAAGGAAGGCAGAGAAGCAGGAAGATCATTGATGAAAACAAAGAATAGTACGGGACCAAGAACGGATCCTTGCGGAACACCTCGACGGATTCGAAAAGAATGACTTCGAGGATTTTGATAAACCATGCAAGCACGCCTATCAGAGAGGAAAGATTGAGTCCAACGAGCAAAGCAAGAAGAGAGGCCAACCGAAATGAGTTTGTGGAAAAGCGCGGTGTGCCAGACAGAGTCAAAAGCTTTTGAGAAGTTGATCATAGCGAGAATCGTCCAAGAGCCCGCCCTGGGTTTGTTAAACCCATCCGAAATGGACTGAAAAAGGAACAGGATTTGATCAAGAGTAGCACGTCCAGGGCGGAAACCAGCCTGGTGGATAGAGAGAATGGAATTTGACTCCACAAAGAAGAGTAGACACGATAGAGTGATGCCTTCAAAAAGCTCTGAGACGCAGTAAGTGAGAGAGATAGGCGAAAAGAAAGCAGGAGAGTCGAGAGGCTTTCCCATCTTATGGATGGGAATAATGGAAGATGTCTTCCAAATGGATGGAAAGAAATGCAAAGACCAGGAAACATTGAAATGTGAAGAAGGAAATCCATGCCACAGCGAGGAAGATGCTTTAGCATGGGATAGGCAACTTGTCTGGGACAGTGGCAGTGGACGAGAAGAGGTTAGAGGCAGTCGCACGAAATTCAGCAGCAAAGAAGGAAGAGCAAAAGGATGAGTGAGACTCCACAGGGCGTGTGGCTCGGCAGAGCTCGGAAAGGTAGCCTCTGGCTCTGCTATGCAGTGTCTTTGGCTGGGAGACAGAAAAGTGGGATTTCAGGTAATCGGCGAAGACCAAAGCCAACTCCCTGGGAGAGGAACAGTTGGGGAACTCAGAAGAGGAGGAAGATGAGGAAGAAGAGTGAGCAACATAACGAAGGAGAGAGTACACAGATTTTAGAGTTAGATTAGGGCGAGAGAGAACAGCAAGTCGCCTGCCATGCCTCAGCTTTGGCCTTGGCGATGACAGACGAGGCATGTGGGCAAGCAGAGATGTAAGCTTGACGATCTTCATCACTTCTGTGAGCGGTGGCAAAAGCCTTACGTCTTTCACTAACCGCTTTATCCACTTCAGCGGACCACCAGGCTTGAGGTTGGCGTTTGATGTAGCAAAAAGAAATGGAAGAATTGGCAGCATTTAGTGTCAGAAAAGTGAAGAGAGCAGCAGCAGAGGAAAGAAAAAGAAACGAGTATTCCATTGCAGTAGAACAGTGAGAGTCAAAGTGAAAAGCAAGTCATCCCAACGAACTTTCTGAAAATTGAAGGAAAGGAGACGTTCATTGGGGCGAAAGACCGGAGAAAGAGGAACAGTTAGTAAAATTGGTAGGTGATCATAGCTCAAGTCCTGAAGCACCTCCCAGGAGCAAGAGAGAGAGCGAGAGAAAAGGGAGCAAAGGAGATGTCAGGAGAAGCATAACTGCCACAGGAGCGATGGAGAAGAGTAAGTATGACAGTGTAATTAAGGGGAAGGAGGTCAGAGGAGATGATCCAATTGAAAATTTCTTCCCCACGAAACTCAGAAGTACTTTTGAGTCCCAGAGTGGGGGTGATGGCAATTAAAATTCTCCAGAATGAAGAGATTTCTGGAGGAGGAAAGAATGGATGGGGAAAAGAGTCAGTTCTGCCATCCATCAGAGAATAGCGAATAGGAGGAGCATAAACATTAAGGAAAGAGAGCGAGGAGAAGTTGTTTAGTGAGATGTTGATCCCTACATAATGAGAGTAGGGGTCAAGCAAAGAAAGAGAGGAGGTAGAAAGTTCAGAAAATATACAAGCTAGAGAAGGATAAGCCCTGTCTGACGAAAATGATGACGCCGCCGCTACCGTGCGTGGCATCGGGAGGAAGAATGCCAGGATGGGAGTGAGTGCGATTAGAATGCAGAGCATAGAATCCAGGAATCCGGAAAGAGGAAGATGAGCTAAGGTTGGATTCCTGTGTACAAAATAAGTTCCTTCGAACGAGTGCGTGCTGACTGAATCCCAATTGCTGGAAACTATGGCAGTTACTAAGAAGGAAGCACGACAGTAATGTTTTTATAGCATTGATGCGAAGGCTACAATTAGCTCAGTTGTAGCAGACAATCAAAATCACGTCCGTGCTTCACGATGTCCAGGAATGAAAGAGGTTGGGGCAGATAACTAGAACACGTTTGTCAGCCACGACAATCAACAACGAAGGAGAGCCGAAAATATCTGACCGCATGGTCGGCAACAAAATACTGCACATGTCACCAAACACTAGGTCGCTGCACACGTCTATGTAAACCAGGCCAGTGCACACGTCACATGAAGAAAAACCACAGACAACAAAAGACAGCGGGAAAGGCAAGCCAATCAACGAGCTACTATGAGAAGAAAAATAGATGTGTGTGATTTTCGACGCATGCAATAATGATAAACGATTACGCGGTGCAATACCGAACGCGATAAACTCTTGTCACACCGCGACGGGTGGATTGAAAATAATCTGTAGCACCTCACGCTGCTGTGCTTAACTAGTCTATGTAGTGGACCTCGCGCCAACAAGCCAGCATGGATAATTACTCCAGTCGCCAACTACAGGGACTATTATTGAAAGAGATCATCGTAAGTACATAATAGATATCAGTCCATGGCTAGATTGCCGGAAAGCCATACAGGCTGAGCTTCCTGGCGTGAGGTTACATCGCCAGGCGTGCGCAAGGGCGTAGCCAGAAAAATATTGAGAGGGGGCCAAATTTTGCAACTTTTAATGTGACGTCATTTACTTATAACGGCATTTTGCCTTTCATGAACTACGCTCGTCGCTACTATAAAATTGGTGTCCAAAACCAAGAAAGTGCGAATGCGATTTCACTGATCTAATGTAGTTTTATCAAGAACGGCTGTAATAGTTCAACTTCAATTGTGACGTATAACGCATTATTAAGGAATTTCAAGGAAACCACACCCACTGATAGATTGAACGTTCTGATAAAAGAAGCGACGTCTTTGTAGTAGTTTGCACATCGAGATAAAACAAGAAAGCGCTCAGCGAGGCGCTTATTTCTTGCAATTACCATAACTTGGATTAGTCTCATTTCATCACTCGAATGCGACATAGAAGAAAAACTTCGGCGATATTTGGTGTGTAAAATGTACACATCTTGTTTGGCAACATTTGAAAATCAAAAAACTTAAAAAGCCACGCCCCCCCCCCCCCCCTTGCTAAAAGTCAACAATAAACTCTAATGTACATGCAGTGGCGCAAAAAATTATGTTGTTATTTTTTTGATGCTGTTTTGTAATTTGACTGAAAATTCAGGGAGAGCATGGCCCCTATGGCTCCCCCTGGCTATGCCTATGGGCGAGCGAACTATAGAAGCACGATATTCTTTAAGCGGAGATAGCCGAGCGGCAACAAACCTGACGGTAGATACTTCGTCAGTTAATAGTACTCCACCAGTAAAATTGTAGGAAAGAGCAGCAACGGTGCTCTGGCTGGGCGTCAAACTGGGACGCACAAAGTTGCAAAATAGCAAACACAGCTCGTACAGTAAACAACTAGCATCACGCACATCAGCGGGATCAAAGTGGTAAGCCGCCGAAAGCAAACTTACAAAAACATAAAAAAAAAAGCAAAAAGATGTTTGGTATGGCAGCTCGATCAAGTGCGAGACGCGACACGCTACACCTGGATGCATAAAAGGTCAACGGGATGAGACGAAAGAAAGTGTGGTAGTTCAGTGCTCCTGGCTCGAAGACCACCACCATTCATTGAAAACCTTGAGGGAGTCAGGGGTAGAAAAGAAAATAGGAGGTGTAGAGAGACAGTCAGGAGCAGAAAATGGTGGTAAAGGTGCAGAGGAAGAAGATAAGAAGATACAAAGTGGGCAAAAGGGGGATAAGAGATTTGAAGGCGAGTGTGGGGCGGGAGTGCTGCATTAGCAGATGGGGAGCAGTTGTGCCAGATTGTACAATGAAGGTATTCAAGCTGAAAAAGGCCGACGAGGAAGTTACAGTGTTATCTCCAGAAGAACCAGAGACGAAGCAGGGTGGAAGCTCCAGGAGTCAGAGCTGCCAGGAGTTCTGAATTTGGAGAAGGAAAGTAGTAAGCAGCTTAAACGGGTCCATTTGAAGCAGGTGCAACATTGCACTGACCTAGCCTACCCCGCCAGTTCACATTTCCAGCGCACACTGAGCAGAGATAAATGGATCCAGGGTTGAGATGAACGTTGCCCCTCATCAAGAGAACGAGAAGAATGAGGAGTCGAAGAGAGAGAGAGAGAGAGAGAGAGAGAATTTATTTGATTTGCTTTGCGCACTGACACAATAATCAGATTGATAATACGCACAAAAAAAAATCACTAGTAGCAAAAGCCAGGGAGCATCGAGGAACCTTTCGGTTATCGAGTCGAGATACTCCCTGATCTCAGCAGATTGAGATATAAGCGAGATGTATTAAGTGACACTTATAATTTGAGTACATTATGTAAAAAAAAAAGAGTTGAGTTCAAGTTTTTATCAAATGATAAAAAAAATAAAAATAGGAGAAAAAGGAAACGGAACAAACAATAACCATAAATATTCTTTACACAATCAAAAGCTTTTGCAAGCGTTAATATTCATTTATTAACTTTAGTTTATACGCTTTTTTAAAAGAAACCCAGTGCATGCTCTTTAATTCGGATTCAAGGTTACCCCACAGCTTTGAACCTCTGTGAGAAAATAGTTTTTGGCTAAATAATTTATTTATTCGGGGGCGGTAGTAAGTAGTCGAATTAATTAATCTCGTTTCATGTTGATGAATAGTATTTAACTTACGAAAAGAATGGTAAAAGTTTTTAGGTAATTGACTATGATGGAGTTGATACATAAATTTAGCTAACTCAAGTTGATATATGTCTTCTACTTTTAATACTTGAAGTTCTTTATACATTTGTGAAGTTGGCGTATATAAGTTTCGAAACAATATTATTCTCAAAATTTTATTAAGCCTTACTCGAATTATTTCTTGTGAAGTTTTATTTGCTGTTGCCCACGCAGTAATTCCATATTGAATTCTGCTGTATACAAGACTATAGTATAGCATGCAAAGGGTTTCTCTTGAAACAAAATTGCGCAATCTGTAAAAGAGTCCTGTGCATCTGGCAAGCTGCGTAGACAAATAATTTATTTGCGACGTCCATTTGAGATTGTCGTCAATGAATAACCCAAGGTATTTAACAGTATGCACTCTATTAATAGTAATACCGTTAAGAGCTACTTTAGAATTACAATGACAAGTTTTAAGGGGTTGCTTGTTTATTAACATGTAGTTAGTTTTTGAAAAATTTAGGGATAGCTTATTTTGACAGAGCCAGTAGTTAACTTTTTTGAGTTCTATTTGAACTTTGTGTTCCAGGTTTTTCAGATTGTTATCAGCCATCATCAAGCAGGTGTCATCGGCAAATAATGTGGTGTCAAAATTGGAAATCAACGAAATGTCATTAATGTATAACAAAAAAAGTAGCGGCCCAAGGCAAGATCCCTGGGGTACCCCACATGATACTTTAGTATATGAAGACATAAATTTACGTACATTAGTATATTGATATCTATTTTTTAAGCAGCTGGTTAATAAATCCAGAGGTTTACCACGAATTCCAAAGTTACGATACAATTTATCTAAAAGAATGTCATGATCAACCGTATCAAAAGCCTTTGATAAATCCAAAAACAAACAGCATGTATATAAATTTTGATCAATATTGTTTATAAACTTGTCATATATTGAGTTGATTGCGAATATAGTTGAAGAATTTTTCCGAAAGCCAAACTGATTTTCACAGAGCAGTTCATTTTTTTCAATAAAATTAATGATGCTGGAGTAAATTAATTTTTCTAAAATTTTATCAAATTGTGATAAAATTGATATGGGACGATAATTAGAAGCTTCCTTACGATCACCCTTTTTAAAAATTGGAATAACTTCAGCAATTTTCAAGCAGTTTGGGTAGACGCCTTTACTAAAGCAATCGTTTATCAATTTGCAAAGAAAAGGAGATATTACTGATTTACTAATTTTTATAAATTTAGTTTCGGCGTCTGTATACCTGGTTGCTTTTGAATCTTTAAACGAGTCGATAATATTATTTATTTCGTTTGGATACGTTGGAGTTAAGAAAAAAGAATTGATTATGCCTGTCGGCGCTGTTGCATTCGTATCCATGTCAACTTCGGGAATGGTTTCAGCCATTTTTTTCCCTATGTTGGCAAAGTATGCATTGAGATTTTCAGAAATAGTAGCAGGATTAGTTATCACCTCACCTGTTTTTGTGTTGAGTTGGTTAATGTCAACTTGTTGTGAAGGTTTTAAGTTTACTAATTCATTCACTATTTTCCAGATTTTACCGCTATTACTTTTGTTCTCAATTATTAATTCATTATAGTATTTTTGTTTCGCTTTTTCAATCGTTCGATTTAAAACATTACGATACGTTTTATAGTTTTTGTATTTTGTTTCGTCATATGTTTTACAAATCGATTTGTACAACTTATGTTTGGTTTTAATTGAACAGAGAAGACTAGAGGATAACCATGGTTTAGTCTTTAGTTTCCTTTCTTTCCTGGTAGCTAATTTAAGCGGGGCGTGTTTATTTATCACACTCGTAAAAGAGTTAATAAATTGTTCGAATTGATTATGGATTGTAGAGTCAAATGACGATAAAGATGCATTTAGAGTTTGGTTTAAGTCTTCGATAAAGTGTTCAGCTTTAAAATTTTTCATATCTCGTTTCCATACTTGGCGAGCGTTGTTTTTGAAATGCTTTACAGAAGTAATTAAAGCGAAAACAGGATAGTGATCAGAAATGTCGCTAATTGCTATGCCTGGCATAAGCTGGTTATTTAGGTTGTTGGAATAGATATGGTCCAGTAATGACTTTGAATTTTTGCTCACTCTTGTTGGTTGATTTATTAGACACTTTACCGCGCTGCCTATTAAATCATCCGCATATGTTTTGATGCGATTGTTAGATTTTATTTTAATTAGGTCAATGTTGAAATCTCCTAACACGTAGAATTCAGATTTTTTAGAATTAAGTTCATGAAAGATGTTCGTCAATGCTCTGGAAAATATCTCAATTTGCTCCACTGTTTGGACAGGATGGCGGTAAACAACGCCTACAATTAGTTTTTTTTTGTTAATTTCTATTTCTATCCATAAATTTTCAACCGAAGACAAATCAATGTTAATAGTAGGTTTTAAATTATAAGAAATAGAACTTTTTACATAAATTCCAACACCGCCAGCAGACGTATGACTATTACGGTGAATAAATTGGTAGCCATCTAGTTCAATATTACTGTAAATCATATTTTCTTTAAGTTTGGTCTCAGATACTGCAACTACATCAGGTTTACGGTTTAAATCAGTAAGGTAGTGCGATAATTTGTCAATATTTTTTTGTAAACTTCTCACATTAAAGTGAATCATGAACAAGTGATTAGATTTATTTTTTGAGCAGAGCAAATTATTAATAGAGTTATGATCGTCATAGTAATCACTTGGCATAGAATATAAATCGTTATAATCTAGCTCTGCATCTACATCAGGTAAATTATTTGATACGTTTGGGTTTTCAGTTTCAATGGTGTTAACAATGGTGCTAGCACAACCGAAAATTGGTGGCAAACCTGGGCTTTGATCGACATGTGTTTGATTGCAGCAAAACGAGTTTGAAGAATTCTTGTAATTGCTATTTACAAAAAATTGATCGCAATCAACACAGTTTCTGTAACCTAAACTGTTGTTGCATTGATTGACACCTGCTTTGCAACTGTTAGTTACAGAGGCGTAATTTTGATTTAATTTACAGTTTCCACTACTATTATCAGTAACATCATAAAAGGTCACGTCGTTTTCGTTGTCAGCATGGGATTTATCAGTAGGCAATCTGATAAGCTTTTCAGCAGCTGCATTGCACTCATGGTTGTTGTCAAAGATTGCGCAATGATGTACAGGTCCATTGTTATCATCAACACAGTCATTTTTTAATTTATAAGAGGCCATAATTTAACAGAAAAAAAAACGATCTTGATAAGCAATTTGAATACGAAAAACATTATTTAAAGTCAGATTTCGCTGAGCATTCAATATTAAATTTCAATGGGGTATAATTAAGTTTATCAAAATCTATGTCCATTCCATATTTAAATAAGTCGTCAGGTGAATCGATTGTTAGCCAATTTCCCGTACCTGTGTCTCTTTCATTGTTGGTGATCGTTCCTGCTTCCCGTGCTGACCGCTTCATACGTATTTTTCCGTTGATGGTATGAAAGAGAATAAATTTATTTTTAGCAACTTCTTTTACATATTTTAACATTTTTGCTCGCAAGGAAGTCAAATCTTCCGTAAGATAAACACCATTGAAGTTGGGATGAACTTTTAATTTTGATTTTTTATACATGAATTCCATTCTTTTTTTGTATGAAGCGAAGCGCACAATCACAGGCCGTGGTTTCGCTTTTGGACCTTTCTTTTTTTTGCCAAGTCGATGTACCCTCTGAATATCCAGCTCAGGGTTGAGCTCAACATTCAGGGCTTTGGCCACATTTGTTACAACTTCTTCACCATCATCCCTTTCATCATTTCTTTCAGCAACTCCAAGGATTCTAATATTCTCTCGTCTACCGTATTGTTCAAGTTCGTCTACTTTAAAAAACGTTGTGTTGACAATTTGTTTTAGTTTTTCATTTTCAGTTTTGATTTCCTCATACTTCAGTTTGCTTTCTTCTACTTCTTCTTTTAAGTATTCGACTTCTTCAACTAGTTTTTTAATTGTTAGGTTAATTTCAGTAAGTTGTTGTCTGTCCTCGTCGTTAAAACCTGAACTCAATTCATTTCGATTTGTTCTGTTTTTTGGGCTCATATTGCCAGATCAGTGCAAAAAAAACACGTCCGTTCGCTACAACTGCAGAGTTAGAATGAAGAAAGGCAGGAGAAGCTGTGTGCTGCCTTTCTGCGGTTGTTCAGGGGTAGCACTGCAAAAATGGTTTGTGCGAGGGGAGTGCCCGGGGTAACTGGGACCCTTGGGAAAGCCAACAGCCATTTCGATCCAACCCAATTGGGGTCGCACGATGAAGCGGCTGTTGATCGATGCAGTGACATTTTTTTTGATTCCATTTATGAGTTCCGTCATTCCATATATGAGATCCGTCTTTTATCTGAATTGTATAGGACTGTAGGGTATTGCTATTAATATTTTGCTCGGTTTCGCTGGGTTTCAGAAGTCAACTTATCAAACTAATTATGTTGTTTTTGCACATAGGTCATGATTACAAAATGAATTAACAGAAAGCACGAGAAGTGTGTCGCTACCAGCAACCCATTTTGTCATAGCTCATATTTTTTAGAGCGATGGGTCATATCAGTTAAAAATGTGATGGATCAATCCGAAAATGTGCCTCGTAATATTCAGCCTTTAATATCAGCTGTGGAAGATGGTGATTTAGATAAGGTAGGTTTGTATAAATTCTAAGGTATGTATAAAAATGCACTCTTTGTCGTTTGAGCTATTTGTTCTGAGCATTATTCAGGAAGATGTGTATACATTGCATTAGCTCTCATTCTCTGTCAGCCAGTCTTCAGTTAGACTGGACCCCCATGACCGGTAGACTGCTTGGCCCCACCACCTGTCTGCCACATAAAAGGTGGAAGAGTCCCGTGTGTCTTGCCCAAGGACACAGCAAGCAAGCTTTCCGACTTGTTCTCCTCACTATCCCTATTTTGCTGAGTGCCAAGCAGAGAAGCTGTGAATACCATTTTTTAGAGGCCTTTGGTATGAATCAACTTGGGAAATAAACCTGCATTTGCATTTTGGAAAATGCATTTGTTATACATTACTGCACTGCAAAAAATACTTGATTGTAAAAATGCTGTTGAATTTGTGTATAGCAATTGTAGTTAAATTGGATGTTTAAGTTGTACCGTTTTTTTTGTTGGTACTGGCAGGATTCATTTGTGTTTAGGATTTAAGTTTGCCTATATTGACATGCTGCACCAGTATTTTTTAGTGTTGTTTTTTGATCTTCAGGAAGCAATTTGGTTGCATTATACAATTTGTTTCACTATGCAATAAGTGCAAGAAAGATTCTCTTAACAAAAAAATTTGCAGTTACTTGCAGCTAAGAGAAAAATGAAAAGAATTAATATCTCTTATACTTTTAGGTTCAGAAATTACTTGATCAAAATATATCTGTTGAAACAACTGATAATAATGGCAACAGTCTGTTGCATATTGCGGCTGCCAATGGTCATGAAAAAGTAGTTTGTCATCTTTCAAGGAAAGGTATTATTTAGTATTGCCATTAAAATGCTCTAATTTGCTATGGTAAAGTGTACAGTTTTCAGAAGTTTATGGTTTACCAAAGTTTGTGCTTGTGCATATGGCTTATAATATTTGTTTCCTGACTACAATCAACCCAAATAAATTGTAGCAAGTGGCTCTTTTGCCTTTGATGGCATTTTACCCTTGGAAGTTATTTTGCCATCACCAATAATGTGTGTGTATATAGCCATTATTGCTACAATTCTGGCGATGACGTTGTGGCATGTGGATAGTGCAGTTGCCTTGAAATGCAATGGTTATTGGTTAAAATCCTTGCTGGCAGGGCACTTAGACAAAGGCAGTGAACACTGTAGGGGGGCCTAGTACATAAATGTATGGAGCAGTGTACACTAGAGGTGCAAATTTTTTTAAATTCATCATTAAAATTGATCCATCACAAATGTCTTGTGGCAAAATAGCCTTCAAGGGTAAAATACTGTTGACAGCAAAATAGTCTCTGCCTAAATTATATCACCCGATTGTACTTAGCAATGCCTCTGTGCAAAGTATGTAGATTCTATTCAAGTAGGAAGAGTTCTATTTTTAGCTATTTGGCAAATTTATATTTTGGAAATGACTTTTTTGCTTGAAATTATGTGCATTGTTTAACAATTGTGTACTCAGGTGCTTCTCTTGATCGAACAAACTTGTATGGTTGGACTCCGTTAATGCAAGCTGCAAGATATGGTCATGAAGATGTTGTCCTGCACCTCTTAAATAACAAAGCGAAAATAACTGCCACCACTCCATTGGGTGTTACAGCATTAACGTTAGCTATTTATGGAGGTCATAGCAAGGTATATTAAGCTTTAAATTTGAATCTGCCACTATTGGCAACATTGTGAGATAAATTTTGTTTCAAATTTAAGATTGAAATCTTTTTATGTGAGTTTAAAGTGTGATGTTTTATGCTGCATGACCAAGAGGAACTGTTGTCGCTTTCCAGTAGACACTTTATGTTCAAATTATGGTTGGCACTGACATGTGCCAGTATGTGTGGCTGCTAATTTTAAGTTCATTTTGCAGTTTCTGTTCCTCTACAGTGTATTCTTTATTTTCTTTATCAGCTCTACTTCAAAAATGTATATTCAACCAGTTCATTCTGGCCAAGCAAATAGGCCTAAATGGCTTTATGAAGGTGATGGACATAGGTGGCAATTTGCAAGGTTGATCTGCTTACCCACAACTGCTGCTACATGGTTGTACACTGGAGTGAAAATACTTTATATATATTTAATTTGTATTTGTGGTTATCAGATGAATGTTGTTTTTAAGCTTGTTTAGCAGAAAACCCATTTTTGCAGAGATAGCAATTACATGCTTAAGCTCTACGTAACATGCATAGTAGAAAATAAGCACTTTCTTAAACTCTGAATGAATGAACACTGATTGACATTAACATAACCTATCTATTTCTCTCCCTCCAAAAATATTTGGTCATATTTATACTACACATGGAATATTCGGTACTTACGTATTAACGGGAGGACCTTTAAAAACACGACTCAAAAATTGAAGTAAATTATTTATTGAAACGGTTAAAACAATAAAATAACCTTCCAGTGTACACTGCCCCGTACATTTACATACCGGGCCTGCCCCTTCAGTGTACACTGCCTTTCTTTTAAATAAAATAACATTAAAAATCAAAGGTCCTCCCGATAATACGTAAGGACCGAATATTCTATCTATTCTAAAAGATTCCAGTAAAAGTGATGATAGGAATTGCTATGATGTCATAGGTACGAACTCATAAATTTCACCACTGGCTAATGTTGCATCATGATTTTAAGTCCAACACTTTGCAAACAAGATTTACTAAATATAATATTTGGTTATGTAACATCAAAATAACAGCTTTTATAGCTTCTACAAATTGAGCAGTGTTATTTGTGACATATCCCCTTCCTAATAATAGTGTCAAAAATAATATAGAAACCAAAAAAATGTAACCTACCTTATTCTAATTCCTAAACGCAAATTCTGAATATTGTATTCACTTGCAGATTTGTTGACTTAGCAGATAAGTGGCACCCATGATTATATATTTCTTTAAGTACTCATTGCTTAAAAGAAAATGGCCAGAGTGATGCCAATCAGGTAGAACATACCCTGACAATTTGTAAAAGTGCATTGTTAAAAAAGTATGCTTGTGTGCTAGTGCATACGATAGAACATTATGGCTTAAGCAAAGTATAACATGACTACATAATGGCAATAACTTGTAAAACACACTATGTATACATGTACAATCAACATCAGTTCATCACTCAACTAAGACAGCAACATTTTCCTGTGGTATACCTTGCCCACAGTAATCATAACCCTGCAAAGCAATTGGCTCTCACGTTATGCTGTTGCTTTGAGAATTGGTCTTATTTGGATATACCAGACGCTGATGATCAGTCTGAAGCAAATACGTTTCCAGCCAAATGTAACCAAAATGTGTTTATATGTATATATTATCCAAACAATCATTTTCCAGGGTTGAGTATCTCCTCTTAGCAGATGTCAACTTCTTGCTTGCATAAGTTTCCAGGTATAGTGGTTAATTATCTGGTTGGATGAGAGCAGCATCTAATCCACAGTTTGTCACATCAGTTCATAATACAAATGGTTTACTCTAGTCTGACAAACTCAGTATTGATTTCTTTAATATGAGGTTGTCAATCTCAGTATTGAACTCTTTTAAACTTTTTCTAGTGCTTTTTCCCAATGAATCTTATTAAGTTGCCCTTTACACATTAAAATGCTCAATATTGCAAGAACAGCTGCAAATGATGGAGTTTGGGCAAGGTAATAGTTTGCTAGTCCCCAAAACGATCGCACTTTCTTCTTTGCTGTAGGTCTTCAGGCAGTTACAGATATAAATTGTCATGGTTGAGAGCAATCCCATAACAGCGGATTTCATGTTCAAGAAATTTGACTAATTCAGATCCAAACACACATTCTGATGGTCTTGACGTCAAATTGATGCACAATTGGATTATCAATATAACTGTCAACGTTTTCCAAACCAGACAGTATTTTCCTCACTTCATGCACTAGTGTTGCTTTAGAATTTTTCATCCCAAATGGCATCTCTAGGAAGTTGTACTGACTATTTGGTGTGATAAAAGCAGTTTTCTCAATATCTGCTTCAGCAATTGAAATATGCCAATATTTTATGCCAAGATCAATCTAAGAAAAGTATTAGCTCTTTGCCAGTCGCTGAAATAAATTGTTTTATAGTAGTCATAGGATCTGGATCATCAACCATAAGTTTGTTCAATTTTCTATTATCAGCATATATGCGATTTGATGCTTTCCTTTTCTTCACATTGACCATAGGTGATACAAGTGATAATTTTATACTTCAAATAATTCCAATCATATTTGTGTCTTGAATTTCCTTCTTTAGATTCTCACGTACAGCAAATTGCAATGGGTACGGCTGAGGTCTGTCTGGACTTTGATCAATGAACTTGAATTTGTGTTCAATCACATTTGATTTGCTTGGAAATTCAGTAGAAACCTCTGCATGCTTCTACAAAGTATTCATAGTTTTATCTTGCTGTAATTTGGTCAATCCAAATCTCCTCTTAACATCCTACATTGTTTCCTTCTGATGATAATTAACTAACTATCAGTTCATCATCATTTGCACTAAGTTTTTTAACAGCTCTGGTTTGCGCATTGCAAGGTGTAGCTTGTTGACTCTTCTCATGTGCTTCAAGTGTTGTGGTATCATTTTTTTTGATATACTGTTTCAACATATTTGCATGATAAGATCTTACGTTTTTGTTTAATTTTATGCAGCAATTATTTCCTTCCCCACATCTACTGATTACTGGGTTAGGATCTTTCCAGTGCATTAAAAGTTTATTGAGATCTGCCAGTAATAACAGCAATACTTTGTCTTCTTCATGCATAACTTCCGTTCTTTATGCCCTTTAGTCATACTATTTCTTGTTTTTCTTTTGACTTATTAATAGCCAGTTCTTCTTGGGCAATTTTCATAGTATTATCTATTTTTTCTCGTAGCTCAAAAACACATTGATAACTTGTTTTTTACATCTGACATATCCGATTATGTGGTCCATAACTTATTTATAATTCAGGTTGTTGCTCAAACTGCGCTTCTAAGCTCAAATGGCAAAAATCTGGTGACTTTCTGGGCACTTTGTTATAGGCAAACAATAAGGGGTTTAAGAATTAATGACACTATCAAGGTTGTTCAGTGCACAGATGTCTCCGCATTTTTTAAAGCATGTCATTGGAACACTCTACTAATCTGTTACAGATGGTGTTATGGCATCATTTTCAATAATTTAATGGACAACAGTCGTGATACTTCTTTCATACAATTTGATACAGTTTGCGTATTAAGATCACTAAGGACTTGAGGCATTCCCAAGTGACCATAAATCTTTATTGGCACTTCTGCAACGGTTTTAGTCTGTAATCTTTTAAGAGGTACAGTTTCAGGGTATCTGGTTGTATATTCGCCAAAGTCAAGATGCATCTGTGAACCTTCTTACTTGGTGGCAAAATTGATCTCAAATCTACAGCAACTTTCATGAATCATGGCATATCAGTTAAGGGCATAACTCTCATCAGTACATGCAAAACAGATCCTTTAGCAACTGTCTTTTGGTGCTTGTGATATGATTGACAATAGCTGGTAATATTGCTTTGCATCCTAGGCTGTTGAAAATTGGTTTGAATCCAATCTGTGTGTTTCATGATAGATTCCTTGAAAACTTTAATTATGTGCAACTTTTATTACCTTTTTTTTGAACCATTTAGGCACCATAATTTGCTTCCAACATCTACCCAGTCAATCATATTCATTTTGAATACTGTACAAGAGACTTTTATGCTTTTCATATTTCACTTCATAATCACGATATTTGACAGCTTTCTTCAGATCTAGCTACTTCTTCAAATTATCTTCTCACATCATTTGCCATTAAAAGTTCGCTGCCACATCATTTGTCATTAAAAGTTCGCTGCCACATCATTTGTAATGGAGGGTTTGATGGCAGTATCCTTCTAAGCTTGAGCTCTTGTGACTCCAGCAGCACCAGTTTTCCCTCCCCAAACAGGATCATTAGGTTTTTGTGCTCCGGGAATATTTGTGATAACGAGTTCAAAGAAAGTTTCCTACAAACACATAGCCTGAGTTGCTTCCGTAAAATATGGTGTATGCTCTCTAATTTTGGCAATGGGCACTTTTTTTAGTAGGTGATTAATTGCCATTAAATAATCCATGCTACTTGTAAAATCTTCATCATTAACTAACTCCCTCTAAACAACGAAGTCAAATCAACCTGTACGATGTAGAACTTCAACTGTTTTTTTCAGGCCTTTTCATTTCCAAGAGGCATACATTACTTGTCCTCAGTACTCATCTAGCACCATTATGTATGACCTAAATTTTTTTTTAGACTTCAATTTCAAACATTGAAGTCTGGCAAAAAATTAATCTTCATCTCCTGCTTAAACTTCGTTTGATACTCTTCTGTACAGCACATCTAACTTGATATGGTTGTGAAGCAGGTTTAGCAGTGCCTCTTATGGCCCAAATACAGCTTGAGGTTGTGGCGATTTTTGACAGTATTTTTTGTCATGTCCAATCTCATTGTGTCGATAACAAGTTGTTATCGTCCATCCAGTTGGTTTGCTGTGTCCACATTGTCTTCTGTTCTGTTAGACACAGCAGCCGATTGCATAACGACCAATATGATACAGATAACCCATGTAAAGGCACTTGTACCGAGTAATCCTTCATAACTTTCTTAAATGCCAGACTCATGCTGTTGCATTTGATCCCCTCCTTACTGAGGCACCCTGTCAAGTATTGATTTGCCAACCATGACTTTTTGTTTTAGGTTTTTGGATCATTTTGCTTTAGTAATAACTCTTTTAAACAGGATTTTGAAAAGTACTTACATACAATGAAACCAACTATATCACTGTAGGTTTTCACTACTTTAGCCCAATTCCACTCATTTGGTTCAATAATTCTTCAATCAAAATATGAATTGACTTGGACTCTTGAAATTTTCTGGCTTTGTTTCTTGATATTTCTTTCAGTATTCACGTTTAGTAAAATTATGTTGTAACAAATACAGCAACTTCAAGGGATTCCTAATCTATCATTTCCTCTGGTGATAATCTTATAAACTTGTACCACCTGGCCTGTTAACAGCCACCTGAGCTAAGTAGTCCGAGTTCGCTTATCCCTTTAAGCCTCATCAGCATATCTTGTATAGGTATTCATCCAAAGTATTATTGCCATCCACAAAAAAGGTAAGGGGAGTGTGCTTACAGTTGTCTCAACAAATCCGTGATTAAATTGTTCAGCACTTCGATACTGACCAAGCTTCTCTGGCTCTATCTCGAGCCTTAGCTTTTCCACTGCAAGATCAGCCTTTTTTTAAGTAGCTAATCTCCGGTCTTTAGTCAGACTTGCCAATCTCCACTTTTCAGCTGCAAGTTTTCGTCAAGTCTGTCTTAGTCTTCGACTTCTCTCATTTGGCATCATTTATCTGCTAGAAGGTTATTTTCTTTTGCTTTTCAACTGTTCTACTTGTGCCTTCAAGTTCTCATACTTTTCAGTATTAAATTCTTCAGCAGCCATGCTAGATGCCCCCCAATAGTGTATCCTGGACCAGCCCCCAGATGTCATGCAAGAGAATTTTGGTTCTAAAATTCAGGCGACTTTGTATATCATTCAAACCAGGGATGTACAACCTTTTTTGCAGGTAGCCTATCTCTGAGTTTTGAGCTGGCCAGTTAAGTTCGTAATTCATGTTGTTTCCAGGTACAATTGAGCTTCGAAACAGCGCTCGGTGGCAGAGTTCATGCAAAACGTCAGTGAAGATCTTTTTTTGGAGATCAATATTTTTGAAACAGTCTTTTCTCAAATTTTACGCGGGAAGACGTTTTTTTGGGGATGATAGTGAAAGATTTTCCATCCAAGGTTACCATATTTGGGATCCTTTCCGTGGGCCACAACATTTCATGTCGTGGGTCGCAGGTTGTACACCCCTGGTTCAAACAGTGCAACTGTTTGAACCAGGGGAAAACCAGGGGATCTTCAGGAAGCAATTTGGTTGCATTATACAATTTGTTTCACTATGCAATAAGTGCAAGAAAGATTCTCTTAACAAAAAAATTTGCAGTTACTTGCAGCTAAGAGAAAACAATCAATTTTTTCAATACCGAATATTCAATTTACCCACTGCAGATCCACCCCATTTCTTGTTTAAAATATCCAAAGCCACAAAATTTCATGTCACTGCTGCAAGTTAGCACACACCTGTTCTACCCTAATGTGTGAATCCTGGTTTAAGTAAAGAGGCAATCTATTAGGGAACGCCGTCCAAAATACTTAGCTAACAAAGCGTGCCGATTGTTTGTGTGCTTGTGTAGGTCGAAAAAGAAAAATGAGACCTTGGCTTGATGTGTTTTGCGTTGGTCAGTGGGATTAATAACACACTCAAATATAACTAAGAGTTAAGTGTTTGCTTTATGAGACGGCAAAAACACCAAGCATTGGAAAGAAGTGACTTCGTTATTTAAATCGTTGTATTGCGTAAGGTTTCATCATTGCACCTTTTTGGTAACAGTGCAAGTATCAAGGCTAGACGTTTGCAGTATTGGTAAAATGCACAAAAATGCTTGGCAAGTTTACTGCGATCCACCTTTTTTGTTTGTGATGCAATATGGTAAGTGCTAAATGTCATGACAGTGCTGGGCTTCATCTAATAATACTCGATACTTTCCCGGATTATTTACTTGTAAACTTCATAGTGTTCACTTGGATCAATTTTTTCAATGTAAATAGGGTTATTTGGGATGTAAACTCTGACCCCAAAAATTCAAAGGAAACATGATGTTGTATTCTTTCAGATGGTTGAGTTGCTGTTAAGTCATCCTGAGCTTGTGTTGGATGATGCCGACAGCATATCTTGTTTCATATCACCTCTTGTAGTCGCTACAATGTATGGACGGGATGACGCGTTACGCCAACTGTTACGTCAAGGAATCCCACCAAATCAAAGCTTTAGATCAACCGAATGGACGTCATTAATGATAGCAGCATTGACAGGTATTTTAAAAACGTTTACAAAAAATGTTTTTCACTAACTTCTTTTGGAATTTTAATCACTTTGATTTCTACTATTGCTTGTTTTCCTGCGGTGAACGACATATATGTTTTGTATTGAGTATTGAGAAGAATATGAATATTTGTCAAAGAATTATTAATAAATGTTAAAATTGTACTCCTATACAGGGTGGCCACAATGTCCATGTGCACTTTAAAATTTTTATAGCTTTATTTGTACAAACCAGTAATATCAAATATCTGATTCAATATCATGATTATTGATAATTCATTATCAAGTATCTAATCTGAGGGCTGTAGATCAACACCACTTTTTTAATGTATTTCTCGAAGCATTAAATAAACATTTAAATAATTCTCGAAACAACTAGAAATATATTCACCATTAAACTTAACCTCAACTGCAGCACAATAATTATATTATCAGTTCCACTTGACCTTTAAGGCTTGCAACAACAAACAAATATACCCTAAATAACCAAACGCCAATACACATCAACACAACTTAATCTATTTCTTTCCCTTAGGGATTTTCAATAATATGTATACTAAGCGAAGGACATTCTCGATCTTCTGGAAGATTGCAGTAAAACAACAATGAGAATCACTACGACAACACAAATGCGAATCTGCCCAATTTCTTACTGAGCTAATGGTACATCACAATCACTATCTTACAATGAAAATGTGGTGAACAAGTTGAGCTAAACACACATTTATGTTATGTACCATCAAAACAACAGTGTTAAAGGTGCTCTAAATTATCATTTGTGACCTTTAACAAAAGCAATTCTGAAAAAAAGATGTTTTAGAAATATTGTGTTGAAGAAATATTAAGTGAGTAACTTTAGGTACACAAGCCTTTCCAATACATTTTACAGATTTTTCTTTGCACAAATACTTGAAGTTACGAATTCTTCAAACTGCACGCGGACTTGATGGACTCCTTGTGTTTGAATTTTTTTGTTTTATAACTGCTATGTGCGTTTGACAGGTCAATTACCGATGGCGAGATTATTGGTAAATAAAGGTGCTAATCCTAATACCAAGAATAAACTAGGAAAAACTGCACTTGAAATTGCAACTGATTGTGAGAAAAGAGAAGTTCGTGGTTATCTTGATAGAAAAACAAGTGTTAAGCCTGAACGAGGTTAGAAACTTGCTCATTATTGTGCTGTATTAAGCATAATATTATTCGTTACTATGTTTGGGTTGTGTAGTCTGTATTTTTTGTACGTATACAATAATAATTATAGTAGTAAACAAGTGTTTACCGACCAGAAAGGAATTTTAAACTTTAAGGTGAGGAATTTCTACATTTCATGGTTTACCATTTGAGATATCATCATTATTTGATCGTATTGCATCTAATAAAACGCCTGTGTTTCATAATTGTTTCATACATTTTCTTAGGTCAGTTGTCCAGCAGTGTGATGCCATAAATGCGTTCACACTCAGGCACATGCACAGAAGTACTGAAAAGTTCTGAGGGCAGGAAGGAGCAAACTTTGAATTATGCGCTTTTCATTTCTAGAAAGGGCTGTTTTGCTTGAAATTGAGGCAATTTCTTCATACGTTATTTTTCATCACAAATGTACTTCCGTGAAAGGTCATCATTCCTAAAGAAGGATCAAATAAACTTGCTGCGAGTTGGATCAAAAATTTTTTTGCAAGGGGCTTTGTTGTTGCGCGTTTTTTCCCTAGGCATTTAAAAATTTATGTCCTGGATTAGCGATAGAAATTTTCTTTCGTTCATTTGCGATTTCCAAAACTGTTATGGAAGCATTTATGAAATAAATTTAATTGCGTGGTCTATTTGTACTTTCTGTTTAGTTGCAGAGAAAGGAAATAGCATTATCACTGCCGTAAAGGCTGGTAAGTACTGTAGAAGTCTTGTAATTTTTTGAATTGGTATTCAACGCTGCAAATTTTTGAACAGGTATTGGCATCATTATCGTTTTTCGTTTAGGCACTTTATTCATTAAATTTTACGACTTTTTCACTTGGTTTAATCATGTGCAAATTACAGTATATGCCTACACCTCTTGTTTAATTGGCCCCGGGGGCTTTATAGCTTTTAATAGCGCCGAAGAACGTGATGATCGGTTAATAATAGCTATGCAACGGTTTAAAGATCTATTCAATTCGATTTAAAACAATATTTATTTAGCATACAGGCTATAAAACACCCCCTTTTTTCCGTTGATTCAAAAGCAATGTCAACAACGTCAAAATTTTAAACATCTGCATGATAATGACATCTTTGTACCAGTACCAAGATCTGACTCGAATAAACATAAATCGTAGATAAATTTTTGTCAGATATTACTTGTACATCATTTCATCAGATGCAGCAATTACAAAGTTTTAGGTTAAAATGAATCATTCAAGCTGTCTTACGGTTCAACAGATCTTTGTTATATTTTTGATTTTGATTTATTGAATGTGTATTTATTAAACAATTCGTTTGTCTGAATACAGGTGATTACGCTAAAGTCGCTACTGTCCTTGAAAATGACAAGTCTCAAGCTAATAAGTCATCGTCAGATGGCGCCACCCCGCTAATGTACGCTTCTATAACTGGCCAGCTGCATATGATTGACCTGTTAATAACCAGCGGAGCTGACATTAACGCCCGTGATTATGAAAATGGCTGGACGGCTTTGATGCAAGCTACTTACTATGGGTAAGCATTTGTTCGTTAGCTGAACGTTTGTAACCTTTATTTTAGTCTGTCTCGTGTAGTCTTGCGACGGTTGTTATTACGCGCTTGCTGCCGACAATTAGGACTAATTTGCCATGTTGGAGAAAAACTGAAAGTTGGTTTTTTAGTGCACACTTTTTGTAGTGAATTTGACGGATAAAGATTTACTTGGCATCACCTATTGAATTCTCCACGAAGCAAGTTTAACTTCCCAATTGTGGCTAAACAATGCCTACCTTTTGCAGTCAAAAACATATCGCAGGTAGATAGTAGCAGAATGAAAAAGAAGAAAATAATGACAAAACGGTTTTTAAGTGTGAAGCCTCTTTAAAGAATGACACTAAGAGAAAGATGAGGTAAATAAATATTTACTATCGTATTTAAAATCCTAAGCTACATACAAACAACCGCTTTACTACACGTAGATCTGAGAGCAAAAACTCGCAAAGATTCATGGTGTCCACAACTTTTACTACAATTTCAAAAATTCAACAGAGTTTTTAGTTTTCGAGATATTTTCATTCGGTTTGTTTCATAGCAACATGAAATACTGCAACATTTTTTAGACATCCTTACAGCTGTGGTGTCACATATTTTGCTAAAACGTCGAGATAAATTTGAGCCATGCTTGACTTTTCTGCGAAAAAAAATGCTCCGATATAATTAATCTCGAATTGTGTTTGTTGAGCATTGCAGAGACGTTGGAGTGTTCTGGATTGGATGAACACAGGCGCTGTATGAGAGATTTTTGATTCTGCCAATTGTAGAGATGTAAGAGATAAACGGAAGATTGTGTGAGTTACAGCAAAGACGAGAGAGGACACAATGAGCGTGACGAGAATGCACAAGCTGCACCAATCAACAGCCGCTTCAACGGGGTGGTGCGGCCCCGACCCTGTTTGGGTTGGATCGAAATGGCTGTTGGCTTTACCGACGGTCCAAGTTACCCCGGCCACTCCCTTCACTCAAACTATTTTTTCACCGTGCTGCCCTCTGAACAACTGCAGAAGGGCAGCACGCAGCCTGTTTGAAATCGGTCATCTGTTTTCTCTCTTCCACCCTTCTCTCTTGCCTGTCTTCTCGTTTTTCTCCTCTTGATGAGCGGCAACGTTCATCCTAACCCTGGCTCCGTCTTTTCCTGTGCAGTGTGCGCTGGAAATGTGACCTGGAGGGTAGGTTGGTGCAATGCTGCACCAGCTTCAAATGGGTCCATTTAAGGTGTTTACTACTCTCTTTTTCTAGATTCAAAACTCGAGGCAGCTCTCCTGGAGCTGCCCTACCTGCTGTGTCCCTGCTTCTGGAGATTCTACACCTATCAACACTGTGACTTCCTCTGCGGACTCCTCCAGCTTGAATACCTCCACTCTGCTATCTGGCCCTCTCTGCTAATGTAGTACTACCACCCCACCCCCACCTTCAAACCTCTTGTCCTCCTTCTCCCCACTTTGTATCTTCTCCCTCTGTACCCTCCGCACCACCTCATGTTCCTGGCTGTTTTTCTATACTTGCTGCTTCCTTTTCTCCCCCTGACTCCCTCAGGTCCTTCAATGGAATGCTGGTGGTCTCTGTGCCAGGAGCGCTGAACTGCTACACTTTATCTCGTCTCATCCCGTTGACCTTATATGTATCCAGAAATCTAACCTTAGCTCATTTTCCTCTTTCCGGATTCCTGGATTCTATGCTCTGCATTCTAATCGCACTCACTTCCATCCTGGCATTCTTTCTACCGATGCCACGCACGGTAGCGGCAGCGTCATCATTTTCGTCAGACAGGGCTTATCCTTCTCTAGCTTGTATATTTTCTGAACTTTCTACCTCCTCTCTTTCTTTGCTTGACCCCTACTCTCATTATGTAGGGATCAACATCTCACTAAACAAATTCTTCTCGCTCTCTTTCCTTAATGTTTATATTCTCTGATGGATGGCAGAACTGACTCTTTTCCCCATCCATTCTTTCCTCCTCCAGAAATCTCTTCATTCTGGAGAATTTTAATTGCCACCACCCCCCTCTGGGACTCAAAAGTACTTCTGAGTTTCGTGGGGAAGAAATTTTTGATTGGATCATCTCCTCTGACCTCCTTCCCCTTAATTACACTGTCATACTTACTCTTCTCCATCGCTCCTGTGGCGGTTATGCTTCTCCTGACATCTCCTTTGCTCCCTTTTCTCTCGCTCTCTCTTGCTCCTGGGAGGTGCTTCAGGACTTGAGCTATGATCACCTACCAATTTTACTAACTGTTCCTCTTTCTCCGGTCTTTCACCCCAATGAATGTCTCCTTTCCTTCAATTTTCAGAAAGCTCGTTGGGATGACTTGCTTTTCACTTTGACTTTCACTGTTCTACTGCAATGGAATACTCGTTTCTTTTTCTTTCCTCTGCTGCTGCTCTCTTTACTTTTCTGACACTAAATGCTGCCAATTCTTCCATTTCTTTTTGCTGCATCAAACGCCAACCTCAAGCCTGGTGGTCCGCTGAAGTGGATGAAGCGGTTAGTGTAAGGCTTTTGCCACCGCTCACAGAAGTGATGAAGATCGTCAAGCTTACATCTCTGCTTGCCCACATGCCTCGTCTGTCATCGCCAAGGCCAAAGCTGAGGCATGGCAGGCGACTTGCTGTTCTCTCTCGCCCTAATCTAACTCTAAAATCTGTGTACTCTCTCCTTCGTTATGTTGCTCACTCTTCTTCCTCATCTTCCTCCTCTTCTGAGTTCCCCAACTGTTCCTCTCCCAGGGAGTTGGCTTTGGTCTTCGCCGATTACCTGAAATCCCACTTTTCTGTCTCCCAGCCAAAGACACTGCATAGCAGAGCCAGAGGCTACCTTTCCGAGCTCTGCCGAGCCACACGCCCTGTGGAGTCTCACTCATCCTTTTGCTCTTCCTTCTTTGCTGCTGAATTTCGTGCGACTGCCTCTAACCTCTTCTCGTCCACTGCCACTGTCCCAGACAAGTTGCCTATCCCATGCTAAAGCATCTTCCTCGCTGTGGCATGGATTTCCTTCTTCACATTTCAATGTTTCCTGGTCTTTGCATTTCTTTCCATCCATTTGGAAGACATCTTCCATTATTCCCATCCATAAGATGGGAAAGCCTCTCGACTCTCCTGCTTTCTTTTCGCCTATCTCTCTCACTTACTGCGTCTCAGAGCTTTTTGAAGGCATCACTCTATCGTGTCTACTCTTCTTTGTGGAGTCAAATTCCATTCTCTCTATCCACCAGGCTGGTTTCCGCCCTGGACGTGCTACTCTTGATCAAATCCTGTTCCTTTTTCAGTCCATTTCGGATGGGTTTAACAAACCCAGGGCAGGCTCTCGGACGATTCTCGCTATGATCAACTTCTCAAAAGCTTTTGACTCTGTCTGGCACACCGCGCTTTTCCACAAACTCATTTCGGTTGGCCTCTCTTCTTGCTTTGCTCGTTGGACTCAATCTTTCCTCTCTGATAGGCGTGCTTGCATGGTTTATCAAAATCCCCGAAGTCATTCTTTTCGAATCCGTCGAGGTGTTCCGCAAGGATCCGTTCTTGGTCCCGTACTATTCTTTGTTTTCATCAATGATCTTCCTGCTTCTCTGCCTTCCTTCGTCAGCTGTTTTCTTTATGCTGACGATGAGGCCATTTGGTCCTCCTCCCCCTCGGTTCCTACTGTGGTGGAGGCCACACAAGGAGCTCTGATTCGACTGAAGCTCTGGTCTAAGTACTGGTGTCTTCCTCTCAATCCGAGCACATGTGAGGCCTCCTTCACAATGGATTCCCATCAAGCTAACCTCCAGCCCAACCTCCTCATATTCAACTCCCCCCTTGCTTTAATCACGCGTCAACTTTTCTTGGGGTTACCTTCAAACAGGTATGTTCGCTGAAAGCCGAGTTCTTCCCTCGTCTCAAGGCCTTATGCTGTATCTCTGCTTCCTCATGGGGCTTTTCTAAGTAGTCCCTCTCCTGTATAAAGCTTTTCTTCAGCCCCTTCTCACATATGCTTCACCCAGATGGTTTGCTTTCTAAGCGTTACCAATATTACCGAAGTGGAACGCCTCCATCGAGCGGCTAGTCATGCCATCTCCGGCTGCCTCACGTCCTCCCCTATCCCACTTTTTCTCTCTGAGGCTTTTCTATCTCCCCTACGAGTCTCCCTGACTCATTTTACTCTTTCATCATATGAGCGTGCTCTTTGTCTTCCAGCTTCCTTCCCCACTTCAGGTTTGACCAGACTTGTAGTGAAACCAAGATTCTGCAGATCGTTTTGGAGAGCTTTTGCGTCCACTCACTTGCTTATGCTTCCTTCTACTTCTTCTTGGGAGGTTTTCTTTGCTTTTTCTCACCTCCTTGGAACCTGCTTTCTTTTATTGTGTAGTCCACCTTTTCCTCTCCACGCTCCCGCTCTGATCCCCTCCCCCCTGTCTCGCCAAGATGCGGCTCTTGCTCACCTTAATTCTATCCCACCCCACGATCTGATAATCTACAGAGATGGCTCTGTTCTTTTCTCTTTTGGCAAAGGCAGCTCTGGCGTTCTTGCTAACAGCTCTCTCTGTGGCGCTGAGGTCACTCTTTCCTTTTCGGCAGGCCCAGTATGCTCAAGTTTTTCCGCTGAAGCCTGCACCATTCTGCACGCTCTTTGCTGGTCTCGGCAGCACCAACAAGTCTGCCATTTCTTTTCTCTTCTTCTATCTTACTCTCGCTCTGTCCCTGCCACCTTGTCCTTTCTCCATCTTTCCATTTACCTCGATTTCTCTTTCAGATCTGGCAAGAACTGTCTTCTCTCTCCTCCTGTTCTATCAGGCTACAATGGGTCCTCGGAAACGACGCAGCTGATGAGCTGGCCAGACTGGGAGCGCTACTCGTGCCCTCTGCAATTCCGTGTAATCGCTCTCCTCCTATGTTTCGGTATCCACTCTTATCTTTTATCGGACTGGAGGCGTACTGTCTCATCGAAATTCTTCGACACACAGGTCCACTTGATTTCCACCGAGGAACTTGTGCTCTCTCTGATCTTCGCTGCAACGGACACAACCTTCTGTTAAGCTCCTATCTCTCTGGGATTGGCAGAATAAAGAATCCTTCATGCAGTGCCTGCAGACACTTGTCCCAGGACACCTCTCATTTCATTCTGCAATGTGCAGCAAAGGACTTTTTGCGCTGCTCGCTCTTTGGCGACTCTCTGTTTCCCTACGACCTCTGTTTCAGGCCCTGGAGAGTTGCCCGGCTTCTGGGGCTCCATGGTCTTCCGCCATGCCCCCATCCCTTGAAAGGTGTTGGGTAGTATTAACAACAGGATGCCCAAGTTGTATAGTGAACACCGAGGTGACCCGTGTGTTGAAGAATTTAGATGAGACAGTACATCTCCTGTCCGAGGAAAGAGAACAGTTAGAAAGGATATGAATGGTCAGAGAAGAGAGACTACAAGGGACTGCAGAAGGCAGTAGTAGCGCACTGCGCCTAGCCAGCTGATCAGCCGCGTCGTTCCCCAGAAGAAACGCGAGTTTGGAGACGCATTGTAGCCCAATGGTAAAGGAGAAGAGAGAAGACTATTCGTGCCAGATCTGCCAGAGAGTTTTGAGGTAAAAGAAAACACAGAAGAGAGGACAGTGTGTCGAGGTTTAGGCGAGAGTCTTGAGAGGAGAAGTGGCTGACCTGTTGGTGTTGCCGAGACCAGCGGTGAGTTTCCAGAATGGCGCAGGCTTTAGCGGAAAAACTTCAAGAAACTGGGTCTGCCGAAAACGAATGGATTGCCTCAGTGCCACAAAAGGTGTAGTTGGCAAGGATACCAGAGCCGCCTTTGTCTGAAGCAGAGGTCACCTACATTTTTTGGCCAAGGGTGACTTTCTGATTACTGACCATGGCGAGGGCACACTTCATCAACTCTTGGGGCTAATTGTAACAAACAAACCCGTACTTCAGCGTCGACATTTAGCCTGAACCTATACTGTCTTCATATCTCACATGTATGGAGGTGTTCTCCTCAAAATAAAAGGTCAACACCTGTATTCTTGTCGCGATTGTGTCACTCGCGGACCAGTTCATCGATTAAAAAATTGTAAGAAGTCTTTGAAACAGACTGTCGGATGACTCATATCGTCCTCGCGGGCGACATGGCGCCCACGGGCATGCGGTTGGTGTCCCCTGGTCTAAAGGAAAGAGAACTGAGCCATCGGTCCAGATCACTAGATCGTGAAATGAAAGAGAGTCAAGGTAAGCGAAAGCTGCATCTTGGCGATAAAGAGGAAGGCCAGAGCGAGAACATGAAAAGGAAAGAGCCAGCTCCATAGTGACGGGAGGTGGGTTCAAAGGAGGAGAGGGAGATAAAGAGAACCTCCTTAGGAGAAGTAGAAGAAAGCATGAGCGGGTGAGTGAACCCAAAAGCTCTACAGGAGGATCTGGAGTCTTGGTTTCACTCCATGTTTGGCCAAACCTGAATTGGGAAAGGAAGTTGAGAAACGAAGGGCCTACTCATAAGAAGATAGGGTCAAATAAGTCAGAGTGACTTGTATGGTGTAGAAACGCTTCAGAGAGAAGTAGGATAGAGGAGGGACGATAGGCAACCGGAGATGGCTCGACTAGCCATTCGGTGAAGACGTTCCAACTTGATAACGTTGGTGACGCTAAGCAATGGAAACTATCCCGGTGAAGCATAGAGAGAATGGGTGATGCAAAGCTTTGCATTATAGAAAGAAGGGCTCCTTAGGGGAGCGCCATGAGGAAAAAGTGATACAACGTAAGGCCTTGAGACGAGGGAAGAACTTGACCTTCAGTGAAGATACATGTTTAGTGAAGGAAAGAGTGCGGTCGAAGGTGACCCCAAGAAAAGCTGAAGTGGGATTAAAGCGGTGAGGAAGTTAAAGGAAAGGAAGTGCGGCTGGGGGTTAGCTTGATGGGAAATCCACTGAGAAGAAAAGGAAAACAGCAGTGCTCGAAACAGCACTTTAGACAAATCAGAGCCCCTTGCAACAGGGACCGAGGGGGAAGACGACTAAATTTCCAGGTCGTCAGCATGAAGAGAAGAGCTGACGGAAGAAAGTGGAGACGTAGGAAGATCATTGGAGTAAAAAGAGAATAGGACAGGACTAAGAATGGATCTTTGTGAAAACATCTTTACGGACTCGAAAGAAGCGACTTTTGTGATTTTGATAAACCTCACAAGCGCGCCTGTCAGAAAAGAAAGATCGAGCCCAACGAGCAAATCGAGGAGGGAGGCCAGTCAACAGCCAACTCAAGAAAATGGTGTGGTCTGCAACTCAAGAAAATGGTGGGTTGGATCAGAATGGCTGTTGGTCTTTTCGACTGTCCCAATTACCTTGGGCACACCCCATATTAATTTCGACGTTACTGATGGGGGCCTTGCTATTGTAATAACTTAATCGCGAGTGTTTGATTTTGGGTTAGTTTCCTCTATGTTCGCCTGCGTTTATGCCAGAACGAAGCAACATAAGCGCAGCCAGAGGCGTTAAGCTCATACAAATATGCCTGGATTTATGAAAAAGTCGTAGGTAGTGGGTTAAATATTTAATAGTTTAATTTTGAAAATACTAATCAATGACCTTTGCGCCCTCCCACAACTTTGATGTTCTTTAAATTCAAGCATTTGCTGAATTGAACTAATAACAGTTAGCTAAGTTTAATGAGGCCTATAGTAAAAACAAGGGCAATAGAGAGGTTGCTAGGGACTCTGCAAACATGGAAGATATGTTGTGGCTCTGCGCAATCCCCCATATTGTCTTTTTCAATCAATTGCGTTTAAAAAAACGATACTTTTGTGTTGAAACGAGATTTGGCGTTTGAAGCGCGGTCGGCTAAACCGATATTTTTAACGTGATTATTACTGGTAGTTGCCCCTGCGAGCGACGCCGGCAGAGTCGGTTAATGAATTATAATGTTAAACCTTACCATTGAAAAAGTACTTGTCAAGAGAGAAAAAGCTTCAAGTGTTTGCTTTTCCTTTTACACAAACCAAATTTATGCAAGCACCTAAAATTACTTTTGAGCTGACAAAGCACAAAAACTTGTTTGCTTGAGACATTGATCCAAAACTCGAAAATCACATCCAATGCGTATGTCATATTAGCTCAAGATGTGAACAACTTTATTTTCAATATGAAAGCATTAGACCGGTTTCGCCATCATTGGGGCTCTTCAGTGGCGCTCATCCGACCAGTAGGGAACCAAACCTTCGAGATGTAGACCTTCATCTATGGTAAGTACCACTCGACCACCTGGATGGACGCCGTGGCTAATGTTATAGCTACTATTTGTAAGTGAATGACCGGATTTCCTGGTTTTACCATTTGTGGAGTGCATAGAATCCACTATGCTGTAAGCCGGTTGCCTGCTGGTCCGATACACGCCACTGAAGAGCCCCAATGATGGCGAAACCGGTCTGGTGCTTCCATATTGTTTGTGTTTGTCTACTTAATTATTATAAATCCTCACTCTCATTTTTGAACTTTATTTTCAGCAAAACTCAAGCAGCCATTAAATTGATCAACTATGGAGCGGACGTTCATATTCGAGCTTGTAATGGTGTCACTGCCTTTGAAATGGCTATGTTGATCAGTAAGTGAGCGTGTGCATCGCAAGCATTGATGGCTCAAGTTAACAGGGATTTTGCAATGATATTTGTTCGTGCTGCTGATCAGTTTAACGTAATGTATTGATGCGAAGCAGCCATAGCTCCATGCTCGTGATTTGTTTAGAAACGTCTGTTTTTTGAGGAAGGTGACGAATAAGAAATTCTTATACGATTGTACGAGGGTGCTTCATAAAGTAATGCCTTCTATCTTGCAACTCAAAAAGTTAAAGAAATAGTAAAAGGGAAGCGACATCACTAAATCAAAAACACATTATGTTCAAGAATTATATTTTTCTACATAGTCACCACAACTTTCTATGCATTTTTCCAACGATGAGCGAGGGTCTATATGCCGCACTGGTAAAACTCTCTTCCAGCTCTGGCAGTCCATTTTTTGACTGCGTTTATGACAGCATTGTTGTCAACAAAATGCTGTCCCCGCAATCCTTTTTATAGGCTCAAACATAAGAAAATGTGATGGTGCAAACTCAGAGCTACGTGGCGGATGAGGCAGTACTGTCCAGCCAAACTTGGCCACACATTCTGTGGTTTGAGACTCGCGTATGACCTGGCATTGTCGTGTTACAAGAAGAATGTTTTCTTTGATCTAATGCGGGCAATTCTAGCCCTTAGTTTGAATGAAGAAAGAAACGAAGCTTGCCTTGATAAGCTCATCAAATCCAGCCGGCGGATAACTGAATGAAATGAGCACAGAGTTAGGAATCAGCGTAAGTGCGGTGGAAAAGTTGATATCCTCTCTAGAATAGAGCTAAAAGTGTGCCAGTTAAGTGCCACAAATGCTCACTCTGGAACAAAAAGGCCACCAAGTGACTGTCAGTCAGGAGTCGATGGAAAGATATGAAGCCGAAAGTCATGCCTTCCTGGACCGAATCGTCACTGGCGATAGAACCTGATGCGATTTCTACGAACCGGAATCTAAGCGACAGTCAATGGAATGGCACCACTCGCATCCTTCACTAACAAAAAATGTTCAGGTCACAGCGCTCAGCAGGCAAAATGATGTCTTCTGGGATGTACTGGGTATATCCCCTTGAATTTCTTGGAAGCAGTGGCAACTATCAACTCTGAACGTTACATTAAATCATTGATCAAATTGAAGGCTAGAATTACCTGCACTAAATCAGAGAAGAAAATATTCTTGCAACACAATGCCAGGTCACACGCGAGTCTCAAACCACAGAGTGTGTGGCCAAGTTTGGCTGGACAGTGCTGCCACATCCGCCACATAGCTCTGAGTTTGCACCATCACATTTTCTTATGTTTGAGCCTCTAAAAGATGGATTGCGGGGACAGCGTTTTTTGACAACAATGCTGTCATAGACGCAGTCAAAAAATAGACTGCTACAGCTGGAAGAGAGTTTCACCTCGTTTATCGTGGGAAAAAATGCATAGAAAATTGTGGTGACTATGTAGAAAAATATAATTCTTGAACATAATGTGTTTTTGATTTAGTGATGTCGCTTCCCTTTTACTATTTCTTTAACTTTTTGAGTTACAAGATAGAAGGCATTACTTTATGAAGCACCCTTGTACATAATCTTCTACCCCCACTTGTTCGTTTAAGAGGGTCCCGAATGATTTATCTGCAAACGCTTCCATCTTTCGCAGTTTTAATCGCACAGTATGGCGCTACTTTGATAATAATAAAGCCACGCGTCAAATACCGGCAAAGACTGTGTGTTTATGGTCAGAGGAATAGCACTTTATGTATTTTCCTGCTTGGTTGTACTGCTTGTGGCTCTGCTGGTGTACTGTGGGAGCAGTATTGTTATCCTAGAAAAATCTGAACACAAAGATTTGCATTACACTGGAAAATGTGTATCATCAGTTTATCCTGATCATTATTTAACAGATCTAAACGATACCACGTTGTTTCGCTTGTTGGCGGAGAAAATGATGTTAAGCAATAAAGAAACAGCTCCGCTTGATATTAACCAACCTACCAAAGCATGGATGAATAGTACCGAGTCGTCGCGGTCTTTACTCTCAACTAATCGCTCACAATCTAATAACACACAATCAACAGCAGGTAAATGGTGTTTTAGCATTCAGTCAATGTCAACAGTTCAAAGCTTACCGAACTGCGAAGCTTTACCTTTCGAAGTTAAAATTCTCTAAACGAGCTTTTTACTTGGCTGCTGAGGTATTCTACAAAAGGTATGTAAATATATTGGAGGGTAGGTGATAGAAATCCCCGTTTTTAAATGCTTTTGATGCTTTTATGTTTGTCATGATAGGTAATTTTCAGCTATATTTGATGCCACCGCAGATCCAACGAAATATTTTCGATGTCAAACACACCAGTGCACAAGCGGTGTTTTTCTAACGTAGTTTATCGACCCCAGACCGATATTGTAAGATCAAACATCGAGCTAACTGTGAACTGCTGTTGCTAGGCGACCATTTGGAACAACTGTGGTCTGCCAAGCTGTTTGCTATGATCAGTACGATTTTATATTTTTGTGCTGTTTATGCTCCAGCTGTTTTTGCGAGTAAATGACGGATTGTCACTTTTTTCTCCAGAGGGGCAGGGAGGCAGCAGCACTCCCATGTGCATTCATGATCTGCAGCTAAACCTGGAGTTAGTGTGGTTAGTTGCATTATGTGAGAGATAGATTGATGTGGAAGATCATGTCGGCCAGCATCTGTAAGCTTGGCACTTGAAGAAGAAAAGAAGTAAACAGATTGTTGACCATTTTCAGGATCGACCGCTAATAGCAAGCGTGGATTTTGGTCCAAAATGACGCGCACAATGAGAGGAATGAGATTGTCGGTAACCCCAAAGACGTTGAAGAACAGTATTTTGCCGAGCAAGACTGTGCCATTTGAAGAGACATTGATAGCACCTGAAGGTGACGAGGAAAGCAATCAAACCAAGCAATGTGAGCATTGTCCTTTCTCTGTGTGAGCCTTTGTTAGCTCTGTGCATTTCGACCAACAGGAATATGCAGCATGGTCTTTTGGTTGGGCGCCATTTGTGGCGACAGATTGAGCAGTCTTTTGTTCAAAACTGGTGATGACTTTTGCTTTGGCTTTGGAGATGACACTTAGCGATAATTTTTGTCTGCTTGGCGAATTCAACAAACGGAAAATTTACTAAAGGATGAACACGCAGTTTAAGCAATGTCTTGCATCTTTGAATCTCTGAAACATGTCAGATTTGGACAATTGCTCTGTGCTTTCCGCTTCTATCCCTGTCTTGCGAGACGAAAAAAGTCAGTTTTGCGTCCTTGTGTTTTTGCAGGCTCCAACCTGCTGATTCAGTGAATTCTACCAATACTCACCCGCATTTGAACCAGATTTTTTGCTGGAGCAGCGCAACACTTAAATTCCAGTTGCCCTTCCTGACGAATACTAATGGTGCTTTTATGGAGTTTCAAACTCCACACCGAAATTACTCTGAAGTCTGAAGTATTAAAATTATTCCGAAGTCGCAAACGATTACGAAGTAAATCATGCATAATAGAAAGAACTCAGTTCATTTCCTTCCTTTCAGATGATGCTGCCGGTGGAAACGTAAGCATCAGTAATCCGTACGCAATGGTAAGTTTAGCGTGCTGTAAATTATTTCGGTCAAGATTATTTTGTTTACAGTATGCAAACCTTTTCATACATCTCATCTTTTTGGTCTATTGAAGACCTTTTTTCTGGGGTTCGCCCGTAAAATTTGTTCTCAGATACGCACTTGCTTTTGCCATACGTATCGCTTTCAGTGGTGGTACTCTTTGATCTTAGCTTGCAAGCGACACAAATGCTTGTTTTCAATACAATTACAAAGCTACATCGAAAATTGCAAAATTTGCGCAAGTTGAGTACAGACCAACACCATTCCGCAGTTTGAGATTGTCATTGCTGCACCCATCAATAGCCACTTGAACGTGGTCATGAGGTCCCTAACCCCATTTGAGATGGGTTGAAATGGCTATTGGCCTTTCCGAGGATCCCAGTTACCTTTGGCACTCCTTCCATTAACTCATTTTTTCGCCTGGTCACCCTAACCCTGGCGCCGTCTTTCCCTTTTCAAGGTGCGCTGGAAATGTGACCGGGAGAGTTAGGTCGGTGCAATGCTGCACCTGCTCTAAGAAGATCCATCTAAGGTGCTCGCTACTTGCCTCTTCCAAGTTCAATGCTTTTGACAGCTTCACTTGTGGAGCTGTCTTTGCTGCGTCTCTGTTTCTCCCGGGGGTCCCTAACCTTCCAACACTGTGACTTCTTTGGGGCCGCCAGCACATATATCTCGCTGCTCAATCTGGCTCTTGTGGCCCCCATTATCCCACATCACCTTTACCTACAACTTCCTCTTCCCCTTCCACCCACTTCATAACTCCTCTATTTACACCTTTCCTACCCTCCTATATTTCTGGCTGTTCTTTTACACCTCCCGCTTCCTTTTCCTTCCCTGACTCACCCAGGGTTTTTGAATGGAATGCCCGAGGTCTTCGAGCCAGAAGCACTAAACTTCTTTACTTTATCTAGTAGACCTTATCTGCATCCAGGAATCCAACCACAACTCTTGTTCTTCTTTCCAGATGCCTGGATACTCTGGTCTGTGATCTGATCGCACTCACTCCTGGTCTGGCATTCTTTTGACGTCCTGCACGACACCAGTGGTGTAATCAATTTTGTCGGGCAGAGTCTATTTTCTGAACTTTCTTCCTCCACGCTCCCTTTCCATAATGTCTATTCTCCCCCTATTCGCTCTTCTTCACCGGATTGCAGACCTCCTTTTCCTCAATGACCCTAACTCTCCTAACCTTCCCTAATCTTTTTCTGCCTGTCGCTGTACTTCAAACATTTCCTTTGCTTCTCCCTCTCTTGCACCTGGGAGATGCTTTAGGACTTCAGTTGTGATCACCTGCCCAATTCTACTAACTGCCCTCTTTCTCCACTTTTCCGCACTAACGAGTGGTCCCTCCCTACAATTTTCAGAAAGCTTGCTGGGACCACTTTGCCTGTTACCTGACTCTCACTGTCCTTCTGCAGGGGAATACTCTTCTCTTTCTTCTGCTGCTGCTCTCTTTACTTCTCTGGCATTGAATGTGGCCGGATTTTCTATTCTTTTCGGCCGCATCAAATGGCAATCTCAAGCCTAATGGTCTCCTACAGTGGAAGATGCGATAAGCGAAAGACGTAAGCTTTTTGCTGCCGCTCATAGACATGATGAAGATCGTCGGGCTTACGCCTCTCCTTCCCGACATGTTTCGTCTATCAGTGCCAAAGCCAAGGCTGAGGGATGGCAGGCAACATGCTCGTCAACAGATTGTGACAGCGTTTTTTTACTTTCAGACCAATCATTCTGCTCCTACTACTCACTTTCCATCGGATAAATTGTCTCCAGTTGTTCCGCCTTTCCAAACCACGACCGGGGTTGACAAGCAAAGCATGACCACGCAGAAGAAATTATCTGGTTCTAAAACATCAATGGCTAATAGTCTGAACAGCAGCGGGGAGGTATGCAATTGTTGAGAGGTATATTGATGCATTGCTTGCTGAATTTAACACGTAGACTTGGGGGTGCTAGTCATTTATTTTGGACTGCCATCCTGCAATCTGCGGTGTTACTGCAGAATGCTACTTGGGAAATACAAGTATCATATATAATTTTGCTTTTTTAGCCGACAGTATCTTTGTGTATGCATTTTTGCATGGACCCACAGCTATCGAAATTGCGAAACAGCTGCTTAACCAATGTGGTTAGAACGTCGTCTTTTTATTACCTGTGCGTAAATTCATCATTTTGATTTATATTTCATAATCAGGGCGAGTTGGCCTACCAAGAGCAGATAGTATTTTTTTAATCATCGACACTATTTTTGCTTTCCACTCTGAACGATTTTAATTGTGATATCAGCATGAGCATGGAATTTAAGTATGTCCATAAACGTTTTTTGACTCGATTTCCCTCTTGGTTAATCGATATTTTTCCCATACAGAGTTCCGTGAGCCGAAGTGTTGTGAAACCATTTAAATTCTTGCACAGTCCAAACAGCTCTGGCGTTTACAATACAAACGGTAACAGCGGCAGCAGTACAAGTCCACATTCATCGGGTAGCGCGGGGTCAGTTACCCGGAATTTCGGCCACAGCCATCGGCGAATTGCATCCGGTGGCACCGAACCCTACAGTCGTTCAGGTAATGCTTTTTGTGACTTGTACTGATAGCTGGAATTTACATGTTTGTTTGTGTGTAGTTACCCCTCCTCTTCCTCGGGATAGAGGTACGGCACGAACGGCAATGCTCATGCCGTCAAACTAATTGAATTAGGCTAGGGGAAAGATGGCAGCCCATTTCGAACCAGTCTTGAGTGACTGGTAGCCCCACCACCAACAAGGCGGACTGCCACTGGTGGGTACCCAAGAGTCGTCTTTTACGACATGCTGGGTTAGCAACTTCACAATTGGAATCCGGTGAAGTACGGGTGGGCCACCTGTCTGCCACATAAAGGTGGAGGTGTCCCATTAAGTGCCTTGCCCAAGGCCACAACAAGCAAGCTTGCCGGCTTGTTCTCCACATTATCCCTTTTTTATGCTGAGCGCCAAGCAGGGAAGCTGTGAATACCATTTTTAAAGTCTTTTGGTATGACTCGACTTAGGGAATAAACCCCAGGTCTACCGACAGCGAAGCGGACGCTCTAACCACTACACCATCGCGCCGGTTTTTGGAATTAACATCGTTTTTGTAGACTTTGACTTGCTGGGCCTGTGCGCGTCTGCCACAAATCTTTTTCTTTTTTACGAAATTGTTTTTAATGGAGCACCCAGAACTTTATATTCCGGGCTCTTTTTTTCACAAATGTCATCAAGTTTTAATGGAGTTTCAAATTCCTGGCATTTTGTTTCCGAGTTCTGAACAATTACCATTTCGCCGAAATGTCTTAAGTTTATTTTGCAGGTGATCGATATTCGGATTCGATGTTAACCTCGATGGCAAAACGAAAACAGAAGAAAAATCCTACATCGCCTGCCAGGTATGTATGCTTAACTGCTTATACGAGTGATTGTGAACCCGGAGCCACTTGGGTCGGTAAGGGAGGAAATTTGTGCTACGGAGGAATTAGCTGGGGTTGAGGTTAGATTGGGGTTGAGGTTAGATTGGGGTTGAGGTTAGATTCCTGGATACTGATAAGATCGACAGAAAAGAAAGCGTTCAACACAAAGACCAACTGCTTTTCACTGGAGGATCCTGAGCAAATCAGGAGAGGAAGAGGAAGCAGGGGACGTAGAAGAAGAACCGGAAGGAAGGTTGGAAAAAGACTGATAGAGAAGTTAGTGACGGGATAGAGGAAGAGTAGAGAGTTTGTAAGTAGGGCTGAGGGGAAACATTTGCATTGGCAGAGGGTTGGTTTGGTGGATCGTTGCGCATAGTGGAGGCATACGTGCTGGAGGGCTCTGGAAAAAACGACGCAGTGTTGGTGAACTGGGATGCATGTTAGCAATGGAATGCGTGACAAAAAACAGAGGCATTCCTTGCCTTTATACAACAAGATATAACTTCAAAGCAACAACAGTAAGTACAGTGTATGAAATTAAAAGTATGTAATATATAACAATTACAATGTATAAAATAAAAAGAAACTTGGCAATGCTGTGTTTAATAATTGAAATCAGCGCCCCAAAAAACATCATAAAATTATGATAAACACAATTTGTCAAAAAATTTGTTGTCCAGTGCAGTAATTCTTGGAAGACAAGTTCTGCTGCTGCAGGAATAAAACGAATGCTTACTGATTCTGAATTTGTTTTTTGACTTTAGTTTTTTGCAAAAATAATGCCTCATATAAAAGTTTTGTTCAATTAACTTCAGGTTAGAGCCACGCAGTCTACCCGTCGTGATGGCCCAGTCTAACTGAAGACTCGCAAAACAGAGCATGAGCTCTTACGCAATGTATGTACATCTTCCTGCTCAGCACGATAGCTCAATGGACGACGACCAGCGAAAACAAGAGAGGACACAACGAACGTGACGAGGGAGCACAAGTTCCTTAGTGGATACTGAGGAAACCTATGTTTGAGGAATTTTGATGAGACAAGTACGCCACCAGTCCGAGAAACAAAGAGTGGATACGAGAAACCAGAAGAGAGACCACAAGGGACGGTAGATGGCTGAAACAGCGCACCCCGTCTGGTCAGCTTATCGGCCTTGTCATTCAGCAGCAAAAATGAGTGACCAATGATTCATTATAGCCTGATAGAAGAGGAAGAGAGAAGAAAGCTAAAGAGTGTAAGACAGAAAAACGGAGAGGTGTTGCATGGACAGCGGGAATCTTGAGAAGAAGAGATGTGGCGGCCTTGATGATGCTGCTGACACCAGTGGAGAGCATGAATGGTGCAGGCTTCAGCGGAAAGCTTTTAATACAGTGAACCTGCAGAGTAGGAATGAGAGGCTTAAGCGCCACAAAGTGAGTAGTTGGCAGGGATGCCAGAGCCTCCTTTACCAAAAGAAAAAGATACAGAGTCATTGCTCCACATGACAAGATTGTGAGGTGGGATGTAAGGAGAGGAATGGCTGCTGGAAGATTGGTAAAGAAGAGTAGGGGTGTCAGGGTCACTGACGAGATGAGCCAATCGAATACTTCCTCGCTACGAAAGTCAAAAGTATCTTTTTAGTCCCATTAGGGTGATAGCAGATGAAGTCCCCCAGCATGAAGAGATTTCTGAAGAAAGAAAAGGAGCCAGTTCTACTACCCACCAAAAAGCGAACAGGAGGAGCATAGATGTTTAATAGAGACAGGAGTAATGTTCCCTTTAAACGCAAAAAAAGTGCGAAATTGCAAAAATATGTCCCGTGAATTCCCAGTTAAAATTTCCAAGTTAAAATAGACTGCTTGTTTAGGACCCTCGTCACAGCCTCTTTCATGTCCTCAATTGTGGAATAACGATTGCCTCTGAGGTTTTCCTTGAGCTTTGGGAATAGCCAAAAGTCGCAGAGAGCAAGGTCCGGGCTGTAGGGAGGATGGGGAACCGTCTTGATGCCCATCTGGGTCAAATAGTCTGTGACGAGGATGGAGTTGTGGACTGGGGCATTGTCCTGATGGAAATGCCACTGACCTGATTTGAAGAGTTCTGGCCTCTTCCGACGGAATCTCTTCCTGAACTCCCTTAAAACTTCAATATAGTACTCCTTGTTGACTGTGATTCCAGTGGGAACCCAGTGAATGTAGATTATGCCCATGCTGTCAAAAAAAGGGATTATGATGAGTTTCTGGGTGAACTTGCTCTGTCTGGCCTTCTTGGGTCTGGGAGATCCAGCATGCTTCCACTGGGAACTCTGTCTCTTGGTTTCTGGGTCATAACAATAGATCCAGCTTTCATCGCAGGTTACCAGGGCATCAAGAACTTGGGGATCTGAATTAATGAGCTCGACCCTCTCCTTGCTGTCATTGCAACGTCTTTCTCTCTGATCTTCCCGGAGCACTCTTGGGACGAACTTCGCGCAAATCTTCTGCATCTTCAGTTCCTCACGAATGATTATGTGTACAGCTCCCACACTGACATTAAACTGTGCGCTTAGTGTCTCTGTAGAAACACGACGGTCCCTATTCATGAAATCGTTTATTTGGCCAATCATCTCTGATGTTCTGACTTCCCTACTCCTCCCACATCTCTCATCATCCCTCACGGACTCCCTGCCTTCCTTGAATCTCTTGTGCCACTGAAAAACTGATGATCGATTCATGCAAGATGGTCCATAAGCAGTCTGAAGCATACCATACGTTTCCGTGGCAGTTTTTCCAAGTTTAAAACAGAACTTGATCGCATATCGTTCTTCTAATGTGTCCTCACGTCCAGATTGCATTTTTGAAATTCACCAGCTGTGACAATCAGGATTTAGTAAGGTGTACTCTAATTCCTACTGTAGCTATAAATTTGCACCTAAACAAGAAAAAATTGGTCAATCATCTCATAAAGAGCATAGAAACAACATACTGAAATATCTCGAGTTTACGGCAATTATAAATGCCTGTACAAAAAAAGTCTGGAAACTTATTAAATGCACCTCGTAGATAGAGAAATTCGGGTGTTGGAAAGGAAAACTTTTGTAGTGCAATTTATATATACACTTGAACGTTCCATTATGGGTTTCCGTATGAAGCTCATGAATGTAAAAAAGAGAAGCATGGCATGCTTTGGCAGCTCGTGACGTTAAAAAAGGGTCGGCTACACCTTCACAACAAGAAATGATAAACGATGTCACAACAATGGAAACGTCTGCACAACACAAACAAGATGGCTTTGCGAAGATCATGCGTTGTACAAAAACTTATGTGCATGTAGAATGTGTGTTGATACATGCTTTAAACAATTGCAAATCATCAAACTAAATCCATCACTACACAAAAAACAGGGGCGCTGTTTAACACTCGTCAGTCTGCTATGTTCACTGAGTACCTACAACAATACAGTACTTCCATAGAAAACAAACACAATTCCCAGGAAACAGACACAAACATACTATATGATTATTTTGTCACAGCTTTAAATCAGCGAATAGCATAAAAGCTACTTGTTTGTAGTGCCTAGCTATAAACTTCAAAAAGATTCACGAATGTTAGATATATGATAATGTTTAAAATGTTGATGATCAGTTAATCATAGCTGTAGTTTTGATAATTGTCGGAATATTAGCTTAATATTCCATCTCGATGTATTGCAAAAGGACATGACTGAAGTTTTCCTTCAGCTGACCACGTTCTTGTAGGATAGGAGTAAATAGCTCAATTTTGAGTGGCATCATCCATGAAACCGAAGTTGTGCGCTTCTGGGAGAGACTTGATAAACGGGTATTCCTAATTTTTTTTGACGTTGACTTTCAAAATGAGTTTCTATATTTTTTGATCATTGCCAGACCACCACTTTACGCTTCCAAATGTGCAAGTTTGTCACAAAAACGATGTTGCATGGCATAAAATAAATACTGGATATCGATATACATAAAGATTCCACGAGTATCTTTGTTGATATAGTTAAAAGTTTACTTTCGGTAAAAATATATTAATAAAACGATTGGTCTGCAAATAAAATACATTTCGATCAAAAGCAGTAACTTTGCATACAAGACGAACTCGCAGTAGGCTAGATTGATCACCACCCCAGGGTGAGTGTCATAAGGGGGTTCGTGACGTCATCATCAAAGATGATATTTTTATATTTTGCATTTCTTGACAGTAGAAACTGTTTCTTGATCAAACGAAAGCCAGCCCTCAACTTATAAAAATAAATCCTTTTTGGGGTCTAAAGTGACGTCACAGCTAACGCTTGAGTGCACAATTGTTATATCTGTATTTTTTCAAAAAGTACTGATCGTACAAGCGCGAATACAAGCTTTTTTGAGGAGCTATTGGCAAGGTGCGTTTAATACGAACAAACCCTACAACAATTTAAGCTGCATTGACGATGCAACAGCAGACTTATTATTTTTGATAGCATTTTAAGCCTTCTAAGCATGCTTCTTTCTTTTCTCCTGCGCGCTTTAATCTCGTTCTATGATGTTTTAATGCTGTTTGGTACGATTAGCGCAAGTCTTTCGATACCATAGATCATCCTATAATGATTTTTTTCAAAAGCTGCAAATTTTTTACGAAATCACTTTACTTAATAGCTGGGTGTTACCTCATTTCTCAACCGATTTTCAAAATTTGTTTAACAAGTGAAGGTTATTTCAAGGCAATTCCAATGATATATAATTTGTACTTTAACTATTTGTTTTTATACTAAAAAATTGTACTTTTACTTTTGCATTGTAACTTTTTACCCCCTCCTAAAAAATGTGATAAGCTGGGTAGAAACAGGTAGGTTTAATATGTAAACGCTGTGATAACGTACTAACAGTTGGTGTCGTTTGAAAATTGGCTTTTCAGCAACATGTGACTCTGATTAGTTAGAGCTAAGCATTAGTTTTCAATGGCTGATCAAAAATTGCTTGTCATTCGTCGTGTTTAGTTTTAGTTAAGACCTAAGAAACTTGCAATTTTTATAAAAAGTTTGTTCTTTGGTACGTTGGGACTCTTTTTATTGGAAAGCATGGTTCTTTGGCATTATCTATCTACCTTTTCAAAAAGATTCATCTAAACGTGAAGTCTCTTTGAGTTTTAAAAAAGTACTGTAAGCAAAAAATTGGTGATCATAAGGTGGGTAATGATAGCCCTGTTTTATTTTTTGCAATATAATATTGGTGTTTAGCATTTAATGTTGAAACAATTTCCTTTTCAATTGGGTGAAGTCGGCGCAGCCGGATGATTTTATGTTCATAACCTCGACGTTACTGGTGGGGGTGCTGCTATTGTAATAACTTCACTGTGCTAGGTGCATCATTTTGGGTTAGTTTGCTCTTTTCCTGGCTGCGTTTATGGCAAGACCAAGCAGCATGCGCGCAGCTAAAGTCTTTTTAGGTCGTACAAATAGGCAAACAATTACGAAAAAGTCGTAAATAGTGGTGCTAATATTTAATAGCTTATTTCTGAAAGAAAGAGAGAGAGAGAGAGAGAGAGATCCAATGCCTTAAATCAGGTTTGTTTTTTTTAACAAAGCTGACCGGATTCACCTCATGTTCCTCGAATGTTTATTTACAACATTGCGCCACTTCGATCTGTCAAGGGTATTTTCCTTTTTTTGTTCGATCTCTTCAACCTGTTTAATCATCTGCCCTCTCCGAGTCATCTTTATTCGTCCGCGCCTTCTTCTTTCAAACACTTCAAAATCCAACGCTCTTCTCATTACATCATCACTATCACTCCTCAAAACTTGTCCATACCATCGCATTCTGTTCGCTTTGGCTAGTCTGTCCAAAGTTTCTCCCAAACCAAGCAAATCCTTAATTTCTTGAGTGATCCTTTTCTTAATTTATCTCCACACATCGCTCTTTTCATTGCTTTTTAAGTTTTTTCAAAATCGCCATCTCATTCTCCTGCAAACACCATATCTCGCTCCCTTACAACTTTGCCAATCTTACACAACTTATAAATTCATCCATTTAATTTTCAATAAAAGCCTTCCATTAATTTTTTTTCGTCTAATTGTTTTTCCTGCCATCGCCGCTTTACTTGCACCACTGGCATTCAATCTGTCCCCCAAGTATCAAAAACCCTTCCCTAGCTTCACCTCGTCATAAGATGTTAACTCTAGCTGGTTCGACAATTTCTTTCATTGCTTCAACACATCTCTCACAAATAAAATCTTTTGCCATAGTGGAAGTCACACTCTTCATTTTGGTCCTTCTACCATGCACCCATTTACCACATTTTGTATGTAGCGCCAAATTTTTCATTACCCTCCGACCACACTTGATCCAAATAAATCGACTTAGCTCTTGACTATTTCTTTTTTCGAACCACTCACCATCACTTTGGTCTTCTTGAGATTAACCTTGAGCCCCTTACTCTCAGAAATATATATATCAATTACTTAGGGTTCTCCTCCCCCCTACTTCACAATTTTAAAATTATGCTTTTATGCACTTCATAAAATGAACAAATTAAACTGTTCAAAATCGTTGGCTGTTTCATTTATGTGCAAGTCCAGTTCGTAAATACCAAACAGAACAAGGAAGACGTAGCCAAGAACTTCGGAAGAAATCTAGCGGCTCTGCGCGATCACCTTTAATGTTGTTTTCAGGCTTAATCGATTTTCTTCAAAAAAAAACTGTACTTCTGTTTTTGGAACGAGATTTGGCTATGTCAAGACCACATTAACTTTTTTTACTGTTCTCACAAATATCAATTGGATGGAGTCTGCTGAACCGATAGTCTTAAACTCGACTATACAGTATTCTAACAAGAACGAGAATTGGATAAAAAAAAGTTTTTTGAAAAGAACTGAAGAAGCAATGATAAAGGCAATGTGTGGAGTTAAGTTGATTAAGAAAAGATGGAGCCAAGAACTTATGAGTTTGCTGGGTTTGAAAGATACTTTGGATGAACTGGCCCGAGCTGGTAAAGTGCGATGGTATGAGCATGTTTTGAGAAAGGATAGTGATGAACTGTTTACATGAATCTTGGATTTTGAAGTGGTCGGGAAAAAGGGGCGTGGGCAAACAAATATGACGTGGAAAAGGCAAGTGGAAGAACATAGTGATGAGATTAAACTGTAAAAGGAAGATGCCACTAACAGAACAAAGTGGCGTAATAGTGTTTGTGAACTTTCTAGAAACGTGAAATGAATCCGGCAATCTCTGTTAACGGAGACAAAACCGGATTTAACATTGTGCATCTCTCTCTCTCTCGACATTACTGATGGGGGCCCTGCTATTGTAATAACTTTACCGCGAGTGTTTGATTTCGGGTTAGTGTTCTTCTTGCGTAGCAGCGTTTATGCCAGGACCACGCAACGTTAGCGCAGCCGGAGGCGTTAGCTCATACAAATACGCTTGCAGTTAAGAAAGTTCTAAGTAGTGGGTCAAATATTTGATGGTTTAATCCTGAAAATGCACATCAATGATCTTGGTCTATCTACAACTTTGATATGCTTTGAAGCACTTGCTGAATGTAAGGGATAAATGTTTGTTAAGTTTAAGGAGGTCTATGACGAAAATAGGGCAAATAAGGCGTTGCCAGGGATTCGATAAACTTGGGAGACATGGAGTGACTGTAGTAGAGTCGCCTAGTCCTTGATAAAATTGTAGCTACACAGAAAAGTCTTTTTGCTCAACATGCAATGCCTCAATAAGCTCAAAGTAACGTTAAAGTATAGCTAGTTGTCTCAGCGGAACATGCCGTGCCTATGTTATATTTAAGTGGCACTGATTAAAAAAAATACTGGAACTGGTGAACTTTTGCTGCTAAACGTGCAAAGCCTAAACAAGCTAAAAATGACACTGATGGTTATGCATCCAAATAAGCAATTAAACTGCCCAAATTTTGAAACCAATTCAACAACTTTATCGACATGTGTTGATCAGATTCAGTCACCAGTTTTTAGACTTGGAAAAATATGATTATGAGTTTTTCATTAAAATCTTTGATTTCAGTCGCTAGATTGTTCTTATTTGAATGCATAGCTAGCGCACTAAGTCTTTTATTATTCATAGTGCTCCTCGAAAACATTTCAAATCGTTTTAAAGTAGGAAAGCATTTTTCACTTTCAGCAGTCGCCATTGGCTTAATAATTAGTAAAGATAATAACTTTGAGATTTGCTTAAATATTTCAACTAAATTCAATGATTTAAGGAAATGAACTAATCATTCAAACTATTGAAGCCGTCCAGACCTTGCTGTTGTTGCAAAATTCATAATTCACCTTGCAACTTATTTCACATTATATAGGTAGTAACTGCATTGTGAAAGCGTAGTAACCAGATAATATTCAATTTATAGTTGAAAGAATCAACACCAAACTACCTACTGACCTATAAACCAAGATTCTTCACATTAGAAAGGAATGAAATTGCATATTTATTTGGCAGCAACACTTCTTTTTTTCTTACATCGTACTCTTTCATTATTTCCACTAACCACGTTTGCAAAGTTTGCATCCCTTGCTCACTAAAAGTTGTTTTAAATGACCGCTCACATTTAAATGCAAGCGCTGCATCAGTGGCTCTAACCTGAAGTTAATTGAACAAAACTTTTATATGAGGCATTATTTTTGCAAAAAACTAAAGTCAAAAACCAAATTCAGAATCAGTAAGCATTCGTTTTATTCCTGCAGCAGCAGAACTTGTCTTCCAAGAATTACTGCACTGGACAACAAATTTTTTGACAAATTGTGTTTATCATAATTTTATGATGTTTTTTGGGGCGCTGATTTCAATTATTAAACACAGCATTGCCAAGTTTCTTTTTATTTTATACATTGTAATTGTTATATATTATATACTTTTAATTTCATACACTGTACTTACTGTTGTTGCTTTGAAGTTATATCTTGTTGTATAAAGGCAAGGAATGCCTCTGTTTTTTGTCACGCTTTCCATTGCTAACATGCATCCCAGTTCACCAACACTGCGTCGTTTTTTCCAGAGCCCTCCAGCACGTATGCCTCCACTATGCGCAACGATCCACCAAACCAACCCTCTGCCAATGCAAATGTTTCCCCTCAGCCCTACTTACAAACTCTCTACTCTTCCTCTATCCCGTCACTAACTTCTCTATCAGTCTTTTTCCAACCTTCCTTCCGGTTCTTCTTCTACGTCCCCTGCTTCCTCTTCCTCTCCTGATTTGCTCAGGATCCTCCAGTGAAAAGCAGTTGGTCTTTGTGTTGAACGCTTTCTTTTCTGTCGATCTTATCAGTATCCAGGAATCTAACCTCAACCCTTCATCTTTTGGGATTCCTGGATACACTGCTTAGCGATCGGATGGCACTCATCCTGGCCTGGGTCTCTTTCAAATGATGACCCGCACTCTAGCGGCAGTGTAGTTATTTTCTTCAGACAGGGCCTATTCTTTTTTAAATTTTCGACTTTCTCTCTTTAGTTAACCCTCGTTCTTCAGATTATGTCGAGGCAATATTTCGTTTAAGAACTTCTCTTCTGTTCAGTGTTCCCTTTAAGATTTTACTACGTTTGTAACCGCCGGCGAATGCGCAGATTGCTACCAAGCGCACGATATCCGCTGGACAAAATATTGCTGGTTTTGCTGAACAAAGAATGGCACCATGTTCAGTAATTATTTTAAAGTTGTAAAGAATTTTGGGTACTTTTGTTTTGATATTTTTGGTAGCCAACTGCTGTTCATCAAATGTACATAGATTCAATGTCGTTTTTCCCGATTCAGATCTCTGGTCCTTTATGCTTAATTTTTTCTTTGGCTGCTAAACCTCTCACTTAACATTACGTGACAGTAACACAATAGCAATTCACAGTTAAGCACGAATCGTTTTAATGCATTTTCGTACAATAGAATTAGTTGAACACCTACATTTATGACGTCAATGACGTACAGCTTCCCTCAGACCCTGCAGAATTTCAATTTTTAAAGTTCATCTGCAGCGTTGATTTGCATATAACGGCAGCCTTTAATATTTTCTCAAAACTTATTTTGCTGGTCCATTGCGACGCTCTGTCTAGTTTAGTGCTTCTCAAGTCGTTTTTGCCATGTGTTCCATTTTCAAACTACGCGGAAGCATGTAGCCTAGTTATATATTTATCTTGACTTCTGGTCTAGGCCATCATTTCCATCACAAATGATCATTATTTTGTAAACCAATTATGACGCCTGCTTGTGAGTGATTTTTGGTTTGCTTAGCTACGTCTTTCACAACTAGGAGTCGAGTTGATTACACGTCAAAGACTTTCGAATGTGATCAAAAAAATAAGTCCCAACAATTCCACGGGCTCAAGAGCCAAGTTTTAGAAATTTTCGGGGATGGGGAAGCAAGGCTGACGTTGCGCTTTGGTGACGTAAAAATTCCCGTGATTTTGTCAGCCCTAAAAAGTTTACTAACTAGTGTCCTAACGCTTAGTGAACGGCGATAGCAAAAGATCTGGTTATTTCTGTTTCATAAATTGAAAGTGATCACTCAAAATCTACAATGTTTGTAACAGTAATTCATAAAGTGTTCCAGAATATCAGGTTAACAGTGCATGTAAAAAAAGATTAATCCTATGCTGATGCCCAAAATGACTACGAGTATATCCGCGAATCAACATTTGCAATTGCAGAACTTTGTTGTTCGCTTGAGAGATGATTTGTAGTACAAAAAGCATGCTAGTGGCAAACGCGATATTCAAGTCATCGTCACTTCACCGTTGCGTTGCGGCCGCGCAAAGTTTGCTTTAGACATCGAAACAAACGTTGTCCAAACTTTGATTTTTCTTTACTACCTTCCCACGCATTAAACAGTTGGGTAAAAATATCCTGGCAAAATAGTAAATATTTTAACTAACTGAAAAAAATTACCAAAAACCGCCGGACTTCCTTCAAATTTTAACTGGGAATTCACGGGACATATTTTTGCAACTTCGCACTTTTTTTGCGTTTAAAGGGGACATTACTCCTGTCTCTATTAAACATCTATGCTCCTCCTGTTCGCTTTTTGGTGGGTAGTAGAACTGGCTCCTTTTCTTTCTTCAGAAATCTCTTCATGCTGGGGGACTTCATCTGCTATCACCCTAATGGGACTAAAAAGATACTTTTGACTTTCGTAGCGAGGAAGTATTCGATTGGCTCATCTCGTCAGTGACCCTGACACCCCTACTCTTCTTTACCAATCTTCCAGCAGCCATTCCTCTCCTTACATCCCACCTCACAATCTTGTCATGTGGAGCAATGACTCTGTATCTTTTTCTTTTGGTAAAGGAGGCTCTGGCATCCCTGCCAACTACTCACTTTGTGGCGCTTAAGCCTCTCATTCCTACTCTGCAGGTTCACTGTATTAAAAGCTTTCCGCTGAAGCCTGCACCAGTCATGCTCTCCACTGGTGTCAGCAGCATCATCAAGGCCGCCACATCTCTTCTTCTCAAGATTCCCGCTGTCCATGCAACACCCCTCCGTTTTTCTGTCTTACACTCTTTAGCTTTCTTCTCTCTTCCTCTTCTATCAGGCTATAATGAATCATTTGTCACTCATTTTTGCTGCTGAATGACAAGGCCGATAAGCTGACCAGACGGGGTGCGCTGTTTCAGCCATCTACCGTCCCTTGTGGTCTCTCTTCTGGTTTCTCGTATCCACTCTTTGTTTCTCGGACTGGTGGCGTACTTGTCTCATCAAAATTCCTCAAACATAGGTTTCCTCAGTATCCACTGAGGAACTTGTGCTCCCTCGTCACGTTCGTTGTGTCCTCTCTTGTTTTCGCTGGTCGTCGTCCATTGAGCTATCGTGCTGAGCAGGAAGATGTACATACATTGCGCAAGAGCTCATGCTCTGTTTTGCGAGTCTTCAGTTAGACTGGGCCACCACGACGGGTAGACTGCTTGGCCCCATCACCTGTCTGCCACAGAAAGATGGAGGCATCTCGTTAAGTGCCTTGCCCAAGGACACAGCAAGCAAGCTTGCCGTCTTGTTCTCCACACTATCCTTATTGTGCTGAGCGTCAAGCAGGGAAGCTGTGAATGTCATTTTTTCAAGTCTTTTGGTATGACTGGACTTGGAGAAATGAACCCCAGGTCTACCGACAGCGAAGCAGACGCTCTAACCACTACGCCATCGTCTTTGTTGCAACGGATAAAGTGTTCTATTAAACTCTTGTCTCTCTAGCTTTGGCAAAATTGAGAGTCCTTCGTGTAGCGCTTGTGTGATTTGACCGGAGACATTTCTCATCTCGTTCCACACTGCCCTGCTGCAGACTCTGCGCTGCTCGCTCTTTGACGACTCCTTTTCTCTTTACAACTTTTGGTCCAGGCCTTTGGTAGTTGCCTGGCTTCTGGGGCCCCATGGTCTCCCGCTATTTCCCTATCCTTCGAAAGGCGTCGGGTAACAACAACAAACATTTTAGACAGGGCAACGAAATTGGTAGCTGAATTTGTTCAAGTTTTTGCTAAAAGAAGTTGTAATAGTATTCGTGATTTGGAATATCCTAAAAAATCCATTGATTACGCTGTGTAGCAATAGAACATTTTTTGAAGTTTTTAACATATAAGTACTGGTTTCTGGTAGAATCAAATGCGCTGAGATCAAAAATGGAATTAGTTTTTTTCTGTCATCGAAACTTTTTGACTTAGCTTCGGTTTTAATATTGCTAGTTTAGTCATTATCACTGTATAAGACATCCAAGAGATTACACTCTACATTGCAAGTACACACCTTCGAATTGAGGCTGGTCTAGTGCTGTTCGGGCGTTTGACTAGATTCCGGTGAGTTTGGCCAATATAGAATGAACGACAAGAACAGTTTAACCGGTATACTAAGTTGGTTCTTAATAAGTGGCTTTCGGGTCTAGTAAAATTGTTGTTAAAGGTTTTTAGTGACATGATAAATATAAATATAGTGTCTTGTTAGTGCCTTTTAATGAATTGTTTTACGGTAATTCTTTCTCAACGTAGTGGGAGATATTACCTAAGTAAGGTAATAAGAATAAAAAATATTTGGAAAGTTTTCATTGAACCACTTACAATCCGGTCCAAATCATAGAGTTAACTTCAACAATCGAAATTCTCATCAGTTCTGCTGACAAATCCAAACTCCTCATTATGGAATCTCTTTATATTAAGCAATTAAAACCTAGTGTAAATTAAGACTTCAACTCCTTTTCCCCCACTTATTTGACACGTGACCATCGCATTTTGTTGTGTGTTTATTTTCTTAATGTTAGTAGGGCGTACTTGATGGTCAACCTTTTTGTTGTACATTATTTGCCTTGAAAATGGCACCAGTTGAGAACCGAACGTTCGCAGTGTGTTTCTTGGCTGTTATTTTTGGAATAGAATGTGCGTGTAGCGTAATGATGACTAAACTAGCAATATTATAGCCGAAGATAAGTCAAAAAGTCCCGATTATAGAAAAAAATTGGTACTATTGGATCAAAAATTGGATCAAAGCAAGTCAAAAATATTAAGGAAACAAATTTGCTGTTACGTAGCGTTATTTTGTTTTTGAAGAAACAGCTTTGTGGCACAAAAGTTTTTGGGTGGGCTGCATTCTTGCAGCTCTCGTAGATAAACCACTCTGATGGAATGCAAATTGAATTGAGTGGTCAATAAAACATTTAAGCAAAAAAAAAAGAGAGAAAAGGTTGTCACGGCTGCTTCGGAGCGGTAATTCCCCACGTGAGATATGGAATACATCGATGTTCAAAAGAGGTCCCCACCTAAAAATTTGTGATAGGGAGAAGATTGAATCAAAAGTCCGCAAGAGAGAAATGCAGAAAAAACGTTGAGAACTGCTGACTTACGCAGTTCATCATACGATTGCTTTTGCAACCGGAAAATCACTGCCGTGTGAGTCAACGTTGTGCCTACAAAAAAGACACGTGAAGAAGATTCATCGCTTTTGCAATACGTTTGAAACAACACAGTTTAAGTAACTTCGATGCAGGTCTTAGCAAAACTTGCTCCCGTGGTATAAAAATGAAGAGTACCTGTTTTCTTGTTTTTTTAGTGTCGACGGAAGTATGCAAAAAAGTGGAATGTCATCGGAACAACTTTCAAAAGTAAGCTTATTTTGTATTTGGCGTAGCATTTGTTTCAAAGATGATATTTGAAGGTTATGCTGATATAGTAAATTTTGGGTTACTTAATAATCGTTTACTTTGCAAGCACATTTCGATTTTGTTCTGTTCTTAGATTTTCATTGGTTTTAATCGAAAATTTTGTGTTGAACTGATGTTGTCTGAGAGTATTAGAACTAGCAAGTTTGTTTTTTGCAACCCACTGATAATGAAACCGCAAGAGTATCGAAGAATTGTGTAACTAATAGGCTACACTTACCGCATCGCGTTGTACTATTTGAAGAAATAGGTAGGCCTGTAGTTGGTTTGATGAACACTGAGCAGAAAACTCCCAAGAGATTCTGCCCTGCAAGTCTTGAAAAACTGAAAGATTAGTTTCGGAGTTTTATATCACGTGTGATTGTTTATGTCTGTGTTTCAGCACCACGCTCATCACGCCGGCAGCGAGTCATCGAAGCAACGTGCTCCCAGCCAAGCTGGCTCTATAGCGTCATCAGAAAACACGAGCTCTACGCTCACCCCTCCTCGGTCACTGCATGGTCAGAGGATGACGCGTTCGGTATCATCTCGAAGTGCACGAAGTATGAAAACTGGCTCTGAATCCAAGAGAAAGCCACCGTCGTTGAATGAAGAAGGTTGGTGGTAGTCAGTCAGGCGGTTGCTAAAACTATCACCGTTAGAACAACTTGAGGCAATCCCAAGTCCATTTCGGCCGGCGCAGTGCGTGGCCACCTCAAGCACTTCAACCAAGCCAGTGGAATGGCCACAGATTGCTTTTTGAAAACTGCAGTATTGCAGAACCTACGCTGACATAACCTTTCGACTGCAAGATTTTCTAAGCCGTCGGTGCTAACATGAAACCAACCACAGCAGTAACATCTAGTTACAACTGTTATCTTTTCAGATGAACTGTGCGTAATACTTCGCGATTTATCACTGGAAAAATATCATCCTATATTCGAACAAGAAGAAATAGACCTTGATGCCTTTCTCACGTTAACACAAGGAGATTTAAGTGAGCTAGGAATCACTCAAGAACAACCAAGACAGCAAATACTGCAAGTAATCTATCAGCTCAATGAAGGAAAAGTGAGTGATGTTATGTTTCTTTTAAGTTAGTTTGTCGATAATCAGGCATCTTGTGCTGTATTTCAAGACATGTCTACATCTTATGGAAGAGATGAATGGGTCAACTCAACTCAAGTTAATAGGTTGTAACAGCTGTTAGATGTTAATAGTAAGCTGCACATTTTTATTTTCCGGCACTGCGATTGTTCTTGGGTGATAATAAAACGAAGTAGTTACTGATTGTTTGGACCGTGTCATGTTATTATTTACTGTTTTCTTATTAAGGACAAACAAAGTGTATCTAATGGAGGCAACAAGACGAAAGTGATTTCTGATTCTCGTTCGGAAAGTGGTAAGCACGGTGAAAAAGTGATGTGTTTTCTATCTTGGCTTTTGCGTAAAGAGATGTGACTTTCATGACTTACACACACTTATCGAGCAGTGTCATTGGTGGCTCCCAACCTTGTTGTGATCACGCACTTTTTGAGGAGCCCATTCGGTCACTGCATACCACCTCGTTACAGGAAATTCATTCTATCAAATATTATTTCATTCCCCAGTAGGACATCATCGTCATTTTGCTCCATATTGAGGACCCGTCTTCTTCCTCCTCCTGGGACCCGGGAAGTGTTCCCCTCAATCAGGGTCAGCCCATTTTTGCAACCGAGTCTGCATGGTGTGCGATCTTGTGCACCCATCCTCTGTAGTTTTCTGGCAGATATCTCTTACCACCACTTCTTTTCATTTCTTCTGCGGTATATCTTTTTTTGTGCCATCCAGTTTGAAGTGCATTGCTTTTACTGGTCCCCTTTGTCCATTCTCCACATGTTCCAGTCACGCAGCCTCTGTTCTCGCTGGAACTCTTCGATACCCTCCACCCCCTCGTCATTTCACGAATCTTATCTTTGCTTATTTTATCCTTCAGAGTTTGCCACATGACAAGCCCAACATTCTTATTTCTTCAGTTTTTTTTCATCTTCCATTCTCATCGCCCAACATTCGGCACCATAACTAAGAGTGCTTCGCACATGGTCATTTGTATATAAGATTCCGTTGATCCTCAGCGACATGCCTTTTTTGCATAAAATGCTGGAGACATCCTTAAACTGTTCTCTAGCTTCAGCTTGACTTCTTATACTCCTCTTTCAACGCTAAGAACGTCTTCGAGGTAAGAAACCTGTTTATAGTTTCTATGTCATTCCCTTTTAGTGTCGTCCTTTCGTCCAGATTTTCGTCCAACAATCCCTGATATCTCTTGCATACAAAACTTGTTGTGCACCCAGTTTTCACATTGTGTGCTCTTTATAGAAATTCTTCCCACTCCTTTTCCACTTACAGAACATTGGTACTTGCAACCCTTTGTTCCCACAGTTTTTCTACCTGGGTGGAAAGTCTTCGTCTTGTTTATGTTCAATTTCAAACTCGTCCCATAATGCTTTCTTCCATCGCGAATATCGAGATTCCACTTGCAACTATCCCCAAGTAGTGCCAAATCATCTGCATAAAGGAGTTCCTTCACGACACCTTCTCTGATATCTTTTGTCTCCTTATCCATCACCACCGCAAACTGAAGAGGACATAGGGCCGATCCTTGATGTACTCCAGTCTTCTCGTCAAACAATTATGATCTCATGCATTTTACTTCACAGTTGTCTGAATGTTCATATACATTTTTGTGGTTGCCTTTATTTCTCTATCCGCCACTCTTTTTAAGCTCATTACCCACCAGATCACTTCTCTTGGGAGACGATCAAAAGCCTTTTCGTAATCCTCAAACACCATATACAGTGTTCCTTTGGCCACCTCATACTTTTCCATCATTTGTCTTAGTATGAATTTTGCATCAACCATTCCTCTTTTCGGCATGAATTCCATCTGCATTTCATCCAGCTAATTTTCATTCACAAGTTTTTGTAATGTTTTCTGAACAATTCTTTCAACCACGTTTATAAGTCTTACAAAATTATTTCAGATCATTTCCCAAAAGTACACGTAATGAAACAACAAAAATTAAATTGGGTGAATGCAACTGCGCTATTGTTTGTTTTCCACCACCTGGTCGATCCGGAGCATGCATTTGCTCACAGTGCGTTGAAGATCATGCGCGGGCGCAGCAAGTCAGTTTCGTTCCAAGTCTGGTCAAACCTAAAACGGGAAAGAAAGTTGAAAGGCAAAGGGCACAGGCTCTGCACCAATCAACAGCCGCCTCAACGTGGTGGTGCGGTCCCCGACCCCGTTTGGGTTGGGTCGAAATGGCTGTTGGCCTTCCCGAGGGTCCAGTTACCCCGGGCACTCCTCTTTATTTTTCGCTATGCTGCCCCCTGAACGACCGCAGAAGGGCAGCACACAGCATCTACAAAATCGGTCTCCTGTTTTCACTTTTTCTTTTCTCCTGCCCTACTCTTGCCCTTCTTCATCTCCTCATTCTTTTTCTTCTCCTGATGAGCGGTAACGTTCATCCTAACCCTGACCCCATCTTTCCTTGCTCAGTGTGCGCTAGAAATGTGACCTGGCGGGGCAGGTCAGTGCAATGCTGCACCTTCTCCAAATGGATCCATCTAAGGTGCTCACAACTTTCCCTGTCCAATTTCAGAGCTCTCGGCAGCTCTCACTCTTGGAGCTGCTTCCCCTGGCATAGCACTGTGACTCCCTCTTCGGACTCCTTCGACATGTATACCTCCACTGTACAATCTGGCCCCCCCTCTACTGATGCTGCACTCACGCGTCACCCTCATCTCCAAACCTCCTATCCTCCTTCTGCCCATTCTATATCCCTTTCCTCTGCCCCTTCACCACCGTCCCTTGCTCCTGGCCGTCCTTCTACGTCTCCTGCCTCCTCTCCTCCCCCTGACTCACTCAGGGTTCTTCAATGAAATGCTGGAGGTCTCCATGCCAGGAGCACTGAACTACTTCACTTTCTCTCATCCCATCCAGTCGACCTTATCTGCATCCAGGAATCCAATCTTAACTCATCTTCCTCTTTCCGGATTCCTGGATTCTCTGTTCTGCGTTCTGATCGCACCCACTCCCGGTCTGGCATTCTCTCTCGTGATGTCACGCACGCCAGCGGCGGCGTTGTTATTTTCGTTTGGCAGGGCCTATCTTTATCTGAACTTTCCACCTCTCTTTCTTTGCTCGATCCCTACTCTGATTATGTAGGGGTCAACATCTCTCTTAACAACTCCTCCTCGGTGTCATTTCTTAATGTGTATGCCCCCCCTATTCGCTCCTCCCCAACGGATGGCAGAACCGATTCCTTTTCTCCCTCAATTCTTCCCTCCTCCAGAAATCTCTTCATTCTGGAGAACTTCAATTGCCATCACTCCCTCTGGGACTCAAAAGGTACTTCCAACCCCTGTGGGGAGGAAGTATTTGACTGGGTTATCTCCTCCGACCTCCTCTTCCTCAATGACCCTGACACACCCACCCTTCTCCATCGCTCCTCTGGCAGTCGCTCCTCTCCTGACATCTCCTTTGCTCCTTCTACTCTTGCCCTTTCTTGCTCCTGGGAGGTGCTTCCGGACCTGGGTTCTGACCACCTACCAATTCTTCTATCCGTCCCTCTCTCTCCGGTCTATCGCTCCAACGAACGTCCCCTTTCCTTCAACTTTCAGAAAGCTCGCTGAGATGGCTTTGCCTCCTACTTTGACTCTCACTGTCCTTCTGCAGAGGAATACTCGTCTCTTTCTCTTTCCTCTGCTGCTGCTCTTTTTACCTCTCTGGCACTGAATGCGGCCAAATCTTTCATTCTTTTCGGCCGCATCAAACGCCATTCTAAAGCCTGGTGGTCTGCTGAGGTGGAAGAAGCAGTTAGTGAAAGACGCAGGGCTTTCGCTACTGCTCACAGAAGTGATGAAGATCGCCAGGCTTACATCTCCGCTTCTCGACCCGCCTTGTCAGTCATCGCCAAGGCCAAGGCTGAGGCATGGCAGACGACTTGCTCTTCTCTTTCACCTAGGTCTAACCCTAAATCTGTACACTCTCTTCTTCGCTCTATCGCTGGCTCTCCTTCCTCGTCTTCCTCCTTTCCTAACTTTCCCAACTGTTCTTCTCCCGGGGAATCGGCTTCGGTTTATGCCGCTTACCTGAGATCCCACTTTTCCGTTTCTCAGCCAAAGGCCCTGCGTAGCAGAGCCAGAGGCTACCTCACTAAGCTCCGCCGAGCCACGTGCCCTGTGGAGTCTCACTCGTCTTTTTGCTCTCCTTTCTCTCCCGCGGAATTTCTTGCGGCTGCCTCCAACCTTTCGTCATCCACTGCCACTGGCCCAGACAAAGTTGCCTATCCCATGCTAAAGCTCCTTCCTCGCTCTGGCAGGGATTTTTTTCTTCACATCTTCAACTTTTCCTGGTCCTCACATTCTTTTCCTTCCATCTGGAAGACATCTTCTATTATTCCCATACATAAGATGGGAAAACCTCTCGACTCTCCTGCTTTTTTTTGGCCTATCTCTCTCACCTCCTGCGTATCAAAGCTGTTTGAACGCATCATTCTATCCCGTGTACACTTCTTTCTGGAATCTAATTCCATTCTCTCGCCCCGCCAGGCCGGTTTCCGCCCTGGTCGGTCTACACTTGATCAAATTCTGTACCTTTCTCAGTCCGTTTCGAATGAGTTTAACAAACCCAGGCCGGGCTCTCGGACGATCCTGTCTACTATTGATTTCTCTAAAGCTTTTGACTCTGTCTGGCATCCCGCCCTTTTCCACAAACTCATTTCGGCTGGGCTTCTTCCATGCTTTGCTCGTTGGACTCAATCTTTCCTTTCTGATAGGCGCGCTTGTGTGGTCTATCAAAATCACAAAAGTCGTTCCTTTCGAGTCCGTCGAGGTGTTCCGAAAGGATCCGTTCTTGGCCCTGTGCTTTTCTCCTTATTCATTAATGATCTTCCGGCCTCTCTGCCTTCTTCCGTCAGCTGCTCTCTTTGCGCTGGTGATCTGGCCATTTGGTTCTCTTCTCCCTCGGTCCCCACTGCAGTGGAGGCCACACAAGGAGCTCTGTTTCGATTGGAGCGCTGGTCTGAGTACTGGTGTCTTCCTCTCAATCGGAGCAAATGTGAGGCCTCGTTCTTCTCAGTGGATCCCCACTGGGATGGCTTCCAGCCCAACCTCCTCCTACTCGGCTCCCGCCTCCGTTTTAATTCCACTTCGGCTTTTCTTGGGGTCACCTTCGACCGCACTCTTTCCTTTTCTATGCATGTATCTTCGCTGAAGGCCAAGTTTTTTCCACGTCTCGGGGCCTTGCGCTGTGTCTCTGCTTCCTCATGGGGCCCCTCTAAGGAGTCCCTCTCCTGTACAAATCTTTTCTTCGGCCCCTTCTCACCTGCACTTCACCCAAATGGTTTCCTTTCCTAAGCGCTACCAATATCACCAAATTGGAACGCCTCCACCGAGCGGCCAGTCGCGCCATCACCGGCTGCCTCTTGTCCTCCCCGATCTCTCTACTACTCACCGAGGCTTCTCTACCTCCCCTATGAGTCACTCTGACTCACTTCACTCTTTTTTCTTATGAGCGGGCTCTTCGTCTCCCAACCTCCTATCCTATTTCAGGTTTGGCCAGACTTGGAGTGAGACCAAGACTCTGCAGATCGTCCTGGAGAGCTTTTGCGTCCACTCACCCGCTCATGCTTCCTTCTACTTGTTCTAGGGAGGCTTTTCTTGCTTGCCCTCCCTTTCCTCCTTGGAATCTTCCTTCCTTCACCGTGGAGTCCACCCTTTCCACTCCATGCTCTCACTCTGATCTTCCTCACTCTCGCCAAGGTGCGGCTCTCACCCGTCTTGACTCTCTCCCCCCTCACGATCTGGTACTCTGGATAGACGGCTCTGTTTCTTTCCCTTTTGGCAAGGGCAGCTCCGGCGTTCTTGCCAACTGCTCTCTCTGTGGCACTGAGGCCACTCTTTCCTTTTCGGCAGGCCCAGTATGTTCCAGTTTTTCCGCTGAAGCCTGCGCCATTCTGCACGCTATTTGCTGTCTCGGCAACACCATAAAGTCTGCCATTTCTCTTCTTTTCTACTCCTGTCTGACTCTCGTTCTGTCCTCGCCACCCTGTCCTCTCCTCCATCTTTCCTTTTATCCCAAACTCTGTGGCAGATCTGGCAGGAACTGTCTTCTCTCTCTTCCTGTTCTATCAGGCTACAGTGGGTCCTTGGACACTCGTTTCTCCTGGGGAACGATGCGGCTGACGAGCTTTCCAGACGGGGAGCGCTGCTTGCGCCTTCTGCATCCCTTGTAGTCTCTCTCTTATCTCTCGTATCCACTCTTGTCTTTTCTCGGACTGGAGGCGTACTGTCTCATCGAAGTATTTTGACACACAGGTTCCCTCAATCTCCACCGAGGAACTTGTGCTCCCTCGTCGTGCTCGCTGTGTCCTCTCCCGTCTTCGCTGCAATGGACACAGCCTTCTTTTAGGTTCTTATCTCTCTAGGATTGGCAGAATCGAGAATCCTCCTTGCAGCGCCTGTGGACACTCGTCCCAGGACACTTCTCATCTCATTCTGCACTGTCCAGCTACGGACTCTTTGCGCCGCTCACTCTTTGGCGACTCTCTGTCTCTTTACGACCTCTGGTCCAGACCCTGGGGAGTTGCCCGGCTTCTGAACTCCATGGTCTCCCGCCATGCCCCCATCCCTTGGAAGGGGTCGGGTAACCAACAACAACAACAAGGGCACAGGCTTGCCAAGAGGCTGAGATGTAAGCTTGGCACTCTTCATAACTTGAATGAGCGGCAGCAAATGCCAAACGTTTTTTTTACCGCTTCTTTCACTTCAGAATACTACCAAGTAGGCGTTGGAAGCCGCCAAATGAAATGGAAGAAGATTAAGTGGAATGAAGAAGAGTAGGGGTGTCCAGGTCATTGAGGCGAAGGAGATCAAAAGAGATGACCCAATCAAATATTTTCTCGCTACCAAGATCTAAAGTGTCTTTTGAGTTTCTATGAGGGTAATAGCAGTTGAAGCCTCCCAGATAGAAAAGATTTTTGGAGAAGGGGATAAAAGGAGTCACTTATAGTATCTACCAAAGAAGATCACATAGGGGTAGCACAGATGCTTAGGAAAGAGTGAGGAGAGGAGTTGTGTAGTGAAATGATACTTTCACGTTGTCAGAGTATGAGTCAAGCGAGGCGGGAGAAGAGGTTGAGAGTTCAAAAATAGAATAGGCACTGTGTTCCACAGATGACGCCGCTGTGCAAGTGATCAGATGAGCAAGAGCCCCAGCGAGAGCGAGTGCGGTCAGATCGCAAAGCAGAATATCCAGAGATTCTGGAAGATGAAGAAGACTTGATACTAGATTTCTGGATACAAATAAGATTAGCTAGAAGGTGCAAAGGAAAGTTCAATGCTTCTAGCACAAAGACCTTCTGCATTCCATTGGAGAACCATGAGCATGTCAGGAAAGGAAAAGGAAGCAGGGGACGTGGAAGAGAAGCCAGAGAAGGTGTAGGAAAATCGGAAAAAGGCAGAAGATAGGGCTAGTAATTGGGCAGAGGGAGGGTAGGTAGTTGGATGCGAGAGTGAGGAAGAACATTTGCGTTGGCAGAGAGTGGTTGGGTGACTTGTTGTTGACAGTGAAGATATGCGTTCTGGAGGGCCCTGGAGAACATGAAGCAGTGTTGGTGGGCTGGGGACCTCCAGGAGAACGCGAGATGTTGCAAAAAGGACAGCTCCAAGAGTGAGAGCTAGTAAGGGTGTTGAACTTCAAAGAGAGGAAGGTACACTTTAAATTTACTCATTTGGAGCAGGTACAGACCTGCGGTACGGGTCACGTTGTTGGCGCACACAGAAACTGGGAAAGGTTTGGCCAGGATTTAGATGAACAAAGCCGCTCATCAGAAAAAGAATAAGAAGGCGAGATAGAGAGAGGCAGGATAGCAAAAATAGAAAAAAGACACCGAGTTTAGAGTGAATGCATAGTGCCCTTCTGCGGTTGTTTAAGCACTGCAAAAAATGTTGGGTGGGAGTAGGAGCCCGGGGTATCTGAAACCCTCAGAGAGGCCAACAGCCATTTTGGCCCAATCCTGATGGGGGTTAGGGACCGCACCATCACGTTGAGGCGGATGTTGATTGGTGCGGTTGACAGCTGTTGGCAACGTCTGTCTATCCGTCAACTTCTATGGAAAACGCCAACTTGATGCTCTCACTCCTGCAAGCACTTGATTGACAACATCAAACGACATTACTTTGACACGGCGCTTTACTAAATCAATAAAAATTAATAAGATTCCTTCTTAACACATACTTTGCCACAGACTCCTCTCCTACCATTCGCCTTACCAAAATCATGGCATCTGGCTTTTTTTGACACTGGAATGGTAGGGGATTCATGCTTTTACCACCGATAAATGGGTTGGCAGTTTTTCGACTCTCATCTCACGCAAAGCACAGCGCATTTGTTCATTAATCAGTCTAAAATGGAATAGCGACTGCTTTATTTTAAAACAATAATGAGTGGTTTAAACTCGTATGACGTCCTAAAACTCATTTTTCGACTCTCACGTCACGCAATACACACCTCATTTGTTTATTAATCAGTCTGAAATAGAATTGCAGTAATTGAGATATTTCCAATCACACACCCTATACATTGTCTATCGACGGTCTCGCAAATGCAGGAATTTGTGAACAGATAAGTTAAACCAAACTATGAATACAGTATTTTTGTGAGAAAAAACGGAAGAACTCGCATACCATCTGGAAGACCTTCGCACGCTACTGGTTGGAAGTTAATGGTATAGAGCAGGGCTACTCAACTGGTGGACCGCGGTCCGAATCCGGACCTTTCAAGTGTTAAAACTGGACCTCAAGCTCCAGGATGAGTAATAGTAAGAGCAGCCACAGACTGCGAAAAAACTTTGTGGACTTTCAATACTAAGTTATTTTCAAACAAAATATCAAAAATTTTTCGCTCCTTCAGCGCAACTGCACATTCTTAGCGTTCACTAACGGCACCGTTAAAAGGACTAACAAGCATCATGATCAGCATGAAAAACAGGAGAAAACCTATTTCTCAATACTGAAGATCTGTTATTTATCCCTGTCTCGTCCACCAAATTTGCCTCTGCAATTTAACTGATCAAGTGTGTAAAAGGTCAAAACCCAGACAATATTCCGCTACCTATATTCTCAAGTGCTGCGGCCCCAAATGTGTTACATGGCTTCAAAAATTTTTCACAGCCTGCGTGACCTACCAAACAATCCCAACAATATGGCGACTGGCCATAGTTATCTCGATACCAAAACCTGGCAATGCGGCTGATGACTGAAAGAACTTCCAGCCCATATCGCTGCTGAGCGTTTCTTACAACCTTTTCGTGCGGTTACTCTTGAGGCGTGTAGAACCTGTTTTTGACCCCCAAAGTTGGCTTTAGGCTTGGTCAATGCACAAACCGATCAAGTGTTTAAACTACCCTATGACGTTGAGCACCGCTTTGCAGAAAATAAATCAGGTATTGTGTTGGCAAATTTTACTGCCGCACAAGATTGCCTACCAGTGCCAAACACCCCACCACCGCCTTTGATTTAGTGTTACTTCTATAGACCAAGTTTTAAGACCTGGCGAAAAATAAGAAATGCCCTTTTTTTACGAAATTAGCAGAATAGAGCATAATAAGCTCATTTTATTTTTGATTTTGATGATTAGTGTAAACTATGAGAAAATCCAAGTATTTTTCTGTATTTACTGGTAATGATAGTTTCATTTTTATCATTGCAAATCAAAAATTCTACTGGACCTCTGGAAATACTAAAGTTCTCCCACTGGACCTTCGTTAAACTTAGTTGTGTAGCTCTGTTATAGAGCATGACTTAACTGAAGTCACCGCCTTAACCTCTTCAGCCATCCGCCATCCACTTAATTCATATAATTAGAGTTAGTAATACCAACCGTCGAGCTGAGATGGCTGAATTGATTAAAAGAATTACTCCGGTTAATCATGGTCTAAAAGCCCATCACCAATGTTTGACCTGTCTATGTAAATGTGGGTACGAATTCCACTCTCAGTCTTGCTCTAACCGCTTGAGAGATTTAGAGGTATATCTAATCATTATTTCTCTTGTTACAGTAGTAAATGATAACGATAAATTGTAATCACTTTTAAATACGTGTAAGCACGTCTTTAGATAGGCTGATTCAGAAATTACTAGTTGTCGCATAGAGTTGATGCTCGTTAACCTTCCTGATTTTTTTAAGACTGGAAAAGAAAACGTTTATTAACTCTATATTTGCTGTGCTTTACCGCGTTGAATGTTTGCAGGAATGTCAAGGCAGTCGTGGAACTACAATCAGAGCCCAATAAACCCTCAGATTTCTTCTTAACGATCTGATATCTTCCATTATGCTTTGTGTACTTATCGCAAATGCATGAAAAACTGCCATTGATAATCGTGTTTTGACTGTGGTACTGATGGCCTTCTGTAGGTTGTAAAAATGCGACTTAATTCAGAACAGAGCTGAACGCTTAACTAGAACGTTTTGCTTAGGAGTTAAACCATAGTATGTATATACGTAGTCTGTAAAGTCATTGCGGAAGCCATGCGAAGTTGTGGCGTTGGTTGCTCTCCAGCGTTTGCTGGTTGTGATGTGGAACTTCAACCTAGAACAAGGTAATTGCGTTTGACGATCCAGTAAGAACAAAGCTCTAGTGATTTACAACTATAAAAAAGTTGAAATATCGGTCTTGCTTTAGGTTATGAAATAGATTTTAGGTAGTAGAAGTACGATATGGTTACAAAAAAAGAAGCCTAGTTTTTTTTGAGATGACTGATGACGTGCTGGTTTGAAATAGATTTGCTAATACAACTTTAAATCAATTACCCTAAAGCTCCAACACATAGAATATGCAATTGGACCCAGAGATACAGTGGTCCGTTTGCAGTGTGCTTAAAACGGCATTATAACAGCAAAAGCACACTAAACTAGTCAGTATAAACAAATTTCAGTGTTTCTACTTGCAGAGTGAAACAGTACTTTTTTTAATGCAGATTTAGGTAGTTTTTCGTAAAAACAAGAAAAGTAGGTTTGTGTGCAAAATTTCCCAGCATGGTGCTAGTAAGGAAAAAGCATACTGCTTGATCCAGTAATTGGTTGGCTTTTAGGCTTAGGTATAGTAATTTTGATATTATAATGACATGTAATTTTAGTTGAATGGTGTTTTTATTGATTAACCCAGCGCTTGTCAAATTTGCTTTCTTTTGGCACCTTTACATGGTGCATAAATACTTAACACCTTTTTTGTCAAATTCAAGGTTAGCCCAATTTGAAGTTGAAGATCTTGATCGTTTTTTTGAAACTGTTTGTTCAAACTCATGGCCGATGTCATTTTTTGGTACTGAATTTGCTAATTTTGAAGCTGAAGACCTTTTTTTGGTGATCAACTTTTTTGAAATCATTCGTTTTGCCCAAATTTTTGGTTTAAGGCGTGTCATGGTGCTGAGTTGCTGATTTAGAAATTTAAAAGCATTTTTTGGTGATCAAATAAATTCATTTACAGTTTTGTCCATGGAGCTCTCACTATGGGAAACTGAGATCGCCCCGACATTCGTAAGTCAAGTTACCCACATTTTACTTTTATTCGAAATCAGTCGATCTAGAATTGCAACATTAAGTCAATTTTAGATTAGAGGGACTATTTGATATTCGTGATTTTCTCATCCCGACATTACGCAAAATTAACTGTATTTTATATTTTTTTCCAATAAGTCACAAATATTTGAACAAGGTTTGCATGCTCTGTCAGTTGCTTTTGAGGTAAATTCACGAAGTCATTATAATCCGAGTTGAAGTTCAACAAAATTATCACAGTTAGACATTAAGTGTTGGTATTTATCTTTTTTCGATTTTTGTTCTTTCGTTTATTGAAATTTTGATTGATGATTGATTTTTAAGGCAAGTTCAAAGATTTTTTTCTCTATCGAGGTTAGCCCAATAGTCAAGTTCTTCCGAAATTAAGCTTCAAACTCGGCGTAAGTCTTAAAATCGTGTAGTGTTGTTCAGAAATAGGTAAAGAAGTTGCAACGAGAAATAGGTAAAAAACAATCATTTAGGTCAGTTATGGTTACAAACCATGTAATCGAATTCGATTACGATTGTTTCGTTTTGTAATCGCCTCAGTTACGATTACAATTTCATTTCGAAAAAATTCAAAAAAAATGTCACTAACACAATTTGTTTAGAAGATAAAAAATAAGATTGAAATCTGCCTCGTCTCGCCCATGTGCATCTGCAGCATATAAAATACTTTTTTTGGGTCGATTTCGACTACAATTACGATTACAATTACACAAAAATGCTATAATCGATTACAAATTACCGATGGCGATTACAGTCGTATACATCTTTGGTTGCTACATAGTATGCCACGCGTGCGTTACCGAGTTAGAATTGTGAAGCGGCTCGCCCAGCATGTCGTTAGAGGCGACTCTTGGCTACCCACCAATGGCAGTCCGCCTTGCTGGTGGGGCTACCAGTCAGTAATTTGCATTCACGACTGGTTTGAAATGGGCTGCCCATTTTTCCTCTTACCTAATTCAATTAGGTTGACAGCGAGAACCTGGATTGCCGTTCGCGCTGTACCTCCATCTCAATGAAGAGAAGGGGTAAACCAACCAAGCAGCATAGTATGCCAGAAAGCTTTTTCAAATAGTAATGATAAACTAGACGTGCAGCTTGGATTGGAATTTGAAAAAAACATGGTTTTGAAAATGTTCGCTTTATTAGTTCCAGCTATCTCTGAGGGAATGTGAAGCAACCCTTTAAGTGCCACGCCTTTGGCGTTTGATTATCCATCGCAAAAGACAAATTATCAAAAAATTTATTTGCAGCAGTGCTATCAAAGGCAGTAGCTCTTGCAAGCGACGTCGCCTCTAATGGGGTCCATGGTCTTCCGCCATGCTCCCATCCCTCGGAAGAGGTCGCGTAACAACATTAACGTCGCCTCTGGAGTTCAAAGGGATAACTTATGTGTCATTCGGAAATGACCGAAACCAGTCTAATCCAGCCTTCTTTTTAACCTCCCATGATTCTGGAATGGATGCAACATTATTTTTTGCCAATTCATAAGCAAGTTTGCGACCCTTTTCTGCGCTTATACCAATACACAGGTCGGGAAGTTAAACAATGTGTGCTGCTAACTCTGTTTTGTGTAAATCGTTTAGTACACGTTTGTCATTAAGTTTTTCAAAACCAGTTACGGGATGTACACCATTTTGTTGCTACTGCTTTACAAGTTTTTTTAACTTTATTCGATCGACCTTGTACTCTCTGGCTGCTGTTTAAAAAAACAATTTTAGAAACATCTTCAGCCGCTTTCAATAGTTGATCATGATTAGCATTATTTCGATTAGTCTTGCGTTTGTAATTCACCATAATTTGCTTTAAACAATTACATAAAAGATTAACATTTACTTAAAACTCTAAAAAATAAACCTGTGAGATGACCACCAGCATAGGCCTATTACTTTACCTCAATGGTTTTAATAATTATTTCTACTTTCTAACCTGTACCTAAAAATTCTGCTAGATGGGCAAAGATATTCATCCTGATCATCTTTCCCCAAAAAGAAGTGACTATTTTTTCCCATCCACAAATTTTCACTTTGAAGGTATCTCAGCACAAAACTACAGTTGGAGTTGGTTTGTAAGGAACACTGCATGAAGCACTTAGACTGCATTACCAAATAACTATATACTGACTTTGGGTGATTAAGTAAATAAGTTAACACAAGCTTATTACAATTCTTCATTTTCACTTTCGCGTAGAACAAAATGAAATTACATGCATGATTAAGTATCTTGCAATACACCTCTAAATGGCGCTATTTCAATAAAATACGAAGTAGTTTTGAAAATTTTTAAGGAGTGATCACCTTGCCCTACTTTCCCCTGCTAATTAAAACTGGTTTCAAATTTACTTGCATTACATTTAGTAAACCAACCTATCAAGCTCGCCACATTCATTTTAATTAAGGAATGTGCATAGTTGAAGCAAATAATATATTTTTTATCTTACAAATAAAAATAGCATTGCAATACTTTAGGCATTCAGGATTGTGTTTTCGTTAGGCTGAACAGCATAAAATATCTTTTCTGACCGGTTTAGGCATTATCAACTTCGCTAAATATTTTATCATACCATGTACATACCGATTTTTTTGGATTGAAGAATATCCAAATGTTAATTTGTAATCACAATTAATAGTAGTTTACTCAAAACAAAAATTCAATTTGAGTCAAGCAAATCAAGGATTCAAAACACTAAATTTCAACCTTGACAATTGACACCTCGTTGCTGTCGATAAAAAACCGATTTTGAATGCTATTCCTTAGCGTAACAGTAACTGGAAGCCTAAAAGCCAACAGCTTGCCAACCAATCACTGGATCAAGCAGTATGCTTTTTCCTTACTAGCACCATGCTGGGAAATTTTGCACACAAACCTACTTTTCTTGTTTTTACGAAAAACTACCTAAATCTGCATTAAAAAAAGTACTGTTTCACTCTGCAAGTAGAAACATTGAAATTTGCTTATACTGACTAGTTTAGTGTGCTTTTGCTGTTATAATGCCGTTTTAAGCACACTGCAGACGGACCACTGTATCTCTGGGTCCAATTGCATATTCTATGTGTTGGAGCTTTAGGGTAATTGATTTAAAGTTGTATTAGCAAATCTATTTCAAACCAGCACGTCATCAGTCATCTCAAAAAACTAGGCTTCTTTTTTTGTAACCATATCATACTTCTACTACCTAAAATCTATTTCATAACCTAAAGCAAGACCGATATTTCAACTTTTTTAAAGTTGTAAATCACTAGAGCTTTGTTCTTACTGGATCGTCAAACGCAATTATCTTGTTCTAGACTGAAGTTTCACATCATCGCTAACAAACGCTGGAGAGCAACCAACGAAGCAACCTTGTTCCCACACTTTCCTAACTGTTAATATAATGAGCGTGGTTATACAACATTCTCATTTTGATTTATCTCTGCAGTAAAACCCGAGAGAGTTAAATGTTCAGCACTGTACTGTCCTTGGTTTTTTTGAATGTTAACATTCGAAGAATTTCCTACAATTCAACTTTGTGAAATCGCCCAATAGTGTTTTAATTACAGAAGAAATAAACTTACGCTTCTTTATGGAATCTTTCCTTTCAGCTTGTTACGAAATTTTCTACAAGAGGTGCAACTGGCCCACAGATTTGCGTTTGATGTGCCAAATATGAAGTTTGTTTTTTGTTTTACTTACGACTGGTAGCAGATCGATAAAGCTGCTCACTGATGCGAATTCCTCCGGTAGTTTGTTCATGGGCTAAATTAATCGTGTCTGTGTTCATTGGTATATGACCATTGCTTGCAATGTAATTGGATATAAAGCTGAATTCGTTAAGCTGTTAGTCATCCATTTTCCACTGTTCACGGAAAAGCTTTTCGTCGGTTATGCTAGAACATGGTCAAGTTCAAACCCGCTTCGTAGTTACCAGTACTGGTTGGCACAATGCATTTCTACCATAAGCTGTGCACGTGTGCAACGAAACAGAAAAACTAGTAAAAGATTTTTTCACAAGTGTATGACAACTTAGTCATTGTGAGGTTCACGCGTTAGCTCGAAAGCAATCCCGCTTCAATTCATCCATGCCACATGCGACCGGACGATGTGAGCGCTCGTTTGGGGGTTTAGAGGCTTTATTCATTAGATAATTATGTAGAGAAAAAGCCAAGAAAAGCGTCACAAAAATGAGTCATGTTTAGTCTTTGTATAGAAGCTTTATATTTTGTACTATCCGCCACTGACTTATGTTTATTGATCTGTGTTTTTGTGTAATAAAGTGTTTTGGATATAATTTAAACTGATAGGGCTGGTTGCGTTTTTTAACTTCGTAGATTTTGTAGTTTTTTTCGAGCACTTGCACAATATTTTATCAGTACGGTGCTTACGCGTATTGCAGTTGGCATGTACAACGTTCTTTACCTATTTTTGATTTGGGTTTTTTCAATAAATATCTATTACCTCGCAGTTGGCGTGATGGTTTTTTGACTGTATACACGGTTATTTTTCCTGGACCCATTCCTCGATATAGATAGGGTATGGTGGATGATCATGTAGTTGTCGGAATATGAAAACTTCCCACTGCCCGAACCAGAGGTAGTTGATGTTGCTCTACCCTTACCTTTCTTGCCATTATTGCAATGCTGTGTAAGCCTATGTAGGTAAATGAGAATGTAGTGCTATCTAGTAAAGATTGATATAGGTCAGCAATTCTCAAATTGCATAATTTTGTTTTCCAAAAGCGTCGCACAATGATTAGGTTTGTGCCAAAAACTTAATTTTATTACGTTTGAAGAGCTCTGATCGAAGATTTCTTATTTTCTTCTAAAATTGTATTTTTACTATGGAGTCGTTCACACTGTTGCAATCGTCAACTTGTTACTCAAGAGTCAAGTTGCACAATTTTAAGGTGGCAATAGGGTTCAGAAACCGGGGTAATCGATGTTTTCATCGAAATTGAGTTTTTTGCAGAAAAAGCAACATCAGTCTATGCTCTTCCATAATGTGTGGCTGTTTTTGTCAAAAATGAGCTCTAGATTATAGGGTCCGTGTTTGATTACCCTAGCAACGGCTTATACTCTGTTTTTAGACGATATTAGCCAACCAGTTTTTTCCGGTGTTTTGCGTTTTTCGGGTTGCCATTCACTTTCGTTTTCGGGACAAAACAGTAAATCAGTGAAAAATCCAACAAAAATCGGCCTTTTGTGACTGTAGAGGATTAGCTGATCTTTTGATTACCTTTTGCTTTTGATCAGAGATAGAGAAGTATTCACGCAACATGTATTAAAGTTTCGCTCACCTTTCCCGTCCAATTACGCCGGATCGATTCTTTGACAGCCAAGTGATTTAAAAAACTGCAATATTATCGCTATCCAAAAATGACTTAATGTCGATCTAAACACACTTTTCAATTCGCTAACCTTCTCTTCTACTACTTGTGGACATCATGGATGTCGACAGTTTCCGATTCACGAGAGAACTCTGCAAGGCATCTAATAAGAAAAGACTCTCCCATTCTATGAAAAAATCCTCTAATAAGGTGAAGACTGCCCGTAAAAGAATTCGAGCTAGGCGGAAGGGCATATCGGACAAAATTTAGGAGACGAAAGGCGTTACGTACGAAAAAGGGGGACTCCAGAAGTGGAAAATATTTTCAATCTCGATTTTCTCGAAATGACGATTTTTGAACTTTGAAATGCTCTACTGCCGTTAGTTGTAGGGTTTACACAATGATATTTTGGCTATATATGTAATTCATGACGCCAGAAAGAATGAATTGTTCACTTTTTTCATAAAACTGATGGTTTTTGGGCAAAAACGACATTTTGGGGAAATTTTGGTACATTTTTCAATATTTTTAATCAGGAATGTTCACTAAAATTCACAAGCCCTATGCCAAATATTTGTTCCATTTAATCCCTAGCAGAGGTGATTCTGACTTATAAATAAAAAGAATTATGGCTCTAAGTGTAGTACTTTGCCCGAAATTCCATTTTGAAAATAGGGTAAAATTCTAAGATGGCGTCCGAAATCGAGGCCGCAATGGCGGCAAAAAAAGAAAAAAAGTAAGATTTTTTTGAACCATCATTGGGCTTTCGTACCATAACAGACTCAATCCCGTAGGTAAAGAAACACAGAAAAAGTAATTTGAACCCTATTGCCACCTTAACTGAATCGGTACAAAATTTATGAAGACCAAGAAAATCAGTTGCTGATTGGACGAGAAGAGGAAAGATGAGTTACAACCTCAGCAGAGCGTAAATTTACGGTTGAAGGTGAGAGACCAAAAACCAAATTCCGGGAGCATCGCGACAGTTTTTGATTTTGGGTCATATTTGTCTTGCAGTACGGCAAGGTAATGTTTTAGGTTGCTGGCTGGTGCGTCGCAAAGTCATACCAAGTTTATTCAAATGCATCGCATCAAAAAAAATTCAGAAACCACTGATGTAGGCTGTAATGCTTGCTTGCAAAGATTGATGTAGTTAGTAACGTAGTGTTAGAACTAGAAAACGGGAACATGTTGATGCAGCTATGACTTTTAACACCAAAAAGTCAGCACTGCATCAACATGTTATGAATTTTGATCATAGGATAGATCGGGATAATGTCAAAATACTAAAATCAGAGTCACATGCATACAGATGTCGCGTTGCGGAAAATTTTTTGATAAACCAAAAGGCTTGTTCACTAAATACAAATAATCGTAATAATGGTCCGAAATTTCCTGCTGTTTATAGCGTGTTTACCGCCAATAAATGTCTTTATGTACTTTATAACAGGTTGTGCTTGTGGCCACCCCTGGTTCTACTGTATAACGTAACAATATTTTTGCTGTTAGGTAAAGTGCTAAATTTGAAAGTCTTGTTTTTAGGCAAGCTATTAGAAACTAAATCAATAATAAAAATGAAAAGTACAGTTCAAATATGACAAAATGATGGAATAAATATTACATAGCCTACAGTACAGGTTAATATAAGATAATTATTGTTATGTTGAGGGTTTGTGTGTTTTTCGTTAATCAAATAATCGTTTTGATATAAAAACTCAAGAAACATTAGTTTATCCCATCAAAATTTTGTTAGCTCAATAAAGTCAATTTTGTTAAGGTTTAGGTCAATAAAAACTTGCCCCGGTTATAATAACAGGTAAATCTTTTGTTAAGGTCTGGTATGGACCTTACCTCTTTGTATAGGCTACTAATGTTCCTCTTAAAGAAGAAATTTAGGCGGTTATACGTTGTTATCAAATGCAAAGTTTGACAATGAACAACATTACCTACAAGTTAATGAGACAACAATGGGAACAAAAATTGGCTCCTAAAAAGCCTATGTATATATTTTTATGGCAGTGCTTGAAAATATTCTGCAGAGCAAAATATTGTAGCAACCTATTCGTTATTTACGTTTCTTGGACGATTTATTCATGATAGGGTCAGACAGAAAACCACCCTTAAACAATCTTTTAGGCTGGCTGATAACATCTTTCCATCTTTCCATCAAATTTAGCACAAAAATCCACTTCTTTGATACAACGGTGCATCTAACGAACAATAAGATAGGGTTGCCATACATCAGGATTTTCACGAACATGTTCGGGATTTTAGTGTTGTAATTTGCGCCAGGGAGAAATGTCAAAAAGTGCATGATTATCAGGAATTTTAGTGTTCAGTCACCATAAAAGGCCGGCCAAATCCGGCTCGTTTGTTTGAACAGATTCAGTTAAACTTACCGCGAGTAGCACAATTGGTGACCGCGAGACAGGTAGTTACTTTTTTTTTTGGAGCACAACACGAGTTCTAACATTCAGAGCAATATTTACTTAAACAAGGCCCAGAATACATGTTACCAATCAAGTGAAATAGTAACAACTTTTGGTGGCGCTGTAACAAAAGTGACAATTTTAAACTTGCAAGCAAGAGATAACAATTTTTTACCAAAGGTTACAACTCTGGCAACCCTGTTGCCAATGCTTAAAAGTGTGAACATGACCGAAAAATGTGTCGAATTTTGCCTCATCAGATATGGTAACAACCCTAATAATAATAGGATGGGAACAAAACTTTTTTCAAACCTGTTCATGCACACTTATACCTGCTACCTTCATCTTGCCATTCAAGATATACAACCAAAAGCATTCTCTCATTTTCTCTGGCATTATGAATACGGCAAATTTGCTCCATCAGTGAATATTTTGTAAAGCATGCTTGTAGTGTCTTCTATTGTACTTGACCTTACTTTAGCTCTTTCCATAAGAACACTATATGTTGCTGATACTACGTAGTCGGTCGACTTTTAACAGTAGAGAGCTCAATAATAGAGTCAGAGCAATAAAATGAAATTTATTCGAGATAAAAACACCTCAACAGTCTGTTTTGCCTATGGTGGCAGGAAGTAGTTCTCTTCAGGAAGTTGTTCGTCAGAAGGTACTTTAGTTACCATAAAAGACCATAAGGAAAATTTTCCTAACAACCTTAAGTGCCGCTTAATAAATCCTGCCAAATCGCAGATTGGAATTGTTAGTGAACAGATCCTGGAAAAAATTAACAACACCATCCGATCGCAAAGCAACTTCAACCAGTGGTGCAACACTTCCTTCGTAATTTCGTGGTTCCGCAGTATTCCAAACAAAAGCGAATGCAAATTTCTCAAATTCGATATAGTAGACTTTTACCCCACCATCTCAGAAGACATATTGAGAGCCGCCATAGCATTTGCGAAATCCTATGTCGACATCGAAGACAGCGACATCTACACTATCCTGCACTCAAGAAAATCACTTCTGTTTAGCGCAGATGGCGTCTGGATAAAGCACAGCGGTTCCCTGTTCGACGTAACAATGGGTTCTTATGACGGGGCGGAAATCTGCGAGCTCTTTGGGTTGTTCCTTTATTTAAGCAAACTGTCCAACATTATCCACATAGATGATATTAGATTATATCGCGACGACGACCTCGCCATAATTAGGAAAGCGTCCGGACCAGAAATGGAACGCACCAGGAAAAAAGTAATCGCCATTTTTAAAATGCACGGTCTAAAAGTCACAGCCAATACCAACTTATTCCAATCAGATTTTTCGGATGCAACCTTTGACCTTAACTCCGGAAAGTTTTGGCCATACCGCAAACCCAACGACTCGCCCCTTTACATCAACACCCGATCCAACCGTCCACCCTCCATTACCAAACAGCTGCCTCACATGATTAACAACAGGATTACCCAGCTATTATGTGATCGTGAGTCTTTTGACAACGCTATTCCATCTTACGCCGAGGCTTTGAAAAAAGCCAGGCATTCACTTTGCACGGCATACTCCATGCACCCAACGTCTCCAACCAAACCGCAAGAAACCAAGAACAAGAAAAAGAAACATCACCTGGTTCAATCCTCCGTAATACATGAAAGTTAAAACAAATATTGGCAAAAAGTTCTTCTATCTTATCAACTAGCACTTCCCCCCAAACAACCGCCTCCACAAGATTTACAACAAATCTAACATCAAACGCAGTTACAGTTGCATGCCGAACATGGCATGCATCATCAAAAGCCGCAACAATAAGCTAATATATCCAACCACCAACACCGACGGGATGCCGTGCAACTGCAGAACAAAATCCGAATGCCCGCTTAACGGCAAATGCCGAACCAAATTTGCGAGACCGAGTTCAAAGCCCGGTTTTACAACCACCGCTCATCATTCAAAGACCAACGAACGATGAACGCTACGAAACTCTTCAAAGCTGTGTGGGACTGCAAGAATAGAGGAATCGAACCGATGATATCTTGGTCCATTGTATGCAAAGCGGCTGCATTCAAAAGTGGCGCCAAACGCTGCAACCTCTGCCTAGCTGAAAAACTGGCAATCTTACAACCTGATCAACGTACGCACTTAAACAAACGATCTGAGTTCATCTCCTAATGCAGACATCGAACCAAATTCAAGTTGAAAAACATTAATTAATACCAACGTTTTATTCGTGGTTTTTCATTTGTGCACTGTTTTTATTTTTATCTTTATTCTGTTTTTGTTCTATATTTTAACTCTTGCCATCGTTTTGCCTACACTCTTTACTTTTAACCTTTTTCAGCGCTTCAATGACTTCCCGCCTTACAATTGCCAGCGCGCACGACAACTACCTCTACCCGCCAGTTGTAGTGGGCAGCGCTTGAGTAAGGGCAGATCTGTAAAGCTTACCTTTTCGTACCTTCTATATAATTTAATTTTTATTTATTAATTTTGGATTTCATCTTATACCATTGTTGTATTTAGAACTTCCTCCTAACGAGCCGCTTCAGCGAAACAGACGGTTGAGGTGTTTTTAGCTTGAATAAATTTGATGTTGTTGATGCTATGTACAATTTATTTACAAGCTTTCCATTCCACTAACAAACGTAATACTGAGCAACAAGTTTCACACGCGAGAAAAACTTATTCATTGTTGCCATCATTTATCATTATTCAGTCCCAGAGGATGTGACTCACGTTACTAAACATTTTGGTTTTTACAGGGAATACAAAATTCCTACGAAATAATGTCATATTTAACTTATACAGTACAATGTTATTTCATTGATTCAATACACTACAACGCTCTCATTCCAAGACAAGGTTTGTTGCGAAGAAAGTATAATGCTAGTGTCATTTCCAAAGCAGTTGATAAACCAAAAATTGTGACTAAAGAATTTCTATTGTGCTGCAAGTTAAAAGCAATTAGTCAAAAGACGGCTACATTCATCATCACTTTTCACACCAAGCGACCGAATTTCTGGCATATTTTCGGCAAATATTCGTATATTTCGATAAACAATACACTCTTAGGCCTACATGAAATTTATGATAAACATCATCCATTTCGTACAGAAGAGGTCCAACATTGCGAAATATGTTTGTAAAAACCGATTAAAGGTTTGATGATGATGATACTGTTCCAGCTGGAGTTACGCAGTGCTTCACACCAAACTGCTCAACATGTAAATATTGCACTACAGCATCTATTAGTAAACAGTGTTACAGAAACTTCTGGCCTGATGTCCCGCCTAATGCTGTCTTCTAGAATCACGCGTACCACAAGTTCCACACAGATTATAATTGAAATAAATTTAAAACGAAGGGGTTACGAAGTTGCTAGTAGATTGAAGAATTTGAACTAATATACGATGCGGAACGATGCAATACGGTTTTCTGTAAAATAATTAACACGCATAACTCAACTACACAAACGTAAATTCACTGAAGCACTCACCTACTATAGCTTGACCGGAAATCAGACCCAAAAAATGATCGAACAGCAGATTGTAAGCGTTCGACTAACAGTTGCTCACAATACAATCTAACAGTAATTTACTCAAATTCTAAACCGACTCGGAGGGCAACAACGGTCAGCTATATTGGGAAGGCAACAGTGATTAATTAAAAGGCAAAGGTTATCGGGGGTAACGCTTAGTACGAAAAGCTATGACGTTATCTAAAGTCTGATAATAGAGGGCGAGGCGCGCGAGAAGCAACGCTAAATAAGGGAACATCAAAACAAAGCAAACACAAGCTATGCGATAAACAAGGGAAACCGGGTTCAAACTTACGACGAATTGAAAAGGCAGTACTTGCTGCAACAACAGTGCTTAAACATCTGGAAACCATTAATTGTAATTCTCTTAATATTATATATCAGTTTTCTAGCAAGCAAACAATATATCGGTGAAATTTGCCGTTCAGTAAGTTAAAACATCGTTCCACCAAACACTTGCGAAACATCAGAAAAGGAGATGACACTTCTATAGCCAACCATTGCAATTCACAATGACACTGCTTGGATGAAATAAGAAAAAGCGCGAAACCAGGATTTTTGTAAGAGGGCTGACTGAATTCGTGTTGTCATAATCACCAATCAAAAATTTGCTGTTATAAAATATGATTAGCTCACGTGTTGACGTAGTCTATAAATAACACACATCCCTGCTTGTATTTTTTCGCTCAACTAATATTCGGTTTTAAATGCCAGGGCCTAGGCCAGAGGTCGGCAACCTGCGGCTCTTTTGCTGTTCTTTGAAGCAGGCGAGTGTGTGCAAAGATACTCAGTTCAATGCCTCTAACTACAGGCGAACACCTTTTCTTCTTTTTTTTGGAAAACACTTATGACCTATGCTCCATAAACTTATTGTGGCTCTCATCGGTCTCTTTGTTGTGTGAAACAGGTCCAAATGGCTCTTCGACGGTAAAAGGTTTCCAACCCCTGGCCTAGGCCTAAGACAAGCAAACATGATAAAAACTGCAAAAGCCTAACTAACTAACGTCATGACTTGAACTATATCCTAACTTTGCAAGTAAGCTTTTTGCTATACTGTATGTTATCCAAGGTTATTAAGATCACTGTTGAGCGATAATAATTTGGCACTCAACACAAATACACAATTATAAACATTAACCATAGTTACAATAACAGAAAAGGAGCCAAACTGAAGTATCAAAAGGCTTTAAAATACAGGGTGTTCCAAAAGTCTTGGGCACATTTCAAGTCCTCATTTCTGCTGATCTATGAATGGTAGTTGAATGAAACTGTTGTCATTTTAATGCTAAATTCATTGAGTTTTTTGTCATGCTGATAATTTTTTCATATATTTTCATGTAGCTTAATAACTAAGATAACCTAGATCCACCAATGGCTTTCACTCAACCAGAAAAAGCGTTTTGTGTCCTTGAACTTTCAAAAACTAATTCAGCGACACTTGATGATCGCGTTCTTTTGCCCTGATATCCTAGGTCTCCAGATGTCACACCTTGCGACTTCTTTTTGTGGTTTTTGTGAAAGCACTGGTCTATGCGCCTCCCCTTCCAAAAGATGTAGCTGAACTCAAGGCCGAATAACGGAAGTAGTTGCAACTTGCAACCATAGACAATACAATGCTGGAACGCATTTTAGCAGGAATTTGACTGTCGGCTTGAAGTGTGGCGTGTGACTAACGGTGGTCACATTGAACATCTTTGAACATTCTACGAAAAACTTGAGACTGCAAGCTTTTAGAATATATCAGATGCATTGTTTTTTCCTTAATAGTTTTTGACATATTCAACGTCAAAATGTGCCCAAGACTTTTGGAACACCCTGTACTTGAACTTGTTTTCAAAAGTGAGTATAGTTCATGGGTTTGCAATTGGAAGGGTGCGAAGGAAACAATTTTTACCATGCTTTTTGGTTGCAAAAGTATTGTTAAACTACAGAATAAAATCAGATCTTCTATTAGAACTTGTGGCATATTCTCTCAAAACACTGTCTTTGTCAATTGAACGTTCCCGATGAATAAAAAGCAAAGCAGACCGGTCAACTCTTGTTTTCTCATTGTTGACCCTAGATACATTTTTGCATGCCGCATGGTGTTAAAGCTACGTTTGCTTGGAGCAATTGTTACAGGTAGCGTTGCCAAAATAGTAGGCAACTTCCGAACATTTGGGAAAAGATCTACATTGCAAGCTTCCAAAGCACCAGTTGTGTTTGTTGGAAGAGTGGCAATATCCAGCTTCTTCCATTTTCTTTCCACAGCATAATTTCTGGTTGAGGAGAAATTTTGCAATCAACATTTTGTTGATATAATTCCAACAAGTTGTTTGTCTCAGAAGAAGATATCACTGTCACAGTATATTTGGATATCAAATTCCAAAGACTTTGATCTTTAGGTCTTTAAACCTTTCTGACATTTGCACCAACAAACGCTCTATATGTGTTACATAGATGGATTGGCAGAAAAACTTCCCGATTATTAATTAGATGGTTTTCTCGGTGATTTTGACCATTGGCTCTTCCCGGAATAATAAATGGAATACCTTTGAGAGGGCTATTTGACTTTTGCGAAAATTTGTTTAAAAAAATTCTTGCACTTCTTTCTATCATTGTGAAGAGTAATTGCACACTTTCGATTAATTCATTTGTTGAAAATCTGTCTGGTAGTTTTTTTTGTTACGTTTTTGAAAGAGGAAAATCAACCTCGCGAATTTTCTAACCACACAGCAAGCAACCACAAAACTGTTTTTTCTATACTTTAAAACACAGCCGTAGCTTTTTCAGGAACTTGATTAATCGTATTCTGAAAGTCTTCAAGGGTTTTTACAATTTCGGAAAGAAGCTCTTTAAAAATGTCGAAAGAGTCATGCTGGTCGACCCATCGAATCGGACGCAACAGCTTTAAATCGTTGGTGGCTTGCATTTGGAATTTCTTTCTTCATTTTGCTTTGAAAAGCTTGAATTCGATTTGCGGAGCGTGATAGAGAAGCGCACGCCTCACCTAATGTGGACAATGCATTGCTGATGACTCCTAATTCCGAAGCATTACATTTCATTAAGTTCAAAATGTGACCGGAACAATGAGTATAAATTGGTAAAGGTTATAGTTCTTCTATTTTTGCTTTCACGCTAGAAATTTTGCCGCTAACGTTGCTTCCACCGTCATAATCCAGACCTCTCAAACGATCCAGATTTAAACTCAGCTTAGCCAATTTCAAGAGTATAACAGTCATCAGATTTTTGCCTGTGATTGACAAAACAGAAATGAAGCAAAGAAATTTTTCATAAATAGTATTATTGTTGACAAAACGCACAGATATACCAAATTGTTCTGTTTGGCTCATACCCGAAGTTTCATCAGCGAAAATTGAAAAATATTCATTCTCAGCAACATCGAAAAAAATTTGCTTCTGAATTGTATTGTCCATTGCTGAAATAATATCATTTTGAACTCTCCAACTCAAATAACTTGCATTGCGGGGAGCATGCAAAAACAAATCTGAAGTTTTTGGACCCGTACATTCTAATCGCAATCTCAGGGCAGCTTTGAAAATACAAGATGCTTTTCATTATGATCAGCTTCAACAAGATTAGGGGAACCTGAATCTCGATGAACTCATAGAGGCAACTGTAGGCTGCCGCAAAATTCTGTGCATCTTATAATGTGATGAAGGGGCATCGAGTTTCATCTATTACCTTAAGCCTATTTCTTGTTTTCAGGGTTAGGGTTAGAGAAAACTAGGAGGTAGATTTCACAAGTTTTTGTCAATCAAGTATTGCAAGGCAGACCGTGTGATGTACTAAAGTTAAGTCAAAAACTTTTTTAGTTTTTCGGTTTACTTTTTATAAATCATGCGTTACATCCGATGTAATATATCCTACGATAGATGTACATGTCAATTACAAGTCAATGCCATGTGTAAATACCAATTTTTATTTACATTTTACACCAGTTTTATTTATGTGTCACGGTATTGGAGGGGATAAAGGAACTAAGGTTTTAGCCCAATTTGCTTGCAGACATATACTGTAACTTTAAGCTACCGTTTGTAAATTATTTATAGTTTTGAAGTGGAAATGAAATGAAAGGGGGGAGGGGCTGGAGCTGCCCCTTAATAAATTGCATACTATTCAGCCGCGCCGAATGAATATCAAACAATTTATATATCTATGAAAAAGTACAATTCTGTCTGTATATGTGTACGTACGTGCCCTTTATCTCCTTCAAAACTACTAAACGTACAAACATTAACTTTGACACAATTGATCAACACCCCGGGGTGAGTGTCATAAGGGGGCTCTTGACGTTATCATGACATCAAAATCAAAGATAATTGTTTAACACTTACATTTTTTTACACAGGCAACCATTTTTGCTCAAACGAAACTCTGGCCTCGATCAATTACTTTGCGACAAATTTCATTTGTTTGAGGTCTAAGATGACCTCATAATCAGCGCTTGATTGCACAGCTTCTTATCTGTATTTTCTCAAAAACCACTCATTGTAAGAACGCGATTAAAAGCTTTTTCGGGAGATATTAACAAAACGCTTTTGATAAAATCAATTCTACAACGATTTAAGGGTCATTTGACGATGCAACGAGCAATTATTTACGCATTTAAAGCCTTCTAAGCATGCTTTTTCTCTTTTTCTCTTTCATGCTTCAATCTTGCTGTATGATGTCAAAATACGTCTGGTACAATTGACACAGCCTTTCGCTAACAAAGATCATCATATGATGATTTTACAATGATTGCAACAATTTGAAAAAATTAGTGTACTTCAAAACTGAGTTATGACCTCATTTCTCAATCGCTTTTCAAACTCTTTTCAACAAATTACTGTTAATTTCAAGGCAATTTCGATGATATATAATATGTACCTGTAGGGTTTGTTTTTGTACAAAAAACTAAACTTTGAGACCGGCAGTGTGACTTTTTACATCTCCCAAAAAGTGTTAGCTGAGTAAAACCAGGTAAGTTTAAAACAAAAGTGTTGTAATAGGGTGCTAACAACTAGTGCCACTTTAAAGCTTAAAAAAAGCTTTCTAGCAATATGCAACTCAAATTAGTTAGGGCTAAGGATTAGACTACAAGAGCTGATCAGAAATTGGTTGCCATACATCATGTTCCATTTTTAGTTGAACAATATTCCTACTGTACCTAACCAACTTGCAATTGTTAGACAAAGTTAGTTCTTAGAACACTTTTACTCACAAGCACGGTTCTTTGGCATCATCTGTATACGTTTCCAAAAAATTCATCAAGAAATGAAGTCTCTAAGCATTTTTGAAATGCAGCCTACCGGTCAAAAACACTCAAGACCTTGGTGCCGGTATTTCGAAGAATTGCAATTTCTACAAAAACTAAGGACTTTGGTAGAATTTAATTATTTTTTCGAAATGGTATAGCTCTTTGGCATTATCTATAAAAATTTTCAAAAATATTTATTTGAAATTTAGTCTCTAAATTTTTTAACATGCAGCCAACTCCGAGCAAAAAATTTGGTGATGCTTTAAGAAGAAAAAGAGGGGTAAAGATGGTTTTGTTTTATCTTTTAAAACAAAATATTAGTATTGAGCTACATATCATCTAAATGCTGAAGCGATTTTCTTTGAAATTGGGTGAGATCTTCGCTGCTAGTTGATTTAATGCTCTTAACCTCGACATTATTGATGGGACCCTGGTATTGCAATAATTTTACTGTGAGTGCTTTTCCTCGGATTAATTTGGTCATTTCTGCGTTCGTACCAAAACCAAATTTATTTTATGAACCCCTCAGGTGAAAACAGGGCGGATAATACGTTGCCAGGGACTCAAAAAACTTGGGAGACGTGTAGTGGCGATGCGGCAATTACTAAGGAAGGGGCCGCACCAAATCGTAAAATAGGCTCATTGCCAAATAGTGTATTTCTTTAATTGTGAAAGCAAGCACCATTTAGCCGCCACCATCATTTTTATCTCTGTTTCAATCCCTCACCCCTCTTACAGTTTTTGAGAGTTTTAATGATAGTTGGCGACAATATTCTTTCTTTGTGAGCATAACCAGTTTGTTGACGAGAATAAGATGAATACTATTTCCTGTACAGGAATTTTGGAAATGCGTAAAAAACATCAACTTGTCCTCACTGTTCATACATGAGCCCGATGAACGAAGCCGGCTAGGCCGGCTAAACCGAAATACTTTACCCTGACGTTACTGATGGGGACTCTGCGGGCGACGCCGGCTAGTCTACACTATAAAGCGCAATACTGTGTGTGTGTGTGTGTGTGTGTGTGTGTGTGTGTGTGTGTGTGTGTGTGTGTGTGTGTGTGTGTGTGTGTGTGTGTGTCTGCAAGTGCGTGCGTTTTAATTGCTCCAAAACTATTGAACGTACGGGTATCAAACTTGGCACAATTGCCCACCATCCCGGGGTAGGTGTCATTAGGGGATTTGTGATGGCTTTTCAAAATTCGCATTTCTTGCTCTAGAAAAACAGTTTTGAGCTTAAACAAAAGCCAATCCCCGACTGACCAACTTCAACAAGTATCACTTCTTCAGCATTTCACACAAGGTCATAATTAACAATTAATTGTAAAATTTGTTTTTTTATTTTTTTTCTCAAAAAGTACTCACCACGGAAACGAGATTTTACGGTTTTTTGGAGATAATTACAAGATGCTTTCGATAAAAACACTGCACAACAATTTAAGCTCAATTGACAATGCAACAAAAGATCCTTTTTTTAAGCATTTCAAGCCTTCTGAGCATGCTTCTTCGCTTTTTCTGCTCGCTTCAAACTCGCTCTTTGATGTCATAATACGTTTGGTACGATCAACACATTCTTTTGCTAACTGGGATCATATTAGAATGATTTTTTATGGGATGCAACATTTTTACAAAATCAGTTTGTTTAAATAATTATCTAAATAATTTATTTGAATACTTATCTAATAAATTTAAATACAAAATCAGTTTAATACTTGAAATTTGTGTCCTCTTTTCTCAATCGAATTTCAAAATTTTTAAACAAATTGAAGGTTATTTAAAAGCGATTTCGACAACACGTGATTTATATCTTCACTATTTGTTATTAGGCTAAAAAATTAAATTTTAACATCTGTAGTGTAATTTTTTACCCTTTTCTAAAAGTGGTGAGCTGAGTAAAAGAGGTACCCAAATTTAATTTCTAAAAGTTGTGGTAAGGTACAAACAGTTAACCTCATTTAAAAGCTTAGGAAATTTGCTTTCCAACAAAATATAACTTGAGAGTTAGTTTATAATGAATGGCTGATCAGAAATTAGTTGCCAATCTACATGGTGTTTCATTTGCAGTTATAAAAGTTTCCTACTAGACTTAAATAACTTGCGATTGTTATGAAAAGTTAGTTCTCTGGTACATTTTGACTATTTTTCATCGAAAGCACGCTTTTTCACTATCGTTTATCTCAATCTTCAAAAATATTCATCCCAAAGTGAAGCCTCTAAAGACTTTAAAATGTAGGCTATCGGTCAAAAGCACTCAAAATTTTGGTGTCTGGGCTTCACACAATTGCGAAATTTCTAAAAATACTAAGTCCGGTTGAATATTTTGTCCTTTCTTTTTCAAAACATAGTTCTTTGGCATTATCCATCGAAATTTTCAAAAAGATTTATTCAAAAATGAAGTTTTTAAAGATTAAAAAAATTATCCTACTCCAAGCGAAACATTGGTGACCCCCTGCAAAAAGATAGGAATAAGGTTGGTCCGATTCGATCTTTTGCAACAAAATATTCTTCTCCAGCTACATATCATCTAAATGTGAAAGCAATTTTCTTTGCAATTATGTGAAGCCAGCTGATTTAAAATTCTTGATCTTGACATTTGTTACAAAATCAGCTTCATGATAATCAAAATAATAAATTTTTAATGTGTCATTGTTGAACTGAACTCGCGCCTTTTAGATCCCGCACGCCTTCTATTTCGTTTCCTTTTTGATAATTGGTAGCTTGAGATTGGAATGCAACCATATTGCGTTTTGCCTGAAACCGGCGAGATTTGCATTTGATTAGCCAGCCTCTCGCTCCAAATGGTAAATAAATAACGTTTCTTAGTTGCGTAGTTCTAACATCGCTTTTGAAAATATTTTCTGTTGCTGCATTAAGTTCAATCAAGTTGGTTTATAAAGGGAACTCTATATAAAGGTGAATTTATAAAGGTGAATTTTAGCCCCTCCTTTTTTATCTATTTGGAATTTATTTAAACGTAGTTTTTGAATTTCAATTTATCTTAATTAAGTTGTCCAAAATAAAAGAAGTTTTACTTTGAATGTTGTGGGGGAGGATAAGCGAAGGCCTTGGAGTTCCTCCCTGGCTCTTGTGGACAGGTTTTCGTGGTTTTCAAGATTCTGTAACATAAGAAAATTCACCGTTTCCCCTCTTCTTTGCCGATATTCTGTTTTCGACGTTGGACCCTTTGCATGACTTTGAAGATCTCATTTTCTGCAAGCTTTAATTATTGAAGCTATTGCTAATGTCAAATGAATTTGAAATTTATCTTGCGGAAGCTCTCGACATTGAAGCTTACTTTTACTCAGATCGAATTCATTTGGGTTAAATATTTTCTGGAGGATCTTCAACTTTTTCTCCTCGAGCACCATTGGCCCGAAAACTACGATCGCAGAAGATCAGAACTAGACTTTGTCGGGAAAAATTAAATTGCCTTTTTATTATTTTGCTTTAGTTAATATATTTATTAATTATGTCATTTGTCGGGATCCCTAATGCCGGTAATGACAAAGGAAAAACATGTAATGGGCCTATACTCTCTTGGCCCCATGCTGATAATGCGTCTCTTTCAGTTCAGCATAAGTTGTAACGCAAGCTGTTCACTACGAAAAGAGTGCTGATAGTCAACATAAAGCATCTTGAAAATGAATCGGAATGGGCTGAAGCCAATGACCTTGACGATCTTGCGACACGGTTCCAAGAAGTTAAATTATCTTTTGCAGATTACAAAACTCGCGTTAATAATAATATATGCGACCCGTATATGAAAGCGCAACTGCTTAATGAAGTGGAAGACCTTTTAAATCGGTGTCTGAGACTGTATGATATCACTATGGGTGATGCACCGAATGATCCTGTAAAAGATTGCCCACTTGTGACTGATCTGGGCCGAGAGGACAGCGTTTCTCAGGGTGCCACGAGTACAACGTCTAGTAGATTGTTGGCTCGTCAGATTGAGCTAGATCGAGGCGATCATCGGAACTTCAAGTTATTCACGCCCACGATGTGGCTAGGGCGAAGGTGGATGCTGCGGTCGCTGAGGCTGACGTCGAGGCCAAGTCGCAAATCGGGGAAGTAAAGATCGAAACTGAAAAGAAATACAATGCTCTTTCTGAAAGCGGTCATCATTGGCGGTTTCGGGGAGATAAAAACACGTTTATGTAGTGTAGTCGCACTCGGGGTCACTAAAATTATGGACATTCGTAAAACTGATCTAAATCTAAAATGTGAAAATGTTGGTTTTCGTGAAAGCGGCAACGTCGCGGCTGCGAGTTGTCAACCGGCTTTGGCAGCGAGCAAAGCCTTCGGTCATGAGAGCGCTTAAAGGAAAACCAAACTCAGAGTTGAAAGGACTTACCGAGCAGAATCGGGGTTGCGTCCGGCTGCATCCTTGCAGGGTCAGGAGACCGCTGCTAATCCTGTTAATTTTAATACATCGGGTTTTGAAACGTATATTGACCGTCAAGAACGCAATGGATTTATAAACGCTGCCTCTCAAATAGCTTATGATGGCACCAACATTGCCTTTATATTTTGGGGAATCAAACACGAAAACTTAAACCTTGTGACGAGCGCAGCTTGAAAGTTCTCAGAGCATCCTGCATATGCCAACCGCGTGAAATGGTAAACCTTTTTATTGCACCTATAGGAAATATGTCGATGGCACAGCAAATCGAAAAGACGTTAGTTCGCTTCAGACAGCGATGCGATGTCTCTGGGAGCCTTACTACCAAACCTCAGATAAATGATATTCGCGTTATGCTCAGAATGATGTTTAACACCGCATCACTGAAATCTCACAACGAGGATTTAAATACCTTGGGGGTTTTTGCTTACATGCACGACGAAGTGAAAAAATTGTGGGACAATTGTTGATGGATGAGGCCAATTGCTTCCCAGGAATGCTTAAAGGACGGTACTTTGATTATCTTAAAAAATCGAGTCTTGGTTTAAGTCGTCTTGGCTTCGAATCTTTGCGTAAATTCGACGTTGAAGAACTAAGCATAATGACATTAGATTTCGTCCAAACGGATAAAAAAGAAAAGTTGGGTTAGTCCGGGGTGGGGCGTGGTTCTGTTCTTCGACAGATCGCGGTTGAAGCACTTGTTGCAGGTATCGCAAACTAATAACAAAAGACCTGATTTGCCTTATAATTCTAAGGGAAATTAGAGGCCTCAGGTGACTGAACCACCTCCGCTTTTCTTTGTGTGCAATGACTCCACGTCAAAAGATTTTCTTGGAGATTGCCAAACGTTTAAGAACTTTGCTAAAGAACGTAAGTGGGGTGTTGTTGTGGATGCGGGACGGTTCCTAAATGGTTTTTCGTTGGGTCATATAGTCAAAACTGCATGGCCCCTTCGAGATGTTGCAGGTGCGGTCCAGCATGTAGCAGGAAGCACGCTGGCATGCTGAGTGGACTCTACCGGGAAGTCAACTCTTGTTTACGAGCAACATGCATCACAGGCAACATTAATTTCTGAGATGCTGAAAAATAAATTTGTTGATAGAAAGTCGGACTATGACGATTCGAACTTTTGTTCAGCAAACCACTAGCAGTGGCGGACTGACTGAGACAACCATCAATCGTTATCCACTGATGAAATTTTTTTAATAAAAAATGCTTTAGTCGTGCCAGAGTTTGCGGACATGAAGGGACTCTTCCTCACGCTGTGAACGTCGAGAATTTAGAAGCACTTTTAAGGCGGGACGATTCCAGTAATTGTTCACGATAAGCTAAAGAGTTTTAGCTTTTGACATTTCAGAGATCTTTGCTTAGAAAGCACTGTGGAATTTAATGATGGCGACGGGTAACTAGGCCCTTGTGTGTTGACTCAGACCCTAAAATGAGTGCTACGGCAATCAAGATTGAAGGAAGTCCCAAGGTAATTATTTTTTTTGTTGCATCAATGTTCAGACCATAGAATCCGGCACGCTACCCATGCAGTGATGGCAGACATAAAAAACCCAATTGTCCGCCAAGACGTCCAGCGAGGAAAGAGACCAGAAAATGTCTTACCGCATAGCCCACAACAGAATTGCTGTACATGTCACGATGAACACAAGTTACTAAGCGTCAGAAAAAAAAATGGTGGCGGAAAAAGCGGCCGATCAACAAGCTACCATGAAAAGAAAGAAAATGTTATATCTAGGCCTAGGTAAACATATGAGCGTGATTTTAGACACATAAAATAACAACACATGAAATAATTAACGATACAATGTTAATATTTTGATCAATTCTGCCACACACCTACGAAGGATCAAAATAATCTTTAAACATCAAGCTGCTGTAATTCACTTGTCTCCTACGTAGGTGACCTCGCGCTAAGCCGAGTAAAAGTCAATGGCTCGTAAACACCACAACTACGGGTACTTTAACAGTTAAACCGATCATCATAAGCAATATAGTAGATGTCATTTCACAGTAAGATTGCCGAATAGCCAGACAGGTTAAGGTTGGCGTGAGATTAGGTTGCCAGGCGTGCAAACTACATCCCCTATTCTCCCCAATTCTGCTGAAGAAATTATTCGTGGATAGATTGCCCACAAACGTAAGGCGAGTTCTCTAGCTGGCCCCATGGACAACTTGAATGACGTAGCACGTCGTGCCGATAGTGTATTTGCAGAAGACCGATCGTCGACCTCTAACCCCCGTTTTGTTGCTGCTCCAGATAAACTTCTTGCGGACAAGTTTGATTGACTAACGGAATTGTTCAACTCATTTTTGCAGCAATGCCCAGCCCCGCAAATCGTCACGTTAATTCTTTTGCTCCTACACCTATGGCATCAACAAACCGAGATAGTAATTTTCAGCGCTCTTCTTTTTCACGTCCTAGATTTTGCAGCACTCCTTACCGAGAGCCTCGTAAGGGTCGTTTTTCGCCCGATGCTCGCCCACCGTTGGAAGATTTATGCTTTTACCACTTAAGGTTTGGCGGCGATGCTTTTGCTGCCCATCACTTTGTGCTTGGAGGGGCCTTGTTGCTCGCCGCCCAGAAAACACTAATGCTGCTTTGCCAAAAAACGAGTAGCGCATCCAGGCTTTGTAGTGGGGGATTTGGACGCTATGGATCGTAAAACGCTAAAGACGGAAGTGTTAATTGTACGCAATCCTAAAACCGTCATTGAATTTATGGTGGACAGTGGTAGCCGCCGTTCCGTGATCCCATGTCTTAGGCCAGCCACACACCCGATTGTAACTGGATTTATGTCTTGCCTAAACGGGTATGAAGTACTTACTTTTGAGAGCGTGGAATTGGAGTTAACATTGAACTTAGGTCGTTAATTTGCTTGAACTTTTGTCAAGGCCGATGTCTTGTTCGCTACATTGGGTCTGAATTTTCTAAGCCATTTTGGTCTCTTAGTCGACGCCCGCCGAGGCAGGTTAGTGCTACCAGACAAGAACCCTGTTAAGCCGTCTTACGTGTTTGGAGACTAGCGTTCCAGCGAGGCTGTCGCTGGCACGCCTCTTGAGATTGATTGCCGTTCGCTACCTGTCTGCATTGATATTGAGGTCACGCCCATTCAGGACCCCAAGGAGTTGTTCGATCGATACTCCGACGTTTTCACTTTAGAGAACTTTAAGAAACCGGCTCGGCATAAGACCAAGCATTTTATTAATACCCGGGGACCTCCAACCTGTCAAAGAGTGCGACCTCTGTCGCCGGCGAAGTTGGAAATTTTACGAGTGGAGCTGCAGAAGCTGCAGGATTTGAATGTCAATGAGCCGGCTAATTCTCCATACGGGAGACCTGTTCATCTTGTCCCTAAGAAAAATGGTTTTTACAGAGTGTCGGGTGACTTTCTGCTCTTAAACAAACAAACCGTGCCGGATAGGTACGTATTGCCTCTACTCACAGATTTTGTATATTTTATGTCTGGCAGTAAGCACTTTTTGAGTTTGGACTTGTATAAATCTTACCATCAAATCGAAATTGCCGAACAAGATATCCCTAAGACTGCCATGGTGACGCCTCTAGGTAACTATTGTTTTCGTAAAATGCCCATGGGATTGTGTAATGCTGGCGCCTCGTTTCAGCTCTTTGTTAATGAAGTTTTAAGGGGACTTCCTTTCGTATTTGTGTATATTGACGATGTTTTAATTTTTTCCAAGACACGAGAAGAACACATGAAGCACCTTACCTTTGTCTTTGAGAGATTACAGTATAATGTTCTCAATTTAAATAAGGACAAGTGCATTTTCGACGTTGACGAAATCGTGTTTCTCGGTCACAAGGGAAACCGAAAGGAAGTGGCGCCCCTTGAATCCAAGGTAACCGCCATTCAAAACTTTCCGAGGCCCAGCAACATGAAACATTTGCCTAGATTTTTAGGCATGTTGAATTATTACTGAAGATTTATCCCTGCGGCTGCAGCCACCTTGCAACCTTTGAATAGAATGCTTTCCCCGCGTAAGTACAGCCACCAAGCCCTACGTTGGAACGAGGAGGCAGAAGGAGCTTATTCTGCCATTAAAACCAAGCTTGCTAGTGCGACCTTACTCGCTCCATTGCAGCTCTCACTCTTGGAGCTGCCCCCCTGCTGTGTTCCCACTCGTAACACTGTGACTTCCACCTCGGACTCCTCCGACATGTATACCTCCACTGTACAATCAAGCCCCCCTCAACTAATGCTGCATTCCCGCCCCACCTCGTCTTTAAACCTTTTATCCCCTGTCAGCCCATTCTGTATCTTCTCTCTCTGCCCCCTCACCACCGTCCCTTGATCCTGGCGGTCCTTCTGCGCTTCCTGCCTCCTCTCCCCCCTGACTCTCTCAGGGTTCTTTAATGAAATGCTGGAGGGCTTCGAGCCAGGAGCACTGAACCACTTCACTTTCTTTCGTCTCATTCTGTGGACCTTATCTGTATTCAGAAATCAAATCTTAACTCATCTTTCTCGTTCCGGATTCCTGGATTTTCTGCTCTGCGTTCTGATCGCACCCACTCCCGGTCTGGCATTCTCTCTCGTGATGCCACACACTCTAGGGGCGGCGTCATCATTTTCGTCAGGCAGGGCCTATCTTTTTCTGAACTTTCTGCCTCTTCTCTTTCTTTGCTTGATCCCTACTCTGACTATGTAGGGGTCAACATTTCTCTTAACAACTCCTCTTCGCTCTCATTTCTTAATGTGTACGCCCCCCTATTCGCTCGTCTCCGAGGGATGGCAGAACCGATTCCTTTTCTCCCTCCATTCTTTCCTCCTCCAGAAATCTCTTCACTCTGGAGAACTTCAATTGCCATCACTCCCTCTGGGACTCAAAAGATACTCCTGGCCCCCGCGGGGAGGAAGTATTCGATTGGGTCATCTCCTCTGACCTCCTCCCCCTCAATGACCCTGACACACCCACTCTTCTACATCGCTCCTCTGGGAGTCACTCCTCCCCTGACATCTCCTTTGTTCCCTCCTCTCTTGCCCTTTCTTGCTACTGGAAGGTGCTTTAGAACCTGGGTTCTGACCATCTACCAATTCTTCTATCTGTCACTCTCTCTCCGGTCTTTTCCCCCAACGAGCGTCCCCCTTCCTTCAACTTTCAGAAAGCTCGCTGAGATGACTTTCCCTCCTACTTTGACTCTCACTGTCCCTCTGCAGAGGAATACTCGTCTCTTTCTCTTTCCGCTGTTACTGCTCTCTTTACCTCTCTGGCACTAAATGCGGCCAAATCTTCCATTCCTTTCGGCCGCATCAAACGCCCTCCTAAAGCCTGGTGGTGGTCTACTGAGGTGGAAAAAGCAGTTAGTGAAAGACGCAAGGCTTTCGCTGCCGCTCACAGAAGTGATGAAGATTGCCAGGCTTACATCTCCGCTTCTCGACGCGCCTCGTCAGTCATCGCCAAGGCCAAAGCTGAGGCATGGCAGACGACTTGCTCTTCTCTTTCACCCAAATCAAACCCGAAAGCTGTATACTCTCTCCTTCACTCTATTGCTGGCTCTCCGAACTTCCCAAACTGTTCTTCTCCCAGGGAATCGGCTTCGGTCTATGCCGCTTACCTGAGATCCCACTTTTCCGTTTCTCAGCCAAAGACCTTGCGTAGCAGAGCCAGAGGCTACCTTTCTGAGCTCCGCCAAGCCACGTGCCCTGTGGACTCTCACTCGTCTTTTTGCTCTTCTTTCACTCTCGCTGAATTTCTTGCGGCTGCCTCCAACATTTCCTCGTCCACTGCCACTGGCCCAGACAAAGTTGCCTATCCCATGCTAAAGCATCTTCCTCGCTCTGGCATGGATTTTTTTCTTCACATTTTCAATCTCTCCTAGATTTTGCATTCCTTTCCTTCCATCAGGAAGACATCTTCCATTATTTTCCATCCACAAGATGAGAAAGCCTCTCGACTCTCCTGCTTTTTTTGGCCTATCTCTCTCACCTCCTGCGTATCAAAGCTGTTTGAACGCATCATTCTATCCCGTGTACACTTCTTTCTGGAATCTAATTCCATTCTCTCGCCCCGCCAGGCCGGTTTTTGCCTTGGACGGTCTACACTCGATCAAATTCTGTACCTTTGTCAGGCCATTTCGGATAAGTTTAACAAAATCAGCCCGGGCTCTCGGACGATCCTGTTTACTATTGATTTCTTGAAAGCTTTCGACTTTTTTTAGCATCTCGCCCTTTTCCACAAATTTATTTCGGCTGGGCTTCTTCTTTGCTTTGCTCGTTGGACTCAATCTTTCCTTTCTGATAGGTGCGCTTCTGTGGTCTATCAAAATCACAAAAGTCGTTGCTTTCTAATCTGTCGAGGTGTTCCGCAAGGAATCGTTCTTGGTCCTGTACTTTTCTCTCTCTTCATTAATGATCTTCCGGCCTCTCTGCCTTCTTCCGTCAGCTGTTCTCTTTACGCTGACAATCTGGCCATTTGGTCTTCCTCCTTGCCCCCACTTCAGTGTAGGCCACACAAAAAGCTTTGATTCGATTGGAGCGCTGGTCTGAGTACTAGTGTCTTCCTCTCAATCCGAGCAAATGTGAGGCCTCGTTCTTCTCAGTGGATCTCTATCAACCTAACTTCCCGCCCAACCTCCTCCTACTCGGCTCCCGTCTCCATTTCAATCCCACTCCAACATTTTTGGAGTCACCTTTGACCGCACTCTTTCTTTTTCTAAACATGTATCTTCGCTGAAGGCCAAGTTTTTCCCACGTCTCAAGGCCTTACGCTGTATCTCTGCTTCCTCATGGGACCCCTCTAAGGAGTCCCTCTCTGTTCTGTACAAAGCTTTTCTTCGGCCCTTACTGGCTTACACTTCACCCGGATGGTTTCCTTTCCTAAGCGCCACCTAAGTGCAACGATAATCCCTCCGCTTTGTACGAAAATCTCGGTCTCGTTGTAGGCCTACTTAGCATCCACTCCATGGTCAAGGAGGACATTGGCTGCAGCTCTTCTGAGCTTACCCTTGGCATCACGCTGCGCTTGCCAGGACAATTTTTTTCAGACAATGACGAAACGGTTTCGCACACAGAATATCGGCTACGACTTGTAACTTTTATGAAATCACTCAAGCCTTCTCTACCACGAAAGCCCTGTCGTCGTAGTTCCTATTTGGAGAAGGCTCCACGCACTTGCACGCATGTCTTTGTGCGAGACGATGGCTCTGCGACGTCATTGCAACCGGCGTACACAGGACCTTTCCACGACCTCGATCAGGGGCACAAATACTTTATTTTAGATCTTGGAGACCGGACTGATTCGGTCTCAATCAATAGACTTAAGGCCGCACACATGTATATGTCGCAAAACTTGAACTGTCAGGAAGGCTACGAAGGCCACGACGAGTTGGCTGCCATTGAAATCCCTCCCACCACCACAAACTAGATCGCTGCACACGTTTATGTAAACTAGGACACTGCACATGTCATATGAACGAAAACATTGTCAAACAACATGATGGCGGGAAAGGCAAGCCGATCAACGAGCTACTCTGAGAAGACAAAAATATAAACATTATCTTGCCCTAATAAAAAAAGAAAAATAAATGTGTGTGATTTTAGACACATACAATAATATTACACGAATAGGCTACACATAATAAAACTAGAATCACACATAACGGCATGGGTAAGGTGCTGAGCCGCCAAAAGGAGACTATCAAAAAAATATAAAAAAGACAAAAACTTGTAGTTGTGGTTTGTACTTGAAGTTTCTACTTGTGGTTTGTACTTGAAGTTGCTACACAAATCCCCTCCTCAAGCACGCGCAGCTCGCGAAGACTTGCGAAGGAACGGAGGAAATTGCCGAGGTCGCAATATGTCTTCCCCGCCAACGTTGAGAGAGTGAGGCTTGCCGACCGAAGTAAGAGAGATTTCCGCCAAGACTTCAATTGGAAGGTGGTCTTGATGTTAAGGCTCGGCGACTCGACGACTCGACGATGGCTTGTGCGGCTTGACTGAAGACGCTGCCGTCCAACTACATCGGAGAAGATATAGCTTCTTTATTCGGGTCACCATTGTAGCACAACGGCAGGCATCTGACTGTAGTCCGGGTTAAAATGAGTGCACTCCATGTGGCGACTAATCACTTCTGTCATGATAGCTACTGAACGTAAATGGCAATCCATATATAAAGCCAAGTGTTGTTGGCGACTTTCTACTTGTGGTTTGTAGTTGAAGTTGCTGAGGTTGCTACGCACTCACTGATTGTGCTACTCACGGTAATCTTGACCTAATCCAAGTGGCCCGTTTAAACAAACGGACCACTTATGGTGACTGAACATTAAAATTTCCAACATTTTTCCTGACGCGGATTACAGCACTAAAATCCTGGACCTGTCTGGGAAAATCCTGACGTATGGCAACCCTAGCTTACCATGGCAGCTCGATGAAGAGCGAGGCGCGACATGCCACACCACTGTATCTAGATTGGTTGATTGCATAATTTTTTTGTTTACCTGCTGCCCTCTAATGAAGAACAGCCGAAGCGCTATACATAGAATACAGCCTAGAGGATTTAGGAGGTGCGCCATTTTTCATAAGCTACCCAATTGCAATTAAAAACAACCAGTTTGTTCCCTTGTGCAATCAATCAGTTCATTGTTATGCAGCACTTGAGAACCAAACCAACCGATACCAATCAATGATAGGAAAAGTTCGACACCAGTATGTATGCAGACCGTTAATCTTATACGTAACCCAGCCAGGTTTGGTGAGATCCATGCCCAACAGCTTGAGCTCTTCATCAAATATAAAGATGTGTATGCAAGACTTTACCCTGCCGCTAACGCAGTATATTTTTGTTTCAGCTTATCCAGATGCTTACAGAACAACGTTTTTTTATTGTTTAGATATATGCTAACCAGGCCTTTATTTTTTCAATGTGTGTACATCCCTGGATACTTATCTCTGTTACCATAGCTGTTAGGCCTGAGCACGAGATACTTATGGACTTATGACCGAGATACTTATGGGCCTGAGCATGAGATACTTATGGGCCTGAGCATGAGATACCTATAGGCCATGGTTGGCATTAAATGGTTTATAATTTTTCAGTAGTAGGGGTATATAATGATGGTAGTAATATGTTTGAAGTAAGAAAGCTAGTAAATTCCTGTCATGTACTGGTGCAGTGTATCATTGCAGTTCACAAGAGTGGTAGGTTGGCAAATAAATCCTTACTAAAAGATAGTCTTGACTGAATAATTTTGGTTTAGCAAGTACTGGGGCTTTTATTTTGTGAAAGCTACAGTGTCAAAAGACCAACTAAGCCACAATGTGATAGTTCAAATGGTTTTTTACTAAAGAATATGATTTAGTTACAATAAAACTATCAGATTGTGGCCTAAATTAAAATTTTTGTTTCCTATAGTATTTGTCTAGCTTAATGCACAAGAAGTGGCTGTTTTGATGTAGAGGGCATTTTACCCTTTGAGACTATTTTGCTGTAATCATTCATGTGTATTTATATTGCCACAATTGCTACAACTCTGCAAGTGATGCTGTGGCATGTGGATAGTGCACCTCTTTGAAATGCAATGGTTACGGGTGGAATCTTGGCTGGCAGGGCACTCAGAAAAAGGCAATCACTGTAGGGGGAGGCATGGTATGTGAATGTATGGGGTAGTGTACACTGGAAGGGAATGTACATAGTGGGAAAGTGCACACTGGAGGTGCAAAATTCATTTAATTGATTATTAAAATTGAGCTATCAGAAACAACCAAAAATCACATGTTCAATATGCCATTAAAATAGCAGACTTTTTTTTGTACTGATACAGAGTAAAGTCGCTTAGACTATTCCTGTATTCTGCTAGGGTTTGATTGCTGTTTTCCAATTTTAATTGTTGATTGACCAATCACAAATAACTCACAGCAAAATTCTATCCAAGGATAAAATGTCGTCTGTGTCAAAATAGCCACTGCCCAATCTATAACCAGATTGCTGAGACTAATACATTGAGTGTAGATTAATGAAAATTTATTGCCTTTTCCAGCAGATACAAACTTATGGTGAACAAGGTAGCTAAAAGATTGACTATTTTTAGTGTTACTGTGCTTTTTACATGAATTATAGGTTTAAGTAGGTGCAATATTTTGCGTTTTGGACTGTTTTTTCACTTATTGTTTGGGCAGTGGCTATTTTGCCGTCGATGGCAATTTACCCTCAGAGACTATTTTGCCGTGAGTTATTTGTCATTGGTCAATCTTAATGACATACTAAACATGTGACTTTTGGTCGTCTCTGATTAGTCAATTTAAAAAACCAATTAAAAAATTTTTGCACCCCCAGGTCTCTATCCCCCACTGTGTACACTCCCTTCCAGTGTACACTGCCCCGTACATTTACATACCGGGCCTGCCCCTTCAGTGTACACTGCCTTTCTTTTAAAGCCCTTACAGCTGAGATTTGAACCCACAACCATCGTATCTCAAGACCAGCGCTCTATCCACTACACCACAGTGTCATTGGTGTAATAATAGCAAATTTGGCTATATAAACACACGTGAATGATTACGGAAAATTAGATTCCAAGGGCAAATTGCCGTCGACGGCAAAATAGCCACTGCCTATTGTTTATACCAATGTTTACTTTTGATAGTCTTGAAAGATGCCAAAACCCTTGGTCTACTTGACCAAATGACGCCAGTAAACTAACTTTGATCTTTTTGACAAATCTTTTGCCATTTGAAACAATGGTTGCTCATAAGCCTCAACAGCAAATTTTTGTTTCAATTTTTTGTACAAAAATTTGCTGTAGCTTAGTTTCACTGTGTAATTTGTGCATAATGTATAGCTTGCTCTGGAACTCAAAACGTACTTCTGACCCCAATGGGGAGGAGGTATTCAGTTAAATCATTGTTTTCTGGCCTCCTTCCCCTCGTTAATCCTAACACTTCTACCTCTCTCCATCTCTCTCAATCCATTTTGGATAGATTTAACAAACTCAGGTTAGGTTCTTGGATAGTTCTTGCTTGGATTGATGAGGTTTTTAGCTGTGTCTGGCCTCCTGCTCTTTTTCATAAACTTATTTCAGTTTGCTTTCCTCCTTATCTTTCTTTTCTGACAGCAGCACTTTTATGGTTTATTGAAATAACAAAACTTGCTCCTTTCAAGTCTGCTGAAGTGTTGCACATGAATTCGTTGTTGGCCCTGTTTTTTCTCTCATTTCTTATATGATTTTCCTGCTTTTCTGCCTTCTGTCAGCTGCTCTTTTTATGCTGACCACCTGGCCATCTGGTCCTCAACGCTTTTGGTCCCTACTGCTGTGGAGGCCACACAAGAATCTCTGATCCTCAACGCTTTTGGTCCCTACTGCTGTGGAGGCCACACAAGAATCTTTGATTTGACTACAGCACTGGTCTGAGGACTGGCGTCTGCCCTTGTCTCAAGGCCTTATACTGTATCTCTGGTTTATCTTGGAGTCCCTCCATCAAGTTTTTCTCTGTTCTACAAAGCTTTCCTTAATTCCTTCTCACTTATGCCTCCTCCAGATGATTTCCTTTCCATAAGCATTCCCAAAATGGATGCTTTCAACAGGCCAGGTGGGGTGCACTACTTTTGCCTTTTGCAGTCCCCTGTAGTCTGCTCTTCTTTTACTTTTTGTATCCAGTCTACTCTTTTCTTGGACTGGAGATGTGCTATCTCATCTACGGTAAATTCTTTGACACACAGATCCTCTCAGTGTCCACTGAGGAAGTTATAGTTCCTTGTCACACTTGCTATGTCCTTTTGCATCTTTGCTGCAACGTACACAGCCTTTTGTTAAACTCTTATCGAGTGTTGGTAGAATTGAGGATCCTTTTTGCAGTGCCTGCAGCCTCTGACCCAGAACACCTCATCTGCACTGTCGAGCTATGAACTCTTTGTGCTGCTTGCTTTGTGGCGACTCTTGGTCTTTCTACAACCTCTGGTCCAGGCCGCGGGGGGTTTCCCTGCTTCTACAGCTACATTGTTTTCTTGTTTGCCCCCATCCCTTGGAAGGGGAGGGATAGCAACCACAAGAGGAGGATGGTGTGCTGAAATAGCTTTGTGCATTAGAATCAAACGTGTGGGTTTGAAAAACCTAGACAAGAACTTGAGAAGAATTGAGACAGAAAAAATTTTTAATCAGAAGTAAAACAACAAGGACAGAAAGCATCTTGATGGGAAAGTGAATATCTTAAATTACTTTCATTAAATAAAATAAAGGTTATTTAACTCACCAAACATTAGAAAAATGTAGTTTGAGAGACTGCCATGTGACCTTACAGTCTTCAAGTCAGCAGCTCCTAAAGTTAGGGACTAAATGCTAGAAATTTCCCAATGAAATCTTGATCCCAATGCTATTCTGCAGCATTTCGAGGATTCAGTGGTATCCAATTTTTTGAGACATATTTTGCCTCCAGGTATATTGTTCCAAAGATATGCTGCAATGAACTTGTTTCATGTACTGCCAAATGCCAATACTATGTTATGTTTGTTTTTACAGAACTGTGACTTGTTGGTTAGTAAAAATTGATCTCTTTGACACCACTGATTAGTTATTTGAATTGTTTAACTTATAAGCAAAGCAACAGAAAAATATTGTATAAGCAATATAGATATTTTTATGCTTGATAGTTTTATGCAATTCAAGCATGCCTCCAATTTGTGAAATATGTAAGAAAAACCGTGCAATACTAAAACGACCAAAAAATGGAGCAGCTGTATGTAAAGATTGCTTTTTTTGCGTGTTTGAAACTGAAATTCATCACACAATAGTAGCTGCCAAACTTTTTAATTCTGGCGAAAAAGTTGCAATTGGAGCATCTGGTGGTAAAGATTCCACAGTTTTAGCATATGTTCTTAAGACGTTGAATGAGAGGTACGGCTATGGGTTAGATTTATTTCTGCTATCAATAGATGAAGGTATTACTGGTTATCGAGATGATTCTTTGGAAACTGTAAAACGCAATCAGCAGCAGTACAATATTCCATTAAAAATACTTTCCTATGAAAGTTTGTATGGATGGTCTATGGATTCAATTGTGAAGCAGATTGGTCGCAAAAACAACTGTACTTTTTGTGGTGTTTTTCGAAGGCAGGCTTTAGATCGAGGGGCTATGCAATTAAAAGTAAATAAAATTGCAACTGGACATAATGCTGATGATATTGCTGAAACTGTATTAATGAACATTTTACGTGGAGATATTGCAAGGCTTCAGCGTTGTACTGCAGTTGCAACTGCAGATGACCCAAGTGGCATTCCAAGAGTAAAGCCTTTTAAATATACTTATGAAAAAGAAATTGTTGCTTATGCCTATTTTAAAAAACTTGATTATTTTTCCACTGAATGCATATATGCCCCTAACGCATACAGAGGTCATGCAAGAGTTTATGTGAAAGATCTTGAAGCAATTCGTCCAAGCTCAATCATTGATATAATTCATTCTGGTGAAATGATGGTGGGTGTTAAAGAGGGAGTTTCATTAGCTGCACAAAAAAAATGCACTAGATGTGGTTACATATCGTCTAATGATGTATGCAAAGCATGTATTTTATTGGAAGGCTTGAACAAAGGACTTCCAAAGCTTGCAGTGGGTAAAACAAGTAAAGTACATCAGCATTTTGCTGAAACTGCTAAAACTGGTGATAATAAGACTACTTGCAATGACTGTTCCTGTGCTGCGGTAACTAAACAAAAAACGTCACTTACAGTGGCACTACCTTTAGATTTATGATTATCTGCTGCAGTATGGTTGGATTATTTTTATTGCCCAAGCGTATGTTGGTAGAACTACTTCCTTTATTCACTGTATGATTTTGAAATCTATGCTTTTATCACGTACTGCATGGCGTTATAGACGACTAGGTGTCCTACTGATTACTAAAATTAGATAACATGTAAAAAATTTGTTTTTATGCATCAAACACAAGAGGGCTGCAAGTTGACACTTCAAGTTAGAGCATTACCTTGCATAGCTGAGAAGAACTATCATTTGTGCCAAAGCTCACATTGGGTTCAAATTAAGGCATGGGCTAACCACAACAACATGCATAAGAGACTGATAACTCAAAGAAGAAAATGTTGAGCCCAAAAGGCTTTAATCACTGTGAACTGAACCACAAACTTTTAAATAAAAAGTCATTGGTTCCTTGGCAAAGTATTGGAATTTATGGCGTTTCACGACAAGCTAAAAGAAAACTAGTTTTTGGGTTCTCTACTAAGTAGTACAAATTTCACAGTGTCCTTCAATGTTGACTAGCCCTGCCTACACTCTAGCCCCAACACCAACCGTGACCCTAATGCTTATTGTAACTCTGCACATCACGGTCATGGGCTAATTAGAACTACCGATACTTCATTGCCAAGCAGAGCTGCTTGTTTGCTATGAAGCATTATCACTTTTTAAGTTCAAACTATTGCTTACTTCTGCTGCCATGGCATGTACAAGTGATTGCTGACTTAGTAAAAAAATTTGCGAGCTCCTTAGTTCATCTGTCTTTAATGAGTTGAAAAAACTTTATTTATTTTTTATTAATTGAGAACACATTGAGTAGTGTCATTGAATGTAACCAATTGGTATTGTGGCTCAATTTAAAAAAAAAACATTGTCATGTGTACTTCAACTCTGCAATGTACATTACTGTTTTAAAGCTGAGCTAGCTACACTGTCCTAAGGCAGGGATGGCGAATCTTTGTATTTGAATAGATCATACATAAGACCTCAATCTGGAAAAAAAATAAAAAAGGGTTATAGATTTAATGAAATGACGGTATCAATAAAGAACTTGTGGCTGCATCTGGTCTGTTTTGTTGCATCACAAATGTCTAGTTTCAAGGTGTGATAATGCGGGGGTCGGCAACCTTTTTCGTACTGCAGACCAGTTTAAAACTCAAAATTTTTCACAGACCAGCTTTCAATAAACCACAAATGCTCAACAATAAAAAGTTATAAAAGATCAAAAGTATTTACATTTTTAATTCAATGAGAACCTTGAGCTTGTTTTGCCACCACGAGATGCTCCCACCTAGGAATCATGGTACTCAATGACACCCGTAATGTGTCCCTGACGTCCAGTCTGTTACACGGTTTCGTCTTTGTTGCTGCCATCACTGAAAATCCAGACTCACATAAGTAGGATGTTGGAAATGGCAGTAGAGCTTTTAATGCTTTTATGGCAAGATCAGGGTATTCTGGCAAGACCTTCAACCAAAATATTGGCAGAGTCGTTGTATGAAAAATACCTTTCAGACTACCATCATTTGCAATGTCCAACAGCTGGTCTTCTTGTTGTACAGGTAAGGTCGAATCACCTGGTTTGAAACTAAACGGATTACGGATCCATTTCTTTGAAGTTCGAGGGTCTTTGGCACTTGGAAAATGACGCTTAAACTCCTGTCTGAGAACACGCAAATGACTGCTCACAAGGTCCGAGAACTCTTGGTCAGGCTCGCTGTCTTTCAAAGTCTCTGCTAACGTTTGAAACATATCAAATACTCTTTTGCTTACGCGCTGCTCCCACAATTCAAGTTTGTCTTTAAAAGCAGCCACTTTATCTGCCAACTTGAATACAGTTGTCATTTTTCCCTGAAGTGAAAGATTTAGTTCGTTCAGCAGATTGAATATGTCACATAAGTATGCAAGCTTTAGAAGCCACTTTTCATCACTAAATTTGTTTGCAAGATCAGAATTTTTTTCCAATAGAAACCTTTGCAATGGTTCACATAATTCAAACACTCTATTCAACGATTTTCCTCGGGAGAGCCATCGCACTTCTGTGTGCAAAAGAAGACATTTGTGCTCTGCATCCATGTCCTCACATATCTGCTCAAACAGCCGGGTGTTAAGTGCATGAGCTTTAATGAGGTTAATCATTAGAACTGCATCAGTGAATACACTGTGAAGCTCAGGTGGTATTTTTCAGCTAGCCAGCATTTCCCTGTAAATGACGCAATGAGTGGCCTCGCACTCTGGTGCGACCTCTTTAATGTGAACAGTCAAACCAGACAGATGGCCAATCATGGCTGCAGCTCCATCCGTGCACACCCCAACACAAAACAACCAATTGATCTGTTTTTCTATGAAATAATTATTTACAGCCTTAAACAGTTTGGAGGCTGTGGTGTTTTTTGGCAGCAGCAAAGCACATAAGATATCTTCATGAATATCCTCTTCATAAAGATATTGAACAAACACTAGCAACACAGCTTTGTTTTCAATATCTGTAGACTCGTCACACTGAATCGTAAACCATGGTGACTTTACAATTCGCTCTATTAACTGAGCTTCAATGTCTTCCGCCATATCCTCAATTCGTCTTGCAACAGTGCGAGCCGAAAGAGGAACCTGCGCTATCTTTTTAGCTGCCGGTTCTCCTAAAATTTCAGGGCAAATATCAGTACACGCAGGTCGAATCAATTCTTCTCCAATAGTAAATGGTTTAGTGGTCTTAGCAAAGCGATGGTCTTAGCAATGGTCTTAGCAAAGCGATGAGATACCAAATACAATGCTCTGAGTGCATTTGAATTTGTTAGTAAAACAGTCTTCAATAATCGTTTTTCACCTTCGTGATCACGTTTCCTTCTTTCAAAAAACTCCAGAGGTTTATCTTTTATTTCTGGGTGCTTGGTCTTCATGTGCCAAAGTAGTTTTGATGGCTTCATTGCCTCATTTGATAACTTGCTCTTGCAAATTAAACAGAGTGGACAAGGTGCTTCGGAATCGCCAGTTGAAATAAATCCGTACTTTAGGTACGACTCATTATATTGTTGGTTGAAAGAAGCTTTCCTTTTTTTGTGATTGTAGGACCCTCGGTCTCAACGTCAGATTCTTCAGATGATATTGGTCCATTCCCAAAAAAACTCAGCATGGATGTTTGTTTTGTAGGCCTACTGGTACTCATTTTTCTCGGACTAAAAATTTAAATGCTAAAACTTTTTAAATTTGTAATACAATTTAACCCTGCTGTGGTACCATGAAAAAAGTTACGTTAACAGTACCTTGGGGTCAATATGACCCCATTACTAAAAATGTCAAAATTATGTCAAATAAACATCAAAAATAAAATTAAGTTGTTATCAAACACTTTTTATTGTTTCAACAATCAAATTGAGTGCACAATACATGAATGTTTTACTCCTGGCATTGATTACAGATCATCTTGCTGTGTTCTTTGCAGATGTTGTTGTGACATCTACTGCATGCGAATCTGTACTTTTTGTCCTTTGATCTTGGACAAAGGAAGCATCTCTTGCGTCCTGATCTACGACACTGGTTGATGTTTTGGACAGATGTACGTTCTTCTGGTAAAATCCCGCAACTGCAAATGATTTGTTTTACAGCTTGAGGTGTTTGAGGTGTTATCAATCTTCTCTTTGCTTGAGGAATTATCAATGATTTGGATAATTCTTTTAAAAATTTCTGTCGTTTATTTGTCTTATTTCCCCCAAAGCCAGGTGTATTATGAGTGAAAATAACATACGCATTTAGAGCAGAGCTATCAACAATCCCATAGAAAACCCTCATTGGCCAACGATTTGTCTTTCTTGCTGTTGTATACTGAGCACACATCTGATCTTGACTGTCAACACCACCTTTTTTATGGTTGTAAAAGACATTAATTTCTTCTTTCCCGGAAACAGAGTCATGGCTTCTAGTTGCGTGCATAGTGGACAAAAACACTACTCTTTTGTTTTTCTTTGGAGCAATTGACAACAAAGTAAAATTGTTGGCATGGTCAAATGCATACTGACATGTGCCTACATCTGCTTTGGTCAAAAAACTGGGAGGAATGCATCGTTTGTTCTTTTTCATTGTTCCTACTAGAGTAAGTTGCCTAGATTTTAGTTCATTGGCCAGAGGAATAGAGGTATAGTAATTGTCAGTCGTAATATTTCTGTTTGTTCCTGAGATTATAGTAATCAAGTCCAAGACAGCTTGCGTAGGTACAGGTAATTCTGATCTTGGTGTATGGGTGCCGGCTCCTACGTATATCTTGGAACTAACCGAGTAAAATGATTCACTGTCAGCCAAAACATACACTTTGATCCCGTATTTACTTGGTTTGTTGGGTATATATTGCTTGAAAGCCCACCTTCCTCAAAATCCAAGCAGACTCTCATCAACCGTGCAACCAATTCCTGGTGTATAGTTGTCTTCACAGGCTGTAACAAATATGTCATAGACACTGCGAATTGGTGCTAGTTTGTCAATGTCTCTTCGCTGGTCTCTCGTGGTGGAATTGTCAAAGCGTAGACAATATAGAAGAAACAAAAAACGCTTTTGGCTCATGGCTGCGATGCATATTGGTTTTCCAGTACCATCAGTTGACCAAATGCTTGCAGTACTTTCTTTGGAACTCTTTGTAACACCCAAGAATAGCAAAATTCCTATGAGACCTCGGACTTCTGTTGCATCTGTGTCATATGTAAATCCAGATCTGATTGTGTAAGCCTCTCTTGCCTTTTCAATTTTTTGATTTGTCCAGGTTACAATCTCTGATAACATAGAATCATCAAAAAACAGTTCGAATGATTTCAAGGGCGTGTCTGCCTCAAGTCCTATACATTTTGGACCTGGTGTGCTTCTTACGATATTTCGCCTTGGTGTTCTTCTTGCATTCTTTGGTTCCGTCTTCCATAGATATCCATCTTTTCCTCGAACTTCTTGACCAACTGAGTCATCTTTGTCTTCATATTCGGTATCACTTCCATCTATCGCGCTGTTCGAGTCTGATAGAGCTTCCATCTCAGGCTCACTTTCATACCAGCTCAATTCATCATCAAAATCATCTTCATCTTCGCTGCTGATCCCATCTTCTGTCTCAAATAAAGTGTTCATCACTTGCTGGGTTGACAATCTTTGTCTTTTATACATAATTTCTTTTTTTACACTTAAAATAACTTAAACAATAACTAGTTTTCTGTAAAACAAAAACAAATATATTTTAACCTAAGTGGTACCATGGGGTCAATATTACCCCACTCAAATTAAATCTAAAATTTACTATAGAAAAAAAGGTCAAATTAAAAGTTGCACAAACGGAAATAGTTAACAAGAACCTGTGAAAAAAATACAATGACAGAGTAATGCTTATAATTTTACCGTTTGGAATAATTAGTCTATCAAATAAGCCTGGGGTCATATTGACCCCATGGTACCACAGCAGGGTTAAGCTTCAGTAATAATTTCTATTCAAGTGTCCCAATTTAACTGCTATTGTATCTTTACTCTAATACCTTATCAAAAATCCAATTCCTAACGCAATATGATCTTACTACACTTGCTAATCGAACCTAACCTAACTAAAGTTGGAATGCGTCAAAATCTTTTGCTTCGTCGAACAAAAATTTGCCCCTGCAGTGCCAAAGCAACCACATCAAAGCAACTTTCATTGCTATAGTTGGCAACGCTAAAGACATTTCAAGCCGCAAGTGCAAGCCACTGCAGCGAGGGACTCTACTGGCAAGCAGTTAGCCTACGATCAGAGAACGGTAGCAAATTCAGATATTATCTCTGATAAGTGACGATGAATTTGCATTATTTCATCACAAGATGCTAACAATCGAATATTGCGAGCAATCAAGGCTTTAAACAAAGCTCCTAAAACAATAACATTTTGCGTCAAGCTTTAAAAAATGTTTCAAAGCTTTAGTCTGAAATGCTAAAAAACTATTCGGCCCGGTAGCAGACTCCTTGTGGACCGGCACCGGGCCGTGGCCCTGTGGTTGCCGACCACTGTAATAATGCACCATTGCAGCCCTAGAAGTAGTATTGCTAAATTGCTGCATGGCAATGCAGTTACAGCTAGATTAAAATAAGGCCTGGGGTTTAGAGCAACTATTAAGTACCCTATTTCGTCACTGGAATGTGTGTTCATTTTTGTTATAATTTTTGAAACAAGTTGGTCCCTGAATTGTCAGATACTGGTCAGTGGTTTGCCATCCTTGTCTTAGAGGATGCGTAAAAATTAAAATCACTTATATTGCATATATGGTTTCCGGTAGTAAATAGCATTTGAAAAAAATATTTAAGTAGGCAGCATTATAGTTATTCTAAAATTATCTTTTATCTACGCCAAAATACAAACTTTAAGGCTTTGCATTCTGTGTCTTTTTGAACGAAATAGTGCTGCTAGCAATGGTGTAAGTGTTTATACAAGACAACGGAATATCCATTCTCCGACAAACACTTAAAAATCTTTACCTAAGTTACATTATGTTGGGCAATGAAGACGGGAGATGTCACATAAATGCATGTGACAGAAGTGAGAATGTTCAACTGATGTGTGCCAAGATATTTTGGACAAAATTGCGAATAGTGTCATGAAAAAATGGACAATGCTGAGAATATTGATAAACAACTTGGAGGACATCGACTATGGTGGTTGAGGATTATCTTGAGTGAGTAAATGAGAGTTTAACTAGAAGAGTGCAAGAGAAGACAATTGTCAGAAATAAAAGGAAGTCTAAAGAAAGATCATAGGAAGACCAAAGGATACTTTGGAGAAGGCAGTAATGGATGACATGAAAATAAGAAATAAAAACTCTTGAAGATGCTCACGATAGAGACAAGTGGGGGCATAACTGCAGACTGGTTGACCCTGATAATTCAAGATGATGGCCATGCCTTGAAAAGGCAAATGGAAGTGAATGAATACTAGAATTACGTCCATTTGATTGTTTACTAGCTCAATATTGTCTAGAATGATGGTTAGTAGAATTTATCTATCATCGCTTTTTATTTAATAATGTCTTTAATTACAAAAACAAGTGAACTTATTGCATTGAGTTTTAAAAAATTGTTTAAACACTTTAATGCAAGATTGTACTCTTCATGCAAAAGCATGTCCAACAGCTCAAGTTACACCACGGTCAGAGAAGGGAAGGCTGAAATTTTGTTTCCAAATGCCGAAAGTGTGTTTTATAATCCAGTACAGGAGTTTAATCGAGATATAACGTAAGTATATTTGTAATGATATTTTTAGTCATAGAGTATTGACTGAATAGGATTTTAAAATAGCTTTGGCAAATACTGTTTTTCCAAAGCTTTTTATGGTGTGCTCACTGATAATATTATCGTGTTAAGTCTTTTGGAATGCTTTGTTAATGTTTGTCTGCACTTACTCATTTGCAAATAAGAGTAATGTGTAGATTGTATTGACTTAACCAGGTACCGGCATTGTTTTTTCATGCTTGTTTTGTACCTTCCTTTTTTGCTTTTAAATAGTAGTTATTCAGTTTTTATCCAGTGTTTTCCCCTTAGCAGAGGTGGCCGGATTTACCCCATTTCTTCTGTAATTGCTTGCACTTCATCTCTCCACTTGTCTCGTCTCAGGGTATCCTCCTTCTTCAAACCAGTCTTCTCTCTCTCTTCCACTTGCTTTCAGATCTTCTTCGGTTATCCTCACTTTCTCTTGCCACTCACTTCAAGATCCAGAGCAACTGTCAAAACACTATCATTATCCCTCCTCAGCACATGTCCATACCATCTAACTCAGACCTGGGCAAACTACGACCCGTGGGCCAGATGTGGCTCGCAAACACTTGTAGAAACTTCCATGTACAGTCACACCTCGGTTTTCGAACATTTCACAGTTCAAACAGTCCGGTTATGAGAGAGTGATGACTTGTTTTTTTTTTTGGAGTCCACCACGTCCATGCGCAGTGTAAGGTCAATATAAGGAGGTCTCATATTACATGAAGCTGACACAGGCTATTGTAAGATCCTGAGCACTGACCCTCGGCCACTTATACTTGGTCAATGTGGCCCTCGACCAACTCTTCAATCCTCAGTGTGTCCCTCAGCTAGCTTCCATGACTGCGATGTGGCCCACAGGCCAAAATAATTGCCCATGTCTGATCTAACTCCATTTGCTGTTGCTAATCGGTCTATAGTTTCCTTCAACCCCAACATCTCCATCTGTTTTTCAGTTGTCTTCCTGTCAACAACTTTCTCACCGCACATGGCTCTCACCACAGCTCTCTCCGTTCTCCTTAAAATTGCTTTTTCATTTTCTTTTAGACACCATATCTCACTTCCATACAGTATTGCTGATCTTATGCAACAATGATAAACTTTACCTTTCATCTTTAGAGGAAACCTATTTCCAATCAATAACTCTCCACATTCCCTGAATCTTACCCAACCAGTTCTTACTCTTGCTGTAACTGCCGCTTCACAACCACCACTAGCATTTAGTCTGTCTCCCAAATAACAAACTTCATTCACTGTCTCCACTTCATTGCACAAGTTCTCAATTGAATCCACCATCCCTTCCATTATTTCTATACATTTCGAGCAAACAAAATGTATTGCCAACCTAGCAGTAGCTCACTTTATTTTTGCACATTTGTCATGAACCCAGTTTCCACATTTTGTGCACACCACTGAATTGACCATGACTTTCCTCCCACAAACTCCACATGGATCTGTCTTGTTTTGAATAGTTCTCCTTTTGACCTGCTTACCATCACCTTTGTTTTTCTAATGTTGACCTTCAAACCTTTACTTTCCCCTGCATCCTTCCAATTCGAAAAGCTTTCCTTCAAGTCTTCCATGGTTTCGCTCATGAGAACTCTTGTTTTTGCATTATACAACATATAACTGCCTGAACCATTACTTCTGATAGACCCTTGGCCCACTCCATCATTTTTTTGGCACTCTATCAAAAGCTTTTTCCATGTCAACAAAACACACATACAACTTCTTGCATTTCTTTTGATATTCATCCTGTATTCTTCTCACAATGAATATTGCATCCACTGTTTCTTTTCCTGGCATAAAATCCAAACTACATTTCATTCAAATTGACTAGTGTTCGTATTCGCCTCTCTAGCACCCTTTTAACAATTTTCATGGCATGTTCTAGCAGTTTCACTTCTCTGTATGATCCATAGCTCATCACATCATCCTTTCCTTTAAAGATAGGCACAATCACATTTGTTTTCAACTCATCAGGCATTCCTCTACCATCCAATACACGGTGGCATAGTTCCATCAACACTTTAACCCTGATTTTGCCACTTTCAACTATCATCTTCACACTTATTTCCGATGGTTCATTTGTCTTTCCTGATATCATCCTTTGCATTGCTTCCACAATTTCATTACGTGTCACTTTTTCCATTGGTCCTTCTACTACATCAATTTCCACCATGTGGTCCCATTCGTTCTCTTCATTCATGATCTTTTCCATGTGTTCCTTCCAAAGCTTTGCTCTGTCTTCTTTAATAAACCCAATCGTCCGTCTCTTCTTCTTAAGCACCTTCCTCCTTCCCTTCCTTTTTTGTTATTCTAAGGAAGTAGAAAACACTATTAGAGTTTTGATATAAAACATTCAACTCCTGATTAGCTTCTATTCTCATAGCTCTAGCAACAATTTTCTCGTTTGATTTCTTATGCGTTTGTATTGAGTCCTATTTTCTTCTGATGGGAACCCGCACAGCTTTTTAAATGCTGCCTTTGTTGTTATGGCATCCTTGACCTCTTCATTTCACCACCACATGTCTTCTTGATCTCTCCTAGACTTCTTTTTTCCACACACTTCATCACATGTCTTTAGAACACCATCCTTGAAAGTTTTCCACAAATCGGGTGCATCTGTGCTTACTAGTTATTTTACTCTTTTTTCAAATCTTACTCTTGTTCGGTTTTCATTCAACTTCCAAATGTTTCATATGATCCGTTGCTTTCTCACAACCTTTTTTAGAACTTTTTATCTAGATCTACGACTACCAGCTTGTGCTGAAGTTCCCATGGAATCACTTTTACATCGCTTATATACTTTCTGTGTTTTTCCTCCACAAGCACAAAATCAGTTTTTGTTTTATGTCCACTGGCACTATAAGTGATTTTCCTTTTGACTGTCTTTTTAAACCAAGTGTTTGCAACGCACAGCTCTCTTTCATCACAGAACTCCAGCAATCTTCCTTCTGCATTTCTTTTCCCAATACCCTTTCCCCGTGTACACCTTCAAAACCCTCAGCACATTTCCCCACATGTCCATTAAAATCCCCTAAAGAAACAATGATTTCACTAGAACTTCCCAAGTCGCACTCACTCCCTATTTCATCATAAAAACGAACTTTTTTTGCGTGTGGTCTTCCACTTTGTGGCCCATACGCAAATATTATGGGCATCACTTCCCTACCTAAAGTTATCGCAATTGCCATTACTCTGTCACTTTTTCTTCCAACTTTCACCAAATTCCCAGATATTTCCTCTATCACCAAAATTCCAACCCCTCCGAATCCTGCATTTTTTCCTGACCACCACATTTAATACCTTCGTCCCAAAGTACTCACAAAACGAGCTCATTGGCTTTTCCATCTTACTTCCTGGATGCAGCACAGATCAACTTTTTTTTTAGTTCTGCACACACTTTCGTTTTCCTTTCACAAAAACTTCCCACATTTAATGTACCAAATTTTATCCCATGACATTCAGATTTAAACCCAGAGATTCTTCGCACCCCCTGCCCATTTAAGAGCTGCCAGGGACTTGGGGCCATTTGTATATTTTTTCTGGTCATGGGGATTTGTTGGAGCAGAATTCTTGTACAGGGAGCATGCCCTTGCTTACCCCCAACTTCAGTTTTCTGACATGGGTGGTCTAACCAAGCATATAAGCTGGCAACCCTACCATTGACAATCAAACTGCAATTGGTTGGTACCCAATAGTTGCCTTTTACAACATGCTAGGTAAACAGCTTCACTATTCTTTATACCGGTGAAGCACGGTGAAGAAAATGAGTAAATAGTTATTTTTAGAATTGCAGTGGTCACTGAATTTGCAAAAGAAAAATTGAGAGAGAGCAACATCACAGGTAAAACTTGGTTCTTTAATCGAATGCAGTAGTTGGCAAACTGATGTTCTGATGGGTTTCATCCCACCTTTCAGGCATAATTGAGGAGGATGCATTGAGGGTTACTTGACGCTGACTAGCTTAATCACACCAACAAACAGAATACCGTACAATGTATAGCCCCACACTGACATCGCCAGGCCAATAAAGCTTCACACAATGCATCGCTAAAACTAGTGGAAAGGTTTTATAGTTGGTGCATTATCTAGCGTTAATCCTGTATTTACACGGCCCACAAGTAAATCAATTACAAGTGCTGCACTACGAACTGTTAAACTACTAAGCAGCTCAGATTTTTGTCCCTTGATATATTGCTTTTTTGTTACGAAAAGAATGCTTTTACCCATGACACTGTTAGCGAAACATCATGTCGTAATTGAAGTTTCATGATAAGAATTTTATTTGATAGCTGATTGCGTTGACAAATAGTTTTTCCCATCCTAAATCTTTTATTAAAACGAATTTAAAAACTTTTTTGGTTGAATTGTTTCATGTGCAGAAATTTGTTTATTCTTTTTATGTCAATCACTGCTAGATACTCAAGTCCGGTTCATAGATGTACAAAAGACTACGACCGAACTTTAACATTTAGCTATTTTGAATGAAACCGCAAGATTTTGTGACTGTCTGTGAGGGTGTATAATTTTCTCTTGATATCATTTCAAATTTTCTATTTTACATACGTTTTTCTTTAAACGGCACACTATCAAAAAGAACGGAATTGCTTAATTTATATGTGTAAAGTTAATTATAAGTGAAAGCCATTTGACGCATTTTAAGACGGAAAAATTTGTTCAGTTGAAAAACTTGAATTAAAGTTGTAGAGTTTTCATCAAAATTTCCATTTTAAAATATCAAACTTTCTGAAAAAGTGTGGTTTCTGGTAATTAGTTTTTTCTGATTGTGCCTTTCGACTCTGAACTGTGGTCTGTTCTGGATAGGTACGGTTGGCAAGGCTGTCTTAAAGTAAGTGTGCATATGTAAAGGTTCTGCTCTCCTGGTGTTATTAGGAATTGTAATGCTGAAAGCCTAGATTGCCATAACGAAAGTTTCCTTTGAATTGTAATGAGAAGTACTGCAATACCGTAAAACTTAATATAAATGTTCATTTTGTTTATGTTAGTTGTTGAATGTAATGACAAGACTACTGAGCAATCGGAAGAAGGTCAAAATGACCACGATACTAAAGTGTATCCTGGGAAGAAGCTAGAGGTGATTAACTATACAGGGTTGTCTAGTTGAACTGTTTTTTTTAAAGTTAAATTTGAAAAGAATTGCTAACGAGTTTTTCACGTTGTTTGTTAGCTTTCATGTGAAAATGGCGTGTTACTACACTTTCATATTCATCGTGTGTTTTAAAGATCAACCACTTTTTTTAAGTATTGCACCGATACACAATTTGTGATGTTTTTTAAACTAAAAGATCTTTTCATCCCAAGAATATTTTTAATGATGACTTGATTACCCAGTTTTGTATTCCAATCTTTATTTGCAGTGAATACGCTATCAAAAAGTATAAGTTGATTAAAAACAGCATTTTCTATCTGTTTTGCGCAGTTAACTGGTGGAGCAGATGCTCTGGCATTGTGTCACATTCGATTGGCACTTTTCAGCCATTGTGCATACGTTTCATCGTAATGGCATGTCTCGTATGATTTTGAATCGAAACGTTAGCGCATAAGTTAGTCTGAATTTGCTGGCAGCTAGCGGTTTTTGGACAGGGTTCTTATCTGAGAGAAAAGACTAAAGCCATGCTCTACCGTGGCGTTTTCTGCATTAAACGTAAGCAATGCCGTAGCAATTCTCGGCAATCATGGCCAATCTGTTTGGCGTTTTGCAGCAACAGTTATCAGAGAGAAAATCAGCTCTCAGTTAATTGATTGTTGTGCTGTACATACTGTTATTCTGGCCACCAGGTATTTTTGATAAACTCATTTTAATTAGCTCTTCTCGTGATGATAACGTTTATTCAAGTTAATAATTGCTATTATCAAAGATCCAGTTGCTATTGCCAAAGATACCGAGTTGATTTGGGTCATAGCGAAATTTTAACCTTTGAAACAGATTTTACCAAACGTCGATTTCTTGAATCTTTTTTTTATTCATAATTCTGAAACTGCAATTAATGACAAAGAAAATTGTTTTTGTTCTGAAATTTATGATAATTTGGCGTAATCTACAGTTGATTATCATTCGTTTTTAAACTTTTTGTTTTGCCTTTTCCTTTCAATTGCGTAGCACACAATTTATATTGCCTCACTCGTGCTTTCGTTTATTATTAGTCCTGATGAAGAACAGCTGTACAGCTGTTTAAAACGTTAACGAATATTGAAGTTTTTTGCATGTTCGGTAAGAACTTGTATTTACTTGAATAAACGTTATCATTACCAGAAGAGCCATATAAAATGAATGTTATGCAGTACTTAAAATTATGCCATTCTTCCACGACCTTTTCTTCAGGATCTACACTATTAAAGAATGTATCCAGTTCACGTATAGATTCATCACTGTGAGAAGCGTAGATGATCCACTGCGTACACTTTCCTACAAAAACGCTTTTGCTTTCGGTCAAAGTGACTGAAACGGTAATTTTGTTTTTGGTCATTTCAAAAATTTTCTTCAATTTTTCACTGGTAAATGACCGAAAAAAAAACAGCGTTAAAACTGCAGATTTTTGAAGCAACTTTTGAAGTTTTTGTTGCAAAAAGCTTTTAAACTAATGCGTTTATTTACTAGGAAGGCATCACCGTTCTTGAAGCTTTGTCTGCTACCGGCTTGCGGTCAATACGATTTGCGAAAGAAATACCTGGTATTAAGAAAATTATTGCAAACGACATTTCAAATGATGCTTATGAATCAATTAAGAAGAATATCTTGCATAATAATGTGGAGGAATTCGTGGAAGCTAATCTTTCTGATGCCACGTAAGTGATTTCTGGGTCCCACCATCCTGGAAATTTAACTTGCTCTGTGATATGATAAATTGCCAAGTACAGCTAAAGTCTAAATGAATACACATTTTTACTGTTTTTTAAAACGACTTGTAGATAATAATTTAATTTGGTACTTAATAATTCTTTTAGACAGTAGAGTAAAGATAGCCTTATTTAGAATTTACATGTATCAGCACCGTGGAATTGATAAAGAATTTGATGTCGTTGATATCGACCCATATGGCAGCGCTTCTGTGTTCTTAGACGCTGCTGTTCAATCAGTCAAAAACGGAGGTAAGCTTTACGTCTGAAGTTTTTGAATATATTTGTATTACAAGTTTTTACTGCTAAACCCTGGGTTTAGCTCTAAATCTAGTTAGACCAAAAATTTACTAAATTTGGATGTAAAGCGTCTTTACAAAGCGTTTGACATTTAAAGGAAGTGTGATGGGCTTTGTGTTATTTCGTGCGTGTTCGACGTGATTCTCACTGTCATTGTTCGTAGTGTTGCAATGGACCTACGAAGAGTTTTACTATTTGTCATCATTCCATGACCTTTAAAACACTGCTCCCTAATCTAATTTAAAAGTAAATAGGGCATGCTCGATATGTTCGTTAAAGCAGTTTTTGTATAGCAGTACTGTATTGGTACTATGTGGAAATGTTGGATCATGTTGTTGTTTGTATTTACCCTCTTTTTGGAATGGAGGAGGTCAGGAAACTGTTATTCAGGTTCGCATCGTAAACTTAATTGAGATCACTATGGAGAAGTGTCTATTTTAAACTGGTAGTGAAAATTGCATGCTAGATCACGGGAACAAGAAGATATACTTGCAACCATAGCTTCATATCAATCAACATGCTTGTGTTGAAAACATGCTTTCTTTAAATCAACTACTAACATGCTTTCCATCTTGTATAGGTTTGCTTTGTGTCACTTGCACCGATATGGCTGTGTTAGCTGGGAACTTTCCTGAAACTGCCTGGTCTAAATATCAATCGATGCCTCTTAAAACAAAAGCTTGCCACGAACAAGTAAGCAACGCATCAAGTTTGAATTTTTTTCAGGTGTTTTTTTTGCGCTAACAATACGAAAGAGCAATGTAAAATGTACGCTTTAGATTAAGTAATAAGTCATAAATTGAAAAGGCCATTGGGCTTCTTCTGCATCTTTTTGAGATATTTGACAATTCCTCGTGGAAAGGCGATTTAGAATTTTTTTACTTGGATTCAAGTTATCCTCTAACATCGCAACTGTTTTGTAATTTTTTGTTTGAAATCAAGTTTTGAAATGTACTTCCATAATCCACGTTGGCTTTGTGACTTTATCTTTTGGTTTATAATTGTATGTCGTAAACACCAAGTAGTCTACAACTTCAACATGTCATTTACATTTCTTTCTAAACACCTAACAGCCGTATAGAGACTTCACAAGACGTAGACCACGCAGCTTCAAACGTCAAACTGGGCCCGAGATGTTGTTTTTGTTGTTGGTTACCCGACCCCTTCCAAGGGATGGGGGCATGGCAGAAGTCCATGGAGCCCCAGAAGCCGATCAACTCCTCAGGGTCCAGACCAGAGGTCGTAAAGAGACAGAGAGTCGCCAAAGAGTGAGCGGCGCAAAGAGTCCTTTGCACAACAGTGCAGAACGAGATGAGAAGTGTCCTGGGACAAGTGTCCATGGGCACTGCAGGAAGGATTCTCGATTCTGCCAATCCTAGAGAGATGAGAACCTAAGAGAAGGCTGTGTCCATTGCAGCGAAGAAGAGAGAGGACACAGCAAGCATGTTGAGGGAGCACAAGTTCCTCGGTGGAAATCGAGGGAACCTGTGTGTCGAAGAACTTCGATGAGACAGTACACCTCCAGTCCGAAGAAAGACAAGAGTGGATACGAGAGATCAGAGGAGAGAGACTACAAGGGATTGCAGAGGGCGCAAGCAGCGCTCCCCGTCTGACCAGCTCATCAGCCGTGTCGTTCCCCGTGAGAAACGAGTGTCTTGGGGCCCATTGTAGTTGGATAGAGCAGGAGAGAGAAGACAGTTCCCACCAGATCTGCCACAGAGTTTGAGATAACAGGAAAGATGGAAGAGAGGACAGGGTGGCGAGGACAGAACGAGAGTCAGATAGTAGGAGAAAAGAAGAGAAATGACAGACTTGTTGGTGCTGCCGAAACCAGCAAATAGCGTGCAGAATGGTGCAGGCTTCAGCGGAAAAACTTGAACATACTGGGCCTGCCGAAAAGGAAAGAGTGGCCTCAGTGCCACAGAGAGAGCAGTTGGCAAGAACGCCAGAGCCGCCTTTGCCAAGAGGAAAAGGAACAGAGCCATCAGTCCAGAGTACCAGATCATGAGGGGGGAGAGACTCAAGGTGAGCAAGAGCAGCACCTTGGTGAGAAAGGGGGGATCAGAGCGAGAGCACAGAGTGGAAAGGGTGGACTCCACCGTGAATGAAGGAAGATTCCAAGGAGGAAAGTGAGGGCAAGCAAAAAGAGCCTCCCTAGAAGAAGTAGAAGGAAGCATGAGCAGGTGAGTGGACGCAAAAGCTCTCCAGGACGATCTGCAGAGTTTTGGTCTCACTCCTAGTCTGGCCAAACCTGAAATAGGAAAGGAGGTTGGGAGACAAAGAGCCCACTCATAAGATAAAAGAGTGAAATGAGTCAGGGTGACTTGTAGGGGAGGTAAAGAGGCCTTGGAGAGGAGAAGTGGGAAAGGGGAGGATGAGAGGCAATCAGTGATGGTGCGACTGGCCGTTCGGTGGAGGCGTTCCAATTTGGTGAGATTGGTGGCGCTTAGGAAAGGAAACCATTCGGGTGAAGCATAAGTGAGAAGGGGCTGAAGAAAAGATTTATACAAAAGAGAGAGGGACTCCTTAGAAGGGCCCCATGAGGAAGCAGAGATAGAGTGTAAGGCGTTGAGACGTGGGAAGAATTTTGCCTTCAGCGAAGACACATGTTTAGAAAAGGAAAGAGTGCAGTCAAAGGTGACCCCAAGAAAAGTTGGAGTGGGGTTGAAATGGAGGCGGGAGCCAAGTAGGAGGAGGTTGGGCTGGAAGTTAGGTTGGTAGGGATCCACTGAAAAGAAGGAGGCCTCACATTTGCTCGAATTGAGAGGAAGACACCAGTACTCAGACCAGCGCTTCAATCAAAACAGAGTTCCTTGTGTGGCCTCCACCGCAGTGGGGGCCAAGGGGAAGGAGGACCAAATGGCCAGATCGTCAGCGTAAAGAGAACAGCTGACGGAAGAAGGCAGAGAAGCCGAGATCGTTTTTTTCATTGGAAACTAGCTGGTATTTTTGGAAGAGCACCCATTAATGTCGTAGTAAAAAATAACTTTCGTCGGCTTTACCCGAGTAACACTTGAGATAACAGCTGCGAGTGGATTTTGCGTCAAGTTTTTCCACTTTTCGCAGGCTCAGACGTGCTGATTCAATGTGCTCACTTTCAAACCAGACTTTTTTGCTGGAGCATCGTAGCGCTTCCGGTTCCAAATGCCCTTCCGCATGAATACCAGAGGTGCTGTAATTGAATTCGAACTCCAGACCCTTTGATCTGAAGCCCGTAAAAATTACTGCTACGCCACGGTGGCTACTGAGAAACAGTAGTGAAAATCTTATAAACTGATGGCTTTTCTAAATAGCTGATTTTTTTTCCGAAACAAATTCACTACGAATTCTTGGATAGAATGTTCTTGTGCTTCTTATCTCTTGGCTATGGCTGTGTACCGTAGTCTCTTGACTAACTCAATATGCCTTGGTCCCCAGGCCTCTGCCTATTAATCCACAACAAATATTAACCGTTTTCTCAATAATTAGGAGTAAAAAGTCAAAGAATAGTGGGCGCCAAAATAGAGATCGTTTTACAATACAGGCTATCCATAAAATCTTGAACACTTCAAAATTTTATTGCTAAAAAACTAAAGTAGATAAAATTATTCCACGCCAAGTGTTCTCCAGCATTTCTTCGTTTACTGTTGCAGGAACGTTGATGATTGGAGATTGTAATGTTTCGATGTTACGTACTTGTGCTCATGAGCATTAATGATTCGTGATTGCAATGTTTCGATGTCACTTACCGGTGTTTTGTACACTTTGTCTTTTTCATAACCCCACCAAAAAAAGTCTTAATTGGGTGATATCTGGAGATCTTGGTGGATATGGTGTTGATCACTTCTCTCAATCCATCAATTTGGGAAAGTTTCATTTAAAAAGTCACGAACCATCAAACCCCAGTGTGGAGGGGCACCGTCTTGCTGAAACACCACCCACGGCTGGAACTCTTCTAATTGAGGAATAACGTAATGTTTCAGCATATGCAAAAGGTGTTTGCTGTATTGGTGGATTCACAAAAATATACGGTTCAATACTCTGGTTGTGCATTAAACCACACCAAACATGCCTCTTTTTTTACAACCTCATAAGGATTTTGTGATCCCCATATTCGAACGTTATACTTATTGACTTTCCCGGATACATGAAAAGATGCTTCGTCTAAGAAAACCACACATTTAAGATAGTCCTTGTCATCATCAATGCGATGAAGAATTTCTTCAGCAAAAGCTGCTCGGCGAGGGCGATCATCCGGCTTAAGATAATTGAACAGTTTGTAAGCATGGAGCCGAAGTCGTTTATATAAAACTTTATGAACTGTGCTACGAGGGATAGCAAGTTCATTTGATGCAACACGAATTGATTTCCGTGGGCTGCGATAAAACGCTACAAGCACAGCATCAACAGTCTCTTCAATGTTTGGCCTGCCCGATCTTTTGCGATCCAAAATGTTCCCGGTCTCCATAAAATTTTTAAACCATCTCTTAATATTGTTAATGAGAGGAGGGTCTTGTCCAAACTCATATCTATTTTGCGTTGTACTGCAGTTGGTGATTTCGATTCATGGTACGAAAGAACACATTGAGCTTTTTGTTGAATCGTCAAATTTTTAATAGTTTGTTGCAAACTTACACCCTAATTGAAAATTACTTATCTTGCTTGGTTTAACAATAAAATAACCTGTAAAAATTAACAGAAAAACTTTATGGTGGTATAATACACTGTTAAATTTAAAGTTTCTACGTCATGTGGTTTTTGAGATATAAAAATTTTAAATGTGTTCAGGACTTTATGGACACCCTGTACAACTGATCGTTATTACGATTGCAGATGTAAGCTATGAAGTAGTAGGTGTGCTTCAAAGCTTGTTGCACTTTTTTCCGTTACTATGTTTGTACGTTCAAGCTTTCGACTGTGCGCCCTGTCCCTGGTGCAGGTGCAGCCAGGGAGTGAGGGGCAAAAGTAGCCACGCCTGATTCCCGTATTGAGCTTTGAAGCTTAAATCTCAGCTGCAACTCAATAAACGAGTCTGTTCTAAACAAGTGCGATGAATGACCGACTAATTGAAGATTGAGATGTACCTTTCATTGAGCGAAAACGCGACCAATCGCTTTCATAACGCCGCACTTTGCGATGGTGACAAAAAAGCAGAGTCAAATTAAAACGATCGTTTGCTATGGTAATGTAGCAAAACGAATCGTAGCGATTTTGTGTTGGAAGTAGCTATTTACTATCTCCTGTATAGGCTTTCAACCACATTTCCCACGTTCAGGACTTTTTAGGAAAACGAAGAAAACGTTCTATCACTTAATCGTGGCATCTTCGTAAGAGAATCTGATTAACATATGTTTCCGGTGATGGCACCACCAACCCCCTTATGACGCTTGTCTCGGAGTAGTGATTAATCTCGCCAATTTCTAGGTTTCCACGCCCACATTCAGAAAGAAAGATCTGTGCTTTATATATCACAGCAAATCTAAATATTTGGCTGTTACGGAGTGCTGGTTAGTCTCGCCAATTTTCAAGCTTTCATGCCCACATTCAGATAAAAGAGATCGGAGCTGAATACATTGCAGCAAATATCAATATTTGGCAGGCATTGAGAATATTGCTTGCTTCAATATCCAGTCACGCAGGAAGATATTCACGATATATTGAACCGTTATTGTCAATCAGCATCGACTTTTACGTTCGAACTTTTGTACGTGTGCGATATGGACCAAGCAAAGTGAAAAAAACTGCTAGGTGGGTATTGGGAAAGTCGACGAAAAAATTACATGTGAATCAAGTTGTAAAGTAACCTTATTTCAATAGCAAACATCATAAAAATTATTTTGATCATGACTACAATACCGTGTTAGGCCTATTCATGTACATTTGTAACAACTACCAGTAGCCTGGTTGATGATCTTTTGCAGTTCAGTATCCTACAACCTGGGAATTCACTGTGAAAGCAAGTGATATCACTGATTAGAATTTCAAACACTAGTTGCTACGCAGGTGAACAAGCGACCACTTCTGCTTTTTTCCTAAAAAATAAGTGGGTCAACAAATACTTCAATAACCGCTGGTTAGCTAACGTTGATCAGCCAACAGTTCGCACATGCTATGGATGTTCATTTCAGAATACTTGCATAATCTAGAATACTGTAATTCTGAATCATTTTCAAAGATTTGAGAATCTTTTCAGAATTTCGAATCTCATTTCAAAATTGATAAAATTTACAATTAGTTTACATAAACATTATTGAAAAAGCAAGTTTATATTGAAAACGTTACGTTATAATAATTCTTTAAAAAACGTAAGTGATTATTTTCCATTTTTATATATCTTCTATTCTAACAAACACGGGAATCGTTGCCTTGACGGCAAAACAAGAGTTGCAAAATAGAAATATATAATTTATGCGACAGTTCTAAAACATTCGGTAGAAATTTGCTTAGGTATAGGTGAATGGCCTTTTTTTGGGGATCGACCGTCTACAGCGCAAACTTTTGCTTGAACGCTCGTTTCTATTATAATCATGGCAGCCGACGATTACGTTCCACAATTTTCTGTGGGGCGCGTGCTCGCGTCAGTTCAAATTAATATGTGTACATGAGTTGCTAGTTGCTAGCCAGCAATTTTCAAGGTGATCTCCTATCAAGAGGGATCTGCCTCCAGCGTCAATGTACAATAGAAAATTTGCTCAAAAATGATCACCAGCATCATACGGTACCATAAAGCAATCCATTACATCATGTCAATAACCCGCGACCAGTTTCGACCTTATTGGGTCTCATCAGGCGGGTGTAGAAAACACTCAATAATAAACATGCTAAAAAAAACAAATACACATTCATTTGCCTTGAATGTGACCCCCATGATATAGGTATTGCTGTATCATATTGTTTTGTATTGCATTTTTTTGCACCCAATGGCAAATTTGTTTTTTTTAGCATGTTTATTATTGAGTGTTTTTTACACCCGCCTGATGAGACCCAATAAGGTCGAAACCGGTCGCGGGTTATTGACATGATGTAATGGATTGCTTTATGGTACCGTATGATGCTGGTGATCATTTTTGAGCAAATTTTCTATTGTACTTTGATGCTGGAGGCAGATCCCTCTTGATAGGAGATCACCTTAAAAATTGCTGGCTAGCAACTAGCAACTCATGTATTATTGATAAGTCTTGACAATGATCCTGCGCCCCTATTAGGGCTTACCGATGTGACTTGTTGTCCATGTCATGTGTGTGTGTCCTTGAATGTGACCCCCATGATATAGGTATTGCTGTATCATATTGTTTTGCATTGCATTTTTCTTTTTTTTGCACCCAATGGCAAATTTGTTTTTTTTAGCATATTTATTATTGAGTGTTTTTTACACCCGCCTGATGAGACCCAATAAGGTCGAAACCGGTCGCGGGTTATTGACATGATGTAATGGATTGCTGTATGGTACCGTATAATGCTGGTGATCATTTTTGAGCAAATTTTCTATTGTACATTGTAAACATTAAGTAAATTCCTATTCTTTAATTTGGATCCGGTTCAAATTTGGAACCGGTTCTAAAGGATTTGTTATTCTGAAATGGACATGCTTAGTACATACTAGTGGTTAGTGCTTATTGGTTAACCAGTCTTAGGGGTTGGCTAACGAGGGATTGAGGTTGGCTAGAGGTTAACTTTACGTGGTTTAGTGCGTCCAATCCTTAAGAATGGCAATTGCGAGGTCCACTAAATCCTCCCACTTTTGCATCAATTTTGTATCTACAGTATTAGCCTTCCACTCAAATATCGCTTTTGCCAGTTTTTCAGTGAAGATAGTTCAGTAAGTTTTTCTTTTTTGTTGTAGTAAGAGCAATATCACTTGTTTTCTTACCAGCATGCTCCTTGATTAGCAACGTTCGTAATATGAAATGCAGAGCAATTTCAGAGTTAACATTTGTTTTGTTATAGCAAGCTTGTGTACACATATCGTTGTGTTGGTTGTAGCAGTTTCTACCTGCAATCAGTGGCCGACTCCCGACAGTCTGGCACTAAGTAAGTGGGATAGTTTTAATTTTTATCATTTTGTTAAAATTTTTTTGCTCACTTTGCTGCAAGCAATCAATTTGTATTGTAGTAGCTAGATATATTTCAGTAAATTTAGTTTATTGTCGTCGTCAATCTTGATAACATTAATTTGCAACGATAAAACCTCATCTAGTCTCCGCTGCAAAGTTTGACTCCAAAGGAATTACTAGGTAATACTGGCAACTGTTTGATGTCCCAAAGTCGATGCAAGATTCGAAGTTATATTTTTCTTTTGATAAATAGGTTCAATTGCATGCTCATAGGTACTGGTTGTTTTATTAAGTCTTAAAAAAAGCTTACTGGCCAAGACACTGTGCATTGAGAAGTAATTTTATTATCCTATCAAATATTTTTAGTGGCGGGATTGTATACTAGAATGTAGTAGATCTAAGATCAATCGATCGTTTAAGTACAAGGTCAGTTTCTAAACTTGTACTTGAACAAGTGGAGAAGTTGCTTATCAGGATCCCTGACCATCTGTAAGGTCTTATCTCGTTACTTCATTCGATAAACAAAAAGGAAAATTGGCTGAAAAATTGTGGGGTAGTCAAAAAGATCTTTTTTTAAAAGAACAAATGGGTTGCTGTCAAATTGAAACCAGACACGTCCGAAATTTCGGTGTGAAATCGTTTCATGTAGAAAAATGCGGTCGGTGTTAAATTGATCTAAAAATAAAAAGGATCATTTCACCCATTTGACATGACAAAAGCGGCACCGGGGAGTGTGGTCTCCAGAAAAAAAGGTCTTTAATGTTTTAATGGAAAAACAACTTTCGCGGCCCGCCGACCACGACTTCTACCAGGAATCTTTATTCAGAACTTGGGCAGCTGGTGGCCCCTCATGAATTCTTGCCACAGACCTCTAATAGCTTCAATCCACCACTGCATGTGGGTAACTAAAGCAAATTTTACTCTTCGATATTTTTTAGCACTACTTATTTTGCCGGCGTCGGTCCACCTATTGATAGACTATGTCAGCAGTGCGACCACAAACATAAGGTGCCTATTGTGATGTAGTAGAGATCTTTGCGTTGTTTTAAAGAAAATTTTGCTAGGTTGGTGGACCGTTTTGGGGAGCACCTTTGTACAACGGAGATTTCGTCAAAAGTTTATTAAGTTCTGTTAAACAGCATTCGACAAGATTTGGAAGTCATGAGCGGTTGATTGGTATTTTAACCATGATCGAACAAGTATGTAATTCCTGTTTTAAGTTATTTGATGGATTTGGGCGGTGTTGTGCGTCTCTGAAGCAGAAAAAGATAACTAGTGATCAGGCAATTTACCAACTGTGGTCAACGATTGGGGCCTGCTCGTGTAAATTCTTTATATTAATACTTTACATTGGCCATTCAGCAGAAGAATAAATAAAGTTATCATGGGAAACTAAACGCAGGAAGCTACAGCTTTCAAACATTTAAAGACTTTTTATGGGATCTTTTTGGTTATGCTCCAACAAAATTTGTTTCAGATCCCGATCCCGGGGCGACATATTTGACGCATATCCTTGACGTTTGCTTGGATACGGTTAATTTGAGCCAGTCGTGATTTATAGCAAAGATCGAGAGAAGATATAGCGAAATATTGTGGTTCACCGTGTTACAGTAGTTAATAACAACAAAGCTTCACCCCCAGCATGTCAAAAAGCCCTTTTATTGGCAATCCGCCTTGATGGCGGTACAGCCAGTCTGCAGTTCGCATCCACGAGCGGTTTGAAATGAATGCCCCGTTTCCCCAATTGATCAGCATGCTTTTACTTAATTGATTGAGTTGCAGTGTAAGGCTTGGATTTCCATGTCGTAGCATGTCTTTAATCTCTTCAAAGGGCAAATCATCATTGAGCTTATGCTCTTATCTGTTTTTACAGGAACTACATGATGTACCTTTCTATTACATAACAGACGAACTGTCGCAAATCATCAGATGTAGCGCTCCACCAGCTCAAGTTTTAAGGTAAATAATATTGCATTTGATCTCCATTAGTAATGCCATTAAGTGTACTATATAGCTTTCTGAGGTAGACAGATCGACAACCATCTTTTGTAGCGTCATACATTTTAATGGTTTTAATGGTAATTGTTTGTGCTCTTTTTGGACTGTTAAAATTTTCTTCAATTAACTCACTACACAAAACTATCAACGAATACATGTATCAATGATTTGATACCTTTTGATTAAGAATCGTTAGGTCCCTATTTTGTCCTACCAAACAGCAATAATTTTTGGATTTTGCAAGTGGTCACTAAATTAGCGCATAAGCTAGTAACCTAGCCCTTGTCAATAGGCGGTGTTCTTATTGTACTTACGGTGAAATATTTTAGTTACATTATGTTTAGATCTGCCATTTTGAACGCTGGGTACAAGGTGTCTGGTTTCCACGGAAGAATCAATTCAATTAAAACCAACGCCCCTCCTTCATTTCTATGGGATGTTATGCGAAAATGGGTTTGTTGTTATTAGTGTTAAAATTTATTTTTATGTTTATGTTACGAACATGTTCACACTCCGAGGTCTCCAATGTTGCTGCTACAGTACATTTCTATCACAAGCTGGGAGAATTGCCTTTAAGTTTGTTTATTAAAGATGCAAAATTCTGTACGTGTATTGAATTCGCGCACTCTTGATCGCGTTAAGCTCTTCAAGAATGTTTGTAAACTGTTGCATCTTTTTAGGGAGAAACTCAAAATATTAAACGAGAGAAGCTGCGGAAAGATTCTCCCGCATTTGCCATTTTGAACAAGTCAATAACGAATGAAAATATCGATTTCACATTACATCCGAGATCCAACCTCCCTCCACAATTTAAAGGAATTTCACGATTTCCACGAATGCCAGCAAACTGGGGTCCGAAGGCGAGGGCGAAAATAAACAAGTGGGTGCCTTGTGATATTTCGTGTAAAGCTTAGATGTGAAGCCTTTTGCACAGTCGGTCTAATTTCACTTGTCTGGATTAGAACGCGGGCCAGAGCCTTTTTGTGATAAAAATGTTTTTAAAGATCATGTGGTCATTTGCGGTAAAGGCGCTTTTTTAAATGTTGGCGCGGGCAAAAAAAACACATTTCGGGCGCCACAGATTGCAAACGTATGATATGATAGTGGTGATATAACTAGAGATGAGTTTATAGTCCGCATATATTGTACGTTGATGTTGTTGAATGGCGGAAGACCTTAGAGTTCCAGACGCCGAGCAATTCCCCAAGGCCTGGATCAGAAGTGGTATAAAGAAAAAGAATCGCCTTCGAGTGAGCGGCGTAAAACGGTCGGTAACTGGACAGAACAGAATGAATTGAGAGGTGTCATGAGCCCACTGCATGAAAAATATTTACTTACGCTAATTCTAGAGAGGTAAGAGTTTAACGGAAGGCTGTACCCGTTGCAGCGAACACGAGAAAGCGCGGTGAGCGTGACGAGGGACCACGAGTTTTTTAGTAAAACTTCGGGCGCCTTGTGTGTCGAAGAATTTAAATGAAACAATACGCCTCCAGTCCGAAAGAAGTAAGTTCATGCGAGAAGTAAAAGGAGAGAGACTATACGGGAATGTCGGTGGCTGCAATAGCGCGCCTTTGGTCAGATCACTGGACGTTTTTGAAAAAATGAATGAATGACCTCTTTTCTGAAAACATCAATGACCCCGGACCTATTGTAGCCAGATAGAAAAAGAGGAGGAGGGACAGGGTATTTTCTGCCAGATGTGCCATAGAGTACGAGAAATAAGAAAAGACAGAGGAGAGGAAACTATAGCAACGACAGATCAAAGAGTTTTATGAGAAAAGAAATGACGGACTTGTTAATGCTGGCGACACCAGCGAAGATCTTGCGGCATCGCACAGGTTTCAGCAGAAAAGTTTAAGAACTCTTGGCCTGGCGAATACGAAAGAGTGGCCTCAACAGCAAAAGAAAAGCACTAGCAAGAACGCCAGAGCGATAAGAAGGTGGACAGACCCATCAGTTCAAATCACGAGATCGTGATCAACCGATGCGATGGTGTAGTGGTTAGAACGTCCGCTTCGCAGTCGGTAGACCTTGAGTTCATTTCCTCGAGTCATGTCAAAAGACTTTAAAAAATAGTATTCACAGCTTCCCTGCTTGGCGCTGAGCACAGAAAAGGAATAGTGTGGAGAACAAGACGGCAAGCTTGCTTATGTCCTTGGGCAAGACACTTAACGGGACGCCTCCATCTTTATGTGGCAGACAGGTAGCGCATCCGTATTTCACTGGATTACTCAATTGTGAAGTTGTTCACCCAGTATGTTGTAAGAGGCGACTCTTGGGTACCCACCAGTGGCAGTCCGCCTTGATGGTGGTGGGGCTACCATTTTAATTGGGTTGACTGCGTGAACCTGAATTGCTGTTGGTGCAGTGCCTCCATCCCGAGAAAGAGAAGGGGTAGTCACATCAACAACATATCGTGAGATGGGAGAAAGTGTAGGTGGGCAAGAGCAGCACATTTTGGGAGAAAGAGGAGATCAGAATGAGAGCGTTGAGTAGAAAGAGTGAGTTTCACACTGATGGAAGGCGAGTTTAAGGAGGATAGGAAGAAGAGCTTTTCTGAATGAGGAGGGAGAAAGTATAAGCGAGTGAGTGGTCGCAAAATCTCTCCAGGAAGACCTCGGCAACCTTGCTTTTACTTTCTACGTGTCTTATCCTGCAATACAAAGGGACACGGTAAAATAAATCAACATGACTCGTAGTAGAGGCTGGGACGCCTCAGAGAGAAGTGGGATAGGAGAGGACAAGACGCAGCCGATGGTGTTGCGCGACTGAACGCTTGTTGAAGGCGTTCTAACTTGAAGAAACTATACCGGTAAAACGCTGACAAATAGAAACCATGCCGGTGAAGCGTACGTGAGACCGAGCCGAAGAAACGCTTGTACAGAAAAGGACTCTTTACAGGGGCCCCATGAGGAAGATACAGCGTAGGGCTTTGAGACGAGGGAAGAACTTTGCCTTCAGCGAAGATACATGCTTAGGAAAGGACAGAGTGCGGTCAAAGGTGACCCCAAGAAAAAATGGAATAGGAGTAAAGCCGAAAGGGGATTTGAAAAGGGAGAAGCGAGGCTAAAGATTAGCCTTGTGGGTATATTCCGAAAAGAGGTAGGCCTCACATTTGCTCGGATAGAGAGGAAGACACCCATTCTCCAACCGGCACTCCAGTTGAATCAGGCTTCCATGTGTGGCCTCTGCAGCAACAAAAACCGAGAGAGGGAGAACCATATTGCCAGGTCATTTGCGTGAAGAGAGCAGCAGGGAGATTGATGAAAAGGAGAATAGAACAGGGCCACCAACGGATTTTTGCGGAACATCTTGGCGGACTCGAAAGGAGCGTCTTCCATAATTTTGATAAACCACCCAAGCGCCGTTGTTATAAAGGAAAGGTGGAGTCCAACGATCAAAGCCAACCGAAATGAGCTTCTGGAAGAGGTCGGGTCATCAAACTTGAGTCAAGAGCCTTAGAAAAGTCAGTCGTGGCAAGAATCGTCCGTGAGCCCGGCTTGGGCTGTTAAACCCATCCGAAATAGATTGAATACATAAAGAATACCAGCCTGGTGGGGAGAGAGAATCGAGTTCCAGAAAGAAGAGTAGATGGAATGGAATGATGCGTCAAATGGCTTTGAGACAAGTTTCTACGTCATGTGGTTTTTGAGATATAAAAATTTTAAATGTGTTCAGGACTTTATGGACACCCTGTACAACTGGTGGTGATGTTGTTGTTGTTGATTACCCGACCCCTTCCGATGGATGGGGGCATGGCGGAAGACCATGGAGCCCCAGAAGCCGGGCAACTCCCCAGGGTCTGGACCAGAGGTCATAGAGAGACAGAGAGTCGCCAAAGAGTGAGCGGCGCAAAGAGTCCGTAGCTGGACAGTGCAGAATGAGATCAGAGGTGTCCTGGGACGAGTGTCCACAGGCGCTGCAAGAAGGATTCTCGATTCTGCCAATCCTAGAGAGATAAGAACCTTATAGAAGGCTGTGTCCGTTGGAGCGTAGACGAGAGAAGACACAGCGAGCATGACGAGGGAGCACAAGTTCCTCGGTGGAAATCGAGGGAACTTGTGTGTCAAAGAATTTCGATGAGACAGTACGCCTCCAGTCCGAGATAAGACGAGAGTGGACACAAGTGACAAGAGGAGAGAGACCACAAGGGACAGTGGAGGGCGCATGCAGTGCTCCCTGTCCGGCCAGCCCATCAGCCGCGTTCCCCGGTAGAAATGAGTGTCCGGGGACCCACTGTAGCCCGATAGAACAGGAGAGAGAAGACAGCCCCCTCCAGATCAGCCACAGAGTCTGAGACAAGAGGAAAGATGGAAGAGAGGACAGGGTGGCGAGGACAGAACGAGAGCCAGATAATAGAAGAGAAGAGAAATGGCAGACCCGTTGGCGCTGCCGAGACCAGCAAAGAGCGTGCTGAATGGCGCAGGCTTCAGCGGTAAAACTCGAGCACACCGGGCCAGCCGAAAAGGAAAGAGTGGCCCAAGCGCCACAGAGAGAGCAGCCGGCAAGAACGCCGGAGCCGCCCTTACCAAAAGGGAAAGGAACAGAGCCGTCTGTCCAAAGCACCAGACCATGAGGGGGGAGAGAGTCAAGGTGGGCGAGAGCCGCACCTTGGCGCAAAAGAGGGGGGATCAGAGCGAGAACATGGAGTGGAAAGGGTGGACTCCACTATGAAGGAAGGCAGATTCCAAGGGGGACAGGGAGGGCAAGCAAGAAGAGCCTCCCCAGAAGAGGCAGAAGGAACCTCGAGCGAGCGAGTGGACGCAAAAGCTTTCCAGGACGACCCGCAGAGTCCTGGCCCCACCCCCAGTCCGGCCAAATCTGAAATAGGAAAAGAGGTTGGGAAACGAACAGCCCCTAAGAAAAAAGGGTGAAATGAGTCAGGGCGACCCGCAGGGGAGGCAGAGAAGCCTCGGAGAGAAGAAGAGGGACAGGGGAGGACGAGAGGCAGCCGGTGAAAGTGCGATTGGTCGCTCAGCGGAGGCGCCCCAATCCGGCAAGATTGGCAGCGCCCAGGAAAGGAAACCATCCGGGCGAAGCGCAAGCGAGAAGGGACTGAAGAAAAGATCCATACAGAAGAGAGAGGGACTTCCCAGAGGGGCCCCACGAGGAAGCAGAGACACAGCGCAAGGCCCTGAGACGTGTGAAAAACCCGGCCTTCAGCGAAGACACATGCCCAGAAAAGGAAAGAGTGCGGTCAAAGGCGACCCCAAGAAAAGCCGGAGCGGGACCGAAACGGAGGCAGGAGCCGAGCAGGAGGAGGACAGCCTGGCGGGGATCCACCGAGAAGAAGGAGACCCCACACCCGCTCGGACCGAGAGGAAGACACCAGCACCCAGACCAGCGCCCCAATCGAAACAGAGCTCCCCACGTGGCCCCCACCACAGTAGGGACCAAGGGGGAGGAGGACCAAACGGCCAGACCGCCAGCGCAAAGAGAGCAGCTGACGGAAGAAGGCAGAGAGGCCGGAAGATCACCAATGAATAGAGAGAAAAGCACAGGGCCAAGAACGGATCTCCACGGAACACCCTGACGGATCCGAAAGAAACAACCCCTGTGACCTTGAAAGACCACAGAAGCACGCCCATCAGAAAGAAAAGAACAAGTCCATCGAGCAAAGCAAGGAGGGAGGCCAGCCGAAATAAGCCTGTGGAAAAGGGCAGGACGCCAGACAGAGCCAAAAGCCCCGGAGAAATCGACAGAAGACCGGATCGTCCGAGAGCCCAGCCCGGGCCCATCAAATCCATTCGAAACGGACCGAGAAAGGCACAGAACCTGATCAAGTGCAGACTGTCCAGGGCGGAAACCGGCCCAGCAGGGAGAAAGAACGAAATTAGACTCCAGAAAGAAGAGCAGACGGGACAGAACGATGCGCCCAAACAGCCCTGATACGTAGGAGGCAAGAGAGACAGGCCTGAAGGAAGCAGGAGAGCCGAGAGGCCCCCCCACTCCGTGCATGGGAATAATGGAAGATGTCTTCCAGATGGAAGGAAAGAAACGCGAAGACCAGGAGAGACCTAAGATGCGAAGAAGAAAATCCACGCCAGAGTGAGGAAGGCGCCCCAGCATGGGACAGGCAACTCTGTTCGGACCAGTGGCAGAGTACGAGGAGAGGCCGGAGGCAGTCGCAAGAATCCCAGCAAATGAGAAAGGAGAGCAAAAGGACGAGCGAGACTCCTCCGAGCACGCGGCCCGGCGGACCCCAGAGAGGTAGCCTCTAGCCCTGCTGCGCAGAGCCTTTAGCTGAGAAACGGAAAAGCGAGATCCCAGGCAGGCGGCACAGACCGAAGCCGACTCCCCGGGAGAAGAAGAGCTAGGAAAGCCAGGAGAGGAGGACGACGAGGAAGGAGAGCCAGCGACAGAGCGAAGGAGAGAGCGCACAGACCTAGGTGAGAGAGAAGAGCAAACCGTTCACCACGCCCCAGCCCCGCCCCCGGCGTGACCGACGAGGCGCGCCAAGAAGCGGAGATGTAAGCCTGGCGATCTTCATCACCTCTGTGAGCGGCAGCGGAAGCCTTACGTCTTTCACTAACCGCTTCTTCCACCTCGGCAGACCACCAGGCTTTAGGAGGGCGTTTGATGCGGCCGAAAGGAACGGAAGACCCGGCCGCATTCAAAGTCAGAGAGGCAAAGAGAGCAGCAGTAAAGGAAAGAAAAAGAGACGAATATTCCTCTGCAGAAGGACAGCGAGAGTCAAAACAAGAGGCAAAGCCATCCCAGCGAGCCCTCCGAAAACCAAAGGAAGGGGGATGCTCGCCGGGGCGAAAGACCGGAGAGAGAGGAACAGACAGAAGAACTGGCAGATGGCCAGAACCCAGGTCCTGCAGCACCTCCCAGGAGCAGGAAAGAGCAAGATAGGAGGGAGCAAAGGCGATGCCAGGGGAAGAGCAACTGCCAGAGGAGCGACGGAGAAGGGCGGGTGTGCCAGGGCCACCAAGGGGGAGGAGGTCAGAAGAAACGACCCAGCCAAACACCCCCCTGCAGGGGTTGGAGGTACTCCCTGAGTCCCAGAGGAGGCGATGGCAACCGAAGTCCCCCAGAATGAAGAGACCTCTGGAGGAGGAAAGGACGGAGGGAAAGAAGGAGTCGGCCCCGCCATCTGCTGGGGAGGAGCGGACAGGGGGGCATACACATTGAGAAATGACACCAAGGAGGAGCTGCCAAGAGACATGCCGATCCCCACACAATCAGAGCAAGGACCAAGCAAAGAAAGAGAGGAGGCAGAAAGCCCAGAAAAGGATAGGTCTCGCCTGACGAAAATGACAACGCCGCCGCTAGCGTGCATGGTATCGGAGAAAAGAATGCCAGACCAGGAGCGGGACCGCCAGAGCGCAGAGCAGAGAACCCAGGAATCCAGAAAGAGGAAGATGAGTTAAGATTGGATTCCTGGATGCAGATAAGGTCAACAGGACGGGACAAAAGAAAGTGAAGCAGTTAAGTGCCCCTAGCTCGAAGACCTCCAGCATTCCATTGAAGAACCCTGAGAGAGTCAGGGAGGGAGTGGAGGCAGGAGGCGTAGAAGAAAAGCCAGGAGCAAGGTACGGTGGTGGAGGGGTAGAGGGAGAAGACATAGAATGGGCAGATGGGGGACAAGAAGCTTGGAGACGAGGGTGGGGCGAGAGAGCAGTGCCAGCAGAAGCAGGGCCAGATTGCACAGTGGAGGCACACATGTCGGAGGAGCTCAAAGGGGGAGCTGCAGCGACCCGGCAGGGGGGACAGCTTCAAGAGCGAGAGCCGCCAAGAGCCCCAAACTGGGACAAGAAAAGTGTGAGCACCCCAGATGGACCCACCCGGAGCAAGCGCAGCACTGCACTGACCCGCCCCACCAGGCCACACCTCCAGCACACACAGAGCAGGGAAAGATGGGGCCAGGGCCGGGATGAACGCCACCGCCCACCAAGAGAAGGAGGAGAATGAGCAGACGAAGAAGGGCAAGAGAGGGGCAGGAGAAAAGAAAAAGAGAAGACAGGCGACCGATTCCAAAAAAGCTGTGTGCTACCCTTCTGCGGTCGTTCAGGGGGCAGCATAGCAAAAAAATAAAGGGGAGCGCCCAGGGTAACTGGGACCCTCGGAAAGGCCAACAGCCATTTCGACCCAACCCAAACGGAGCCGGGGACCGCACCACCACGTTGAGGTGGCTGTTGATTGGTGCAGAGTTAATACTTTTGTCTCAAAGTACTCACAAAACGAGCTCCTTGGCCTTTCCATCTTACTTTCTGGATGCAGCACAGATCAACTTTTCTCTTCCTCAGTTCTTCACAAACTTCTGTTTTCCTTCCACAAAGACTTCCCACATTTAATGTACCAAATCTTATCCCATGACATTCAGATTTAAACCCGGAGATTCTTCGCACCCCCTGCCCATTTAAGAACTGCCGGGGACTGGGGGCCACTTGTATATTTTTTCTGGTGATGGGGATTTGTTGGAGCAGAATTCTACCACGTGGAGGCGGCTGATGATCAGTGTAAGCCAGCAGTCATCGTGTATGACTTTGAAAGGTAGTTTAAATTCGAAACATGAGCTCGACAGAAAATGCCACTCTTCCACGGCTATGCCGCATCCAACGTAGTGATCACCTTTAAGACTTTCGATGACTAGTCTCACACTCGGTCCGTGTCGCTTCGCTATCAACATATTTAATTAAGCCAGGACTCCTATCTTGCTGGCTGTAGGCCTCACGCACATGGTTTGAGGTGAAACAATGTAATGGTGAGAGATCCAATGTTTTAGATCTGTCTTTGTCTCCGTTAATGAAAGTGGCCTAATTCACATCGTCATTCTTGAAAGTGGCAGCGTTGCGCCACTTCAATCTGTCGATTGCATCTTCCATTTCTATTTACCAACCTGCTTTCTCCTTTTCATTTTCGGTCACCCACGTCCGCTTCTTTCAACTACTTCAAAATGCAACGGTTTTGTTTTTACTCGTACATCATCATTATCCCTCAAAACATGTCCACACCATCGTTCACCGATTGCTTTGGCTGTTCTGTACAAAGTTTTTTCGACACCCAGCCGACTCACAAGTTTTTGGCCACTACTTTTCTTAATCAATTTAACTCCACACATTGCTCTTATTCTTGCGTTTTTAATTCGTTTCAAAATCGCCCTCTCATTCTTTGACACCATGTTTCGCTCCGGTAGAATGATAAACTCTGATAAAGTACAGTGTGGTTCGAAAGCGAGTATGTAGTGGTAGAAATACATTGAATCAGCACGTCTGAGCTTGCAAAACGCGGGAAAAATAACGTAAAACCGACTTTCTTTTTTTTATAAATCCGTCATTTTTTAAAACTTTTTTCCATAAAGCAACTCTCCACATTCTCAAAATTTTGTTCATTTGATTCTTGTTCTTGCAGCTACCTCTGCTTCGTTTCCACCACTAGGATTCAGTCTATCCCTCCGCAAGTAGCAAAAGCTCTTCACTAGCTTCACCTGGTCCTGCAATCATAACTCTTCCTCTAGATCCACAATTAATCAAGAACTTTTATGTGGTATTATAATGAAGAACTGGTCACTTCATTGGCCGCATTACACCAGTCCAATAAGTAATTAATTACACCTAAATTTACATTTTTATATAATGCAATTCCTTACCGTGTTGGTGCATAAAACTAGTGTTTAATTCAGCTTCAGGGATCCAGTTTCACCAGTATATCTATCACACGCGCTGCAACTACGCGAAGAAAAAGTTTGCTCATGTCGCCCTTTGCTTTCGCTGGGACAAAACATAATTGAAATTCTATTTTACAGGGATGGATCGATGAGTGTTTCTCTCAGTTTAAAAGAGAAAAGCAAAAAATTTCAAGGAAAGAGAAAAAAAACGAACCAAGAAAACGTAGAAAAAAAGATAAAAGTTTCCTGACTAAATGACTCGTTTTTGAACACAATAAATTCTTGTTAAATATGCTAATTTTATTGGTTTTATGCGAAAAGGCAAACATCGAGCAGGAACAAATTGACATGAAACGATTGACGATTCCGTTACTAATATTAACACACTAAAACTATAAAGAGTAAAGGTGTAGCTGGAATCAGTTAACAGTAGTGCGAACCCTTTATTAAAAACAAATTAATTTCACTAAAAAAAGCATCATCAGTGGTCTGTAAAGCAGCCGCAATAATAGATAATTATGTGAAGTTGAACGGACAGTCTCACAAAGCTGACTCCAGCAATAAACGAACTAACTATAGTAAGAACATACTGCACACCTAAAGTTGATACGAGTATTACTTTGGCAATCAATTTTTCAGTTACTTAGCAGCTCCGGTTAGGACAGCTTCATTTTTTGCAATACTAATTCACATCGTTTGTATCAGCTTTTGGTGTGCAATGTGTTCTTTTGAGAGACTGTCCGCTCAACTTCACATTCAAATCACTGATTATGCTTTTTCAATGAAATCGATTTGTTTTTAATAAAGTTAAGGCATTACTGTTGACTGATTTCAGCTACAACTTCACTCTTTAATAAGAGTTTTTTGGAACAAAATGATAATAGGTACTGGTAAACTAAATCCTCACGCACGCACATGTAGCTATTTTAAATAGCAACATACAGTACAGTTGTGAGCTGAAGAGACAGCATGAAAGGAAGTCCTGAGACTAATTGAGTTGATCAAAAGTTATCAAAAAAGTGATCGAGACTATTCTGATTGAGCTTAACCGCCCGAAACTATGTTGTTTTATGATGCCATTTAGGTTTAGCCTGAGCTAGATCTTTCTTTTTGGCATATTCACTATAGCTCATGTGCTGTTTAGATGTGACCACCGCTACAGGTGGAGTGCTCCTCCCCAATATTTGCCTGCAACGTTAAGATGAGGTTATCCTGTTAAGTGCACTACCAAGGATGCCACAAGTCGCCTTTTTCTCGACGCTATTGTTTCTAGTTGAGCGCAAAGTAGGAAAGCAGTAAATGCCCTTTCAAGAGTCTCAGCACCGCACAAATTGTTTCTGTATCAATTACAAGAGAATTAGGCAAAGGTCTACCACAGCAAAGCCCACATGATGCAGAACAGCGCTGCTTGAGCGTACAACAGTAGTAACATCATGTCATTATCTCTGTCTTGTCTTTTACTTACTGCGTTCAGCCAAACCGGGAACTAGAAACCATCCTCTCACATAAGCGCAATACTGAGGGAGTCTGTGGGTCATAATAAAGCTTAGAATTTCGAATAAGTGCCAATGCTATACACCAGCAATCCAATGTTCATAAAATAATGAATTCTAAGCACGAAGTTTCGATGTTTACGGAACGCTTCATTCTCACCAGACAGCTACCGATAGTATTTTTGTCCTCGGATACTCTCGAACGGCATATTAAACAAAGGTGATGCAAACCGCAGATTGATAACAAAAGGCACAAGATCAAGACTTTTTGAGGCAACAAATTTTATTAAGTGCATCGGTATGCTTATAATTTTGGAAAAACGGCAATGAAACAAAATTGTCTTAATATCTTCAAGATGGAAGACGATTGAAAAGATTTAGAAATCTTGCTCAAACAATATGTAGTGAGAAATCGAAGTTACAAAGCATTTACGAAAAACAATGCGAGGCAAGTAGCATTACATTAATGACTTGGCTTGTTGCGACTACTCCCCTCTTCTTTGAAATAGAGGCATGATATGAAACAATTTTCCAGAATCGTGCTGCAAACCTAATTAAATTAGACCAGGGGAAAAGTGGCATGCATTTTCGAACCAGTCATGGATACACACAAATTGACTCGTAATCCTACCACAAACAAAGCGAACTGTCATTGGTAGGAGCCCAAAAGTCGCCTCTTACGACATGCTGGACGAGCAGCTTTACCATTCTAACCCGGTAAATGCTTCGCGGACAAAACAACAACAAGCACTAGAAATAGTAGACACACAAACAACTTAAACGAGCATGACCAACGTAAAAGAAATTAGTAGCCTGCCCTTCAAATTAAATCCGTGAGACTTATGGAATGCAAACCAAAAAAGCGAGAAATACCAGATCCTGTAATTGAAATGGCGTTTAACCGCACCAAAATGTGTAAAACATCTCACCGTTTTCATCGATTGGCGTTTTTATAGCCCCTGATAAACTTTTAGATATTTTTTTCCATCAGGTCAACTAACAATTCGACGAAAAAAAGAGCTTTAAATGGAGTTGACAAATATGTACTTTAGCCAGCGCCAAATCAAATTTTCCTGTTTGTAAAAGTCGCCAAAATATAGATTTGGGTTAATCGCATTTCACTACAGCAGGATTAATAGCACAGCGATGGGTTTTAGCAAGTAAACCATACGCTGTAGTGAGGTATGTAGCAACGTCCTGTGAAATGCCATTTCCTCTATCGCTTTCTTGCCGTTTAATTTCCTCGTGCAGTATATTTGTAAATACTTCATGAATTTGTTTCTTCAAAGCTAACTTTAAATGCAACGCAAATAGCTCGCAATGAAGATTGGTATTTCGAATAATTTCATCAGTATTTTTATAAGACAAACTTGAGCACGCAATGTTATGTGAGCTGGCTCGTCTTTCACAAGCTGCAACAATATTTTCATCTTTTTGATTATCGGGATCGATTACAATTGTTTCTTTAAGGATTTGGAAAGAATTTTCCAAATCTGTTATCTTCTCCATAATTTTTGAAAGAACCAATTTTTCGTAATACATAGAAGCAGGGGTAGCATTGCTACAAGAGTAACTCGTTTTGTAAACTAAGATATCAATCAGGCTTTGACAGCGCTGAACTTCCTTAGATAAACACATTTTAATAGCACTAATGCTTAGCCTGGGTTTCAGTTGACTGGTATTCGTAACAGATTCTGGATTTACACCATTGAGTTTTGATATAAACTTCAATTCAGAAGGCCCAGGTAGTGTACTGTATTCAGCAAAGCCAACAACATTGGCTAAGTTTTCGTGCATGCGACAAAGCTTGGTGTATTTTGATGGCAAAGATAAGTGTTTCAAAGCTTCAGCCATGTCAACATAAATATAATTGTCATCACCTTGACCTGACTTCTCATTGCTTTGACTGGTACTTGGTATTGCATCAGGAGGCTTCTCAACACCAGGACAAGGCCTAGTTGTTTTTTGCTTTGAAAACAAGGCTTTTTCGCTTCGTAAAATTGCTTTCTTATTGACGCCTGAAAAATCACTTTTTGCTGGAGTTTTTACATTTAATTTTTGAGGTTTTGCACTACTGGAACCTTGGTTTCTGGTTTGTTTTTTTCCAATTTGGTTTTGAGATTGCTCAACACTTCTTTGTTCTTTTTGTTCCCCACGAATATGGCGCGCTTGCTTCAACAAATTATCAACTCTTTTCACTTCATCATCAAATTCATTTTGTGATGAGTCAGGTTTTGCATTTTCTTCAACTTTCGATGCATCTGATGATAGTTTTGGTGCTTTTACACGCCATGGTTTTTGTAGCTCAGCTAAAAACAAAATAACGTCACAATTGTGAAAACAAAGCTTTTGCAATTTACCCAAAAACAAAATTGTGATGCTATAATGTATAATAGAAAAATTTGCTAAAAAATGATCACCAGCATCATACGGTACCATAAAGCAATCTATTACATCATGTCAATAACCCGCGACCGGTTTCGACCTTATTGGGTCTCATCAGGCGGGTGTAAAAAACACTCAATAATAAACATGCTAAAAAAACAAATTTGCCATAGGGTGCAAAAAAATGCAATACAAAACAATATGATACAGCAATACCTATATCATGGGGGTCACATTCAAGGACACACACACATGACATGGACAACAAGTCACATCGGTAAGCCCTAATAGGGGTGCAGGATCATTTTCAAGACTTATCATTAATACATGAGTTGCCAGCCAGCAATTTTCAAGGCAATCTCCTATCAAGAGGGATCTGCCTCCAGCATCAACGTATAATAGAAAAATTTGCTCAAAAATGATCACCAGCATCATACGGTACCATAAAGCAATCTATTACATCATGTCAATAACCCGCGACCAGTTTCGACCTTCTTGGGTCTCATCAGGCGGGCGTAAAAAACACTCAATAATAAACATCCTAAAAAAGATAAATATTAGTGCTTACCGATGTGACTTGTTGTCCATGTCATGTGTGTGTGTCCTTGAATGTGACCCCCATGATATAGGTATTGCTGTATCATATTGTTTTGTATTGCATTTTTTTGCACCCAATGGCAAATTTGTTTTTTTTAGCATGTTTATTATTGAGTGTTTTTTACACCCGCCTGATGAGACCCAAGAAGGTCAAAACCGGTCGCGGGTTATTGACATGATGTAATAGATTGCTTTATGGTACCGTATGATGCTGGTGATCATTTTTGAGCAAATTTTTCTATTATACGTTGATGCTGGAGGCAGATCCCTCTTGATAGGAGATTGCCTTGAAAATTGCTGGCTAGCAACTAGCAACTCATGAATATATGAAGCTACAATGTTTAACAATTGTGATCACAAAGAAATTCTTATTTTGGGAAATATTTGCCAACTAAAACTTTACCGCAATACTTTCAGTACACTTTGATAAATTAAGTTTGCAAATTTTTTCTATAGGCTTTACTTTGTACAACAAATTAAGTGCCAGTACAATGCGTTGTCTATACACAATAAGCATGGATTTTTTGTTAATTAATCGAAAACTGGTGGGCGCACAAAAATCAAACTTGGCACTCAATAAGGCAGACATATAAATGGAGGAGTTAAAGCCTACGCAAGCCTCGGAAACTACTGGGCTACAAGCATTAAACTTGGTTCGACTGACTACCAGCCCAAAGTGTCATAAAGAGCTAGATGACGCCGCAATCACAAATATTTTTTTCAAAAACCGCATTTTTGATGGAGGAAAGCCATTTTGTGCTTACCAAGCCAGCACTAGACTTGCCAACTTTAAAGAACGCCCCTTTTTACGATCTATGATGACATCAATTTTTTAAAATGTACTAATCAGAGAAATGCGATTAACAGCTCTTTCGGAAAATAGAGATATCAACAACAGGATTCCCAAAACAGGGTTTGTTTTTAATTTTAAAATTACCAACAAGCGACTTGTTGTTTAATCACCTTTTTAAGCTTAACTCTTCCAAACTACTGGACATACAAACTTTACAAACTAGGCATTATTTATCACCACATCGAAGCGAGAGTCAAAGAATCTAAAGTAGCATTCAAAAGTAATAAATGTAGATTTTTTATTAATAGCATTTTTTAATGAAGAAAAACGATTATATGTATTACAAAGTTACAAATCACAAATTTTATGTAATTGTTTGCAGTATGTATTGGAAATAAAATCCCAAAACCCAAAATTTGACGAGACCATCACTGGACGCGTTTCGTCCTTTTAGACTCCTCAGCAGGGCCTGTCCCGTGCAACAAAAACAAAACCCTTCATTTGCAACAAAGTAAATATTAACAGCCAAAGCTGGACATTTTATGCAATTTTGCATTTTTCTAAAACGCAATCAATTTAACATGCGAAAAATGCAACACGCCCATCAAGCTAGGGAAGCGTCCAAAACGCATGTTTTACAGTGAACTTGGACGGGACTGGCCCTGCTGAGGAGTCCAAAATGACGAAACGCATCCATGAATGGTCTCATCAAATTTTGGGTTTTGGGATTTTATTTGCAATACATTCTTCTTTTTCTTTCGGCTTATTCCCGATTAGGGGTCGCCACAGTAGATATCTGCATTTTTATAACATGGCATTTGTTTTATGATCGGATGCCCTTCCTGTCACCAACCCTCTCTTCAGAAGGAAAACTGGGCCACCTGTCTTTCACATAAAGGATTTGCAATACATAAAATTTGTGATTTATAATGGTGTTAACTTCTTAATATTTTATTCCTCCCTCAATAAAATCAATTAAAAACGATTTTGGGCATAAACATAAGCCAGTGCCCAACACGCAAATTTAAAAAAATTTCATGTTTTTAAGAACTAAGATTACGTCATTATCTAACATTGGTTCCAAAATTTTTCTTCATTTTCTCCAGTAATACTGACTGTAGAAACGTGGTTGAAACACTTGCAAAAAATACTAACAAGGTGTTTCCGCTAAAATTAATTCTTTTACATCTTACGATGCATCAAGATGCAATAAGCGATTATTCAATTAAAAGTTTTTTACGCATATTTTTCTCTTTTGTCTCGAATCCTTTTATACAGCACTGTTACTTGATGTTAATGTTAATGACAAAATGTTAATATGTAAATAACATAATGTTAAATGACATCAAAGAGAGATTGATTGCCACTAAAGAGAGCTGAAGCAGGCAGCAAAATCATCCACTTTCATTAGTATCGATACGAAGGACTAATTCTCATTTAACAGAAGGTCGGAATTAGCGGCACATCTAAACGAAATAAAATCTCAAACTTACAAAAAAACCCAAAATAAAGCAATAGCGTCAATTAGTAAAACTGAATTTAGAGGGAACGGTTTTGATTAAAATAGCAAACTAGGCGCCCAAAAGAATAGGATGTATGACTTTGAGTAAAGGCATGGCCCCTTTTTTCGCTACGGTCAAATCAAATCAAACAGCGCAGCCAAAGAACTTCATATTAAAAATACGAATTGGGGTGGGCCACCACTTGGGCAACGCCATCACTTTTGACTGTGTTCCACCTTTCCCCCCTTACAGTTTTTAAAAGTAAGAACGATAGTCTGTGACATCATTCTTTCTTTGTGAATATCACAAGTCTTGATTAATAGACTAAGGCGATCACCATTACATGTACAGAAACTATGGCCTATGTTTACTGGTGTTTTGAAAACACCAGCAACAGCTTTTAAATGGCTATAAACTTAACTCTTGAAATTTAATCTAATTTCTTGTAAAATAACCCACCCTAAATGCTATGATGTCATAAGACCTGAATTACTGTGAGCTCACGACTATTTACAGACTATTGGAAAGACCCAATTTCTGATATAAAACTTTTTGCTTCTAAAATAATGTTTTAGTAAAATTTTACTTTTTCAGTTTAAAATACATCATTAAGTAGTACTGGAATGCTTTAAAGATAAGCGTAAGCTGATGTCTGGGTCTTGAAGCCAAACATTAATTGTTTTTGGCAAACAACCAAATAACTTTAATTCGTTATAGGACTGTACAATGGCTAACTGTGATCGAATTAAAACAATAATTAAAAACTAATAGTAGGGAATAATGTACGAGGTGTGTCCCAAAAGCTCTTGAACTGATATCAAATAATTTTAGTGTGAATCTATGCAAAGAATTATAAGTTGTACTCTTCAAAGTAATTGCCTTTGAGTCTAATGCACTTTTTCCATTCTTTTTTGCAATGCAGCAATATACTTCTAGAAGGATTCTTGAAGAATCCCTCAAAATTCTTTTGTTGGGACACTTTTGATGGCATCCATGTTTGGAAAATGTGTTTCTTTAATGATGCTTACAACTTTGGGGAAAAGGAAAGACACATGGAGCAAGATCTGGTTAGTAGGGAGGTTGCTCCACACTGTAATGTTTTTCTCTGCCAAAAACCAGAGTGCAGCGTGTGCGGAGTGTGTGTTCAGATTAATTTGCTGTTCTGTTGCCATTGCTAAATTGCAGCGTAAAAAAAAGTGAAAGTTGTAAAACGACAGTAACTAAGTAAGCTATTTTCTTTAGTACCTGAAAAATATAATAAATGTTGCTAAGAGCTGAAACTACCACTATATGCTCTCAACGAGATACCAAATCTCCAGCCACTTTAAGTTGTTCTCCAGCTCAACTATAACTTCCACAGGAAGCAGAGTCCTAGAACTTCAAGACACACCTCGTTTATAAGTAAGGCAATTAAGCTTTCATATAAAAATAAAAACAATATGACATCACTGGTACTGCAGGCAGAAGGCAAGTAGAGTGAACCCTCGTTTATCGCGGGGGATATGTTCCAAAAATAACCCGCGATAGGTGAAATCTGCGAAGTAGTCAGCTTTATTTTTTACTGTTATTTTACAATGCAATACTGTACTGCAGAATGAAACAAAAAACAAAACCTCTTTTCAGGCCCAAAATGTGTTTAAGAAATAGAAATATTAACGTATATATCAACTTTTTTCGCTTTTTTCAACTTTTTTCACTTTTAGACAACAGTAAAGCCCCTGAGCCAATCAGGATTTACTGTAAAAAAAGCACTGTAAAAAATTCCGCAAAGCAGCGATAGGTGAAGCGTGATATAGCGAGGGATCACTGTATGGGCATCCACTTTACATGCATAAAAAGCCATTAATCATTCTTTTCACCGCATAGCAAACCAAAGTTGCAACCACCATAGGTGCCCGGTTTTCAAAATTTTTGGGTGGTTGAAATTGTGAAGTCATGCTTTGGTGACGCAATAATTTGCATAACCAACCTAACAAACAAGTAGTTACTGATTTAGACTAGCAGAGGTAAATGACCGAGCTACTTTTAGAAATTGCAATTGATTCTTTATCCCAATTATAAAATATTTAATATTATAATGAGGGCCTGGGTAACAAAACAGACTCTTACTTACAATAAAATAGATTCACTAGATCAACAAGGAGTGTCCACCAGTAACAATGTTTAGGTGGGAAGAGATGGTTCCTGCCCCCTGATACTTGACGCCAATGATTGCTAACGTACAGCAAAGAAAGTGTGGAAAAGGTCTACTCTTTTCAAAGTTTACACAGCATTTCAATTAGCAAACATGCAACAAGCACATGCTTTGCTATTTCTAGCATCATTAAACAAACTATAAATTACTGGAAATATTTGCAGGCCTATACTGACTCAAAGCAAACCAAAAATTAGTAGCATTGAAAAGCAAATGCTTTACAGATATAAAAGCAAAGAATTGTTAACTGTTTTAAAATTACAACCAACACTTACATATCTTGTCTGCTTCAAAACGTTCCTTGACATTTAGCACTTTTAGATCACATAAAACTTGTTCAAGAAGTAAACAAAGTTCATTCAATTTATCCATTTCTACCTTATCAAAATTAATCTAGGTTAGTAGCCTACCTGATCCAAATTTAGGTCTGAAAATTAAAAAAATCTGTTAATGTTTAAGTTTCAAGACTATGTCAGTAGTAATGGAGAATTCTCAACAACAGTGATTATTTTTTATTTTTGCAAAAATTAGCACTGGTGGAGCTTGGCTTTTTAACACATGGGAAATGCACTGATCCACTAGTGGTAATTTTAAAATGTTGCAGATAAAATTGTTGCCAAGATTGTTATTTTGAAATTATCACTGGTGGTGATACTTGTATTTCATCCAGTTTGATTATACTACACACAAAATTGCAGTACAATCTTTAGCTTATCATACATTAGCTTGCCTACAATATGAAAAGTGAAATTTGAGCAGTTTCTCCAAAACAAACCAGCCAGTTTTGTCCAAAACTACCCTTCTTGAAAAGTAGCAATTTACTGATCACCTATACTAATGAAAATTAGCAGAATAAACTTGCTTAGCTTTACAGCAAGGGCTATTGTTGTAAGCTCAGTAACTTTAATGCAATCATGTACAGCTGCGATGTGGTGTACTGGTACATGATCAATGGAACACTAACTACAGTATTTTACTGTCATGCACACATTAACACGTTAAGTGCCGCGTGTATATCGCGTGCGCATACTGGCTGGTGCCGGCCATTTCTGTCTGCGGTTTTCCAGTGCGTTTATTTTCCGACGAGAAAAGCAAGCAAAATTGATATACTGCTACTTCTCTAAGCCATCCTCATGCATACACACACGGAGACATTCAGAAAACTATGTCTAGGCTTATAACGACGTTAAACTACATCGAATCCAGCGATATGGCAGTTAACCGATGGCATTTTCCGAACAATGTAGATTTACGTCATAAAGCACTCTGCGCAAAAAACTCGACGACGTTAATCTACGTCACACAGCACTTAACATGTTAAACATCAGACTACAGGCTTGCACTATTTCTGTCCTGTCAAAAAGTAAATCTACCATTTTTTGTAGATTGTTCTCCAGTGATTATGATAAATTATCACTGAAATTGACAAAAAGTAACTATCACTAACTGCTACACTACAGGCAATTCAAAATAAATCAATTTATGACAATTTTAGCACTTTTGGTGATCATTTTGAAACTGCAATTAGCAAAATTATTGCCAATCTGCTCAACTAGGGTAAATTTTAAAATTATCACTTACTAATAGTAACTAGGCAGCTCTGCTGATGTTACCTGCAGGGCCCCACCACCAATGTCAAAGTTAACTATATCAGTTTAGCCAGACAAGCCAGATTCTCCCAATGGATAGTTGTAAAAACATTAATAAAAGTTTGTGTACTATGACATAGCCAGATCTTGTTTCCAAACAACACTTGTTTTTTCAAACACAGCTGATAAAAAAGCATTATGTAAGGTTGCACATAAACACTAAATGACTCTGGCAACTAATTGTTTGCCCTGTTTTCACCACAGGCATTCTTGAACTTCACAAACTTGTATCCTTTAAAGTCAGCAAGTGCTTAAGTGAAAGCAAACCAGAGTTGTGGAAGAGCAACAAAATGATTGGTAACTATTTTTAAGATTAAGCTATTAAATATTAGGCCCACTAAATTTTATGACTTCTCCCTAACTGTAGGCATAACTAAGTGAGCTAAAGCCTCTGGCTGTGTGCATGTTGCTGGGTCCTGGCATGAACGCAGCCTGGCAAAGAGCAAACTAACTCAAAATGAAACTCTAATGGTTAAGTTATTACAATAGCAAAGCACCAATTAGTCATGTCAAGGCTAAGAATATCAGTTCAGCCAGTTTTATCTAAATGATACTTTGGAAAACAGTATTAAAAAGTTAATGTGTTGTAGGCATTACCAATGCTCATCCCAAAATCAAAAATTGATTACATTTTTTCCAAGGAAATTGATTACGCATTAAAAAAACCTTAATGGGGTTTGTTCATAGCAGCTATATTTCTCCAAAAGTTTCTTAAGTTCTTGGCTATGTTTTGGTTGCCCTGTTTGGTACTTAGGAACTGGGCTTGCTAACAACTGAAACAGCCAACAATTACAAAAGTTTTATTTAGTTTATGAAGTGCATGGAAGCAGAATTTCAAAGTTATGTGGCAGGGAGCAGCACCAAAGTAATTGATATATGTATTTTCAGGAATAACCTATAAAATATTATAAGTGCTATTTACACTTTTTCATAAAAGAATGCTATCTGCAGAGCCTAAAGCCTTGGACTGTGAGCATGTTGCTTTGTCCTAACATAAATGCAGCCAGGCAAAAAGCAAACAACTGGAAATGATGCACCTACAATTAAGTTGTTACCATAGCAGTGGCTCCATCAGTAATGTCAAGGTTAAGAATATCAAATCAGCTGCCTGCACTAGCATCAACCAATGGTCAAGAAAATTGCTTCAACATTTAGATGATATGTAGCTTAACACTGATAATTTGTTGCAAAAGATAAAACAGGAGCATCTTTACCTCCTTTTTGTAGAGGTATTGGAATTTCTGCTTAAAGTAGAAAACTTTCTAAAATTTCTTAATATGCTGTGGAAAAGTTGTTGACAGAAAGTTGACTGAAGAGGACATGCTGGGGTTAAAAAAAGGCAGTGGCTATTTTGCTGTCGACGGCAATTTGCCCTTGGAATCTATTTTGCCGTAATCATTTACGTGTGTTTATATAGCCAAATTTGCTATAATCACACCAGTGACACTGTGGTGTAGTGGATAGAGCGCTGGTCTTGAGATACTATGGTTGTGGGTTCGAATCTCAGCTGGCAGAGCTTTAAAAGGAAGGCAGTGTACACTGAAGGGGCAGGCCCGGTATGTAAATGTACGGGGAAGTGTACACTGGAAGGGAGTGTACAGGGTGGGGGATAGAGACCTGGGAGTGCAAAATTTTTTAAATTGGTTTTTAAAATTGACCAATCAGAAACGACCAAAAGTCACATGTTTAGTACGTCATTAAGATTGACCAATCACAAATAACTCACGACAAAATAGTCTCGGAGGGTAAATTGCCGTCGACGGCAAAATAGCCACTGCCTTAAAAAAATGGTAGATGGCCTGACAAAAGCAAATCGAGGTAGATGTTACAGATATGTGCTGCATAAAGAAAGTGACAGTGTTATGAGAGCCACCCTAGACCTTAAAGTGAATGGCAAGAGAAAGTGAGAACAACCAAAGAAGCAAGTGGAAGAGGAAACAGAGAAGGTTTGTTTAAAGACAAAAAATACTCTGAATGAGCATTGTGGTCAGATGTAGTCCAAAAAATTGCAGAAGGAATGAATGGTGTAAATTTGGCCAACTTCTTTTAAAGGATAAAACCATACAAAAACTAAATAACTACCATCTACTACTTGAGTATAGTCTATCAGCAAAGCATTGTGAGACACTAGGGTACCCCATACTTTTGGAAAGGAAGGAGGTACAAGCTATTAATCCCTTCCCCAACAACTTTTTAGTTAAAAACATTTCTTTTTTGGACTAATTTTTTTTTTAGTTCTATATAGTATTCCCTCCTCCTCCTCACTTGTCAAGAAATAGTCGTTGTCTGATGAACTGGTAGTGTCATCAGAAGTATTCAAGCTTCTGAGGGAAGGTTCATATTCGCTATCTTCCTCAGAACTAGACATTTGGGGTGTAAATTATTTGAAAAGGGTACATAAAAATGAGTGGTAATGTGGATAAAAACAACACGAATATGTGGACAGTGGCTGCCGGAGCAAGTCTAGTAAGACCTTGAAATCCCCACAGCTTCACCCCGTTGCCTCTGCCAGGCTTACGATTTGACGAGAATACTCATTTTACACTTAGAATGGCTTAGAAAGGCTCAGAATCCACAAGTATATACATCTCTGGCTAGTTTTTGAAGGTTGTGCTTTAGACAAGTATACTCATCGCTGACTGAAAACAGAACATTGGTGAAAACGAGTATACCTGTTTTTGCTGAGAAAGGGGTCAATCCAGCAACAATCTTAATCACCAAAAATTTGCCTCAAGAGCATTCTACATGTTTCCATAAAATGTAGGTGAGAACTAAAGACCTTTGCTTTTCCTAAGATTAAGCTATCGTTGCAAATTAACTGCTTATTCTTGTTAGCTGTCAAGAAAAAACTAGGGAAAACAGGGCACAAAATAATAATTTCTCACCCCTAAATTCGCCAGTGGAAGATAAAGTTAATTCAGCTTACATCAGATAATGACTTACCAGTATTTCCCTGTTTTACAAGGCAATAGTAGCAAACTAAAAATAGCTACTAGAGAATATAAGGCCAACTACTATTGATCAAAAGAAAAATTTGCAAAAAAAATTTTAGTTGAGCTTCATACCCTGATACTGTGATACAAGAGGGGTTGATAATGCATTAAAAAGTTCTATGCTACCATACATGTAATGTATGGCTGTAATGATTGCCATCTCTAAAATCAACAAGTCAAATTTAATGTAATTTCTACAGGAAAATTAATAGAAAAACACCAATTAAATCATGAAATATGGAAAAACTGAAAAGTGGAAAAAACACCAATTAAACTACAAAAATCGCACAAATACGGAAATTTACAAAAGTGCTTAGTTTAAATCAATTAAATTATCTAATTTTACTCAAGTGAGAGGTTATACTTCATATTCTTATTGACTTCTGTAAACTTTCATGCTTTTGCAATTTTCTTACTTTTTTAGTTGTTATCTAATTTTTTCCGTATTTATTCAATCTAGTAAATTCTTTTCTAGAATGAATTCCAGAAATTTTATGTTGAATATGAATTTATATATTTTAATGTTGTCCCGTGATTGATGTCACAAAAAAGCAGGTCTATAGATCAAGATTTTACCAAAAAGTACTCAATAATTTCTGAATTTCTTCTTTCAAGACTTGTTAAGCAACTACTGTTTGAATCAGATTCTCTATTGCAAAGCCTAATTCAGCAACTTTCATAATTCAAACGCAAAATTCGAACTAACTCATAAGCAACATAACTCACTGAGTAATTTCATTTTAAAACTAGAATTTCAAATTCAGCGTTGCCAAACAAAAATTTGTTAAAGTGCTCAAAAATATTTTTTACTAACCCAAGAATACACCAAATACAGGTTGACCATCACTAATCCGGCAATCAGTTATCCGGCACTAATTTGACCTAGAAAACAGTACCCGTAGTCTGTACTGTAATTTCCACTTTCCCGGGTCATCGCACCAGCTTGGGTCAGTGGCGGCTACTATTTTGATGGCGTTGTACTGTTAATTTTGTACTGTACTGTACTATACTATACTGTACCTGTACCTTATTTCACCAGTATTTCATAAACATTTCACTTGCCTTTTCTTTATTAACCAACTTGTACTGATTTAGAGAATATTTTAATTTTAAGACGAGGTGGTTTGCTACTGGGTTTGTGCATTCTGAAACAATAAATGGCTAATCCGGCGAAATAGCTAATTCGGCAACCCCCAGATTTCAATGATACCGGATCAGTGATGGTCAACCTGTATTACATTCCAGAAAGTAAAGCGTTTTTTTACATTTATTATATTGCTAATCTAGCTCCACAAAGAAGAAGTAACAAAAGCAAACATATCGTTAAGTTTTTGTCAGGAAACTACTGAACAATTGCATCAATTTGACTTTAACTGAGAAGCAATTAGCCTGTTTACATGAGCGGTATGAGTTCATTTAGAATGCACGTTAAAGCAATGTCATCATTTCAATTTGCTAAAGTCGACTACAAGAGCGCGGTGAAAACTAAGGAACGAAAACAAGCTAAATTTACAGTTGAATTTCAACCAGCCTGGCCTCACTGTGAAGTTTGGGGTGCTCTTTACAAAAAACCAAGTGTTGTACAAATTGTAGAAAATATGTTTCTTTGAGCCAGAGCGTGCTGACTGAACCCCAGTTGCTGGGAACTATGGCAGTCACCAAGAAGGAAGCACGACAGTAATGTTTTATTGCATTGATATTCAGGCTTCAATTAACGCAGTTGTGCAAACAATCAAAATCACGTCGGTCCGTCACGAAGACTAGCGATGAAAGAGAACAAAAAAATCTCCGACCGCATGATTGGTAGCCAAATTCCGCTCACGTCACCAACAACTAGGTCGCTGCACACGTCTATATAAACCAGGTCACTGCGCACGTCACATGAACAAAAACAAAAGACAAAGAAGAGACGGCAGGAAAGGCAAGCCGGTCAACGAGCTATCACGAGAAGAACAAATAAACATTATCTAGCTCTAATAAAAAAGAAAAATATATGTGTATGATTTTAGACACATGCAATAAAAATACTCGAACACAATCTAGAATCATACACAACGGCAAGAGTAAGGTGTTGAGCCGCCGAAAGCAAACTAAAAAAATATATATAAAAAGGACAAAAAGATGTTTGGCATGGCAGCTCGATGAAGTGCAAAGCGGGACACGCTACACACCCAAAGATTTCAACTGTCTTGGTTTTGGATTGCGGCCCCCCATTTGAAATTTTTGGGTATGCCCCTGCGACTGTAAATCTGTAGTACAGAGCTCCATCACGCATGGATATATTGCATTTATGAATGTGCATATGCAAATCTAGTTTCTGTTCCAACATTTCAACGTACCTGGGTCCATTCACAATATGTTTGGTGTTAAAAATTAAAGTTTTGCGGTGCCATGGTTCGACATTGCACCCCAAATAATTTGACTCGTTGAGTGTTTCATCATCTGCACAGTATACCTTTCATCGTAACGCTTCCCTTTAGGTCTTCTCGCCTGCCTCTTTTGTACCACGAATCGTTGGATCGTCGACACTTTCAGCCATTGAGAAACAGACAAGTATCGATGACGTTTAGCAAAGTCAATTCTTTTCCGTTTCATGATTGACGTCGACCACGGCTTCTGTGCAGGTTTTCAAGACAAAAGAACAAATTCCTTGTTCAATCGTCGAGAAATTGTGCTGATGCTTAAGTTAGTTCCATTAGAATGCAGAATAGCTCGAACTTTCTTGCAGGAGCTCATTAATGAACGCACAACTACACGTTGCATTGTACGGTCATCTCTGACTGAAGTTTTAGAGGGTCGTCCGCTTGGTTTTCGGTCACAAAAAATTCCATCTGTCCAGTGTTTGGCAATTGCATTATGCACAGCTGTTTTTGAGCACATCTCAGAAATTTTCCTTTCCGTATCGTCTTCATCATGCAAAGTGACAATTTGAGCCCGTTGAATGTCTGTCAGTGATGATTTTTTGCCCATATTCAAATTCCTCAAAAAATTTCACAAACTATGTTGTACGTCTTTACTCGCCGAAATTTAGAAATAAACTGACAGTTACAAACTACTTTTTCGCTGTAATGAGCTCTGACGCTTGGTGCGGCAGCACCAGGTTTCAACTCTTTGATTCCCGCGCCAAGCGTACCGTCGTTGTTTAGCACTGAACCAGTAGAGTTGCTTTGTAGAACTAGTAATATTAGCTCTACGGATCCTTTCTGCTTCGTCAAACAAAAAACAGGAAGCGGTTGAAGCTTTCTTGCAGTGTTTTATTCACAAATATGCGCAGCTCCTCCCAGCATGCGCAGAATGAAAATTCACGGCGATGAAGGCTACCACACAGCCTTAATAACAATTAAACAGGGGGACCAACACTCAGGCCCAAACAGAAATCCGAAGCATAATCAGATCGAAACGAAAATTTACTACTCGTTTCGCCACGTTGACGTTTTGACAAGAATAGCGAAAATACACGTGGTCACTATGTATATACGAGCAGATGCACTTGTTCTATATATGAGTCAAACATGTGGCCTTATTTAATCAAAGGGCAAAGATCAAAGAAAGACAATACAACAAAGGAAGGCTTTTAGAAGTACCGGTAATCCGTAGGAAGCCCGGTTATATTGTCTACTACTTCTCAGTAGGGGCTAATTGTTCGGTTCGCTGTAAGGGTCTAATTTGAAGCTATATTTACTTAAACTTCTAACAAAACAACACGAGATCACATCAATCAATTTTGTAAAAAATTGCTTATGAAGTCTTTGCGTCACGTTCTCAAGAGACTACGCTGTATGAAGTCAAATCGCTGTAAAAGACCACATGGCGATTGGCGGAACAACGCCATCGCTCCAAATGGTTGTGCAATGTTATGCAATAGCTGAAAATTCGCTGCAATGCAGTTTGGTCTTAAACTTTTGCTAATGACTGTACGAAACAACAATTCAAAAATTTTATGGCGGCAAAGGAGGGTAGACTGAAATACCAATTTAGCCTACATTTTTAGCTACCCAAATGGCAGGCCATGTGTTAAACAAGAACAGATGATAAACTGAAAAGTCATATTTCGTTGAGAGAGTGAGTCTTGCCGGTCTAAGTACGCGAGATTCACGCCAAGGCTTCTCGATAGGAAGGCGGTCTTGACGATAGGGCTCGACAACTCGACGATGGTTTGTGCTGCTTGACTGAAGACGCTACCATCCAACTAAATCGGAGAAGGTATAGCTTTTTTTGACGGGGTCAACGTTGTTGCTCGACGGCCGGCATCCGACTGTAATCCAAGTTAAAATGTGTGCACTCCGTGTGGCGACTAGTCACTTCTGTCATGATAGCTACTGAGCGTAGATGGCGATCCGTATATAAAGCCAGATGTTGTTGGCGACTTTCTACTTGTGGTTTGTACTTGAAGTTGCTGAGGTTGCTACAAAGAGCTTGTAATTATAAAACCTGTTTTATTTCAAAGAATTATCGTTGGATTTAAGGGGATAGGAGCGATGCCATCATTCATACCAACTTTTCGTTATTGCTTGTAGAAATGTTACTTAAGTGAAGTCGGTGGAGCCGGATAAATTGATATTTTTTACCCGAAGAAACCGATTGGATGTCCTATTGTACGATATCGGCAGAGCCGGCTAATTGCTTATAAAAGCTATGCTAGGAAAACTAGAACACCAAAACGCTTTGAGGTCTGTTCTTTATCAGAATAAATTGGTTATGGTCTTTGCGCTCTGATTTTTTTTAGGTAGGCTATTTTATGTTGCAATTCTTAAAAATTGTCGAGTTTGTGCTTGTCATCGCCACCCACTGCGGATACAGCCAAGCTTACTTTCACTTCACAATCTGCTTGAAGAGTTTCGAACAAGTTAAATATTGGGCCAATAAAAGTATTTTTATTTCATCTAGTCGGTTAAATTCGTTTATACTCAGCAGCCAAAACATTTTGCTATTTTGTAAGATAAAAAACATAGGTTGTTCATTTCGGTACTGAGCAAAAAAAGGAAAAAATTCTCTAAACCGGCAAGAGTACAATCATTAAAAAGTGTCTCAGTGTCTGAGTAATGAAACACCGTGGCACTGCCCATCTCTGATTATTTCTTTTGCCTATTGTTTATCTATTTTTTCAAGTGGCCGTTTTAAAATAAAAGAAAGAATATTTGAATGAACTCTGTTGATTTGCATTCCAAAAGTGTTAAGAGCAGCATAATAACTCCGGGATGCAACTATGATATTAACATGGATCCTGGTCCAATCAACACATTCCTGTTAGCAACCTACAATATGCCCATTCCTTACCGATGTTAGCTGAAATTCAGGTACGTAGTTTTTTGGCTGGTGCTATTTGTGCAGTTTGAAAGGGAATTTTATTGCGTAAGGTTATAATTTGGAACTTTAAAGAATCATAATCACTGATATTATGTCATCATTAGAAATGTTAAAAGTGATTTATGATAGCAGTGATGAATCATCTGAAGAAGAGGTACAAGCAAAAACTGTTTTTTCAACGCAATCAAAATTACCTTTGCCCGATTCAATTGCGTTGTTTGATGACCCGTTTGCTGTTGAAAATGCATCCATCAATCATCAAGGTCGGAAAAGATCATTTAAGCATGAAAGAGGCAATTGGGCTACTTTTGTAAATTTTTCGTACAACAGAACTCAATTGGTTGACTTTAAACAGCAAATTGAAAAAGTTACATCTTTATTTGAAATTGAATTCAAATCAGGTGTGTGAGTTTTGCAGATATGAATTATGTTTAATGAGCTGTAGATGATTTAAGTTAGAATACACAAAAGTTTAAGAATAATACGGTATTACCTTACAGAATTAATTGTACACATCAATTTTTCAACTACCTACAAAGAGCATCTGTTAAAACTATATAATATTTATAAATTTATGGTTGCATTATTTCTGCATAGGGTCTACTATAACCAGCTTTAAAAGACTCGGTACCAGTGCTCTTCTAGTTGTAAGTGGCATTTTCTTTAGGGCATTGTAAGACATCAAATTTATAGCCAATATTATCAACTATAATGTAACGTTGCATATATTTTTATGTGTCTGAGACCAGAAACGTCTGTAGTTTCTAATCCTTCACTTTCCAGCAAGCCAAACTTCAACTTCTGCTAAAAGTGTAGGTGTCTTGGTTATGTAATCTTTGCCTACACCGTCAAGTTCCCTTTAAGAATGAGTAGGTCAAAACTGCAATAGCACCAAAATTTTTCAACTATAATCAATAAGATTGGTAGATTCAACAGTTTGTTTTCTGCTTTAAGCTTACAAAGAATATGCTAAAATCCGACTACTGATCAACAGAGGCAGGTATTCATGATGTAGCATGGAGACCAACAGAGTGTGCATTGGGTTTCAATTAAAAACCTCAAAACTTCAAAATTCTTAATATTAAGATGCAGCAGTGTAATCTTAGTGATTTGTTTATTTATTTTTTAGATTAGGTTATCTTCCCTAATACAATTTTGTGCTCATTATTTGAATTTATGATATTTGAAGCCTTTAAAATCACACTGAAATTCTTTGTCCAAAAACCAAGGAGTATTTTCTTACTTAATAAACTAGCTCTTCTCCAATACTTTCAGACTCTTGCTTATTACACTTTTTATTTTGTGTTTTGGCATTACTCTGTTTTGTTTTTTTGATGTTAGTGTATAGGCAAATGACAGATAATCTTTTTCTATGGTTATTTTGGTTGCAAACCAAGGTTTGATGAATTTGATATTCTGTGCAGTGATTTGGATTAGTTCAAGTCTGGTTTGTGCAAGGTTAGGGTTAAAGTGAGGATCACTTGCCATTGCAAGACATTGTCATGGACATATGCACATTACAGATATATATATCGTTTAGAGATACCTTGCTATGACAGTGCTTTCTCTAATTTTGGGCAACTTAGCATGTGCCCAAATGTCTTAGCTGAGCTAAAATTTAAGTACATCCAAGTGTGAAATCCCACCGATTAAAAAATTGCTTTTGATACCATTGCAGGTGCATCAAAAAACGTTGCTATGTTGCTGGTGCTTTTATGGTACAATTGCTGTTTTAAACAATGTGTCTTCATGTAAAATTGGTGTGTGGCCAAATAAAATGCTAAAACATCTAAAGCAGATCATAAGAGAACACTTTGCTACGTATTAGTTTGGCACAAAGCAGTGTGATTTGTGTTTAATGTCAAAGTTTAAAAAATTGTTATTATTTTTAGATTGTAAGTGGTTCATATCGGACGATTTTCATGTAAGCCTTTCTCGGACTGTTGTTGTTCCTCACCATTTTATAGAACCCCTTGTTGAATCATTGCGCTCAAAATTTGCAAATATTAATAAATTTGTGGTATCGTTTTCTTCTCAAGACCTTCGCTTTTATGTAAATGATGTAAAATCAAGATCCTTTATTGGATTTGAGGTATTTTCAAACTTGGCCTAGATCAGTATTCATTTTTCTCTTGCTTATTTACATGTACAGTAAATTTAAAGCAAAAGGTCAAGTTATTATCTAAATAGACTTTAAAAATAAAAAAGTTGTTGGTATGTCTTGTTCATTCACGCGTATACGCTTCTGCTGTTTACAAGTCTTTTTGTCGGACTGGACCATCACAATAACTAAAGACTGCTTAACCCACCTTTTGCTCGCTACATAGTAATGAAGGTTTCCCGTCCAATACCTTACTCAAGGACAGAAAGAGATCTAATGTTTTGAATTCGATTTTCTCTCCGTCAGTGGAGATTGCTAGATTCACCTCATGCTCATTGAAAGTTTAGCATTGCGTCACTTGCCTTCTTTGTGTCACCATTTCCCCCTATGCCCTCTTCTTCCAACCACTTCGAAATCTAACGTTCTTTTGAACACATCACCATTATCCCTCCTCAAAACATGTCTACACCGTCACACTTGATGTGCTTTCGCTAGTCTGTATAACGTTTCATCCAATTCAATTCATAATTCCGTGGCTGATCCAATGGACTTAACTTCGAACATTGCTGTTATAAGTGCATTTTCAGTTCTTTTCAAGTTTGCGACTTCATTCTTCTTCAGACACCATGTCTGCTCCCATACAACATCGCAGACTTCACAAAACTGTAATAAATCCATCCATTCATTTTCATCGAAACCTTTTATCGATAAAGAACTCGTGATACTCTCTAAATTATATCCACTCTATACTTGTTCTCGTTGTCACTGCTGCTTCACTTCCACCACTGGCATTCAACATGTACCCCAAGTAACAACTCTTTACAAAGTTCTCTCTATCATAGAATAATTTTTAATTTGGTTCCAAAATACCATTTATTGCCTCGACATGCCCTTCACAAACAAAACCTTTTGCCGAAGTTTAGAACGTTTTTTCACTCTTCTATATTTTTCCAGACACTTTTTTCCATATTCACCATGCACCCGCGTTCCACATTTTGTGCACAGCAATTACTCTTTGATTACGCACTTGGCCCATGGATCGACTTAGCTTTTGAGTACTTTTCTTTTGAATCATTCACCATCACTTTGCTGTCTTGAGGTTAACCTACTGCCCTTGCTCTCGAACGCCTCTTTTGCAGTAACTTCTTTCTCTAATTCACCGTGCTTTCTCTTTAAAACCAAGTCGTTTACTCACAAAATTTCATTTGTGAAGCCTTCTCTTGTATACTCCGTGATTACATCCCCAGCAATAGCAAAAATCAGCGCGACAGCGCTTATTCTCGGTGTACACCTACTTGCTCTCAAAATGTTTCAGATAACTCTGATCCCGCCCTAACTTTTGTTTTTGCTGCATGATCGAGACTCATCACCGCTCTTACAATTACTTCTGGTAAACCTCTCCCTTCTCATTCATTCCATCACCTTTCTTTGAACTCCATCAAAGGCCTTCTTAATATCCATTGTGCACATGCCAGTGTACAACTGTCTCCTTATCTCTAAGTTCTTCTCACAACAAACATGCGTCTGTTTCTCCGCCTGGCATAAAACTAAATTGCGTTGCATCTCCATTAATTCTTTAATCCTTCTTTCTAGCACTCTTTTAATCATCTTCATTGCAAACACAGAACGTACAAACTTGCCAGGTTTTTCTCCACTCTGCCCCTGTGTGATGGACGTTAAGCTGGGAAGCTGTGGCAAGTTACAGCGATTTAGAACGCTTTCAAACTGGACCAACTTTGTTCAGCCCAGTTTATTAAAATTATTAAGTAATTTTATGGTTATTAACAATTATTTTAAGTACATAAATTTTATTCAGAATACTGTGAACGAGCTAATAAAGCTTTTTGTCCGCAGATCACTGACTGTTATAACAAGACTTTGATCAAGAAACTAGTTGATGGCGTTGATGATACCTTCAGGGATTATCGTTGTGATAAATTTTACCAAGAGGCTTCCTACCATTTAAGCACGTCATGGAGTCTAGGTGATGTGACTCAAAATAATCAATGCAAAAAAATGCTGCAGTTTTTAAAACAACAGTGGATGATAGTTGAAGAAAATGTTGGTTATTTGTTTTCTTTTAAAGTCGATCAAATCTTTTTGAAATGTGGAAATAAGCAATTTACGTTTCATCTTAAATAGTTACCGATGGCCACATCTCGACAGAAAAAGATGTCTTTCGGTTAGAAGCTGTAAAAGAGAGACGCACTTGTTTGCAATTCAGATGCAAACGAGTTAGGGGTGATTTGAAACAAATGAAGTTCAGTGTTTGTGTCTGGTTCTAAAAACAAAGGCACAGTTAGCAATGAATTTATCCTTTAACTAATATTGTGCGTTGGTCTCCGCCTTTTTCGCCGAAATGTTAAGTGTTTCCAACTAATCAGTGTTACTGAATTTCCAAACGCTATTGCTAACACTGTGAATAAAAAAATGAAATTGAAATCGTCAAATGCAAGATAATTGCTGAGTTGAGGAGGCCGTGAAGCGATCTCGCTGTATTCGAAAGCAAGCGACGGTCACCTTACCGCGTACTAAGTAACGCTCGCAGCGCCAGTTAGACTTGCGATAACAAATTTGACGTGCAGTTCATTGGCGTTGCCGTCAAAAATATTTATCTTCGCTTCATACTATTCAAAAAGATGTATACACGCGTAATTAAATTGAAATTTATTTTAGCGATGCATAGATTCACAGTTAACATTTTTGTATTGTTCAGGTAATTTAAAAATAAATACACGTTAGTCTGCACTGTGTTTTGGTTTGGGAAAAACAACTTTGATTAGTAGCGCAACTATCACAAGCACAACAGGTGCGACATTGCCGTAAAAATACATGGACTTCATAAACAAAACGATTTTTTCATAATCTTGTAACACAAAGATACCAAACAAATAACATATAACACCCATCTTGTAGAATGTCCAAAAAAGCCTGCAAAGTTTAAGATATATCAGATATGATGTTATCATTGAGAGCAAGATTTCTGATCAAACAATTGTTGCCAGCATCGCTTCGCAACAATATTCATTACGGCATAAACAACTCTTCGGGTCAATAATACAATAGGCTCAGTAAGGAATTTATCTGCCAGACGTTCTGTTACACTGGGAGATTCTTGTTTTAAATTACGGTTCTGCACCCCGTAACAGAGGTAGTCTAGCGGAATTTCCCCTGCGTGGTCGCAAAGCTTACGCGGAGAGTTCGCACATTCTATTGAATTAACTTGAGGTTGCCATGACGACTAATCGATTCGTCCTGCTTAAAAAAATTGAGGCTGCTGACTTTTTCTAGCGCAAAAAGTAATGGTATAAACTTATTGAGCTGGTAATGGGAGGATACCACAGGGCGAGCAGTCGCACCCCAGTCATGTATTAAGAAAATTTTTGGCTGATCACAAATTTCTTTTACAGATTCGCATAAAATGGGATAAAAGATCTTTTGATTAAAATGGACTAAAGAATCTTTTGCTTTAGTAACGTTCACCGCTTTAGCCCTCATCGGTAAATGGGAATCATTGAATACCGAAGGTAGTGCAGCGAGGGATACCCAAGTATAGTAGGCTCGATATTTTTTTCTAAAGCAAATTTTGTTGAAATTTTGACGTGGTGGAATGCATTGTCAACAAGGTTAACAATAAATTAAAAATGTTTGCCGAAGGTACTTGCATTAGTAAAGAATACGCATTAGTAAAGATTATTTGGTCCCTCTTAGCTTTGCTATCAGGGCAAGCAAGAATTAGGCTGCTCTTTGTCCCACACATCTATTTAGCCATATCATAAGACATTTCATTCTTACATCTCGCATTTACCAATTTTGATGACAGTTCTGTACAAAAAAGTTCTATTTGGAAAAATCTAACTTCTCTATTTTTGAAAATAATTTTTTGCAATTTTGTGGCGTGGTTAGCCTAAAAATTCTAGTTTTAAACCGAAAAAATTAACTAGTTTTAAACCGAACCATATTTTAACCAACCAAACAAAGAGTAGTAGCACAGCTTTGCTTAAGATAATGAAATAAATTTACAAAAATTGTTTTCAGATTACTGCGTTTAAGTATTTTGCCCCGACGAAGTTCCGGTGATGGGACAAAGTAGGTCAGTATTTCTTGTTAACCATTTCATTATGTTCAAAAAAGATCTGCTACCGATCTTTTTTCGATGGGCTAAGATATGGTTATCTTTTCAGTTTTCAACCAGATTTTATTGGTTCACCTCGCAGCAAAATTATTGCAAAAAGTTAGTTTAAAGAACAGAGTAAAATCTTTAATCTTGTTTAAAGAACAACTGAGTTAAATAAGTTCTCTTTTGATGTATATTATACCAATGTGTATGGTTACAATCTAAAGTTGAGAACTAAATACACTTAGCAACAAAATATGCCACAGCATAGTATCCATACTCGTGCTTTTACCAAAACTAAGTTTTTTGACTGCATAAAAAAATTGAAGGATAAAAATTGTCCTTGTTTAACTAAATCAATATGTCTCCATTTGCCCCCAAAGGCCTTACTTCTAAAATAGTCTAAATTCCAAATAACATACATCTGCGAGATCAAACTAGCGTTGCTTTTGCAGTTCACTAAACATGCAATAAAAACACGAAAACATTTCGGAAATTTTGTTGACCTACACTTGTATAAGTCATCAAATCATAATGCTCATATCTCAAAACCTGTTTGAGTTGCATGAAATTTGTTAACCCTCGCAGTACGTACAAAAAGAATTTCCAAATCGATGCGAGTTTCTTATATCTCGGCTAGATTTGAATAACGAGTCCTTAATTCGGCGTCCCTCATTGCCCCACCTTCCCCTAAAATAAGTAGCAGGAAAGGCTGGAATAACCCATGTCATGTGCTTTTGCGGCAGCAGTTCACAAAATTACGGTCAGTGTAATTCGTAGTTTGAAATGGAAAGCGGTGGTCAGTGCCGTCCACGCGTCATAAAGCAACTTAACAGAACTCAATATTGACAGTCTGTTCATTGCTGAAAAGAATTATCAAATTATATTAATGTAGGCTACTTACATGTAGTACAAATAGGATAAAAACTTGGATGCCGGTGCGAACCTCTCGACTTCTCGAAGGAAAAACATTTCCCCGAATAAACCCAGTGCTAAAAACGGGAAGCTAGCAAAGTATCCGAACTTTACACCATGCCAAGCAGCGCTTACCACCAAAACAAATGCGGCTCTGCAATGCAAACAATTTTAAATTTTGTAACAAAAAGATGCAAACCTATCTCTGAATAATACTGGTGTAAGCCTCAATCAAGACTAGTCAAAACGCCATTAACGTAAAGATAGCATCAGTTAAAATTAACTTTTCAATGGATTTGAACCCACGATCCGCATCAAGTATGTACCCTGAAATACGAGCCCATACTTTTGGTGACGGAACGCTCTAACCGGAAAATCTTCGAGACATACGTGCTTGCTGTTAAAGAATAGATTTCGGTTCACTATCTCCACTTCCACTACGTGTAGCTAGAGGACAGAAATCCTTGCAACTGCTCACGGAATCTCGAGTCCTCGCCAACGTATCAAGCGAATAGCCACTTCATTATTTATTGCGACTTGAGGGCGCTATAGATTCCATTTGCATTAGAAGAAATATCTTGGTTTGCCGAAATACTCAACAGATTTCTTCTTTGGTATGAGAGCATGGCAAAACACCATGCAGCCGGGTAAATCTACATTGCTGGCTTGTTTCTTTTCGCTGATAAATTTTAGACATTTGATCAAAATGGCTTTAAAAATTTCGGACGCTCTAAATTAAATTCGGCAGTTTTCTACTGCATACGTTGTAGGGCTTTTTTGCAAAATTTGTGCGAACCTGAAGTAGATTTTAACATGCTCTATACCCCACAATAAGCCGCATCAAACCTGTCCTCAACCCACCATTTGGCCCAACGATTTCGTAATTTCCATCTCTACTGCCATACGCTGCCAGAAGATAATTAATTTTCCAATAGGAAAAACATTAAATTTTGCTTTGCCAGCAATTATGTAGGTTCAATTGGCCCAATTCCTCGGGTTCCATTCCTTTACCGAGTCATACTTTAACCATAGAATTCACAGCTTCACCGCTTGGCGCTCGGCGCGAATGGGATAGTGTGATGAAGTAGCCGGCAAGTTTGCTTCTTGTATCTTTAGGTAAGGCACTCCACGGAATACCTCCATCGTTATGTGGCAGATAGGTGGCTGGGCCAAGCAGCCAACCGGTAGGGTGGCCCAGTATGAAGAAAGGTAGCAAATAGCGCATGAGATCATACGCAAGTAACAAGGAACAATTTTGTTGTCTTATGTATATCAACCAAGCTACGGAAAGAGCGTTGCTTTCTGAAAAATTGGAAGAGTCCAAGTATCAAGCTCATTGTCAGCAATAATGCCGCAGTTGTTGATAATTGAATTAGTTTTACTATCAAATATCGTTTCTATGATTTTTTCTCTTTGCTGCATTACTAATCTGTTGGTAATTTTGTTTCGTCAAAAACTTGTTTTCGTGGTTTCAAATTTAACGAATATATTTAAGAGCCATCATTGCGCAACAGACTTAAAAGTTCGAAACAAGTTCAAAAAATATTTTAGAGGTTCAACGGGAGTGACAAGGTTAAGAGTACATTGCTTTTAACTTTAATCTCTATCGACGTTTTCAGCGCGGAGATGTTGCTTCTACAATTATGGATTCAGCAGCCCCCTTGCGAATCCTGGCTGAATACATCTTTCTTGTAGCAAAGCCTGGCTCAGCAGAACAACCAAAGTGACATGACAATCAGCAAAAAAGATTCGAGAGCGGTCAAGAGTAATACACCCGCGAAATGGTTTGCGTGGTCAATTAACTTGTTCACCTTTTTGCCGAGAACCACTGCAAGAAACTCACCTTAAGATTCTCCAATTCCGAGGAAGCACCGTGCTTGAATATATAAAGTAAGCTAGCCACCACTGCGTGCAAGTATTCCAGGTCAACAGCGTGCCACGAACTGTATTGATTTTGAATACTTCTACTATTTGCACGGTTGAAATTGTTTTAAAGTTGAAGTTCTCTGGGTTTCTGTCAAATCATCAAAATGATATTTGAATACAAGAATCCGAGAGACTTTGGAGTGATCGAACTGTCTTCCAGTCAACCATTAACCACAGCCTAGATGCCACTGCGGTAAGCACAAGTTGTAATCTAACATATAGGAGATTCAGTTCTACAACTACACGATTTTTTTAAACCCGGTTTCAATATTTAACCTTCAAACAGATTGGACCTGTTTTCATACATTTTTGTAGCCCCATAGTTCAAAAGACCGGTAGGTAAACTTTCAACGCTAAGTCAGCCAGACATTGCAGTTCACCACTTCACATAAAGAGTACACAATCCACAGTAACCGCTAGACATGGTAGAAAAAAGAATTTGAACGATCGCATTGCTTTTGGTAAAAATGCGGCAATGTTGAAGGTACTGGTGACCTTGAAACGATTCAGGACACAAAATTATGACTGACAAAAGGTTTTCCCGGAAACGAAAATCAAAATGGCTCGTAACTTTTCAAACTCGTTGTCTCACTCTGTGATACCACGGATCAATAAGCAAATGCAGAGTGTCAGTAAACGTGCTATTCATGATGTTCGCTAGTGCGAGAACATGGTCGTATGTCAAAGGAGTAAAAATGAGGGTCGCAGAAAGTTTGTAGAGTATGACGAAAATTATCTAATCGTCGGAACCAAGCTCGTGAGATAAGAAGCTGATCATCGGCCCAACGACCGCGCACATTCTTCGCTGCTGTACCCTAATGAAAACACCACGCCGGAGCGTAGCGTGCTTGTTTACAGTGCAAGTGGTAGAAATACACTACGCCAGAAGAACTGGTATTAATACAGGACATTCTACTAGAAATGGTAAAAGTTTCATCGAAAAACTAAAACATTAGTGCCACTTATCAATATAAATATACAACCCTTAAAAATTAAAATTATCTACTCACTCTTCCTTGACCACTACCGTCGGTCCCATGCCTACTTTAGGATTGCTGGAAATAGGATACGCTCCTAACCCAATAAGTATACAAACACATTCAGCCAGGAGCCATGCAACACCATACTTAATTACTTGCATTAAGACGAATATGATCATAAGGGCATATCTGGAAAGAAAGTATGAGCTGCTGTAAAATTCCTGGACTTCTAATTTAAGGATGGAAAAGCAGTGAATTAGCACAGCGAGATCAGGCATTATGGACACTGACTGGCGATCCTATGGAACAGCAGCGAGAGTAGCAGCGCTTTTGCATTGAGCAAATCTACCGTAGCTTCCCTGCTTCATCGCATGCTTGTGGTACAAACACACTGCAACAGCAACACAGGCAACAGTGATGTGGGTCTGAACACAAGTGGTCTACCTCGCATATATTTAGTCACCCGTTCGTTTTTTTGTGATAGAAGGAAGACTTGTTTTAACAAGAACAGGAGGTAGTTCCATGTACTCGAAATAGCGACGCTAAAAGCGTTTTCAACGATTTCGCTTAATCTCTTCACCAACACACGCATGCTTCTAAGTGAATATTTCCAAGACCAGGATTGAGCTTTCTGTTGAAACTCCTCGACTCAACATGACTTCTGTTTCTTCTTTCCCCTAACACCTTAAGATATCGTTGGGGTTCGTTTCGAACAATGATCTATCTGTTGCGACTCCGAAAATGTCAGCTGAGTTCATTTCTCATTGTTGTCCACCTATCTCTTCTCCGGCCGATCTCATTGCTCAATGCTGTCTCCTTACGTCTTAGACTCGCACAATTAAATGGTTGGCCAATACCAGGTCTCAAACCCAAACCAACTCGATGACTTTGCCTAACTCCAACTTGATATAGCTAATACCTACAACTGGATCTTGAACTTGGACGGGTAATACCTTTGTAAACTCAAATAAAAATCGATAAAATTCGCATTCGTATCACTGGCATACACCTGACCTCTAGCTTCATCAAGCAATAAAAAAATTTGAGTCCTAAATCATGAGTTCTGAGCTGTTTTGTAAAATTGAACTTACTAACCTTACAGGAAAAGTTTGATCGTAAAAACCGTTCTTGAACATCCCGGCGTTGATCGGAGTAACGACAAAAATTGTATAGATGACACAACAAGTCAACAATCTCGACAATAGGTCTTTTTTAATTGAAACATTGAGATATTTGTGAAGCATGTCATGATACGTCTTGTATCGGAAAACAGGTCCTGAAAAGGAACGGCATTTTATACCACAAAAAGAGAGAATGCCAGAAGCGGCAAATATCTTATTGTTGAGTCCCATCCACTTCTTACAAGCACTATCAATTAATATACATGCCCACATAGTCTCCTGAAACAAAACTTTGTCACATTAAGTCTTCATTGAATAAAAAATTTGCCAATGCAATATGTCCTGAAGTAAATTGATTTTTGAAGTTTTGGCGTTTCTTCTGCTTTTGTTCAAAAAATTTTTATTTTGTGAGATAGTATTTTGGTGGTGGCGATTGTTCTAGTCTATAATAAAATTCTCAAATGCTTTAGAATAAAATCCACTCTCTTTCCCAATTATGACATTAATTGCAGAAGGCATGCTCAATGACAACCTACATCAGCATAGCATCGTTAACCGGCATTAAAAGCAATTTGGATGTAATAGAGTGGACGTGGTGACTGTCAAACGAGGGTTAGCATCCGTAAGATTTGCTCAAGTAATGGCACATGACAACCTTTTAATTGATCAATATTTTAGGCAGTTCTTGCTCTCAAAATCAATAGAAGGAAACCCATTTAGGTCTTGTTGTTGCTGTTGTCACCCGATCCCTTCTGAGAAATGGGGGCATGGCGGAAGACCATGGTGGCCCAGAAAAGGGGGCAACTCCCCAGAGTTTGGACCATAGGTCATCAAGAGACAGAGAGTCGCCAAAGAGCGAGCGGCGGAAAGAGTCCGTAGCTGGACAGTGCAGAATGAGATGAGAGGTGTCGTGATACGGATGTCCACAGGCGCTGCAGGAAGGATTCTCGATTTTGCCAATCCTAGTGAGATAAAAGTTTAACAGAAGGCTGCGTCCATTGCAGCAAAGACAAGAGAGGACACGGCGAGCGTGACGAGGGAGCACGAGGTCCTCAGTGGAAACGGAAGTAACCTAAAAAAGACTTTTTAGGTCTTCGTAATCTTAAACGCATGCAACGAAAAATAACGTAGGCACAGAATATTCTCCGTGGTAGCAGTTGCGATCTTCGTACTTTAATTACAGAAAAACTGATTGTGAACAAAAAGATAAGAGACGGGAAAAATTGGATCTGTATTGCCACTGACGCCAAAATGAAACACATTGGAAAAAAAACAGGCTGGTAAACCAAGGTGGTCAATTTTTGATTCAAAGATGGTACTTCATAAAGATGATGCACCTTCTGAGCCTAGCACTGCTTAAGTGAGGCTGATGATGTTAAAGAAATGAACTCCAAGGGTTGCTGCCACGCGACCCTCAAAGACGACACGAGGTTAACTACGCATGTTTAACTCATAAGTAAAACTTTTCTCGTACTAGTAAGCTTACCAGTGAGGACAGCAGCGAAACAAGTCATGTAACACAAAATATCGTAGCCACTTGGTTCCAGTTCTAAATTAATCCACTTTTGCTTTCGCTCATCTTTAACTTGATTATTTTCCTTGCTCGTTCTAAAATCAGACACTTCATAGGCGACAATGACCATCTAGAACAGCACGCCGTCAGCTTTAAAAGGATGCCACTCAATCAGGACAACGGTTAGAGCGAGGCTAACCACTAACCTCATTTGGTTCGATAAAAGTTCTTTAAGGTGCTATTAAGCATAAAACATAGAAACATTCAGACTTGAGGAGCTGTGATTAAAGTGAATTAATCAAAATGCTTTACATAGTTTTGTGTCAAAGTCTCGAAATGGGGGGAAGGGCTGTCTCTCCATTAAACGCGTATTTTTGGAGTAACGATCATTCATAACGGTTGTTCTTACGAACCATCACCACACGACATATAAATATTCATTGTACCGCGGGTAGAAAGTTAACATTCTTTGCAATTTTACATTGCAACATGTACATAGGCCTACCACTAGACGCAGGGAAGCATGATAAAAAGTAATATAGTATGGTAAGTTCGAGTACTTCTGAATTGAGAATAGAAAATTCATTTGAGTGGGAAAATGGAAGCTACCAGTTCATCTGGTGTATGATGAGGTTTTTTGTTTACATGACTACTTTGAAATGGATTGCCGCTTCACCCTAACCTCATATCGATCAAGGGGGAGAGGGGAGGAGGTGTAAACCTGGATAACTGTTTCATGATGTTGTCTTCATTCCAAGCAAGAAAAGAAATAAACTCTGCAACACTCGGGTTTAATCTAATAAAGGCAGATTAAAAACTACTAATGTACAACCAAACTGTAAAAAAGAAAACCTCGAATTCACAATAAAACTAGATTTGATTTTAGCTGTGATGCACACCCACCACATACTTCTATTAATCAATTGCTATATATTGCATTACGAGCAGCATCATAAGCGAAGACAAACGCAGAAACACTTCTAGTAAAAGAAAAGGTCTGGGAAAGCAGTCTGTCAATAACTTCAATAGCTAAATTGTAGTCAACAAGCCTTGCACCGCTGGAAAATAAGCAATTGCTGAAACTTGATCAGAGAGCACAATAGGAAATTCTTGAGCCTGCTACTCATGTTGTAGCACCGCCTTAAGGCAGCGACAAATATTAATAATGGGCTGTTATTTCACAAAACTCTTCGGCATAAGCAAAACTTTTCAGAAACGACTGGAAAAAAATTAATGCAAGGTGTAAATAGGAGCGTGTTCATAGAGACAAGAGCAAGCATAAAAAAACCACAGAATGCGTTGAAAGCTTGTGGTTCTTTACGTATCGCCACTCTCAACTACCTGAAACGTTTTCCAGTAATAATGTTCACACAAGCATAAAACGAAAGCACATCTCAGGTCGTATTTTGATGGTTGGTAGGTTGGAGCCTGGTTAATCAAAAGTCTTTGTTAACCAGTACGGAGGGATTAAGCAAGGGAGAAATTTTGCGGACGGCTGCCCCATAGTTGTAGCTGCATGCTTGGCTGATTTAATCCTTCCTTCCTACACAACCTTGAACTCACTTTTAAAGTTGAAATAAACATTGTAGCATTTGCGAGATTGCTTTCATCACGAGGTAATCCGATGTATTTAGACATTGAAAAAAATACACGGTGTAGAAAGCAATATACAAAGACCACTCTCGGTCCAAACCTGTCCAATACAACAACTGTAATAACAATAACCCACATAAGAATGGGGTGCGTTTAGACTTCTAAACCAATCGCCAAAATGCTTAGAAAGTAAATACAGCAGTCCATAAATACATTAAAGCAAAAGTTGCAACAGTAGGAATTACGAGCGTAATTAGAAAGGGACCAGAATCACTACAAATTAAGTTAAAATCAAGCTGTGGAAAGCCAGACGAGTGTAAGGCCGGACAATTTTAAAAAATATCAAATTAAGATTAAATATAGAGCAGGGTCTTGCGTGTGGTAACTCTATTGTCCGCCTAATCAGCGAATAGTAGTAAGTCCCTTCAGGAGTAGCATGCTAATTGCATAAAAATTTACTCAACTTACGAGCTTTTCGTTAGAGTTGTACCGACCATCATCATAACTAGCAGATGAACAGTATCCATTCCACAGAACCACATCAATTGCACTAATCCCACAATAGATAAAACTTCTTTTTTGTAGCGAAATGGTCCAATTAAACGTATGATAAGAGCACTTATCATTGACGTTGCTAACATAAGCAAAAAAGACTGTTCACGGCTGTGCAACGCCATCTTTCAGAAATCTGGCAGTCTAGCCCTTCTCAATTCTGTGATTTTCACTCGGCGATCATACAGATGTATTGCAACTTCAGCTCGCTTAGGTGCATGCACAACTGAGCTATTTTTTGATCTACAGCAATGGGAAGCTTGATGAATGTAGCAACCTGCTTCCTTGCATACTTTGTGCCAATTCAAAAACGTGCTAGCGATAGTTTAGTGAAACGCACACACGCAATTATTGCCGCCGCATTTTACGTAACTTGATTCAAAGATTGCCAGTCACGCGTCAACTTTTTTCTTTTTCTAAATAACGACAGGTCAGTGACGCCATTCAAATAAACCGCCTTCGCGCTAAGCAAACAACGATAGCAGTGAAGCCATAAGCCGGTGAGGGCTGGATGTATTTGCTGTTTCCTCTGTTCGTGCAGAGAGAAATGTATCAGGTTAACGATGCTTTGAAAATTGATTTCAGGTGGTTAAATCGGTAAAAAGATATGTCCTTCAACAAAACGGAAAAAGAAGGTTATTTGTATATTTTTGAAGGACTAAATTGGGAAGCTGTGAGGTAAAATCCAATCACATACCGTAGAGCAGGGGTGGTCACATTTGCAGTACGGTACTAAAAAACCAAAAACAATAGAAGCCATCATTAAAAGAGCCGCTACGCGATTGAACTGACACATTTTTTGTCCAAATAGAGGGTGATAGTCTTTTATTTGGAGACCATCCTTTTCAAAACCCGAAATTAAGCATTTACACCCTTCCACCGGCCATAAAACTTAACGGGTCGCACAGCAGGCTGCACATCCCTACACTACATCACTGAACACAAATACAATATCAGTCAAAAGAACTGCAGTCAAGGACTTAAAGAGCCACAGTTTGGCCACCCCTGCCATAGAGCATTACATTGCACCGGTGTGGTGCATAGCAGACAGGAGCCCTTGTTTGCTTTCAAGCTCGTGCTTCGAGTTCAAACAACGACTAGCGTTGACCAAGACGACATGCACTTTCTGTAGGAGGAGCATCATTGTGCCATATCCTTTCCTAAATCGCCTCGAGAAAAAGCAAAAAAAAAATTAATTCGCGTTTCTGAGTGACCTTTAAAGAAAAGGTCTTTGTATAAGTTTACCCTCATTTTTGAAGAGCTCGCCTTAATTTTTCGCTTAGGCTCACAACGCTTATCTTTGGCAACATTCTGAATGATCAATAAAGATTTTTACTGGACAGCCTGGATTTTCTGCTTCCTTTTCCGAAATCTTATGCAAGCTTGGACTGCTGTTCATAGAACCTTAAGTTTTCCTCTGATTCTCTCAAACTCTCACTACTTTTTGTTCGATGAGTAAAACTATTTCTCATCATTAAATTTTACAATTTATCGTTTGCTATTGGTTTCGAGATGGGTGGGTGTCACTTGATAAAAGTATGGTTCTCGAAGAAATAATCCAGTGTTAGAAATCATCATAAGGCAGGGATTCTCTAACTTTTTTTGACACGTACCTCAAAAATATCTTTCTGGTTTGTCCGAAACCTTTTGTTGCATAGTCCATGGATGGCAAACCACTGACATTTTAGTGACCTACTTGTTTCTTCAAAAAAATCTTCTTGTTGATTCAAGCAGAAAATTGTGAAAAGTCAACTCAAAATCAGCGTCGGGAAGAAATTGATCTCCGAAAAAAAAGTTTTTTTTGAGTCTATAGCCTACTAACATTTTCGTTGGATCTCCACGGACTCCGGTTTAAGAACTGCCACAAAGTGAGGCAAGGACCTCCACCATTTCTGTAATAAAGTGAGGCAAGGCTTATACTGAAATAGGGAGGAATAAAGCCTAAACTTCTAAAAGAAAACAAATTTTGTATGAATGATATTGAAAAATGAGAGCTTGTGAGGTAAAATGAGGTTTGGTCTTCATTCACCCACAGCATAAGGTGACGAGTGGTTTGTTTGCGCGATGCTTGTTAGTCATAATACCAGCATACATTATTGCTGCAAAAACAAACATTGACTGTACGGAGTGATGCCAAATGCAATATAATTTTTGAAAGCAGTAGCGAAGATCTATTTCACTCTGAATTACACACGCTACCAAACGTGTACCCCAAAAAATGATCTCAAGCAGTAGACAACATTCTATAACAAAACATCATTTTAGCCAATCGTGCCTGGTGCTTCGCTTTATATCACTCTTTATTACTTCCAAGGTGAAAGTAAGTTAGTAAGCTTCCAGCATCACACTACGGTAAAGTAGAAAATTTTGCTCAAAAATGATCACCAACATCATATTTTAACTAGCAACCTCTTTATTTTGTAAAATGAAGTCTTAACAATGATCCTACATCCTTATTACGGTTAACCGATGTGACTTGTTGTCAATGTCTTGTGTGTGTGTCCTTAAATGAGACCCCCATGGTATAGGTGTTGCCAAATCATATTGTTTTGTATTACATTTTTCGCATCCAATGGCAAATTTGTTCTTTTCCAACATTTTTATTATTGAGTGTTTTTACACCCCCTGATGAGACCCAATAAAGTCGAAACCGGCCGTGGGTTATTCATGTCATGTAATAGATTGCTGTATGGCACCGTATGACGTTGGCGATCATTTTTGAACAAAATTTTCTGTTTTACCGCATTGTGTTCCTGGAGGCAGATCCCTCTTTATAGAAGATCGCCTTGAAAAGTGCTAATTTTTTTAAAATCAGCAAATGTTTGTAAACAATATGTAAGGGGAAATTTTTATGGCGCGAACAAAAATCTAAATGTACGAGCTGCATCACAAATCACATTTGAAAAACTACGGTAAAACGCTTACAGTGCAGGGATGGGTTAAGTGTTGGGGGAGGGTGCGCTTTGCCCCACTTTCCCCTACTAGTTTAAACCAACAGTTGTAGTTTTATTAAGATGCCGAAGTAAACAACACAACCGTAGACAAAACAAAGTAACCACATAATACAGTACATTTGTTTGATGTTAGACTAGTTTAGTTAAAATGTGCTCTTTAGTCTTTACAGTTGCAATTGTTAAAAAAAATCTAATTCTAGGCGATTACACCACGGACCGAAAACGTTTTAGTTAGTACCACAGCTCAACGCATTTTTTCAACCAAGCAGCAGGATATTGCTGGGAGTGAGCCTGCAACGTAAAAACATGAGTGCACTAGCATCGAGATTATGAGATTAAGGCAACAACCAAATATAGCACCACGCTTTGTCGCTGCCAGATCACTAAGAAAATCACAGAACTTTTAGATTTTCAGCCTAGAGTAGACTCGATCTGGTGGACAACACAAAACTCAATTTTGCAAAAAACAATGGCAAAAAATTTTGAATTGGCCAATGTCCAATCGTAAACATTCAGGGGCTTATTTTCACCAAATAAATATTAAAAAGCCCCTACTACTGAGAAAAAACTGTTTTATAAAAATGCCCGTCACATTAAGCCTTCAATAGTTTTCACCAGACTTAGTCAACGAATGGCTTTTACTTCATGTAGTTAGTGCTTGCTCCTAATCCCCAGCAAGAACATTATTTTAATTGTTTTTTCGACAAATCAATAGGCTAACTCAAGCGGCTTCTAAACTTATTATTTTTCAATTACCAGCTAGTGCTATGCGCTAAATAAATGGAAGACAAAAAGAATAACGTCAAAAAGTACTAAAAGTTTTAATGCACGCCAATGGCGAGTAAAGCGAGCTTTTAACGCTGCAATAAAATCAAACCGGTAGTGTAACTCTAAACCGCTTTTAAGGAGCTACTTTTACAAACACGAAAAGATAGTGTTGCCAAAATAAAACTAGACAAACCTACAGCACGTTATTGGAAAAGATTTAAATAAAGATGTCACAGTAGTTTGGAACCTAGAGAAGATATTTCACATCTATACTTGGCTCAACTTCATTTCATTAAAACTTCAAAACATGGTTGACGTATTAGCATACTTCTGAAGCTGCAAAACTTAACCTTAAATCGAAGTTTATTTAGAGGAACTTCAATTTCTTATCAAGTATAAATATCGTAGTTCTACACAGCAATGGAAAATGGATTCACCTCTCGTTTCCTATAAAACTTCACTCCATTTTATGTGTAATTTTGCGAAGGGGCTTATAGTCGTATCCATACAAAAAAAACTGCACGTTGTTTGTGTTCATATTACAACATGACAATCGTATTTCATTAACTGGCATCTCAAGTTATTTAAAGATGTAAAAGCGTGAACTAAGTCAAGCTTGAGCAAACTTGTCTCGGTCTGCAGTTCGCTCAAAGAGTATCGCTGGCCTCTTGCATCACTTTAAGTCAGGCTAGTTCATTAAATCCAACCCTCATTACTTTAAAAACTTGTTTAGCTGCTAAAATGCAAAATCAATAAATGCAATGAAGCATGCAATGGAATGTTTTCGAAGTTTGACAAAATTTTCATGACAAAAGTAACGAAAAAACAGCAAATCGAAATAAAAAGTTCGGTGTAGCTGACGAAACCGAAGTTATAGATAGTAGCGGTATTCTTTGTAGATACAATCGCAGCTAAATGCAAAAAGCCGCCGTATTGTTAGAGCTAGAAATGAATCACAAACAGCGTAAAAGATTTTACCGTTTAACATACATCGATATTTTGATAAAAACCCTTAATTTACCATTAAAAAGCAGAGTAAAAATGTTTTGGACTTCGAAGAGCTAATTCGAGTTCAAATCCTCTTTTGGCTTCATCAATATACAATAGAGATGCATCAGGGATTCAAAAGATTGTTTGCTCATAAAAAGCCGGTGGAAGACATTTATCACATCAGCAACGACTCAATCACTGTAATCAGGGATGTGGAAGCGGAAGCGCGAAAAAACTACCGCTTCCGCTTCCCCATAGGTTATTTGACTTGAAGAGTAACTAGGCGAAAAAGTTTTGTCCGTTTCCCGATGTGGATGAAACGGTGAAGTTGCACTATAAGTCTGAACGAAAGTGCGATATCAGTAGCGCGAGAGAACAAGAAAAACTAGCACCACACTTCATGTCTATCACGGGTAAGAAAAAGGTAGTTTGGACAATGAAACGTAGCTAATAAGATGATGATTTGATTAAAGTTAACTGACTTTGGTTAGAGGATTGAAAACGTTGAAAAGCAAATTGCTCACACGAAAACATTTTCACCATTCTACATCAGTGCCCTTCAACAGGGGTTCCACAAAACGTGTAGTTGTGTTCCGTGAGTTTAAAGGATTCCATGAGGGGACCACGAAGATTTTTTGTTTATTGATAGTATTTATTTCTTATTTCAGTGTATTGATTTCTTATATGTAGTGATGTTCCGTGTATATAAATAGTTAGTAATGAAATCTTGTGACAGCAAGTTGCAGATTGTGATGTAACCCTATTTTCAACTTTAAGAACGTCTGAATTTGCTAACTCCCCCTGCTACGTAAAAGTGCGTCTGTAATTATACTTTCGCTCGCCTTATATGAATACGACCGAAATTTCGCACTTCGCTATTCAGAAGAATTAGACTCTACATTCAACACGAGTTCAAATATCTAAGAAAAAATAAACACAGAGTAGTTCGGAACAATAAGTTTAAGCGAAGTAGGTAAAGCAAGAGCAATTTATGGATAGGTTTTTGTCTCCTCAAAATGATAAAGTGTTGGAGATGGCAGGCTCCAGACCCAAAAAGTTGTTTTAAGTTTTTGAAAATTGCTGTGAAAATAAAATGCAGTCTTCAATTTACCTCAACAGAGCAAAGGCTTACAAAAATATGACGATGCTGGTTTTACGTGAACTGACAAATAACAGCATAGAAAGGAGAAAATCCTGAATTATGAACAAGCGATAGGGGCAGTTTACAATTCATTTATAACTGACATAGATCTAAACGCTTAATTGACATTCGTGTTTTTATGTGGCTGTAATGCTATGAGTATGGCCCCTAAAGTCAATAAAGTCAAAATTTTTTCAGGACCTTCTTACATGATCAAGCGTGTACTAACGTTCGTTTCAGATGTTTAGGAGTCTGTTTTGCTAGATTTTATAAGTCAAAATAAAGTCAAAATTTTGCTTAAAGTCAAAACTTGTCAAAATTCTCTTCATCAAAAATTTCCTTACAAAAACGAACAAATTTTGATTTTTTTATATTTTTTGAATTTTTGAGCTGCTATTAAAATTTTATGCCCAGTTTTATTTGATTTTAAACTTCTGGAATAGTTGCAATGGTAAAAATGCGTGCGGTAATTGAGAAAGAAATATCACTTATTATGCATCAAATCGTCATTGTTGATGCATAAACACATAATTGTTAGACAATTAATCTATTCCTATAAAACCTTTGCGCTCTTTACACGTGGTCTTTTTAAGTCGTAGCTTGCAAAGCAAAGAATGCCTAAACAAGCCAAATCTTCTACAGCGAAAGTTAGGCAAATTTGCCAGGAATATCCGGATGAGTTTTCGGCAACTCCTGCCCGCAACTTGCGATGCAACCTTTGCGACAGGTTAGTCAAATGCGACAAAAAGTTTTTTGTGGAAAACCACCGAAAAAATAAGCAACACCAAAGAAAATTTGAGACGAAGAGCAAATTCCAAAGTAAGCAAATCTTTTTACAACTCGATAAAGTGAACTTCAAGGAACAGGTTGTCACTTCATTCTTAGCTGCAGATATCCCACTTCATAAACTGAACCATCCTTCTTTAAAGTCTCTGTTTGCTGCAATGGGAAAAGTATTGCCTTCGGAGACTGCAGCCCGGGCATGTGCTGCTAAATTAGCATCCCAAAAAGAACAAATTCAAGAACTACTTCGTGACAAAAAAATTGTTTTAATTGTTGATGAAGCAGAGATTGCTAAACAAAAGTATATTGGTGTGTTTGTGGGCAGCTTAGATGCCCCAAATCAGACATTTCTCGTTGATTGCCATCCACTTGACAACGGTAGCAATGTTAATAGCAGTATTATTCTGCACACTGTGGATGACATATTGCGACAACTTGAAATAAAACGCCAGAATTTTTCATTGTTCTTGACTAATGCTGCTCGGTACATGCCTTTGGCTGGACAGACATTAAAGGAATTACACCCTTCTTTGATGCATGTCACCTGCGTTGCGCACTTACTACATAACTGCGCTATGCGTGTGCGTGCTCATTTTAAAAATATTGATGAAATAATAGCAACGATCAAGGCAGTAACAATCAAAAACAAAGATCACAAGAAAGATTTTCATGATGCTGGTCTGCCATCTCCTCCTGACCCCGTAATTACAAGATGGGCAACTTGGCTTAGAGCTGCCTTATATTACAGTGAGAACCTTCCAGCTGTTCGTACCATTGTCAACAATTGGACAAGTGCACGCCTCTTAGTCAGCAGAGCAAAAGACGCTATCAATGTGGAAGATTTGGTGCCGGACTTGGTTAAAATAAATCAATACCGGACTCTAGCAGCCAACGTAGAGTTCTTAGAAGGAAGTGCCTGCACGATAATCGAAGCATACGGACTGCTGAAGAATATGCAATTCGATGATGATCCGTGCTCAATTAAAAATTACATTAAAAAACGACTATCCAACTCTGATTTAGAAACAATAATAAACTGTACCAACTTGACAATGGACCCAACAAGCTACGCACTATTGCAAAAAGCCCAGCCAACCTCTGCTGCTGTTGAGAGGTCGTTTTCTATGCTCAGTAAATTACTGAGAAAAGACAGAAATTTTGATGTTAAGAACGTAAAAAAATATATGATGTTGTATTACAATAAAAAGTCCTGGTAATTATAGTGTGTGGTTTTCGTTAAAAACATCATAAACAGACTGTTAATGTACAGTACAGTTGCGATAACAACGCATTTTTTGTATTACACACTAATTGATACCGGTACACACAATGGCTCGTCATCCTAGGTTTTGACGTCATGCGTCGCTTTGTTGCATTAGCTTCAAGACTGAGTGATTGAGAAAATGTTTAAAGTAGGCTGTCTTCTTCTTTAAAAACTTATGTAAATTGCGGATTATAAAACATTTTTAATCAAAAAAGTGCAACAAGACATAAATAATAGGCGAAAGCGGTTGTTAGGTCAAAATAAAGTCAAAATTTTGCTAAAATAAAGTCAAAAGCATATTTTTTAAGTCAAAAAAAATGGCCCTAGCTATGAGTCATGTTAGTGAGACGCAGTTCTATTGGAAAACAACTCAACACAACCGAAAGGCTCGATATCACTTTTAGTTTATTTATTATGAATAAAATGGAATTGTACCTGGAAAACAAGTCATGGATACTGCTTTCTCCTATGACTACAGTCGGCTCGTACTCGGAAAACAAATTATTTAAGCCACTTTTGCAATTCGGAGAAACTACCCCAAAATCATTATAAATAACAGCCCCGAATTCTACTACGGCAGATTGAAGAAAGCATTGGTTACAAAGCCATGCTGCAGTCCATCAGCTTTGATAAAGCGTCAAGCACGTTACGTTTATTAAATGCTGCTCTATACGGATGTGTAGATATAGAAATAGTAATATGATTCTTTGTATTTGTAGATATAAGATAAGCCCAATTTAAGATCATACTCACTATCTCGCGCTTAGCCCTCCCATCTGTTTGTTTTATGGCCCATGAAACATGTGATGTATTTGAAATCTGCGATAAATAAATGAATTGCTTGATTATTGTTGGGTCATCAATTACCAGGAGACGAGAAGAGTGAATCAATGGAATTCTAAAGCGTCGTGCTAACAAGGGAATGCTGATTGACATGCCGACCCGTTGAGGAAGTGCTTTCCTCGTGCTTCAATGATTAGCGGATTTGAAATGTTTTGTTCAGGATCTTGGCTCACATGAATCACACCTTACCGAAAGTGAATGGGCCGAGATCAAAATGATGGTCGAAGTACTACAAATACCTCACGCAGCAACAATTTGTTTTCAAAAACAAGATCTCACTCAGGGAGAATGCCTGCTTCATTGGAGTGAAATTATGTTTAAATTTGAGAAGCTGGATAACAATTTGGCTTCTGCTCTTGCCACCGCCCTGCAATCACGCCAAGAGTTTTTATTGCGCAAAGAGGCTCTCTTGGCAGCTAATTGGGTAAGTAGTGTTTGTTGACTTAGTTGTTAAGACGACCTGCCAATATTTTTTGTTGATTTTATATTCAACTCAATACTGGTAAGCGTTTATGCACTTGATTTTATTTGAGTCGAGAATAACAACTAACGTATTAGTTATATTAAGATTGACTGACTTATTGTCATTTTATTTTCTTTCGTGATAGGTTGATGCTCGATCAAGAATCCTTTTGAGAAACCAGGAGCAACTACGTGCAAAGAGCGCCTTTCAGTCAATTTTCTTGCGCATTCAAAGCACTTCAAGTGAAAGAGCAAGTGCTGATGCGGAAACTGACTCAAGCGGAAGTGAAGCAGCATCAGAATCTGCAGCATCAGTATCTGACTTTGATGCGTATTTGAACTCCTTACATTCAACAGCGGCTGCTGAGGCATCAGCTACGGCGTCTGCAAAATCTGATCTTACTGCATTTGCTGAGGCGCTTGTTGATGTAGAGCGGCTCGGAAGATTGAAACTACCAAATGTTTGAGACATTATTTCCAAATACCCCCTTAATGTACAACCAGTATCGCGAATCATTAGCTGTTTACCCTGCACGCAGGTATCCGTTGAACGTATGTTCTCCCACTCAAAGCTCGTGCTTCGTGAAAACAGAGTCCAAATGGGCAATGAATTAAGTGATGCCATTGTGTTTATGCGGACAAATAAATCTGTGTAAAGTTGAAATTATTTCATTTTCGCTGTCTTTTTGATTGTTTGCTTTTATTTTTCCTTCTTTCAGTCGTTTTTGCCACTTTGGTATCTTTGGTTACACTTTTTGATTGTAGCAAATGACAAATTTCGTACTGCTAAGGTCAACAGTCGTTTTCTCGTTTTTTGTTAGTGGAAGCGGAAGCGGTTGAAAAATCACCGCTTCCACATCCCTGCGGGTAATATACTGTAGAAAAAATTGACAGCAACCTCTTGATGAATGTCAAACGTAAAGCGTCTACCGCTGACCAGCATTCATGACTGCAATCACTTTCTACTGTTGGTATAGCAAACTACATTAGTAAGTTAGTAAAAATTAAAATGAAGTGATATCACGGAAAAAACAACACCTCTGCAAAACTTGGCCGCGTAGCCCAATCAAGAAAGAGACAGTTTGATTCTAAAGCAATGAAGTTACTTTTCTTTGTTTTCTATTATGTATATTATGGTATTATCTGCCACCACGACACCGCTAGTGAACAGTCGCTGATCAACTGTAATGCATGATCCAACAAAGTGAAACACAGAAATAATCGAACTCCCAACTAATGCTCATTCATTTTTTTCCACAGAAACACAGACAGCTTTTAGCATTGTGTTTTACCTTCAGGAAAAATGCAGGGAAGATGTGTCAGAGACAGAGTTGAATAACACCATTTGCTTCAACACAAATCACCACAAAAAATGCTTGCTGGCGTTAACCTGTAGTCATGAGCAGTGAAAACAACCATACGAGTATTTATAATGTGGTAAGTCGGAAGCTGGTTTTTGTTTCAAAAAAAAGCGGTTGTTCTCTGTTAAGTAATGCAAATTCTAAAAAAATTGGTACTTGTGGGTTATCTGTCACCACTTTTTTTCACCAGGTATTAAATTACTATTATTTAACTGTATATATAATGTTTAAGCCTAAAATGAGTTTGGAAGGCAGTGTACACTGAAGGGGCAGGCCCGGTATGTAAATGTATGGGGCAGTGTACACTGGAAGGGAGTGTACAGGGTTAGGTTTATTAAATTAAAAAAAAGTGGTGACAGATAACCCATAAGTACCAAAAAATTATTTGATTATGACGTTGTTGCGGTCTCAAATCCGGTTTTTATGTTGACAGTGTTTTTGACCTAAGCTGTCGTGTATCACCTTATCTTTTCAGCGCTTTTGGTTAGTTTCTTCGTTTGCGCAGTTTAGTTAATTATGGCCCATTTTAAGTTTCTGATTTTGCTTTAAGCATGTTTTGGAATTGCTTAAATCATTTGACTTTGCTTTTACGGTATTCAATTCAATTCAAAACAATTCAATTCATTTCTTGGATTCAATTCGATTCATTTTTGATTCAAGTCAGTTCAGATTGTTCAGTCGGTTTAGTATAAATTTATTTCTGTTCATCTCAGTTCAATAATAAATGGATCCATTCATTTGCTAGTATTTTGGTAAACTAAAAGCAGCCGCCAAAGCTTATAGTTTACGTACGATTGCCAGTTTTCCAAACTAGTTTTTGCTACAACTGGAATGAATTTATTTTCCCCACCATTGCTAGAGCTTTTGTTGGGAAGAGCGGTATGGTTGCAACATCTTTCTTGCTATCGTAAAACTCTTGATGTTTTCCTTACCTTACTTTCATGTTGGTGAAAGGAATCCTCATCCTTGGAGTTGATTAATTCGCCGCTACCGTGCACATACGCTCATTGATTAGATTGTTTACTTCTTGCAATGGCCTACCGTGTACCTCATTTGCCATCAAGAATAATTAATCAATTAGTCGTAGTTTCCAAGCTTGTGCTGTGTTAAATATTTCATTCATTATATTTCACAGATGCAACTTGATAGATCTTGCATGTAACTTTTATACTTAAATTTAATTTTTATTTGTTGCTTCATATAGCGTGTATTTTTTTCCTACGAATATGCACAATTGAAATATTTATGCGGTTTTCATTTTTCGCTAGTTTCATGTATTTTCTTTTCACTGCATCAGTCTTCGAGATTCAGTACTCACCGTACTCAACCTCTGGGGGCTGCTGTGTAGCGGTTTCAAACCCAGTTTTTATGTTAACAGTATTTTTGAATTAAGTTGTCGTGTATCACCTTATCATTTCACAGCTCTTTTGTACATCGGGCTGACGTAGCCAAAGAAGAACTTTATCTTTTCAGAAGCATCACGTTGGGGTCACCAGTTGTAGCTAAAGCTAGTTTGGATAACTGGTTTGGATAACAATCGTACGTAAACTATAAATCTTTGCAGCTGCCTCTGGTTTACCAAAATGCTAGCAAATGAGTGGATCCATTCATTAATGAACTGAGATGAACAGAAATAAATTTATACTAAACCGACTGAATAATCTGAACTGACTTGAATCAAAAATGAAACGAATTGAAATGTTTTGACTTGAATTGAATTTAGTGGCGGCTCGTGCCTATAGCTGCAGAAGTGCAGCCCCCACGCGTTTTTGTGATCTGTTTTTTTCCAAATTTTTTATAATGTTAATATTTGTTATAATGTCATAGTTCATACCTTTTTTACCAATGCACCAGTTTATGTTGCTGGAAAGACAAATTTTCCTTTATTACTAGCAATAAACTAAGTGAACGTGCGACATAGGGATTCCATGTGACATCATAATGGTGCGTAGGACGGGCTGCAGCTGCAGCGCCCGAGACTGTAATTTTGTAAAGCGATTTAGTTGCTTCATAAATGGTTTAAAGTTTTAGTTTCTGTGTGACACAGCAAAATTTTTTGCCCCTGTAAGTATTGTCAACACAACAAAGTCAAATTTTTTTGTATAACTGAATATCTCTAACTTTTGAACACCGCTCGTTGAGCTGCAAAAGATAGCAGGAGGAAGGGCAAAATCAGTAGCGCCCAGACGCATGACGTATTTGTGTTGCTTTTACGGTCGCTTGTTTCTTGTCACTTTTCTTGCGACGTAACAATTCCCGCTAAGCTTGCTCATGTTGTGGCTGTAAAACAGGGCTAGTTGCCGTAATTGGTTAGATTGTTTGTAGGTAAGCCAATTTAAATGTTGTAACTCAGTTGTATCATTTAATAAATTAGGCAAATAAATTGAGAGTAAGAAAACTTATCTAAAGGCGAGAAAGTTGTTTAACTTATTTTTTCTCTTCTACTGGTCAAAAAAGTCGTAAAATTTTCGCTTTGTCATTTAAATATCAGACTACCGCAACTGCGGGGGGGATATTGCTGCTGCACGCGACTAACCAAGAGTGGCTGAACTCTTATAACTCCCCCTAGATTGAACCCGCATAACCGGTAAAAACAAGGGTTAGGGGAGCGAGGCATCCGACCCTCGTTTTCGAGTGGGGCAAAAGCATTAGTTTCGTCCAATCGTCAAAATTTATTTCGCGTATTTACAAAAATTTCATTTAAACACCACGCGCCCGACTGCCCGCTTTATGACAGTCCCGGGCTACGTAGATTCTGACGACTTGGTTTGGAGGCGTCGATGGTTTGATTCCACCAGCTCGCACTTTTAACGTCGGTCAATTATGCGTTGTTATGGTTCGTGATACCTCATCGCTCAACCTCGAAACCGCAACTATTCATTGTTTAGTCACGCTTCGCGTCAACCTGCAATGGAGGGGCAAAGTTAAAATCTAATTCTAATTCTGAGCGCACAACGCCCCCTCCGGGGGCGCTGCGTTGGGTGGGACCAGTCCTTGTTGATGAGGCCAAAAAGCCGAAACCTGAGTCTAGGGATGGTCCCGCCTATTTCGCTATAATAACGCCGTTCGGATCGTGACTCTTCGTAAAACTAATTTTTGCCCGAAGATATGTTGCGTCGTTTGTGGTTCCTGTGGGCTTGGAACCCGGGTCTTTCGAGCTGCTTTTCCGTGCATGTCGAGACATGCTATCACGTAATCACCCCTGCCATGGATGCCTTAAAAAACCACATTTAGTATATAATCACTGGAAGGTTTTTCTATGCCTAATTAGCTTTTGTGTGATCAATTTCATGTAAGGATACCAGTTTTAGTTCATACTTGCACGGTTAGCAGTAACGTCAAAGGGAATCCTGATTCAAAAGTAAACGGTACGTAAGTCTTGTGCTTTGTGTTGGATTGTTTGGGTTTGTTGCGTATGTAGTCCAACGTTGGATATCGGGCAAGCCAGGAGCCAGGGAACGTGTCTTACACTTGGCAAGAGCCCCAGTGATGATAATGCATCTTCATTACCCGTATTTTAGAGATGGTTCCGCCTATTTTGCTATACTAATGTTGTTTGGGTCGTGACTCTTTGTAAAAACTAAAAAAATATATACATATCTTGCTGATGTACAAGGATACAGAAAGAAATTTTGCAAGTCGTCGAATTAACCGGTTATAATTTGAAGTGCGATAAATTCGTACGACTTGCACTTGTTCATGTGCTTCACTCTTCAGGCTAGTCCTTAGCTTGATGATATGTGCGAGACTTTGTATTTGTTCTATTTTCTTTGTACATCACAAAATATTTTCACAAATTAGAATTACTACACTGCACACTAAATTAGCCTTACGCAATCCGTAATATTCAGCCAAAGCAATGCCTGATTGAACACAATTATACAACTAATAACAGCGAAGAGTTTTGGAAAATTTGCGCATTTATAGCTAAACAATGGCAATAAACTGCCTACAAAGAGTGCAAAAAAATTAAAAAATGACTTGCAGTCCCATCAGCAAATTCAACTACGAGCCGCCACTGATTGAAGTGGATTACATTGAATTGAATTGAATTGAATACCGTAAAAGCAAAGTCAAATGATTTAAGCAATTCCAAAACATGCTTAAAGCAAAATCAGAAACTTAAAATGGGCCCTAATTAACTAAACTGCGCAAACGAAGAAACTAACCAAAAGCGCTGAAAAGATAAGGTGATACACGACAGCTTAGGTCAAAAACACTGTCAACATAAAAACCGGATTTGAGACTGCAACAACGTCATAATCAAATAATTTTTTTAGAATTTGCATTACTTAACAGAGAACAACCGCTTTTTTTTGAAACAAAAACCAGCTTCCGACTTACCACATTACAAATACTTTCATTTAGTTGGGGTCTAAAAAGACGTCACAATCAACGATTCATTGCACAATCTGTTTTTGTTTTTTCTCAAAAAGTAATGATCGCACAAACGCGATTTAATGCTCTTTTAGGAGATATTGATAAGGTGCTTTGGATAAAAACAACTTTACAGTAATAATTAATGTTTATTTGACAATGCTACGAGCACTTTTTTATTTAAGCGCTTCAAGCCCTCTAAGCAATTTTTGTTCTCTTTTCCCTTGCACGCTTAAAACTGGTTTTATGATGTCATAATATGTCTCGTACGATTAACACAAATCTTTCGCTACCGCAGATCACAATGTCAAGATGTTTTCAAAAATTGCAAACTTTTTGCAAAATCAGTTTATTAAAAAACTGATTTGTGACCTCATTTCTCAACTGATTTTCAATATTTTTTCAACAAATTAAAGGTTAATTCAAGGAAATTCCCATAGTACACAATATGTACAATTAATATTTGTTTTTATGCTGAAAAACCTGAACTTTAAGACCTGTGATGTAACTTTCTACCCATTCCAAAAAGTGGTGAGCTCAGTAAAAACAAATGACTTTAATACAAAAACGTTATAATAAAGTAATAACAATTACTATCCTTTAAAAGCTTAGGAAATTTGCTATCCAGCAGTATGTGACTCCAATAACTTGAGGCTAGGGATTAGTTTATACTAGCTGATCAAAACTTGGTTGCCATACATGATGTTTCATTTTTAGTTGAACAATTATCCTACTAGAGCTAACAAACTTGCAACTGTTGGACAAAAGTTAGTTCTTTGGTACATTTTGATATTTTCCTCACAAGCATGGTTCTTTTGTATTATCTTTCGTCGTTTTCAAAAAGATCCATCGAAAACAGAAGTCTCCAAATGTTTATGAAATGTAGTCTACCGCTTAAAAACACACAAAATTTTAGTGCCTACAGTTTGCAAAACTGCAAATTCTAGAAAGACTAACTCCTTTGGTACATTTTGTCTATTCTTTTTCGATATCATGGATCTTTGGCATTATCCATCAAAATATTCAAAAAGATTCATCGACAAATGAAGTCTGCAAATTTTAATATGAAGCCTACTGCAAGCAAAACACTTGGTGATCATCCAAGAAAATGACAATGGGGTAAAGATGGTCCTTTCTTATCTTTTGCAACAAAATGTATATGTCGATCTACTGATAAACTAAATGTTGGAACGATTTCCTTTGCAATTGGGCAAGGGTGCTGCAGCAGCCAGCCGATTTGATATTCTTAACCTCGACATTATTATTGGGAACTCCCGCTACTGTTATAACTGAACTGTGAGTGCTTCATTTCGGGTTAGTTTGCTGTTCGCATGGCGGCGTTTATGCCAGGGCCAAGGAACGTGCACGCAGTCAGAGACGTTAGTTCATATTATTTGCCTACAGTAACGAAAAAGTGGTAAGTAGTAATTCTAATATTTAATGGCTTAAAATGCACTGAGAGGTCATAATCTCAAATGACATCTCAATGCTTGCAACTGTTAAGTGAAAACAGCAGCAGGCAGTAAAATTATCCACTATCATTTGAATAGCAAACATAAATGATGTAGGCCATTACTGATATTTGTAATTGCAAGGATAGGCCTATCGGTAGAAAACACTAATTTTTATTTAACAGTGGCAAGGTCTGGATTGGGGGCAAAGTTAAATTTAATAAAATCGCAAATTTAAGAAAAGATCAAAATTAAACAATAATAGCATCAATTTGTAACACTGCAGTAGGAGGGAATGTTTTTGTTTGAAAAGAGCTTAATAGGCGCCTATTGCAATAGGTTATATGACTTAAGGGCAAAAACATGGCCCTTTTTCATGTTATGGCTGAATCAAAGCAAACAGCGCAGGCAAAATTCTTAATGTCACAAATATAAATACGAAAGCGCACCCACCAAATCGTCGAATATGCCTCCCACTAAATAGCTCATTTCTTTAATTGTCAAAACGACCACTATTTGGGCGACGCCATCAATTTTGAATATGTTTTAAACCTCCTTTGTTACACTTTTAAAAATTACGAATGGTAGTATGTGACATTATTCTTTCTTTTTGAACACTTCCAGTCTTGATTGATAGACCAACATGATTATCATTACATGTACAGGAACTATGGCTTATATTTAGTAAAACATTTCGTTGATGCTCTCACAAAGGTTTTTACGGATAAGCTGGCGCAACTGCATTAATGGATACGTTTTCAATCGGCACGGTGATAACATGCTCTGCCGGGGTTAAATCGCACCATACTTAGGAGAAACATGTCTTCTATCATACTTGATAATAGTTTTATGGAGCTACCAGGATCAAACTCAAACATTTGGAAAAGCAAGGACTCCTTTAACTTCTATGAACATACCTTAGCAAGGAAAAACAAATATGAATTACAATGCGTAGCCAGCAGGGACTTGAGAAAGTTTAAGGCGAAATCAAAATTAACAACGTCACTGTGTTATATCGTATATTGGCATTTTGCTTTGTAATAGCTTTATAGAGCTACCGGAATCAAGCCAAACCTTTGGGGAAAACCAAGGACTCTTTAAACTTCTCAGGGCACGTCAACTACACAATACGTAGCCAGCGAGGACTTGAGAAAGTTTAAGGGTAAATAAAAAGAAAACAGCGCCACTGTGTGAAACTGCACACACGAAAGACATTTTTGCCTTTTTGCTTTAGAATAGCCTGATATCAGATATGTGTTCCCTATTTCCAAGCTACGGGAAACGCAAGGCTCCCTTGGGTTCGTGTCAGCAATGAACAGAGCACATAGACCTGAGGCATAGCCAGGATCTTGAAATGAGATATTCCATTGAGAAAAGAAACACAAAAAGTCGTGAACATCTTATGTGCAAAAAACACATAAACTTTTGATAACTCTTCACACAAGAGCTTGATAAGAAAAATCGGTTTTGCCGGCTGAACCAACACTCTTAACCCCCACATCACTGACGGGGGGTTTTCGGGTGACGCCGTTGTATATTATAAAGCAAGGATTTTTTCTTATACTAACATGCTGCCTGTATTTATGTCCATTATTTCTATACTCTACATCATTGTAATAAAACCCCAAGTTTAAGAAAAAATCAAATTAAAACCGTAACTATAACAATTTTGTCAAACTATATGTACAGAGAACAATAGCAGCTTTTGTCGATATGCTGGAAACAAGATCAATAGCACAGCCAAAAGAACTTAATACCACAAATATAAATGGGAAAGGGGCAGCACAACATCGCAAAATAGACTTACCATCAAATGGTTTATTTCTTTAATTGTGAAAGCAACCATCGTTTCGCTGCTACAATCAGTATTAATTGTGTTTCAATCCCTTCACCCTCACAAGTATTAATGATAATTTGTGGCAAGATTCTTTATGAACATTGGCGGTCATGATTAAGAGAATATGATGATCATAATTTCGTGTAGAAGAACTGTGAAAGTGCATAAAATTCATTAACTTTTCGCTACTGTTCACACAAGAGCCCGGTGGGTGAAGTCGGCGCAGCCGGTTGAACCGAAATACTAAACTCCCATTACGGATGTAGGGCCCCTGCCGGGCGACGCCGGCTAGTCTAATAAATAAAGCGCAATTCTGTCTGAGTGTGTGTGTGTCTGCCTTAACTCCTCCAAAAGTTCCTGGCGTACTAACATCAAACTCGGCACGATTAATCGCCTCCTCATGGTGAGTGTCATTAAAGGTTCATGACGTCACGATGGCATCATAATCAAAGATAATTTCTAAAAATTGTATTTTTAGACCGAGGAACGCAATTTTTGGCGAAAGCCAGTACCCGAATAACTGACTACAATAAATTTTATTTCTTTGCGATGTCATATGACGTCATAATTAACAATTAATGGTAAAATTTGTTTTTTTATTTACTCAAAAAATACTCATCGGAGAAATGCCATTAAAAGCTTTTTCGGGAGATCTTAGCAAGGTGCTTTCGATAAAAGAAACCCTATGACAATTAATGATGAATTGGCAATGCAACAACAGATTCTTTTTTTAAACACAACAAACTTTACCACCAAAACACTTCATCCAGCAACCATACCTACCCCAATCTTTAATTCCACAAGTAATTGGGGTCACTATTAGCCTCGAGAATTCCATCACGTCCGGCAAGAGAACCTTCAGAATGGCAACAACGGTCCGCTAATACAGGTCAGTTAAGACCTTGCTTTACTGTTCAAGGAAAGGCTGATTTGCCTTTTATTATTTAACTTCGCTTTCAAAACGCTTTCAAAAACAAAATTTTGCCAATTATGCACGCTGCGATGGTTTAACGATTGTAATTCAGTTTCAGCTAGTGCGAAACAGCGGTGGCTTTCCCCAAATTCAATCAGCACATTCGTACACGGCCGTCTTGATTTTCACGTTTATTTGGAACAACCAAGCTCTGTGTTTAAAACTTTTCAAGGCTTTATTTACGCAGAATTTATTTGATATATTTAGTGTAAATTTATCAAACATTTGTAAATAATTTGAAGTATTAATTTGTTTTTAGGCTTACCATCATCATTTTAGCTCTGAAGGAGAAGCTAATCATCGAAATTCTCAGCAACATCACCAATATTCTCCTCCTCAAGCACTCTTTGAAGAAGATCACTTATATGCAGGTAGGTTTTAAAAATTATCTCCTATGTTTGCACCTTATCTTTCACAATTAGTTTCCGCTTGTACGCTATTAAGCCTAAGCCAAAGTCCGCTTACCGCAACGTGCGTTCTTTTGCAAACTGTAAACTTCTGTGCAGTCTAGTCTTTGTACATCACGCTCTATGCAAGTGTAACGCGGTGTGTGCAAGTGCAATCAGATTCAATGAAGTAACATGGTTTTGAAATATGAAGTGAATTTATAAACAGTGCACTGGACCTTCATTCCCTTAGTACGTAACCACTATCGGCAGAAAAACAACTTTAAGTACCTCTTTGCTAGTTTTGCAGATAATAATTAGTGATCATTTTAAGCTTTTTATTCAACGTTTCATGAAACACTTGGGTGTACGCATTGCAATCGATTGGACCGTATTCAGTCCTACCAAAGACTTTTTTTTTTATTTGCCATATTTTTCCTCCATTCACGAGAAAGCGATGTATCGCTATGTTTTGGACGGTGAGTCCGCACTCGCTTGGGAGTTGCCATTTCCGGGGTCACCTGTCTTCCACATAAAGGTGGGGCGTCCCGTTAAGTGCCTTGCCCAAGGACACAACAAGCGAACTTGCCGGCTTGTTCTCCACAACCTCCCATAAATGCCGAGCGCCAAGCAGGGAAGCTATAGATACCATTTTGAAAGTCTTTTGGTATGACTCGACAAGGGGAATGAACCCCAGGTCTATCGACTGCGAAGCGGACGCTCCAACCACTACGCTATCGCGTCGGTCAAATACTTTAAAGATGGCATTTACAGATTTCTTGCATGGCGCTCAGTAATAGAAATAAAATGGGGGAGATTATTTAGCTGAATTTAGTCAGTCATGACTAAAGATTGTCCTGGCGCTGAAAAACCATTGCAGTGAAACAGCACCAAAAACTGCATGATGCGAGCGTATGTCGTCAATAAAGTTTTTCTGCAGAACACACTCTAACTGAACCCACGATCAAAAACCTGCTTTTCTTCAAAGAAAGAACAAACTGGAAAGAAATAGCACAAGGTTTGCTGTTGAAAAGCCTGAATGCAATGATAATTATCCAACGGATCCCTCGTATAAAAGTAAGTAGCTGTCGTACTGCTACTATTCTTACTCATACTGTATAGGCGTTTATAAATTTTTGACTTGAAGTGAGCATATATTCTTATATATACCAGGGAGGAAGCAAAGTCATTGAAAGTTCAAGTATGTATCTTTTTGCATCTTCGCTCAAAGCTGCGAAATCTCAACACGTTTTGAATATCAATAGGTGTTTTTTCATGTACCCTCTTCAGTATTTGTTGCGTTTCAATAGAGTTTTGAATCTATCTCAATCTTAATCTACTTCTTAAAATTGGCGCGACTTGTAGTATCAATCGAATAATTAAGTTTGGTTGCAACTTAATAGCTAGGAAAAGATTTGCTTCCACTAAGATACTTTAACCCACGCACTTTTCGATCAAGAACAGAACAATATATTCACAAATCACTTTACAACTTCGAATTCCTTCGCTTGCCAAAATACAGAACTAAAGCACTTCAATAAATAAATATCAGAGATTTACCACCAAAATAATCGCTTAATTCCTGTCACAACAATCACCACAGAACAACGCCTTTTTACTACACTCTCTGAATTACACTCTCTCTGAATCTCTGAATGAACAAAATCTCGCCGTCTTATATACATTATGACGGAAAATAATCTAGAAATTGCTAGAACATCATATGACACAAAAAACACCGTTAATAAATTGCGTAATCGGTAATAATAATAAAAAAAAGAAGAAATCTTTGAGAAGAAACAAGAATCACCAGAATACCCTGGAAAACTAAGTCACGTAGACAGACATTGTGACGTCAGAAAGGCGTGTGAGTTACAAATCTATTTATAAATCGGAAAGAAAAAAAGGTCTTTCTTTGAAAACAGATTAGCAAGTTTAGGGCTTCAGACAATTTAGATTTACAATCAAAAATGATCACTGCAAAATAAAACAACAGATTACAATAACTATACATACATAAAAACTTTTCTTTTAACGCAAATTTGCTTATTCGTGACAGTATTAAACCGCTACTTGCAATTTGTTTTGCACGAGAAAGTAATTTATCTGTGCTTTATCCGCAAGAATAACGAAGCTGCTCACCCAGCGTGGCATATGATGCGATCAGTGGCTGTTCACCATTGGCTGCCCGCCTTGGTAGGGTTGAAAATTGGTGGTGGTGGGGTTGCAAACCTAGAAATTGTAACCATGACTGGTTCAAAATAAACCGCCGCTTCTTCGTAGCTTGATTTCGATTAGGTTTGTGGTGTGGATCTCATGGTTTCATGCCGTGGCTTCATCTGAAGGAAGAGGTAGAGTAAACCCAATCAACACGAAGTAGTTTCGTTGAAATGATATCGATTTTAATTATTTGGGCGCATTTTCAACAGTTGCTTGCTGATTTCATCATGTAGAATCGACGAATGTAGGGCGTTAGGCTGTGGATGTTTCAGCTGTGGACGTTCCTAACCCTAACCCTGTATTTCGAATAACTCATCGAAGTAAATGAAAAACGCTCTCAGCCGAAACGTATGGATGCCAGAATTGACAGACCTGTCGTTCTGTCTGTGAAAATATGAGCAAAAGTGCATTGCGTGGTCTGATGTTTCTACTTCACGACACTTACAGGGTGCACACACTGAAAAATCTATTCCAATCTAGAAGTTTCATGTAGAGTTCATATATTTTGCAATCTCCAGTTTTATCTGTTCACCAAGCTGGCTTGCTGCAGAGTCTTGACCGAGCCAAATCACTTGCCACTCAATCGTCAAGTAATTAATAATCGATGTTGATCAAATTTCGAGTCCATCCGGCTTCAAGAGATTCCTAGGTTACCTCCTATTTACAGCACTTTAAAACCATCTCCAAGAAAAGTAGAACGACATCACAAAAACAGCGAAATTATACGACAAAGTTAAGACATGCTGCTACTGTACTCCAAGACCTACCATGATCCAAGATCTACCGAGCTCCAAAAAGAGCTCAAGTACGCCGGCATTTTTTTGTTTATTATATTTTTATTTCGCAACGCTAGATACGGCCGCTCATGCCGGCAATCTACGCACGCTCGTCCGCTCCCCCAATTCCATATCGTTTCCACAAATTTAGCATTTTCGGGAAAGTCTTCGGAGCGGGGGTGATTGGCTGGTAGTAGTGATGGATGAATTTTCAATAACATTTGCTCTTATGCTTTAAATTCATCAGTCAATCAACTTTGTGTTTGCCGTTGCTTTCACTTTTAACCTATTATTTTTGCTATTTTTATTATTTTTTTGACTTAAGCAGTCCTCAGTTTCTGCCGATGTGGTCGCTGCTTCCACAGCCAGCAAACTGCAGAAACTTTCGCGTTTTATTGCCTTATGCCTGTTCCGCCTTAAAAAATAAATATAAAAAACTTCACCCCCCTTGTGATGCTTAGCATGTTTTTCTTGTGTGGTCGATTTCTAAAAATACTGCATCTATCGACATTTTCAAAAATCTGGGGAAGAGATATGTGGTGATAGCTTATTTATTTGGCTTTCACTATAATTGCACGCATGCCCTAAATATTTGCTTCGCTTTAACTTAATGTTTGGCAGAACCGTACTCGTATCACGTGATTCATGCTTGCAATGTCTATGTTTGCATTGCCCGCTTATCATTATTGTTGGTTATTCATCCGCTTCGCTCATTCGTTATTCCAAATTATTGCCGCTTCGCCCACATGGCCCGCGTATATCAATTCAATTTTTATCACCGATAAAAGAAGCAAGTTCTATACCGAGTGAGGATTAGTAATATTACTATGAAATAGAAAATAAACGAACTCACTACAAGGTAATCTTGAAAACTCAATTGTGCACTTTGGTAAAAAGAAACGATAGATAGGTTTTTCTATCAAAAAGTGTTAGTATTTTACGCGATATATCACGGAAAACTGGTGTTAAAGAGACTGCGAAATAATGTTGCGACCTTTCATTCAGCAATCACCCATACATATCGTTGCGGTCGATGCACAATTGACGGTTCCGCTCGCCTTGCCGCGTGCACCGTTATTCTCTGAATACTCAAGTCACTGGCTTTCGACAGCTTCCCGTAAATATTCCTAGCTTTGTACGATGCAACTTTCAGTCTAGCGATGTCTACAACGGTGGTGAGCTACGCCCAGTTTAAGTTCGCATTTGCTCTGCTGATCGCTCTCGGAAAGCTGGGAGTGACATTCAAAACGCTTCTTGCAAATGTGTAGATGAATATGCTTATCGTTTGTAATTTTCACAGCGATACACATTTGAAGATAATCTCAAAAGAGACATCAATATGGGTGAACTTGGCCCTGACTTGCTGACAGCCAAAATCAAAGTAAAGTTTATTTTGCTGTGGTTCAATAATCTTTACATTTTAGATGCAGATACAGATTCTGCGTTGTTGGTTTCTTATGTCAGACTCTACTGCAAATCTCTTCACACGTTTGCACTGCTTCTGGTGGTATGCAGTGAGCTGACGGTACTGGCGACTTCAAAGCAGGTCTGAACGGAAATAGTTTTGTGTATCAGTGTAAAGAACTTCCTGTAAATAAAAACAGGAATAGATTATTCTAGACAACAAACAATTGAGTGATTGCCTGCTTGTTCAAGAAGTCAGTTCACGCAACAGTAGGAAAATACGATGCAGGTTGCGTTATTATTAAAACAGAGAAGGATCAAAGAGGTATACAGCGCCTATATTTGTCCTGAATCACGATTTTTAGTTTCCGTGAAGACCACTTAATATTAAACAACCATATGACTGCAATGGTATCTACCGATGATCTTTCTCGAAACTCCCGCTTTCTTTCAGGCAAAGATCTCATTTATATTTTTCCCTCCAAATCTTCTGCCTTTCCCTACAATTTTCCGCATGTGTCTCTTATTCTAAATTTACGAAAAATTCCCATACAATTTCTTGTCTGCAGAAAGCAGGTTTTCCTAAAATTGTGAATGAAAGTAGGTTTGGCTAGTAAATATTAGCATGGTAGAGGCCCCCGTGGTGTAGTGGCAACTATTCCTGGATTTAAAATATAAGTCCCCAAGTTTCAACTCCATTGAAACACTACGATAGTCGTCAGGAGGGGTATCTGAAATTCAAGGTACTTTTATGCTCCTGTAAAAAATCTGGATCGAAAGGAAATGTATAGTAATTTGAATGCTATACAGCATATTAAACCAACACGTCTAAGCGGCGAGGCGGGAAAAAATGATAAAAAATCTAACGGTGGAGGCTACTTTAACTTTCGGAATATCGAATGAATATTTCCTCTGCTTCGTTACAATTGTTGTGGTAGAAATGCAATGTGCGAACTGTACAAGTCCGAAGCTGGTTGGAACATCACGATGTTTTGTACGCAGAGCCGCAAAGGTTTTTCCTTGCCGGGGCGATAACTATTTAATATTAGTAAAAATAAGCATAAAATTTTATTCTTGTAGAATTTAGATAGAAAAAATTGAACGAGCTTGGAAGTACGCTGAAGTCATTTGACAGCAGCACAAGAGCAATGTTGTTACTATTCAAATAAGTCGTCAACTGAGGATGAAGAAGGAAGCCCATAAGGGAAATCCACACTGCGATATACGAAGCAGCGTTTTACGCTTGGTCATACAAAGGTAAAGAAAATTGAATTATAAGAACGGAGGAAAAAAGTAACGGCATGCTTTAACCACTTCAGCTGCAAGTGTAGCACATCCAGCATGTTGTAGAGACCGAGGCTACCAGCCAATGATAACATGCAAGTTGGGGGTGCATCCGCATTCTCTAGGTTGCTTTTGACTGGTTAGAAATGGATTGCTCTCACTCTCATCTTAATTGTCATGTTTCTATCGGTTCAAGTTTGTCGGTGCTTCTTTTGAACGGTTTTGAAGTTGCCCTGTAGCATAATTCGAGGAAATTTTTGGGAAAACACTCTGGTGTTTTGAAAAACAAAACCATACAAACCCGTAAAATCAAGCTGTGTAGTAGCTCCAAAGCCAGTAGTAGTCTACGACTTTTGTCATTTTGAGGTAAAAACCCTGTGTCTTGGAATGAACGTGGCACACAAACCAGAAATCTCAGTCAAGCAAGTAAAAGCATGTTCATCTGCATAGAGGAATACAACGTCCACATTGAAACAATCTAAAATATAAACTAGTTGTTCCACTACCAGCTAGGTGTGCTGCCATTGTTCGGTAACACTAAGTCGCCTTTTATGACATGCTGGGTGAGCAGCTTCATCACTCCAACCTGGTGGAACACGAATATTTTGTTTGAAATCATGCTACTTGCAGGCTTTGAAATATCCCAAAAAGGTCCAAAACCTAAGCTCGTGGTAGCTTCCGTCACATTTCACGAAAATCACGGTCGTGATACTGCTCAGAGTCACAATCATATGAATCAGAGGAGGCCAATTAGCTTTCGGAATGAGATTTACTGCAGAGTTTCCGTGAAAGACTCGAACGTGAAAAGGCTTTGGAAGCGAAAATGACGTCACCAAACAGGGTCGCGCGAGGTCAAAACACTGCATTTTGTAAAATCAACTTTTCCAAATCAACAGACAGGTCAACACAGTTGTGTGAATTGATATTTATTTTATCAGTTTTTCTTGCCAAGGGTTCAGTGTTAATGCATTAAGAACGGAAGGAAATTATTCAAAATAAGTTTTCAGATTTTATGTGAGAACAATGTTTTTAAAAAATGTATTTTGAGGCTGAGTTTTTCTCTTAAACGGGTCTTAATGCTCATAATTCTCTCTTTCTCTCCTCATTAGGCCTGCTGTGATCCGAATGCGTGCTTTATATTTTTGATTTCTGGGCTTGCTTTGTACTAGGCTGCCGCAGCGTCAAAATTTTAGCGGAGCTCAATTCTTTCTCCCTTTCACCCTATCAATTTTTTTAATCTGATCTAATTTTTAACTGAGATCATTTACTTGCCACTTGCTGGTTTAGAAGGAACTTTGTTTCATTAAAAAAAATGATGAGAACTTATTCAGTTCGTCAGCACGAGATGAAAGTAGAGTTGGGAGGCTGCAAAGTGACGTCACGGTCTTTTGAGTCAAACCAATCAATTATACATGCCGCGGCAGTCGGCGTAAGCTACTTTGGGCCTGAGAGCTGGGCTTGAAAGCATACGGCTGTTATGCTTGACCGTGCTGCATGCATTGAACCGCTCTCAACGTTAAACCCAGTCTTTTGACCACATGTTTGACGCTCAAATCATTGCACCACACTGAAAATTTGGATAAAAAACTGCAAACTTTGGAAGCAAGTGACGTTTTTTTGTAATTGATTATTTATGCGGGTTTGTTATGTTTGCAGCGTAGTGCTTCTAAGTTTGATAATAGGGAGGTAGCATTCCAACTTCATCTACAGATTTTATACGAATCATAATGCTAAATGCTAGTGGTGGTTGTGAAGCGGCAGTCACAGCAAGAGTAAGAATCGGTTGGTTAAGATTCAGGAAATGTGGAGAGTTATTGCTTGGAAATAGGTTTCCTCTGAAGATGAAAGGTAAAGTTTATTGTTGTTGCGTAAGATCAGCAATACTGTATGGAAGTGAGACATGATGTCTAAAAGAAATTGAAAAAGCAATTTTGAGGAGAACAGAGAGAGCTATGGTGAGAGCCATGTGCGGTCAGAAAGTTGTTGACAGAAAGACGACTGAAGAACAGATGGATATGTTAGGGTTGAAGGAAACGATAGACCGGTTAGCAACAGCAAATGGAGTTGGATGGTATGGATATGTACTGAGGAGGGATGACGATAGTGTTTTGAGGGTTGCTCTGAATCTTGAAGTGACTGGCAAGAGAAAGCGAGGACGACCGAAGAAGACCTGGAAGAAGCAAGTGGAAGAGGAGACAGAGAAGATTGGTTTGAAGAAGGAGGATGCTCTGAGACGAGACAAGTGGAGGGACGGAGTGCGAGAAATTGCAGAAGGAATGGGGTAAATCCGGCCATCTCTGCTAAAGGGAAAACACCGGATAAAAACTGAATAACTACTACTACTACATAAGCACTGGAATTTTCTATTATCGTATTGTTTGATAATTTGCTCATTACCTGTGGCGCTTTTGTTTCTGCAAGAAAGCTTTAACGCGCGGACTTCATAGGAGTACGCTGGCTTGTATTTGTCATTTTGCTGACCAGAGCAACTCTTTGTTTTAAATAGACCAGGGGTGCCCAAAGTTTTCATGGTTCGGAATACATTTCATTCACCTAACGTCTTGACGGCCACAAAAAGTCTATTTTGAAGGGATTCAACTGGTCTAAGTTATGGTTATTATATCTGAAAAAGCAAAACCCATGAGAGAAAACTTTTTGCTAGGCCCGCACATAAAATACCCTTGGTTTGTAATCTCTCTTGCCATAAATTACGTTGACATCTTCAAGCTCATGCACTTTCCAATCAAAAATGCGTTTTTTTTTTAGTTTACTTCACCTGTTGATTGCGTTAAAGTGTGTTGATTGTCGCAAAATGTTGGTGTACTTTGATTTTATGCTTGAAATGCTTCAAAGTTAACGCGGCCTATGGAACCTCAGCACAAACATAGTTTTAACCAAAGAACAAACTTTGTATAACAACTGCTTGTTTGGTCAAGCAAGATAATTGTTCAACTAAAAATGGAACAGGATGCATGGCAACCAATTTTCAATCATCTATTATAAACTAATCACTAGTAATTGGAATCACATATTGCTGGAAAGCAAATTTTCTGAGCTTTCCAACGGCAGTAATTGTTAGTGCCTTATAACTTTTATGTGTCAAACTCGTGTTTCAATTGAGCTTACGACTTTTTGGTAGGGTTAAATAGTTACATTACCGGTTATAAAGTTCAGCTTTTTTAGTATAAAGAAAATACTGAATGCACATATCACATACTTTCGAAATTGCCTTGAAATAATCTTTAATTTGATGAAAAAAAGTTTAAAAATTGATTGAGAAATGAATTCACAAATCAATTTTAATGCAGCCGCAGTAAGAAAAAATCGCCTGTTTGGCCAAGTAACCAAACAACGCGTTGGTTTAGTAACCAGAGACTGCTTCAAATACGCCAGAGATCGCGAGGGTGGAAGAAGAGGAGACAAAATTCATGCAACAATTCTAGTGTCGTATCCGTGGAATAATGTTGACCTATCTAGTATTTGTGTGCTGCTGTGCTTTGTGACGCATATTACTTGGGTTGTTCTGTAGTTTTTAATTTTTGAATGAACCGTTTTCTCATGGTTTCTTACGAACCGCACTAAAACCTTGCGTTGGGCCAACGGCGCCTCACTAGCCATGTTTAGAGACGTTACGCGTTAGGCCCGCGGAAAGTTAACTGCTGGACACAACGTCAGGCCCATCACTAACATTACGTCGGGCCGTCGTAGACCGCGTCCGGCCAACAAATTGAATTACGTTGGGACAAGGTTGGCCGGACATGTTGTTTATTGGGTAAGTCCAACAGCACTAAAAAACTTAAAGGAATAGTTGAGGTCATAAATTTACACCTGATATATGAATGTAACGGCTCTGCAAGCATTTTTGACAAATAATTTTAAAGCAGTATTGATTTTACCCATAAATATCTTATCCAACGTATGGCACACGGTACAGCAATCTGCCCTGTCATCTAGGCCACAATATAATTGAGGTTTATAACTTTTCAATATGCTGTACAACTTGCACATCACAATTAACTAAAACTCAATTTTCGCAAATATGCCAATTATTCAAATATGAAGCTGGCTGGCTACTAATATGCCAACTCGTTAAGCCCTAAAGCGAGGCTAACTACCAGCAATAACAAGTGATCTTTAATGACACTTTCTACCTTATCTTGACTTCTGAATTATTCCTTCACACCAGTAAAATAACATATTCAACAACTATCTACTTTATTTACTTCTTTCACAAAGAACAATGACGCTCCTATTCAATTTAATGCAAAAATACTGAAACCGGTCAGTAACATTTCTCGAAAGCGAATTATGAGGACGTTTTATCTCGTGATTGAAACCTTCCTATTGTTTGAGCGAAGCTTTAGCTCGCCTCAATTGTAAAATGCTATTGTTAAGATACAACCAAAATTCTATTTCGCTGCCGAAGAAACTATTTTTTCTTGCAAATAAAGACATGTCCTCCGATAGTGGTAATTCTACGATATAATGTTTTTTATAAACAATCTGGTGTACCTTTGAAGCTGGGAAGGCAAGATAGGATAGCATGCAAGCCCCACCCCAAAAAATTTGTTGACTTTTTTGCGCTCAAAGTTTTATTGCAAAGTGATGATTGTCAGTTTTTGGAAAGTGTTTCCAAACAAAAATGTGATCATCACATTTTGTTGCCGACTGTCAAATCGATAAATTATATATTTAAAAAAAAAGAAGCAACGCTGATGGCGTGACAGATTGTTTTCGTTAGCCCAGCAGGGAAACACTGATGCCACATCCATTAACAAAAAATAAACTTCATATGGTTGAGCGTTTCGCTGCATGTTTCGTGGCTGAACGTTTCACGCTATCAGAGAAGCGTTAAAAAGGCATAAAAGGTGACTTAATACATAATTTTAACAAAAGCTCAAAAGCAGATCATTTGAAAGTGCTTTAAAAGAGCTCGCCCGCATAACAATACTGAAAGAATTTAAAGCTCATTTCCTTCCTTGAACAAAACTCATTACACGCTGCTACTATATGGTCAATATATTTTTTGGCAAAGCAAAAATATCCATTTAATGCCAATTGCTGCAACAGGTAGCGTAGTAGCAATAAACGAAATATTTCTGGTACAGTAAAATACAACTCAATCATAAAACTGGGAATGTTCAAAAGTTAAACACAGAAAAAAACCTATAGATAAAATACTTTTTAAAAAATTCAAAACTCTGATTTTGCTTAAGGGTGGCCGTAGTTCACTAATTTTTTCCTAAAATCTAATGTATGATAAACATGATTTGTTTTATTCTGCTGCATATCTTCACCATTAAGTATTTCTTTACTATGTCTTTACTGTACAATCAAAAAAAAAGCTCTTGGCGTAAACCCTTTCTGCCAAACAAGCTGTAAGATTAATCACACTTGAAAAGAACACAAAAAATGAATACTGGGAGATAGTCTCCGAATTTTTGCTGAGATCTTTCAACAAGAATTTTCTCACAAAATTCGATGCATTTAAGCCTAATATGCTGATAATACAACCCTTAAGAAATAAAATCATTGTTAGTCAATTTACAGTCTTGGTGACGTCAAGTTCTCAATCTTGAAACTAATTTAAACAGCAAAGCAAAAGTCAAGAATATAAGCGGCATTATATATCCATAAAACTTCATGGATTTGCAAAACTTCAAAACCTCGTGGTAGGATTGTAGCATAAACACATTGATGAGAAAGAATAGCACCAAAGTCTTAAAGAAAAGCCAGTAGATTCTGTAAATCAAGTTAAAAGTTTGGCTATTTATATTTTTTTATCCTCCAAATAAAGCTTTATTTAGGTAGTGATTTCACGGGGAGCAGGCATAAAGCTTAAGGTTTTGACCAAATAAAAAGAAATAATCTTCCAAAGTTTATGAATTTTATGCCAGATAAGCGCAAATGCGTTTTGGGTTAACACGTTCATGGTGACTGAATGGCTACCAAATATGAAAAACAGCCCTAAATTGACCGTTGCGATGGCGTAGTGGTTAGAACGTCCGCTTCGCAGTCGGTAGACCTGGGGTTTATTCCCTAAGTCGAGTCATACCAAAAGACTTTAAAAATAGTATTCACAACTTCCCTGCTTGGAGCTCAGCACATAGGGATAGCGTGGAGAATAAACAGGCAAGCTTGCTTGTTGTGTCCTTGGGCAAGGCACTTAACGGGATACCTCCATTTTCAAGTGGCAGGGCCAAGCAGTCTACCAGTCGTGGTGGCCCAGTCTGACGAAAGAAATGCAAACCGATCATGAGCTCACACGCATGAATAATAAACCCTAAACTAATGAAACGGATGCAAAACAATACATCCAACTGGAGAATGTAGAAGCAGAGTCTCCAGTGGTTCCTGGAGTCAAGTGTTATAACCTGTGAGTTCGCGAGCAACGGTTGTAAATAGAACAACTTGTGTTTAAATCTGGATGGAAGTTGAGAGCACTGCAGAAACGGTGTACCTCAAGTGTTGCACCTCACGAAACTCAATGCTATAGTAGTTGTCTGAAAAATGCATCTAAAGCTCCACTAAATAAAACTTACACTTTAAATAAAATAAGTTTATTTGAAGTCAGGCTGTTTGCAAATTTTTGATATACCACTTCTTCTCCTACCAAGCAAATAGTGAGCACCGGAAAGCTCATAAAATATCCTGCCTTCATTCCATGTAGTGCAGCGCTCATCAGCATTACCAACGATAATCTAAATATTTGCAGTTATTCAAAGCTTAGATTACAATAAATCGGAGAAATGGACCCAAGTCCATATGGGAATGAAGGGCTGTCCATTGTTTCATTTAGCAAAATTACACCTAAATCAGCCAGCGTCGCCCGCAGTGTACCCTTTCAGTAACATCGAAGCAGAGAATATCGATTTAGCCGGTTGCGCTGAAATCACCCAAATGTTAGGTGTAACAATAGAAATAAAATAATTTTTTTTTTCTTCACAGCGAATTGTCATTCCTAAATCAAGTGTGCTTTAAAATGTAATCGCATTAAAAACATATGGGCGAGATAGGAACAGCCTTTATTCCAATGAAACCGATCTTCCAATCTTTTTAGGTAAGTAGCTAGTGAGGACAAAATTTAAATTAGATTGAAGGAAAGAGGTGACGGCGACAAAGTTTTATTTTTTCAAAAATACAAAAATTGGATATTAATTTGTAGGCTTATTGGACATGATGCCCATCAATTTCCAGCTTCAAGGTTGGGGCTACGCCTCAGGTCTGAGTGCTCTCTTCATTGCTTACACGTAGCCGAGGGGCCAAATGGGGCGTTGCGTTTTCATTAGTTTGGAAATATGCAAAACATTTTTGCTGTTAAATTATTTTCAATCAAAATAGGAGGAATGTCCCTTTTTTGGTGCGATTTTCTTTTGATTTCCCTTTCAACTTTCTCAACTCCCTGCTGGCTACGCCTTGTATGGTTAGTGCTTCCAACTTTGGCGTACCCAGGCGAGTTAAAAGAGACGTTGCCTTTTCACCAAATTTATATCTTTGACCGCGGTAGCTCAGTGAGGGCATTTTCAAACAAAATAGCATGGTTTCTCAAATTTATTCCGGCGGAGCTAGCCTTCAGCTATGCCGGATTCAAAAGCATCCGTTCAGGCAGCCGCGCCGCCTTCACAAATACCTGCGAAAGCAGCAACAAAAGGTTAAGGACATTGCTCCTGCAAACTTGGCTTCGTTTTTAAAATAGTACGACGTACTATTTTAATTAAGACTGATAATACCCGCAAAGCATGATTTTACAAATTATTATTCGTTCTTTCCAAAAAGTTGAGGAGGAAAAACGAAGCCAAAAATGATGGCTGCGCCAAAATTGTAGTCACTTCTACAGTTACGAAAACAACCTATTGAGTGACAGCTTATTTCGCGACTTGGTGCGCCCACTTTTCACATTTACATTTGTGATGGTAAGTTTTTGGCTGCACTATTTGCCCTGGTTTTGCAGAACGAGAAGAGGAGCAATGCCTTCTCAAAAAGTCATGCATCATGTCCCAGTACGCCTATTGAGCTATTTTTAATAAGTCATAAAACACAAAATATGCACAATCTTGAATTTAGAATACTTGAACTTTTGCTTTGGCCAGCGTCAGATTAAACCGACGCAGGGGCGATCTGGGAGGAGTGGATAACGCACCAACTAGCCTTTTGTGCTAAATGATTATTTTTTTAAATCCTGCAAGATTTCACATTAACACTCGGCATTTTGTACCACTTTGCAACACGGGAAAAAATGTCTCAGAGATTAAAAGCACACAGGCGCAGGACACTGCTGTATCACGATGATATTCTATTGTGGAGTCAAGCAACAATCCAGCTATAATCTTCATACTGCATTATATAAAAAACACATTTAAGCCAGTCCATTAATGCTGTAACATATCATTGTGCTTGAACAGGCAGCATATCAGTGGTACTACTTTAGTGAAAATAGAAGTGGTTGGTTCACTATTTATGTTTGCTTAGAAAATGGCTGCATAATAAGTACATTCACCCCCTGCTGCTATAATCACTAAAGGAGTAACATACAGCATTTTGACGTCATTTACCATTACGACAAAACAGTGCTTTTTTGAAGAGTTGAAGAAATAAATAAAAGCATGCTTAGAAATACTTGAATGTTTAATCGCTTGTTGCTTCAATAAACAATATATTATTTTTATCAAAATGTCCTGAAATGCTTTTAACCGCGTTCAGCACTTTTTTTAGAAAATGAAAAAAATAAATGTTGCAATTAATTAATTATGACGTTATCTTAGTTTCAAAAAAAGTGAAATCTTTTGAAGTTGATTAGTCAAGTCCTAGCTTTCGTTTAAGCAAAAAACCGCTTTTCTCAGTCACGAACGAAAAAATTTTTTAAAAACTATCTCTAATTAGGACGTCATCGTGACGTCACCAACCATTGTATGACACTTATCTGGGGTCGTAAACAATCGTGCCAAGTCTCATTTTGTATGTCCAGTAGTTTCGGAGGAGTCAAAACACACAAACAAAATTGTGTTTTATAGTGAAGATGCAAATGTAAAAGTAGTCCTATGATGCAGTGGCCTCCAACCCCCCCCGGACCGGTCCGTGAATCAATTGGTGCCGGGTCGCGCAGAAAATAATTATTTGTTTCTGTTTTGTTTATTATCTCCGTCTGAACGATCTTTTATTTTGAAAAACGATCAGATTTTCTGAGTTAGATCTCGATCACTTGAGCGCTAAAATTAACCAGGAAGACCCACTGAAACACGTTTGTCCCGTATTAGTGATCGCCGTTCCAGAATAATATTTTATTTTACTTTTAATATGTTTGTCGATATTGAATCATTTTTTAATGCTAGTACAGGTTGACTATCACTGATCCGAAATCATTGGGACCTGGGGGGGGGGGATTAGGCATTTATTATCTTAGAATACACACGCCCAGTTGCCAACCACTTTGTCTTAAATTAAAATACCCTCTAAATCAGTACAAGTTGGTCAACAAAGAAAAGAAAATTGAAATGTTAATGAAATGCTGGTAAAATAATTGGTACTGGCGCGATGACCTGGGAAAGTGGAAATTACAGTACAGACTACAGGTACTGTTTTCTAGGTCATATTAGTGCCAGATAACTGATTGCCGGATTAGTGATGGTCAATCTGTACCTAAAACTATCTTAAAAAATTTTTATTTAACTCTGGTTTACCATATTTTTTGGTTCACCATAAACTCAGGCAGCAAAATGAGAAAAACAGAGGTCTATGAAAAATTTCTTTGGGAAAGGGTTAAAGGCGTAATGAAAATAGATAAGAACAGCCTACAACTTCAAAAAAAGTTTCAAACAGACAACACCAGGCGTCCTACTTCAAATACGGATTTATCGGTAAGACGATTACTGCTCTCCGAGCCCGCTCCGCATTACAGGCGTCCAACGGCTCTCTAATGAGTCAACGAAGCCTTCAAAATTGCTTTGCCATTTAGACACCATGCACCCTGGATTGAACGACAAGCCCTCGGAATATTTTTGGAAGAAAAAATATGAACACGAAGGACAGAAGAAATTACGAAGGGCCACCACATTTGTAAATGAGAATGTACAGAGAGCATCAAATCTAGTGGCTAATCGTATTGCTAAGGTTAAAAAACCATTCCCGATTGGTGAAGATTTAATCTTGTCCGCCACTAAACTTCGAGAAGAGGCTGTTGTTAAAAAGATAACACAGGTGTCTCTGTCAGCTTACACCGTGACTCAGGGTATTAAGGAAATAGCTGAAAACATTGAGACATAATTGTTAGAATGGATTGATAAATCATCGTCGTACGCTTTCCAGATTGACGAATCTACTAATATTGACGACAATGCAATTCTAGTTTATATGCGATATATTTATCAGGAGGATGTGCATGTGGATATATTATATTTACTATTGTTGCCCATCATCACCACACCGGCAGAACTGTTCAAGTCGCTAAATCGTTACCTATCTAGAAAACTGAAATTGTCCTTTTGTGTCAACATATGCACAGATGGAAGAGCAGCCATGACTAAACGGCTGTCCGGCTTAATTGCACCTGAATGTAAATTGTATCATTCACAGGGAAACGCAGGCAAGCTGAAAATTGCCGCCGGATTTTTACAACGTATTGGATAATACCACAAAGTAGCAAAAACAAGCAGACGATATATGTTGAACATTTTATATTAGAACTAAACGTTTTTGGCTCATCAACACGGCCCTCATCAGAGTCTCAAAATTACAAGTTGCATTACAACTTAAAATTGAAAATGGAATGTGTATATAAAAAATTACCAATGACACATCAACAGCACATAAATAAGCTAAATATGACCTAATAATATTGTTGCTGACGAAATAGATAAATGCAGGTAACCTTGGACCATAACATGGGAGATTAGTAAAACAAATGAAAGTATACACGGAGACAAGCAGTTGAATAGTAGGATCAACTATAAATTCTAAAATACTTTTAGAAAAAACAAAGAACCATTGGCATTCAGTTGTTTGTTGAGTTGTGGACTGATCTTGATTTGTAAAGCTTCATGGATTTTGGTCTTGTATTCTGTGCTGCACTTTTTAATAATGTTGAGCGAATTTATGATGCTATTTTTCTTGCAGCCATTACACACTTTCAGATGTTCTGTGATGGCTGTTTTTGTTATTGTCGAGTAAAGATGCTCATGTGTTCTGGTCGCGAAGTGGCGTGTGGTCATACCGATGCACGAGCAGTTTGCATCACGCAGGCAATCAAATTTATACACCACACTAAACACACCAGCGGTAGTAGAACAATTTAATTGAAAATATGTACCAGTTTTAAAGCAACGTAAAAGCATAATATATCGTTTGCTTATTTTTGATACTTTGCGGTATGAGAAGAGCACCTCTACCAAAATAGTAACGATGTAGTTAAAGTTTTTAACCACATGTTGTGTCGTTATTAAACACATCAAAGCACATGTACTTCACTCGCGCCTATTTGAGTTGCTTTGTGAGAAGATGGAGGCGGAACACAGACGCCTTCTCTTATACACAGAATGAGACTGTTATCCTAAGGGTAATCACTGGCCAGAGTGTTTGAATTACGAGAGCCGCAGTAAAGATTTCTCTCAGAAAAGTAAGTGTCAGTGTCGACAAAGGGATCACAACACTGGCTTACTTGTGCAACATATTCAGCTTGCTCAATGGACTCAATCTGTCCCTTCAGAAAAAAATGACGACTGTCTTTAAGTTTGCAGATAAAGTAGCAGCATTAAAACCCAAACTGGATTCTCAGGGAAGGCATGTTAACAGAGGCATATTGGACATGGTTAAAATATTAGTAAGGCTTTGTGTGAGACTGAGCCAGCGCCTTCATTCATTAAGCTGGTTCACGATCACTTGTCTTCGCTTTTAAAAGAGTTTGACTGCTACTTCCCAACCTCAAAGAACCCACGAATTGCGAAGGAATGAATCCGCGACTCATTTATTAACAAACCAAGTGAATCCAGCATGTCTGTGCAAGAAGATTAGCTTTTGGAGATCGCATATAACCGCGGCCTCAAAAGACTGTTTGAGACAACAATTTTGCCGGTGTTCTAAATAAAAGTCATGGCAGAATACCCAGATATCGGCACCACACTGAAAACCCTGTTGCTATTTTCGCCATCCTATCTGTGTGAAGCGGGGTTTTCTGCGGTGAAAGCAACCAAAACAAAACAGCCGAGTAAACTTGGACATAAACAACACACTTCCGCTGTCTTTGTCTACCATTACCCCAAGCAAGACCGTCTCGTTGCAAAGAAACAAGCTCAGGGCTCACATTGCTTTAGCATTATGATGAGTAAAAATTTTCATACACTTTATAGTTGTTTTTGTTGTGTACAGTACCTGCATCTTATTTTGAAGCCATGTAAATGTTAGCATAGCAATAGAATCAGAGAGCGCTTGGGCATTGGTCGCCAACAGAGAGAAGTGAGGCAAAGTAGTGGAGCGCTTGTGATTCTCGGGCACACAAATATGCAGGAGGCTTATCTGACAGTTGAAACTGGAAACTTTGTTTCAATTGCTGAAGCATAACATTCTCCAAGTATTCAATAACAATATTAAATTGGTGTGTAGGTATATTTAGATAATTGCTGGTTCTTGTTGTTTATTTATTTTCCACCAGAGTTTTTTAATTATCATCCATCTAATGGGCAGATGGATGATACCAGAGAATCTGATGTTACACCATGTTTTGTTGTTAGCGCATTGCTAGGAGGAAGCTGGTAATAAAGTTGCATAAGAGTACAGAGTGAATTCATGTTTATTATTAGGATTCAGTATTTGCTCGGCTCGTCTAATTTTCGACTCAGATCATGCGAGCGGATTTAACCCTTTTTTAAGAAGGTGCGACAACCGATCATATTAGTATTAGCATTTCTAGTCTTTGCGAATGAGATAAATGGCTACAAGAACTAAAGAAGCATTGTGGTCCAGCAACTAGTTGCAAACACCTTCGTGTTTTCTGGCAGAGAACAAGAGTGAGCGAGACGGGCTGACCATCTTGCTCTGACTCCGCCGCCAGACTCCGGACTAGATTGCGGAGGAAAAGCAACCGGAACGTTACGAGGCGTTGCAATAGGGATCGAGTAGGGCCGGCAAGGACCCGGTGGAAAAGCTTCCCAATCATCTACCCCCAGTACGCGGTTAAATCGTTGAGTGTTGACCGATCCGAGGTTTAAAAGAGATTGGGGGCCACTGCTGTAATGGACTAACTAGCCAATATGCATCAGATTTAACTATTTAGAAAAGTGTGTTGAGGTCTAATCGTCCTCCTTAACTGTTGTTGCACATCGATTATTGCCATAAAATTTTATTCTCTGTATGAGACAAACATTGCTGCTATACACAGAAGCACTTTTCTTTCGTTAAGCTTCTGAGGGTTCAGTGCTGCATGACAAATTACGTTCTTTTCACAGGCAATGAAAACGAACAAAGAAAAATGTCGCAATAAGCTTTTCAAGTGGCTCAAGAACGCATGCATCATGAGGGCATCAAACTCGCGACATCACTTTGCAAGGTAGCATTTCATAACGGCGGAGCTACGCGACCAAACGGGGGTTTTAGAATGTATGGCGCGCAAAAACGCCTCCTCCGCGTGCCAGTAACAGCAGCACAAATAACAACCCAATCTTTACACACTTTGAATATCCTACAGAAGGTTAAACATTGATTATAGCAAAAATCTTAGCTATATCGAAAATCAGAGCCAGTTAGTTAAATCTATACAATCAACCCTCGTTTTTCCGGACTAGATGGTGTAGGAACCTGTCCGGATAACACAAATGTATTTATGTAATGCAAATAAAATAAAAAAGCCGTTTACTCATGTTGTATTTTTGTAAGTAACGGCAGAATTGTTCACTGATACCCGACAAAACAGGATGTTTACGAGCATCGATAGCCACCTATCTGGCATTTCTGGGAGTACGCGAGGCGCGCGTTGTTTGAAATCACTTGTCGGCCGTCCGACCCACTGTTCGGATAAACCAAACTCCGGATTAACGAGGTTTGACCGCACTACCTTGCAATTTTCCATCCACGTGGCAACAATGAACCAGCATATACAAAATATCCAAGCCACCATTGTGTGCAATGATTCCATGTTTGTGCGGCGGCTTTCACGGTAGGTGATGCAAGTGTTTCCACAAATTTAATTGTCGATATTGTATTAAAGTCAAACTTCCTTTCCTCTGCTCTGAAAAAATCAATGTGTGACTGCACTGTTTCCTTTAATATAACCTGTTCGTCATATTTTATGGTACTTAAACGATATAAAATAAAACCAATCTAAAAAACGATCTGAATTTGTATGAAAATTATTTCTTTTTTTATAATGCGTACAAATTCATTTTATCTTCCGGTTCCATGAACACTTTTTGTCTTCTATGCAAGAACATCGTTGTGAATGAGCTGCTTTAAAGTTATCAGTACTACTCGCACATTCCTTTTTTCTACAAACAGCAGAAATTGCGGAGGAGTGTCGTTTTCAAATGCACAAGTAGCTATTGCGAGATTTCAATGCCCCATCAATGTCACCCTATTCAATAATCAAGATGAACCAAAAATTAGGAAGACTGCAAAACGACCGTTCTGTCTATAAGTCAGCAGCTTCCTATACATGTTGGTGCAGGCGGCTCAAGCCGTAGCTTGGATTCAAAACGAGCGCTTCAATGCAAATAACGATCCCGCTAAGCCACGCAGCTCGCAACGCAAGGGTTTAAAGCATTGAACTCAAAAAGTTTCGACTGCACGTTTGGCGCTTATCCCAACGCGCCACGCTCTAACCTCGAACTGGGTTTCTACTATAGCTGACTATCTAGGTGCCTTTGAACTGTTGAGATTGGGTTTATCATGACTTATTTTAGATTGGTTACATTCATTCATTCATGCACAAGTATGAGTTCCTGCTCTGTATGCTGACCCAATGCTTGCCAGCCTTTCCAAAAATTCTGTACTCGCCAATCGTGTTTAAATTAGATAACTATCAAAATCAAGTTTGAACAGCATTATTGCGATTGCTGGTAATCATTTTGTGATTGATCTCCAAAAAAAGACCCCACTTTGACATTACATCCTTTAAAAGTTGATGTTTAAAAAAGATCTTCAGTTAAAAACTCCGTTCTATTGAGGTTGATCCACAAAATTTAGGCCGTCATTTTAATAATTGGTACACCCTATTTCGTTAGTACACGATTTATAAATTCTGAACCAGGAGAGCACTATACACCCGATTGACAAGCACAGGGATAGTCTTTAGTTAGACCAAGCAAGGAGCTCAATGATCGACTCCGTCACCTCCTGGCTGCCACACAAATATTAAATTTCCCGTTAAATGCCTGACTCAAAAGCAAAACAAGCAAGCTTCCGACTTTTTCTCCACACTACCTCTTTCGTGGTGAATGCTGCACAGGTATGCTGCGAATACCGTTGGTCGCGTTTTGATATGATAATATAGAACTTTCGGTTTTATCTCAATCTTAAATTTCTTTTAAAATTGAGGCAACGTATGATAATCGCTCCGATAGTTAGGTCTGACTGCAACTTAATAAAACTTGGAAAAGATTGGCTTCCACTAAAAACACCTTAAACCAGGTTGAGAACAGAATAATGTATTCCCAGAAATAATACTTCACGACTTCAAGCTTCTTCGCTCAACGATCTCAGAAATAATCACTTTACTACACAATCAGGAAAACCGCCAAAACTAATTTCACCAATAACTGCTTAATACTCGCCACGTCAACAGAATCTACAATAAATTGTCACAAAAAACAATAGCCCTTCTTTACTCCGTCAATCAATCTCTCTCTCTCCCCGCTACAACGTTTCTCTACACTCTGACAAAAAAATCCCATCGCGTTATATATAAATCGAAAAAACAATCCAGGAAACGCTAGAACGAAATCACATGAAAAAAGAAAAAAAGCATTTCAAGTTATGTAATCGGTTATCGAAATTCTTCGAAGAAGCTAGAATCACTAGATCAATGTGGAATTTTACTATGTCGTAATAACGATTGTGACGTAATAAAGGTGTACTTACAGCAAATCCAATTGCGAGGAAAAAAGGTCTTTTTTTTCAATCAGTAACCGAGCGAACAAAACAATACAGCACTATACGCATATATGAAAACCCCTCTTCAAGGCAAATTTTCTTATTCGTGACACCGTTTTAAAAAAATCTTTGGTACGACCCGGTTGAGATATAAACCAGCAATCTATTGAATTTGAGAAGGACTCTGTAACCACTGAGCCGGCAAGGCACAATGTTTTACTAATATGTTATATAATAAATAACAGAATTTGATTTAAACTTCATTCAACAATTGCTGCTCCACGCGACACTACTGCATAAAAAGCTGGTTGTGAAGGATAACTTTGTGAACTGACATTTTTGCTATTTTACACATGCAACAGTTTACTGCTGTCACATAAAAGGTAGAACCAGACAAAGAGAAATTTTTCAAATAAAGAAAAATTAACTCTTATGATGCTCGTTTCGAGAAGCTTCATCGATGAATGATTTTCGAGGGAACGGTGCCAAAAGGATTTCGCATTCATCGTTTTTCTTATATTTAGAATAACAACAGAAAAACAAGGCAACAAACGTTTCTTCCTTCTCGGAAGGTTTGCAACAGGGCCCTTGTCCTGGAATTGCATTGCACGAAGATGGATATCCACCAAGTCCAATCAAAATGCAAGTACACTCTGCTATTAGCCATCCTATGGAATATTTAAGACCTTGCGATATTGCCACGACGGACATAAGTACCAGCCTAAATATTTACACAATATTTACACAGAATCGCCACTGCCGCTCAACGCGATAAGGAGTTGGTCGCGAGATTTCACTTCACTGAGTGCATGATGTTGCAATGTCGAATCTATGAGAAAGACAGTGATTTTTTTGCTTAGTTGCAGCGTTTGTGACAAAAATGCACCATGCTGTCAGTTTAGCTTTACTACTCCAATAGTGAAGACACAAATTTAACTATAAACAACTCTTAAAGCAGGTGTGAATGCAAGCGCAACAGCTATTAAGTATAATCAAAAATTTCGACATCCAGCAAAGCGATTGATGGGTCGGATAGCTTTGTTGGGGCGGCAATGACGGCATGATTGCGTCATCAAACCACATGATGTTGTTGCCTAGGGGAAGGCAACTCACGGCAATTACCTCTGCTTGTAATAGAAATATTAAGCCATACTGATTGCTCCTAATTAAATTTTTATGATCGTAGAATAATAATGCGTTACGAAGCAACTGATAGATGAAACACAGTACAGGCTGCACTGGCATACCTCATGAAATAGTTGTGCTGGTAGAAGCTTCCGTCTTTGATTACGACAATGTTATATGGCATTATTTGAAATAAAATACCGAATAAAATGCATGCTTTTATTCTTGGCATGATTTGATCACGAATCGGAATATTTACGTATTTGCAGAGCATATCACTGTACGTTTTGTACCGGAAAATAGGACCTGAAAATATCATAATTCGGTGAAATATCATATTTATAGTTTGCGGCGCATTTAAGCTTTGACAGTTAAAACGTCTCTAAATTCCTTCTCAATAAGTTTCACAATACGTTTTTTATTCAGCAAGTTTTCAGAAAACTAAAATCAAACTTTTAAACATTCAATAAACTACTGAAAGCATCAATTGAAAACGGAAATGATCGGCAGTTTCATATCAAAACAATGCGCCAATAACGCTGCCAGATTATAGTCATTACTAGGGCCATTTTTTTGATCTAAAAATATACTTTTGACTTTATTTTAGCAAAATTTTGACTTTATTTTGTCCTAACAACCGCTTTCGCCTATTATTTATGTCTTGTTGCACTTTTTTGATTAAAAATGTTTTATAATCCGCAATTTACATAAGTTTTTAAAGAAGAAGATAGCCTACTTTAAACATTTTCTCAATAACTCAGTCTTGAAGCTAATGCAACAAAGCGACGCATGACGTCAAAACCTAGGATGACAAGCCATTGTGTGTACCGGTATCAATTAGTGTGTAATACAAAAAATGCGTTGTTGTCGCAACTGTACTGTACATTAACAGTCTGTTTATGATGTTTTTAACGAAAACCACACACTATAATTACCAGGACTTTTTATTGTAATACAGCATCATATATTTTTTTACGTTCTTAACATCAAAATTTCTGTCTTTTCTCAGTAATTTACTGAGCATAGAAAACGACCTCTCAACAGCAGCAGGGATTGGCTGGGCTTTTTGTAATAGTGCATAGCTTGTTGGGTCCATTGTCAAGTTGGTACAGTTTATTATTGTTTCTAAATCAGAGTTGGATAGTCGTTTTTTAATGTAATTTTTAATTGAGCACGAATCATCATCGAATTGCATATTCTTCAGCAGTCCGTATGCTTCGATTATCGTGCAGGCACTTCCTTCTAAGAACTCTACGTTGGCTGCTAGAGTCCGGTATTGATTTATTTTAACTAAGTCCGGCACCAAATCTTCCACATTGATAGCGTCTTTTGCTCTGCTGACTATGAGGCCTGCACTTGTCCAATTGTTGACAATGATACAAACAGCTGGAAGGTTCTCACTGTAATATAAGGCAGCTCTAAGCCAAGTTGCCCATCTTGTAATTACAGGGTCAGGAGGAGATGGCAGACCAGCATCATGAAAATCTTTCTTGTGATCTTTGTTTTTGATTGTTGCTGCCTTGATCGTTGCTATTATTTCATCAATATTTTTAAAATGAGCACGCACACGCATAGCGCAGTTATGTAGTAAGTGCGCAACGCAGGTGACATGCATCAAAGAAGGGTGTAATTCCTTTAATGTCTTTCCAGCCAAAGACATGTACCGAGCAGCATTAGTCAAGAACAATGAAAAATTCTGGCGTTTTATTTCAAGTTGTCGCAATATGTCATCCACAGTGTGCAGAATAATACTGCTATTAACATTGCTACCGTTGTCAAGTGGATGGCAATCAACGAGGAATGTCTGATTTGGGGCATCTAAGCTGCCCACAAGCACACTAACATACTTTTGTTTAGCAATCTCTGCTTCATCAACAATTAAAAAAAATTTTTTGTCACGAAGTAATTCTTGAATTTGTTCTTTTTGGGATACTAATTTAGCAACACATGCCCGGGCTGCAGTCTCCGAAGGCAATACTTTTCCCATTGTAGCAAACAGAGACTTTAAAGAGGGATGGTTTAGTTTATGAAGTGGGATATCTGCAACTAAGAATGAAGAGACAAACTGTTCCTTGAAGTTCACTTTATCGAGTTGTAAAAAGATTTGCTTACTTTGGAATTTGCTCTTCGTCTCCAATTTTTCTTTGGTGTTGCTTATTTTTTCGGTGGTTTTCCACAAAAAACTTTTTGTCGCATTTGACTAACCTGTCGCAAAGGTTACATCGCAAGTTGCGGGCAGGAGTTGCCGAAAACTCATCCGGATATTCCTGGCAAATTTGCCTACCTTTCGCTGTCGAAGATTTGGTTTGTTTAGGCATTCTTTGCTTTGCAAGCTACGACTTAAAAAGACCACGTGTAAAGAGCGCAAAGGTTTTATTGGAATAGATTAATTGTCTAACAATTATGTGTTTATGCATCAACAATGACGATTTGATGCATAATAAGTGCTATTTCCTTCTCAATTACCGCACGCATTTTTACCATAGCAACTATTCCAGAAGTTTAAAATCAAATAAAACTGGGCATAAAATTTTAATAGCAGCTCAAAAATTGAAAAAAATATAAAAAAATCTAAACTTGTTCGTTTTTGTAAGGAAATTTTTGATGAAGAGAATTTTGACAAGTTTTTACTTTAGGCAAAATTTTGACTTATAAAATCTAGCAAAACAGACTCCTAAACATCTGAACGAACGTTAGTACACGTTTGATCATGAAACAAGGTCCTGAAAAAATTTTGACTTTATTGACTTTAGCGGGCCCTAGTCATTACATTACTAGTGTAGAAAGTCAATGTAGAATTTACGAAAGATTGTGTCGTTGGGTGCTCTTTGGCATCTGTTAGTAGTAACGTTGAACCTTTCTGCCTAGAACAAGATAGTTGCATTTAGGAAAGCAGCAAAAACAAAAGTATGAGTGATTTACAACTCAAAGAAGTTAGAAATAATATGGTTACAAACAAAAGTGTACTTTTTTTGAAGACGGCTAATGATGTACTAGTTTGAAACAGATATGTTCATACAACATAAAAATCATTTTCCCAAAAGCTCCAACACATAGAATCTGCAATAGAGCCCAGAGATACAGTACTCAGTCTGCAGTGTGATTAAGACGGCATTTTTAACACCAAAGTATACTACACTATTCAGCATACGCAATTTTCAGTTTTTCTACTTACAAGTAAAAAATTCTCTTTTTTAAAGTAGGGTAAGTAATTTTTGAAAAGACAAGAAAAGAAATTGTTAAAAATGCTTGTGGTTTTCATTTTAAACTCAGGAAAGCAGTTTTGTATGTAAAATTTGTTTGCATTGTAATGGTAAGCTAAAAGCAAGTTGCTTTATCTAGTAATTGATTGGCAAGCTACTGGTTTTTGGGCTTTCAGTTACTGTAGCAACGAGCAAAAAAGTGAACAGTATGGATACTAGATAGTTACAGTTAGGCCAAATGTTGATAAAGATAACATTCAATATCGCTTCTTTATGGATAGCAGCAAGGCGTCAATTCTCAAGATCGATATTCATAGTTTTGGTCGCTTGATTTGCATGACTCGAATTGATTTTAATTTTGTATTAGCAATTGTCAATTTTGGTTGCAAATGAAGGTCTACACGTTCTTCGATACAAAAAGACGGTATATAGATGTTATGGTACATAATTTAGCAACGCAAATAATGCCGATGCTCGTCGGAAAAATTGTAGTTTTGTAACATCTGTATTTAAAAAGGCAGTGATTTAGTTGATAAATTTTTCATAAAATGGTACCAATGCTTTGCGAAAAGGTATTTCCAGTGATTCAGTTCAGCTGTCTCAACGAAACCGCAATTCTGGGTGTATAAGGTATTGTTATGTCATTTTTAATTGTAAGAAAAGAATATCTCAATTGCGTTAATTTTGTTCAACAGTACTTGATTAAAATGAATATAGTGAGTTGGATATGTTGGTCAGCTTAAAGTCATGTAAGTGAATTTGAAACGAGTAGCTTTCATTACTACAGGTTCATGATGGCAAGCAATGTTTGCACTGTGCAAGATTAGGATTAGTTTTGAGTTAAAATTAGGGGTAGGGTTAGCTGACATCGCAAGACATACTCATGGACATCGTACACTTTGTGAACATTGTGGAAATGTACTACAAACTTAGTAATGCCCATTTGGAACTTGTTATTCACGTATTTATAATATTGTAATGCAATTTATAAACGGATTATTTTCTATTGTTTTGAATCCAATGTTTTTATGTTAAGCAATTTTTATAGGTGTAACCAATGCTCTTGTTGTAATCTGTATCATCTTTTATCAATATTGTTGTCCCGTACTTCGTTTCACTGTCATTTATATCACTGCCCTTGGAGAATTCTGAGGGTATCTTGAGCGGAAGAGGAAGCAAGGTGCGTGAAAGAAGAGCCTGAACTGGCGGGAATCGGAAAGAAGCTAAAGGAGGGGTTATGACAGAGTAAAAGGTTAGGAAGTTAGTAAACGAGGATGAGGGGGAAGAACTGCATTGATGAAGGGGAGTTTGTTGCGTAAAGTGGAGGTATGCCTGCTGAGAGACTTGGAGAAGAAAGGAACAAAAAAGCCCGAGATGCAGCAGGAATAACAGCTTTAAGAATGAAAGGAAAGAGAGCTAAACTTTGAAGAAGAGAGGAAGGTACATTGTAAATGAACCCATCTGTATCAGGCGTAGCCTTGCACTGATCTGCCCCTCCAGTTTACTCTGCCGGCGCACACAGAACAGGGGAAGATAGAAACAGAAATTGGATGAACGCTTCCGCTCATCAGAAGTGGAAGAATAAGAAGGCGAGGAAGAAAGTGGCAGGAGAACAAGAGGAAAAAAGGCAGAAGACCGATTTTAAAGAGAGTGCGTGCTGCCCTTTTGCGGTCTTTCAGAGGGCAGTACAGCAAAAAATGTTTGGCTCGGGGAAAGCCCACGGTAACTGGGACCCGGGGAGGCCAAAAGCCATTTACACTCAATGCGGTGGGGTCGGGAGCCGCACCACCAATCAATTCGACAGGTTGAGCCGTCTGTTGATTGGTGCAGATACCAGTCCTTTGCTGGATTTTATGCCTGCTGTTCTCAATAAACAAATGAAAAGCTTACCTGTGAATAAAGCAACAAAGGAAGTCATGAAACAAAAGATATCATAAGCGCTTGGTTCGTGGTCCAATTTAAGCCATTTATACTTGGACTGCTTCAAATCGACCCCTTCTTTTTTTTTACTCCTGTAATCAGCAACTTCGTAGGCTACCACAACCATCTAAAAACAAAAACTATGCTGTAGACAACGCAGTCAAAGGCTTTTCAGCGGCGCTTCTTCTACTTCGTCGTTTGAGCTATTTGTTGAGAGCTTTATGCGTGAAGATGTATATATTGGCCACACTGCGTTAGCGCTCACGCTCGGTTTGTAAGTCTTTAGTTAGACTGGGGTCATCACGGCGAGTAGACTTTTTGGCCTCACCATCTGTCAGCCACATAAAGATGGAGGCATGCCGTTAAGTGTCTTGCCCAAAAAGACACAACAAGCAAGCTTGCCGGCTTGTTCTCCACACTATCCCTATTTTGCTGAGCGCCAAGCAAGGAAGCTGTGAATACCATTTTTAAAGTCTTTTGGTATGACTCGACAAGAGAATGAACCCCATGTCTACCGACTGCGAAGCGGACGCTCTCACCACTACGCCATCGCGTCGATCGGAGCGACGTTTCTACGCCGACGATGATCGAATGTTCAGGTGTTCAAATCTCCCTATGGGTGCGTTGTTGCATCCACTAAAAATTTAGTTGTTGTTGTTGTGGTGCCAACTGTGATCATCTGTTTTGGAGATAAAAGCCAGCTGCACTCTTTTAATCATGTCTGGGTAAATTGTTTTCGAAAGAAAGAGAGTAAATTCGGTTTTATATTACATCCTCCACATTGCCCTTATCGCCGGGCGCCAAGCAGGCGATCAGTGAATATCATTTTTTACGTCATTGGTAGCCTATGTCTTCAATGAGAATTGAACCTACATCTGCCGTTTGTGAAGTAGACATTCTATCTACTACACAATCACGCCTGTGCATGAGAAAGATGCTCTTTCATCGTTTCCTTATTTGGCGAACTTCAACTGTAGAAATACCAAGCGAGTTGAATGGAATATTGAACCTTTGATGCTCCGAAGCAGGTCTAAACAATGCACTGCCTAACCTTAGCGTACTGTGTGTACGTTTATGCTGCTCATTTTTATTCTACAGTCACGAGAATGTTTTTGCGGTTACGCATGGAACATTTTCAATTCACATCCACTTCGGAGTTACCAAAATTGCTGGCGCAATGCATTTCTACCAAAAGACTACAACTAAGAGGGGGAAATTGTCTGAGAGTGCCTTCTCTAAGTACTCAGTAACGTTACTACCGAGAGGTTCGAACTCACGGTTGCTGCCAACACGACCATCCTCCGACCACTCGGCCACGCAGCCGATTAAAGGGTATTGACCTAAGACGATAGTCACTATCGTACAAGTCTGGAGGAAACATGCCCCTTTTGTCATTTATGCGGTCAACAAAGCGTGTTCAGCGTAAATTGAACAGAAATAGTTGTAATCTCAAAATGGTCAAATTCAGTATCAAAAAACGGCCAGAGCCACGAGTTTGGGGAAAACTACGAGTTTCAAAGAGTTGATCTTCAATAAAAGACTACAAAAAGAATAGTTTTCAACTTCAAGTTGGACAAGCTTTTCTTTTGACATGAGCGCCGCAAGTATTCACAAGTCCACATAAAGCACTAAGAGAAAAACAATTAGAAACCATTAGTTTATGGACAACGCGAATTCGCGCGACATATGCTCAATATGTTAAATGAAACATACACACTTAATGCTGGAACTGAGCTATTTTGATCGATTTTCCCCGCGTTCCGCTCAGAATCAATGAAACATTAATAAGCTCCTACCATAAAGCTTAATTTAAGTAAAAGCTTATGGCCACCTTCAATGTTGCAACAAGTATTGCGGCATTTGCCAAATTGCTCTCATCTCGAGGAAACCCCAGATACTTGGACGAGGAAAAGAAAAACCGGTGAAATACGGAGCTAACAAACACTACCCGTGGACTACACCTGAAATACAAAAACAATTAGGCTTAAATATTCAGCAGTTCCTTAGAATTCGGCTTAAGTAACATGAGGCCATTCCTGTAGTGATGAGCATGGAAGAAAATCTGAAGCTTCTCCTGAAAGAGCAATTTAAAACAATACATTTGCAAACAAAGGTTCAAAACACAAGCAAAGGATTTCGCTTCCTCCAAAACATCGTTAGGCTGATAATCAAAGTACGTAGCTTTGAACCGAAAACGTTGTGATTGCAGTCATACGGTTAAACAAGCTTACCTAGTAGCTTTAATAACAGTAGTTCCGACAAAAATTAATATCAGCAAATGAAAGGTGTCCCAACCGCAGCAATATGCCATTTGCAATATTCCGATAGTTGATAAAAGTTCTTTTTTATAACGAAAATTTCCACATACGTGAAAGATGTAAGATATGGCAAAAGATGACAATAGGATCATAAAAAACAACATTTCCCGATGTACAACAGTCATTTTGGCTTGTAAGATATTATAGTACGTCATCATGGTACCTAAATAACGCTTAGATACTTAAATTATTTTATTACTTTAGATAATTGATTAATTACTTAAGATACTTTGATTAACGCTTAGATCTGCCTTCAGAAGAGGTAAATCACCACATCTAACAATAGGAGCATGACCAATTAATTTCAGTTCCGTTAAAACCATGTTCTTAAGCAAATGCTTTTTTACAACAGAAGTGAACTTGTTTTGGTGTTTTCAACTAACCAAACCTAAGATTCAAGGCATCAAAAATTGCACTTTGGCAAAAACGCCAACTGCTTTATGATCATCTAAACTTGGGCGCTCTTAATTTCCACCACACAGGTAAATTTTTGACGCAAACTGAGCTGTTAAAACCTTGGAGGAAACACTGAATTTACCACTTAAGAAAACGCAGTTTTGAGATTTTTCGTAAGTGCTAATAAGAAAAAAATCTATAATACCACCGTACCACGTCTAAAATTTGCTTTTTTCGCATTGGTCTACTCTACAGCCAGCTCGATAATGGAAAATGGTAGAAAACAACACGGAATTAACATAACTCCATAAGCCTACCTCAACACCTTTTAAGCTATAGTCTGTTAAGTCAGTGGAGATTATGAATCATGTCTTATTCCTGCTAATGTGTCCGCTTTTATTATTTATAACACGCCTCTTCACTATTATCTGCCGCTACGCACTTAGAATAACTCGCATGGTTTAGCTAACTTCCCCGCTGTAGCATTGATAATTTAACTGCATTTGTGCCACTGGTCTAAAACACCAATAAACGAGTCAAACAACCGCAAATAAAATGCTATCCGAGTTTTTACACAACTTGTTGCGGAACTACAACAATGCAATCGTGATGTAGTTTTGCTCTATAAATGCCCTATAGTTGGGTAACGGAATCTATAGGGCTTTACTCCTTTCTTTTCTTTTCATCCCGTGGCGATTGCCGTTGGGGCGCTGCAGATGGTCAATTTGTTTGGTTGTGTTCATCATGCAGCGAATTTTAGGCTGAGACGCCTGGCGGAGCCCATCGCTTTCCAGGCCTGGCCACCTGTCTTCCACATAAAGGCGGAGACGTCCCGTTAAGTGCCTTGCTCAAGGACACAACAAGCGAACTTGCCGGCTTGTTCTCCACAACCTGCCATAAATGCCGAGCGCCAAGCAGAGAAGCTGTGAATACCATTTTTAAAAGTCTTTAGGTATGACTCGACAAGGGAATTGAACCCCAGGTCTACCGACTACAAAGCGGACGCTCTAACCACTACGCCATCGCGTCGGTTAAAGCTTTACTGGGCCACTCTAACAGGTTAGGGCTTTACTGGGCCACTCTAAAATTACTGGTAGCCTACGGCAGTAGAGAAAGCCTAACCACCATCGTTCAGACTTAAATTTATTGCAAACAATACTAGCTACAAACCACTTTGACAGAAAAACTCTCTCGTCCTGCGTAGTAAATAATGAAATTCCTTGTTGGTGATCAACTCTCCCGTTGCTTACAAATAAATCGCAATTGATCGGCAGCCACTTGACCATTTTCTGCTACAAGTGAGAAGTAGCACTTGTCTTTGTGACGCAATAAGCTTTGCTGGCGGGTCACAAAAAGAATAAGTTTATTTACGGTCGATTCTTGACCTTTCACAATATTCTGCCTTTGTTGTTCCTAATAATATCCAACGCACGTGACGATTAAGTCGCCGTTGTGCATTATTTATAGCAGACAATAACTACGGTGTAACTTTGTAATGAAATGCCGAGTGAAGTGAAAGAACCGGCGTCACGTTGTAATTTATTTCCTTCGGGATTTGTCGAAACACTGTTGACAAACTGATCGATAACTCACCAAGCTGCAGCAGGCCAAAAGCTCAATTGAGCTGTTTGCATGGCGTGGAAAAATATATTTTACACATTACCTCTAAGCCCTTTACAAGTGAAGTCATAACCACATGAATTACTTGGCGGTGACAGTATTTGTCAGTTAAGTCCAAGCCATTAGATATCTTGGCGAATTCTTTGATGTAAAGCTAAACTGGTCAATTCATTCGAAATGTATCTCAATGGAACAACTCAAATGTAAGCCGCCTGCGCAACTATGTTAACTCTTCAAGTACCGCAAGCTTTTCGCACATGTATGCCCACTGGTGCGGAGCACTTTTGGGCTTTTTTTGTCACTTCTTGTCTCAAAACATATAACGGATACTTTGTCATTTTATAGAGTACTAGCAGAGGTACCCGGCGTTGCCCGGGTATAGGATAAAAAAGCAACGTCAGTATATGCAATTGATCAGATCATGTAAGTTATCCTGGTGATTACTATTCTGACAACACTTTCTTTTTAACCCCTAGAAACTGTTGTCACGTAATATTTGCATTATCGGAGGCTAATCACCTTGAAGAGGAAACAGGTTACAATATCATACCTCAACAGTTACATTAGCATAACCATATTCTATGTAAAGGTGAAGATTATTTGCTTAAAGTTTTGTTTGTAAATCTTGTTATTCAATACAGATAATAAAAAGCGACATACACTTCATTTTTAATTCCTTTATCATTACTACTCATAACAATAGGTATTTGAATTTTCAAGGGGGCTTTCTCCCCCCTTTTTGCCCCCTAATATAGTCGTAGGAGGCTGAAATTTTGGGAAACTTTTTAATTTAGTGTCTTATACATATGGTTTAAATTTCATCTAAATCAGATATATTTGAATTTTCAAAGGGAGGTTCTGCCCCCCATAGCTCCCTTAGGGGAGCACTTAAAGGTTCGAGACCACTTCCACAGTATTCCTTGGAAAATTTTACATGACAATACACTTTTACTTATTTTTTGAAGCTTCTTTAACTTTTCTCTCTATAGGTATTTGAATTTTCAAGGGGGCTTTCTGCCCCCTAATATAGTCGAAAAAGGCTGAAAGATTTACCCGTCGTTGATCGGGTAAAATGTAAAGACTGATTAAATTTTTACATTGAATAACCATATTTTAATGTGTTTTCATGATTTTTATTTCATCGTACAACAGTACAAAAAGGCCTCTAGTAGAGCCCCATAGGCTCGTAGCCCCCCATAGACGAATCTGATCGAAATGAAAATACCGTACTTGGCAGATTTACCCGTCGTTGATCGGGTAAAATGTAAAGACTGATTAAGTTTTTACATTGAATAACCATATTTTAATGTGTTTTCATGATTTTTATTTCATCGTACAACAGTACAAATAGGCCTATAGTAGAGCCCCATAGGCTCGTAGCCCCCCATAGACGAATCTGATCGAAATGAAAATAGTGTACTTGGCTTCCCTGGAAAAAGTTATTTTAACCCGATCTACGACGGGTAAATCTGCTAGGGATTTTTAAATGTACAGTCTTTCTCACAACCATCTAATTTGGATTTTTATTTGTCACAAATTTTTTTCTGTTTGTGGTACCTAACAAAAACTTTAAATTTTTAAGGGGTCTTTCTGCCCCCTAATATTGTCGAAAAAGGCTGAAATTTTGGAAAGCTCTCTAATTTAGTGTCTTCTACATATGATTTAAATTTCATCAAAATTGAATATATTTGAATTTTCAAAGGGGGGTTCTGCCCCCCATAGCTCCCTTAGGGGGGCACTTAGGGGTGCATGTATGAAGTTGAAATTACCATCACTGTATTGTACTTTTTTACGCCTAAGCTAGATGTCAATTGCAATTTAATCCCCCAAACCTAAATACGCAATTCGATTAGAATCGAAGAGTTATCTGAGACCCTCCTGTGGAAAAAGGGCCGTAGCTCCCTTGGGGGGCGAGGTACGAACTTGGAAATAGGCCCATTGACTCCGCTGGAAAAAAATACATCGGAATGCATGTTTTATTTTTTTCTAGGTGCTCCTAATTTTTTTTCCATAAGGAACAGACAAACAGACTGACAGACAGACAAACAAACAGACTTTGGATTTTATATATTAGACTAGCAGAAATACCTGTCGTTGCCGGGTGGTTTAAATGCAAAACCTCTGAACAGAATACTTGAAGCAATAAGAAATAAAAATATGACCTTTGGGTTAGCTGGAAAAAATATGTTGAATTAATGCTTTTTAGTTTTACGATGAGCTGATACTGTTTTTATATCTAAACAAATATAAATATACATACAGATGTGTTGAGGTTTATTTATGCAAAAAAGCTAGACAACCCCTACCAAATGAAAGCTAGTTTAATAAAAAGAGGAAATGAAATTATAAGTGATTTGGAAAACTTTATTGATTAAGAATAATTATTGAAAGGCAATCAGAACAATACAAATTTGTTTCTCCGTCACTTATTTAGAAAACGTTACATGCTAAATACTTCTTTATACACTATGTTTCGCGTTTTCCTTGTAGGTGTATATATGTATAGATTATTTTTGCTGCCCACTCTTGAAGCTCCAACATATAATTGTCCATGTGAAAAGCATGGTTCTTCCAACTGCAGTCCTGCAACTTTCAGAGACTGACCCTGTGATTTATTAATTGACATCGCGAAGGATAGTCGGACAGGAAATTGGAGTCTTTTAAACTGAAATGGCATGTCTGATGGTATTATAGGTATCCGGGGTATGAACACGTTTTCCCCGGTACCACTTCCAGTTATAATAGTTGCTTCAATACAATTAATCATTAATTTTTTTACTACCAATCTGGTGCCATTGCATAATTTAGGTGGCAATAAGTTTCTCAATAGCATTATCGGAGTTCCTATTTTTAATTGAAGGCAGTGAGGGGGAGTACCAGGGGGATCCAATGAGTTTAAAAACTCAATAGGATAATTAACAATTTCTGATTCTTCGATTACACTGTCAATGGACTTGTAAGTGTGCGCATTTCCTGGTATAATGTTCAAAAGTTTATGGTTGACAGTGTTTACAGTTGAATTTTTTGGTGCCATTATTGCCCTCTCGCGCAGCCAGGTAATCTGCATAAAATTATTTAAAAGATTAGGAAAGACACTTTCAATTAATTCATCAATTGAATTAACCAAATTGCAAATTTGTGCAGTTTGCGCCTAAGCTAGATGTCAATTGCAATTTAATCCCCCAAACCTAAATACGCAATTCGATTAGAATCGAAGAGTTATCTGAGACCCTCCTGTGGAAAAAGGGCCGTAGCTCCCTTGGGGGGCGAGGTACGAACTTGGAAATAGGCCCATTGACTCCGCTGGAAAAAAATACATCGGAATGCATGTTTTATTTTTTTCTAGGTGCTCCTAATTTTTTTCCATAAGGAACAGACAAACAGACTGACAGACAGACAAACAAACAGACTTTGGATTTTATATATTAGATTTGTTTCGTTTTGGCTTCTATGAGCAGCTATTACTGAGAAAGAAGCACAGGTTGAAATGGTTCACTGAAAGAAAAACCAAAAAAACGTTTATTTACGTTGAATTAACATCCTTGACACTTAACTCATAGTTGACGTAGATGTACGTCATAAGGCACTTGATGTGTTGATGAGAAAAAACTCTTCATGCTCTACTAAAGCCTTGGATACTGTCATTTGCAACATTGCTTCAACGTATGGGGAATTGCCACGAATACATACTTGCATGAAATTATGGTCAGACAAAATAATATCATATGTGCGATCAACCGTAACAAAAACCATAACCACGTCAACAAAAAATACAAAAAACTAAACCTCTTAAAACTAATTGATATTTACAACCTAAAAATGGGAATATTTACCTATAACTGATCAATGACAAACTTCCATCTAACTTTCAATGAAAGTTTATGGAATTCATGCAATCCATTATTTTACAGCGAAGATTCGATGAAATTACGTTTGTTTTGTTTCTATGCTTAGGAACTGAAGATGGTAATGTAAATTCACCGAAATATGTTTTCCGATAGAAAATACTGGTCGATTGTTTGGAGTTACGTAAGACATGAAAATTTTATGAGACCCATGATTATAATCGTAGACAACTACATAATACCTTAAATACCTTATGTTTTCGACCAAATATTTTTAAAACAATGTCCCAAAAACAAACAATTATTCATGGCACCAAAATTTGGTAGAAAATAAATGAAAAATTAGGATGCATACTGTCGATTTCCTTTCCTTCCTTCAACCGACGCGATGGTGTAGTGGTTAGAGCGTCCGCTTTGCAGTCGGTAGACTTGGGGTTCATTCCCCTTGTCGAGTCATACCAAAAGACTTTAAAAAATGGTATCTATAGCTTCCCTGCTTGGCGCTCGGCATTTATGGGAGGTTGTGGAGAACAAGCCGGCAAGTTCGCTTGTTGTGTCCTTGGGCAAGACACTTAACGGGACGCCCCACCTTTATGTGGAAGACAGGTGGCCCAGTTTTCCCTCTAAAGAGAGGGTTGGTGGCAGGAAGGGCATCCGACCGTAAAACAAATGCCATGTCATAAAAATGCAGATATCTGCTGTGGCGACCCCTAATCAAGAATAAGCCGAAAGAAGAAGGAGACTGTCGATTTTCTTTACGAAACATTTTGAAAAATGGTTAATCGACAAATACTGAAAAGTTTGTGCTCCTTTGTTCTGATTTTAACCTTGGTTGTAATAAATATTTTTTCTCTTCTGTCCTTTGTCTATTTTTTTTAGCTACACTATTTGTCTTACACATAAGGCATAGTACTTGCTTGGGCTTGGAGCGTTGAGGCTGTGCCAATCGATTAGGGGTTAGCATGTAGCCCTCATCATGGTAGTTTCCTGTCCAATTGTGGTCGGTTGGCGTATGCGTGGGTTTGTGTGAGCTCATTTTCACATTTTCATACTTATATTCAAGCGCTGTTATCACATTGCACTTTCACGGAATTTCTGCACCATCAGGAAGCAACTTTAACCTGAAAACTTTCGGTTTTTTCATTTCTTCCTGGCCTGTGTCCCACATACTCACTCGCACTTCTTCGTTCTACTGTATTGTCACATTTTGTTTCGCAATAATCACTTAAACATATTTGCTTCATGTTTTGCAGACCAGAATGGTTTGCCTATCATACTTTTCTGGAGATAATTTGCACCCGCAGATATTCCGCAGTCAGTTTTCAGACATCAAATTATGGTAAATATCCTTCTCTCCCCGTATACCTTATACGCCAGATTGGAAACTACAAGAGCTATTCCTTTTACAATAGTTATTCTTTGACGAAACACCGCCATGATTGTTTTTTGTTAAGCAACCAACAAAATAGTTTCAGCTTTCGGTTACTGGTAGAGGCTTGTCAAGTTCCCCGATTTCGTCAGTTTTCCGATTTGGAGGCTTTTTCACGACCTCCCGATTTAAACTAAAAATCTTCCAATTTAGCTTAAAATTTTTCATTTTGGCAAAAAAAGTTATCAAGATTTAAAGTTATTTTACATTATTCTCGCTAGTCTTTTTTTTTGTACACCTTTTATCTTTCTACAACCTGTTGTCAAAATTCTGATTTCGTGTTTCACCAAATAAGCATTTATTGTCAACCATTGAGACGCAATAATAAGTCTTTGGTTTTGATGCCAGCTTTACTGCTATGTTTAATGCATTGCGGTATTTCAAAATGGCTTCTTTGGGAAGAAAGCGTGTTATTGGTGAACACCTGAATGAAGAAGCATTAGTAAATCAGTTACTGGTAGCAAAAAAGAAAAAGTACAGTACTAAATTTAAACCGGAGTGGCTGAAAAATCACTCATCTATTTCTAGAAGTCATAACGGCGACGAGTTTTTCAAATGCTGTTCCTGTGGGACTGATAGTAATGTAGCTCAATGTGGAAAAAACGATCCAACGAAACACATTTTATCGCAGAATCACAAGAAGAATTATGCCGCTGCCTGTGAGACTCAGAAAATTACTAGTCTTTGGCGAAAAGAGTAAATGAGATAGATCAAGTTATTCATGTGGAGACTAAAGGCTGGTTTCCATTAGGCGTAAGCTGCCGGCGTAGATTAATATTTTTTGTTTGTCTTTTTGAAGTCATTTTACGGGCAAAAACGCTCTGCGCATAAAATTGAATAGAAAAACAAAGAATTTTACGCTATTTACGCGTAATGGAAACCAGCTCTAAGTATGTAATGCTCGTGGTGAAAAACAAGGAGCCATCGAGTATATGCAATGGATTTTCAGAAATAGTCAGCGACATGTCTCCAGGCAGTGAACTGTTCAAGAACTATGCAGCTGAAAAGACCAAAACTCCATAAAACATAAAACGAAGAAGGAATCAGCGTTCGGTTTTGAAGAAACCAAATGTGCAGCGTGTTTGAGGAGATAATATTGGGTGGTTGTGCACAACTTTGTTTTCGTTTCTTCGACTCACCCTTCTGCCACGAAACGAGACCTAGGCGTGAAGGTATGTAACGAATACATAAGCCACCGCTCGATCAGTAGTCAGTGCCGTTGCCAGAGCAATCAAAGTTGTGAGGCAGAAAGCGAAAGTGAGGGGGCACTAAAATAGACTGAATTTTGCATGTGAAAACTGATTTTGTGTGGCTGCAAGTCCTGTGCAATTTTGAAAATTCTTTATTTTTGTTTAAAAAAGGACATTATGGGGTATAAAATGTTTTGAATTGCATACGAAGCGAACCTTCATGATTTTAAAATAGATATAATTGATCGTGTGTTGATGATTAGATAAATTTATGATACAATGTAACTTAAGGTTTTTACCATACTTGATGGCTTGATGAGTTAACGGTGTAAACTAGGGATGTGAAATAGTGTTTGAAACTTAAACCACCGAACTACCGGTATGAAAAAATTTAATATACTGCAAATATAGGTAACGTTATATAAGTACATGACGCATCACCATACCTTATATTGTTGGTAATCACTGAATCACGATTAAATAAGTAAAAAAAACGTTGTGGAATACTACAATAACGAGTTTTTTAAGAAAAAACACACAAGTACGAAACCAATACTGTGAAACAAAGAATACCGAAAAGTTTGAAATACAGACGAATCCGGTTAATTGCATTACGGATAATTGCATAATATGTTTTATTGCATAAGAGTTGTAAATCCCAAACCTATTTGTTTGTCTATACTAATTTCGGACAAACGCATAATCCGCTTAATCGCATAAAATAGTTTGGCAAGTTGACTATGCAATTAATCGGATTCGACTGTAAAATAAATTAACTGAATTTGACTAAAATAACTGCAGTCTACGATTCGAGGTACTAAACTGTCGAAAAACATTTCTTTCCAGTCAGTTTTTTCGTGGAGTTGCTTCAAACGTAAGTTGAACAAGATGGGCTTTGCGAGCGTGCTTTATTGATTGCCTGCGATCTTGCATGATGGTTTTTAGAGCAGAAAAACAGTTCTCACACTTTGCGGTAGATGCTCCGAGAGTGACTCCTAGTTTCTGTACAAGATGTACAGTAGGCATCGCCTTAAGTGTTTTACAATGCTTAGGAAGGAGTTTGGTTGTTGTCGGCTTTGTCTTCTCATCACCGTTGAATTGTGCAATGTACGTCATAGCAACATCAAATTCTACTTCCACACTTTTGAGGTCTACCAAATCCAAAAGAAGCTGCAATATCTTTACATCTAAAAAGTTACAATTTTCAGGTTGAAGAGCAAAGACAGCTGCATGTAGTTTTGTATTTTGACGGCTAAAATGCACGTCTATTTTATTGATGACTTGATTCAATATGCTATAAAATATTCTCCGCATTTCGTCTTTATTCATTTCATTATTTCCGGTTGTTTCTTCGACTATATAGTCTTGTAGGAATGTATTATCACGTCGTGTTCGTCTTGAATGAGCATCAATTAAATTAACAACCTCATCCCATATATGACAAAATTTCTCTTCGGTTCGAAGATGGTGAACGTTTTCAACACACGCAGCAACAAGTGTCATCTTAGTTGATAAGTCAGTATTTTCAGCTTGAAGAATATTGTTGGCGGAAGCAAACAAACTTAGGGCCTACAAAATGCGATATAAAATTAGCCGTTTCAAAACAGGTTACCCTTAGTAATTGCATTTTGCAATTTTTTGGTAGAATTGCTTGGCCTCACTAGGTAATGCACTTTCGGTCTCTTTAAAACCACAACCACACAAATATCTTGTTAGGGTATGAACTAGTAAATTCATACTTAATTTATGAGCTTCCAAACAGCACCAACGGGTAATTCATATTGCCGAGGCACATTTATTCATTGCCTTTCACATTAAAATGGCAAAGTGGTGACCTGAGACTGTTCTTGAAACAGATACATCACCTGTGATTATAGAACAGTAAAATTACAGAAAATAACCAAAGAGTTGGAGTGCTCGATCTGTGGCTACGGTCAACCAAAAGGCAAAGCAATGCGTGAAGCAATTTAAACACTTTTTGTGGCAATCCTCGCTTTCTGGACACGATATGAAATGGCACTATACATGACATTATAAAAATATTCTTGCAAATAATAATTTTTTGCATTACGCAAACGGTAATTTGCTTAAATATTTAAATGTAAAGTATAGTATTGTACAATATTTGGTAAAGAAACGTGAAATGCCAATTAAATTTAAGCAGGAAAAGATGTTTCAATCTCTTTGTATGAGCTAAATGTTTTGTTTTTTGCACATATATATGAATTGTTGAGTGTTATTTGCTAGTCCTTTGTTTGACTGGGCACCACTCTAGGTAGTCTGCTTGGCCCCACCATCTGTCTGCTACTGTAAATATGGAGGCATCAGATATAACGTTAAATGCCTTTGCCAAACAATGCCTATCCAAGTTGCGGGCTTGTTTCCGACACTACCGTTGTCGTGATGAGCACCAAGCAGGGAAACTGTGAACACCATTTTTCAAATCTCACCGGGGGAAATGAATTCAGGTCTGTGAAGCAGATAGTCCCGAAACCACTCATAGCCCCAAAATATATTTATTTATTATTTTAAGCCATCACGCTGGTCATAACATTGAAATGGATTATAATATGAGCTTCTCCGAAGATCTGAGGCAAGCCATTTAATTGCTTTTATTTTAATCTGGGAGCCAAACAGTCTACTCGCCCCTGTGGTGGCCCAGCAGCATAGCAAGACTGACAAATACTGCACAAGCTTATAAATTTAATTGTCATCATCAGCGAATTATTTGAAACTGAAGCAATAATAATGATTACATAGCAATACATACCTTGTAAAGCATCATTGTAATGAACAAGAAATTTTGTTCCTGCACCTCTTGTAGCATTCCTGATGCCTCTTTACGTGTTTTTGCTTTATGTGCCCTTGAAGCACCCATTTCTTGGAGAAGCGATGTTATATGTTGAAAAGAATCTAGAACAGCAGTTACTGTAGCCAGATGACGAGCCCACCTCTGCTCAAGCAGGCGTTTCAACTTTTCACCATTATATTGAAGTGCAACTGTGGGTTTTCAAAAACTGTAAAGACTATTACAAACGTGCAAAAAATCATTGATCGCTTGGTGCAAATAATGGTTCAGGCAGTGCACATAAGGAATCTTTCTGTTTTCTCGTTTTTGCAATAGACGTTGAACTCCTCCACAGTGTACTGCCATTACAAATGCGCCATTATAGACTTGACTAAGTATCTCTGACGAAGTCAGTCCTGCTTCAGTAAGTTCCGCAAAAATCACGTCAGTAATTGATTTCACATCATCGGTGCTTGATAAAACCAAAAGACGTTCCGCTGATTTCAAAGAATGCTCGTTAAAAAAACGAATAATCATGGAAATGTTTGCAACACCAGTTGGGTCCTTGGTGCCATCAACTTTGAATCTATACCTAGGAAATTCTTGCTTAATACCCTCGATTACTGCTGAGCTCATAGCAGCAATAGGTTGGTTTTGCATATTGGGACTGGTGTACATTGCACTTCGTGAGATAGTTTTAATGATTGCACGTAAACACTGGTCTTTTTCAACAGTGTAATTAAACAGACTTAAAAAGAGTCCATTTCCCCCTTCGTCTTTGCTTTCAAATGTGTCGATTTTTTCTCTGAATGCAAATTGATGAGTGGCCAAAAAATTAATATGTCAATCATCGTAGAAAAATAGTAGCGATTTCTTTGAATTGCTTCTGTGATGACTAATGAAGTAATTTTCTTTCCCATTTCAGGCCGTTTGGTATTTTCTTTCCAGGTACTGTAACATGCTAGGTGTACTTTAAAGGCAGCATGCTTCGAAACATCTCTATTCATTTCAATAGCATGCTTCCAATTATGATAGGCATCGGTTGTGAAAGTTGATTCACAGCGCATTTCTTGAAAGTCTTCTCCAACTTTAGATTTAAAATTGCGGCAAAGAAAGCAAAAAGCTGCATAAAATAGAATATTCCAAGCAATCCCACCTCTGATACTACGCAGCATTGAAGCATCTCTCCTTGGCCCCAAACATACCTACAGAATAAGTACGCAGCCTAACTTGCTTCGGGTCGTCAACTACTAAATTATTAGCTTCAGCAGATTTTCGTTTACTCATAAGCCTACTTGCAGCAGATGTCGTAGGTGCACTGCAGGAAGCAGACGAGCTGAGACCTTGCAAACTTTCAGTGGAATTAGAACTTTAGAACCAATTTCTCAATCTAATTTTGCGCCTTTTGCATCATCAATGAATAAGCAAAATGAAAACATCTGCTGTAACTGTTGATAAGACGGTTTATTGCGTCACAATTTTTGCGTTAGAGCAGTTGATTGCATCACAACTGTGCAAAGAATTGACAGCGTCAAACGAGAATTATGTTGAATTAAACGTTATTTTGCATCAGAAATCTAAGTTTCTTAGTATTAATGTTTGTTGTCTTGTCGTTACGCGGTATTCTAAACAAAACAAATAATTTAAAGTAACCCAAAATAGGGGGCGCAAGTAGCCGTCAGAGGGCACTCCCCCGGAGCAATGGCACTGCCAGTAGTTACCATTTTTTACGATTGACTTTTCTGGCCTCTTGTTCAATTTGCTGTACAAAATATACCAAGTGGATACGATAATGGTAAAACATCTTATCTCAGGATACAAAAACGTAGCTATGTACACAAGTGGGATTTGAACCATCATTGTGTGATCAGAGCCGTCCCATTGCCAGAGCGATGCTCTGCATTGCGAGAGTGCGGCTCATGCGTAACAGCATCAATTTAGGTGAAGAGAAAACACGCTAAACGTAAACAGGGATCTGGGGTCGAAGACTCCCAGAGTTTGAATTTGTTAGTACAAAGTATTTCCCGATCGGACAGTCTTCAATGCTGACAGATATGCTGGTATGGAAGATTCGTATTGTAGTTTTAACCAGGGATGCGGAAGCTGGAAGCGGTCCTTTTTCTATGAAAGCGCAAGCGCAAAAAATCCACCGCTTCCGCATAAGAGGAAAGAATGGAGGGAGAAAAAAAATTGGTTCTGCTATCCTTCGTAGAAGAACGAATAGAGGGAGCATAAACATTACGAAATGAGAGCGAGGAGAAGTTGTTTAGAGAGATGTTGACCCCTACATAATCAATGTAGGGGTCAAGCGAAGAAAGAGAGGAGGTAGAAAGCTCAGAGAAGGATAAGCCCTGCTTGACAAAAATGATGACGCCGCCGCTAGCGTCTGCAACATCAGTAGAAAAAATACCAAATCGGGAGTGGGTGCCATGGGATCGCAGAGCAGAGAATCCAGGGATCTGAAAAGAGGAAGACAAATTAAGGTTATATTCCTGGATATAAATAAGGTCAACGAGATGAGACGAAATAAAGTGTCGTAGTTTAGTGCTCCTGGCTTGAAGACCCCCAGCATTCCATTGAAAAACCCTGAGAGAGTTAGGGAGGGGAAGAGAAAGCAGGAGGTAAAGAAAAACAGCCAGGAGCATGAGGCGATGGTGAGGGTGCAGAGGGAGAAGATACAAAGTGGGCGGAAAAAGTTTGAAGATGAGGGTGGGGTGCAAGTGCTGCATTAGCAGAAGGGGGCCAGATTGAGCAGTGAAGGTATACCAGCTGGAAGAGTCCGAGGAGAAAGGCACAGTGCTGGTAGGTGTAGAATCTCCAAAAAAAGCAGGGAGGGCAGCTCCAGGAGTGAGAGCTGCCAAGAATTCTGAATCTAGAATAGGAGAGTAGTGAGCACTTTAAATGAACCCAATTAGAGCATGTGCAGCATTGCAGTGACCTACCTCTCCAGGTCACATTTTCAGCTCACACTAAATAGGGAAAGACACGGCAAGGGTTAGGATGAACGTTGTCGCTCATCAAGAGAAGGAGAAGAATAAGAAGACGGGCAAGAGAAAGGCAGGAGAAGAGAGAAGACAGGCCAATCTAAAGAGGCTGCGTGCTACCCTTCTGCGGTCGTTCAGGGGGCTGCACGGCGAAAAAATGGTTTGTGTGAGAAGAGTGCCCGGGGTAACTAGGACCCTCGGGAAGGCCAACAGCCATTTTGACCCAACCCAAACGGGTCGGGGACCGCACGACCACATTGAGGCGGCTGTTGATTGGTACAGTTCACTTTTGCTCACTTTACATTTACATACTACATATACGACAGAAATTTCGCACTTCACTATCCAAAAAGATTAGAGTCATTACGTGCGATGGCGTAGTGGTTAGAGCGTCCGCTTCGCAGTCGGTAGACCTGGGGTTCATTCCCCTTGTCGAGTCATACCAAAAGACTTTCAAAAATGGCATCCGCAGCTTCCCTGCTTGGTGTTTGGCATTTATGGGAGGTTGTGGAGAACAAGCCGGCAAGTTCGCTTGTTGTGTCCTTGGGCAAGGCACTTAACGGGACGCCCCGTCTTTATGTGGAAGACAGGTGGCCCATAAAACCTCGAAAAAGGCAACTCCCAAGCAAGTCCGGACTTCCCGTCCAAAGTATAGCAATACAATTCGCTTTCTCGTGAATGGAGGATAAACATGGCAAATAAAACAAAATAAAACAAAACAAAACGTGTTTTGAGGACGGACAGAAGCTTCGTAATGATGATTACGAGTAGAGTTAAAGTTAACTCAAAGTCAGAGTTAGTTGAGAACAGAGAGGGAAAATCAACGCTATACGGTGTAATTAATAGTTGTGACGACAGGTTATTGTCGAGAGCTGTAATATGTAATCATACGGTTTAGATCTGAGAAGCATTAAGTTAACTGTTGTAAAAGTAGTTGTAAGTAGTGAAGGAACTGGTAATAACTGTCTATTTGTTGAAGTGCTTAATTATTTTTGAATTGTAGTAAAGAAGTATTTGATTTTCTTGCAAGCAATTCGTGATTTCTAATTTTTTGTTAGTGGGGGTTCCGTGACAAACGCGAAAGTACATTAAGGGTTCCGCGATGACAAAAAGATTGAAAAGCACTGTTCTACATTCAGCACGAGTTCTAATATCTAAGAAAAACAAACACAGAGTAGTTCAAAACAATAAGCTCAAGCGAAGTGGGTAAAGTAATAGCAATAAATGAAGGTTTTTGTTTTCTCAAAATGATGAAGTGTAGAAGGCAGGCTACAAAGCCACAAAAGTTAAAAAAAATTGTCAACCGTCGTTTTTTGTTGGTGGAAGCGGAAGCGCTAGGTGTGGGAGCGGAAGCGGAAGCGTTTGAAAAATAACCGCTTCCACATCTCTGGTTTTAACACAACATTTTTGCTCACTTGTGGAAAAACTTAATCATGGCTTTATTATTTTGGCAAAACTAACTTCAAGCTTACTGAATCCGCACCAAAAATGTAGGATCAATATCTGAATCATAAAAATTCGGATTATTTGCTGAAAAACACGGTGTACATTCACGGAAGGATTTATTTCATATCAATCCCTCCTGACTGGTTCCATCTTATTTATCGGCTTTCTGTTTAATTTCAGAACAGCAGACTTTTGTGTTTAGGCCTGTATATAAGCAAAAGATTAAATTTATATACGGGATAAGTAAAAAGCTTTGGATTAAAAGTTGAATAAAACATCATCAAAACCGTTTTTTCTAAACACCTAACACCACCTTTTAATGAGAGAGACAAGCCGCCCAGCAGCATTTTTATAGAAAGATGAAGATATATTTAATCTTTTGAGATTGTAATGTTTGTTCATTTGAGGATGTTCGCAGTTGTTGGATCAAATATCTGGGTGAGTCTGGAAACCAAGAAAATGGGGAAGAGGAAAGCTATAATTTTTCTCTTGCCATGAGGTCATCATGTATTGTTACTTTTAAAAGTGCAAAATTGGGGAGGATAGCTATACTATCCAGGCTACACCACTCTAGACTATACTAGAGCAATATCAATCAGCCGCTTGGTTGTTTCGTACTGTGGAATCTCGAGACCAACCGCTAGAAGAGATGAACTAATGTAAGTTAGAGAATTTAAGGGTCGATGTGACAATCACGTATTGTGTAATGTACATTGTTGGCCGTAACTTCGCAGATTTTACAGTGGCAAGTAGTGAATTAATCAAAAACAGTATCAGTTAAACAGCTATACCAGGTGTAGATTGAGATCAAGCGTGGCTTAGTTTCTTGTTTGATTTACTTTGGCTCAGTTGTAAGTCATAGCCTCAGCGCAGACCAGGGTTTGCGGTCCACTGATATGAAACGTCAAAGCTTAAAAGTTACAATGTCTGGTCGAAACAACTTCTAGCAACACTACCGCTGTTTTGAGTGTAAAAGATAAAAAGGTAACACAGAAGAAATCGTATCATATTTATTTTTACATCTAAATGATCTACATATTCTGCTAAGTATAGCTACTAGGTATCTACACAGCACTGGTAATCGAAAGCAGTAAAATGATCACAAGAAAGTATTTCATAGCCCTGCTTCTTTTAAAACAAATTCAATACGTATTTAAAACAAAAATTAAAGATTACCATAAGATAGCAAGGTCAGATATCGGTAAGGGGAAAGCAATAAAATTCTTTTCAAAACGTGAAAACCTAGTCAAAAATCTACATCTTTATAAAAGTTGATGACATTTTTGTGAAACTGAATCCTTTGAGAGGTCAAAAATCTCTAAATATGAAAACCTGGTGATGATGTTTTTTCGGAAAATGTTCATCTTCCATCCGCCCCTCTCCCGAATGTGGTCTTACAAGAAACGATTGCTAGAGAGGAAATGTAACAAAACAAGTATAGTAATGCAAGAGGCTAGCGATGCACATAGCAAAACTGCAGACAGTGACACTGTTTCGACCTCTCAGGTCTCTTCAGTGCAGTTGGTGACCGACAAGAAGCTAGAGGCTTTTCCACCAAGTGGATCTAGTATAGATCCCGCAAGTGTGGCGGTCTAAGCTATGCTTTATTAAAAGCCTCTAGCTTCTTGTCGGTCACCAACTGCACTGAAGAGACCTGATAGGTCGAAACAGTGTCACTGTCTGCAGTTTTGCTATGTAACAAAACAAATTTGCACACTTTTAGATAGCAATTCGTGCTCGCAGGGTTTAGCCAAGTAGTTTTTACATATTCATTCATCAATGTTCCTTTGAAAATAAGCTGCTTGGTGTCATTCGTAAATCTTTGCTCTTTCTCATTCCAAAATTAGCATGCAGAAAATCAATCTGAAAAAAAGAGCATATTTTGAGGCTAAAATAAGTCTTCCTGCAACGGTCTTTTCTTGGTTCAATCGAATTCTAGGATTCCGTCAAATCATCTGGGGACAAGATTGAATTTACTTTTACCAAAGAAAAAAGAATACTGGTGTGGTTCTCTAATAACGTCTTCAGTTTCAAAAAGATGCAAATATCTAAAGTAGATGAGGTTTTTGCGCATTTTTGAAGAAGGCTAGACGATTTTGAAAGATTTCCTCATCAGACAAAGTGGAACCTTGTCAATCAAATCAAAATTTTCAGCATCTTTCAGTTGGGACCAGTGCCTTCAACAAAGTTGAATTGTTGGTTAATTTGCAATGGTGCGAACTCAGAGGAGTACAGAAAAATCTGTTTAGAGGAGTTCAAAAATTTCAAGGACAGTCAGAATGAAAACCTTTTTTTTGGAGACCAATATTCTTTGAGCTATATCAGATTGTTACCGTTACTAGCATTACGGCTGAAAATCACATTTTATGTTTTCCTGAGGAAGATCTGAGGGGAGAGCGCGCGTATAGAACCCCTCTCCGTACGCCATTGTGCAAACTCAATATGTTGTAAAAACCCGTTCTGAAACTAAAACGTGTGAGAAAAATAATGATGGTTGGTAGTGATTTTTAAGCAGTTTCGTGCTTCGTTTAACTACATTTGAAAGCAACAACCTATTTTCTCAAAACAAAATTAGATTATGACATTCTTTAGATGATTGACTAACATTGGAAGAGCAACCGCTGTTTTGAAGTTGATCTCTAGAACGTTGGCTGCGCTCCCAGAAAACATAGTAAAATTCATCGTCGTAATGCTAAGTGTTCTTGAATTAGGTGAAGGATTGTGTCTTGTCAGTAATCTGTCATCTGAAAAGATAAATATAATGATGAAATTCATTACAAAACTTATTTGCAGTTTGATATTTACTGAAAGTCTCCGTGTTAGTGAGTGGTAGATTAATTGTCCAAGTTCTCGGTGAAGATCTTTTTTCTTCCTTTTTTGAGATTACCACTATTTTGAAGAGCTGAAATAGCTTATCAGACACGTCTGAAACTGCGTGCCCCTTTGTCTCAAAAACGGGGGCGTCAGAGGCAGTTACCTCACTTACATCACCCTAAATTTACCACTGCGTTTAGCCTACAAAAGAAATACAAAGTCCCACCCGGCATTGTATGAAAGGCACGGTTGGTTCAATTTTACAGCCTATTTTTTGAATGTGTGGAGAGGTACATAAAGATAAATGCAATGGTTCTCATTCTCTATTTTCAATACCCTTGTCAACTGCGACTAAATCTCCATTTCCTGCCACCAAAATCGAATTTGAACCATTTTACTTGTTCATTCATGTATTTAAACCATGCATGCAAACAAAAAGTTGATCTTCTGCATAAGTTGATCTCCAAAAAAAAAGTCTTGAAGTAAACGTCGCGTTTCAATAGAATTTTCAATCTTATCTCAACTTTAATTTACTTATTGAAATTGAGGCGACGTATGACATCGCTCGAATAATTAAGTCTGGTTGCAACTTAATAGCTAGGAAAAGATTGGTTTCCACTAAAATACTTTCACCCACGCACTTTTCGATCAAGAATAGAACAAATATATTCACAAACCACTTTAAAACTTCGAATTCCTTCGTTTGTCAAATACAGAAACTAAAGCACTTTACTATATAGATATCAGACTAACCAAAACTAAAACCACCAAAATAATCGCTTGATTCCAGTCACAACAATCACCTCAGAACAACGCCTTTTTACTACACTCTACTGAACTACATTCTCTCTGAATGAATAAAATCTCGCCGCCTTATATATACGACTGAAAAATAATCTAGAAATTGCCAGAGCAATATCACGTGACATAGAAAAAAAAGCACTGTTAATATATTACGTAATTGGCCATCAAAATAAATCTTCAAGAAAAAGTTTCAGAAGAATACTATGGAACTTAGTCACGTCGTCAACAATTGTAACGCCAGAAAGGCGTGTGAGTTACAAATCTATTAATAAATGCGAAAGAAAAAGTTCTTTCTTCGAAAACAGCCTAGCAACGTCCTTGTAGTTTAAAAAAAACGCAACAGTGGGTAACAAGACCCTATTTAGAAAATTTGTAAGATGAATTCCAATTCCCCAACAACAGTCTTTGTTGTTACCACTAGTGGAAAATTTTCCAATAATTACGAAGCCCTGGTTAGACTATAAAAAGATTTTTGTCGTTAACTATTCTTTTATACGAAATTAATTTTTTAATACCATCTAATCTTTGCCTGTTGCTATCCTAGACAAATGTAGAGCAACGCCATATTTATTCATTAGTCACGTGCTAGTCAACGACTGAACAGGCGGAAAAGGCTTATTTTCTATTGGTACCTGATAAAACTCCAATAGCCATCAATAGATAGTACTGGTTATTTGACAGATCAAAGTTGACGTTCTGCTGGTTGCTTACCACCTTAGAAACATTGCTGGCACGGGTGAAAGAACAGCGAAGAAACCCGTTGTCAAGTCCAGTGGAAACGTCGCTTATTCCTGTCTATAGTAAAAATTGCTTTATTTATTATTCTTCACTCTGACATGCCATTCGCTGATTTTTGTATTGCATCTTCTTCATCCTCCAGGTCATCAAGACATTGCTGGTAAAGCCTGGCGTAGAAGAAGTTGCCAGAACTGCTTCGGACATTTCAATTTTTTCGTTTGCTTTTTTAATATTTGCAATGAATATACTGTTTAATGGTTGTACTTGCCAAGCATAGGCCATCATCGTGAAGTTGGTTTCCCAAGGGCACAACAACTCAGCCAAAGTGCAGTTTGAGCGCACAATCCTTCCATCATTGTCGCCAAACCAACCTACTTGACCGCATTGCCAGCAGCTTCTTTGTGATTCAGCTTTGCCAGAACAGCATCTGTTTGTACTTTCGCTGCGATCGTGAGTCCGTTTTTATGACTTAAAATCGCAGCGAAAAAGTTAATGCGATTTTAGCAATCATTTTTCAAAGATGGACGACGCTGGAACGGGAGCAAAAACCCAGAGGTGTATAAATGCGTCATTGGTAGCCAAGCGTGGCTACCAGTCGCTCTTTCGATATAAATCAGTAAAACCGACCGTTTCATTTAGAGCTGTAGGTCGAGTTCTTCGTTCACGAATAACAGCTGATGTTAGTCGTGAATCGGAGCAGTAATAAAGATCTGCATCTTCCATACGATTCACTGTGCCGAAAGCTATAGCAAGGTATTGATTTTCAATGCCAGAACTTCCACCAATCATTTCAAAATCGAACGTCTTCGCTTGATTGTCCTGTATAAACAAAGTAAGTGAACACGAGCATGATCGTAGACATTAAAAGGAAAGTTACAGAGGGACTGTGGTATTTGCCTCGAAGCCTTCCTCGGCCACGTCCCAACAACATAATGATTGAAATCTGTTTTCGCTTGTTCTTTCGTATCTTTTTTACTCCATATATATAGAGTTGCCATTTTACCTCTCAGTCACGCCCTGCTTTAGAGCATGAGCTCCCTCAACCGGAAATACCCCCGACTACACTCCACCCTCGTTTTACCGGATTTTTCCGTTCACTCACGTAATGCTTTTGTACGGAACGGCAGAATTGTTTACTGATAACCGATAAAACACGATGTTCACAAGCGTCATTAGCCATCTATCTGGCATTTCTGGCATTTCTGGCAGTACGCGAGGCGCGCGTTGTTTGAATTCTTTGTCGGTCGTCCGGATTCACTGCCCGGATAAACCAAAATCCGGATCAACGAGATCCGGAAAAAGGAGAGTTGAGGTACTGTGGTCTTTGTAAAATAAGAATAAGAAGACCACTGTGAACTGCTACTTTTAAAAATGAAACGTTGTAGACAAAATGCGATTACTGCGTTAATGTTTCTTTTAGACAGACACTTAAAAAATTTTCCTGCCTGATTGCATTGCTTGCAACAGCAATGCAGTGCAAGCCTTCTGCAGTAGCCTGCTGGTATTTTTGAAGGGAGACTGCGCACAAGTTGTTCAATAATCATTGTCATATATATTTCTAATGCTTCTAAGAATTGAACCCCCAACTGCTTCTACTCAATTACGTCATTCTGCTTACGCCAAATTACCCGTATAAATTGCAAGACAACACGTATTGCTCTGAGATGTTTTGTGCGATCAAGTACTTTTATGTTGGGTAATTTAAACTACCCATTGCAAAGAAACCAAGTTGAAGTGGCAGAAACATTCGGTTTAAAAATCTATCATTTAGCGAATAAGGTTATTAAAAACCTACTATATTTTATTTTGATTTAGATGCGCTGCGTTTTAGTTGATTAGAGCCTTACTTTGACAAAGGTCTACTCCAATACATTATGATGGTAATAGATGTTCACTGCAATCTAATAAACTAAATCAAAGATCAACAAAAACTGCGACCCGATTGCTTTGACGTTGAAACGAACCAAGAAAAGTCTACCAAACAATAGCGGATTGGTAAAAGACCTTTGGTAACTTTCTACGCTCTGCAGATGATAAAAACAAAAAGCTGAACAAAGTTAACGTCTTGACAAACTTTGTTTCTTCTAAAGTATATGAACTGTTCTGTGACCCAGATACTTATGATGCTGCAATCGAAATACTGACATCTATATACGACAAACAACTAGATGAAGTTTTTGCGCGCTCCGCGCGAATGAAGCTTTCCACGCGAAAGCAGCAAAGCGGAGAAACTCTCGACTCATTTATGCAAGCGTTACAAAGTCTAAGCAAAGATTGTCAGTTGCGCGAGGTCTTTGAGAAGGAGTATTGTGAGAAAGTGGTTCTTGTTGCCTTTGTCCAGTGTTTTTTAACCGGGATGCCGCGGCACACCGGTGTGCCGTAAAATATTGTCAGGGGTGCCGTGGGAAATTCTCCAATTTGTGTGCCTATGCGGTGTAGCGCCCGGCAGAGTAATCATGTGGTACTGCTCCATATCAGAAGGTGGCAGCAGCAGGTGGCGATTAGCCTTGTGCTTGCAAACGAGAAAATTGGTCACGCATGGATGCAGCGGCAGGTAGCATTGACGGCGATGTTGTCATTGTGGATAGCGAGATAGTGAAAGTGTTCCATATTTTCGATAGCTCCTAAAAGCCAATTAAAGTAATCCCGCTGGGAGTACTAGTCGAAAGCTTTCGCAAAAAATTGATGGAGTTGTTTATACAGTTTTTTTATGACCGCCTCTGGTTAAGTGCTGATACCGCGTTTTAGTTTGTAACTGCAGTGCACACCAGAGAAGACTTTTAACAAGGCATGGAGCATTAGCATTTGATTTGGTAGTTTCAGCATCTATATTAATTCTTTGTTGTTTTATTTTTCATGTTTAATTCTATTTGAATACGATAATACACATGATTACGTAATTGTTTGTTGATTACAACTAGTAAAAGAAAAGTTGTAAAAGAAAGTGATGGAGAAGTTTTTAAAGAAAAAATGCTGACACTGTACTGGACCCTGGACAAAATCCGGGCCCTAGTATGAGTGGAGGTGAAAAGAAAGCAAAGAGAAGGCAATACAACGAAAACTATCTTTCATTTAGATTTACTTTTACCGGAGATGCAACGGCACCGACTCCATTGTGCTTGGTATGTGGTGAAAAGCTCTCCAACGGTGCTATGGTTCCAAGCAAGCTCAAACGACATCTCAAAACTAAATACCCTTCACTTCAAAACAAAAATGTGGAGTATTTTTTTGCCTGCGTGATCATACAAAGAAACAGGCCACTTTCATGAGAAAAACCGCAAAGGTAAACGAGAGAGCCCTTAAAGCTAGCTGCCACGTAGCTAAACTTGTGGCTAAATCAAAAAAGTCCCACACAGTGGCAGAGCAATTAATACTTCTCGCCTGCAAAGCCATTGTAACTGAGATGCTCGGGCCCAAAGCGGCTAAAGAAATAGTTAAAGTCCCTCTCTCAGATAACACAATTTTCAGACGAATCAATGAGATGTCTGCAGACATAGAAAGTGTTGTTTTGAACAAGATCTGTATCGGTAATAAATTTGCTTTGCAACTTGATGAGTCTACTGATATTAGTGGACATGCTCAACTCTTAGCCAATGTGCGTTTTGTGGATGGAGACACAATCAGAGAAAACTTTCTATTTTGCAAGGCTTTGCCAGAAAAAACAACTGGAGAGGAAATTTTTCACGTCACATCAGCATAACTGGAAAAAGGAGGACTTAAGTGGGAAAACTGCACGAGTGTCTGCACTGATGGAGCTGCAGCCATGGTTGGACGCACCAAAGGCTTTGTAAGCAGAGTGAAGGAGAAAAACCCAGATGTGATCATTACGCACTGTTTTTTACACCGCGAAGCCCTCGTAGCCAAGACTTTACCGGCCGATCTCGTTCCTGTGTTGGATGATGTTGTGCGCATGGCAAACTTTGTAAAGTCACGACCTGTGAAAACTCGCATATTTGCGGCTTTGTGTGAGGAAATGGGAGTGGAGCATAAAGCCTTGCTGTTTCATACGGAGGTCTGATGGTTGTCGCGCGGCAAGGTGCTGGCCCGTGTGTATGAGCTGCGAGAGGAGCTTAAAGTGTTTCTGACGAAGGAGGGGTCCGAGTACACAAAGCTGCTTGCAAGTGATGAGTGTTGTGCAAGACTGGCATACCTGGCAGATATTTTTTATTATCTGAATGAACTGAACATACGAATGCAAGGCCGATATGAAAACCTGCTTACAAGCACAGATAAAATAAATGGATTCCGTTCCAAGGTGCAACTCTGGCAGCAACATGTGGAAAGTGGCAATCTTGAAATGTTCCCACTCACCAATAAATGGCAAGGTGTTAATACTGCTGCACTGTGTGAGGTAATAGTTAAACATTTGAAAATTCTTGAGCAGAAGATGTCATTTTATTTCTCCTCAGCCACCACAGAGTACCTTGACTGGGTTAGGGACCCATTCAGCTCAGCATCAGCTGTTGGAAAGGACATGACTTTACAAGAGCAGGAGGAACGAACTGAACTGAAACAAGATCGTGGTCTCAAGCTAAGCTTTGCTGATCTACCTTTGCACAGTTTCTGGTTGGCAGCTGCCAAGGAGTTCCCCATGCTGGCCCACAAAGCTATTTTGACATTGCTCCCATTTTCCACAACGTATCTGTGTGAGGTGAGCTTTTCAAGCCTGACTTCTATAAAAACTAAAAACAGAGAAAGACTGAGAGCTGTGGAGAAAGAGCTTCGTGTGTGTCTTTCATCGATTCCTGCCAGGATATCTGCTCTGTCTTCATCCAAACAGCCCCAGGTTTCACACTGAGTGAGAATAAATATGAACGATTGTAAAATACTTTTTGTCTTTGTTTTTATTTGATTACTATTCGAGATGTCCAATTCAACATCTTTCTTCAATGTTAAAAAAGCTTGTATTAACAATATAACACTTAATATTGTGAATATTAGGTCTTTTTCCCACATTTTTAGCTGGTGGTGTGCCGCGGGATTTTTTCAATGAAAAAAGTGTGCCTTGGCTCGAAAAAGGTTGAAAAACACTGCCTTAGTCAATGGTATGCACGACTCAAAAATACGTCAAAGGTTGCTGTAAAACCGAGCTCAAATGTGCAAACGGTTTTTAGTTGAGCAAGAGCGTTAGATCTTGCTCGGCAAAATTCAGATTTTTATCAGTTCATTACAAAATCCACGCCTATGCACTTTACTGCAACAGAAATAAAGGAAACAGACCAATTTAAAAGTATAGAAGAACATGATCTTGTTGTTACCCCATCCAGTAATGCTGGAAAATGTTATAGCTGTGGCTCACAATTTCAGATTCACGCAAAATGTCCTGCGAAAAACACCGTTTGCCACCCATTCAAGAAAGTTTGGCGCTATGGTCGAGTACATCAATCTACCAAACAGAAAACTTCCGCGTTTCTTCATAGTCTTCAATTGGCCACTCTGCTAACTTGTTGTGCGAAACCACATACTACCAGATCACCAAACGTCACTGTGTGTGACTTCTTCTTCTTCTTCTATGTTAAAGAAAAATTTCATCTTTCACCACTTCCAGCAAATATCGATGACATGAAAGATCGAATAACAGCTGCAATCAAAGCGGTGTCCGCGACATGGAGTTCTCATATCGGCTTGATGTTGTTCGTGCTGCCGGTGGTGGCCATGTTGAGTTTTTGTAAAACGTGAAATAAAACTTGAATGCATGTGCAACACATGTGTCTAAGCAAGAGTTTTGTATTATTTTTCGTTTTTGACATATCGCGTGATAATTTTGGCGTATTCATTTTTTGAAACACCCTGTATTTTGTTAGTAATAAATATTTACTACAACCATAAAAACTTTCCGGAAACCGGAAAATGCTGATAAAATCACAGCTAAATATAACCAAATGCATATTCAAATCTTGCTTACATAACTCCATGATGCAAACATGCAGGGCTCTCTGGAAAGCGGAACGCACCCATTTGGGTTCCGGAAGCATCGCTTTGTGGCTGTGTCGCAATTTTGGGTTGGAAGAGATGTGCTGATAAAAGCAGATTGACGTTAATTCTCGTGCTATCAAACTAGGTTTATCTGAGACTAAATTTACCAAATAGAAGCGAGAAGGCTCAGCCATATCCGAGTAATGGTGTAAAAACTTTTCAAAGTCTCGTGTGTTTGTGCTAGCCTCTGTTCAAACGGAAGCTTGAAAATCATGTAGTGAGAATCACTTGAAAAGGCAGCGTTTCAATATTGGTGTCAAGGAAAAGATATATCAAAATCAGAAAAAGTGGTTTTACAGAAAGGGCATTTGCTTGAAAACATTTTCAGGCAAGTTCAAGTTCGAATTCATTGCACTATTACTAGTCCAAGACCAGCACAAAATTTTGCTCGTAATCCAGTGTATCCCGTAAACATGAAATTAAAACACAAAGCAGTAATGTTGAAAATGCAACTTCACACTAAGAAAAGCGGTTATGAGAAAAAGTAATTTCACCACTTAGCTTAATAAGGCTGGTGCACAAATATTTTCATTTTTTACTACAATTAACTAAATTAGATGAGGATTAGTCTCTAGAATTGCAAGTCCAATTCCAAGTCTGAGAAAATAAACCTCAAGACCACCAGTCCAAGTCAAACTTCAAGGGCCTGAGGGTAGTTCATTAGCTTTTCCAAAAGCAAACATTTTAAACAGTTTTGGAAGGTTTATTCCCTTCTTTCCAACTTCCGATATTCTTGTTGTCAACCCGATCCTCAATATTTTTTATACCATGCTTGCCACTAATCTTGCAATCACTTGGCACTTTCTTATTTCAGAGACGCTTACGTTTGTGGAGTGGTCGGTGCTGTTTGGGTGACGGCAACCAGGCTAAAGTTGAGGGCTCGATTGGAAGGCCATCGGTTCGTGTTATGATAAGCAACGGAAGAATCTGCAAATATTTGAGACAAGTAATCGACACAAAAATGTTCCATTGCTTAAAACGTTTACTTCAAAATCAGCATCCTGAGCCAAATTTTCATGTCAAAGTTATTAGAAACGGTACTTACCATCTGCTGCTTGGGTAATATAGAGAATGAAGTAGATAAACGTATTTAGCCTACTCAGTCAAGTTAAAAGTGTGTTCTGGCAATAAAAGATCCAAAAGCTGTATTCTATTTCATTTTGAACTAAAATTTAATTTCCCAAAATGACAACATATTTATCATCAATTTTGTAAAGCAAAATGTTATAAAATTTTTGTCATCTAGAACCATAACGGTTTCTTAGCGCCAGGGCGCATTACGACCGAATAAATTAATTTTTAGGTAATACAAAAGGCCAGCGATGCACTTAGTAAACTGCAGACAATGACACTGTTTCGATCCATCGAAACTTCAGTGCAGTACAGGTCACTGCAGCTGCCCTGAAGAGACCTGATGGATTGAAACAGTGTCATTGTCTTCAGTTTCATAAATTCATTTTATTTTCAGCAAAAAAACCAGAGCCAGTATACTGCTGTACATATTTTAATTAGGACGTTTTGCTAAACGCTGCTTGCATTGTCAACCAAAATACAGGGTGGGCCATAAGTTTCCATACATAGGCAAAATAAACATTTTATGTTGAAAAACCATTTTTATTTATATAATGTGCTCTATATGATTCCCATTGTTTTCAAAGCACATATTAACCCGTGTTTCCCGCTGTTGATGAACACGCATCAGCACATTTGAAGGTATGCTTCTAATGGCGTCGGTGATTCGCTCTTTTAGGTGATTTATGTCTTGTATCTTTACCTGATACACCATAAACTTCAAATGCCCCCAAAGATAGAAATCAAGAGGGGAGAGATCTGGAGATCTTGGAGGCCACTCTACAGGACCACGCCGACCAATCCAAGGATCCGGAAACTGCTGATCCAAAAACCGACGCACTTGAATACCATAATGATGTGGAGCTCCATCTTGCTGGAAGTAAACTGGGTAGTCACCTTCCTCGTTTAGCAGGGAAGGGAGAATTTCTTCTTGCAACATATTAAGATACTTTCCTGCATTAAGATTTTCACTGACAAAAAGTGGTCCAATAATTCTGTCTCCCCATATCCCGGCCCACACCATCAATTTGCCGGCACCTTGCATCTTCGTCGGACTCAGCCATTTAGGATTCTCATTACTCCAATAACGTAGATTTTTCCGATTAACCTCTCCATTGACGTAAAAATTTGCTTCATCAGTAAACAAAATCTTAGTAGAAAAGTATGGATCCTCGTTCACATTACTTAATGCCCATTCACAGAACTCCATGCGTCTATCCGGGTCATCTTCACTCAAATGGTGTGCCATATGCAATTTGTATGGATGCCATTTGTTTGCTTTTAAAATGCGCCTGATACTCGATCTGCTGACACCACTTTCTGCAGACAACCGTCGCGTGCTTTTTCTGGGACTCTGTGCAAGCGCTGTAAGTATTGTAGCTGTTGTGTTTTCATCGGTGGCCGTACGTCTTGGACCACTTCTTGGTTGATCTGCAACATTTCCAGTTTTCTTAAACTTGCTAATAAGTTTAGCCACAGTGTCATGTGTGATGTTCGTTCCATGTTTTCATGTTTCCATTCCACGTTTCCATGTTCGTTCCATGTTCCATGTTCGTTCCATGTTCGTTCCATGTTCCATGTGATGTTCGTTCCATGTTCGTTCGTTCGTTCCGTGTTGAAGTTCAGTGCAACCATGCGACTGCTTCCCGACCCAGCCATCAGTATAATTTCAATTCGTTGCTCTTTCGTCAAACGCATCTTCTAGGGTATGTGGAAAACAAAAAAAATACACTATGTATGTATTATAACAAAAACAAATACACTATATATCTGGAAAACAAAAAAATACAATATGTATGGAAACTTATGGCCCACCCTGTAGTGCAACTTATCATCAGTAGAGCTATAAAAAGTCAATAGAGTCATTTTATTTTCATCTTCTACTAAATACTGAGCGACAAGCAGGAAATCTTTGAATAACATCTTAAACAATCTTTGGCATGCTTCTAAAATGGAAGTGAAGTCCGGTCTAGCGAATGCGAAGAGATACCTATCCTGTTTGGATTATCAGTAGAGCTATAAAAAGTCAATAAAGTCATTTTTCTTGGTAATAGAGAATAACAAAAAAATTGTTGAAACCAATCTCAGCGGTCTTAGCATCAATATCACCAAAGTTAAAAGATCAATAAAAGTCAATTTTTTTGTTTATTGGCCAATTTTTGTCGTTAGGTCAATTTCTATTTAGGCACAAAATCACGCACACTTTGATTCTCTATTATACTTTTACTTCTCATTTTTTTGGAAAGTTGTGTAAAACTAGATTTTGTATTGCAACTGATTGGGTTAATTGGTCTCCATCAACGTTACCAACAACACTTTTGTTATCAATGCACTGCATCTACGACGCAAAATATTCTGGTAAGAAAGATCGAAGAGACAGGGTTTTTTTTGGGACAAAAAAAAGCAGACTTGAGAAAAATTTTTCCTCGAATCTGTTGTGAAAGCTGCAAAAAACTCTTTTATACTTCTACTTCATGCAATAAACATGTGGACCAGTGGTTCGGAACCTTTTTTCACGGTATTTAATTCTAAAACATTTGAGCTGAAATCGATTGTTTTCTTTTCGGAGAAAAAACTATTGAAAGCCGTTGACGTTACCTCTCTTTATTACTTGATGACCTTTTTATTGAGATGAAGAAAATTACCCATAAAAATAAAAAAATGATCTCAGATTAAGAAATGTTATGAGAGACCAAACGTAGCCAAAGATTTTTGTGTTTCTGTTTCGACCTATCAGGTCTCTTCAGTGCAGTTGGTGACCGACAAGAATGTGTTTATTTTACAATTTAAAGTACCAATACAAACTAAAATGACTATGCTATTTTACTTTTTCGTATAATAAAGTGAATTTGTTAAGCTTTTTAGGTCAACAAAAACTTGCCCTAATTATCAGATTTCAAGGCGAATAGTTGTTGAGTACCGCCTGCAAACAATTGTAGTTGCAAGGTTTCGGGTTCTTCGCCTGTGTGAGGTTACGTCTTTGAGGAGTAGGAAATCAATTTTACGGATACTTTCTCCAAGTATCAACGGTAGAAATGCATTGGGTCGGCGAGACCGAAGCGGGTCTCAACGAAAGTTGGGGTTTGTGCATTCCGCAAGTGGAAATACAGGTTTTTGCTGTAGCTGTTATTATTACCTGATTCCGAATAGACGCCAAATGCTTGTAGTAAGAAGAAATTTTGTTCAATAAGATTGAAATCTTGCATCTCTTCTCCCGATACTTGCTTCCGCACGTTCGCTCCACGCCTGAATGTGCATTCTGCTACTCCGTTGTTGGTGGCGGATGTTACATTGGTAACTTCATTCTGTTGAATATATATTCGTTAATGTGCTAACATAACCTGCCAAAGTGAATAAAATATTATGTAGTTTTGTTTTTAACCTTAAACTTTTATGGTGACAGAAAACATATTCATCATCTCTGCGTAAAATTTGCGTAGTTTTCATTGGCCTTTTTCCCGTCACTCTTTGTAACTAACTCCAGGCCCATAGCCAATCTTTTGATATAGGGAAGTCTAAGCAAATATTTGGAGAATCTCAAAGTTTTACAATTTTTTACGCACATGTTTTCGCTTTGCAAGATTAAAATTTTGTTATTTTTTAATATCATTTACCTGCACGCAGTATCATGAACAAATTTTACGTTTCAAACATAGAATCGGCTCTGTCGGCGTTGCCCCCCAGAGCCCACATCATCAATGTCGCCGTTAAGAATGTCGCTTTAGCCGGTTACGCCGGACTCATTCAATGGGTGGTTATAAGAACAGCAATGAAAAGTTATAGTTTTTTGACATAGCTGATTTTCGTTCCAAAATCAAAACTATCGTTTTTTGAAACGGAATCGAATAAAAACATTACGGAGTTGCGCATAGCTGCCATATTTTCCTCAACATTTTTGAAGCCGCTACCAACATCTAATGTGCCCTGTTTTCATCATAGACATACTTAAGCATTGAATTTGCCCGTAATTGAAATAGCCAGTAATTTTACAAATTTCATCCGTTTATTTCACCGAGTGCTTGGAAGCACAAATGCAAAGTTGAGGGAGAGCAAAAGTGATTGATGGTATTGAGTGGAATATACTATTTTGGCGTACTACTTACAAGTTTTGCAATTGTTCGCCCATTTGTATGATTTAAAACCTCGGGGTGCGCGTATGATGCTTGGTCCCGGCATAAGCGCAGCTGGGATCGGAGCACACTAACCTAAGGACAACCACTTATTGTTAACTTTATGCAATAGGTTAGTTTATAATTAAAGACTACAATATTAATCGACCACGTATTGTGTTATGGATGCGCATAATTTCTATGATTCTTAAAAGATTTTGCATCAAAAGTCGTCAACTTGTTCGGCTTTGCTGCACTTTATTAACATGTCTCGAATGTTGAGATTAGTCAGGAACGCGGCACGGCTGTACAAAGGTATTCTAACTTACAAATGCACGAAAAAAACAGATTTTTCGGCCTAGCGGTATGCTGGTACTGTGATGTATCATTATACTTAAACTGGTAGCATATCAGTTGTTTGATTTTGAAATGACTGTATGAACAACCTTAAGAGCAGCTGCTGCCTGCCGCTGTTTTCACTATTGTGGTACCAGACAGCTTTGTAACAACCGAGCTAGTTTGAAGCGTTGAAGAAAAAAGGAAAATCACACGTGGAACGCTCTAAATGCTTTGAAAACGAATGCCTTTTTGCATGGTCAGTTGAGCTCAATTTGTTGTAGAACCTTTTTCATAGAAAGCATCTTGTCAATATCTCCTTAAAAAGTTTATAATCGCGCCAATGCGGTCAGCGCTTTTTGAGAAGATGACGAGAACAAATCTGCAATCAAGCGTAAATTGTGACCTCATCTTATACTGTAAAGTGGTAAAATAAGTTGGTGACTGACTTTTGTTTGAGCAAAAAGACGTTTTTCTCCGTCTAGAAATACAAATTAAAAAATATCATCTTTGGTTTCTGGATCTTCATGACGTCATCAACGTCCTTATGACGCTCAACCCGGAGCAATCATCAATCGTTCCAAGCTTTGTTTGTACGCCCAGCAGTTTTGAAAGAGTTAAAGCGTACTTACGCATGTACGCACAGACAAAATTTTGGTTTGTAGTATAGATTATAAACTATAGTATGACAACAGAACAATAACAATATGTGAATCTGAGCTCATTTATAAGCTACAAATATTATCGTCTGTATCGCTCAGTAGCTTATAGTCAATAGCTTATAGGAAGCTATACATCATACGGTACTGTCAACTGCAATGAGTAAGGCATTGCCGAGCTTGAAACATCAAATTTCTTAGAAAAACAAAATTTTTGGTTAAATTGATGGAAAAGTTGGTCAATCTACTGACTTCTAACCGACTCTGCCGCTGTCACCTGGCTAGGCTGTTAGTTTTGTCAGGTTAGAAATAGATGTTTCAGCTGGTTGCTCACCCAGATAACATTTTTGAAGCCGGTAGCGATAAATTAGGACAAGTGGGGGCATCGTCCCCATGCTTCTGTTCCGATCATCGTACCGGTACTTTGAATTGAGAGCGATCTTATTCCTAAACTCTTTATCACTTCACAAAATTTATCCGTTTCTCCTAATAAAGTAGCTTAAAGTTGGCGGTTGGTGCCTTATTGGTTTTTGTTTTGCTACTATAGAAATAAGAGGTTCGTTGGTAGGTTTACTCCAGGACTTTGTGTAACAACCCTCGTAATGATATTTGTGACACCAAGTTCATTGGCTGCATCGATGTGTTTTGGTTCCGGAAAAGAGCAGAAGGAGCTATACCATCGTGACGGATCCAGGGGGATGCATCCACATCACCACTCTTTCTTAGTTTTGGTTTTGCAAAAGCAATTTGTTTGCATTTGTCTCGAAAAAAAGTTTCTTTTAAAAAATTGGACATCGAAAAAACATCATCACTTTCAATTTGGATTAATTGATAATATTTCAATTTACACTTTTTACTCTCTCCACCAAAGTTTCTGGATCCGCTACTGCTCTACCTTCTGCTTCCGATCACCTGGTTTGTTTAATAATTCATTTCAGGAAAAAATTTTCCTGCATAGGTATGATTGTATATGCGGTGGCTATGATTTCACGCAATGATGTAGATCTACTCACCTCTTTTTTGTGTTGAGTTTCCCTCAAACTTTGAATTTTATCAGCTATTCCCATAATACTGATCTTTCTACTGGTAAATTAAGGCTGTGATTACATAAAAACTGCGAATAATTTTATGAGCTTTCGTGCCTTCGTTTGCCTAATAATGCTTAGGAGCATAAATTTAAACTTGTGGAAGGAGGCTGAAGTGATTGTTATACGGGAATTAAGCTATGAAGTAAGTGGTTTACTACTTGCAATTTTACAATTGTAAGCCCAGTTATAAAATTTAAAGTCTCTGGCTGGACCAGACAGACTGTTTCAGTAACTGGTCGTAGTTTAGGCTGCACCGCAAGATGTTTGCGAGTAACACCACTCTTGAATCAAGAGTACGTTAATTGGAACTGCAGGCATAAGAGCGATGACGGCATTTATGGTAAATTTTTATTACTACTCTCAGATAAAGTACCTTTGATTGAAGCCAACACAAATTACTAAACTGATATTTTCAACCACGCAGAGCTGACTGGTGGCTCTGCCGTGCGACTAGATTTTATTGCGATCGCCGGAAATACTGAAGGGTAGAGGGGCTGGAATTTCCTAAGTTTTGAGCTTTTTGAGCGATATCTAAAAGGTTAACATTTAATTTAAGAGAGAAGGCAGCTACCAAGAGGCGTAACAGTAGGGGAGGTAAAGAGCAATGCTCCCATACGGTATAACAATAGCAAAAAATAGGAATAAAGGTCTTGATGCCTGTTTAGAGACCAAAATGGGCGAAAAACTTCATAACGGGTGTTTGGGCGAAATTATTGATTTCAAAAAGTTGATTTCAGAAAAAGGTCTTCAACTTTAGAAACTGTTCTTCTCTCTTCCACAAAAGTTTGTTTCTAAATGCTCCAGTGCAACTACCTCCAATTTATTAAAGATTATTGACCGAAACGGGCAAAGCAATCGCTTTTGAAACATTTGACCAACAAAAAGTCTTCAAGTTGATCCTCTTCTCCAAACGAAAATGCCAGATTCTCTTCTGCAACTAAAGCCTGATCCTACACCAGTGGTTCTCAAACTTTTTTCGATGCGACGCATTTGAACAAACTTGCTTGACGTGCGACGCGCCAAACAGCAAAGCATAACAAGGGATTGGCTTGCCTTTTCGCATGGTATCATGATTTTTCAAGTTGGAGACGGAGACCTTTTTCGAGGGGTTAACTATTTTAAAACGATTTTCATGACGATTTTTATGGCGCACATTTATTTTAAATAAAGCTTTGTTAACCATTAGTTGAAACCAATGGTTTTGAATTTTCACAAGAGTTGATGATGCTTTTTGGGTGATCAACATTACAAAACCGAATTTTGCGCTCTTTTTCTTTGGAAAAGGAAGCATTGTCCATAGAAAATTATTAGCGACATCTTGGGGTCGCCGCGACGTACGGTTTCAAAACGATTGGCCTAAAAATTAGCACCTCTAAATTTGAGGCTGTCTTCGCTTATTCTATTTCTCTAAAAGAATCAGTTATCCGTCCAAAACTTTGAATTTATGCCCCGATGCACTTGGTAAAATTTTGGAAATCTACGCCTACGCGTGCAACATCGTGCTTTCAGTAAACGACAATTTGGTTAAGCGTCTGTCGATTTTAATTTTATTAAAAATTAAGGTAGTGTTTTATTTGTAGATGTGATGCACAGTTATAAGTTAGTTAAACATTATCCTATTAAAGTATGCAATGCTGCCTTAGCTGTTGTTTCAATTAAACTAACTTAAACCTATCTGTTCTCACTAAATTATCAAATGGCTGCATCTTGACTCATCAGCTGCAGGATAAGAGTTTAAGGCGCAATAGCTAGAAACTTTCGGCAATATTATGGAGTCCGTTGTAGCGCAAGCTGAAGCAACACATGTTAATGCACCAAGCAAACTCAAAGTTATGTGTACCTATGTACATGTACTGCAAGTGGCGATGTTTACGAATTATCTGAAAACTGCGATGACTATGAAACCGCTACTCAATGACAATATTCAATGACTATGAAAACGTTAAAATTTTAAAAGTGATATTTGCGCGCCATCTGCTGGCTTTTTGAAAGCAACATCCTGATACATTTTTACAGCAATTTTTGCAATTTCTACGTATTCTGACCAAGATTGCAGTTTTCGAAATGTTTCCGCGGATGAATATTAGTAAAACTTGTGAGAGATACTTTTATATATCAATCAACTTCACATCACAATCACCAACGACTGCTTGAAAACCCGCAGGTAATGGTTGATCAAGCTTACCCAGCAGCAAAGTCCTTGCACTTACCTCAGAAGCATTCAACGGTGTATTTTGCTGAAGCTTCTAAATCTACCGCTACAGCAAGGATGTCCGAACAGTGTATTCGCCTAGGGCAGTGATTCTAAAAGTGGTTTCCGCGGAACAAGGTCAGGGGTTCCGTAAAGCTACACTAGAAAGTAACATCTAACACATTCGCTGTCAGATAGGGCAGCCACTCGTAGGAATTGCGAATACTGTATGTCCAAAGATTTCATGTCGAAAGGCGGACGATCTCCAAAAAAGAAGATCTTTATGTTGATTGCGGCACATGAGATATCAGAAATTAGTTCAAAGTTTGGGATTTCGTAAAATTTTTGTAAAATCAAGAGCAAAAATATTTGTAAAAATTTCTGTAAAATAAGTATTTTTAAATAAGGATTTTATTATATAACAAATGATGTGAAAGGATTCCATTGCAAAAAAGTTTGGAAACCGCTGGCGTAGAGCAAGCATCTGCAAACAATCCATTCGCCAGACTGAAGCGTTGAACTGAAGTCCACCGTCTTTGAAGCAATCGTTCCAACCACTGCTTGTCATAGTTGGAATGATAGATATCCTATCCGAAGTAAACGCGAGCCCCCAGCGTGCTGCCACGCATCACTGCCCCCGGATTAGACGACAATCACAGGAAACCATGAGTGACGTCAGTTATTTTGACAGAAATTTGTAGACGGCGTGGCTTGCTGTGATGAGTCGCTCGCTCACAATCGGAGGGTTGTGAATTCAATGCTCTCGTGGCTCACAATTAATGCATTGTAGCACCAATTGAGAGTAAATCCACCTGCTTGATTGCAGTGCTTGTAGAATAAAAATGATTCGAAAAAAAAGTGAACACAAATTTCGTTACTTATAATTGCGAGTTATTTCTTGTTGTTGTTGTAGGTTACCCGACCCTTTCCGAGGGATGGGGCCATGGCGGAAGACCATGGAGCCCCAGAAGCCGGGAAACTCCCCAGGGTCTGGACCAGAGGTCGTAAAGAGACAGAGAGTCGCCAAAGAGTGAGCGGCGCAAAGAGTCCGTAGCTGGACAGTGCAGAATGAGATGAGAGATGTCCTGGGACGAGTGTCCACAGGTGGTGCAGGAAGGGTTCTCGAATCTGCCAATCCTAGAGAGATAAGAACCTAAAAGAAGGCTGTGTCCGTTGCAGCGTAAACGAGAGAGAACACAGCGAGCATGACGAGGGAGCACAAGTTCCTCAGCGGAAATTAAGGGAACCTGTGTGTCAAAATACTTTGATGAGACAGTACGCCTCCAGTCCGAGAAAAGACAAGAGTGGATACGAGAGATAAGAGGAGAGAGACTACAAGAGATTGCGGAGGGCGCAAGTAGCGCTCCCCGTCTGGCAAGCTCATCAGCGGTGTCTTTCCCCGGGAGAAACGAGTGCAGAGTCTTGGTCTCACTCCAAGTCTGGCCAAACCTGAAATAGGAAAGGAGGTTGGGAGACGAAGAGCCCGCTCATAAGAGCGAAATGAGTCAGGGTGGCTCGTAGGGAAGATAAAGAAGCCTCGGTGAGTAGTAGAGGGATAGGGGAGGACGAGAGGCAGCCGGTGATGGCGCGACTGGCCGCTCGGTGGAGGCGTTTCAATTTGGTGATATTGGTAGCGCTTAGGAAAGGAAACCATCCGGGTGAAGCGTGAGAAAGGATCGAAGAAAAGATTTGTACAGAACAGAGAGGGACTCCTTAGAAGGGCCCCATGATGAAGCAGAGATACAGCGAAAGGCCTTGAGGCATGGGAAAAACTTGGCCTTCAGCGAAGATACATGTTTAGAAAAAGAAAGGGTGCGGTCGAAGGTGACCCCAAGAAAAGTTGGAGTGGGATTGAAACGGAGGCGGGAGCCGAGTAAGAACAGGATGGGCTGGAGGTTAGCTTGGTGGGGATCCACTGAAAAGAAGGAGGCCTCACATTTGATCGGATTGAGAGGAACACACCAGTACTCAGACCAGCGCTCCAATCAAAACAGAGCTCCTTGTGTGGCCTCCACCGCAGTGGGGACCGAGGATGAGGAGGACCAAATGGCCAGATTGTCAGCGTAAAGAGAGCAGCTGACGGAAGAGGGCAGAGACGCCGGAAGATCATTAATGAAGAGAGAGAAAAGTACAGGGCCAAGAACCGATCCTTGCGGAACACCTCGACGGACTCGAAAGAAGCGGCTTTTGTGATTTTGAAAAACCAAACAAGCGCGCCTATAAGAAAGGAAAAATTGTGTCCAACGAGCAAAGCAAGAAAGAAGCCCAGCCGAAATAAGTTTGTGGAAAAGAGCAGGATGCCAGACAGAGTCAAAAGCTTTAGAGAAATCGATAGTAGACAGGATCGTCCGAGAGCCCGGCCTGGGTTTGTTAAACCCATCCGAAATGGACTGAGAAAGGTACAGAATTTGATCGAGTGTAGACAGTCCAGGGCGGAAACCGGCCTGGCGTGGAGAGTGAATGGAATTAGATTCCAGAAAAAAGAGAAGACGGGATAGAATGATGCGTTCAAACAGCTTTGATACGCAGGAGGTGAGAGAGATAGGCCGGAAGGAAGCAGGAGAGTCGAGAGGCTTTCCCATCTTGTGTATGGGAATAATAGAAGATGTCTTCCAGATGGAAGGAAAGGAATGCGAAGACCAGGAGAGATCGAAGATGTGAAGAAGAAAATCCATGCCGGAGCGAGGAAGGTGCTTTAGCATGGGATAGGCAACTTTGTCTGGGCCAGTGGCAGTGGACGAGAAGAGGTTGGAGGCAGCTGCATGAAATTCAGCGGGAGAGAAAGGAGAGCAAAAGGACGATTGAGACTCCTCAGGGCACGTGGCTCGGCGGAGCTCAGAGAGGTAGACTAGGGCTCTGCTACGCAGGGTCTTTGGCTGAGAAACGGAAAAGTGGGATCGCAGGTAAGCAGCATGGACCGAAGCCGATTCCCTGGGAGAAGAACAGTTGGGAAAGTTAGGAGAGGAGGAAGACGAGGAAGATGAGCCAGCGATAGAGCAAAGAAGAGAGTGCACAGATTTAGGGTTAGACCTAGGTGAAAGAGAAGAGCAAGTCGTTTGCCATGCCTCAGCTTCAGCCTCGGCAATGACTCACGAGCCGCGTTGAGAAGCGGAGATGTAAGCCTGGCGATCTTCATCGCTTCTGTGAGCGGCGGCAAAAGCCTTGCGTCTTTCACTAACCGCTTTTTCCACCTCAGTAGACCACCAGGCTTTAGGAGGGCGTTTGATGCGGCCGAAAGGAATGGAAGATTTGGAAGGCCGTATTCAGTGCCAGAGAGGTAAAGAGAGCAGCAGCAGAGGAAAGAGAATGAGACGAGTATTCCTCTGCAAAGGGACAGTGAGAGTCAAAGTAGGAGGCAAAGCCACCAAGCGAGCTTTCTGAAAGTTGAAGGAAGGGAAACGCTGGTTGGGGCGAAAGACCGGAGAGAGAGAGACGAATAGAAAAATTGGTAGGTGGTCAGAACCCAGGTCCTGAAGCACCTCCCAGTAGCAAGAAAGAGCAAGAGAAGAGGGAGCAAAGGAGATGTCAGGAGAGGAGCGACTGCCAGTGGAGCAATCGAGAAGGATGGGTGTGTCAGGGCCATTAAGGGGGAGGAGGTCAGAGGAGATGACCCAGTCAAATACTTCCTCCCCGCGGGGGTCGGAAGTACCTCTTGAGTCCCAGAGGGGGTAATGGCAATTGAAGTCCCCCAGAATGAAGAGATTTCTGGAGGAGGGAAGAATAGAGGGAGAGAAGAAATCGGTTCTGCCATCCGTTGGGGAGGAGCGAATAGGGGGGCGTATACATTAAGAAATGACACCGAGGAGGAGTTGTTTAGAGAGATGTTGACCCCTACATAACCAGAGTAGGGACCGAGCGAAGAAAGAGAGGAGGTAGAAAGTTCAGAAAAAGATAGGCCCTGCATGACGAAAGTGACAACGCCGCGGCTAGCGTGCGTGGTATCGGAGGAGAGAATGCCAGACCGGGAGTGGGTGCAATCAGAACGCAGAACAGAGAATTCAGGAATCCGGAAAAAGGAAGATGAGCTAAGATTGGATTCCTGGATGCAGATAAGGTCGACAGGGTGGGACGAGAGAAAGTGAAGTAGTTTAGTTCTCCTGGCTCGAAGACCTCCAGCATTCCATTGAAGAACCCTGAGAGAGTCAGGGGGAGGAGAGGAGGCTGGAGGCGTAGAAGGGCGGCCAGGAGCAAGGAACGGAGGTAAGGGGGCAAAGGAAGGATATATAGAATGGGCGGATGGGGGATAAGAGGCTTGGAGACCAGGGTGGCCGAGAGTGCAGCATCAGTATAGGGGGAGCCAGCTTGCACAGTGGAGGTATACATGTCGGAGGAGTCCTAGGAGGGAGTCACAGTGTTATGGCAGGGGGGAAGCTTCAAGAGTAAAAGCTGCCAAGAGCTCTGAATTTGGATAGGAAAAGTTGTGAGCACCTTAGACGGATCCATTTGGAGCAAGTGCAGCATTGCACTGACTTGCCCCGCCAGGTCACATTTTCAGCGCACACAGAGCAGGGAAAAATGGGGCCAGGGTTGGGATGAACGTTACCGCTCATCAAGAGAAGGAGAAGAATGAGGAGACGAAGAAGGGCAAGAGAAGGGCAGGAGAAAAGAAAAAGTGAAAACAGGCGACCGATTTTGAAGAAGCGGTGTGCTGCCCTTCAGCGGTCGTTCAGGGGGCAGTATAGCAAAAAAATGAAGGAGAGTGCCCGGGGTAACTGGGACCCTCGGGAAGGCCAACAGCCATTTCGACCCAACGCAAACGGGGTCGGGGACCGCACCACCACGTTGAGGCGGCTGTTGGTTGATGCAGTGCGAGTTATTTCGTGACTGGGCACTGAACTAGAAAATGAACTAAGCTCCTTACTGGCAGCTCATTATCGAGGAATGGTCTGGAGCGACCTCTTATTACTCCGGATACGAATCTGTTTCCTGTGCAGAAATACACATCGGAATTTATCATGCTTCCATTTGGAGAAAAAGCGATTCCGCTGTATTGTTCACCGTTTCCTGTTCCGCCGCTCATTTCCATGAAAAAATTTGACGTCGTTGCATTCTGAAACAGCAGTTGTAGCTAAGCATACTTTGCATATTCACAAATGTAGTTGTTTGACTCAATGTTTTTCACCCACTAAGCCGCGGCCCCTCATTGTGCTGTGACAGATCGTCAGGTGTGCCGTGAAAATTATTCTATTTCACCTAATTGGTCTGAAACACTTTCAATCGGGTATCTTTTTCCACTCCTTGCGAAAATTTACAAATATTTTTAATATCGTCGGTGAAATGTCTAGTAATTTTTCAATAAAAAATGTCTTTTGGCTTAAAAGAGGTAAAAACCAATGGTTTAGACCAGGGGTGGCCAACCTGTGCTATGCAAAGAGCCAAAATCAATAGAGCCCATCACTTGAAGAGTTATTGCACGACTTTTATTCTGAATCTCCGCACTTACCATCTGACCTTTTATTTTTGTTGGAGATCATTCTTCATAACACTGAGACATCATCATGAAGGCCAGTCCTTGTTGGAGATCATTTTCGATAACGATATTAACCAAGTGTGACCTTCCACCAGCCACACAATTTAATATGCCTCCCTCAGTTTACACATTACTACGCTCAATCACTGAACACAAATGATGAGTCAAGAGAGCCGCATTCTAGGACCCAAAGAGCGGTATGTGGCTCGCGAGCCGCGGGTTGGCCACCGCTGGTTTAGACAATGAACTAATAAAAGAAGCTAATAATAAGTTAGCTCGACACTTAAAAACTAATAGAATATTGGTATAAATAATTTTAACTTTTGACAGTTCAAAGCATGTAGTCTTTCTCCAAAAGGCCTTTGTGAATTCTTGTTCATTCATTCGTGACTAGTGGCTTGAAGTGGGAAACTGACCATGACTTCTATTATACACCAAGCAGACAATTAATCATATTTTCCATGAGCCGACCACTATCTGACCATGAAAATTAGTCTGTATGGTAAGTAATCTTTTATTCAACGTAATTCGCAATATTCTGATTAAATGTAGAAAAAAAGTTTAAGACTGTTTGAAGACCAAAATGGGCAAAATTCTCTCTTCAAAAAAGGTTAATTTACGATAAAAAGGTTTTCACTTCTAAATTGTGCAAAACATTGGGCGACAATGGTGCACAACATTGGGTGTTGCAGAAAGTTGGTTTCCCAAAAAAGATCTTCACTTTTTCAAGACGTTGTGGCTCCACAAAAAATTTCCCTTCATTGTTTACGGGCTTAACAAAGAATGTTTTGTTTCGACATCGTTTTTATTTTTCTTACTTTCACTTTTGTAAATATTTGGTTGGACAGAAGAGCAATCGAGTCGATCGGTTGATTAAAAACAAGCAGCTGCTTGCTGTCCGCTGGCAATATGTGCGCAACGGTTTCAGAACAAAGCAAAGTCATTGATTTGATGTTACTGGTTTTTGGTGATCGGGGTATGGCCCTAGCCTACGATTAATTCAAAGGAAAGAATAGGCATCTGCCTTTTCGCGAATTAGGTAAACCCTTACTTTTTAGAAACTTTTTATTTTTTCGGCAGACTACTTTTAAGAACAATTTCTTTTATCAGACCAATCCCAAAGTGGTGGATCCAAGGGAGGGGGTGTGGGGGATGTATCTCACCCACCACTACTTTCAAGTTATGGTTTCCTATACTCAAAACAACTATGTTCGTTGGTTCGTGATGGCTTAGACCAGGATCCGTAGCCTGCGTTTCGCGAACCAACTTACATCATCATATAAACCGCCGCTTCAGTCTTTATTGATGTGTTGTTGCATAGGGCATAATTTGAATAATGTGTCTGTTTACAAGAGAAGTGCTTATCTCTACGTGGCGACAGCAAAACTTCAAAAAATGGTCTTTTTTGGTTGTGACACAAATTTTTACTGAACGTGGTTGCGGCATGAATTTACTCTTTGAATCCACAGATCTCCAAAAAGAAGTCATCGCCTTGCGTTGTTTAATGTCACAAATCACTTCACAGGAAAAAATGATGTGTGCGATGTGCGGATCGTGTTGTGTGACTTGTGTCCCTAATCAGACCCGACGAGATTTTGCAAAGCGGATTTTGGTCTGCGGCCGCTAAAAAGAAGCTGAACTCTGCTTTAAGTGGTGGCGCTTTTAACATCAATAAGGAAAGAGTAAGGTGTAGGTGGAGAGGGCGGCCTTCTAAACAGCTATTCAAATGTTCGTTGTTTCTAAACTTTACAACTAATTCCTATGTTGGAATGCTTTCGAATCCTTAAGTTCCTACGCATTTCCCTCAAAATGTGCATATGTTCCTCTCAAAAGCTTGCATATATCGCTCTCCCGATAGCCAGCCTATCAAATATATGATTTTGTTTTGTTTTGTTTAGAAGCAACAAATGACATCCGGCATTAACCCCCTACCCCAACCTACTTTTTGGTTACGTTTAATCGCCGATATTGATTCCTTAAATTTGACATTTTCGCAAATATTCTGATGTGCATACATTTCCTGACCCACATAATCAGCCTTCGAATAAGTTTGATGTCTTATTAATTTTATTAGTGCGCAAATTGAAAAGTCCACTTGTTTGTGTGCACCTCCTCATCTCGACCCTCAAATACATCGTAAACTTTTCCACGCATTTCTCTGCCAACATATTGCAAGTTTGCATGCATCCACCTACCCTAAGCGGCCATGGATATACAGGGTAATGCGCGGCAAAACGAGTCACATCTTGACGTTATTGGGTTCAACCACCTCCCCCGGCACTACGTTCACCCCCTCCGCAGGATTATTGATGCTATTCTCAGTCCTTGATACAACGTTTTGACATCGCCATCGTAGTTTGCAATAAATTATTCGAATCGATACAATATGGCCTATAATATGTGCATATACAGACAGTTTTACAGCATGTTTAGCGATACACCAAAGAGACAGTAACAAAGATTACTTATTCGGCCGGTACGCTATTGTGAAAACACACCTTCAATCCTGGTTACCAATGAAACCTAAAAACATCATGTTTTAGATGTTCCAGGGTGATTTCACAAAAAATATTAAGGGGGCAGCATTAAAGTTTTTTACTCGTCAGAATAAAATCAATTTTAAGTCATGGATGTCATAAATTAAGATTTTTTTGAACTTTGTGTCATGAACATATGACAATATCTGTGGTAGCAATTGTAAAATCTATGGTAGTTACATATGTTGCGATCTTCACTGGCGCAAAAGTAAGAGGACTAGTGATCGGCATCCCCCACACTCTCTTCAGCTCCTCAGAATATTCTAAGCTCCCATAAAGTTTAAAAACGAACAAAATTATCTCTTTCAAAATCTTGATCACAAAATAAAGTTTTCAACTTTGTTTCGAGGCAAAAATAAGAAATATGTAGTTTCAATAAGTTGATCTAAAAAAGGAATAAAATAAATTTTCAAATTCCGTCATCCTTCCCATAAAAAACAATGTGCTGCATTCATGGTGATCTAAATCGAGAAAAACTACCGACACCGTGAATACAATGACTATTTATGCTTCAGCAGCCACTCGTTCACTGCATTTCGGCTTAAAACCTGTCAAACAAAAAATTTATATTCAAAAGCATCTGGCTTTTGCTTTTGGCAGCGAATTTTTGAAAATTGCTGCGAGCACTTTAGATAAACAGCCCAGAGCATTCTCCTACGGAGGTGGCATCACATTAAAGCGAGGGGACTACTTCAGCTTTGATTCAACGTCCAATTCCAAATTTAAAGAAATTGCTATGTCCCGGACGAAACTTTGAAATAGAAAATCGGTTTTCTTTCTAGATCATAATGTACGCTTGTCCAAATAAAAAAATGTGTCCTAATTGCACTAGCTCCATAGATAATCAATGTAAACTAAATTTTACGCCACGAAAAAAATTGCCGTGGCAGTAATACGCTCTGGTTTGATTGTACTAATGCGATGAAAAACAAAAATTTAAGAATAAGGAGCGTCGGTCAATTCTACAAAGTTTAAATTGGCTTGGTTTTGAATAGAAATAAAATAAAAGGTGTGCTGTTAGTTTAGGCTCGCCATTAGTATTTTTGTAAGGACGGGTGTTGAGTGATGCAAATCGATGCAGGTTTCACCTCAAAATAAAATTGTAGACCAAGAAAACAGATTTTTTGCTGCAGGGTCTTTTAATTTTAAAACTTATAGAGCCTGACATTGGCAAGCTACTTGGAATTACGTAAAAGTAGGCTTCATACCATCAAAATCTTGGTCAGCTACAGTCCGTGGCGGCTCGTGGTTGAATTTGCTGGTGGGGCTGCAAGTTATTTTTTTACTTTTTTACACTCTTTGTTGGCAGTTTATTTGCCGTTGTTAGCTATTGACGTCTAATATTGATACCTTAAGCTATAAATGAGCAAAATTTACGTCACTCTACGCTGTATTAGTTGAATTCAGCCAGGCATTGCTTTGGCTGAATGTAACGGACTGCGGGAGGCTAATTTAGTGTGCAATGTAGTGATTCTAATATTTCGAGATCTACGAAGCAAATAGAATCAATAAAACGTCTCGCTCATATCACCAAGCTGAGGACTAGCCTGAAGAGTGAAGCATATGGACAAGTGCAAGTGCAAGTCGTACGAATTTTTCGCATTTGAACTTAAAACCGGGTAATTCGATAACTTGCAAAATTTCTTTCAGCATCTCTGGACATCGGCAACATATACATTGATTGCGGTAGTCCGATATTTAAATGGCAAAGCGAAAGTTTTACAACTTTTTTGACCGGTAGAAAACAAAAAATAAGTTAAGCAACTTTCTCACTTTTAGATAAGTTTTCTTGCTGCCTATTTATTTTATCTAATTCATTACATGATACAACTAAATGGCAACATTTGAATTTGCTCACCTACAAACGATTTTACCAACTACGGCACCTAGCCTGTTTTAGAGCCACAACATCAGCAAGTTTGACAGGAATTGTTACGTCCCTAGAAAAGTGACTAGAATCAAACGACCGTGAAAGCAACGCATTACGTCATTTGTCTGGGCGCTACTGATTTTACACTTCCTGCTGCTATCTTTTGCAGCTTAAAGAACGGTGTTCAAAAGTTAGAGATATCGAGTTATAGAGAAAATTTTGGATTTATGTTGACAATACTTGCGGCGGCAAAAAATTTTGCTTTGAAACTAAAACTGAAGACATTGATGATGCAACTAAATCGCTTTACAAAATTACAGTCTCGGGCGCTGCAGCTGCAGCCCGTCCTACGCACCATTATGATGTTGTTACGCAGGAGCCCTATGTCGCACGCTCACTTAGTTTATTGCTAGCAATAAAGGAAAATTTGTCTTTCCAGCGACATAAACTGGTGCATTGGTAAATAAGGTATAAACTATGACATAACAAATATTGACATTACAAAAATTTGCAAAAAAATTGATCGTAAAAACGCGTGGTGGGTCTGCAGCCCGAAGGCATGAGCCGCCACTGGTTGCAGCAAATAGCGCAATTTTTCTTTACGCGTTTACAGCTCGAACACAGAGATGCCAACATCACTGAATTGAATTTGCTTTTTGACAGCAAAGCGAGGAAACAAAAACAGTACAGCGTGATGCAACTTTCGATTTCGTAAACTTTTGTATTTAGGCGCGTCAAAATGATATAACCGATCCATATTTGCTTCATTTCAGTATGGCATTCCATACTTTGGTTCTGGTAAATATTGGAGGCTTAAACTTACTCCCAAACTAGGTAACAACAGCTTTTTTAGCACATTTTTTGCATCGACAATATGCAAAATAAATCATCATCCCCCACCAAAAGTATCTGGTTCCGCCACCACCAAACGCCTCAGCTTTCATGTAGTGCAGCTGAAGTCTTACTCATCAACAGTTTCACTCACCCAAGAAAAGGAAAAAAACAAGCAATCAGGCTGAGATAGCGAACAACCTGGTTTGTTCCTCCAACAAGTTTTTGTTTCTCCACAATTTTCTATGTTGAATTCTCCGCAAACAAAGCCGATAAACAAAATAAAAACACTAAATTTCAGTCGCATGGTGTTGATAGACATACAAACTTTCAAATTAAATATTAACTGCTGCAAGAATCTGTAATTTAAAATGGCGATTAAATTGTTTCTAGAGCAACAGAAATGAATCTAGCTATATAAGCATTACTCGCTAACTTGGCAGCAAAGTGTCGAAAGTATCTCTGCGGAAAGTCTCAAGCTGCGACAATGTTGAACTTGCTGGTTGCATTTCATCGATTTCTCGACCAATTCCTGATTGAGCTATCTTTGCTGCAGAAAACATTCGGATAGCCTATTCGTCGCTGCATTCTTTTCTAACAAATTTTCTTCTTGGTGCTCAGTTACTGCATAAGGGCGGTGCTGAGAATGAAAGTTGAAACCGAGCAAAACTTACTTTGTTAAATCAAAAAATAATGTCCTTAGCTAAAAAAATCATCGCAGGTGGACAGTATCTAAACCCGCTTGATTTTTTCTTTTCTTCGAGCGCGAGGTGTAGTTGAATATTTTGTAAATGTTTTGCTTTTTGTCTCAGCATGAATGTGTAGGTGCGGATTTATTTTTAAACTAGTGACTACAGCCTTACTTAAATTGGTTGCGGTTGAATTAGCAAGCACAACACAAGCCGTGACATTGCGGTTTTATAAAGACATAATCGCATATTTGGCGGTTTGATGGGCTAGCGCTCACGAAAGCGCGCTACATTCCTATAATTTACTCCATGGATAGTTTTGCTTTGAAAAGTCACGACAATGAGCCTCATTTTACAGAAAATAAACGCTGAAACTCAGCAATGCAGTGGAACAAGCTTAAGCTGATTATAACACAATGACTACTTCACAATGAATTAAACCATTTGGGTTGACTTTTCAAAAGTAGGCAGCCTATAATCAGGTGAAAGCTAAAAATAAGGATTGTTTTTATGTTTTTGAATCCCAGAGCAACTGTAGATTTTTACAGCCTCTGACAACAGGTGATGTCGGAAAAATGGCACCAAATATTCTGATTAACACTTCCAAGCAGAAAGCTGCGCACAGGGGCAGGAGTAGGCACATAACCAGCTGGAGGAAAACAAATGTTGGGGGGGGGGCAAATATTTTTTTCGTACTCTGATAATTATATGGTTTAAAACACTGACAATAGTAAATGTTTGTTTTTTGCTACTGCAGTGTGTAGAAGAGTCATGTCTGTTTGCTATCTACTTGTGAAAGCCTTTAATGATTGGCCGTATATACACTTTGCACAAAACATGTTGGTACCGACACAAATGAACAAACTTTGGAAAGCACACTCACACGTTTTTTTTCTTATCACAACTATAGTTTACATCAGTGGTTCTCAAACTGTACGTCGCGACGCCCCGGTGCGTCGTTTCAATTTTCCAAGGGCGTCGCGGGATAATTTGGTTTTGTGTCATTAAATCTAGATTTTATTGCGTCAAAAGAACTCTGATGGTAGATTCCATTTTTACTTTCTTCTGACATTCATAATCAATTGTATTTTCGCAATAGCGTTTTTAATACACTGTTGTAATTGTTGACTTGTGATTCATGAATCAAATTGCAGAATTTTAACTTAAATGACGAAAAATATATAAAGAATAAAGCATTCAGTTGCATGTTGGACGAAAACAGGAACGATGAGTTACAAACTTAGAAGAGCGTAATTTTACGATTGAAGATGGCAGACCAATCCAAAATCTCGGGAGCATAAGAACACTTATTTGTGTGGATTATGGGTCACATTTATTTTGCAGTACGGCAAACTAAATCTTGGGTTGCTGTTTGGTGCGTCGCAAAGTCTCGTAAGCTTTTTTAAATGCGTCGCATCGAAAAACGTTTGAGAACCACTGTAAAGTTTACATGGAAAAATAAAAAAAACATAAGCGAAATAACACCGTTTAAAGTTTAGCAGCACAAAGCCTTGCTTCGACTAATAACTACTACACAGGCTACAATATTCAACATCTGTTAGATTTAAATAACTCAAATTTAAGATTTAAAAAGTTAAAATGAAACTAAATCATGAATTTAGTTAAATTAATAGATCTTAAGGCATCTTAAAGGCTAACTACAATCAGTTGATTAAAATACCACTTCCACGACCGTTTTCGTTCCTATTAGAACTCTTCAGGTGGACTCAGGGAACTAATATCTAAACAAGCTAACACCAGCTGCAATAATTATAATTTTAATCATGATTATTATTATCATTTTAGGCAGTGGTGCAACAGAAACTGGAGCAAATTGTTTCTACATGCACATTGTGCAGGCTTTTTGCAAGCCCATTACAATGGTTACTGGTAAGTTAAGGGTTATCGTGATCTGCAACTTACCAAAACTGTAATCGAGAAATCCTGCAGCCCTGCATCCTCCGTCTGGCTAGTGGTTAAGTTGCTGAGTTGCTTCACTCAACTGAACAAGATACGGTACGACTAGTAAACTATAGTTCTACCAATTTGTTTCCTTCCTGCCGATAACTAGTACTTACAGTACGTTTTGTTGCAAATTAAAATCTTGGTGCACTTGCGTAAAAACTATATCTAATACAGTAGACGTCTCTTATTAAGCCCATCCGCATATTAAACCCAAATTTGTCCGGCTCGAAATTCTTCCATTTGACTGTTTATCAACAAAACTCGCTTTATACGCCCAAAAACCCGTTCAATAAGCCCAAATTTTCTACGCAGTTCTATTAAATTTGTTTAAAAAGCTTCATAACTAACAAGTTTCATTACGTAATTCTTGATTTTTTCTCCGTATGCATAGACATCAAGCATTTTGGTTACTGTCTAAAATTCTTCTGTTTGATAATGCGAGAAAAAGGGAACTCAATGAAATAATGAAACAACGTTACAATACACAAACTATCGTCAATACACAAACTATTTGGAAATGATGTCCCAAACATTTGGCAGTTTCAATCTTCCGAGCCGCTCTACATCAACAAGCGCCTCAGCAAATGCAGTATGATCAGACTTTGCTGACGTCGTAGCTGATGCCTCAGCAGCCGCTGTTGAATGTAAGGAGTTCAAATACGCATCAAAGTCAGATACTAATGCTGCAGATTCTGATGCTGCTTCACTCCCGCTTGAGTCAGTTTCTGCATCAGCACTTGCTCTTTCGCTTGAAGTGCTTTGAATGCACAAGAATATAGACTGAAGAGCGCTCTTTGCACGTAGTTGCTCCTGGTTGCTTAAGAGGATTCTCGATTGAGCACTAACCCATCAAGAAAGAAAATAAAATAATAATATCACGCTTATATTAGGCAGTCACTCCTAATATAACTAATACATTACTTGTTATTCTCGACTCAAATAAAATCAAGTGCATAAACGCTTACCAGTATTGAGTTGAATATAGTATCAACAGAAAATATAGGTAGGTCGTCACAACAACTAAGTCAACAAACACTACTTACCCAAACAGCTGCCAAGAAAGCCTCTTTCCGCAATAAAAACTCTTAGCATGAATGTAGGGCGGTGGCAAGAGCAGAAGCCAAATTGTTATTCAGCTTCTCCAATTTAAACATGACTTCTCTCCAATGAAGCAGGCATTCTCCTGGAGTAAGATCTTGTTTTTGAAAATAAATTGTTGCTTGCCTGAGGTATTTGTAGTACTTCGGCCATCATTTTGACCTTAGCCCATTTACTTTCGGTAAGGTATGATTCATGTGAGCCAAGATCCTGAACAAAACATTTCAAATCCGCTAATCGTTGAAGCATGAGAAAAGTACTCCCCCAACGGGTCGGCATGTCAATCAGCATTCCCTTGTTAGCGCGACGCTTTAGAATTCCATCGGCGTGTGGTGAACGTAGGTGTTGAGCAAGTTTTCGCAATTTTGTTAAAAGCTTTTCCGCTCGCCCTTTTTTTAACACGTCACGAATTCCTAATTGCAGGGTGTGCTCAGCACATCTCATGTGATATATGGTATGGTGTATACAAATACAAAGAATCATATTGCTATTTCTATATCTACACATTCGTACAGAGCAGCATTCAATAAACGTACCGTGCTTAATGCTTTATCAAAGCTGATGAATACTGCAGCATGGTTTGCAACCAATGCTTTCTTCAATCTGCCGTTGTAGAATTCGGGGCTGTTATTTATAATGATTTTGGGGTAGTTTCTCCGAATTGGAGAAAGAGTGCGGGGCCCCTAAATTATGGAACGCGAAAACAACTTAGATTTGGGTCGGGCTCGAAAATGTTTGGGAGCCACTGATTTAGTAGATCTTAATGATAGAAGACATAATAAGCTCTTACCTTCCGGGAATAAAGTGTACCAGAGGTAATTCTTGGTATTTAAAATGGGTGAAGTATAAACGGGTTAATTTTTTTGCGTTATTTGTGTTTTTGTTTGATAGAAATATAAATTCAAAAAAAATTGTTTTAATCAAAGAGATTGAGCCTAATTTGTTATTTTGATTTATTAAAAAAAGTAAATTTTATTAATTTTGTTTAAAATTTACTTTGAAATTTATTTTAAAAGGTTAAATATAGAATAAAATTTTCGCACTGTTTCATTAACGGGGCTAATATAAACAACACAGAAAATATAATAAACAACACAGAGAGTGCAACACAAAAAAAAACTAAGGTAAATAATGTATTACAACTGGTGTTTTCGGCATTTCGCTGCTGCAAATTTATCAATAATATCCTCAAAGCTCATAGTTTTGTGAATCTCTTTTCGATGGCCATAATACAGAAATCATAGACTTGATCCTGCGTCAGGAATGAGTGCAAGTAGTTTTTCACTCTTTTCAATGCCGAAAAAGAACGTTCACCTTCCGTATTTGCAACAGGCAAGATCAGATAAATACGAAGAATAATAGCCACATTTGGAAAAGTTTCAATTAAGCAGTTCTTTTTCAAATATGACAGCTGTGCTTGCGCAGTATTTGTCTTCGAACCAAGATCAGGAGATGAGCGTAAATGAAAAGCAAAGTGCACAACTTCTGAAGGAAAGTCGCTATCCACATTGCTTGCATATACTTTTTACGACTTACCTGCAGCGTTTTCTATATACTGATAGCCCAAGTGTTCAGATTCAGCAAAAAATTAAAATTCTGTTGCCTTATGCAGTACACAAATTTTCGTCTTACTTCTGCAATTAATAAATCAATGATTGGAAAGTAAGTTCTAATACGAAAGGATTGTCGAGCATCTTCCAAAGCTCTAATGTATCCAGTGTCCTCTCCTTCATAATCAAAAGTATTCTTCGTTTTTCGGTTGCGTTTGTTTGGAGGCACATAGGTTTTCTGCATACCGGTTGTGAGTTGCAAACCATCCTTTTCAGTTCTATCGAATTCATCCCGTAAATGCTGGCAAAAGCTCTCGATTCCATTGTAAAGTGCTGCGGAACTTCCTAAAGTCATGTCAGCACACTGTAGACTTTCACTTGTACTGTAAAACCTTTGAAGGATTTTGTGCCATAAAACACATAACATAGCTGCTTCTAAGGCATCTATACTCTTTTTCAAATACGATGAATCTGATTTGGTTTTATTTGTTTCATTGTCGTCCAACTTAAATCTTGTAGCAGTTGTCACAACTTAACAAAATTTTTCTTGAGGGCTGTAGTGGCATCTAAGATTTCTTATAACTGCTCAAACATTTGACAGTCGTTCGAAGCCATTAATTTGAATGCTATTATACCCAAAGATGTATTGGGGGATCAGGGGAGATGGCCGTCCACTTACTTTTTTTAAAAAACGCTTGACTGAAGGAACATTTTATTAATATTCAAAATTTTTTTATTTTATTGTTTCTAAAATATGTTTTCAAATATACTTTTACTTAAATAAAGTTGTTTTAATTAGTATACACTTTGTTGCGAACTGTTCAATTACATGTTGTCTATGTTTCCCGCCTTGCGCTGTAGCGAAGTTTGCCGTTGCGCATGTCTCTCAGATCATAAGATTTGAAATCAGTTCCAATCGTCCACCTACTTTATTATTTACAAATACACCACTGATTATGCCAGTCTCTACTGTGACGTCACATTTACTTTGTAATTGAAAGCTAGCTTTAATTTTTTTCGTACAAATAATAACTGTACCGGTATCTAAATATTTAGATTTTTCAGTTCAAGTTTGCTGGTAATGTAGGTTATAAGCCTATAAATTTATTTCAATTCAATTCAATAGTTAATAGCGCTAAAAAGCGCGGGGCCCGGGGCAACTGCTTAGTTTGCCCATTGCTTAATCCGGCCCTGGTCACAAGATTCCATTACTAACTATTTATATAGTCGGAACACCACTACATATAAGAAATCAATAAACTGAAATAAGAAATAAATACTATTAATAAACAAAGAACCTTCGCGGTCCCCTCACGGAACCCTTTAAACTCACGGAACACAACTACACGTTTTGGGGAACCCCTATTGAAAAGCACTGATGTAGAATGATGAAAATGTTTTCGTGTGAGCAATTTGCTTTTCAACGTTTTCAATCCTCTAACCAAGGTCAGTTAACTTTAATCAAATCATTATCTTATTGGCTACGTTTCATTGTCCAAACTACCGTTTTCTTACCCGTAATCGATATAAAATGTGATGCTAGTTTTTCTCGTTCTCTCGCGCTACTGATATCGCACGTTCAGTCAGACTTATAGTGCAACTTCACCGTTTAATCCACATCGGGAAACGGACAAAACTTTTTCGCCTAGTTACTCTTCAAGTCAAATAACCTATGCGGAAGCGGAAGCGGTAGATTTTTCGCGCTTCCGCTTCCACATCCCTGATGGTGATCACGTGCTATGTTTATAGAGGTAAGTGTTTTAAATAGATCTCGCTTACTATAAACTCTTCGAGTGGTATACTGCAATTCGCCTGCAAATAACGAAAAGTGGTAAGTAGCGATCCTAATATTTAATGGCTTAAAACGCTCTGTGAGGTCATGATGTTAAATGACATCGCAAAGCTTGCCACTATTTAGTAAAAACAGCAGCAAACAGCAAAATTATCCAAAATCATTTTGATAGCGAACATAAATGGTAAAGCTCATTACTGATATTTGTAATTGCAAGGATATCGGTACGAAACACTAATCTTCATTTAACAGTAGGAGGTCTTCATTAGGGGCAAAGTTAAATGTAATAAATAGGGCCACTGACCTAAAAAAATATATTTTTGACTTTATTTTAGCAAAATTTTGACTTTATTTTGACCTAACCGCTTTCGCCAATTATTTATGTCTTGTTGCACTTTTTTTCTTAACATCAAAATTTCTGTCTTGTCTCAGTAATTTACTGAGCATAAAAAAACGATCTCTCAACAGCAGCAGAGGTTGGCTGGGCTTTTTGCAATAGTGCGTAGCTTGTTGGGTCAATTGTCAAGTTGGTACAGTTTATTATTGTTTCTAAATCAGAGTTGGATAGTCATTTTTTAATGTAATTTTTAATTGAGCACGGATCATCATCGAATTGCATATTCTTTAGCAGTCCGTATGCTTCGGTTATTGTGCAGGCACTTCCTTCTAAGAACTCTACGTTGGCTGCTAGAGTCCGGTATTGATTTATTTTAACTAAGTCTGGCACCAAATCTTCCTCATTGATAGCGTCTTTTGCTCTGCTGACTATGGGGCCTGCACTTGTCCAATTGTTGACAATGGTACAAACAGTTGGAAGGCTCTCACTGCAATATAAGGCAGCTCTAAGCCAAGTTGCCCATCTTGTAATTACAGGGTCAGGAGGAGATGGCAGACCAGCATCATGAAAATCTTTCTTGCGATCTTTGTTTTTGATTGTTGCTGCCTTGATCGTTGCTATTATTTCATCAATATTTTTAAAATGAGCACGCACACGCATAGCGCAGTTATGTAGTAAGTGCGCAACGCAGGTGACATGCATCAAAGAAGGGTATAGTTCCTTTAATGTCTGTCCAGCCAAAGACATGTACCGAGCAGCATCAGTTAAGAACAATAAAAAATTCTGGCGTTTTATTTCAAGTTGTCGCAATATGTCATCCACAGTGTGCAGAATAATACTGCTATTAACATTGCTACTCTTGTCAAGTGGATGGCAATCAACGAGGAATGTCCGATTTGGGGCATCTAAGCTGCCCACAAGCACACCAATATACTTTTGTTTAGCAATCTCTGCTTCATCCACAATTAAAAAAATTTTTTTGTCACGAAGTAGTTCTTGAATTTGTTCTTCTTTTTGGGATGCTAATTTAGCAACACATGCCCGGGCTGCAGTATCCGAAGGCAATACTTTTCGCATTGTAGCAAACGGAGACTTTAAAGAAGGATGGTTCAGTTTATGAAGTGGGATATCTGCAGCTAAGAATGAAGAGACAACCTGTTCCTTGAAGTTTACTTGATCGAGTTGTAAAAAGATTTGCTTACTTTGGAATTTGTTCTTCGTCTCCAATTTTCTTTGGTGTTGCTTACTTTTTCGGTAGCTTTCCACAAAAAACTTTTTGTCGCATTTGACTAACACGTCGCAAAGGTTGCATCGCAAGTCGCTGGCGAGAGTTGCCGAAAACTTATCCGGATATTCCTGGCAAATTTGCCTAACTTTCGCTGTAGAAGATTTGGCTTGTTTAGGCATTCTTTGCTTTCCAAGCTACGACTTAAAAAGATCACGTGTAAAGAGCGCAAAGGTATTATAGGAATAGATTAATTGTCTAAAAATTACGTGTTTATGCATCAACAATGACGATTTTATGCATAATAAGTGCTATTTCCTTCTCAATCACCGCACGCATTTTTACCATAGCAACTATTCCAGAAGTTTAAAATCAAATAAAACTGGGCATAAAATTTAAATAGCAGCTGAAAAATTCAAAAAATATAAAAAAAAATCTAAATTTGTTCGTTTTTGTAAGAAAATTTTTGATGAAGAGAATTTTGACAAGTTTTGACTTTAAGCAAAATTTTGACTTTATTTTGACTTATAAAATGTACCAAAACAGACTCCTGAAGACCTGAAACAAACGTTAGCAGACGTTTGATCATGTAACAAGGTCCTGAAAAAATTTTGACTTTATTGACTTTAGCGGGCCCTAGAAGTAAAATTTTAAGTCAAAGAAAAGATCAAAATTAAACAATAACAGCATCACTTTGTAACACTGGATTAAGAGAGAATGCTTTTGTTTGAAGAGATTTATAGGCGCCTATTGCAATAGGTTATATAACTTAGGGAAAGGCATGACTCTTTTTCATGCTATGGCTGAATTAAAGCAAACAGCGCAGGCAAAAATTTTAATGTCACAAATATGAATACAAAAAGCGTGCCCACCAAATCGTCAAATAGGCCTACCACTAAATAATTCATTTCTTTATTAGTCAAAACCACCACCATTTGGAAAATATCAACAATTTTAACTATGTTTCACCTCTTCTCTCCCCCTCCATACAGTTTTAAAAATTACAAATTATAGTTAGCGACATCATTCTTTCTTTATGAATACTTCCAGTCTTGATTATTAGACCAACATGATCATCATTACATGTACAAAAACTACGGCTTATATTTACTAAAACATCTCGTTGTTGCTCTCATAAATGTTTGTACGGTGAAGCTGGCGCAGCTGCACTAATTGATACGTTTTAAATCGGCACGGGTGATGGTATGGCCTGCCGGGGTAAAATCGCACCAAAGTTAGGAGAAACATTTTTCGATTTTGCTTGATAATAGCTTTATAGAGCTACCGGGATCAAATCTGAAAATTTGGGTAAAGCAAGGATTCATTTAACTTCTATGAGCATACCTAAGCAAGGAAAAACGAATATGAATGACAACGCGTAGCCAGTAGGGACTTGAGAAAGTTTGAGGAGAAATCAAAATTATTAACGTCACTGCGTTAAATTGCACCGCATGGAAAATATTATTGGTATTTGCTTTATAATAGCTTTATAGAGCTACAGGGATCAAACCAAACATTTGGGGAAAAGCAAGGGCTTTTTTTACAACCCAGGGCACGTCAAGCACGGAGAAAAGAACGTGCTACAAAATGAGTAGCCAGCGAGGACTTGAAAAACTTGTGGAAGAAATAAAAAGAAAACAGCGTCATTGTGTGAAATCGCACCACGTGAAAGACATTTTTACTATTTTACTTCAGAATGGCTTAATATCAGAAATGTGTTGCCTACTTCCAAACTACGGGAAACGCAAGGCTGCCTTGGGTTCCTGTCAGTAATGGACAGAGGACATAGACCTAAGGCATAGCCAAGATCTTGAAATGAGATATTCTATTAGAATATGGAGCACACAAATGATGAAAATCTTATGCGCAGAAAACACATAAACTTTTGGTAACTGGTCACACAAGAGCCAGACGAACCCATACTCTCAATCCCAACGTTACTGACGGGACTTTGCGGGTGACGACGTCGTATCTATACTATAAAGCAAGGATTTTTTCTTATGCTAATACGCTGCATGTTAAGGTATTTTATAAAACCATAATTATAACAATCTGCAAACTGAATTTAAAGGGAACATTTGTTTAAAAATAACTCGGCCTGATATGCCCCTACTAAAATATGGTGAATAATTTGGAGAAGCCATCGCCGCTTTTGTCGCTATGCCGGAAACAAGAATGATGCCAAAATGCTGCCTAAAAAACTTAATACCACAAATGTAAATAGGAAAGGAGCAGCATCACATCGCAAAATAGGCTTACCGTTAAATAGTCTATTTCTGTAATTGTAAAAGCAGCCGCCATTTTGCTGCTACAATCACAATCAAAACAATCAGTTTTGATTGTGTTTCAGTACCTTTTCCCTCATAAGTATTAACGATAATTTATGGCAAGATTCTTTGTGAGCATCACCAGTCATGATTAAGAGAATATGATAATCACAATTTCGTGTACAAGAAGTGTGAAAGTGCATAAAATTCATTAACTTTTCGCTACTGCTCACACAAGAGCAAGATAGGTGAAGCCGGCGCAGTCGGTGAAACTAAAATCCTAAACCCTGACATTACTGATAGACGCCGGCAAAGTCGGTTAGTACAGTATAAAGCAGACTTTTTTGCTGGTGTGCTGCCTGTTAAATTGTGTATATCTAGATTATAAAAAGTTGTTATAAAGTTCCAAGTTTAAGAAAAAATCAAAATAAAATCATAAACAAAGCAATTTGTAAAAGTGAATTTAGGGAAAATAGTTTGTTTGAAAACAACTCGGCCTGATGGGATCATTCTAGAATGTAATGAATGACTTTGAGCAAAGGCATAGCCGATTTTGTTCGCTATGCCAAAAACAAGGCGAATAGCGCAGTCAAAGAACCTAATATCACAAATATAAATACAAAATGGCCCGCACCAAATCGAAAAATAAACTTACTACTAAATAGTTTATTTCTGTAACTGTGAAAACAACCACCATTTTGCCGCCACCATCATTTTTGACTATGTTTCCATCCCTTCCCCCCCAGATTACTCTTTGATGACTTACCCATCGAACATTAAAGATAGTGGGTGACAACATTCCTATTTTGTGAACATCACCAGTTTTAGTAAAGAGAATAAGATAATCACTATTTCGTGTACAGGTATTATGGAAATACAAAAAAAACAAAAATCTACCAATAAATCACTGATTCCCTACCTTTTCACTATATCGCCTCCCGCCATATTAAAGTTATTCTTTACAATCTTTCTATTTACAATGATTGCAACACAACGAATATACAGTTAAAAATGAATTACGTTATGTTAAATGTCAATAGGAACACTGATGTTGCCATCTAAGTAAAAATAAGAAAATTCTTGATGTGGTGTTCAACATTCAAACCACCTATCATATTGCACAAAAGGCTACAGTTTTTCTTGTTTGGTTAATAGCAATCACAGTAAAAAACCAGCCTTGCATAAATTTAGTCTTTCCTATAAGTCTTTTTTCACCTCCCCTAAAATGTGATTTTACCTCCTCTAGAGAGATCGACCTCCCTGGTTGGGAACTACTACTACAGATTTTCACTTTTGAGTTTCAACGATCTTTTTTACACTCTAGCTCTTGCAGTGATGCCGTCCTTTGGCGGTATATCAAATTACTGCACTACTTGATATTTCTTGTGAAGATAAGATTGTTCGGCGCTGCCGACAGACGCCTTCTAAGCAGGGATGTGGAAGCGGTTATTTTTCAAACGCTTCCGCTTCCACACCTATCGCTTCCGCTTCCACCAACAAAAAACGAAAAAACGACCGTTGACAATTTTTTTAAACTTTTGTAGGCAGCGTTCCCTCTAAGGTGCGCAACTGCGCAATTGCGCAGTGCCATCATACCATTTGCGCAGTGAAATCTCTCCTTAGCGCACTGAAAACATTCCAAATTTAGAAGTAAACGATCATCAACATTTCTTTGGGATAGATCGATGGAACAGAGAACGCAATTTGTGCATTCTTTAAATTACCGTGACCTGAATTGTTGTTTATCTGTGTTGCATTAAATCCAGAAAAGTTCACTTCTGTTATTCTAAATTACTGCGATCTGGATTGCTCTGTCTCTAATGTGAATTGAATTAGGTTAATCTGTTTGCTTCTTCGCAACTCGGTTCTCAGTCTTTACCTAGATAGCCGATTAGAAGTGCAGTCGACTTGTAGCCTTGAATTGCTATGTAGTAGCAATATGACATTTACAATTGAGGATTTTGTTGCAACAATGCTCTGGCAATTGTTGTGACTAGTGATTATTTATCATAAAACTGTATTTACGTATGACAAAGTAACTCAGGCTTTAAGGTAGTTGTTATCAGCACTAACTCAAATACTAAAATATGTATTCAGAGCACGGGCAGCCTCACTAAGTTATTTAATAGCATCTATTGTAATATCATAACAATATTCACCAAGAAAAAAAGCTCCGTTATTATAACTTATCCAACCCACCCTCTGTCGATATGGGAATTCAACCATCTGAGAGTCTTCCTCCAGGAAGCGATGCATCCTGGCCAACATGGAAAACACTCAATCGGCTTAGATCTGGCGTAGGCCGTACCAAGGCAAACTTAGTCAAACGGAGATACCATACTGGCGACCCCTCGTGTAATTGTGGCACAGAGACACAAACGATGGAACACCTACTGCAATGCCCACTGCTCAAGACACCTTGCTCTCGTGACGATTTGAGTATTTTTTACGACACCGCACAGAAATGCGTGAAATTGTGGGAATCAACCATCTGAAGATGCGATACCGACAGACATAATAACTTATCTTAAGAAAGTCGGAGTTTAAAATTAAAGAGAAGATCGTCAAGTCTCAGCTACTATTAATCGTTTTGTGTTAAGATAGTCAGTCTGTTTATACTGCAATTGACACTAAGTAGACTGTGATTTAAAATGCTGTCTGAAAAACTCTTTAAGTGATTTGTAGTGATTACTCTTCAACAAATTTTTAGCTTGAAAATGATTCGTAAGCGCTCTCATATTTTGCAGGCGACTAAGAACGAGTTTTTTTTTCACTACAAGCAATATAATAAAGCTTTTTGTCTGACGTTCAAGTAAATGTCTATTGAAGGAAACAAAGCTAAAAGAAAAAAAAAAACGGAATTAGAGTGAAATGGCTTAATACAGCAGTGGAGTGTGAGATAATAATTCGCGATGATGCTACCGGTATACACAAGGTAAAAACACAAACTGCTATACTATCTAAAATCTATAACTATTCCGCGTCAAGGAATATGATAATCTGCAAAGTTTGTAATGAAGCTGCACCTGATAGTGATTTTGGAAAAGGCAAATCATGGAGTGAATGGAAGGTTGACTAAATAAAACGCCACTTGAATCATAAACATCACAGTGAAGCACTAAGTACATTGACTCAGAAGCGAAATCTTGAAGCAAGAGGTGGTAGCTCGAGCTATTTCACCGCAATGCCAACTGCAGAAGAAAGCAAAGCTTTGAAAGCTCCGTCAAGAGAAGTAAAGACTCTCATAGATAGTGTTCTGCTTAGTGTTAAGGTGAATTCATCAATATTGTCCTGCCAAGTGATAAATGATCATATGTCAAAATGCACTAAATTGCCACGCTCATGGTGGAGCAAAAATTACGGCTTTGCATTTTTGAAAAGCATCGACTTTTTCGCCAGGGAAGAAGCCATGCAAAGCACAAGACAAGCAACATGTCATACCCTAATTATTGATGAAAGCAATGACATTTCATCAAACAAAATGCTGATACTGTACATAAAGTACTGTACTGCAGATGATTGGCGCTTAATGACTAAGACAGTGTTTGCAGGGATTATACCTCTCGCTCGCTGTGACAGTCATTCTATTCTAGAAAAAATCAAGAAATTTTACACTACTAATAATATTGATATTCAAAAAATGGTTATGTTTACAAGTGATGGCGCTGCTGTCATGCTTGATAAACGAAACAGTGTAGCAAAATTATTGAAGAATTTTGTACCGCATGTAATTGAACAGCACTGCGCAGCTCACCGAGAAGATCTGGGAATCGATGATGCGTGGTCAAAAGTATTCCTTATGCAAGATATTGAAACATTAGTAAGAACCGTCTATACTATGTTTAGAAGATCGTCAGTTAAGAAGCAAGGATTGCAAGCTATTGCTCAGGCATCTGGTCACAACCTAATCTCTTTCAAAGCCATACATGATGTGAGGTGGCTGTCTCGTCATTTTGCTACACAAGCACTAGTACGAAACTATGATGTACTTCTTGATTATTGCAAAGAACAAGGTGCTCGTGATCCGGTGGCAGTTTTGGTAAATGATATCCTAACAGAATTTTCAGATTTATCAAGGACATTTCAAAAGAGCGATATCACTCCTATGGAAGCACAAGCAGTTGCTCGCAGCAAGATTGCCAAGCTCCAGGCGCAGTACTTGGGTGAACAGAATCACTGGAGTGTAACTGTTCAAAATTTGAATAATAAATCAGCATTAACTATGTACAAAATGGCTCCAGTAGTTAGGTTTATTGAAAGACTCTGTACTCATTTGAAAGACCGATTTCCAGAAGACAACAAACTATGTAATTGGTGTATATTTGACAACAGCTGCATAAAACAAGCCAATTTCAATTTTGGCTTAAACGAGTTACAACAACTCTTAAAGCAGTTCAGCCACTTCTTTCACTGCTATGGCCATAAACATGAAAAAGATACTCTAAAATCTTATAATGATTTCAAGTTTTTGGCAAAGGAAACGTTTGAAGCAGGTGGCTCAAGTGATTTGGCTGGAATTTGCTTTAGGCGCGAAAAGTTTTCCACTATCCTTTGCCTCCTTCAAATATGTTCTTCTTTTCAAGCCTCCAGCGCTGACTGTGAAAGAGGCTTCAGCATGACGAACAGAATTAAAACCAAAAACAGACCCAGGCTAGAGCCATATCATCTGTACCCACTGATGATGGTCAAAAATATCTTGACTACAACGTCAGAAACAACAGAGGATGACAGTGATGATGAATCAGCTACCTATCACGATTCAGCAATAAACCTGGACAAAGTGCACAAACACTAAAAAAACATAAGAAGCAATTTGAATTAAATGTGTTCATTACGTTGTTTCTATTTTGACAAAACTTTAGATTTATTTTAATAATTTACAAAGTTTGTCGTTCAATTAGGATTTCGCTAACTCAGCTTCAAAATATTCATGCTCATTAAAAAAAATATTTGCTCAGTGCAAAATTTTCTTAGTGGGAACACTGTTTGTGGGTCTGTAGCCTGCCTTCTCCTACACTTTATCATTTTGAGAAAACAAAAACCTTCATTTATTGCTATTACTTTACCTACTTCGCTTGAGCTTATTGTTTCAAACTGCTCTGTGTTTGTTTTTCTTAGATATCAGAACTCGTGTTGAATGTAGAACAGTGCTTTTCAATCTTTTTGTAATCGCGGAGCCCCTAATGTAGTTTCGCGTTTGTCACGGAACTACCACTAACAAAAATTTAGAAATCACGAATTGCTTGCGAGAAAATCAAGTATTTCGTTACTACAATTCAAAAAATAATTAAACACTTCAACAAATAGACAGTTATTACAAGTTCCTTCACTACTTACAACTACTTGTACAACAATTAACCTAATGCTTCTCAGATCTAAATCGTAGGACCACATATCACAGCTCTCGAAAATAATCTGCCGTCACAACAACAAATTACCCCGTATAGCGTAGATTTTCTCTCTTTATTCTAACTAAATCAGACTTTGAGTTAACTTTAACTCTAATCATCATTACGGACTTTCTGTCCGTCCTCAAAACACGTATTGACTCCGATCTTTTTGAATAGTGAAGTGCGAAATTTCTGTCGTATATATAGTATATACATGTAAAGCGAGCAAAATCAAACTGCACCAATCAACAGCCCCCTCAACGTGGCGATGCGGTCCCCGACCCGTTTGGATTGGGTCAAAATGGCTGTGGGCCTTCCCGAGGGTCCCAGTTACCCCGGGCACTACCCTCACACAAATCATTTTTTTGCCGTGCAGTCCCCTGAACGACCGCAGAAGGGCAGCACGCAGCGTTTTTAAAATCGGCCTGTCTTCTCTTTACTCCTGCCTTTCCCTTGACTGTTTTCTCATTCTTCTCCTTCTTCTGATGAGTGGCAACATTCATCCTAACCCTTGTCCTGTCTTTCCCTGTTTACTGTGCGCTGGAAATGTGACCTGGCGGGGTAGGTCAGTGCAATGCTGCACATGCTCTAATTAAGTTCATTTAAAGTGCTCACTACTCTCCTATTCTAGATTCAGAACTCTTGGCAGCTCTCACTTCTGGAGCTGCCCTCCCTGCTTTTTTTGGAGATTCTACACCTACCAGCACTGTGACTTCCTCCTCGGACTCCTCCAGCTGGTATACCTCCACTGCTCAATCTGGCCCCCTTCTGCTAATGCAGCACTCGCATTCCACCCTCACTTTCAAACTTCTTATTCTTTTTCCGCCCACTTTGTATCTTCTCCCACTGCGCCCTCACCACCGCCTCATGCTCCTGGCTGTTTCTCTTTACCTCCTGCTTTCTCTTCCCCTCCCTAACTCTCCTAGGGTTCTTCAATGGAATGCTGGGGATCTCCGAGCCAGGAGCACTAAACTACTACACTTTATTTCGTCTCATCTCGTTGACCTTGTTTATATCCAGGAATCTAACCTTAATTAATCTTCCTCTTTCCGAAACCCTGGATTCTCTGCTCTGCGATCCCATAGCACCCACTCCCGATTTGGTATTTTTTCTACTGATATCGCAGACGCTAGTGGTGGCGTCATCATTTTCGTCAAGCAGGGCTTATCCTTCTCTGAGCTTTCTACCTCCTCTCTTTCTTTGCTTGGCCCCTACTCTGATTATGTAGAGATCAACATCTCTCTAAACGACTCCTTCTCGCACTCATTTCTTAATGGTTATGCTCCCCCTATTCGTTTTTCTACGAAGGATAGCAGAACCAATTTCTTTTCTTTCTCCATTTTCCCTCCTATGTGGAAGCGGAAGCGGTGGATTTTTCGCGCTTCCGCTTCCGCTTTCACAGAAAAAGTACCGCTTCCACCGCTTCCGCTTCCACATCCCTGCTTCTAAGTGCGTAACTGCGTGCAAGAAAAGTTTATTTTTGTTGTCACAATCATTTTAAGCTCATGAACTTGGTTTTCTCGCATGCCCAAACTTTTGGTTGTATGTTTTCTCTATTGCTTTAGTTTTTGAGTGCTTGTAAAGTGTGTTATCTGCCTAACCTAAATGAAAATTGAAAAATAATGAAATACAAATGAAAATATGACAAAGGCAAATAAATTAGAATATACTGCTTTTTTCACTGCCAAGAAGAAAGCACTATCAAACGCACTAGTAAGTGAAATTTGTTTGGGGGAACAAAATGAAAATTTGGGGAAAAACTGACTCACCAGGTCCCCCATGGCTATCTTTAACTTCATTTCTACGCTCATCTTTATTTGAGCAGATAAGAAAACAAATTGTGCAACTAAGAGTTAATTGCAACGTTATCTTAAAATCTAAAGGAATAAAATTTTTGCAAGGTGGTAATGGGGGGAAGGCTGGCTTTTGTTTTCTCAGCTTTGTTGCTTGCAAAAATTACCGTTGTAATGGAGGTGCCATCTAATTACGTCCCTGTAATTGGTAGGCTACGTTGTTTGGCATGTTGACAACCCAATGCGCATGGCTTTACTGTTTCACCTGATGTAGCATGTTTTTTAATGAAAAATACAAAAAAATTTTTTGAAATCTCGTTTTCCTTTGCAGATAGGCAAATATATATTTTATAGCATGGATAGAAAACCGATTAATCCGCATCGTTTGACGTTTTTTACCGTTCTAGGGAAAGCGATTCAAAAGTTACACAAACACTGGAAAATTTTTATCAAAATACTTGGAAGCACTCGGTTCACGGTCATTATGACGTCATAGAGAAATAAGGTCAGATTCGAGCTCATCATCAAAATTCGGTCAGAAACACCAAACTAAGTTTTTTTGAAAAATAATGAAAAAATGAATCACTTTATTGTTCACTAATTTTTTTGATGAAATCTCTCAAATTAGATAAAAATGCAGTTCTTATTGATCTTTTTATGGAAACTACAGTAGGTTTTTTGTCTATAGCATTTCAATACATTTATTTGGCAGTGCAGATCTACAAATATAACATATTAAAATAGTGTTTGAATAACATAGCCATAAAATTGTCTAATTAATTGCATTACAAACAAAAAAAACTTGGCAAAATGTGTTTTCATAATGAGGATCAAACCAGCATTCATCTGCAAGCTCTGATAGTAGTGGGTAGGCTAAATAATTGCAACTGACATTCAACACATACAGTCGAACTAAGTTACGTATAGCGTGGCTTAAGTTGTCAGGGGAATATCACAACTGACGTAATCATCAAGAATCAGAGAAGGCAGACTATATATAGATAAGCGTTGTGATATGGTAGCTGTCCAATTCTACAAAACTTATCTGGTAAGTCTTAGATAGGAAAAGGTTTTGAGATTAAATTGCTTAGATGATGTAAATTTGTTGAAGAGATAGCTGAAGTAAATTTATTGTAGTGCCTCACCGAGCAAGGTAGTCCAAAAGATGTTGCTCCTCACATTTTGAACTCGCATCAAAAATAAATATTGTTGACATCATCAAAACAACCAAACACCCAACATATTTTTGTGGCCTCCAACTTTAATCTGTTTTTAAAATTGAAATTTATTTTTTTTTGTGGCAAGCTGGTTAACGGTAAAGAGGCCGAGGAGTAAAATGAGTAATCAGTCATTCTAATCAAGTACAAGAGATTGGACGTGGGATGTGGTTAACATGCTGGCCCATGATCTGCTCTAAATAATGGTGTCAGTTTTGATGAAGATTGGTCGATAAATTACCCCCGTAAGACAACATCAATAGAAATGGACTTTGAGTGAGGTTCAAACTTTCGATTCATCGTTTATAGGTGGTAAACATCTTTACTGATGCTGCCTACGCGGTGGTGACGTAAGGGTTGTGTTTCTAAACAATCACATCGCTACTCAGATGTAGATTTCGGTTCTGCGTCATTGCATGTATTTCGACTAGTCCTGTATGTAACGCTTATCGCATTGAACTTGGCTGCCCTGCAGAAGTTTATTTAAAAGCAGGAATTACATCGTCCGGTTACACTGCTCATGATCTTTAGCATAAAGTAATTGGTTAGCCAGGGCAACTGATTTACTCTCTGCCTACATTGAACTGGTCAAATTATTTTGTTACAAAAAACAGAGAGCTATAAACAAGAAATAATTGTGGCGGTTAATTGCATCAAAGATCAATTATGAGGAGGGAGGAGTCACAACCCACTTTCTCACTCTCTATTAAATGTATTTAAATTATTTTTTGCCACAAAGCAAGTCGATTTAAACTTTTCAGATGTTGAAGTGATCTTATGATCTTCAAATGAGCTGCCACCATACATCCCGCTGCTGTTGCAGCAAATCATTGTTCGGATCAAAACTTAGCTTTAATGCAAACATTGGTTCCGCTCGGCGATGCTGCAAAAAATTCTGCGTAATGATCTTGCAGCCTTTTGATGACAGGTTTAATGCCCCTACATCCTGCCTGTTGTGTTTACTCTTCATCTTCCTTAGAACGAATCCTTGAGGCATGAATGATACAGTTATGTTCTGTCTTTCAGAGGCGGTCAAAGTAGCTTAAAAATCTCCCTGAGTAACAGCATTGCTACCTGCTCAAAAATACTAAACAAAAGTAGAAAGTAATAATAAGCATTTTTAGTTTGATAAAAGTAAAAAAGTAGTCCAGAATTAAATTATCAATACCCAAGCAGTAAAGTAGAAAGCAGTTTCATTTTTTAGCAGTTTTGAACTCTCCGAACAGGGTTTATCTATATGGGATACTCGCACCACATAGGGTGCGAAAAGAGTTTACTAAAAAGTCCAAACATCTTTTCCGATTTGTAGCTTCTTTTACATTACCGACCACGTCAATGGTTTACGTGCATGGTGCAAGCAAGAGCGTCACTATAAAAGGAAGTCTGTCCGGAAGACACTCTTTTTTGGGTAAAACTATTCTTAGAAAACTCTGGAAAGAGTTTATCTCAATATAAGTTAATGAATTTTTTCTTTTGAATAATATTTAAAAATTTTAGATGGAAAGCTTATTTTGGAGAAATTTTTGGTTTGAAGTTGACACATTTCGGATCCTTTCTGGGCGTCACAAACTATGATGATAAGGAGTGTAAATTGAATTTTTCTGGCAGGCAGTGCAAAATACCAAGTATATTGATATCTGCTGATTTAGACTTAAATGATAAAACATATACCGACACAATAACCTAATTATTCCAATAATTACTACTTTTTCTTCTGGTCTATTTGGTCATATTTTTTGGTTGTTGTGTTTTCGATAGAACGTTTTTAAAGGTTAAAAGTCCTTTCGCGAAGAGCGACTCAATAAGACTATGCCTTTTGTTTCTACATAAAAAAAATAACAAAATAAACAAAAAACTATGTTTTTATGATGTTGAAATTTAAGATTTAACCTACAAAAACTTGAGCCACACAAAGTAGTCAGCTACAAACATTGGAGGGAGAAGGTACAAAGCTTTTATTTCTTGGATCATACTTTTGGTGATGACCTCCTTTCATTTATTTTAGAGCCCTATAAAATTTCAACAAGAATAATACAGTAGTAAACAAGTTTTAAAGATATTAGCTAAGATGAAGCTTTTATGATAATCTTTTTTTAAAAGGCTCAAGAACTCAGCCGAAAACAACACTTTTACAAATCTTTTAGAAGAGTATAATTGCACCCTTTACCTTCCTCACGGCGACTATTTTGGCCAGAGTAGTGGCTAGTTTGTGAACAAGCCAGTATATGGTTGGAAAGACAAAACAAACAGCAAGAAAATATATACAAAAAGTATTTGGATTTAGAGTAATATAGAAGGCCTGCGATGCACTTGGCAAACTGCAGACTGTGACACTGTTTCGACCAATCAGGTCTGCACTGATGAGCATCTGCAATGAAGAGATCTGATAGATGGAAACAGTGTCACTGTCTGTAATTTGAATTTACTTTTGACGCTGAAAATTATTGAACAAAGAAACTTCATGACAGCACAGTCCACTGATTAAAACTCACCGAACCTTGCCTAGTTTGCGTTAAACAGCAGTATAGTTGGTTTTTAAAATTTGAAACAAAAATGGCCATTTTGGTTCAAATTTACAGATGGACTTGCTTTTCAGGAAAGAATTTTCAGAAATAAAGACTTCAATTTAAAACTTTTTTCATTTTAGCATACCGCATTCCAATTCAACAAACATTAAATTTTTAGCATCTATTTAAGTAAAAGTAATAATTTCTCAAGAAGCGTTACTTTCAACTCAATTTACTCGAGTGAAAGTAGAAGCAATAAAAACTGAAGCTACTGAAGTAAGTAGATCGTTACTAGAAAGCAACTTAAATAGTTTACCTAAATATAACTACTTCGTTACTGACCACCTCTGGTTGTACACCACATCACTCTGCAAACTCAATTGAGACCAGACTAAAAGAAAGCGGCAGTCCATTTTGAACCAGTCCTGAATGCAAATCGCACGCTGGTAACTCCACCAGCAGCAACAAGGACTGCCACTGGTGGGCAACCAAAAGTTGGAGCTTATGTCATGTTGGAAGAGCAGCTTCACTATTCTACTCCATTGAAGCAGGAGTAGTCCATCCTGCCTTGTTGATGGTGGAGGATTTTCTGATGATATAGTCAATGGCCGTTCCGACGTAGCGTCTAGGGCAGCAAACGCCAAATGCACAAGCTTGCAACTTCTTGCTTCTATTACTGCTAAAATCTTTTGAAGAGATCAATCATAATCAAGAACCCGTAGTTTTGCATTGATCTGGCAATTGATAAATCGAGAAGGTTGGGTTTTGTTGGGTTAGCTAACCAAACAATATACATTAATGCGATTTAGATGCTTGTTGTTTACTCAATTAATCTTTTCGGAAGACTATTTGATTTTTCTTCTACCAATTAACAAGATGCAAATAACCTATATTGAAGCCAACTTTAAATAGAAACTTGGCTAGAGCAACAAGACTTCCGACAGTACCCAGAGGATTCATGCTAATCTTCTAATGTTAGTGATATGGCGCGCAACATGACCCATTTAATTTTACAACCACTCATCATTACTAGAGCGTAAAGATATTTGAACCCACAGTTTAGCTTCGGTAACCCTGGCCAATTGATTTTCATATGCCTCTGGCATATATCAGACAAGACCGTAATCGAGAGAAAGAGAAGAAAGGAATGCTGTTATGATGCCGACTGTGGCCACGTGCTCAGTTCAAAGAAGCCCATTTGCACTTTTTTTTTGATTATGGCCAAGTAAACTTAGTTTTGTATTTCATCCTGATTACTATGAATGAGCGCAAAACAGGAGATCAGTGAGAATCATTTTCAAAGTCTTTGGTTTGGTTTGATAAGAAAATTGTTATTAAGTTTACAGGGTGCAAAGCATACGCCTCAACTGCCACACAAAGGCGCATGTAGGAGGGGAAAGAACTTGTGCAGGGAGGAGGGGTATGAACTTTTTAGCAACAGCTGTTCTGCTACAAAGTGGGCTTTTTTGACCATAACAATCGCACTGTCTTGGGTCAAACCTCGAAATATCAACGCGATTTTGCTTTTTGTTGAGACCTATTACGACAATTTTTTCGCGTGTTTGCATGGCTTGTTGCAGAAATAATTTGCACCAATACTGGTAACTCTGAAGCAGGTCTGAATACAATGATGTTTTTCCACAACCGATAAAAAGTTATCCCGTGACCTGCGAATAAGAATATGCAACTCAACAACCTATGGAATAGAAAATTTGTTGTGACAAAAAGCAAAACATAAGGTGTAAAAATTTCAAATCTTTGAAAAGTTAGGTTTATTTACGAAGGGATCCCCCTGCCAATACAAACTTATTGCTAGTTACAAGTTGGTACAATGCCGTTACTCTACAGTAAAGCCAGAAATGAAAACACTGATTCCAATTCATGTCCCACGACAGCAGTGGTCATTGGCTGTCCGAGTCGGAGACTTTCCTCCAGAAGAAATCATCGTCAAAACAGTAAACAACTCTTTAGAAGTTCATGCTGAAAAAAAGTCGCTAGATGGCAGTAGCGAAGCGGAGTTTAGTCACAAGTCGGTAATGTAGGCCTATCAGTTTTAATTTTTTTATTGATTTTTATCTCCTAACCACAATTCGATTTACACAAGTTTGCCACGGGTTTCTCTACCATCAAATTATTGTCTTTTTCTAAGCTAAAGAGTCAATATCTTAACTCGTTTTAGAAAAGTGGTGCATTTGCAAAGTAAATATTTTAAAATTCTGTTTTGAATCGCCACGGGCCACGCAGTTGGTTAAGCTGCCACGGCCTCAAAACGATTTTAGGTTCTAGTAAGGGCAACTTGAGTGTAGGCCAGTTTTAGACTCACCAATAGCCAAGGCCTACTGCTGACTGGGTGCATCTCTGTCACAAACGCTACAACCAACGAGACAGCATCGACATTTATCCTAAAAAGTTGTTATCAATGATGTTACCAAAGATGAAAACAGTTTGAGCTTGAAAAAGTTGTTACCAAAGATGAAAAGAGTTTGGGTACTGCATAAATATTAGAGCTTTCGCCCCCTGAGCTAGTATGCGTTGTCTACTATAAGTAAGAGCAAAGAAATTGCTACTAGGCCTTTTTGATATTCACCTGTTTTAGATGCCAGCTTCCGAAGAATGTTGATGCTACTACTGTGTCGTCACAGCTATACCGAGATGGAACTCTCGTGTTGCGAGCAGATTGGAAGTTTTGAAAGCAATGAAAACAAAGAACTTACAAAAAATCCGGATCATAAAAGACTTATTGCTAGCCTATTTCGTTTACGCCACTGATTCCCTCGCTTTTTGAAAAATTTTGCTCGACGTATCTTTGAAACTTTTTAAGAACTTGCAGTCTGCAACAGCAGAGCTTCCGTAGCTAATTTTAAAAGAATAAGTTAATTTTGAAAGAGTATCTACGACCGATCAGGAAAGTCTAAAACTTTTTGTGTGCCTCCAGAAGCTGTTTCACCAATTCTCCTCAAGAACCATTGATTTTTGCCGTTATGGGAAGTAATTCATTTTATTTTAAATCTAAGCCAAAGTCTTTTAAACATTTTGCATGCGGTAGCCTTCATCCAATGGCGTGACAACATTTTCAAAGATTTAGTTGCCGTGATTAAAGCGTTTGACTGAGTTTTTACTGGTGTTTGTCTAACTAATGGGCTAACTCTGGCTTTGTATTAAATTGCTGATATGAGTTAAATGTTTAATTCTTTTTTTCGCTCATGCACTGATTGCATAGTCGCTAATCAGACTGAATCAATGTCATCGCGACGAATAGATTGATTGGCCCCGTCGTTTGTATGTCACAAGAAAATGGAAGGTTACTGCTAAGTGACTTACTAAGAACAAAAGAGCAAACTTGCGGCTTTTTTTCCACACTCTCTCTTTTGTGCTGAGCGTAACGCAGTGAAAATCATTTTTGAACTCGTTGGTAAGCTATGACTCGTCAAGGGCGTTAAATTTAAGGTTGTAACTGCAGGAGCTCCTTGGTTAAGCCTGAAAAGCGGTGACTGACTGCAGCAAAACGTGCGCATATGCACAACAGCTATTAAACCTATGTACCATCCACATATCGACGATGGGTGGATATATTGTTATACACGCATCAAAAAACAACTTTCAACCATTATCAAATAGATTCATGCAGGCATTCTGTACATTGGTAATGAAAATTACTTGTAATCATACATCACGGACTAAGAAAGCTTTTTACCTTTTCAGAACCGCAAAGTACAACCACAAGTTTTTAACTTGAAAAATATGCTTCCAATTGGGCATAGTAATTTTAAATTTTGGAACTTTTCTTCCTACAAGCGATATAATCGTAATCAGCACTGACAAAAGACATGATCTTACGCAATGCATAGCTTTAAATGCTGGTAGAGGACCTACAATTTTTTACAAACAGAAGGGCACTTAATTTCTCAATTATTGGTTTAAGAGTAAGAGCGCCCATAGTTTTTGCGATTCGAGCTACATTTTACTGATAGCCACATTAAGTCTAGACGGGCCGCAAAGCTATTTTTTGGGGATCCAAATGACCGAAGCTAGGGCTAACATATCTGAAAAAACAAAATTAGCTCTCTGAACTTAAATTTTGTTACAGGCACTAGTCACGAGGCTAGCTGCTGGGTCACAAAGAAGTTCTTGCGTGGGCCCACCTAGTGCACCTCTGGTTCACAGCATAGGCGATGTTTTACATAAACTATGTATTTACCAACAGCTTCTTACAAAATAAGCCTTGGGTAATTACCGAGGTTTCCGGAGTCTTTTGCCACCTGAAATAACGCATCTTTTTTTATACGGACACAATGTAGTGATCGCGAAGATCCAATTGCTGTTATTGTTACTCGATCTTTTTGAAGGATGGGGACATGAATGGAGACCTTGGAGCCCCAGAAGTCAAGCAACCCCCAGGGGCTGGACCAGAGTTCTTAGTGAGAGCGATAACGCCAAAAAACAAGCGGCGCGGAGTCCGTAGCTGGACAGTGCACAACGAGATGAGAGTCTCCTGGGTCGGATGACCGCAGACGCTGCATAAAAGATTCTAAATTTTGCCAATTCTAGAGAAGAGCTTAAGTGAAAGCTGTGTTCGTTGCAGCAAAAACGAGAGAGGACACAGCGAGAGTGACGAAGAAGCACAAGTTTTTCAAGCAGTCGTGCAGAGGGCGCACTGCCAAAAATGTTTTATAGGCATTTGAGGTTATAGGCTTAACTAACCAGAGCTATAGTACACTGGCCACCCCCAAACTTTTTTTATGGAGAGATGACCACCAGTGCTATGCAGAACTCGACTTCATTTATAAAACTCACATAAAATAGTACAAATACCATTGCATAGCAGATTAACACCAGTAACTTTATTGCAACATAAACGTCAACGATGCAATATCAACAAAGCAATAATTCATAAAAACTAACTTTACACCATACTAAAAGCGCGATTTAAAATAGGATTTTCGGAGTTTTTTTTCATTAGAATGACGAAGTTAGCATAAACAAAAGCGATACGCACAGTGCTTTTGCGAGCGTTTTTTTTTGACATATAGAAAGTTTTTCCGGCTTGTGCGATCAACCGGCACCTCAAACTGAGGGCCTGCGCTGTTTTTACACTGTGCGTTGTGGTCAAGATGTCGTGCGCTTTACGAAAAACTTCAGACGTATTTCGGCGAGCGTTTATTTGCTTTGCCATCTAGTTGGCGGAATAATTTCTACACCGAACACACAGCATTTTTTACAAAAGCTAATTAAATCGGTAAAAAAAAGTTTATGTGCAGCAATGTCGATTTTAACAGGTATGATTGCTTAGACACGGAGCACGTAAAGAGCAGTGTGTTTGTACAGGACAGTCACGATAGTCACCACGCATATTTAGCACATGATATTAGCCCATCCGCGTCATGAATTTTGTCAAGATCGTTCAGCTTAGGTTCCATACTAGCTAGGTAAAATCAAAAATTGGATCTTCTTGGAAACTGTTTCTTTATTTTGTGTGTCACGTCGACATCATGTTAATAGAAACGCGCATCAGCTAAAGAGGGAATTCTGAACGGTACAACTCCTCTAAAAAAGAAGGCTCCTCAATACCCAGTTATACTATCATAACAGGTATACGTAAAATAGAAAATGCTATCGGAGAAAAACAAGAACCAGTAAAAAACATGCAAATAAAATGCAGCGTTTTCCACCGCGCAATTAGGTCACCACCGTTCCAATGAAAGCAATATATTAAACAAAATCAAATTCTAATGCTGATTTATTATGAACTCCTAGCAAACACGTCACAAAAGTTGCATCATCCTTGACAGCAATGGAGGCGGCTCGATTTTAAAAGACAAAAGCGCTGCTGTTTACCGGCGCAAATGCGATACACTTCTGTTGCTAGGACATCCCACGTCAACACCCACATCCCAATGAAGAGTAAAGGAGAGCTCAGCTCAGCTCCTCGGTCTCTAATTTCCAATCATTGACCAGCCAAAAAGGTAAACAACGCAATATCTTTGCAAAGTATCTAGGCCATGGCACCATATTTTCAAATCCTGACATCCACGTAGGTGTTGGTCGCAGGCTCCACGTTCCCCAAGTCCACTACATAAAAACCCCACCGACACCACTCAACTAAGTTTGATGTGTAGCGAAATTACTCTTTTGATTTGTAAATAATCACTTTGACTTCCTGATTTTAAAAATTATGGTACTTGTGGGTTATCTGTCACCACTTTTTTTCACCAGGTATTAAATTAAATGAGTTTGAGTTAGGGTTAGGGTTAGGGTTAGTCACCACTTTTTTTTTAATTTATTCATTGGGTGGCCATTCTTGCAATACTAATCCTAACCCTAACCCTAACCCAAACTCATTTTAGGCTTAAACATTATATATACAGTTAAATAATAGTAATTTAATACCTGGTGAAAAAAAGTGGTGACACATAACCCACAAGTACCAAAATTATTTTACACATCTCAAAAATATGTCATTTGCAAACATTTTAGTCATTCCGAATAGCTTCTAAAAACAAGCGAGGGTGTTCTCTATGCCTCTCACCCAGTTAAAATAAGACGCAAAAGTCGTCGATTTTAAAAGTTGATAGCATTTAGCATAGCGGCGATCAAGCTAAGTAAAAACAAGACATGAATTTGGACCAGCTTTCGAAACTGTGAAGTCAAATAAAATGCCCTTATTTAAAAATAGTTAACCGGCGATCTAATGCCCATTTACTCTACACTCCTGCAGTAGCTATTGAATATAAAATTGGGCAACTATTCCAACCCAGTTCCCAGGCAATCATTTAAAACAACTATTGCAAAATTCCAAACAAAGTTCAGTTGCACATCCCACCGCACAAGAGCCGACCTTTTATGATAAGCTCTATTCATTAAAATTTGTCTGCAAAAACTACCGTGCTTTATCTGGTTCAATTAGTGAAGCAAAAGCTGTTCAACAAGCTTGCCGCAATTGCCGGCTGTTTACCACCAACCAATGGCAATAAGGCCAGCTGTTGGCTTCCAGTCTGCGCTCATTAACAGTTTGTAGCTAACTACCGCTTTACCGCAAACTGGTCATTGTGTTCCTGCGTGCTTGGTTGAGTTTGCAGAGTGTAGCGCAAATATTTTACTTGGAAGTGTGTTTATCAAAAGGCTATTGGCCTCGAGTTTGTAGTCTCATGACTATGAGCCCTTAACGAGTTTACATTGAGAGCATTGGTGATCCGATTTCTTTGCTCCGATGAAGTGGAGAGGTAAATAACAAGGAACTATCAATAAAAGCACTCCATCAACAACTTTATACAGTGCACGTACATGAAGCACAACATTGCAATAGCCCTATAAAATTGTCAAAATGATTTATCTCAACCGACATACAGCCATGCTATACAAGAGAGGACCCACAGTGCTCTGTGTAGCAAGTTCAGACAACTCCTCCACGAACGTTGTAATAAAAGTAGAAGTAATTAACCCACGGACCATAAAATATTGAAAATCTGTTTTGTTTGCCACTAATTCTAAATCAACAAAATAATATGAAAAACATGACCCGTTATTATTCTGCACCTGATATCCAAATTACCAAAAAAATTGCTGAGCAATTTTCTACGGGTTGGTCAAGCTAGAATAGAAGCAGAGGCACCTCATATCGCAAAATCGATGTGCCCTCTTGTTGTGTAATAAACAAACTTAGTGGTTCAAATTTGTTTCAAAAGTTGCGGCTTCACAAACGTCATTCGTGTTTTCATCACATGACGTTTGTGATGTCACAAAGAGCTTAAGCAATAGCCAAGCGATAAAGTTGAAAACCGCAATAAAGATGCCTCGCTCACCAGCCAATTTTACATGTCATACAGCAATATAGAGTACTGCTGTTTTCAAACCCATCGTTATGCCTCGATTAAACAAAAAAAAACTGTAAAACCAGCTTGTTGTACAATTTAAATTACGATAGTCATAAAATTGTAGGCAATGCATCATATCTGCTTCTTGGTGAAAAAAATATAATGGTGGTCACATCGTTGTCATATAAAAGCCTTGTTTGTCAAACTGATACAGTGCAAATACATAATCAATAACCGGGATAGTTTACAGTTTTAACGAATTTTGAAGTTCAATGAAGTTAAATAAAATAACGTCTAAAGGCGTATAAATATTACATGACAAAGCTTTGGCGAATTAGTTGTGCAGGCGAATATTGGAAAGGCATAATGTATTTACAAGAATAAAACAAGGAACACCAGAGTACGATATTAAAATTGAATGACTTAGAAAACTGAAGCTGTATGTAGTAAAATACAGTGACAAGAAGGATATAGACTGCGACACAGCTTAAAAAAAAATGAAGAAATAATTAAAATATCCAAGATAAATCATCGTAGAAATGCATGTGATTCTTTCCAATCATGATACGATAAAAGCAACAACACGTTACTTGATTGTAACTGTTCCAGGAATATCTTCCAATGGATAGTATTGATGAGAAATGTCATTCTCACCAACTTTTACAACGCGAAGGCCAGGTTTGTCATCTCCAAGTTGAGCGCCGATAGCCGAAGTGACAATCATTTCGATCTAAACATGAGATAGAACTATCAGTGTTAAAATCAGAGATAATATACCAATATGACTGGACATTTGTATTTAAGGATTTTGCTAAAATTGTTACCACCAAGACCATCACTGTACAATACACGCACATATAATTTGTCATGCAGTACACGTAGTATTAACTGTGGCTTTCTCGGAAACCAAAACCAACAATTCTTAGGCAACTCTCGTCGAAAAAATTTTAAATATGAAAGATCTGTTGTTGAGGAGAGATTTTATCTAAGATTATACTATTATGTGATGATGCCTCCATTAAGACAAAATTGTTGGTAATTTTTTGTATCTGCAAAAAAATAAAATTTTGAAAACTTCTTGCAGCACATGTGAGGCAGCACAGTCGGGTGCGTTGAATCATTGTTTTTTGGTGGCAGTGATTTTGAGTTCAAAGCTAGCGATGGCTATGTTGTCACACACTTCGGTGAGGCACTTTATCACAATTTGTGGTTTTTGGTTACACTTTAGTAGTAGTATCGTATGGTATGTTTTCCGAGTTTGAGTCAATCTTTACTTGCCTCCGCAAGACGACACGTGTTGACCCAGTTCGTGGAGCCACCTGTCTGTCACATAAAGATGGAAGCATCCCGTTAAGTTTCTTGGCCAAGGGGACAACTAGCAAGCTTGCCGGCTTGTTCTCCACACTATCCCTTTTGTGCTGAACGCCAAGCAGGCACGCTGTGAATACTATTTTTACAGTCTTTTGGTATAACTCGACTTGGAAAATGAACTCCAGGTTTACTGACTGCGAAGCGGATGCTCTAACCACTACACCATCCCGTCATTGCATTGGGATAGCTGTAATCGCATTCTGAAGCATGTCAGAACACAACGGATGCAAGTAGCCTACCTACACAAAGATTTTGCATTGAACGGAGATAAAAATGCGTGACAAAAGACAATAGTTGATAAAAAGTAGTTCAGAGTCAAGAAATAATAGTAACAGCATGTTATTTAATATCATAGTTTTTAGCAAGTCCAAATACCAAACGTTGACGTTACTCAACAATATCGAGATGACCTTGCTTTTTTGAGCCAGAACGTGACACGTAAATGTAATTAAACTCTACAAACCATCTACCACGTTTGATTAGGGTAACTTGTGGAAATATTCTTTTTTTTTTACATGTATGACAAGTCCAAACCGTAAAAAAACTGAAACTTTTTCCTAACTTCTGTGGAAAATCTGGTTTATACCACAAAAGAGTTGGTACAAAATATCAAAAAATAGCTAGCTGCCAAAAAATTTGGTTCCACGAAGAGGTAGTGCTACAAAATAGCTGGCCATACCCTAACTTCGTGGCCCCAACTCTTAAAAACTAGCTGTTTTGGGGCCTAGCTGTTTTATGACTAGCTCTTATGAAGGGACGCGGGAAAATCTGTAATGATTCTAGGCATAATCTGTAAAATTGATCTTGTACGTATTTGCTTATAAGTCGCAGAATAATATGACGCAAATGGCAGAAGTTGCGTACTTGCGAGGTGCTGCCGTCGCTATTCGTTCTTGTCCACACACCTCCACCATTCCGGTGATAATGGCCAGAGAACACTTTTGATACCCCGGCATCCGCGAATCGTTCCAACATTGACATACGTTCACGCTGGGGAATAGCAAAGTAACTGTCCTCTTCGTCACCACTCGATAGAAATAATGGAATATGCATGAAAATAACTACATGAGCACAGGACATAGTTTTTGCCCTGTAGAGTAGAGTTAAACAATGTTTACAGAGCAGTTTACATAAGATAACTGTTTTCTATATGACATCGCAAAATGAAAAGTGAACCGATCTAACTAAAACCAGCGCGGTGGGGTAGTGGTTAGAGGCGTCCGCTTCGCAGTCGGTAGACCTGGGGTTCATTTCCCTAGTCAAGTCATACCAAAATACTTTTAAAAATGATATTCACTGCGTCCCTGCTTGGCGCTCAGCATAAAAAAAGTTTAGTGTAAAGAACAAGCCCGCAAGCTTAGTTGTTGTGTCCTTGGGCAAGACACTTAACGGGATGCCTCCATCTTTATGTGGCAGACAGATGGGGTTCCGTGCTTCACCGGGTTAGCATTGCGAAGTGGTTTATTCAGCCTGTCGCAAAAGATGACTCCTGGGTAGGTTTATTCAGCCTGTCGCAAAAGATGACTCCTGGGTACCCACCAATGGCAGTCGCCTTGTCGGTGGTTGGGCTACCAGTCTGATGCATTTATGACTGGTTCAAAATAGGCTGCCACTTTTACCCCTAGCCTAATTCAATTAGGTTGACGGCATAAACCTGGATTGCCATTTGCTCCGTACCTCCATCCCAATGAAGAGGAGGGGTAAACCAACCAATCTAACTAAACCAAATCATTAGTATTAGTTCTATATCTACCAAGACGGTAGCATTTCCAGACTGCAAGTTATCAAAAAAACAAAAACATAACAACACGATGCTCTAAAAAATCATTTAACTGTGCTATGACATGCAGTTTTTGCATCAAGAGATATCAGCAGATTACATATACAGCTGGATTACGAACGGTGGAGGTAAGTAGTTAATGTTTTGTCGGTCTATTAGAAGTTGGCTTTTAAATTTAAAGGGTGGTCCTTTTTAAGTACACCTCTGTGATCACGCGTGTTTTTTTGTTACCTTTCTAGCTGTGAAGTGAGCCACTGAGTTTGAATGTCACAGATTTCTAGAACTTCTGATGACTGAAAGTAGCATTGAGAGTTGATTGCGATATAAAAGACACCTCCGCACCAAAAACTGAAGTATTCATCACCGAACTCTCGCCTGTGCCCTTGTATAGTCTCAACAGTGGGACTATTGCCAATGTCATGGTTACCGCTAATAACAAGCAAAGGTATTGATGAATCTAGCGTTGAGAAAGCTTCCTTGAGATCAATAATTTGCTTTTCTCGGTGTTGCGTTCCTGAAAAAAATTTTTAAAAAGGGGAAGTAATAATTGATCAGTAATGGTTAGACACAGGATTAATACAAAAGCAAAACAGTTTTTAGCAACACCCAAATATCACCGAGCCGTGTTTGCCGAACTAAAAAAGTAGAAATTATCTATTAGAATATATTTTCCGCGACCTCAATAAATTCGGTCTAAACTGGCAAAAAAATGGTTTGCTTCCATGCGACAGTGCACAAGGGGAACTTGTAGCTTGGCAGCATGTAATTAAGATTCAAGAAAACAAACCTCATGAGGTGCCCTATGCACAAGCCTTCTGATGAAAGACAATGCCTTTAGCACCTGCGAGATGACACAAAAGAGTAGCTTCACAACTCTTTTTACTCAATTACTAAACTAAAACTCAAATCAAACAAAAAATTAATTTGAAAAAGTTCACTGCTTGCACCAAATTGTTACATCAATTTATCTTAATTTTCACGCACTAATGAAATATGGATGTAATATTTTAATGCAGTCATAAAAACATAGCATAATGGTAGATTACATTACAAAATAATTCCTTGCACCAACTTTATCAAACACATTTAAACATCATTCACAACAACAGATTCAGTTAAAGAATATAAATCGTAAGATCTAGAGGGAACTCGATAGGCTGCTGTTCAGCACCACTGCAAAGAAGCAGGTTACGAAGGTTTAAGAAGGTAATTTTTACAACATACTTCCTCAATTATTTCGAGCAGTACCTGGAAATGCATCGACAAGATCACCTCCAATCAAAACAAATTTTGGTTTAGGTTGCATTTTATTGATCTTGCTAACCGCCAATTTCACGCGTTGCATTTCAATATCCCATTTTGATCCTAAAAATCGCAAGACAATACATAAATAACCAATCTGCAACCAGGGACCTATTTCAAGAGGTGGGGGAGATGGAGACATGTAGCCCTTAACTTTATTTAGACATTTTGTATTTGTTTCACTTAGCTGGTTGTATTCCTATTTGGTAACTGCCAGTCATACGTATATGACATAAAATTTGTCCCCCGCGAAGTGTCTTAGCAAACCAGGTCTACGCCTGCAACTATTTGTATTCATACTGATCAAAACTTAGTAAAAAACTTCAGTAACGCCTGTCATTAACAAGATATGTGCACTTTAAACTAGTGATTAACGATCTCTTTTCCATCCTAAAATATATGCTGGCAAATTTTCAGTCATTCACTACCACTGACTAAGAAAACGACAATTGGAATTGTAACAGTCATCCAAAGACGCAGTTTTTGGGCGATAGTGGGAAACAACAAAAAGGTGTTCACTGTGGCACTTTTAAGGCTAAGTAGTATACTATTAAATAAACAAACAGAAGCTTTCGAGGTTAAACGTGCTCTAAAATAGCAACATTTAGAAATAGAAGCTAAAAAACTTACCAGCAAAAGAAAAATACAACTGCTTTGGAAAACTAAATACGGGGAAACAGGACTATCTCTAAACAAATAAATAAACGGTCACTGGTCGGACATTACACATCACAACAATAAACCTGAGGCAAGGGGCATCTACATTCTGGCATGACGTGACGTGCCGACACCAAAAAGTAATTGATAACGGACGGTGTTTAAGTGCAAAAGATTTTAAGTAACAAACCAATCTAGTGACAATGTCTTCGATGAAAAGAAAATGGAATGTAGTAGCGATTGAGATGAAATTTGAGATTATAGATCAACTAGCAAAAGGAGTGAGCAGTTCTTCGGCAGTGTGCTGCAATGGTAAAGCAACAGTAGCTGACATAAGAACACAGAAAAAAGCAATTCTTCAATACACAACTAAACAAGACTGCTCTAAAAGTAGAAACGGAATAAAAAGTGCCATTGATGCAGCTCTTGAAGGTATCATGTTTACTTGGTTTAACCAAAAACGAAGTTTGGGTGAGCCTATATCAGGTTCACTGCTTTGCGAAAAGGCGTTACTACTGAACCAAAAAATGGTAGGACATTGTGACTTCAAGGCAAGTACAAGTTGGTTAAGAGCATTTAAATCAAGGCATGGAATGAAAGAGCTTCATCTTGAAGGTGAAACCTTGTCAGGAGACAGCAATGTTGCCAACAAATTTAGAAAAGGATTTTCCGAACTTTTGGAAAAAAAAGCATACAGCAGAGACAATGTCTACAATGCTGACGGAAACAGAGATAAACTGGAGAGCACTGCTAGAGAAGTCGCTTGCAACTCGGCGGAAAGCTAGGGCTCCAGGCTTTAACACAAGGCAAGAACGAGTTACCAGCATGGAAAGCATATTCTACCATTGCTTGCGATCGGAAAAGCTACAAAACTTTGTTTGCCGACAACTTACAAGTCAAAAGCATCTGGATGAATTCTCAATTGTTTATCGAGTGCTACACTAACAACTTCATACCATGTGTTAAAACACGTCGTGACCACGAAGGTAAAAAAGGAAACGTTTGGCTGGTTCTTGATAATGCATCAAGCAATGCATCAGAGGAGACATTAAACGAAATTGACAATTGTTTTAAAGTCATGCTTTTGCATCAAACGTAATTGCGCTAATTTAACCCATGGATCAAAGAGTTATCGAAAAATTAGAGAAGGTTTATAGAAAGCAAATTTTATGCCGTTTGTTGTTGGTGGAGAACGAGAGCAATGATAGCGTATTTTCTAAAACGATCAACCTTAAAAAGCCGGTCATATATTACCAGATGCAATGGGTTCGCTGACTGAGCAAAATGTGACGAACGCATGGAAGAAGCTCTGGCCTGTTCCTAAAGAATCTCAGGAAGATGAACAAGTTCAGGAACAATAACGGTCACAAATGTACCAAGGCATTTCAAATGCAATTAAACGTCTTCCTGGTTTTTCAGAATGTGACGAAACTTATCTGCATATGTGGATGGAATGTGACATCTGCGCCCAAGAATTTCAAATCTAAACTGGAGACAAAACTGTTGACCCCATGATTGAAAAATCCACTGTTGAAGATGCAACAGACAAAGTAAAGTGCCATGAAGAAGACGACAAAGGTTTCGTGCATGATGAGGCATTCAAAACTGGAGTGAACGACAGAGTGAGTGTTGTTCAACACAACTTCTGCTTCTAAAAAGGATGAGGGACTTGGCAGCAAGGAAAAGAATTTCAAACTTAAAACAAAAAAATTGATGATTACTGTCTTGCACATAATGCAAGACAGTAATAATCAATTTTTCGTTCATGTGATGTTTTGCATTGTATTTTGTGTGTTTCTTTACCCGAAAAAATCAATTATCCAAACCATCCCCAGTCCCCATTAGTTTGGGTAATTGGCGTTCTACTGTATTTAATTGGGAGTTAACAAAGATATTTCTTTTATGGCTTATTGTTTTTAATGTTTCGTATTTTTGTCCGGCCTCGCCCTTTTTTCTCTAACTTTTGCAAAGCACTTCTTATCTAGAATTTTTTTCCTTCCTTATTTCATCACTTTGCTTGTTGTTGACGTCCAATCTCCTTTATGCAGTTTTCTTTGCCTTGCAGTTTTTAACGCCGTTTTTTGCTTCAAAATTGACGGCATAGTTGCAGACGCTTTTTTACCATAGTATTTTTCTGCTTTCATCGCATTATTAGTTACTAGCTTACTATAAGTTTTAGTCACGTTTGTGGTGAGGCAGTTTTACTGCGAGATCTTATCTTTTCCTAGATTCGATCTTGTAGCCTTTCCTTCGGAATCTTAGACCCACTGATATCATGTTTTTCTTTTACTGGTTAAGTTTTTTTAGCTTGTATTTCTATCTGTTGCTATTTTAAAGCATCGGATCAAGCGGTAGTCTTTAGTGCGAGACAAAGAAAACTTCCGTTTGTTTTATTCAATAATATACCACGTGGCGTTAACAGTACCAGCGTAATCTTGTTGCGATATCAAAGGCTGATGACCGAAGACATTAACCTAAACATTTACTTTGTGAAAATATGGTGTAAAAGTGAATGTAAACAGTATACGTTGTTGTACAGTTTCCTACGTTTTTTTATGAAATTTTTGTTCACTTGGATATATATACAGTGCTACACAGTATACGTATTCGTTTTTGAAGATAAAACCAGACGAAATGGTTTTGGTACGTACGTTGCCAATACAACCAGATGTTTGAACAACGCACGCTATGTTACATCATATAACTAGCCAAACGGATGAAAATTATTATCGAAAATGCCAAAAGCAAAAAAAGGCGTAATAAACCGTATTACAACATATACTGTGTACTGCACATACACCATAAGGCATAACCGTAGCAAAGCATGGACAAGGATGCAATGGATCAAGAGAGATCGAGAGCAATGAACAGCTGCGGCGACCCAAAAGTAAAGTTTGTTAGCTGGTTGCACAGTGCACGCCATGCATTTTGGTGACAAAAAATCAGAGCTGCAAGAAGTAGCTTATCTATAAAGGTCTGAACTCAATTACAGTTAACAGTTGGCACCACTATCCAAGGAGGAGTGCGAAAGGCTAAAAATGATTCTAGTGAAATACACACTTACAGCCTTAGATGCTCCACCATTTGAGCAGCGGAACACCAAACTCTCTTACTGCTAGTTTACCCTTATAAGCTTAGCACTCAACTAGTTGTTGTTTGTGAACCTCTAAGGCTTTGCGATGGCATGGAGAAAAAGTGAGGTTGGTGTTGGTTGCGTACCTGAGTTACAAAAGATAACCTTCTAATGATGATTGAACGTTCATTTGTTTTGCCAGAAAAAGTGAGCATTCGCTCACGAAAGCTTGCAATATAAATTATTTAAATCGAGTACAAGCGACATTTTTGAATTTTTATCTGCTTCCTACAAAGGTTTGTATTTAAGTATAATCTATAATTGGGGTCGCTTACCATGGAGCAGTATAAATCATTAGCCTCCTGATTGCCGGTCAGATGTTCTACCATTTGAGCTACGGAATACCTCTCGTAACTCAAGTACGTAACCTACACCAACGTCACAATATGCCTCCATACCATCATAAAGCCTAAGTCTTGACCAAAAACAACAAATAGCTGACTGCTAAGCTTTCAAGGGCAAATTAGCAGCGTAAGGGCTTGGGATTTCATAGCTCAAACGACAGACCACCTGACCGGTAATCTGGAGGCTGGGGTTTCAATCCCACTGGAATAGCTTTTTAGCCTTTTGCACTGTTCCATGGTAAGTGACCCAATAATTAACTACAATTAAATACAAATCTTACGTACATAACCAACAATGACGTCATTATTGCGTCTCCATGCCATCACAACGCCTTAGGTCTTGGTTCACAACAGCAAATAACTGCGTGCTGAGCTTATAGAGGCAAATTACCAGCAGAAAAACTTAGTATTCTGTGGCTCAAATGGTAGAGCGTCTGACTGGCATCAGGATGCTGTGGGTTTGAACCCCACAGGAATCCTTTTTAGCCTTTTGCACTCCTCCATGGTAAGTAACCCCAGTTATTGACCGCAATTAATAAAAAATGTTATTCAAGCACAATAAAGTAAATGTAAGCTTTAGCCAATCTGATTAGTTTCACTTTGAGCAATACCCTCGCTATTTTTGTCTACTTTGTCACAAGATCAGTTGCAACCACGCAAAACAAAATCCTTTTTTACCATCGCCTCCTTTAATCATATCCTCAAGTCCTGGTTGAGGATCAGCAGCAAATATAAAAAAGTATGGTTCCGTCCATTCACCTTGTTCCTCTAAATAATATAATAAGATTAAAGAATGGGACCACCACTTTTTATTGTAAAACTAATTTTTTACCTTGAAGTTGGGAATGAGATTTAAATTAGATGTACACATATTGCAGAGTCAATTTGTGAAGCTCTTTACGTGTTTAAATCATACAGCCATGACCAGGGTTGTCCGAGGTTGCGAGTCTGAAGGTCCACACTTAGGTTTGAGAACAATTTTGCAAGCCACAGCTGGAGAAAGGTAAGAGTGGTCAAAAAGCTGATTTTGCATTTTAATCGATTTAATGTTTTGCTGCATTGCCAACGTACTTTTTGATGCTTTCCGGTTGTTTGCTTTTCAAAAAATGGTTTTGAGTAGGGCTGCGGGATTTAAAGATTAACTAATCGATTAATGGTTAATTTACTTTAACGATCAATTTTTTGTTTAACTATTAATCAAATTCAACTTTAATTTTTAGCCCATCTTCATTAATGTATGAGAATCCAGGAAACAATAGTAATAACGGTGAAATGGCGACAAAGAATCAATTTATCAAATATAAACCTACATCAGGTAGATAAAAAGAACATTTTGGATTTAAATTGTTGGCTGAACTGAATTGTAATTGAAGTACATGAAGAATAAATTTGTCAATCAATATTAGTGCAGAAGTTTTGATTTAATCGAAAATAACTATCAATTAATCGTTAATTTATTAAAAGTTAACTATTAAAAATAAATTAATCGTTACCACCCCTAGTTTTGAGGTAAAATAACTAAGAAGATAGGCCTACATGACGCATCAACTAATTAGCAAAACACTTCGTTATTACAGTAGATGCAGCCTATTAAGCCCGCCTCGGGACCGGACGATTTTGGGCTTGTTAACCGACGGAAGACTTTTTCTAAATATTCCGGCACTGGGTCTTCCCTTTGATCACTGCCGCTTTACTGATTGACCGTAGTTTGTGTATTGTGACGTTGTTTTATTATTTCATTGAGTTCCCTTTTTCTCGCATTATCGTACGGGTGCAGCCTGCTGCATTATCGTACAGGTGCAGTTTTTAGACATGAACAGTTGGTGACAAAACAGAAGAATTTTAGACAGTAACCAAAATGCTTGATGTCTATCCATACAGAGAAAAAAATCAAGAATTACGTAATGAAACTTGTTAGTTATGAAGCTTTTTAAACAAATTTAATAGAACTGCGTAGAAAATTTGGGCTTATTAAACGGGTTTTTGGGCGTATAAAGCGAGTTTTATTAATACACAGTCAAATGGAAGAATTCCGGGCCGGACGAATTTGGGTTTAATATGCGGGTAGGCTCATAAACCGTGGGCTTAATAAGCAGCGTCTACTGTATTTGTTCTTGTTATCATGTCAGTGTTTCATTTATTTTGGTGCATCGATGTCTGCAGTTGGAAGCGTTCAATTAATGCTGGCTTATGTTGTGACAAAGTGTAAAAAAGCAAAGTTATGACACATTAGTTACACACCAACCTGCACGTTGATTTTGGGCAGCCTGCCTAGGGCCGCTATTATTGCCATGCGTCTACGTAAAATGTAGGTGTATTTTGACTTCTGAATTTTTGCACTAAAAATATGATATACACGAAGTGTTTGGAGGCCACACGAAAGCTGTCTGTGGGCAGCATGCGGCCTATACGCCAGGGTTTAGACCACCCCGACGTAGATACAACTATTTGTACAGTATTTAATATTTACAGAACAAGCATCTTTAAGCATAGATGGGCAAGAGTGAACTTCATATTCTAAAGCACGTAAAGGAAAGCAGTCATGCGTATTTCCTCAGGAATGCTGTGCACCACTTCCATTTTTATCAGAAAGTGACATTTCTACTCCTTCTATGCAATTGTGTTCACACATATTTACTTTGTGAAACTGCCTAACAATGTTAAAGTCAATATGCACCAATAAATGTTTAAACAAAATTGTGACATCAAAATAATATGCCATCATACATACCAAAGTACTGTGGAAATACATAACCACAAGGCATAGAAATAAGCTACTAGAAACAAAATATGATCACATCGAAAAGTTCAATGCTTTTAAAATGCTGACATAAACTGTAACTCTTTGGCACTGAATGCGGCCAAATCTTTAGCTCCTTTTGGCCGCATCAAAAGTCAACCAAAGTCAACCACAAAGTTGTGATCTTCCAAAATAGAAGAAATGGTAAGGGAAAGGCTTTCACTTCTGTTCATAAATGTGAAAAACACTAGGCTTACATCTCAACCTCTCGACATGCGTCAATTGTCATTGCCAAGACCAAAAATAAAACATGGCAAAAAGCAATCTCCTCTCTACTAAGTCTGATCCTAAATTAGTTTACAATCTGCTTTGATCTCTGGCAGGTGCAACTTCTTCCTTCTCTTAACCTTCCAAATTGCTCTTCTTTTAAGGAGTTGGCAATGGTCCACACCAACTACCTGTGGTCTATCTTTACGATGTCTCAGCCAAAAGCCATCTGTAGTAGATCCTGAGATTACTTGTCTGAGCGCTGTCAGATCTCCTGCTTTGTAGACTCTCATTCCTTTCATGTTCTCCTTCCACCTCCACTGAATTTGTCACAAATGCTACCAGCCTCTCCACTAGCACTAAATCAAGCTGAGTCACCTACATAATGCTAGAGCATCTCTTTCATTCTGGCATGGATTTTCTTCAAATCTTTAAGCTCTCTCAGTCTTCCCATTGTTTTCCTTTCACCTGGAAGTCATCCCCTATTATTACCATTCATAAAAGAATAACGCCTCTCGACTCTTTGGCTTCCTTCTGATCCATCTTTTTTAATTCCAGCATTTCAAAGCTGTTTAAACGCACCACAAAAATTGCTCCTTTCAGGTATACTGTGGTGATCCGCTAAGTTCTGGCCTTAGTCCCGTCGTAGCTATCTTTTTTCATCAATGACCTTCCTCTATTAGCTGCTCTCTTTAAGCTGAGAACCTGGGCATTTGGTTTTCTTCCTACTCTATACTTACATCTATGGATGCCACAGAAGGAGCCCTGGTGTCTTCCTTTCAATCTGGACTAATGTAAAGCCTCCATCTTTTCAGTGAACCCTCACCAGGAATCTCTTTAGCCCAGCCTCTACCTGTTCAACTCCCCTCTCTGCTTCAACCCAACTCCCACATTTCTTAGGGTCACCTTTAACCACACTCTTTCCTTTTCTAAAGGACAAGTTTTTTCCTTATCTCAGTGCCTTACACTGTATCTCTGCTTACACATGGAGCCACTCAAAGGAGGCGTGATCTTTTCTAGACAAAGCTTTTTTTCATTTTGTTCTCACCTCTGTTTTACATGTATGGTTTCCTGTTCTCAATGTTACCGATTAGAATGCCTTCATTTAGTGCCCAATCGCACAATCACACGATGCCTTTCATCCTCCTAAAAAGTCACCCTGACTCATTTTAGTGGGCCTTTTTTCTTCCCCCTCTTTCCTTACTTTAGAATTGGCTACATATAAAGTGAAACCAAGGCTTTCAGATCCTCCTGGAGAGACTTTGCGACCATTGTATACATGCATGGATAAATCTGAGATCTCACTATCTCTCTATTCTGCACCATACACAATAGAATTCGTCAACCACAAGGGAAAAAATACACAAAAAGCATATCTATTATTTGCTACACACATCAATGCATACCTTTAGTTAAAGTCGGTACTTGATGATTAACAGCTTTAGTAAAATCCCTCGTCATATTATTTGGTTACAGACTTGGATAATTTCGAACTGAATCAGACTGAAGAACCTGAGGTGAAAACTGATGCTTGCGTTTTGTCAAGCAATAAGCAATTCAGCCAAAATTAATTTAAATTTTATATCACCAATCTAAATAACAAACGTGTTTTATTTTTTTCCATAACAGAACACAATGAAAACAATAGCAGATGAAACAAGGAAACTATGTAAGACATGCATATTACATTTATGTCAGAAAAATATTGTTGACAATACCATGACCATTGCACCTCACACAAAATACACCTGAACCAAAGGAAACACAGTTGTTTATGTTACAAATGGTCAAACAAGTATTAAAGTAATGATAGGCTGCCACTAATCTAATAAACTTTGAAAATAGCTGTTTGAGCCATAAGCTTTTTGTGACGCTCTCATCAGTGGCAATATTGCATTAAAGGGGAAGATCTGGATTGAGTAAGTGTTTTATGTGATTAATTTGGACGTTAGGCAATCAAGACAAGCCAATGATAGCACTAGTATTGTAAAGCATGCCAAAGAAAGATTTTGCAATAGTGAAAGTTAAAGAAAGTGCAGCAGAAGGCCAAATGCTGCGATTATCAACAGAGTTTGAGAGTGTAAACAAACTCCTTCTATCTGCATAAAGCCGGGCACTGGGTCTTGATATAAGATGCCTCACAGAGATTAAGGCGGAAAGAGCTGCGTGCTGTGGCGAGGATTAAAAATCGCCTGTTGTCGTAGTTTAATGCACATTGATCATTTTCTGAAAGATGTTGACCAATGGCAGAATCACAATCCGGTTTGGTGTCTTTTTGTTTGCACGATCTGTGTGGTTGAGAGTGGCTTGTCTTGATTGCCTAATGTCCAAGTCAACTACATAAAACTAACATGATCTTTAATTTTAATGTACTTTCTTTTCAGGGTGAAAGAAAAAGGTGGCAGTAATTCAGGTATACTAATGACTTTTTAAGGGGTAAATTGCTGGTGCTTTTTTGTTTGTTACCCCAAACTCCCATCTTGAATGTATTGGGCAGAATCGCACTCCATTATACTTTCCACTGTACATTCACATACCAAGCCTCCCCCTCCAGTGAACACTACCTTTATCCAAGAACTCTGCCAGTGAAGACTAGAACCCATAACCATAGCATTTAAGTCGCATTTGATCCAAGATGGTGGCCTGGGGTAACAAATGAAAAAGTGCCAAATTAAGTAGGTTTTTTAAAGTGACTGAATTGACAAAAGATAGTCACATTTATCAAAAGAAAGTGTCTACCAATCAACTGAATTGTTAAAATATTTTAACACAGAATGCCGTAATGCCGTAACTTGTAGGTTTGCAAAGTTAATTATTTACACCCAGTAAAATTTAATTATGCAAAGGTCATATGTCAAATAATGAAGAACCACATACACAGTACATGAACTGAAATCAGCAATACATAGAGTAAATGCTAGCGAATCAGGATATATAGAGGCAAAGGATACCACAATTTCAAATGGAAAATCAAAAGAAATCGACTGTATTCAATAAAATGCATTGGTGCCCCAAAAGTATTAGGTGAAAGTGAAAAAATGCTATCATTCATTCGGTTATCAAATAGTGGGTTTCCATTACACAGGAAAGATGTCAAGAAGCTAGTGCAGTCATACGAGTACTCAATCAACAGGTGTGAACTCTCAGCTTAGAGGCAACATACCTGGCAATGACTGGATACAAAGATTTGAAAAATATCATTCAGAGTTCTCAAAAAATGCCAGCACTTCTGACAAAAGGACATGCTAAAGGCTTATCCACAGATGTTATCAAGTTGTATTTTGAAATGCATGAAACTCTATTAGTGAAAAATGTTTTAGCTCACAAACCTCATAGAATTTTAAGCTTGATGATTCTGATGGCCTATGCAGCAAAGTGTTTTAAAAATTGCTACCAATTTTATGGTATATGACATTAGCAAATAGCAGCAAAACAAAGTATTCTGCTTTACTCTGCTGTGGGTGAGTTTTTGCCACCTTTTGTTGTCTATAAAGGTACCAACTTGTCCAACACATGAACAGTAGGAGAACCTAATGGAGCCTTATATGCTGTGAAACCGAGTGGCTGCATGCAAGATATTGTATTTAAAAATTGGCTCACAAAGTTGGCAATACATGTACAGACGAATCTGGTTAATTGCATAGTCAATTAGCCAAGCTTTTTTATGCAATTAAGCAGATTATGCATTTATTCAAAATTAGTATAAACACACAAATAAAGCACTGCAAAAGACAAAGTATTGTTTAATCATGCACAACACTGTTCCAATCAAGTAAAATACTGCACAATAGTAGTTTCTTCAATGTTGTTTTGCATGCTCTCTTGTAATTGTTTTTCTTAAACGAAAAAATGTATCCATATGTGCACCTTCACATTGTAAACACCATTGAATTGTATCAAGAGCGTTTAACACTTCTATATTTTTTGGCAGGGTAATGAGAATTAAATTGTTAGCATTTACCAACAATTGTGAAGTACACGTGCAAATTTGTGGTCACACACACTAAAAAATCTGCTGCAAAATCAAAAAATTCTGCTATTCTGCAATGTTGCAAGATCAAATTTAGCAAACATGAAAGATGCCTCTTGAAATTGATCAATAAAATCTTGCAGCATTTTTTGCTGCGCACTACATGCTCCAATTGCGCTCGTAATTGGCATCTGTCTTTCAAGAATGCCAAAACTTTTTGCCAAAGATGAATTTTTGTCACTTAATTTTGTAAGTAACACTTTAGTTAACCCATTTGGTACCATGATCCCCAATTGGGGATATGACTAAAAAACATGGCTGCCACTGCCATTTCTTATTCAAATTGAGGAAGTAATTCATTTTCTGTTTTTGCAGGTGTTTTTCTTAAAGTATGCAGTACTGTCAACAACTGAAAGTAATATGCTTGGCCCTTTCGCTTAGCTTTGAACTGAATGCACTGTCATTTCGAACAGTGTGAGAAGTGTCGTTTTGTTGTGCTGAAAAATTTTACTTATATGGTATACAAATTTAGTTCAGTGGACATACCTTGATCACTGGTAAGTGATTATTCTATTATAAGTGTTGTTTTGTCAACATGATAGTTTAATTGGGTGCTAGGGGACTTGTTACTGTGATCCCCAATTGGGACTCACTGATGTTTCTGTCCACATTTTTCGCGACTACTACTAAATTACAAAGAAGTTTTCAAGTTTTGAAATTTGTTTTCTCTTTTTCTCTGGAGTATAAATGATGTGTTTCGTATATGTTAATCCCTGTTTAAAATTTGGATTGTTGGTTGGTTGATTGGTTGCTAAATTGATATTTATTTTTATAGTCAACGACAGATAGCAGTGTTTAGAAACTTTAGACCTCCAAGATTTTCACATACTCCTATGTCTCTCATGAGAGATATATAAGCTTTTGATATAAATTAAATAAGGATACTGTACACAAGCGTCCTTATACAACCATCATACATAGGAAATTATTATTTATAATTTTTGTTTCTATTTGGTATGTCAATTGCAAGATAATACATATTGCATATCAACACAAAAATAATTTAAAAAAAATTTATTTTTTAATTGTTTTCAGAAAATGGCTCGAGAAAGGACATTGTCCATGAAGGAGATACAAGAAATGATAAATGACGAAAAATTCTTAGCTAACAATGATGATGACTTTGATGATACCATGATTGATATTGTAGAGCTCCCTCCAGATACTGATGATGACCTCTCAGACCGTGAAGACCTTGATGACAACAGTATGGACAATGAAATACCAACAGATGTTCCAGGACATGTAGAAATCCATCATGAAGCAAGAGAAGAACCTAAGGTAGGTCATGCTGGGCCATCTACCATTTTAGGCCCAGAGATCATTGAGCCACCACCTGCTAAAAAAAGAAAGTTGCCCATGGTTTTATCTTGGAGAAAAAAGGCACCACAATATACCAAAGTACGAGTATATGCTGAATCTGATGCTGTAGAGGCAAGGAAAAGTCACCTCATCAGTGAACTTCAAGGCAAAACACCTGTGGAATGTTTTGAGAAGCTCCTTGATGACAAAATGGTCACACACATTGTGCAACAATCTCTCGCATATGCCAGGCAAAAAAATGATCACTAATTTCAACTGTCAAATGACTGCATACGCAAATTTTTCGGAATTTTGCTGTTCACTGGCTACCATTGCCTTCCACAAGAGAAACTATATTGGAATGAAGACGAGAATATGGATGTTAGTTGTGTTAGAAGGTGCATGAGTCACAACAGATATCTTGAAATCAAGCGATATCTACATATCAACGATAATTCTCAGCTGCAGGACATCCCAGCAGAAGAACAAGACAAACTGTCCAAAATAAGACCTTTGATTGATCAGGTCAATGAAAACTTTCTCAGATATGGTGTATTTTCCGAAGACTTAAGTATCAACAAACAAATGGTGCGATATTATGGACTTCATTACCTCAAACAATTTATTAGAGGTAAACCTGTTCAATTCGGGTTCAAGCAATGGGCAATCTGCTGCTCTAAATCTGGATATTGCTACCAGATGCAAGTCTATGAAGGCAAAGGCAAAGACCTGGAAGAAGATGAAAATGTACCTGGGCTTGGGGCACATGTTGTCATGAAAATGATAAAAGCCCTAAAAACTCCTGAGGCTAACAAAGTTTACTTTGACAATTTTTTTACTGGGTTTGCTTTGATGAGACACCTTAGGAAAGTTGATGTCAGAGCAATGGGGACTGTTTGTGCCAACCGAATGAATAAATGCCCCATTGAAGAAGACAAACAGCTGAAGAAAAGAGACAGGGGTAGCTGTGATTACCGGTTTGATACTCAGAATGAAATTTTGGCTGTTACTTGGCGTGACAACAACTGTGTCAAACTTCTATCAAACCATGATGTTCTACAGCCCACGGTGCAAGTAAAACAATTAGGTCAAGCTCACAAAAAAGACATCCAAGTGCCGCAGCCAAAACTTATTGCAGAGTACAATGGGAACATGGGAGGCGTGGACAAGATGGATTGGAATGTCCAAAAATACAGAATCAGGGTGAGAGGAAAAAAAATGGTACTTCCCTCTTGTAACAAATGCTGTTGATGTGGCATTGGTAAATGCCCATGCAATATACTGCCTTGCAAATGGTACCATTCCTCTGTTGGACTACAGAAGGACCGTTGCAAGAGCATATCTAGCCACTTCGTCACCATATTCTGACCCAAAAAAGGCTGGGAGATTGTTCCTAGCTGGAGCCTCAAGCAGTCGCATTCCACTTGATGTGAGAGCTGCTGGAAACCACCACATAGGAAGAACTGAAGAGGGCAAACAAAGGAAATGTGCTGTTTGCAAAAAAAAAATGCGAGGAAACAATGCAGTGTTTGCAATGTCAGTCTTTATGTGGAATGCTTTCAAAAATGGCATACCAAATAGTTAGCATGTGTCATAATCCCCATTTGGGGATCAGAAAGAAAGGTTGATTTATTCTAAAAATAAAATCAACATTAAAGTTTTTTTGCTTTTACATTTCTTCTAGTACACCAATAACACAAAATTCAAACAAAAAAAAAGGAAATAAAAATTTGGTACTTAATGGGTTAATCAAATAAACAGCTTTTATCTTTATGCAATCAAGCAAATTATGCAGTGAGCTGATGCAATTAACCAAACTATTTTCTTTGAAAAAGATAGGCTATGGTTTGGGATTTACAATGCTTATGCAATAAAACATATTATGCGATTATCGAATATGCAATTAACCAGTTTGCCTTTATAATCACTAAAAAAAATCTTGTCTTCTGATTATGAATGATCATGACAGCCACATCAAATACTGTCCAAAATATGCAAAACAAATCAAATTATTTTATTGCATCTGCCAGCAAACACATCATATGCATTATGGCTGCTGGATGTCAGCATGTTTTGTCAGCTTAAGCTTAAATGACGGGACACTCTGAAGGCCTGGTAGAGGAAAATTAAGACAGCAAAATGTTTCAAAAGCAGTTTTTCCAAACTGACAGGCAAAAGTGTTGGATAGTGAGCAATCACAATGGAATATTATCACTGGTGTTCATGGCAGTGGGCTTTTTCCAGTTGATCTAGAACTTGTGGTACAGCATGCTGTAACTAAAAAAAGAACACTAACCCAATGCAATCTGACACACTTATTGAAACAAAAGCAATTAATGAAGTGATCTCACCTGTAATTTCACCTTTTTCTGCTGCAGGAGAGAAAAACCAAGGTAAAAAGAGACTTTGAGTTCAAACTAAGGTAAGGGAAGTTTTACCATCAAGAGAGCATGGTTGGATTGAAAGATCTCCAGGGCACAAGGACTGAAGAAATTAGAACAATGAAGGGAAAGCAGCAATTAGAAGAAAGTAGTTCAAAAGAACAAGATGAAAGGTTTAACATCAACCAAACCTGACAATAATAAACTAATAGACTAGGTTGTGGTGTAATATGGTGAAAAAAAGCTTCTTGGTCAGATTGAAGTGATAGATCAAGCCATTGGCTTTGAGGTCATCTTAGTTTGTTATCAGCAAAGCAAAAAGCATCTTGCAAGTGTAATTGTGTTTCCTCAGCACAAGGTCATTTGTTTATTAAATCAAGACAATCCTTTTTTAAGCATTTTATTTTTGAAGTTTTGCTACTATACCAATAAGCCTGCTATTAATAGCTTATTTCTGTGTACAATTGTTTTAACAGTTAACAGGTTTTCATGGTAAAATGTGCACAACTTTTGCCAATAATTTGTTTTTTGTCACTCATTTTAAAGTGTATGTACTGATTACTAAACTTTTTGTCTACTATTGATTAAGGTGCTGGTATGAAATAACTACCCAATTTAAATTTTGATTTTTTTATTTTACTGTTTTTCTAATTTCTTAAAATACTTTAATTTCTCTACAAAGAGTAGGAATAATATTTATTCTAAAATAACGTTTGTTTTCATACATTCTATTCACATTCAATTTACAGATTTACACCACCAATTAAGGAAAATCGAATGTAATGAAGACAATAAAAAATGATGTCCTGCTTGGAAACCTTTGTTTACAGTAGCGGTTTTTAAGAGAGTCCCCAGCGAAAAATCCGGGGGTCCCCAGAAAGAATGCCAAACTGTATTCTTTTAAACCTCAAATACACAAACAACAACATCCACCACTTTGACCAATAATAACAGTGGTTTTACAGTCACATGCTACCTATAGTCAAACGTATGTAGTATCACTTGTTCTAGTGGTAAACAAATTATTTATTTTAGTCTGATGCAATAGGTCTTCATTTTTAGTTTTTTACTACATATTATGATGCAATAAAACAGATCAAGAAAAACAATCCCACTGCTACACCTGTTTCAAGGTTTTGTAATAGAAAGAAAGACGTTTTTTGCTTCCAGATTAAAAAATTAGTTGGGTGGATAAAGCTATGTAGTGGTGATTATTTTATCAAGAATGCAGTTATGTAAGCTTAGACAATAGCATTGAAGAAGTAGTTGAAAACTGACAGCAGTAACTAAGATAATTCTGGTGAGAATGATGCAACTAACGCCTCTGGAGAAGCATATAATCATCTAACTAGTTGTTTCTGTATTGAGGGTTAAACATCAAATCCCTAGCCATAAGAAATAAGGTTTAATAAAGCATTTAAGGACATAAAAGTTGCAGTTGCAGCACTTTCTCTTCTAGCTCTCCCCATAACCCCACTGTGTGAAAGGAAGAAACAGACAACTTCAGGTACCGTGGGATACCAGAGTGTCTAATTTTCTCCCAGCAGCTTTCTGGTATCTGATAGCTAGTTGCTATTAGCCTGGTTAGAATTTTACAACCTAAGCAATGAAGGAGCCAAGGGAATTTAAGACAATCACTATGCCTGTTTCCTTCTAGTATTTGCTATAACATTTCTACATTTTACATGCAATTACCATGAAAGTGAATTTGAATGATTTGGCCACTTTTAGTATACTGTATTTTCGCAACTATAACTGTATAAGGCGCACCTAAAAGCCAAAAATTTTCTCAGAAATTGAACATGCGCCTTATCGTCCAGTGCGTCTTACGTGTGGATAAAATTATGCTTTATAAGAAAACTGCAAACCATCTTTAATGTTACAAATAGCGGTATTTTTTTGCATTAGCATTTCACATGCCAGGAATTGGTTTTGTTAACAGAATGGCGTGTACGCAATAAATTTATTGGAATGTTGTATTATGTAATGAACATTTGTTTGTTTGCTTATTCATTCATTTAATCATTTCTTTTAAATTTAAAACATGCAAAAAACAAATTAGGATTTTGTCTGATTTATTGCGCCTTATAGTCTGCTGCGTCTTATGTAAGAAAAAAATGCATTTGCAGCAGTTTTTTAATACTGCGCCTTATACTTCGGTGCACCTTATGATCTTAATTGGTTTCTTCTCCCCCCACAATTTATTCTTATGATATTACTTTAATTTTTGTGACAGATTAATTTTGACCGATTTCAGTGCAAAAAGCAAAGATGTGAAGTTTACAATGCCGGAGCGTACCCAGAATATTTAAAGGGGGAGGAGGACACAATCCAAAACCTATACAGTTGAAACTTTTTAGTGGAGCAAGCTTTTTAGCTTGTATTAGCTTATGCAGAGCTTTGCCTCTCAACCAATATGTTTTGTTACATTCTGGCATTTAATACTTTGATTTTGTTTATATTGGTGTATCAAGGCCTTCAGTAGTTTTCTGCATTTGTCCAATGCTACAGTTTAACGCTAAACTTTATTGATCTCAGATTCCAATAGTTTACCGGTATATTATAAAAAACTTCAAAACCAAAACAAAACACACATACACACACAAGCAATCAATTACACCCACATAGCTCCCACCCACTGAAAAAATCAACTAGTGCAACCAGTATCAGCTTAATAAATCTGTACAGTGGCATTTCATGATAACTCCCGCTTAAAATATGAAAGAGGAATTGAAAGATGTGCTACATGCCTAGTACTTTCGAGGTATTCAGGTATTGTTGAGTTTACAATTTGCAAGGAAAAACATTTTTGAAGATTTGTTAAAAACTTATTTTAGTTTGCTATGCCACCAATCTGATACAGATAGCCTATGCTAAATACTTGTCTAGTAGCCTAGTAAATCGGCTTGCTATAAGTTTGATTGTTAGCAACAAGGCTATAACTTCTAATCTAAGCTAATGCCCCGTTTATACAGCAGTACAGTACGGTAGTTTAGGTCCTTTGCATCTTACACTAAATATTCTGTAACAAACTGCTTGTCTGAAGTCCTTTTTTGAACAGCTTGCTTGAACTTTTACCTAATTATTCCATCTTAGCGCTGTTGGACCTGTATGCTAAGTTTTTATATTAACTTCTGCAAATTGGTGCCAATACTGCAGAACTTGCAATTGTGAGTGGTTTGTCCAATTGTTTTTCTCCTAGCATGCTTGTTTTGGTTTGTCACATCATAGTCATAAATTTGAGTAAACAAATCTCACAAAGTATACAAGTTAACGGCTACTATGAAAAGTTTAAAAGTTTACCATTAAGAAATTTATTATACACTTACTGAAAAAGGGGTGCGGGGCGCAGTCCCAGCCGCTCCTTCCTCTGTTCCTGGGTAAGGCCCTGCAATAGTATGATTTATCTTGGCATTGGACTCAGGCTAGGCTTACCATATTTTTGTGATTAGAAAACGGGACGCTTTTTTAAGCACAACAAGTCTGACTATGGAGCACACCTTAGATTCGGGTGGGGTTATACTTCAGTTCTACCGCATATCGATGAATTCCTCCCAATATGGGGGTGTCCTCCAAAAAAAAAAAGGTAATCACCTATATTGCCGCCGCTTTTGTGGTCTCTTCCGGACCAAATCGTCGAGCTAGGGTGCATTTACATAATATTATTGCTTGCTAGGACAAACGCTTATATACCGCAGTTGTAGCTATGCTGGCTGATTGAATGAAAAACCGGGACTTTTGGTCGATTGACCGGAACAAGGCCTGAAAAAACGGGACTGTCCGGGCTAAAACGGGACGTATCGTAAGCCTAACTCAGAATCTCTAATCACAAGAGTCTTGTTAGTTGTCACGGTGTTACCTTTAAATCAGGAATGTGGAAGCGGAAGCAGTGGAAGCGGTCTTTTTCTGTGAAAGCGGAAGCGCGAAAAATCCACCGCTTCCGCTTCCACATAGCGGGGGAAAATGGAGGGAGAAAAGAAATTAGATCTGCTATCCTTCGTAGAAGAACGAATAGGGGGAGCATAACCATTAAGAAATGAGTGCGAGGAGGAGTCGTTTAGAGAGATGTTGATCTTTACATAATCAGAGTAAGGGCCAAGCAAAGAAAGAGAGGAGGTAGATAGCTCAGATAAAAATAAGCCCTGCTTGACGAAAATGATGACGCCGCCGCTAGCGTCTGCGACATCAGTAGAAAAAATACCAAATCGGGAGTGGGTGCTATGGGATCGCAGAGCAGAGAATCCAGGGTTCCGGAAAGAGGAAGATTAATTAAGGTTAGATTCCTGGATACAAACAAGGTCAACGAGATGAGACGAAATAAAGTGTAGTAGTTTAGTGCTCCTGGCTCGGAGATCCCCAGCATTCCATTGAAGAACCCTGAGAGAGTTAGGAAGAGGAAGAGAAAGCAGGAGGTAAAGAGAAACAGCCAGGAGCATGAGGCAGTGGTGAGGGTGCAGTGGGAGAAGATACAAAGTGGGCGGAAAAAGGATAAAAGGTTTGAAAGTGAGGGTGGGGTGCGAGTGCTGCATTAGCAGAAGGGGGCCAGATTGAGCAGTGGAAGTATACCAGCTGGAGGAGTCCGAGGAGGAAGTCACAGTGCTGGTAGGTGTAGAATCTCCAAAAAAAGCAAGGAGGAAAGCTCCAGAAATAAGAGCTGCCAAGAGTTCTGAATCTAGAATAGGAGAGTAGTGAGCACTTTAAATGAACTTAATTTGAGCATGTGCAGCATTGCACCGACCTACCCGGCCAGGTCACATTTCCAGCGCACACTGAATAGGGAAAGACAGAGCAAGGGTTAGGATAAACGTTGTCGCTCATTAGGAGAAGAAGAATAAGAAGACAGTCAAGAGAAAGGCAGGAGAAGACAGGCCGATCTTAAAGAGGCTACGTGCTGCCCTTCAGCGGTCGTTCAGGGGGCTCCACGGCGAAAAAATGATTTGTGTGAGGGTAGTGCCCTGGGTAACTGGGACCCTCGGGAAGGCCCACAGCCATTTTGACCCAACCCAAACGGGTCGGGGACCGCACCGCCACGTTGAGGCGGCTGTTGATTGGTGCAGTTCGATTTTGCTCGCTTTACATGTACATACTATATATGCGACAGAAATTTCGCACTTCACTATTCAAAAAGATTGGATTCAATACGTGTTTTGAAGACGGACAGAAGGTCCGTAATGATGATTAGAGTTGAAGTTAACTCAAAGTCAGAGTTAGTTGAGAATAGAGAGGGAAAATCAACGCTATACGGTGTAATTTGTTGTTGTGACGACAGGTTATTGTCGAGAGCTGTGATATGTGGTGATACGATTTAGATTTGAGAAGCATTAACCCATTTCTTACCAACACATGTTCCAGTTGTCTATTTTTATTCAATTGCGCTGTATAAGACTAAACTGAACCATTGATTTGATATACAAAAAATTATCTTTCTAGCTAAAAAGGTTTTTGAGATGCACATATGTTCCCATATGGGAACATTGGCGGGTTGCAGCAAAAAAACTCAAAAATAAAAAAACTTTGTAAAATATTTTTTTTACTTTTTTTTCAAAATTACAAGCAGGATGTATTGTGGTACACGCCCCAACACAGGCTTTTAGTCGCAACTCGTACTTTTATTTGAAGCTTGCTTTCTTTTTTTGGTTCTCTCGGTCAGAAAACCTATTTGATCCTCCTCTACATCATCTATATGTTATTTCATTTTGAGCTCACCAGCAGGTTCAAAAGCCGTTTCAAAGTCTTGAGGAACTTCTTTATTATCACTTGCTTGATCACATTCATCACCACCTGCAGGAGTCAGTAGAACTACACTTCTTGTTCTTTCTATTGTTTCTACTAGGTTTCTCACTTCTGACATAGTAGTAACATGAGTTACATGGCGGTATGAAGACTTATAAAAAGATTTTGGGTTCATATTTCTCACCGCAATGAATAAAATCAAAATAGCCAAATATGATAGTACAGTGATCACTCGCTACTTTGCGGATCACCTATCGCGAATTCAGCACTTCGCTGGGTCAGCCGACTCGCATATATATATTGCTGGTTCCAAGTGGTTACGATCGATAGAGAGCGTTTTATAAGCGAGAAACAAAACAACAAAGCGAGTCCTATAGGCGCGAGGCTTCCGGAAGGAAGCAATGCTATTGAGAGATATATTCAAATTTAAAAAGCCATCCCTGGACGCGTTTCGTCCTTTTGGACTCATCAGCAGGGCTTGCCAAGAGCCGAGAGGTCCCCCCAATAGCATTAACGTTGACTATTATAAAATAAAATAACACAGAGCACAAGACTTACGTGCCGTTTACTATTGAGCGAGGTTCGTTTTGACGTAGTTCTAGCCGCTCGACTATAGACTAATACCGACATCCTTATGCAAAGTTGATCACGCAAGCAGTGATTAGGCATAAAAGGTTTTCCAAAGGCTACAAACTAAATGCGGTGCTTTAAGGCATGGCTGGCAGCACGTGGTGCATGGCAGCAAAACCCGGCGCACGAGGAAGCCAGATCCAAAGACGCGAGCTCGAATCCCACAGGCGCATCGCATTAACGCCGACTCTTAAGAATGCAATGTACGCACAACGCGCTTAACTAATTTCGGTGGGTCCCAAACGACTGCACCGCGGCATATATATATTTTTTTTCTTAAATATTAAGTTTTACTTTTTTATTTTCTGTAATATTTCGTATGATTTCTTAGAATTGTTCGTATTACTTCAGAATAGTGAACAGTATTGTAAAGGGAGGGTTAAACAATGGTACAGGGAGAGTTTTAAATTTCTAAAACACTTAAATATTAATATATATGTAAAAATCTGTGATCCCACTTCGCGGATATTCATCTATCGCGGGGGGTCTTGGAACGCATCTACCGCGATAAACGAGGGATGACTATACCTTTAACTGAATTTGTAAGCACAAAGCAATAGCAATTAAGTTTTATAGCCTGATGCTTCAAATAAAGCTGCAGGGCAGCAATTGGATCCATGTCAATTCAAAGTAGCAAACGATAAAATCACTCAATATATTGAACAACTCCTTTATCATCTACAGATCTACATCATGTACTACATCTACTCCATTATCAACTACCCATAAAGATCAAAATTAGCTTAAAAAGTTTAAAGAGACGCTTTTTAATCGTAAAAACATTTACCGACACACTTTTGAATAGTTTGGTTTCAAACGTTTATTATTTTACTTGCCCTTTTTAAGTTTTTTTTTATCTGCAGTCAAATATTCTGTTAGTTACGAACAAATTGTTTATCTACACCATGATAATATATCTAGCCTAATTCCATCACAGCCTAAGCTTAGGATATAAACTACGCTACAGCTACTGTTACAAGTAGCTAATATAGCTATAATTCAACATGTCCTGTCAGAAGGTATACATATAAATATCACTAACTGCTCCAATTGAGCCTAATATACTGAAGTTATATTTTCATCCTCAATAAAACTTACGAGAGCCAAAACTACTTCATATCTTGCAACTAACAAGCAAATTGAAAACAGCAACTAGTATGTCATGTCAAGGAATGTGTGCTTTTTAATAAAACACTATAGCTAACTACCAAAAATGTTACCAGAGCGTGATATTGCCATGGAAACTGATCACGTGATTAAAGCTTATTTATCGGCATTTTTCACCTTTAAAATTTCTTGAACAATGCAATCAACCACACCAAAAACTGTAGAAAGCTAAAAAAAAATGTTTCCTTGTATCACTTTTGCTTTTCAATGCTACAAAAATTAGTTATTTAAGAAAGAAACACGCGATTGATTGTATGTTCCCTTATGGTAACATTGGTAAGAAACGGGTTAAGTTAACTGTTGTAAAAGTAGTTTTAAGTAGTGAAGGAACTTGTAATAACTGTCTATTTGTTGAAGTGTTTAATTATTTTTTGAATTGTAGTAACGAAATATTTGATTTTCTCCCAAGCAATTCGTGATTTCTAAATTTTTGTTATTGGGAGTTCCGTGACAAACGTGAGTGTACATTAGCGGCTCCGCGATTACAAAAAGATTGAAAAACACTGTTCTACATTCAACACGAGTTCTGATATCTAAGAAAAACAAACACAGAGTAGTTCGAAACAATAAGCTCAAGCGAAGTAGGTAAAGTAATAGCAATAAATGAAGGTTTTTGTTTTCTCAAAATGATAAAGTGTAGGAGAAGGAAGGCTACAGACCCACAAAAGGTAAAAAAATTGTCAACGGTCGTTTTTTCGTTTTTTGTCGGTGGAAGCGGAAGCGGTGGAAGCGGAAGCGGTGAAAGCGGAAGCGGTGGAAGCGGTGGAAGCGGAAGCGGTGGAAGCGGAAGCGATAGGTGTGGAAGCGGAAGCGTTTGAAAAATAACCGCTTCCACATCCCTGCTCAGAACGCATGATTGCATCTAAACTGCATTGCAGCAAAACAGCAGTTCATACAGCAAAAGTAAATTTTATGAAGTATGGAAATTATAAAGACAGAAAAAAAGTGGGGGGGCCACAAAAAAGCACCCCCAGAGATGATAACATGATGAAAAGGATATTACCTCGTTCTCTCACTAGTTCTTGCCAAAAAATCAAGGCCTATTTGAGTCAGAAAGGTACAGAGGTTAGCTTAAAGACAATTTCAAGGCGTCTTTGTGACCAGTTTGATCTAAAACCGTATAAACCAGCTCGAAAACCTCGTTTGACCCCCCAGATGAACATGAAGCGTTTGGCATTTGCAAAAAAAATATGAATCTTGGACTGCTAAAGACTGGGGTCAATTGATGTTTTCAGATGAATCGACTTTTTAACAATTCGTGGTACAGAAAGGACATGTTAGAAGACCTAAAGGAAAACGATTTGAGGAAAAATATAATATGTTCACAGTAAAGCACCTCCCAGCCAGATGATCTGGGGAGTAATGTGCGCTAATGGAACTGCTGCACTGTACCTTTACCTGCTGGAGTGACAATGAATGGCTAACGATATGTGAACCTTCTTCGAGAGAAGTTGCAATTGCACATGGCGGTCCATCAATGTTCAGTATTTATGCACAAGGGCACTCCATGTTACCGATCCAAGGTGGTGCAGAGTTTTCTGGATAAACAAAGAATCAACATGCTGGAGTGGCCTGGAAACAGTCCTGATCTCTATCCGATTGAAAATTTGTGGTCAACGATGAAAAGAAAAGTTGCAGAACAGCAACGTTCTAGTCTCTTAGGGCTACAACATGCCATGAAAGTAGTTTGGGTGAAGAATTTGGATGTGGAATACTGCAGAAAGTTAATTTTGAGCACGCCTAAGACGATCAAGAGTGTCATAAAATTCAAGGGAGGCCATACAAAATACTGACTTTTGCAAATATTTTGACAAACTGGTGTCATATGTGTATGCAGCTGCAACACTTGCTTTATTTAGCGACAATCCGTTGACCATGTTTTGTTGTTCTTGTCAAAAAAACTAGATTTCTAATAAAACTCGAAAAATCAAAAGGGGGTCTTAAACTTTTGACAATAACTGTAAAGCAGTGTTTCCCAGAGCCGGGTCTTTTTTGTGGAGATGCCATTGCCTGCAGCACACGCGTGAATCTTTAGCTTGGTTGGTAATCTAAATAAGCTGCAATTTTGCAGAGAAGCTTGCGTCTTCAAAAATTTTTTTTCGCATCTTACGTTTTGCGAATACCGCCAACTGAGACCCACTAGTTTACAAAGAAGCCGGAAAAAACTGCTCATAAGAATGAAACAATTTTCTGCTTCTACTAAACTAGTGTGATTCTCCACTGATTTTTACTTTTACTCAAGTAAAAATTCCTGTCATTACTTTCTACTGTTGCTTAAAAATATTTTTGAGTAAGTAACAATACTTTTACTCAATGAGATTTTAGGTTACTTTGACCACTTCTGGACATGTGTGGCACATTTATCGCACAATTATTTTGTGAAAGTCAGACCTCATATTGAAGATATTGATCAGCAAATCGCAATAGTCAAATAAGCAACAGTTTACAACAAAACCACACACGACAGTTTCACTACTATTGGTTGCCCGCCTCTGCCTATTGTTACAAGATGGGGAAGCTAGTTAAATGCTGCCGTACATTATGCAAAGAATTTATTTGAAGTGAAAGCAATTGCGAATAGTTTTGAAGGAAGTGGTATTTTAGCGAGTCAAGCAAAAGTTGGGTTGCAAGCAACTCGTTTAGATTTTCAGTCTCTCAAAAGCGAAGACCAATATGAATGTCTGGTTAAGCTTATAGAAACGATGGAAAGTGCCTCGTACCTATTAAAGAAACGGTGCAAGCAATCCAAGAATAACTTGACTTCAGAGAAGACACTTGCAGCATTACCATTACATTCAAAAAAGAAAGCAAAAGAATGACACTTCTAAAATAACCATCATGGAAAGATTAGATCTTTCAGCGGACGTTTACGGTTTACTTCAATATTCTCAGCCCATAACTGCTTCTGTAGAAAGAAGTTTTACCATGCTGTCTAAACAGAAATTTTTGAGGTCAAAAATGTAAAACAGTACATAAAATTACATTTCAATTCTTGCTCTTAAGTTTTTTTAGTGCCTCAAATGGGTATATTGGGTGAGCATTTTCGTTAATTCTACGAAATTCAACTCCCATTTTAAGAGATATTCATTGAGATGTCCTTTCTAATCTACTTTATTTCTGTGTTTTCTGAGTAAACCCTTACACCAAACACATTGCCTTTTATTTTTGGGGCGCACCTGCTGGTAAACCTCCACTGTAGGTCGCTTTCAAGTCAAATAAACTCGCCTAAACCATTTGCAAGTTCGCACCCTCATCTTTTTCTCTTTCAAAGTTTTCATCTTTCTCGTTTGCTTTACGTGTATTGACTTCAGAAGGTCACAAAATAACCTTGTAACTATCACTAAAATTTCTCTTCGTGGTCCACATGTAAAACAAAACAAGACCGTTACATTTCATGATCAAAAAGTTTTTACTTAAGGTAACTTCGATTTTGAGAATTATGTGACGATACAAATATCATTGTAATCTTCCGTCCATTAAACTTTGTTTGGGGGTTTAAACTTCCCCGCCATTATTGGAAATGCCACTTTTAACGAAGAGGCAGTAGTAATAGACCAGCTTATTAGCTGCTACACAGATTGGGTTTTTCAAACATTTCTTTATGTCTTCTTCACAACGACTACCTTTATAACCCTGAAAAGAAATAAAGTTAACTACTTAATTTATCTCGTAAGCTTATATTCTTTTCGATTTTCAAATGCAGATAGTTTTTGCTATATACAAGCAAACTGATGTTTAAGCGACACTTTTCGACTTTCTTGATTGAAATGTAATACTTGTTTTAAATGAAAATCTGCTCGTCATGATGTTGTCAAACTGGAGAAACTCGTGAAGTGCGTTTGAAAGTCTCATGTGTGTGGAACTTGTTGCCAGGCTAATTAAGCTTTTCTGCTCAGCTAACTGCATTGCTGGTCTTGGACAACTAAGAAAATTATGAAGTACCAGTAATGAAGCGAGCTGTTTTAAACAGAATCGTAAATATTTGCTATGACTGAAGCATAAACTATCAAATACCATACGCGTTGGGCAATGGCCGTTTACTTACTTCCGTGCAGTTACAATAGAATCCGTTCGGAACTTCAATACAACTTCCATTGTTAAGACAAGGAGAACTCGAGCAGAAACCAACTTCGTTTTCACATCGAGTGCCGTTAAATCCAGGTCTGAAAGTATGTACTATAAATAGTGCCAATCATAACGTACCGGTATATAACCATCTGGTTTTAAAGTATTTCAAACCAAAGAAAATTAATTCAATAGGAAGGTTGCATATGACGTCTTACATTTCGCGCCAAAAAAAGTGGCTGACCAAAAGCTGTAATTTATGCTGGAAAGGTATAGGGCAAACACCAACTTTTGGGGTTATTTTGAAAACTAATGAGAAATTAATTAAAAATTGGAATGAATTACTGCTAGTTAGATCCGCAGAAACAAATAAATTTAATCAAAAGCAATTTAGTTGAGATTAGGTTTTTTAGTTGGCTAGTCTAAACTTAGTACTGAGTGTCAATTAAAAAAATTGTCCCTCAGAAAAGTGCCATCTAAATACCATTTGCTCCTCAGTTAAAAATAACTTTATACCAATTAGATACTCGTCGGTATATTAGCAAAACAACCATTATCTGATCATTACAACCGGTACCGTAAGCTTGCCTGCAAGCTTGCTTGTTGTGTCCATGGGCAAGGCACTTTAACGGTATGCCTCCAACTTTATGTGGCAAACAAATGATGGGGCCAAGCTGTCTATCCGCCGTGGTGGCCCAGTATGACGAAAGACATGCAAAGAGAGCATGAGCTCATACGCATGAATAAATGAATCGGTACCGTGAGTTTTTAAATTACCCTTGGTTCAGCAGCCTAGGCAATAGCTCAAAAAATTGTTTATGGAATAGTGAAGGTCACAAAATTACATCTGTTATATCAATACGACTGGTCTGCAAGCACTATTGACAAAAAAGTTTCAAAAAAAATTACTGATTTTATCCATCAATATCTAATCCAATACATAACAAACGGTACAGTAGTCTGCCCTGTCATTTAGGCCACAGTATAATATAAGTTTACAACTTTTCAGTGTGCTTATGCAACTAAATATACTGTATAGGATGCACATTACAATTAACTTAAACTCAGCATTCCCAAACACGCGGATTAATCGAATATGAAACCCTCACAGATGCTGACTGCAAATAAGCCTGCATGTTTAGCCCATAAAATTAGCCCAACTGTTAGCAATAACAAGCAAACCTTAGCACCTCTTAGCTTACTTTGACTTCAGATTCATTCCATAACATCACTAAAACAAAATATTTAACAACTGTCACGTTTATCCATTTGATTTGCAAAAAGCGATATCACTCCTATTCAATTGAATGCAAAAACACTGAAAGTGGTTAGCCACTTTTTTCGAAAGCGCATTTTGATGACGTTTGATCACGTGCGTGCAATCTTCCTATTAAGAATCGATTCGTTTCCACGTGTTCGCAATCTTTTTCACACTTGTTTTCAATGGACTATTTTCCAGTGCATCTAGCGGCGAGTTCTTGTTGCTACGTGCAGCCAAACATTTGTCAGCGCGTTGCGCTTTTCAATGAAAAACAATGCTAGGCATAAGTTGAAATGCAATAAAACGCTTTCTAGATATTAGTTATTTTGGATTTGAAAAAAGTTGTATGGAAAAACCTCATTACTGTCAAGCGCTCACTGCCAAAGACTGTGACATTCTTATAGAGCTTGCGGAGATGATGTTAGCTAGGTATGAAGATTCGCCAGCTCTTTTTAGAAATATACTTTGAAGTGATGAAGAGGTATTTCATACCGGTGGATTCGTAAACCGTCACAACTGTTATTGCTGGGTTAGAAAAGACCCTCATATCATCGCAGAAAAATTTGAAAATCAACCGAAGATAATGGTCTTCTTGTGAAACGACTTCAGATAAAATTATTGGGCCTTTTATCTCTAAAGACACAATGAATGCTGAAAGATATCTTTCTATGCTGCAAGAAAATACCTGGTCAGAAGCCAACATTTGGAATAATATTTAAGACTTGATTTTTATTCGAGATGGTGCTCCTCCACACTTTGCTATTGTTGTTTGTCAATGGCCAAATGAACACTTTCCTGGGAGATGGTTGGGTCGACGTGGTCCGCATGAATGGCCGGCTGGAAGCCCTGATTCAACGCTGTGCAACTTTTTTGGGGGGTTGGTTAAAGGAACAAGTTTATTCTACAAAGCCAGCAACTTTAGTAGAATTTAAAAGACGACCATCAGAAGTGATTTCTGCCATTTTACAGTAGTTTCTAAAAAGATCAATTGATGCTATTCCCGAGCGGCTTGAGAAAATAAAGGCGAATGGTGTTGGACATATTGAATTTTACAGAAAATTTCATATTATGTGTATTGTTCTCATGTTCAATCTTTTGTAAAAGTATGATTCATCAATAAATTACAAGATTTTTAAAATAAGGGATGACTTTTCAATCACTCTGTATATGTATGTCCTTTAAATAATATGCATTTCCTTTAGCGTTGGCCCTACATGTTGCCCCTCTTCCATTAAATACACTGCCACAATCAAGTTTCTCTCAAACAAACTCAAAATCTCTTTATTGCGTTTGTACTTCCTGTTTCTTAGAATAAAACCAGGCTATAAGGCGGTTATTCAGGTTTATATAGTAATTCTAGTCAAGATCCGGTCAAGAAAAAGGGTCAGTTCATTTCAAAACAATCGAAAATAAAATTGAAAACTGGTAGTCTCATCATTAACAAAGGAAATGGTTATAACTGGATCTATCTCCAGGATTTTTAATTATCACATTATTAAAAATAATGCTGGGAGTGGGATTTGAACCCGCATGTACACCAACCACTAAAAAAATTGTTAGCACCAGAGGTGGTCAGCAACAAAGTAATCGCATTATAGTAAACTGCTTAAGTAGGCTTTTCAGTAACGAACTACAGTGCTGTTCATAATTCAGGAGCCACCCTACGAAATTTGCCGATATTAGTCTTTCCTCCATTGTAATAACCTGGGGTCATGTCTCTGGTCACATCATGATCACACCACGATTTGGTACTTGTGACGTCATAATAGGAGATTATTTTTTGTTATTTTAGGTAGGTTTAGCATTAGATTTTAGTCAATTATTATGGGCTTCAAACAGATTAGTGCAGAAACAAGAGGAGTTATCATTTTTCTTCAAAATGAAGGAAAATCACAGAAATTCATCGCAAATAAGACTGGTGTATCTCGAAAAGAAGTGCAAGGAGTGTTAAAGCGGTGGATGGGGACAGGAGATTCAAGATGTTAGCCTCGATCAGGAAGAAAGCGAAAGTCAGTAACCAGGTGTGATAGAACTCTGATTAGGATTTCATTGAGAAACAGAAAACTGACTTCGAAAGAGTTGTCCAGGGAGTTGAAGAAGAACAGTGGAGTGGAATTGTCTGCTCCAACAGAAAGGAGAAGGTTGCTAGAAAATGGTCTTCGAGGGTGCAAAGCTAGAAAGAAGCCGCTGTTGACAGAAAAGCAGAGAAAACATCGTTTAGAGTGGGCACGTTCTCACGTTAAATGGCCTGTTGAGAAGTGGAGGAAAGTTCTCTTCAGCGATGAGTCATTTACCCTAAATAACCATGCTGGAAATAATTATGTGAGAAGAAGACCAGAGGAAGAGTACCGACCATGGTGTAGTGGTTAGAGCGTCCGCTTCGCAGTCGGTAGACTAGGGGTTCATTCCCCTTGTCAAGTCATACCAAAAAACTTTAAAAAATGGTATCCACAGCTTCCCTGCTTGGCGCTCGGAAATTATGGAAGGTTGTAGAGAACAAGCCGGCAAGCTTGTTGTGTCCTTGGGCAAGGCACTTAACGGGACGCCTCCGCCTTTATGTGGAAGACAGGCGGCCCAGACACCTCGGAAATGGCAACTCCCAAGCGAGTGCGGACGTCCCGTCCAAAATATAGCGATACAATTCGCTTTCTCGTGAATGGAGGATAAATATGAACAATACAAACAAACCATATCGTATCTTACCGACCATCAAGCATCCGCAGTCGATAATGGTATGGGGTTGCATGGCTGCAAGTGGTATTGGCAGGCTCAAACTAGTCTGGAATGATGAACGGAACAAAATACATTGATGTGCTGGAAAACCAAATGCTACCCAGTGCACGCTCTTTGTTTTCCGACGATGATTGTACATTCCAGGACGATAATGCACCATGCCATCGTGCTAAGAAAGTGCAACATTGGTATGAAACCCACAAAGTTGAACGAATGGACTGGCCAGCCCAATCTCCTGATTTAAACCCAATTGAAAATTTGTGGAACCGAGTTAGCTGTATTGTCGGTAAAAACAAACCTAAGACTAGAAGAGAGCTTATCGAACAGGTTATTGCTGCTTGGTTTCGAGTAATTACACCCGAAGAACTCAAAAAGCTTGTTGATTCACTTCCTCGCCGCTGCAAACTAGTCATCGATAACCATGGATGGCCAATAAAATATTAATCCAATTCTTCTCAATTCAAACGGCCTTTTTTAGAGTCCCATAATCTTTATAAAGAGTGCTAGTAATTTGACAAGGCTGTTACATATCCCAGTTTTACAACAGAATGCATTTTTAAAAAATTTTTTGGCAAAATCAAAATATGGTATAAATTATGACGTCATAAATAGAGCAGCGTGATGGAATCACTAAAAAAGTCACAAACTAAGAGTCAAATGACTTTAACGTATTTTACTGCCAAAAAAATTATCGTTATCCATTTATTGCTATTCACAATAATATTGTTATGCTGTTTTGTTACTAATGACGAAATCAGTTATCGGTATGACGTCACATTATGAGATGCATCTTGGCTTTCAAAAAAATTTCAGAAAAAAATTATTGCTGTTAATAAATTACCTGCAACATACCCTTCACGAAAATATATAACATGTAGATACACAATTCATATAAATGAATAAATATGGCTTGGAACAAGAATATCGACAAATTTCGCAGGGTGGCTCCTGAATTATGAACAGCACTGTACTTATTTGAGTAGTTTTATTTTTTTATTACTTTTACTTTCGCTTGAGTAGATTGAGTTTGAAGTAACGCTACATGAGTATTTATAACCTTTAGTTCAGTAGATGCTAAAAATTTGATGCCTGTGAAAATTAGACTGCGGTATGCTGGCATAAAAATCAGCTATAATTTCAAGCTTTAATTTTCTGTGAATCCTTTAGTGAAGTGGGCAATTTTTGGTACAAATTTTAAAAACCAAATGTCAAGTTTACAACTGATTAATGCTTTCAAAGTAAGGTGCGATAATGTATTGTCAGTGGACCGACCAGATGTACATTGAAATATTTCACAGTATATAATTTTGTGCTGCTTTAATCTTTCGAAGCACACATTGGTTTGTTCACTAATCAGCAGCTTTGTTGTCAAGGGAGTAGAAAAGAAAATAATTACCAAAAGTTTTGCTTTTGGCTAGATTCTTTGGTGTCCTCTAAAAAAGTTATCGGGTGAGAAAACCGTCCGCAATAAAATTTGCTTAAAACCATTGATTCTTACCGACATTCTACATGATCTTAAAAAAATTGTAAAAGAAAGATCGGTAACAAAAACCTGATTCAAGATACAAACATTTTTATTGGAAACAGATAAACTCGTTCTTTCGAAAATTTATTGTTAAAACTTTTACCACTGTTTAATGTTAAAAATATTTGCGAAAGAACGAGTTTATCTGTTTGTGATATCAATATACTCGAAAAACGAAAAATGCCTGCTATATTTAATATAAACATTTTGCCCCTCAACCCTTAGAAGTTTTGGCTGACTACGACATTTGGCTCTAGTGTTTAACCCTTAGATGCAGGAACCTTTAAACCCATACCAATGCAGAAACCGAGGCCCACCTGTGTTAAAGTAGTATGTTTTCATTTCAAATTGTGTCTGTTGGTATACAGTGCCGGCAAAAAAAATCTTTACATTGACCAAATATTTTTGAAATTAAGTCAAACGAAACGATTATAGAATTTACGTCTTTCGTTGCAGATAAAATGTAATGTCAACCAATAATTTGTCATCTTGGCTTTAGGTTTGACGATCATTTGAAGCTGTTTGGGCACGGATTCAGCAGGGACTGCAAAGTAGGTGGAGTCCAGTGTCATCCAGAGTTTTTTCAGCTCCTGTTGCAATTGATTGATATTGCTGGGTCGCGTCTCTGTAATCTTGTTTTTTAACAAATTCCGGACATTTTCACTTCGATTTAGGTCTGGTGAATTACCAGGAAATCAAAAACATGTACGTTATGGTTGTTAAGAAATTTTGCCACGATCTTTGAGTCGTAAGATGAGGTACCATCATGTATGAATTGATCACATTGATGAATCTTCCAGAATGTGCAAAGTTGCTCTTTTAAAATGTTCGTATAAATGCTTTCTTTGATTGTTAAATTTTTAGGAAGGAAGTACAAACCAACCTGGGCCAGATTTTCAATGAAAGCTCCCCACGTCATTACACTGCCAGGGTGTTTCGTAGTTTTAACCGAAAATTTTGGGTTATATCGTGATGCACTACTCGGACTACGAATCAATTTTGGCACTCCCTTTATCACTGTAAAAGTCCTCTTATCACTAAACATCACTTTTCTCCATTCTGCAGCTGTTCAATGTCGATATTTCTGGCGAAAGTTGGGCCTATTCTTTTTCATTGCTGTAGTGAGCATGAGCTTCTTGGCTGCACGGCAATATGATAGACGAGATTCTTCAGAAGTCGATGACGAATTTTCCTGATTGAGACGTTGTGGAGAAGCTCAGGGTGCTTGTTTTTTTAATTCAAGCGAGGTTATAGACGGATACGATGTTACTTCATGCTTCAAAAGCTTATCCGTTCTTGATGAGGCCTTTCTAGGTGTGCCAGAGCCCGACTTCCTCTTCGGTATCATCCCGGGTGGTAATAACGCAGCCAACCTTTTTAATTCAAAAATCGCCTCTCTTGAAACCCCAATATCTCTGACTACAGCAATAACAGAATTTCCCTTCTGTGACCATGTCGAAACACGAGGATGTTCTGCCATTTGCATCTTTTTTTGACCCATTTTTGTGTCTGAGATAAATTTTGCCAAGACCTTGAAATTTCAAGAAAAAAAATTTTGACCAATTTCAATGACCAACTATACACCAAGCTGTAAAACTATACGAAGCCAGCAGAACAATGGAAATGCGGTGAAGCATACCCAGATAGTAGCTTATGACATAAGTACTATAAGCGTTGTTGTGATGCAATGTTTCTGGTGGAAATAGTAAGTTAAAAACGCGAGCTTATTTTTCATGTAAAGACTTTTTTTGCCAAATAAATGTAAAGATTTTTTTGCCGGCACTGTATAATGGAGCATTCACACACAAAGTACCGTATTGTAGAAGTGCGTTTCATGTATTTTGGTTCCACTGCATAACTTTATGTACAAAATCAGAATGAAAATCCAATTCAAAACTCACTCTGGAGACAAGCACGCACTAAAATTACAAAGCACAAGTTAACAAATGACTCAGCATTTTACGGACAATCGTTATAAATAATAGAACTATGTTCCTTACACACGTTTTTGTTACATTTCTTGCATACCATGGCACTTTTACGATTTTTTTTCGAAGGGCGATAGTGGCAACATTTTCATTTGGTTACAGGTATCTCTGAAACAGTCCCTACACATTTTCTCTCTACTATTTTTTTCGTAAGACTAGGGCTAGCAACCAACAAAACAAACCGCTAGTGCTAGCGGCTTGTTTTGTTGGTTACCGTGGAGGGGCTATAGGGTCGCATACAAGCGATCCTATAACACAAAGCTTACTAACGATGTGACTTGAGTTTAACTTTTATAGCTACATTCCCGGCCTAAGGAAAACCACTTGCAGATCTAAAAACGTGGCCACAAGAGGCAGTAGAGATTTTTGGTTAAAATCAGCTTGGGAAAACAAATAATAGAAATAAGTGGAAAAAGAGATATACTCCAAAATACATCGGCATAATATTGGAAGCGATCGAGGCAAAGCACAAAACTGAAAGTCCAAGCGAAACTGGTACCCAAAAATTGAATGAAACGGGTGAAACGGGTGCCCCTCCCACCAGCAAGGAATTTTTTTCTGCATCAATCCACGAAAGCAATCTAGAATAAGTTGTAGAAGAATACGTGGAACGCCTGAGCAATATGTTAAATAGAGTCGCCATAAATTCAAAACAAAAATTTTGCCGGGCCTCCCAGACCCATTCTTGCATCTAAGGGTTAAGGATAAAATTCAAATAACATAAAAGTCTAGGTTTTTTGATTTAGAAGTACAAGAACATTGGTCTCATCGAGTCGCTCCACGTTTTAACAACTTTTATACATTAACGAAGGCTCAACCAAAAGCATACAACAATCAAAAAATATGGTCAAATAGACCTACAAGAGTAGTAATAACTAGAATTAGGTCAATGTATCTGTGCTATGCTGTACCATTTACGTCAATACCAGCGGATCTCAATTTACTACAGAGCATTTCACATTCTCTAAAAGACAAAAGAATCAATTTTTACTCTCCTTTCATAATTACTTGTAATATCCGGGACGGACTCCAAAAATGTCACCCGCAAATAAAACTAAAATTAAAAAAAGACCTTCACACTAGATTAGAAGAGTGCTCTTTAAGGAAAAAATCATCTACCTAAATTAAGGTTACTCCTTTCGAGAGTCTTCCAAAAATGGTGTCACTCCTTTACATTAGTGCCCTCCCTGGTGCACCGACTTTTATAGTGATGCCTTTGTCTCCACCATACACGTAAACGTTTTAATTGAGTAACGTAAATTAAGGTACAACATTGGCAAAGAAGTTCGCATTTTCAAAAACTCTTCTTATATCCTGCAGGGTGCGAGCTAAAGTAACTTAGTGGTAGGAAGCCTTGTTATGGTTGAGTAATCACCCAGTTTTTGTTTTAAAATATCTTTGCATCACTACGATAAACCTTTAGAAATTTTGCTCAAGACTGTAATATTACTTTTATTTTTTTAGTTTCAATGATTTTTCCTGATGCGTTTTCATCTTGTTTACGAAGATTGAAAAACTGCGTCAAAGCTCCATTTCACTTGGGCTTTTCACTATAAATTCGCTCAGAAATCAATGGAAAAAATATGATGAAAACTGGAGTTAAAAGGGTTTGCAGCTCTCGCACAAAATTCTAGTGCAAAAGTAGGCTGAGGAAAAATTATAACTATTTTGAGTATTTTCATAAGCAAATGTCAAGTCTTTAAGACCTAATTAAAAGCCTGGTATGAGTCTTTAACCGAGCTCTAATTCAGAGCCATAGACAACTTTAAACCATTCAAACCCACATCAATTTCCTGAAGTGAAAACACCAGCAAATAGAGAGTCTTAACAGTGCCCAAGTTCGGTTTTATAATTTTGTCGTAAAAAAATCAATATTGTCGAAAAAAAGACAATGTAGTATCTTTGAAGGGCGCCTAGTGCTATATGTGCTAGTTTAATACATTTTCAAAGCGCGTCGAGAGAAAGAGATTTTAGAAACTTCTGAGTTCATCAACAAAAACAAGATTCAACTACAAGTAGGCTATTTGTATCATTAACTTTTCAATACTTCATGCATCAAGGAATGTGTTTTTGCTGAGACAGCTAAGCTGCAGTAGATATCTTTTTAAAAAGCATTGTAGCATATGAGAAAAAATTTGTTAACTAAATTATAGTTTACTCAAATACAAATTTTACCGAAATACAATCTTTCTGACGAGTTTTGGCATAATCAACTTTGCTTAAATCGTAGCGCGTATCAAAAAATATGTAGAACTGAATTAGCAACCAAAATTGATTGTCGTTCAAACCAACCAAAAATCAATACAAGTCAAGCATATTAATGACCTAATTTTTTGAGTATTTTCATGAGCAAATATTGAGTTAAATATTGACTTAACATTTGTTTATGAAAATACTCAAAATAGTTATAATTTTTCCTCAGCCTACTTTTGCACTAAAATTTTGTGCGAGAGCTGCAAACCCTTTTAACTCCAGTTTTCATCATATTTTTTCCATTGATTTTTGAGCGAATTTATAATGAAGAGCCCAAGTGAAAAGAAGCGTAACCTGCTTTTCCGCTTTTACGCGGAAGGTTTTATCTATTTAGTTATCTATGGTGCGAACGAAGCAATCACCAATTGCAACATAGCATGTTCGATCATGTTATGAAGTATGAACTCGTGTAAACTGTGAGGCATTGTTAAGCTGCAGTGTATCTGTGTATTTCGCTGTGAATATTTTGACCGATAGAGCATTATTCTCTTTTGAGACAATGGTGATAATCAGGTGTCAGTGTAAATTGGCAACAGACAACAGTTTCTAGGATTGCAGTCAAGATACCGCCATTTTGGCCAGCTGATCCTGCACTTTGTCAGGTGTGGTGACCATGCCCCTTTCTACAATCTTTTTAATGTAATCTTAAAAAATTTGGGTATGTTTAGCGTCAATTCGTTTTGTCACCTGCATTCCTTTTTCGCTCGTTGTTTTTATCTTATCGTTGAGTTTTTTTGTGTTGAGAAAACAGAAGCGAAATAAATTGCCAACTACTACTACTAAACTACTATAGTGTTCGCCAGTCGAGGCCCAATCAGTTCTTCGAAGAATAACGTCTCAGTTGACCAAATATCACCTGGCTGTCGATGCTCTTAACCCACATTAAGTGGCATTAAAAGTCCGATATCTTAGTAATTGGCCCGCCAGCAAAAAATTCCTACCAAAAGTTAAAGGATTCCATATTGAAATCTTTTAGCGCGTAGGGAGAAAGTAAGGCCAATAGGTTTTTAATACGAATTATAGGAGCTGGTGTTAGCCTGTTTAAGATATTACTTTTAATTAATTGATATTAAGGCATATAGGCTAACTGCAATCAGTTGAATAAAATACCACTTTCACGACCGGTTTTGTTCCTATTAGAACTCGTCAGGTGGACTCAGGTATTGAACCGACGATCACATGAATTGCTTCATGCGGTTTATGCCACTCCGCCATCGGTCCTTTCCAATTGGCATAAACCGCATGGAGTGGCATAAACCGCATGAAGCAATTCATGTGATCATCGGTTCAATACCGGAGTCCACCTGACGAGTTGTAATAGGAACGAAACCGGTCGTGAAAGTGGTATTTTATTCAACTGATTGCAGTTAGCCTATATGCCTTAATATCAATTAATTAAAAGTAAGGTTTTTAATAGTAATTTTTGGGCGACTGCAAGCCTGGCAAATTATTTATAAACTACTGCAAGTGCTTGGTGACTCAGTTTACCATTATTCTTCGCTAGTAGTTTCTTCCACAACTACATCCGTCCACCTTAAAATACCTCTTCACTGCTCTCAACAAAACCTACAACAATTGGCGGAACTTTATGACATGCAGCAAGATGTAGCTCCTGCATATGTTTCTGCTTTTTCTACCAAGCTGTCGGTTACCTCATGCATATAGAGGCAGACTTTACTATTTGAATTAAATGCTGACTCCTCCGAGCAGCAGTATTTCCCCAGAAGAGCACGCCTATGCTCTCCATCGCCCCGTCCTGCGACCACCCCTGACCAAAAAAGAAAAATGTCAGCATCAAAACAATTTTGGAACAAGTGCTAGAAATTGCCAGCCTCCACGTTCTCAACGGGGAAACTTTCAAGTCAAGCATGAGGCGAATGTTGGTGGCTTTCTCCTAGCCACGTCTTCTTGCCACTGATAAATCTACACAACTTTGTTTTCTATTTGCCGCTGGAACTGCTGCTAGTATTCTACCTCGATCCTTTCGTCACAACTACAAACCGTATCATGCGGATAGACCATCTATCGTGCTGTTAACAACTTACCTGTACGCACATATAGTAAAAAATTACTTACGCTTGACTTTGGTTTGCGAAGAACACTTAGCTAGGTTTTTGTTGTTGCGGCAATTCTGTATCCAATAATTGGCTCATATTTTTTAATCTGGTTGTTGATCTTCGTCAAATATCTTTATGTGACTCCACCACAACGTGTTCTGCTGTCGGTTATGTGGTTTCCGTCTGTGTTATTTCGCCTTCCCTTCTACCTTCTGCTTTGTCTCCAGCCGCTTTTTCCGATCTTCTTTCAGAATTACATGATATTACCAAACGTCAGCACCGCGAACGCTCGGTTTCTCATGACATTACACATCACATTGCCCCTTATGGACCGCCTCCGTTTTCTCGTCTTCATCTTTCAGCGCGCGATTGCTTATATTGCGCAAAAAAGGAATTCGAGCGCGTGCTTTCTTTCGGCATTATGCTAGAATCTTCAAGCAATTTTGGTTTACCATTTTATATGGTCCCTAAATATGATGGCGATTGGCGACCTTGTGGTGATTTCCACGCTCTTAATAAAATCACAGTTCCAGACCATTATCCTCCATTTCACAACATCTTAACACGGTTGTACTATTTTTCACCAGATAGATTTTGCAAATCCCTTCCATCAAATGTCTGAACCACTTCCCGCCGAGAAGCGGCTATAGCCGCGCTTCGTTGAAATGTCACAGCAAAAATTTTACTGCCGCTTCAACGGAAAGCGTGATATCACGCGAATGTTTTGCTGCCAGTGCGGAAACCGTATGTAAACAGCAATGAAATTTACTGCTGTTAAAGGTTGGGAAAGCTCTTAGTTTAACTCTTTTGCTCCCGCGAAGCAGTCCTTGTAACAGATGCAAAAAAACGGCTAATTTGCATAAAAAAACCATTAATCATGTTTACTTTTATCATTCACTGGTTTTAAGCCATTGGCTATTATATCGATTATGTTATATCGCTGAAAAGGAAATTTCATCCCAGTTAGCATGATGTGCATTCTAAAAACAATGCCTTGTGACTCAAAATGAAACAAAAACATCTTTACCCCCTTCATTTTTTGGTGAGGGAAACCAATGTCCCCCAAGTTCAAAAGATATTACAGGCCTCGCGTGTGGATAAATTTTTTTGAAAATGGCCGCTAGATGATGTAACAGAATTATGCTTTTAAGACAAAATGTCAAAAATTACCAAACGACAAAGTTTTTGTACTATTTTCAATTTTTTTGAAGACCAGAAGCCAAATTTTTGGCCTTTTTGGGGGGTCCTGGAATCTACTGCAACTACCCTTTTCATCAGTCGTTACGTAATAACTCTGCTTATACCACCTAATATTGCCTATCTTTGAAAAGACAGGTTCTTCCTGATTCAAATGATATGCAGTTTAAATAGATTATTTTGTTGCATAAGATGAAACATAAGCTACTCTTTCCCTTCCCCTTTTTGCTGGGAGAAAGCTAATTTTGATTGATTATAGCCCGCCTGTCAAAGTAAATAAAAAGTGCTTTGTTGGCATTTTCTCCTTCGTAACTTGATACCACGTGATAAAAGAACCGCGCTATTTAAGAAAAATGTTTTAAGGTTTTTAAAAGGGGTGTTTTCTTCACAATTTGCAATTTTATGAGGTCTAGCACCAAAATTGGGGGGGTTTTTGGCCGGTACCGAAGATAATTTAGGGTTTATCATGTAGGCTAGCCTTTTTACCAATCAAAACTTAGCCTAAAATATGTATTATAATATATTTTTAAAAAGGAAATTTCTTCAACTTTCAGATAATATAAAACTTAAAACTAATATCTTATTGACAAAGATGAAGCAGGACCATTTTTACACCCCTTCTTTTTTGTTGGAGGAACCAGATTATCACCCGGAGTACCCTACCTTGCAAAATATATAAAAAGTGTTTCATGTACACCAGCTCCGTGGAAACTTGATACAGGGCGCAAAAATGAGTTATGTAAACGCATAAACATGATTTCAAATTTGAAAAGAGAGTACTTTTTGTGTGATTTACATTTTCTGAGGTCCAGCTATCAAATTTTGTGTGTTTTGGGCCGGTATTAAAGATAACTATAGGTATCATGCTTCATCAATCATTTTAGAATAACTCTTAGCCTAAACCTTGCAACAATATATATTTTTGGAAAGGAAATTTTTTAAACTTTCAGATGATATGTAGTTTGAGAGGAAAATTTTGTTGCTAAAGATGATACAGGACTATGTTGATTTCCCTACCTTTTTTGGGGGGGATCGCCAATTTTTTTGCTTTCAATGTTTTTAGAGTCGGCTACATATCAAAAATTCCACAGACTTCATTTTTTGATCAATCTTTCTGAAAACTTAGATACAGACAGCTAAATAACCATGAATATCAGGAAAAATAGCCAAAATGTACCAAACGAATTAGTTTTTCTACAAATTGCACTTTTGTGAAGCTTAAAAATCCAAATCTTCAATGTTTTTCACCGGTACTGAAAACAGATTAGGCCTACAAAATTTTCCAATTTCATCAGTTATTATAGAATAACTCTTAACCTGAACCATGCAACAATATATATTTTTGGAAAGGAAATTTCTTGAACATTATGATAATATGTAGTTTGGGATAAAAATTTTGTTGCTAAAGATGATACAGGACCATGTTGACCCCCCCTTTTTGGGGGTAAAAATTACCAAGTTTTTTGCTTGGTGTCGGGTATCTATCAAAAATTCCACAGACTTCATTTTTTGATCAATCTTTCTGAAAACTTAGATACAGACAGCTAAAGAACCATGGATATCAGGAAAAATAGCCAAAATGTACCAAACGAATTAGTTTTTCTACAAATTGCACTTTTGTAAAGCTTAAAAAAGGCAATTTTAAAATTTGCCATTGCGGGGGTTTGAACTTATAATAAAAATCCCGTACGGAAGTTACAGTATGATGTACGCAAACTGTAATTACTGCTCCACTTGGTTTGTTAGAATGTCTGTTGGCTTGCAAATGCAGCAGGAATTTTTTAGCGACTTGTGCATCATGTTTTATTTGGTCTTGAACTTTGTAGTGCCTACATCCACAACTTACTAATTGCCAGCAAATTGCATGCTGAATATATCTCTCATCTTCTTCAAAAATTAGAATGATGCCAACAATATTTTTATAAATTGCACCAAGTCTGTTTTTGGAAAATCAGTGTTAGACTTTCTCGACCACAAAGTGACAGTTACAGATATTTTACCACTTCCAGATAGTTACTCTGATTCAAAATTTTGCTAAACTCTCTTTCATCCGTAAACTTTACCAGTTCTTAAGTCTGATTCTATTATAAATTTATTCCCAATGGTACTCGCCTTCCTAATCCGTTAAATTCATTGTTGAAAGAACATTCTACATCTTCCAAACATCAACGACTCCCATGGACAGAAGATGCTTTCACAGCTGCTGGTAACGTCAAACACGCCTTGGCGTCTGCTATTCTCCTAATCATCCCCACCATGACACTTCCATAAGCATCATGATAAATGCTTTCAATATCGCTGTAAGTGTAGTTTCAAAGTAAAATGTCAATGGATGCTGACATCCATTCTCTTTCTTTTCGAGAAGTCTACCACCTACTTAATAAAGATTTTGCACTTTTGATCGTGATCTTTTTGGGTACTTTTTTTTTATCTCTACAACAATTTCAACATTGCTTACGTAACTCTGATTTAAAGATCGCATTTGATCATAAATCTTTAAGTTTTACTTTTAATTTATTCTCCAGTTGTTTACCCCCATCAAACACGCCACCTTGATTTCATATCTCAGTTTACTACCGACATCAGGCATGTAACGTATTGAATAATTCAGTAGCCAATGCACTTTCTCATGTAAATTCTGATATTTCTTCACAAAATGATTTAGCCTTTTCTTTCTTACAAATCGATCTCCATAAACAAAATGATCAAGAATTACAAGCATGCAGTCAATCTGATTCAATCGCTACTAACATTGTATCTCATCCGTATCAAGATATATCTTCAACTGCGACTTCTCCACAGATACAGCACCACCTTGAGTAACACCGGCTCTTTGTAGCAAGATTTTTCACTCTCTTTACAGCCTTTCGCATCCTGGCATAGACGCAACGCAACAGTTGATTCGAGAGCGTTTTGCCTGAACGCGCATGAATGGTGGTGCAGCAGACTGGACACGATGCTGTCAGCACTGCCAACGCTTAAAAATTTAGAAACACTCAAAAACACCTCTTTTACTTTTTCTTTTACCAAAATACCGTTTATCTTGGTTACATCACAAAGAGCTAGTCACAAAAAGGTAGTGCAAAACATTTAGCCACAAAAGACCTGCCGCAACAAAAGAGCTAACCTAAAAATAGAACCGCCAAGAAAGCTAGTCCCACAAAAGAGCAAGTGCTACAAAATAGCTAGCCATAACAGGACTAGCCACAAAAAATCTATGTAAGAATAGTAAAACGAAAACTTAATACTTTTTTCATGCTAACACTACAACTTCATATCGTAACAATATTCAACCAGAGATTTTCAATATTTACAATATCAGTAATGAATTAAAAAACAAAAATTAAATACAAAAAAACAAAGAAACAAAAACGAAAAAATTCTATCTACAGTATTTAAACGTTTAAACCTATGTTATGTGAATAAAAGTTCTCTTCAGGGCTCAAAGAGTATTTTTTACTTACGTTGCTTAAACACAGACTGGCTTACAAGATTGCAACTGGAATTCCCGTTAGAGCTTAAAGGGTTAATAAATACCCATATTATGCCTAATCATCATCCCTTTACATTTAACATTTTAAAAATGAAATAAATTATTATGCAATTATTTTAGTTTTCAATTCATAGCGCTTTTGTAGCCAGCTATTTTTTGGCACTAGCTTTTTGTGGTCTGGCTCTTTTGTAGCAAGTTCTTTTGTGGCCCCAACTCTTTTAAACTAGCTCTTTTGTGACTAGCTGTTTTATGACCTGCTCGTATGAAGGGACACCATCCATCTTGATATTGCTGGGCGCAAGACACAACCACACAGTTGCAGCTATTTTTTCACTATCATTGATTGCTTCTCTGCCTAGCCTGGAGTAATACCACTTCTAGATATGCTAGCAGAAACCATTACACTTGTCTTGTTGTTTGGTTGTATTTACAGTTTTGTTGTCGGATCTACGGTAACAACTGATCGCGGCGGACAATTCCAATTAGTTAAGTTTTCTTTTTTTCTTCGTTGATTCGGCATTACCCGTATTCGCTCCACCAGTTATCGCCCTGCATCAGTCGGCTTAGTTAAACTCTTCCACAGAATATTAAACGCTTTTTTCACGTGCTGTGAATCTTTTCAATGGATGGATTCTCTTCTTCTGGAGCTTCTTTTAAAGTTTGCACTCTTCTTTTAAACAAGTCATTATTAATTCTTTCGCTCAATTTGTCTGTGGTACTACGTCTCAACTTAGTGGTAAATTTCTGTCTCCTCCTTTTTATACCATTTCTGACGTTCCTCCTTTTCGTCAATATCTTTCTAATAACATGCACAACCTCAAGTTATGTCCATCTCCACTTTCCAACAATCATAAAGCATTTGTTCGTCCAGAACTTCACACATCTATCCATGATTTCCTTCGACAAGAGGTTATCCGAAAACTTTTACAGCGTTCTTAAGCAGGTCCTCATAAAGTTGTAAAGCTTTTGCCGAAGACTTTCGTCATCGAGAATCAAAGGGAGCGAGAAACTGTTTTCGAAGATCGCTTAAAATCCGCTTTCTGTAACAATCATAATTTTTCGGAAGACTGAACAATATTGGAAAGAAGACAACAACAACAACAACAATCCGACAACTTTACCACGAACTTTATCAACTTTACCAAAACAAAGTAAAAAGTTCATTTTCCTTCCTCGTATTGATGAATATATTTGTTAAGAAAAAGAGAGGAAGATTGTAGTATCACCTATTGCAGCATAGCATACAGGATCGTGCTATAAACCAGCGTGGTCCAACTTCAGGCCCGCGAATAATTACGGCAGTGGTTCTCAAACTGTGCGTCGCGACGCCCCGGTGCGTTGTTTCAGTTTTTCAAGGGCGTCGCGGGATAATTTGATTTAATGCCAATAAATCTAGGTTTTATTGCGTCAAAAGAGCTCTGATCGTAGATTTCTTTTTTACTTTCTTCTAATATTTATAATCAATTGTATTTTCATAATAGTGTTTTTATTACACTGTGGTAACTGTTGACTTTTTATTTAAGAATCAAATTGCAAAAATTTAACCTAATTGGCGAAAAATATATTTAGAATAAAGCATTCAGCTGTATGTTGGACGAAAACAAGAAAGATGAGCTACCAACTTAGAAGAGCATAATTTTACAATCAAAGGTGACAGACCAATCCAAAATCTCGGGAGCATAAGGACAGTTATTTGTAGATTATGGGTCACATTTATCTCGCAGTACGGCAAACTAAACCTTGGGATGCTGTTTGATGCGTCGCAAAGTCTCGCAAGCTTTTTTAAATGCGTCGCATCGAAAAAAGTTTGAGAACCACTAAATTACGGTGATTGCGTGATTACGAAAAATTCCTATGGCTACCCGAAAATTTGCTCAAATGCAGGTGATGACCTTTTTTTTGGAGAACACCTTTATTTGGGGCAATACATTTTTAGTTTAAGCCGTGGCCTGCGGAATAAATTTTTAGTTTCTGATGGCCCGCTATAAAATTGAGTTGGACCACACTACTATAAAGTATGAAGTCAGAATATAAATCATAATGATTTTAGGAGAATCTCCACACAAGTGAAATTAATAAATGACGATTCCATTAAGAATATCAATAGACTGAAACTTTATAGAGTAAAGTTGTGACTGGAATCAGTCAATATTAGAACTCACACTTTATTTAACAAATCGATTTCACTAAATTAGCATCATCAGTGTTCTTATTCAAATAGAATCAATTTTATTTGAATTTGAATAGAATCAAAATAGAATCGATTCTATTTGAATAAGAACACTGATGATGCTAATTTAGTGAAATCGATTTGTTAAATAAAGTGTGAGTTCTAATATTGACTGATTCCAGTCACAACTTTACTCTATAAAGTTTCAGTCTAAAGTATGAAGTCGGGTGAAGTGTGACGCATTGTTACGCTACAATGTATCTTTGTGTTTTGTTGAACATATTTTGGCTGCTTGTACATTATTCGCTTTTGAGTTAATAGAAATAAGGCTAATACAAAGCAAGCTGTTGTGTTGGATTTTTAAGCTAGATTTATAGGCAGCATAACGCCCGACACGAGCACCCAATTGAGAAACACTGGTTTAGAAAAACACAGAACAAAACTGCTAAAAAAACGAAACTAATTTCTACTTTCACTATTTAAAAAATTTGATTCTGGACTACTTTTTTCTTCTACTCAAGCAAAATTCGTACCACTACTTTCCACTTTCACTTGGGTATTTTTTGAGTGAGCAATAACATTTTTACTTAAGTAGATTTATGGACTACTTTGACCACCTTTGGTTAGTGGCTAATAGATGTAAAGCATGACTGAACCGACGACAGTTCGAGTCGTGAATGTAGATGTAGGTTAGAAAGCTACTTCTAGAATTGCTTTCAACGTGCTGAAATTAGTTATGGAGAAAAATTCAATGATTAATTCCCTTGATAAAGCAATATGTCACACGAATTAATAGCGATTACTTCTATGTCTTTAGGCATAAAGCTAGACAGACTGATTTTGTAATTGCTGACTGAGCCATAAGATATGCGATGTTCACGATGATGAAGAAAAAGAGGCATCCCTCAGTGAAAAGGGACCATCAACGATGAGAACCTCCATTGGTGGGAAGCCAATAGTTGCCTTTTACGACATGCTAAGTGAGCAGCTTTACTAATCTAACTGTTCACATAGCTTATCTTCTAATGTGAATTCGACGATGAAGTTGTCAGCACGATTTCCAGGGTAATTGGAAGAACGTTGTGCTTTTCGGAGAGTTTCAGAGTTCTGAAGGCATCGCGTTCCAAGATCAAAGAAAATAATGACAAATATTTATTGCTAGCAAAACATGATACTTTTTAAAAATTTTAATCGAACCATAGATCTCTCAAGGAATACCGGTATTCCAGAAAATACTACAGTACCATTAAATCAAATTCATGCTCTCTAGATTTCACTGAAAGGCTTTTTTAATCTACTTTTGCATTCGCCCAAACCTATGTTAAAAGCAGCTTTAATGTAGCCCATCAAAACCTACCTGCATATGCAGGATGTCTTGTTGTTCAAATACAAACATCGCGCGCTGTTCAAGCATGGATCTCGCTCGCATTGTAACCGCTGCACCGCTTCGCTGTGAGATCCACGAAATTGACATTGATCACCAACGAAACCTTTAGGACACACACATCTAAAATGGTTAATATAATTTTATAAACAAAACTTTTTATCTCAGCCAAAAAGAAAACCTTCGCAATTGTAGGCTACTTCGTAGAACTATTGTTCATTGCAAGTTAAATGGGAGTAAAGATGTATTTTATGTTTTAGCATAACCATAACACGATGTTCCAGCATTAACTTAACAATAATATTCCAGCAAAGCCCTTATAATAATGTTCCAGCATAACCGAAAAACGTTTTTTCATCACCGAAGGCCAATAAATAAAAAAATTTCAAAAAGCACTGGCCGCACAACCATTCAGAAATCTTTGGTTTAATCCAATACAGAAGTAGGCCATGGAGTAGGCCTGAAAAGATCGCATCTGGCGGTAAACCATTTATTCCTTTATACCACGTTTGGCAAATCAGTTTTTAATCTTTCAACATTAATTAGACTATTCAAAATGGCGATGTTAAAATATCTGTGCTGTCAAATACATCTGTTCATGATTTTCACTTACAAATAGCTCTGTTCCAGTGAAAGGCAAGTTGCGTTAATCGGACAAATATTTTCACCTAATTCACATGAAATTACCGCTTCATCGCAAGTAGCACCCGTGTATGGAACAGGACGGACGCATTGAATCATCTAAATAGGAAATAATTAGATCTATCGTCAAATAGGGTTACTTTAAACAGTATTCAAATTATTACTGTAAATATTAATATTTCATCATTTTTTTCCAATCTTAACTAAATTTCAAATTTTAAGGGGACCACATAGATATACTGAAATACAAAAGATGAGTAAATTGTAGGCAGTGCTTTATTATTTTTTATGCAGTTGTCACTATGCAAAGTAACCTCCAATTTGAGGTTGCTATGAACAGTGATGTTTTTTCTACTATGGCTCAAAATCATAGTCACGTAGTACAATTTTTAACTAAGTTAGAGTTTGAAAAAGTTTTTTGTGAGCAGGTGCAAGAGGAAAGTCAACATACAGCTTAAATGTCACAATATAAAAAAAATGTTTCACAGTTGGGCTTATCATGAGTAAGCCACAGTTTACATTTCCCTTACTTCTTCGAGGTCACGAAATCAATAGAAACTGCTTTTGTTCAGAGGAACATCTTTTTTTGCTTGTGTCGCAACTTCCCAGTCATAGACCAGTTTCTTCTCCGTCAGTGGGCATTTTCACCGTATCTTTTTCCTCTTTGTCAATGATGACACAAGCGCTCCGTCACTTTGAATTAAGATTACTTGATCAGCAAATCTTTGCCCTTCGTATTTCACAACCACAAGGCTTCCAACGCTATCACTTTGTTGTTTTGTTTTCCTGCTCCTATAATGCCCCAAGTGCCAGAGTGCGTTTTATATTCATCTGATGAAACATCACTGTCTAAATAGTTTAGCTCCTCATCACATAAGCCCTCTTGCTGCTCTCTTTTTCCATGCTTCTCCATAACTCTTCACCGGTGGCTATTATTCCATCACACGAAGCATCAACATCCTCAGCATTTTCACTTTTGCGAGGGATAACGTTTAACTTCTTTCGTCTTTTCCTCGATCTACTCTCATTGACTTCAGCAGTCTTTTCCAAATCACAAGTGAACTGCTAACCGCACAACAGGCAAGCATTATTTAAGGCTATGGTGATGCTCGTGTTTATGACGAATATCTTTCCGTGTTTTAGTAAGGCAATTTTTAATCTGGTGGCTTCTGACAATAATCGAGTGCATCAGCTCGATGTCGAGGGATTGAACATAACGTAAAATTTTAAACACTCAGAAGCAGCTCGCTCTAAGATTAATACAACTGATTGTGAGGCTAATTTGTAAAGTTTTAGGTCTACTTTCAATAGGAGAAACTCCAACGGTTGTTAACTTTCAATCTTTCACCAACAAAGGCAAATTGTAAGAAATTGAAGCAAACCTTTACCTGTTCATTTGTTATCTTGTTTGCTTTTTCAAAGCAGGTTGCTGCGTTTGAACAAGGACTCGAATCACAAGCGCTCTCTGCGTGGTGCTGGCACTGAGCACCAGTGTATCCAGAGGTACATAAGCAGTTGAAAGAAAAATCTTCGTTTAAAATACAAGTTCCATCTAAAAGTTAGTTAAAGGCTGCAGATTAAAACCAAATTTTGTTCTCAATCGGCTCACGCCAATACTAAAACTTACCTATAGCCTTAGTACTGGACCTGGTAGTAATCACAGTAGGAACACAATAATTTCTTAAGATTTGTGTTTAGCAGTAAATCATATTTTGTTGCCATTGTAACCCGATCCTTTCTTCGGAATGGAGGCATGGCCGGTTACCATGGAGCCATGGGATGAATCAGAGGTTGCATAAAGGGAAAAATGTTTAAGAAAAAGCCTCATAAAGAGTCAGTAGCGGGATAGGACAGAATGAGATGAAAAACGTCTTTGAGTCGGATGCCCACAGTCGATGCACAAAGGATTCTCAGAAATGGCATTCAAAGGTACCTCCGTTGCTGCAATGACGAGAGAGAGAGAACCTAGCGAGCATGATAAGGAAGTACAAGTTTTTCAGTAGAGAATAAGAGGAAGAAATTTAGAGTTGACTGTACGTCTCCAGTCAAAGTTGAGTCAATACGAGAGGTAGGAGGAAAGAAGCTACTAGGAACTGCGGATAGCTGAAACAGCTCAATCCATGCGGCTACTTTACCTTTATGGTCGTTGAAAGGCAAAAAAGTCCATTGCAGTCTGAGAATAGTGGACAAATATAGAATGTAAAGTTCCTGCTACACATCTCGAAGTGCAAAAAAGAAGAGAAAATGGAGAAGAGAATAGCATGGCAAGAATAGAAGGAGAATCTAAAGGAGAAGTGGTAAACTTGTGTAGGCTGCCAATACCAACAGAGAGCTTGCACAATGGTGTTGATTAAACGAAAAACTGGAGCAAACTGGGCTTTCGTAACAGAAAGGGTAACCTAAGTGTCGCGTAAATGAAATTTTGGTTCTATCTCAACTTTAATTTTTTCTTAAATTGAGGCAACTTGTAGTATCGCTCGAATAATTAATTCTGACTGCGACTTAACAGCTGGGTAAAGATTGGCTTCTAGTAGATACTTAACCACGATACTTTGAACCACGCACTTCTTGATGAATAGAACATATATATTTACAAAATACTTTGAGACTTTAAATTCCTTCGCTCGTCAGTTACACAAACCAATGCCCTCTAATATATCTATCAAAAACCAACCAGAAAACTATATCAATCAATTAACCGCTTGATTCTTATAACGCTAATATTCTACAGTACAACAAATCACCACAGAATAACACGCTATCCGTCTCTTTTGCACTATTTCTCTCTGTCTCTCTCTCTTCAGTCTCTTCACTCTACATGTGTAAAAATCTCGTCGCCTTATACATATGAATGGGACGCGATCCAGAAAATTCAAGAACGATATCACATGACAAAAAAACACCGCTAATAAATTACGTCACATCGGCAATCGAAAACTTTCGAGAAAAAAAAGTATGTTCTAGACCGGTCTTGAACGTAAACACATGATCAACCATTGTGACGTCAGAAGAGGCGTGTACCAACCAATCTTAATGCGAAAGAAAAAAAGCTTTTCTTGCAAAAAAAACAACCGACATATAAAAGCAAGTTTGGACTCGAAACAATTCCAGATTCACAAATAAAATAATTATAGCAAAACAAAAGCAACAACTTACAGAAACTATACATATATTAACTATTCCGACGAAGCTAATTTACTTATTCGTGACACTAAGTACGACAATATAAGCAGTTGGCAAAAACACCGGAGCTTTCTTTGCCTAAAGAAGAAAGTAAAGAGTCGTTAATTAAACTCACAACATTCGAATTTGGAAGAAGGCTAAAGTGAGCAAGGCATCATTTTGCCAAAAGGGAAAACGTGTATTGAAAAGAGTAAACTCCACGCTTAAGGAATGAGAATTTCAAAAGGAGAAGGAGGTAAAACAAGCAGAGCCTTCCTGGAAGAGGAGCAAAGAGCATGAGCGGTGGAGTGAATGTAAAGTCTCTTCTGAAGAACTTAAAAATCCTTGCTTTAACTTTTAGTCTCATCAATTCTGAAATAGAGAAAGCAAAAGGTATACGAAAAGCCCTTTCAAAGTAAAATGAGCCAGAGTGATGTGCAAGAGTAGCAGATTTGCCTCCTGAAAAAAAGAAATAGGCAAAAAAGAAAGGCGACCAGACATGGCGGCCAATCAGCAAAGGCGGTTTTACTTTGTGAAGTGGTTTGCGCAGAGGAAAGATTGAATTTTAGACTGATGGATGTTTACCAAAAAGGAGGTTTCGCAGTTGCTCAGATAAAATAGAGATGGACTCGGCAAAAAACTTGGCCGGATAAAATGATACGCTTAAAGAACTCCGAGAGACCACAGGTAGTAGGTCGTGAGGAAGCAGAAGACTCACGAGATATTCAGTCTTGTGAATTGGAGCGATTCTTCGTAAAGAGAAATAAGCCAGAAAATTTTCTTCTTCTGGAGATCAATGAAAGTTGGAGAAGGCAGTAAAGTCATCCAAACGAGCTTTTTGAAAAGTAAAGGGCGGTCACTGGAATACAAGGTAGCAAAAATGGAAATAGTTTGATGAGTAAATATACGGTCAGCTAGTTCATAAAGAACTTTCCAAAGGCTGGAGCAAGCAAGAATGATGTGTGGAGAAGAGTACTTTAGAGAAAATGATGAAGGAGAGTGGAGGCGTCAGCTTTATTGAAAGGAAGGTGATGATCCAATCATATACAGTACTTCGTTCCCACAAAGGTCTAAGGAATCTTTTAATTTCCAAAGATAGCGATACAAGTAAAGTCCTGCCAAGTGAAAAGTTTTAAAGCAAGGACAAAAAAAGAGAGCAAAAGAGTATGATTTAGAGTCCTGAGAGAAGGAGCGGATTGGTAGAGCAGGGATGCTAAGAAAAAAGTACATCGGAATGTTTTCAAAAGAGATATTGACTCCCGCATAATTATAATTAGAGTAGGAGTCAAAAGAAAAAAGGAAAGAATCAGAAAATTTAGTGAAAAAAAGCTGGCTAGCCGGCAACCGCCGTTTGCAATTAAAATGGCTGCAGGATCTCTGTGTAATTGTGCTTTCGAAAAAACACTTAAGTGCAGCATCCACTGCTTGGTTGCGTGGTAGAAACGCATTTTCACAAGAGAAAAGCTACGCTGCAGCAATTCAGGCACAAGCTGTTTCAAAATAGCAGTTCAACTACAACTACAAAGCGTTTTTCGACAGCCGGAAAATGATGATACAAATCTCACCATTCAGACAAGGATCACTTGAACACGGACTGATTCGATGCTCACAGTTCATTCCGCTAAACTCTTGTGGACATTTGCAGCTATAATAAGCAACCCGGTCGGAACAAGTGCCACCATTTTGGCACGGATTGCTCAAACATTCGTTGATTTCTTCCTCACAAGCAATGCCTGCAGACAAGCACTATTTTTTAATTTAAAAAAAAGCATTTCAATCGAATAAGTGGTCCTAAGAGCCAAAAGTTAAAAAAATCTATTAATCTGGAGAAGGCATATTTGCAATTTTAGCGGAAGGATATGCTAATGGTAATGCTATTTAGGGTGAATTAGATTTGTGATGCACTTGCATTGCCTCTACCAATTCTAACTGAGTTTGAAAGGACTAAGTGAAAAAATTACTGGTTTTCAATTGTGTATACAGTTTTTAAAAGTTATAAACTTTTGGCCACAAGTTATACAATATTGTCGGTTTATTCTCACAATCTATTATGATGCTGTTTTAAGTTGATCACAAAATTGAATAAAGGAACCTGTATTCGCCGCTAAATACTGTATAGCGACCGCAAAAGCCACTATCCGTAAGCCAAACTGATATCCCATTGTTGAGAAATTTATAAATTGAGAATTTTCCATCACTCCATAAAAGATATTCAAACTCATCGTAAACCAATGGTATAGCCAAAGTTTCCAAACTTTTTCAAGTCACAGCCCATTTACAAAACATACATTTTTGAGACCCACATAATGTGCGTGTGGAGATATTACGAGCTGACTTTGTTCCATTCGTTGACACATGCCTAGGTTAGCGCTCAAGAAAACAGCAAATTATTTGAGACAGATCATGCATTAATTTAAATTTTGTATGATTTTCGTGACCCACAGAAATTCCGCCCACGTCCCACCAGTCAATCGCGACCCATAGTTTGGGAACCGTTGTATAGTCGTTTCACAGTTTCAATTGGCAATTTTATGAAAAGAGTTTCTTTTAAGCTAAATATAAAGCAACAAAAAATTAAAAACTCTAAATTTTCAGCGTTCTTTTATCTGGTTATAAATTAAAAATTATATGCAATGATCATTGCTCATGACACATACCAATGCATACACTAAAAATACCATGCCCACCATTTGTCAGAGCAAATATTCATAAAAGTTTTTGTTTTATTGTTTGTTCCTAAAAAAGTGCCACATAAATATTTGACTCTCATTTCATAATTCTTCGCCAAAACTCTGCTATATTTTTAGAAATTGTAGATACCGTACATACCAAAAATTTACTTGGATAAAGTTTGAAAACAACCCACTTACAACAAAGCAAAAAAGGAAATAAGTAGAATTCTACTTTGAAATCAAATCTATTGTGAAAACCAAACAAAAATATCAACGCTATTTTAAAATTAAAGAAGGTTAACAAGAAGATAACACGAAAAATTGTATATGAGTATTGAGCTAAAAAAACTTTTCGCAATGTACACAAGCAAAAATCTGGCCAACCTACGGCAGTTAGAAGCAAAAAAACGTTTAAGTTGTTGAAAATCTGCCATTGCAAGTCTGAAAAAATTTTCTCGACGGTAATCCGAAGAGTTGATTCTAAGTCAAATCATTATTGTCCGTATATTGAAGCTCAAAGCTATTCGACATCAAATTCAAGCTAAGGGTAAACTGACAAGACCAGATCAACGAGCTATAGTAGACAGGTGCGATGGTTTAATGAGAAAACTGAAAAAAACGAAAATTACTTCCTGGTTTAGTTATGAGGTCAACTTTCATTATGATGGTTATATCAATGCAAAGAAGTGCATACTTTGGGGAACTGAAACACCACAAGAGTTTTGCAATGGCCAATACGTAGTTTAGAAGCAACAGCTTGGTGTGCAATAGTTCAAAAACCATAATTGGACCATAAAGTGGTTCGAGAACGAAGAAAATATTACAGTTACAGGTAACTAATCAAACTAAAAATTTGAAAAATTGTTTATTGCTTGACTTTTTGACAAAGCTTAAAAGCATGTGTATGTGTAGATATGATTTTGAAACAGTTTTTATAAATTTCTTAGTCTGTGCTTTAATAGTACGCAAAACAAATTTGACCATCTATGAAGATATAGATTTCCTGTGGCTTCAGTATTGTGGCACTTTTTCGAGACGCCCTGTATTTAGAAAAAAAACGTTGTTTTGGCTTTGAATATGGCACTTTAAACTGCAACTGGCAACAAGGCTCTACTTTGCAACATAAAGAGCCACACCATAAAGTTTGTTTAATGATTACCCTTTGGAAAGGCGTAGATTCTGACAGCCTCTTTGATAAGATCGCAGCCTATCAGGATTTTAATGCTTGTATGATATTTTGCAATATAGATCTATCCTACTGAAATAAACTTGAACATTTTGTTTGCTTTTGTTATAGGTGCAATGGCCATGCTATTGCTAACAATTTTTTTCTTGTAAATTTATTACGCATCACTTAAAATCATAGAGGTTGCTAGTTGCTAGGTAGCAATTTTCAAAACAATCTCCTATTAAGAGGGATCTGCCTCCAGCATCACAATCAAGTAAAATAGAAAATTTTGCTTAAAAATGATCACCAACATCATACAGTACCATACAGCAATCTTATTACATCATGTCAATAACCCGCGACCGATTTCGACCTTATTGGGTCTCATCCAGCGGGTGTAGAAAACACTCAATAATAAAAATGCTGAAAAAATAAATTTACCATTGGGTGCAAAAAAAGATTCAATACAAAACAATACGATACAGCAATACCTATATCTTGGGGGTCTCATTTAAGAACACACACACATGACATGGACAAGAAGTCACATTGGTAAGCCATATTTGAGCAAAATTTTTTGTTTTTACCTTATTGTGATGCTGGAGGCAGATACCTCTTAATAGGAGATCGCCTTGAAAATTGCTACCTAGCAACTAGTAACCTCTATGAATTAAAATGATAAAGTTTTAACAATAATCCTACACTCCCATACGGGCTTATCGATGTGACTTCTTGTCCATATCATATGTGTGTGTGTCCTTAAATGAGACCCCATGATATAGGTATTGCTGTATCATATTGTTTCGTATTGAATCTTTTTTTTGTACCCAATGGCAAATTTGTTTTTTCAGCATTTTTGTTATTGAGTGTTTTCTACACCCACTGGATGAGACCCATTAAGGTTGAAACCGGTCGCGGGTTATTGCTGTGTGGTATCGTATAATGTTGGTGATCCTTTTTGAGCAAAATTTTCTGTTTTGCATCACTTAAAGAGTTTCTTCTATTCAAATGACTAAAACTTGTATTCACCAGAAAAACCAGGGTCACACCGACAAGTATACAAGTTTTCCCCATCGATACAAGTCCCATTGGGTCCACAATTGCTTTCCGCGCATTCGTCGATATTTATTAGACAATCGGAACCCCGAAAACCAGGCTTGCAAACACAAGTATACGATGTGAGGTTGGTAGTCTGAAAAATTCAAAAACTTGTTAAGATATGTTTAAAGGAACTTTAAAAAAACGTAATACGATAGCCGTATGATGTTATGTGACCCCGGTGGTTGTTACCCAATGCTCCATCGAGTAAAGAATACTCATCAAACCTTCCCACAATGTTATAAGAGGCGACTTTTGGACGCTTACCAATGGCAATTCACTTCAATGACAGTGGGTCTAACAGTTTCATGATTGTTTTCGAAAAAAGCGGTCTTTGCCCTTCGCTTGGTCATTATGCTTTTTCATGCTTGAGTGGGTTTGCTGTGTGAGACTGGATGTTCAATGCCACTTTCGTCTCAAAGTCATGACCAGTGGTGTGTCAGGGGGGAGCATGGCGTTCGACATCCGGGCCCACAGGTAATGACTATTGCGTTTCAATAGCATATTGTTTTCAATTATGTTTCAATAGCAACTTCTTTTCTTCAATTGCTGAAGTTCACTGAGGATATATATGTTCAGTAACTTTAGACTCTCGTGAAGTTATTTTTTAGTCTCTTGTTAGCTTTACATATTGTTTTTGCAAAAGTCGCTGTCACTTGGTGGACCTGTGTTATGCTGTTATTTACGACTAATTGTTATCGGAGCTGATCAGCGATTATTGACGAGAAGTGTAGAAGAGAATCCTCTTTTTCTATCAATGCAATCCAAATACAGACTACATTGCCGTAATTGCTAGGGTGGCCCAAAATTATTCTGGCTCCCGGGTCCACGGAGGTCAAAAAAGGTAGTTCAAAACAAAACTTGATTTGATTCAAAAAATACTACCAAACACCTAAAACATTAAAATGCAAATATCAAAAAAAAACCTGATGTGCTTGAAAAAAAACGAGAGCAGATTCTGAATCATTGCGAAAAATTTATTTAACAGGGTTTGGTCGCATCTCTGATTAAAAAATTAAGTGAAAATTTGTTGTGCAGTGAAATTGCTTTACAAATGCCGACCAAAGCGATGGTGTAGTAATTAGAGCGCCCGCTTCGCATTCCGTACCTGGGTTCAATTCCCTGATCGAGTCATTCCAAATTCTTTAGAAATGGTATTCACAGCTTTCCTGCTTGGAGTTTTACACGAAAGGGATAGTGTGGAGAAATACCAGCAAGTTTGCTTTTCTCGATCTTTATGTGGCACACAGGCGGTGACACCGAGCAGTTTATCCGTCGCGGTGGCCCACTTTAACTAAAGACTTTCCAATCGATTCTCCCGTCTTTTCTAAGAACCTAGAGATATTATGAAAAAATAAATTATTGTAATTTTTGCTATTTTAGGCGAAATTGCATGGGATGTGAAAATTTGTTAGACAATATTTTTGTGGTTGTGGAGATCATAGGCACAAAACAGATGGGCTGAAGCCTCTCCCAGGCCAAAAATTGTGAGTGAAAAGAAGCAACATAACAAAAGAATTACTATGAATAACTTGATCTTCGATAAAAACGATAATGCAAATTGCAAACACTTCACTCTGAAAACTTGAACTACAAAAAAAACGGTGTCTTACTGTCCACACAAGAAATCGCTTTTTTTGAAATTTTAAAATACTGCTTATTGGTCAGATTACGTTATGCAAGTTTAGTTTAATGGTTTGAAGATTCACACCAACATAAATCACAAACAATTGCAAATGAAGGATTTTGGTTTGGGGGACGGGACAGGCCCTGCTGAGGAGTCCAAAAGGACGAAACGCGTCCAGGGTTGGTCTCGTCAAATTGGGTTGAGTACCTTGTTTGCAATACACTCTAAAATTGTTTTCAATATAATGTTTGTGATTTATGTCGGTGTGAATCTTCAAACCACTGCCTATTAGGTTTTTATGAAGGACGGGAAAGCTATTCACTCGCATTCAGCAAAAATAGTGTTGTCCAGATTAATTAAAAAGATCTTTCTGACTTATTGTTTGCTCAATTTTTCTATATTTGTGTAGACCTGTTATTTTGATACACAGTAACATATTTTACTGGTCTTGGTCTTGCTAGGTCTTGATTTTGGGACAATGGTCTCGAAAAAATACTGGTCTTGATCTTGGTCTAAGCCTTGAAAAAGAAATCAGGTCTTGGTCTTGGTCTTGGTCTCGACCGAGCCAATCTTGACTACAACACTGCTCTGTACCATCTTGCGCAATTTTGAAAATTTGGTTTCACTAAATAAAGTATGTAAGTCATCATTTTTCTTTAAAACGAAGTTACACTGAAGATGACTCAACTCCTATTGCAACTCTTTTGGAACCCATTCCAAGTCTTGTGTCAGAGGACTTGAGACCATTTAAATACATCATAAACTTGTTTAAAACCTAAAATTCAAGATATTTGCTGCATATATTTACATCTTAAAAGACCTCTCTCACTGCGAACAGCGAGGAAAATTAGAAAAACTGTCGGACAATTTGAATTGAAAATAAGTTTAATTTGGTTTTGAAAGCCTTCGCATTGGTATACATTTCGAATGCAAATCAATCTTGCGCACGTATTGATAGGGTCAGCAGAAAGATCTAAAACTGAAAAGGCAGAACCAAGGTTTGTAGAATCGCTTGGGGGGGCTGTAATTTACCCATCTTTGTTCAAGTTCCAACTTTGTTTTTCATTGTTCGAGTAGACCTGACAGCTCGGCGAATTTCTCGTTTCCAGCAATAATTCTTACCTCAAATGACTTTCTTGTTATTTCTAATACAACGTCATTTTCCATAACTTAAGGCTAAAATTCGCTTTCGACTATCTGCTGCGCTTTGCTAGTAAAAAAGAGTTTTTTTTTTGGTAAACAAGCGTCGCAATTGTTTTTTTTGTTGATCACGCTGCTTTTGCGTTAGAAAAATAATGCGATTGTTTCAAAACAACTTAAACTTTATTTGGTCAATTTGCCTCCACCCCGAGAGGAAGATGAGCAAAGACAACCGTTTGCACGGAGTAATCAAGCTATTTTCCCTAACCCACAACACCGCTGCCTACTTTAGGCTACTTTACTCGAACCCAAGTAAGATAGAAAACTTAAGGAAAGGGAATGTGTTGTTTTTCTTCATACAATGCATTTGCTGAGAAAACGGCTGCAAACTTTGTTAGACGTTGGTGATCTCTATGAAGACTGCTGCGCATTAAGTGTCCAATAAACGCAACCAAGCTTCCTGTAATGTGACCGAGTTAGTTGTTGTTGTTGTTACTTGAAAAACCAACGTTGACAGAATGCAAATAAAAAAGCGCAATCTCTTTTGTGAATCGGGCTGAGCCCAAGCAGTTCGTGTTTCGCAATCGCCATTGCTTGAGTTGACATTGAACCAACCTGGCATGCTTCTAGTGAGAGAACCTGTCGTTAAAACTTTTGAATCTCACCGCTGCATCCGGCGAGGCTCAAATACCATCGGAATTGTTTTTATTCTTGATCATTATTTTGATCAAAAGGTTTCGGATTCGAATCCCACCGAAATCATTTATTGCCTTTCGCCCTGCTCCTTGAAAAGCATAAAAAATGGCTTCCAAATATGTAATTGAACAAGAAGCAAAATATATGCGGTTGCATGTTGCTTTATATCGGCACTTTGTTTCCTTGAACAATAAACTAAACAAATTAACGAATGAGTTCAACATTGCAGATTACACAACAGTAGGGGAACTTACAAACAAAAAACTCTTGTCCCAACTAGTTAAACTATGAGCTTCTCAAAATGTCGCTATTAAGCGCGGCGAATTATAATTAATTTAGACGTGCCCATTCTTATCATTGCATAATTAGAATCTATATAGAGCAAAAACTTGTTTAGAACATTTTGATGATAAGAATGTGATTGTGACATTACGTCAACTGATGATGAAACCCGAAAATTTCTAATTGTGACATCATAATGATCTCCACGGCAGATTTTTCTAGAATTCTTGAAGGTCCACGCTTCTGTGGCGAATCCAGACAGTATTGATGGGAGGAGTGCCTTGGATATTGTATTGAAGTGCTATGAAAACTCTTATGTTGTTGTTGTTGTTGCTACCCGACCCCTTCCGAAGGATTGGGACATGGCAGAAGACTATGGAGCCCCAGAAGCCGGGCAACTCCCCAGGGCCTGGACCAAAGGTCGTAGAGAGACAGAGTCGCCAAAGAGCTAGCGGTACAAAGAGTCCGTAGCTGGACAGTGCAGAATAAGATAAGAGGTGTCCTGAGACGGGTGTCCGCAGGCGCTGCAGGAAAGATTCTCGGTTTTGCTAATTGTAGAGAGATAAGAGCTTAACTGTAAGCTACGTCCGTTGCAGCGAAGACAAGAGAGGGCACATAGAACGTAACGAGGGAGCACAAGTATCTCAATGGAGATCGAGGAAACCTGTATGTCAAAAAATTTCGATGAGACAGTACGCATACGAGAGGCAAGAGAAGAGAGACTACAAGGGATTGCAGAGGGCACGAGTAGCGCTCCCTGTCTGGCCAGCTTATCAGCCGCGTCGTTCCCCAAGAGAAACAAATGTCTGGGGACCCATTGTAGCCTGATAGAACAGGAGGAGAGAGAAAACAGTTCCTGCCAGATCTGCAAAAGAGTTTGAGGTAAAAGGAAAGACGGAGGAGAAGACAAGGTGGCGAGAACAGAACGAGAGTCAGATAGGAGGAGAAGAGAAATGGCAGATTGTTGGTGCTGCCGAGAACAACAAAGACTTGCAGAATGATGCAGACTTCAGCAGAAAAACTTGATACTGGGCCTTCCAAAAACGAGAGAGTGGCCTCAGTGCCACAGAGAGAGCAGTTGGCAAGTATGCCAGAGCCGCCTTTATTAAAAGGAAAAGGAACAAAGCAGTCAGTCCATAGCACCAGATCGTGAGGTGGGAAAGAGTCAAGGTGAGCGAGAGCCGCACCATGGCGAGAGAGAGAGGGGGATCAGAGCGGGAGCATGGAGAGGAAAGGGTGGACTCAACAGTGATGGAAGGTAGGTTCAAATGAGGAGAGAGAGGGAAAGCAAGAAGAGCCTCCCTAAGAGAAATAGAGGGAAGTATAAGCGGGTGAGTGGACGCAAAAGTTCTCCATGAAGATCTGCCAGCTACGACAAGCTGATGTTTTTTGCTCATCAAATTTTCGTTCATAAATCAAGAGCGCTTTGAAAAGATGATCGAGTCGAAAATATGGCAGAACAAGCATACCCTTTTTTTTTGCAATACTGATCTCCATATTTCTTGAAATGACCAGCCAACAGGTACACAATTTAAATTACATTAGAGGACACTGGCGCAAAAGCAGTAATTGTTTTCAAAAATAAAAAGCTGAATTTTAATTATTTGCCCCATTTTACAACTTGGTGGGCTATCTGTTGAAATTAGATTTGTGCCTTCAAAGTCCTGGCAGCGCCTTTGGTTGATGTGCTGTGTTTATTGCTTATGCGTAGCCAAGAAGGAAAATGGGGTCTTGTATTTCTCTTAGTTTGGAAGTATGGAAAGCATTTCTACTGTTTAGTTGTTTTCCATCAAAATAGCAGAAAAGTCTTTCATACGATGCGACAAAACGCGGGGTTGTTGCTTTTTTATATTTTCTTTTCATCTTTAACTTCTTTCAAGTACCGGCGGGCTAAGTGCCCTGTTCACCGCTTAAGCATACCCATGGGGGTTAAGACGTTGCCTTCCACCCAAATTAGAAGTTTTGATCCTGGTAGTTCTATAAAGCTATTATCAAGAAAAATAGCAAAAGCGTATTTCCCAAATACAGTGTGACTTTACCTCAGCAGGGCAAGCCATCAGCTATACAGAGTTAAAACGTATTAATTCAGACCGCTGCGCTAGCCTAACCTCAAAAAACTTTTGTGAGAGCAGCACAAAAAGCTGTTGTAAATAAAGGCGTATTATTCCTGCACCCGTATTGGTGGTCATTTTGCTCTATCAATCAATACTGGTAATTCTCAATGACACGATAGAATTTCATAAAAAATTATTTATTTTATTCAAAAAGGAGGGAGAAAGAAGGGGAAACAAAGTCAAAAGTGAAAAGAAGGGGCTAAATTGTAGTTATTTACACAAATACAAAAATGAAATATTTAGTGGTAGGCCTATTTCACGACTTGGACCGTTCCATTTTGTAATTATATTTGTGATGTTAGGTTTTTGGGCTGCGCTATTCGCCTTGGTTCTATCGAGAAAAAACATAATATTCAATGCGATTCTTGGAGCAGATGTATGAGTCGGTAGACTCAATTTGTTGATATCAATATGTTCGCAAAACTGTTTAAGGCTATTCTCTTACCGGTTTGACTTTCAAGTGACTCCCAATCTTCAGCACGATTGTTCCAATATTGACAGCAATTGTACGATAGAACCGGCGCGATGGTGTAGTGGTTAGAGCATTTGCTTTGCAGTCGGTAGACCTGGGGTTCATTCCCCTTGTCTAGTCATACCAAAAGACTTTAAAAAATGGTATCCACAGCTTCTCTGCTTGGCATTCAGCATAAAAAAGGGATAGTGTGGAGAATAAGCTGGCAAGCTTGCTTGTTGTGTCCTTGGGCAAGGCACTTAACGGGACGCCTCCACCTTAATTTGGCAGACAGGTGGCCCTCCAGTACTTTACCTGGTTACAATTTTGAAGTTGCAACCCAGCATGTCGTAAAAGGTGACTCTTGGGTACCCACTAACGGCAGTCCGCCTTGTTGGTGGTGGGGCTACCAGTCACTCATGACTGGTTCGAAATGGGCTGCCATCTTTCCCCTAGCATAATTTCAATTAGGTTGACGGCATGAACCTGAATTGCCATTCGTGCCGTACCTCCATCCCGAGGTAGAGGAGGGGTAATCACAACAGCAACAACAACATTGTACGATGGCTTGATTGTTCTAATATCAATTGTTTTTTCCACCTGGGTGAGATCCTCCAAAGTTAAAGAGTGTATAGCCAACTTTTTTTAGTAGCAAGTAGTGGTAGTGCCGCTACTATTTTCACCAAGTAGCGATAGCGGAAACGTTGCTACTTTTGAGGAATTTGTAACGTCGCTACCGCTATTGTAACCAATATATTGTTAACTAAGAATAGTGAAAACGATTTTTTGTTTTAGGCGGTTACAGAGCTTAATTTGCGAAAAGTTGATTATTAAGTAGCGAAAATGTAAAAGTCTTTGTGGGAAATCAAGATGTACGTAGCAGTGAGATTTTATATTTATATTGTATGCTTTTTTCATTTCAGAATGTAATCGAACATTGTCAAATGGTAGCTGCCGGGTCTTGATATTCGCTGCTTGTATCAAGATCCGGCGCCCGGTGTTATGCAGACAGAAAGAGTTTGTTTACACTCTCAAGCTCTTCCGATAATTTCGGCGTTCTCATTGGGCCTCTTGCTGCGCTTTCTTTAGCACTTCGCTATTGCGAAATCTTTCTTTGGCACGCTTTACAATACTAGCGCTAGCATTGGCTTGTCTTGATTGCCTAACGTCCAAATTAATCTCATAAAACACTTACTCACTCTAGATCAGTGGTTCTTAACCTTTCTAACCCTTGTGACTCCTATTCCTAAAGATATTGGTTTGGGTACCCCTTGTCGTGCAACCTGGAAAAGAAGGGTATGTTGAAAGAACAAACACTATTGTGATAAGGCGGATAAGTTGTTTACTACTGGATCTCTAATTAATTTTAAAAAACTCGCTTTATGAAAGCATAACACAAGTGGTTAGTGGAATATCACAGTTTACTCGGCAAAACACAGCACAAATGGTAGTCAGTGTGACCTCTGTTCTTGTCTCTTCGAAACAAGCTCATCAATACGGGGGTTAATATTGCTGAGAGCAATTCTCATGTCATTTGCAACTCTAAGGCGAATATGGTAAGTAGTTTTGTTATTAACTAGAGCAGACATGGCAGTTTCACAGAGGTATGTCGTTGGAAATGGAATTAATGCTTCCAGAGCTCTTTTTGCCAATTTTGGATATTCTGGCAACATACTGCACCAAAATTCTATCAGCGAGAAGGAGCTGAACCTGGTCTTTGCAGCTTGAGAACTCTGCAATTCCAGATGTTGCTCATGAAGCTTAAGCTGCTCATTCAATAAAAGGCTGCTGAATCCATGCTGAAAAAGGTTATGATGTTGGAAAGTAATCTTCCATTTTCTTCTCAAGGTTGCTTATGTGATCATCAATTAAAGCAGTCAGCCATTCGTTAGTTTCCTGATCACCAACTTTACTGTTCAACAGCAAAAACATAGTAAAATTCTGGTTTCTTACTCTCTTTTTCCGTAGGGATAACTTCTTTTTGAAGGTGGAGACCTTCTCTGCAGCCTCTATCTGAGAGTTGTTTTTCCCTGCAGAGAATATCTGAGCTCATTGAAAAGACTAAAGATTTCTGCCAAGTAAAAGACCTTCAATTGGAATGCATTGTCATCAAATAATATAGCAAGTTTCACTGACCCATGCTCATGAAAGAAACACGGCAACTTTAGTGACAAGTTCTGCAACTCGGGAGAACACTTTTCGCTGCGATAACCATCGCAATTCGGCGTGGAAAAGAATGTACTGATGCTCCTTTCCAAGATCGTCGCAAAATGCTTTGAATAATCGGAAATTCACGGCCCTGCCACAAATGAAGTTTACAGCCTTTACTACAGAATTAAGAACACTTTTCAATTCAAGAGGGAGTGTCTTAGAAGCTAAGGCGTATTTATGAATATCACAGTGATTTGATACTATATTCGGAGCAACTTGTTTCAGTGGGGCTACAAAACCGGAACGATGTCTTCTCATAGCCGGCGCACCATCTGTTCATACCAATCCCACTATATTCTATTCTATTGAGTTTTCACGAAGAAATGTATTATCGAGATCAAAGACGTCTTTAGCTCTAGTTCTCTCCTTCACCTCTTGACAAAATAAAAACTCGTACACAATCACGTTTTCTTTAACAAATCCCACGTATGCTACTAATTGGCTTATTGACTTGATATCTGTTATTTCATCAAATTGAAGACTTATTCTACATGGGCTATCTTGGATTTGAGCGACAAGCTGACTCAAAAATGTCATTTGTTATATCTGCAATCCTGTTATTTACAATGGTATCGGACAAGGAAACTGAGTCTATTTTTTGGCCTTGTTTCGGCCAAGTAATATTTGTGCCATTTTTACCGCACTTAGCTTTATTAGTTTCTCACCAGCTGTGTGAGGTGCTTTTGCTTTTGCGATTATCCAAGAAACTTCATATGAACCGCGCAGGAGTGGTTGAGAAGTTAGGCAGAAGCCTAACGCAGGGAGCGTTCCCCTCACACCATAACGAGCTCTTTTCGCTTTAAAGGTTTCAACCGAGTCCATATTCTCTTTGTGCTTCACTTCTTTGCGCCCCTTCGACTTCGAAGGCTTAAAGAAATTGTTGCCCAAAATGGTACCACACAATGTACAGTGAGCATTGTCAAGTTTATCAGAACCAATAACTTTTGTGAAACCATACTGAACGTAAGAATCGTCCCAGAAACTATTTTATGTCTATTTTTTGCAGCTATTAGTAAACTAAATAATTATGTCCTAAGGAAGCACAAATAATGACTAATTGAAAAGTCTTAATTATACCAAAAGTGGCTAAATCATTCAAATTCAATTTCGTGGTAATCGCATGTAAAATGTAGAAATGTTATAGCAAATATTAAAAGGAAACAGGCATAGTGATTGTCTTAAATTCCCTTGGCTCCTTCATTGCTTAGGTTGTAAAATTCTAACCAGGCTAATAGCAACTAGCTATCAGATACCAGAAAGCTGCTGGGAGAAAATTAGGCACTCTGGTATCCCACGGTACCTGAAGTTTTCTGTTTCTTCCTTTCACGCAGTGGGGTTATGGGGAGAGCTAGAAGAGAAAGTGCTGCAACTGCAACTTTTGTACTTCAACCCTCGAATGCTTTATTAAACCTTATTTCTTATGGATGGTTATTTAATGTTTAACTCTCAATACAGAAACAACTAGTTGGCTGATTATATGCTTCTCCAGAGGCGTTAGTTGCATCGTTCTCACCAGAATTATCTTAGTTACTGCCGTCAGTTTTCAACTACTTCTTCAATGCTATTGCCTAAGCTTACATAACTGTATTCTTAATAAAAGAATCACCACTACCTAACTAATTTTTAATCTGGAAGCGAAAAACGTCTTTCTTTCTATTACAAAACCTTGAAACAGGTGTAGCAATGGGACTGTTTTTCTTACTCTGGTCTATTGCATCATAATATGTAGTAAAAAACTAAAAATGAAGACCTATTGAAACAGACTAAAACAAATAATTTGTTTACCACTAGAACGATGTGATACAGCGTACGTTTGACTACAGATAGCATGTGACTGTAAAACCACTGTTATTATTGGTCAAAGTGGTGGTCGCTGTTGTTTGTGTATTTGAGGTTTAAAAAAATACAGTATGGCATTCCTTCTGGGATCCCCAGATGGGACCCTGTTAAGAACCGCTACTCTAGATCTTTTCTTTTGACATACCGCCACTAATGAGAGCGTCACGAAAAGCTTATGGCTCAAACAGCTTTTTTTAAAGCTGTATTACAAAATACATGGAACAATAATAACATGCAAACAACTTACACTGCATGTTCCACCATTTTTGCATGGGAGACTTTTACATAAATCGATTTCTAAAAAAATACAAACGGTAAATTTGATTTATCTTAAAGTTATTGTTTTAGTTGTTGCTATTTGATCCCTTTCTCTGGGTGGATACATGACAGAACACGGAGGAGCTCAGGTGCGCTGAAACTTTACATTGTTTTGACCAGTTGTCGTATAACAAGAAAAAGTTACTAAAGAGAATGCGTCATCAACAGTCGGTAGCGCGATGGAACAGAATGAAATGAGAAGTGTAACGAGTCAAATCACTGCAGGCGCTGCTCCAAAGATTCTCAATTATGCCGATTTTGGAGAGATAGATATCAAAAGAAGGCTGTGTCCGTTGCAGTGAAGACGAGAGAGGTCACAGAAAGCATGAGGAGAATCCACAACTTTCTTAATGGTAAACGAGGAGGCTTTAGTTTTGAAAAAATTTTTGGCTAGTTTATTTGTCAAGTCATTGCACGGAAAATTGATTGACAAAGGATGATTTATTGCTTACTAAGAATAGTTGAAGAAGAGGGGCAGCATATTTTTATGAACTTTGCAAGACAAGCAAGAGAGAAGAAACGATGGAGAAAAGGAAAGCACAAGGAGAATAGAGCATTTGTCAGTGAGGGCAAGAACGGAAGAAATTTGGCAAACTTGTTGGTGTCAGGAAGATCACAGAAATCATGCACGATAATACAGGTTTCACCGCTGAAATTTGTGTATACTGAGCCTAATAAAAAAGATGAGTGATTAAAAAGCCATAAATTGAGTAATTGTAAGATCACACAAGACTTCCTTGCCAAAAAGGAAGGCACAAAGCCATCGGGCCATCAGACCACAACGCAAGACCGTGATTTAAAAAGGGTCATTCTATTTTCTTTTTTTAGCTGAAAAGCAATCGGTGTAAGCAAAACAATAATTTTTCAGCTTACGCTTGTAGAAGCAAAAACTGATATTTATTACTAAAACATGCTTCCGGTTTAAGTTTTCCCAAGTTTGCTTACCAGACGAACAGTTCTTTCCTTCGTATCCAAGTCGGCAGAGGCAGTTGTAATCTCCTATTAAATCTTCACACCGTTCCGTATTAGCAAGTATGCACGGATTAGGTTGACATTGATTTGAATCTTCGAAAACAATTTACGGTTGTGTAAGGTGCATGAAAAATAAAGCAGTAAAACAACAAAGATTTTGTTTTTCTACATGTCAAAAAACTGAGAAAGTTGTCTTGTGGCGCACAAGCGAGGCTAAAGAGCAATGTCAATCACGTTCAAAAAGTTGATCTTATCAGGCGCACAACTCTATGAATTACTTTTCCAGCACAGTCCATCAACTATCCACTGTACTTACAACACCACGCATAAATGTTAAACAAGCAATTTGTCTAGTACTTTATTGTTGATACAACTTAATTTCAACTTTATTGTTTGAATCAACTTGCCCCTGGTTGGCAGAAGCGTGTCTGAAAAAGCAATTGCAAAACAACTGGAAACATGTTCAAGTTGTACTTTATAAGGATTGAGAAATTGAAAGCACCACAGAAAGCCCTTCGTTTAGATAAATGAAAGGGAACGCACGATGGGGAGGTAAGGGTACAATGCTTGGATCATTTTATAAAAGCATTAATTTATTTCAAAAATGGCTAATTTGTCTTTAATTTTCTAAAATAAAAACAACTAATTTTAATAAAACGAAGCAGGCCTAGATATTTCGGCACAAATCAACATAAAAGAGTCGCAAAAAAAATTCCAGATAAATTATGTTTGATGATCTATGGAGAAGTGAAAAGTTGGCGTTCAATAATGACTGTAAAGAAAGTACCAAAAAATAAGTAGGTGAAGTTAGCTTACGAATTGCATGTTCAATACCTCGGTACCCTAGAACAGATTCTCAGCCGAAGAGGAATTTAGTTAAGGTGTGAGCATTGTGGGAAATGTTTGCAAAAAATCAGAGGCATATTCGAAAGCTTTGAGTTTGAATTTTACCAAAGCCATTTTAATATAATAGGCTTCTACAACCATCATGTAAGAATCTTTCTACATGTGATTGTTATATCTTACCAATATAAACGCTCCAAAATTGATCCTGTAAATTAAAATAATATTAGCAAACATATAAACACATATCACTTTAAGGCCTACGCATGTAATTTGTGGATAAGCATTCTCACCGTCTGTGATATGGCGATATAATAAATGCAAGACTTCCTTGGAGCCAGAGCGTGCTTCATTAATTTTTGGCAAAACATTTTTTGATAAAGCAATTTTATCACATCTAAACTTTCAATATTGTCACTACTGTTACCAGATATGCAGATCGGTCATAAACCAAAAGTTCGCAGTATAAACCTTTTTCTTAACTTTATAGAGTAATGAAGGAAAGATTAAACACGAAGCATGTAAGTAAACATATTTATCACTGTTCACTTGTGACAGTTACCATATAAAGAAAACAGATTTTAAAATCCGTTAAAAGAAACAACATTCTACGCAGGAAAAGTCAGGTCGAGATTTCGCAGAACAAATTAGAAAAAAATTGTGACGCGACTGGTACTGAAAAAGGCACTAAAGCACAAAATTAAGGGGGGTGTCAAGAATATAAAAATAGTCCTTTATTGGTTCCATTCCTTTTAAAATCTTCAGTAAACAGAATAAACAGCTTTAAAATCAAAATAGCACGAAAAATGATGTGATCTATGTATTTCAAATTTTTTGTAATGGTTACTATTCTACATTATGACGCTACAATCAAAAATACAATCTATGAGTTCTGCAAAGCCTCTGGACCAGGTAGCCTGGCCTGAGTTACCAAAACCATTCTGCTAATGTAGTGGGGGTACCGTATTTTTAACAATCAAAAAGAGGACACTCTTTTAGATTTAAAGTCAGGGCGATTACTAAAAAAGCATCACCTTTTTGGGGGGGATTAAAGTACTAAGAACTAACACGATGCCAGGATTTTGTAACGAAAGACAAAAGTTTATTTTGTTGCCAAAATAATTCCTTGAACTGAGGATTTCGCACTGGATCGCAGAACATTTTACCAATGAAAATTTAGGAATGCGAATCTTGTAGGCAAACATTATCCCGAACGCTGAAGTATTTTCATAAACTTGTAGTTCATCAGGTGACTTAGTCATCATGTCTTATCGGCCGAAGTGCGCCTAAGAACTTCTTGCACAAAAAACGTAAACTATTGCACGAAAAATTATGTTTAGCAAAATAGTAGTGATTGCTTGTAAAAAGTCGTATTTAAAAAATGTTACTTAGACACTTTTTGATGAAAAGTTTTTTGCAGGGAACCCACGTCATTAAACAGTATTCAAAACAAGCGTTACGTCAATTTCAATGAAAATGTGACACAAGCACTTGTAGAACTGGGCTCTTCAATTTATATCAATGCTATTTCAAAGAGGGATCATTTGACCGTTTGGTTGTTAAGAGCAAATTAAAAGGTAACTTTTTAATACTTTTTCTTGTGAAAGCGTTGCTGGTCTCCTTTGATTGTAATAATAAAAGTCTGAGAATCCGCCTGCTAGCTGCGCTAAAATGTTCGTAGACACGAAAATAAAAAAACGCAGAGGTCAATTGACCAGTTTAGTTCCGCGAGTTGAAGGTAACTGCAAGAATCTTTATTATTCTAGTAAAACTTAGAAAAACTTCTAGGTCAAATATATTTTATTTACAAGTTAAAAAAAAATCAAATGATCCGTTACACACAAAAAGAATCTTGATACCTTTCAAGAAGTAGAAGTAAACTCACAGTTAGCACATCATCCTCAAGAGCCTCTCGTGCTTCTTCTCTCGAACAAACTTCTTCAATGCATTCTCTTTCAATATTTCCGCCATAAAATTCTTCAGTTCGTATCCAAGAGTTCGTTCGCTTGCGTCGCCGCTTGATAAACTGGTTCGCTTCTTGATGAGTGATAAAAACTAACATATAAATATATTTATCCCTTCTAAATAATTTCCACTCATTTGTGTTTGAGAAGATGGTGCTTCCATGAGCCTAAAATCAAAAGTGGTCAGAGAAAATTTTACTCTCAGCAGAATCACCCTTTGCTGTAAGATAGAAGAGGAGAAACAGAAAAAGTGAAAGCCGTCAAGTGTGATGCAAATTAAAATAGTATAAACTTTATTCATTCTGGTTGGAATTTTTTCGAAAGGTATGGTGCTTTCTCTGCAACAAACTCTCCACTCTAGGCTTCGACCAATACGGAAGGTCATAGTAATAATATTCTGGGAGTTAATATATGCTCGAAATAGCCAAACAAAAGTTTGGTAATTGTCAGTAGGGATATACTTATACTCACTGAGAAGAACGTGAACTTGTTTAGGAAAGGTGAGCGGTATCAATCAAACATCGCCGGAGTCTATCGTACGAAACACCATGATTCTGTAGAAGTGCATAAGAGTGATCGTTGGTAGCTTTTCTAGTCGGATGTTGGTCCAACTACATTTTCCCAGGCCGGTGTATTTGCATATTTCCCAGCTTTAAAGTAATAGTTCACCTTGACGAAAGGATGCCAGTGAAAGAGCAAATCTGTTTGCTGAAACAGATGGGAAAAGGCAAGCGCCTCCGTTTTCTCCAGATATAAGCGTCAAATTCAAGAGCATGTACAGTCTCCTTATTCTGCTTTTTGTATAAGCTAGTTTGTTTTTCCCAAGTTTCAGTACCGAATTTACTCTTATACAGCTCTGTGACTGTAACATGTCCTCTGAGCTATACGTCAGGAAAAGAGTATAGCGGCCACTTTTTGGTGTTGCCACCAATAATCCTCAGACCTTATACCCCAAACAGCGGATCGTAAGATCAGGCATCAAAAGATAATAAGGTCAGCAGTTTGATCTTTCACACCGCAAGAACAGGCCGCAGAAAGTGCCACTCTTCATTTGTACATGTTTGAGTAAAAATCTCCTTGCCAATCTTCCGGTGCGAAGCCTGTACAGCCTTATCTAGGCAGATATTCTCTTGAAAAAAATGAATATCTTCTCGTGGTTCACTTCTGTTAGTAGCGTCAAAACTAGAACGATGCGAAACACAATCTACCAATCTATAGAGATCCTATTGGGCTTTTCTGTCGCAGGAACCAAAGAAATTATCCCGTTTGCTGTGCATTTGTGAATACTATTGCCTTGCAATACCACACCTAAATGTCAAACGCTTAGCAACAGCTAAATTAAACATCATTGAGCAGCATCATTGGCTCTAAAAATCAAGTCCTTTTCCTTGCCTTAGCAGAAAAGTTACTTTTTGCCAACTTCACACTAGCTGGGTCCACTTCAAGCACGAAGCATGGCCTTGCCACACTGCTTGTTCATAGGAGACTGAATTCGTCTTTTTTTTTGGGCAGTTCCAGGCAGATGGCGAGACTGAGATTTTGCGCGTAAACATTGATATAACAGTGTCAATATCTGCAAAAAGCTCATCAATTTGGCTATCTGCCCGTATACAATTCTAATCTTTTCTTCCTCGAGTATCTGCGCTGGTGATTTCCGTTGTCAGCACCTTGAGTGAGGTTGCAGGGTTACCAGCACTGACGGAGAATATTTGGCTCCCTGAGCATCCTAATAACAACTTTTTCTTTTCGTACAATCCAAAGGATACTGGAAAACTGGTATAAACAGGATAAACCCAGATTTGGCATTTGCAAGTTTTTATCATTAAAACTTAACGCCGGACAATTTCGTGCTACATGGCTATCCACGGTTCCTACACTGGCCTTCACTTGTTAAAGCTCCAAAGCAGGCAGTTTCTGTCCCAGGCGCACCATGGGCCACGTATATGAGCTTTCAGTCTTCAGCTTATAGCTATATAGCTTTAAGTATATGAGCTTACAATCAGAAGAAAGACTTCCCATGCACCCAAAACATTTTTTTCTCCTATATTTTTGAAATTCTTAATGGATTTAATTAACGTATTTTAATGTTTACAATCCAAGTTGTTGTTCCATGGGGGTCATTTCGGCAATTCTCATGCTTACACCACAGACTTTTCGCTTATATACCATCTACAACTATATGCTAAAACGACATACTTGTGTTGTTATTCTAGAGTTCTAGACCAACACTTAACAGCTCAAATGAAAGGAGAAAATCAAAACAATTTAGTGCAAAGTTTTTTTGGTTTGTTTGATTTTGACGTCATCAATTCACGTTTGTGTTGAATTTTTGCTGAAAATTTTAGTGGTGCATCTCCTATCTTTCAGCTTAGACTTATTATTTTACCCAAAGCGGCTTATTCTAAGACTGATATATTGCCCCCAGGTTAGGTCAGATTGAAATCCAACACTTTACACCAATTTTTCAATCAGATCACTTCGTTCTTTCGACAAATTTTCTATTCAAATTTAACGTTTCGCTCCCCTTAGTTACCGGGGAGCTTCTTCAGAACACGGTAGATGTTAATAATGTGACATACAAACTGTACAACATAAAATTACAAAGACTACCTGTATTACTAAACACTAAAAATTATTTATCAACAGGGCAGGCAATCACGTAATAACAAAAACATTGTTACATCACAGATACAGGAGTGGCCAAGTGAAAAGTGTTGTGAGAAACATAAGACATTACTTATTGGAGACAAACACACTATAAACAGTCGGAAAATTCGCACCATCATTGCGATTAATAACATTACATGAACAAGCCTTTTGATTTATCAAAAAACTTTCCGCAACGCGACGTCTGTATGCATGTGATTCTGACTTCAGAATTTTGACATTATCCCAATCTATTCTATGATCGAATTCCATAACATGTTGACTCAGCGCTGACTTTTTAGTGTTAAAAGTCTTGACCGCATCAGCATGTTCCCGTTTTCTGGTTCTAACACTACGTCCTGTTTCACCTACATACACAGCATTGCAATCCAGGCAAGAAATTTGATACACCAAACCACGCTTTTGTTCAAAATTAATAACATCTTTTTTCTTTTGAGTTCCCCGTTTATTTCAGTCAAGCTACCTTAAAACCCTTGCATCTTCAGTTTTATTTTTATCCATGTTAACAAGAACAATGAAAAAGCGAAAAAAAATTTTAAACAAAAGCGTGGTTTGGTGTATCAAATTTCTTGCCTGGATTGCAATGCTGTGTATGTAGGTGAAACAGGACGTAGTGTTAGAACCAGAAAACGGGAACATGCTGATGCGGTCAAGACTTTTAACACTAAAAAGTCAGCGCTGAGTCAACATGTTATGGAATTCGATCATAGAATAGATTGGGATAATGTCAAAATTCTGAAGTCAGAATCACATGCATACAGACGTCGCGTTGCGGAAAGTTTTTTGATAAATCAAAAGGCTTGTTCATGTAATGTTATTAATCGCAATGATGGTGCGAATTTTCCGACTGTTTATAGTGTGTTTGTCTCCAATAAGTAATGTCTTATGTTTCTCACAACACTTTTCACTTGGCCACTCCTGTATCTGTGATGTAACAATGTTTTTGTTATTACGTGATTGCCTGCCCTGTTGATAAATAATTTTTAGTGTTTAGTAATACAGGTAGTCTTTGTAATTTTATGTTGTACAGTTTGTATGTCACATTATTAACATCTACCGTGTTCTGAAGAAGCTCCCCGGTAACTAAGGGGAGCGAAACGTTAAATTTGAATAGAAAATTTGTCGAAAGAACGAAGTGATCTGATTAAAAAATCGTTACACTCGACATACGAGGAATGTCTGCTATATTTAACGAATTATAGGAGCTGGTGTTAGCCTGTTTAAGATATTACTATTAATTAATGGATGTAAGGAATGGATGTACATCCATTAATTAATAGTAATATGCTACATTTAACTTTACACCAACTTCTGATTTTATTAGGTCATAAATGAGAGTTTTTAAAAAACTGATGAATTTATTATCTTCATAGCTACATTTTCAAATGAAATGAATCAATTTTTGTCATGAAAGGAGAGCAGTCAATCCAAACCATTGATTTGTGGAAAAGATTCGTATTTATTGTTTTATGACATCATCAAATTAAATCTTATTTTTCGCACGTTTCAATATTTTTAAGCAAGCACTGAAGTGCGGATCCCAACTACCTCATCATACAGCTTTGCGGCTAGAGCCTTTGTGTATTACTGTTTAGCTACTAATATTGCACTTTGTCCAAACTTCATAAAAATTGAACCAGTTTGTAAAGTTCAAAGAAGCTAATTCAAAGTTTGTTTCAAGTGGCCAATGCCCAGAACTGAAAAGAAAAACTGCAGACAGTGATACTGTTTCAACCTATCAGGTCTTTTCGGTGCAGTTGATGACCGACAAGAAGCTAGAGGCATTAAATAAGCTACTGCATTGAAGAGACCTGATAGGTCGAAACAGTGCCACTGTCTTCAGTTTGCTAATAGCCTCTTGCATTACTTGAAAAGAAGAAGTTTTCTTTTGACGCCAACAAAGATAAAAATCGTGAAATATTTGACCTGGTAAGGAATCTGATGTGAAAAAGTTTGTTTTAAAGAATTGGCTACAATGCGATAATGTAGCAGTCAACAGCATGTGTGCCGATACACTATTATTTGTAGTATAGTTATTAACGGTAGTGTCAGTGAACGGTCATGCCAAAGTAGCACAACCGTGATGATAATGATGGGATAGAAGAATAGAAGAGCGAATGCGAAAAAGTAGGCTGCATTTTACACGTCAGCGACATACAGCGTCTAGACTTCACACTGCTTTTACACGTCAGCGACATACAGCGTCTAGACTTCTCACTGCTTTTACACGTCAGCGTCATACAGCGTCTAGACTTCACACTGCTTTTACACGTCAGCGACATAGAGCGTCTAGACTTCACACTGCTTAGCGACGGCAAACACTCTGCTTCACTTAGTGTTTGTGACAGACGAACAAAAGAACCTCGTGATTCCTGTTATCACATGGAGGATATCTGCAAACGTATACTACATAGTTTTTTGGTGTAGATTTAGATGTTATTGGTTATCAATCTCTGTGATATGTAAATCTATCAATAAATCTATTATTAACCTACCATCTAAATCTACCAAAATTTTACTAAAAACATTAATCGTTTGAAAGTAGTGTAACATCTGATGAAGCCTCAACTTCATGCTCTCCAAAACAGCTATTCCATGCAGAATGTCTTTTTTGTGAAAAACTTGAAGTGAAAATTTCTGGAAGAACCAAACGATGCAGCAAATTTCCTGTATTGACGAAGTAATATGGAACCTTAAAAGAACCTACATGAAAGATGGTCGGGTCTCGAGCGCTATAACTCGGGCTACATTGTCTGAACGCATCGTACAAAAACAGGACTTATGTGCAAGAGAAGCAAATTTTCATCAGTTTTGTCGTAAGTTATTCAAACCTGCAATACATAAATTGCTTGAATGACAAGGAAGGTGTGGTTGATAAAAAGCAAGATGGTATGGCTTTTGCCATCATAAGGCATTCACGGTTGTGCTTAATTTTTTTCCGGATAAAGTGATTGGGCACAATGAGGTTGTGCAACTTACATCATGGCATATTTTGTGCGTACAAGAGTCGGAGAAAAGTGGCTATGCCGGTCCAAATTACAGAAGTGGGAAACTTAAAACTCGACTTGAAAATCATGATACTAATGAGTTAATTAGTTTTGTCTACTCAATTCAGGCTGCATCACCTATTACGTGGTCCACAATGCGAGCATTTCTGTTACAGATGCAGTAAGCAACGCATATCAGTTGGGGACTAGAGACAAGTGTAAGGACCTCGTTGCAATTTTGTGATATAATAAAGCAGACATTCAGCGCTTCAAAGCCACTTTCCCTGGGCTCCAGCATCTGATGATATTAAGATCAAATCAACAAATGAACTTCTTCTATCTGACTTTTCAAAGTTCTTAAACTCCCTCATCTGTGGGGATCTAAACGTGGAGAACAGTGAAAAACGCCGACACATTGTGCTTTCTATAGGCCAGGTGAAACTAAACGAGTAAGCTACGTGACGTATGTTTTAAAGCGAGTTCTGCTGATTTCTACAGTCATAATTTTGACTCATAAATGCTAATTCTTTCAGTTGTAAAATGTTTCCATTTTTTGTTGTGGGACATTTGCTGAGCTGCCGCAAAAGGAGAGTAAAAGCTGCCACAGCACATGCTTTTCTGCAACCCCTTACGACAGCTCTATCGCAGTAACGACTTCACTATTCTTAGCAGTTTGAGCCAAATCTCTAAATAACGGTGCATAATCACTAGTAAGTGCAATCAAGTGTTCCATCTTGAACGGGACAACCTAACAAAATAAAAATCTAAGCTGAAAGATAGGAGATGTACTACAAAAATTTTCAGTAAAAATTCAACACAAACGTGAATTGATGCCTGCGAAATAGGCCAACCTAAAAAAATTTTGCACTAAAAATTTTTTGAAACTTTCTGCTTTCATTTGAGCTATTACAGTAAGTGTTGGTCTAGGATAACAACAAGTATGTCGTTTAGCATATAGTTGCAGATGGTATATAAGCGAAAAATTTGTGATGTAATCTGGAGAATTGCCAAAATGACCCCCATAGAACAACAACTTGGATTGTAAACATTAAAATGCCTTTCAAAAACGTAGGTAAAAAAAATAAATGTTTTGGGAAGCCCTTCATTCGACTCGACTACTACGTTTATGGTTGATGCGCTCGGCACATACGCTCGGAAACGGACTCTGGGTGTTACTCTTTAGATAGGCCAGGCCACCACGGCAGGTAGACAGCTTGAGCCCCCCACCTATTTGCAGCATAAAGATGAATGTATTATGTTTATGACACAAGCAAACTTGATTTTTCTTGACGCTTTTACTGAGCCCAAAGCAAAATGCTGTGACGCAAAAAAACCTGTGAATTTATAGAAATGTAAAAAGGCTGAATGGAATTATTGAAGTATTTTCAGAAACAACCAACACCTACTGCTATCAATAAGGATAAGGCATAAGCAAGGTTTCTGTAGTCTTGTTATATCGGCGGCAAAGAAAACAATTTTACGTGGTCGTTGCAACAACTACAGTCCATGCGGGAACTATCTGTTCGGGAATATCCATCGCTCCTTTCTTCGTGCTTTATCAGGTACATGTACTACATATAACAGAGCAATTGCCATATTACCTTGCTAGATTCGACGAGAAGAGGCTAGATCGGTGAGTTGAACCAATTAAAACCGCAAACATTTTGCATTCTGGTTGCAAATTATGAAATAAAATTAAAATAGATTTATTGGCAGGTCAGAAGATGCCTCACAGCAATGGCCCTCTTTGCCAATGCAATTGCTTTATGGCTGGTAATGAACGCGGTGCACAAGATGAGTGGCCATAACTTGTCTTTAATGTTAACCACGAAAGCATATGTGGGTAAAGCATTTATGAAGAATTCACTAAGAAAAAACACTATTACCCTCCAATAATTGAAACTACACAAGTCTCCACGGCCTCAAAATTTTTCGCAGCGCTTGTACACCGAAGTGGCCCTGCCTAAAGTCTTGGCTATGCAAATTCCTCTATTTATGTTTGTGTCTCAAGAGTATCCCAATGTTAAAGAAAAGCTACGAGCGTATAAAGAAGTTGCAAATCTTAGGCATCAGAAGTTATTAGGGACCTCAAAAGTTTTCGGCCAATATCTCCTTTTTTTGTTTCCTCTGAAATCCTCGAACATCTCTTATACACAGGCGTCGGACCTAGGTAACAGGCTAAATTTTAACACGGAAATATTCTGTAGATTAAGCCACTCTTACGATCCACTAATGTGGCAATCAGGAATCATGCAAAGCAATTTAAAAGTCAATCTGCTGTGCCATATAACATTGCAAGTTGCTGTTTAATAGATCACACTAACCTAGCTAATTGCATGGTTAAGCTCAACAAAGGACTCTTGTTATGCGAAGAGCGCGTGTTTAAGTAGCTTGAACGGCACACAGGTAGAGATCTGTAGCTTTTGGCATTATCAGTACGCTTCTTTGGCTTGAGAATTGTGATTGCTGTGGCTTTTCGCAATACGTTTGAGAAAGCCAATTGCTGGAGGCAAGCTGTGTAAAATTTACTTTGCCAATTTGAAAAATTTGTGCCAGATGCTAAAAAAATTTAAGGAAAATCTTGTCAGGTCGTTGAGCCTTAACGGTTTTCAGCAACTGAATTCCTTGGAGTAGCTGGGAGATCTTGAACGAAAAGAAAAGTTGGAAGCAAGGCCACGCAGGCCGCCACCAAAGCTGGTTGATTTTGAGGTCGATGGCTCGAAAAGATGTTAAATCCTCTTTTTTATGTTTTGAATTGCAAAGCAGCTTTATTATAGTTTCTCTGTATGTTTGGTAAAGGGTACATAGAGATGCTAAAGATTTTCCATTTTTAAGCGCTAATGTGAATAAATTGCCACTTAATTGTCATTTATTTCCTCCCAGCACTTTCGACGGTTTTCATCCAGAAAGTGTTGTGATTACAGCGTACGCTGCACGGTCAGTATATCTGGGATAAATTTTCTTGACCAATTATACCCACGATTCTGAAAATGATATTACTGACTGGTTCTCAGCACGAAAGAGAAGTGAAAAAAGTTGACAAGTTTGTTTGTGGTATCTTAGAATAAGGTGCCTTCATTGTTATGTAACAAAGAGATGACAGGGCCGAGCAGTTAATCGGTCGAGGTGGTCCAGCACAACAAAAGAGTAGCTAGAAAAGCATGAGCTCATTGTGCAAAAAGGAAAGAACTTGCGCATATGAAGACCATCTAGGTCAGGAACTTTTTATGTTTTCGATACGCACTCCCTTTTACTATGTAAACAAACACCCATACCCTCGAAACATGTGAAATCTTTTATTCTTTCGGAGAGGAATTTTTCAAAAGGATGATTTTGGCAAATTTTTACAATCTTTTTAAGGGAGAACCATGGCATTGTGGTTCTGAGCCCCTTAGTAAACTTTCGACGCTTTCCAGTTAAAGAACCACTGATCAAGGTGGTAGCTGAGATCAGTGGCCCTCTGGGTTGCTTCACTACCAGGGCACGGTTTAGAAAGTTCTGACACTTGTGCTGGCATGTGCCATTCCAGTAGAAAGAAGCATAGCCTTGTTTATATCAGTGTTTACTGAGTTAGGTAAGCTGCCGCTTAATTGTAAGTTGCTAGCAACAAATGCAATTCATTTACCACAAGTCGTGACAAGTTGCCTCAATTTAAGCTTCATTTTTGACATTATTGCATGTTACTATGCAATTGTTTTCTAATAATTGTCCTTCTAAAGTTTTAAAATAAAAAACATTTTTAAGAGATGTTTTGTATCATGCTCTTAAACTGTCATCAATCGTCTTCTAACAAATTTATATTTAGGCTGAATGCAAATAACAACAATCATGGAGTATTTTGGATCCCAATAATACCTATAGCGCAGAGAGCCTCACATTCAGAAAGCCTCATATTCAGAGAGCCAGTTACCACTAAGCACTGCTCGAAATCCTAGTCAATTTGTGTTTCAATAGATGTAACCTCCGTTACAAAACCGCGTGGAAAGGAATTTCACGCAACGGCACTGCAAATAGTTGCAGAAACTAAACCGAAATATTCCTCAAAATAATTCTAGTTCCGTTGTTATCGCTTAAATTTCGAGAAAGAATCCTATTTTAAAGCTACGCTATCAAGTTTACCGTTGTCATCACAATTTTTTCCGATCCATATTCCCATGCACCTCAACTCTCCGGTCACGTGATCACACCGATGACGTTTGCTTGGAGGTTTACAAGGGACTGAGCAGAAATTCCCAAAGTTATTTGGAGTACAAGATAAAGACAAAGTTGCTTTTACTTCCATGTTTTTACCTGTAAGTCAAAATAATTTTATACTCTTACTACAAAAAGTAAAGATGCTGTTACGCGTGAAACAAAAATTCAAACATGCCAAAGCGAAAAACTGGCTTGTGTTTAAAAATTACTTGGCGCGCAGTTTCTAAAATTAATGCTGATCTTTGTTGTCAGGCGCCTTACTCTACCTGCTGTATCATCTGGTACAGTGATGCTTTGTAGTTAGGCGACAGCAGAGAAAATAGAAAGTTTGCTTTCAGGCTCTTCATGAGTACGTTTCTACGTGGGGTATATTATTTTATCGACGGAATCACTTTAAAACCGCATCCAGGGGGATTTGCTTATGCTGTGTAGTATGGTCAGATGCAACAAATAAGTTATCGATGAAACTCCCAGCACCAAACTTTTTGCCCTGCCAAATTGCAAAATGATTCAGTCAAAACTAAAAATTGTTTACATTAATGACATTATATCTTACTTTCAGTCGACTCGAGTTTAAGCCGCTCCACAATGTCATTAACAAATAGCTTTGCTGGAAGAGGAATGGAGTAGAAGCCTTGAGCACTTATGACAACCAAATGAGTGCTGAAAATCTGCAGACAAAAAATGCTTGATAGATTCAAAACGATAGAACCAAACAGCAGCCAATGCAAGGCTGAGACGCCTGCTTTTCAGGATGTTATTGATTAACTTAAAACTGTGTGGTCCAATTTAATTTTATAGCAGACAATCAGAAACTGAAAATTTATTCCGCGGGCCGTGGTTAAACTAGGGATGTGTGTTACTCAAATAAATGTGTTCTCCAAAAAAAAAGGTCATCACCTACATTTGAGCAAATTTTCGGACAGCCATATAATCTCCGGACAGAACACCTGAATTCTGGACATGTCCGGAATTTTCGGGACGCATGGCAATGCTATCGTAATCACGCTAATCACCGTAATTATTCGCGGGCCAAAAAAATTAGTCGGCGGGCCTGCAGTTGGACAACACTGACTTGGAACAATTTTATTTGAAGCCTTGTTTTTTTTTTAAGTAAACTGCAGGCAGTGGCACTGTTTCTATCTTTTAGGTCTCTTCAGGGCATTTGTTGACTGGCAAGTAGCTAGAGGCTTTAAATGAAGCATAGTCTAGATCAGTGGTTCCCAACCTTTTTCCTGTCGCGGCGCATTTTAGAAAAAAACGAAAATTATTTGGCACACCTCGAATATTTTGAATACAAAATTATTCAAATTGACAGTTTTTTACATATCACAACGAAAAATTAAGGCAATAACCGTAATTTAGCTTGTTTCCAGGAAATTCACTGTACTTGCGTCTTTATGACAGGATTGCAACAATTCTGTCAGTGAGAAACTTGTGCTTGATGTTTCCTAGCAACCATTTCAATGTCAGGACGTATTTCAGAGAGACAAACCCTCATTTCTTTTTCAATGCAACAAAGCCGCTCTCGTTTTTTGGACTTCATATTGCGGAGTGTTGAAAATCCGAGCTCACATAGATATGATGTCGAAAACTGCATCAGAATGGTCAAAGCCTTTTTAGCTAATGAAGGGTATTCTTCTTTGACAGCAATCCAAAATGTGTCTATTGGTACCCCAGCATGTTTGATTTTAAGTCCACGATTACTGGAAACACATGTCAACTCCTCTTCTTCACATAATAAAAGACCAGTGCTAGATGAATTCTCTATAAAAGGATTTCGAACCCAGTCATACTCATCAGTCTTCAGTGATGGGAAATAAAAGTTAATTTTTTCTTCCAGAGTTGTTAAGTGTTGAAATACAATGGGGCTAATTTTCTTTATGCAGCTTTGTCGTACTTAAGGGAACATCTTAAGGTTACCATCTTTAGCTCTGTTTTTCCAAATTGCAACTTTCTTTTTAAATGCAATCAGCTTATCTGATGAAGTCAGAATGTTTTCTTCTCTGCCTTGCATGCTTGTGTTGAGGCCATTGAGATGTGCAAATATTTCTGCCAAATATTCTAGCCTTGAAAGCCAGAATTCACATTCAAAATATTCACAGAAGTGTTCATGTTCTTCTGTTTTGAAAAATGCATGAAGTTCCTTGTGCAGTTCATATACACGCCATAGCACCTTTCCTCTTGAGAGCCACATCGCTTCAGTGTGCAGAATCAAACGTTTGTGCCGAGAGTCCATATCAACACAGATTTTCTCGAAAAAATGAGACTTCTTCGGCCTCATTTTGATGAAATTAACCATTTGAACAACTTGTTTTAAAACTTGACTTAAGTCTTCTGGTATTGTTTTTGAAACAAGTATTTCCCTATGGAGGAAGCAATGGGTTTGTACAACATTAGGATTTTCTTTTTGTACGAGTGATACAAAACCTTTAATACTGCCAACAATACATGGCGCCCCATCAGTACATATTCCAATGCACGAGTTCCATGATAAATTCCATTTTTCAAGGTAAGTAGATAATATGTCAAAGACGTCTTGGCCTCTTGTAGTGAGTGACATTTTCTTGCAGCACAAAAATTGATTTATTATTTGATTTCTATCAACGAAACGAATAAACGCAAGTAACTGTGGTTTGCCGCTGATGTCGGTTGATTCGTCAACTTGTAAAGCGAATTCAACGGTGCTTTGAAGTTTAGTCTGTACAGTTTCCTCGATATTAGCAGACAAATCCACAATACGTCTTTGGATTGTATTATTTGACAGGGGAGTCTTGCGTATTTCTTGTTCGGCTTTGTCACCCAGAATTCTTTTTACTATCTTTCTGCAAGCAGGCAAGATGATCGACTCAGCCAAAGTATGCGATCTTGTTTGCTGCGCGATCATTTCGACGACATCATAGGAAGCAGCTTGTGCCTTTTCAGAAACAGTTAACAATTTTTGAAAAGCGGTTTTTTGTTTGGATTGTTGCTCTAGTAGTCTCCGAAAATAGTTCAGATTTTTATCTTGCAGCTGCGAGTGTTTGGTTACAAAATGTCTACTTAACTTGCTGGGCACCATATCTTCGTTTGACATTTTTTCGCCGCAAATGACACACAGAGGGAAAGGTTGATCCTCACTGCCAGTCCAGTGAAATCCATATTTCAAATAATCATCGCAGTATTGACGTTTTGGTCGAGCTTTTGGTGCTTTATCACAGGGCTTTGCTGCCTTGCAACGTTTACTTTCTAATTCATTATCATCACTTTTTCCTCTTGATAAATTTATCCATTTTATTGGGTAACTTAAAGCGCGTATAATATCTTGACCGAGTGCAAACAATTTAGTTTAGTATCGTATGGTAGTATTTAGGGCACAGTCGACTGGCTTAGATGTGTGTCAGTGTTTGTATATGTCACAATCGCTATTTATTTCATGCATTATTTTGCACAATGCAGCCACACAACGAACCTTATTCAAGCGTAAATAAACTTGAATGATACATTCACCAACCAAAAACAACTCAATTACTACCAACAATATCGTTAGTGTGCCGTACTGACTAACGTGGGCGGCGTGAATTTTTTAAAGCGTACTTGATTGAATTTAACTTCAATATTTTTTGCGGCGCACCTGATGACATCTCGCGGCGCACTGGTGTGCCGCGGCGCATAGGTTGGGAACCACTGGTCTAGATTCTAGCCTCTTGTCGATTATCAACAGCACTGATAAGGCCTTACAGGTTGAAATAGCATCACTGCCTACAGTTCGCTCAAAGTGCATCGCAAGCTTCTTGCATATTCCTTTTTGTTTCACAAGAAAGCTTTCGTTTTATTTTTTTAACACTTTTTTGATGGCAATAACAGTTATTCATGATAGGAAAATTAGGAAGCAGTATTTTTTTTTATTTTGATATATTTATCCTTCATTCACGAGAAAGCGAATTGTATTGATATATTTTTGGACAGGACGTCCGAACTCGCTTGGGAGTTGCCATTTTCGAGGTGTCTGGGCCACCTGTTTTCCATATAAAGGCGGGGCGTCCCGCTAAGTACCTTGCCCAAGGACACAACAAGCAAGCTTGAGGCTTGTTCTCCACAACCTTCCCTAAATGCCGAGCGCCAAGGAGGGAAGCTGTGGATACCATTTTTTAAAGTCTTTTGGTATGACTCGACAAGGGGATTAAGCCCCAGGTCTACCGACTGCGAAGCGAACGCTCTAACCACTACACCATCGCGTCGATTGATCATGTTATGGTAATGCGGTCAGATGACGTGAAATGCCAATATTATGATAACCATGATGAAGGGTTTGATTGCTGTGATAGTTATATCCCTAGTGCTGCATCTTTGGGTCCTTTGTACCCTTCTTAGGTCATATCAAATAGAGTTATCGAAATAGCTGTGTTCTAGTGGCTTTTTAAAAGACTGTAGTTTGTCTATCTACTTTAGCCTTGGCTAACTGTTCTTCTGGTAGAAAGAAAAAAAATGACAGCTAAAATCTAAACTAATAAATGGTTTATAAAATATGATTTTATGATTATAAATGTATTTACAAACAAGAAAGAAAAGAATTACAATCCTTAAAAAAAGAATTGCTTGTTGCATCGTCAATGGAGTTGTAATTGTTGTAAGAGTTATTTCTATCGAAACAAGCTTTTTGTATTTCCCAAAACAGCTTTTAATCGCGTTTCTACGATCAGAAGTTTTTTAGAAAACAGAACAAATTGTGTAATCAAGCTGCAACGTCATTTTAGACCTTCAAGAGATGAATTTTTATGTTAATTGGTGGGGCTGGCTTTTGTTTGAGCAGAAAGCGATTTTTCTCTGTCAAGAAATCCAAATTAAAAGAAATCATCTATGATTGTGACGTCATAATGCTGTCACGAGCCTACTCTTGACACTCATCTCGGGGAGACGATCAACCGTTCCTAACTTGAAGTTTGTACTCCGAGTTTCGTAGAAGCTAAAACATTCACTCACGTGCGCACAGAGAACTCTGCTTTGCACTTATATACAGTATTCACAAAAAATACCACAATAAAAGTTGGCTCTCATTTCATTTTGTATGACTTGTATTATTTCATTTTTGCAGATAGTGTAGACCTAAGCTAAAAATTTCTTTTAATGTAATTTGAGAGCAATCCACTAAGCATGAGGAGGAACAAGCAAAATCGATAAGATTCTACTTTGATATTAAATCTGTTGTAAAAGCTCAACGAGCATATCAGCCTCATTTTGGCGTGAAAGCAGCTCCGGACCAAAAGGCAGTGTGGAGGATTGTAAAGAAGTTTCACACTAATGGAACTGTTCATAATCTGAACCAAGGAAGATCTGATAGACGAAGAGATGTCAAAGCTTCGGAAAACATTAATGCTCTCCGCTGCTCTGCCATTCAAAGTTCAAAAAATTTTTCTTGGCGGCCATCTTAAGAGTTGGGCATGAATCGAATAAGCATTGTCAATATTTCGAAACTGGAATTGAAACTCTTTCCGTATTGCATTCAAATTAAACACCAACCCACAGCAAATGACGAAAAAACACGAGTTGACATGTGCAATTAGTTTAACGACAAAATGGAGGAAAACCAGGACTGGTTAGACAAAGTTTGGCTCAGCGATGAGGCATACTTCCATCTTAATAGTTACGTTAACTCAAGGAGCAACATATTTCCGGGAACTGCACCACCACAGAAAGTGTTGCAACAGCCTTTGCATGTCTCTAGAGCTACTGCATGATGTGCAATAAACTCAAAAACCATAATTGGGCCATACTGGTTTGAAAATGAAGGTGGAGAATCAGTTACAGTAAATCAGGAAAACTACCGCAACATTATCCGCGAGTTCTGCTCATCTTTCAATCGCCATCGAGAGGTTAAACCAGCAGTAGTTTATGCAAGACGGCGCTACTCCTCACACTGCCAATGCAACTCTGGCATTGTGGAAACAAAAATTGGGCGACAGAGAAATTTCTCGAAAAACGAATTATCTACGAGCAGCTCATTCTCCTATTTTTAATCCCCTTGACTTCTTTCTTTGGAAATACGCCAAAGATCATATGTATGCTGACAAACCAATGATACTACAGGAGCTAAAGTCAGCTATTACAAGATTTATCACAGCGATCCCAATAGAAATGTGCAAGAGAGTTATTGGAAACTTTGCAGTCAGGCTTGATGAATGTCATAAGCGTAAAGGCGGACACAATGAGTATGCTCTGTGAAAAATTAATGTCTTGAAAACTAAAAATTGATGATATTTTTGAAATCGCCAAAGCTTGCGCAAACATGTCTGAAACTTGGAAATGAACACGGCAAATATAATCCCTTAATGTGAAATTGAAGATGATACATCAAAAACATAAATATCTAAAGTGTTATAGAAATTATGTAATGTTATTTTTGTGACACCCTGATAGATATATTTCTTGATGTTATGAACAAGAAGTGGTGTGGATCTACAGCTGATAAAGTAGGTATTTTTTACTGAATTATCGAGGTCTGAGTGAAATTGCAGTAAGACAAATTGTTTGTGCGATGCATTATATATCTTCAATTTTAAAATACCATTATTGAGATAGAACCAAAATTCTATTGCACCACAGTGATCTCTTGAAAGACCGTGAACTTAACCTCAGCAAAGACCTTTAATCATTGTTTAAATACCACACATTCTTACCAAAATTCCATAGGGTCATAAAAATGGTAAAAAACGATCATCATCAAACATGAGATCCAAGTTATATAAATTTTGTCGCCCCTTCCTCACAAATCTATAGCCGGCTATGCTATTAAAAGATGTAGTTTTTGTAGAATAACATTTAAATATTTTGGAGATTTAATTTTTTTATTATTTAGAGGTAAAACATTTGTCTTATCGAGTGGCTTCACATTTTAACTACTTTTCACTCTAGAATGGTAACCCTCAATTTTAGAAGCGTGAAAGAAAACCAATGGTACTGTATAGAAATAAAATACTTATTATAATAATTATTTTTTATTTGGAAAACATACAAAGAAAATATGTTTTTTATTCCATTATTGAGAATAGTATAAATGAAGCCATCCTTGAAATTGCAAATGTTTTTTTGAATTTCGAAAAAGAGTCATAAAACCCTTTATTGGTGAAACTTATAAATTAATTTGACAAAAGAAATTGACCGACTGTGTAAGCCAGACAGCACATCCTCCACCAACCACTTCAGACAAGATACTGAAGGAGCTGATCCCGCCAACCCCTTCCAAACACACCTCGTGGTTGAATTGCATCATCCCCCAAATTAGCCTAGGCAGGGAGAAAATTACTTCACGTTGCCGTTTTAGGATAAAAGATTAACGAACGTTCTGTCAAAACCATAAAACAACTATCAAAAAATATAACTGAATTCACCTACAAGAAAAAGTAGTCGTTACTAGAAATTAGGCCAACATGTTTATATTATGTTTTTGGGTCTAGATCAGCGGATCTCAACTCAACATCTGCCATCTCGCACTTGGGCATAAGCAAAGTAATTTTTAATATCTGGGACCAATTTCAAAAATATCACGCCAAAATAAACAAATTTCCGAAAAATCTTCAACATCAAATCAGGAAGCGTTGTTCAAAAGAAAAAAACCTTCGGTCTAATGTATGCTAGTCCCCTTTCAAGAGTCTTCTAAAAACAATGCCACTCCCTAACATACAGTCTCCTGGGGTAAGCAATCTTTTATGGTAACGCCATTGAATGCACAATACACGTAAACCTTTGACTTGGTCAGAAACGTAAATTAAGCTACAAATTGGCAGAGAACTTGCATCTTCAAAAACATTTGACTTCATGGTGCTTCATGCCAAAAGAGTTAGTGAACCTTTGACGTAACCCCTTGCTTTGGACCGCTAAACAACCACGTGTCATTACACAAGCGCTGCTGTTGTTGGTTCCTTTGCCAATTTTTGCTTATGCCCAAATCTGGAGAAATACGAACGCGCTTGCAACGAGCAGTAGATATCATAGCATGCATGCTGGAAATATTTGTCTTGGTCATTGCACGAAATGATCCGATTGTTTGGTCAAACAGAAGTGATCACAACTTACAAAGCTTAAATGGGAACTCACAAAGCGAAGTACAACGTTTTTAATAAATTTTCTCTATTGATTTTTTTCATTTCTTCGTTTTTTACCGCCGAATAAACCGAATTAATAAGCTTCTAGTTTTCATAAAAGATTGATGTCAAACTCAAGCGTTGATACAGTGCAATAATGAATAAAAAAAAAGCAGAGAAAACTTTATTTCAAACTATTAAACGGCTGGAAAACACTTATTTACTGTATTTAGCCTCATGAATATGACAAGGACTAATTTTTTAAACTCTTTAGTTATTAAAAGGCATTGAAATTTTGCTGGAAATGGTGACAACATCTTTTAGTGCTTGGTATCGCCTGAACCTCATTTTCATCTTTTTTACTTTCAAACACAGCCACAATCATTGCATTAAATTAAATTAGAAAATAAAATTTTTAAAGAAACTTTTTGTGTTTGTGCTAGATTACTGTGCTGCAAGCTAAACGAGAATGCGATCCACTGCTCTGTAAATGTATTAAAAGGTGGTCAAAGTAGATCAAATATATACTTTAGCAAGAGTAACTTATCAATCGGTACACTCAAAAAATACTCTAGTGAAAATGGAAAGTAATGATCAGTATTTTTCTTGAGCAAAAGTTTAAATTAGTCGAAACTTAAGCAACTAAATTTGTAAAAGTAGTGAAGTAGTTTCGTCTCTTACTATAATTTTGAAAAAGGTGTTTTCGCGATAAGCTTTTCGTGACGCTCTCATCAGTGGCAGTATCGCGACAAAACCGGGAAGATCTAGAGCGATTAAGTTGCTTTGTCTCATTAATTGGGACGGTAAGCTATCAGGGCCAACCGATAATACCGCTAGGATAGTATTGCGTGCCTAAGAAAGGGATTCTGCAATAGCGAAGGTGGAGGAAGCTTAGTAAGGAGCTAAACAAGAACGCCGTGATTAGCGAAACAGCTTGAGACTGTAAACAAATTCATTCTGTCTGCACAACATTGTGCACCGAGTCTTGATATATACAGCCTGTAATGTATCTAGGGAGAAAAAGCTGCATGCTGTGGCGAGGACTGAAAATCGCTCGTTGTCATAGTTTAATGCACATTGTTCAACAACATATTCCTAAGCAATTCACACAACAATTGACTCGTCCACGCCGATCTCAACCGAACAGATTGTGCAAACGTAATGACTTTAAAACCGCACTGTGGCTCTGCCTAGGGCTGGGTTCAAGTAAATAATTACTTAAGTAAAAATTTTACTTATTATTTAACTAAGTATATTTTGGCCTACTTAAGCAATTTCAAGTAATCTTCTCATGCAATAAACCTTGAAAAAATTTTATTAATTATTAAAAAATGTAATATATGTGATTATATTTTTTGTATGGCAACCCTGTATCTGCTGTCGACACAAATATATTTAGATTGTGGCATTTTTAACAAAATATTTATCTGAAGCATAGTTTTTCAAGCAGTAATTTGCAGACGAAGAATTTGTTATTTTCAAATAGCTTACAAAATTCGATGAAATACTTTACAATAAATTCTTCATATGAGTTGACTAAAAAATTATCAAAAAGTTAATTGGGTTTTGGGCCACAGATTGTATACCAAATTGTATTTTAAAAATTACTTGAAATACTTAAGCAACTTAAGTAAACTTATCACTAAAGTATTTTTGAAGGCTTACTTGAACTCAGCTCTAGCTCTGCCATTGGTTAGCATCTTTTAGAAATTCAACAATGTGCATTAAACTGTGACAACAAGCGATTTTCAGTTCTCGCCACAGCATGCAGCTCTTCCCATCTTAGTCTATTAAAGGCTGTTTATATCAAGACTCAGCACCCGATGTTTTGCAGACAGAATGAGTTTGTTTACAGTCTCAAGCTGTTTTGCAAATTACGGCGTTCTTGTTTAGCTCCTTACTAAGCTTTCTCCACCTTCGCTATTGCAAAATCTCTTTCTTAGGCACGCAATACTATCCTAGCGGTATTATCGGTTGGCCCTGATAGCCTACCGTCCCAATTAATGAGACAAAGCAACTTAATCGCTCTAGATCTTCCCCGTTTTGTCGCGATACTGCCACTGATGAGAGCGTCACGAAAAGCTTATCGCGAAAACATCTTTTTCAAAGCTACATTCAAATTCTGTACCCCCAACAAGATTTTTCATCTTTTAGCAGTTTTGACCTGTTCCTATTTACAGTTTGATGCAAAAGTTGAAGATCGTAATGTTATTTTACGGTATTTCAGCGTTTCTCTTTAATTATAAGAGCATAAAGTTTTCACGAAAATTAAAAACTTTTTGAATGTCAAAAAGAAATATTGTGACAATTTATGAATCTGTCTCCCAACGGAGCACAAACTTTCTTTGAAGAGCTAGTTGGGTAGTGGCCTACAATTTGTTTTACCACGTAGTCCTCAATAGGGAAACAATTTTCGTGGTAGTCCACTTTTGTTAGTCTTCAAAAGTCCCACGTTACTCAACATGTACCATAGTTCTATTCATGGCAGTCACGCTGCAAGTAAACTTTTCACTAATTTCACGTTCTGTGCATTAGAACAGCTAAAACCAATTTGGCAAGGAAAGAAGTTATACAGAATCTTTTGATATACTTTTCGACCTCTTTGTTCCTCATTTTCGTTGATGATCCATTTTTAAATGTCACATTTTGTTGCCATTTTTGTTGAAAATAGCTTATTGCCTTGATTGGCTCCAAGAAAATTTAGTTGAGCATAACCCCTTTGGCTTTTTCGCCCGTTTTCAAAGAGCAAGCAATGCCTTTTGGGATGCTATTTTAGCACTACAGCCAAACCAAATCACTAAACTACTGTCATGCGGTGGTAAAAAGTGTATATTGATAACTGTTGCAATGTACAAAAGCTTGGCGTTCTAACACCAATTGTTGCAGAACAAAACCAAACGTAAAAGAGCTCAAATGCGACAACTGGTTTTAAGCTTTTGTATATGACTGAAGTCTAAATACAGTAGTACAGACGCGTAATTGTTTCGCAATAGACATTAATGAAATACGTTTTCTAAATGGGCTATATGACTGTATTTTTGATAAAATGATTGTTAATAGATGAAAGTAGTTAAAGATGGAGGTAACCGATGAAATCAATGATATCTTACTTCTACTGCTTCATATAAAAAAAGCTTAGATATTTATGTCATTTATTACAGTCTCTCAAATAGGCTGACTAGACGTACCGTTTTAAACGGGACAGTCTCGTTTTTTTGCATTTTTTTTGACCGTCCCGCCGTTCTTAATGTTGTCCAGTTTTTGAAAAAAAAATGTCATAATAACGAAAAAACAGAAGCACCAGATATTTTTGATATTAAGCTGCTTTTTTTCTCTAGCTTACTATAAATACACCTCTTTGTTATATTGCAGAATTTTGCTTTTGCCTTTGTGGAAGTACAACCTCTGTTGAAAGAACATTTTCTGTTAGAAACACTACATGGCCAATTGAGAAATCCAACTACGCGTAGAAATAATGAAAGCAATCCAGAGTAAGTAAGTGGGCTAAAGTATGATGTGGAGTGTAGCTAGTTCTGCATTTAAGTCTAGAAAAAACGAAATTTGCTGCACGAACTTTCTTTATCTAATTTGCTGCGCAAGAAACATGAGTGATGGTTTGATCAGCATTGAAGAAATACGTCATACGACTCTTTTGTATTTATTTTTTGAAAGAATACACAATTACAAGATAAACATATCGGTTGCACCGTTTTTGCCATACAATGTCCCGTTTCTGTCTCAATAAAATATGTTCAGCCCGCTCTTAAAGCCATACTAAAGGCCACCAATGCACTTTGAGCAAACTGCAGAGAGTGACACTGTTTTGATCTCTTAGATCTTTGCAGTACGGTTGGTGACCGACATATAGCTACAAAGGTTTTAATAAATAAAGCGTAGCCTAGAATATCATACTTGTGGAATCTAAACTGGGCCTACTGTAGTGGAAGCTCTGCCAGCACTTTGCGAATTCATATCGCAGTTGAATGACTGTTGGTTGTCGAAGACGTAGGTCGTCTAAAATTAACGTACTGCTAGAACAATTTAGTGCTGTCACAGCCCAGTAATCACAATCTCTTAAAGTTATAACAGAGGTCAGCAATGCACTTTGAGCGAACTGCAGACAGCGACACTTTTTTGGCCTCTCAGCTCTCATCAGTGCATTTGGTGAACGATAAGTAGCTAAAGGCTCAAAAGCACAACCTAGAACGTTACACTTGCAGGACCTAAACTACTGTAGATCCACTGTTGTGCAAGTTCCACGATATCCCTCATAAATGAGTGGCGGTTCTCAACAACCACAGCCAAAGCCAAATTTTATTCATTTCATTCCAGCTAGACTTCAATTATTGCACAAATGGTCCTTGAAAATTTTCCTATTTATTCGTATTTATAGCCAGCTAAAAATTACAACAACCGGGGGAGGAGGAGATTTTTTTTATCTCGAATCACATATTTGGAGATGACCTTTTTTGGCTATTTTTAGAGACCCCATAAAATTTTGGTAAGAAGTAGGAGTAGCAAACTCTACAACCGTAACCTCAAATATTTGATGAGATAAAGCTTATGTGATCACCAGTTGTAAATTGCATTAAAGAAATCAGAGAAAAACAGGAATTATATAAATCTATTGAGGGAGACAATTCACCCCCTTTTGCTCTTAACAAGAGCCCTAACTGGCTTATGAACGGGCTGATGAATGCTTGGAAAATGAAATAAGCAGCAAAAAATTATACACTGTAAGATATTTGATTTACTCTTCACGTTAAAAGCTTTTCAAAGCCAAATGCTTGATTCTACTCGACCTACTGGTAACAACTTATCGCGCTTTAACACCATTAGATTTTCAAAATTAATACCAAAAACAGTCCATTCCAACAAAGGGTTAGCAGACAATAGAAACTTGATTTCAAAGCTATTATTTGTGCTGACATGAAGCGTTTAGTACAGGGGTCGGCAACCCCTGGCACGCGTGCCACTTGTGGCACGCGAGAGGATATTTCATGGCACGCCAAGTGATTTGACGCGCATGTGAAATCTACACTTAAGATTGCGCGGCGTAATTACATGCTCAAGCTGTCTAAACTGCACGAAATCAACAGTCTTCAAATTAGTCAAGCATGCAAATCACGAGACAATTTCTATGTCGGAGATGTCTGTTCTGGCTCTGCCAGTCACACTCACAACTAGCTCCTTGTGAGAGCGAAAAAAATTGGCTCAAGACATGCCAGTCATGTGAGCTCCCATGAACACAAACAAATTAGAATAAACAAAAATGTGCCGGAGTGAAGGCGCAAGAATGAATAAAATTGTGGTGTAGACACGCCATAATTTTTTTGATACAGTGTTGTAACAATAATTGAAGCAATGCTCGTTATATCTACTGTTATTGCTGAGCAGTTGTGTTAGTTATGTACCGTATATTCCTGATGAAGGCTGAATGTTTCACCGATAGCGTTTGAATAGTTTTTAATAAAATATTTGCTTGCTTATTGCTTTTTTTAATTGATTTCAAAAACAGTCTCTTTACCTAAAAAAATTACGGATTTCAGGCTTTCTAAGAATCTTAATTTAGATGTGAGATCTTTCCAAGAATTCTGCAAGACAGATTTCAGATTTGTTTCTCGAGACGACAAAGCTGTGTATGCTCTTTCTTGTCAAAGTGTCGTTTGCCAAACATCTAGCATAAAACGACATTTTGAAACGAAGCATAAGAAGTCCTTCGAGGACTATGCGGAGAAGATCGAATTTTTAAAAAAGGCAGTATCACACTACGAAAAGCAAAGCGGCATTTTCAAGAAAGTGATTTGTAGCACGAATCGAACAATCAAAGGTAGCTACAAAATAGCAGAGGGCATTGCTAAACATGGAAAACCATTTGTTGATGAATTGTTTGTGAAGGAGGCTTTTATCAGTTGTGCTGAAGTGTTGTTTGATGATTCGCCAAACAAATGCACACTAATTTCGAGGATCAAGGATATGCCTGTTTCTCCTCGGACAGTAGAGAGACGTATCACGGATATGGCTACCGATGTAACTGAGCAACAAACTGCTGCGTTAAAAGCAGCAAATGTTTTCAGCGTAGCTCCTTGATAAAAGCATAGATATAAATCCACGTTTAGCAGTTGTAGCTAGATACTGCAGTAACGGCGAAGTACATGAAGAGCTTTGTTGCTTGAAACCTATGTATGGCACTACTAAAGGAAAAGATATACTTACTTTTCACCAAGAACTTTGAGGAAAGAGAGATTGATATAAGCGAGATATTCTCAGTTACAACAGACGGCGGACCTGTTATGATGGGCAACACCTTGGATTTGTTACTATGGCTGAGCAAAAGATTGGGCACCCTGTTATGAAGTTGCACTGTATTATTCATCAAAAAAGTATTTGTGCAAAGATTTAAAAATTCTGCTCTTCATGACGTAATGTCAACTGTAACAAAAATAGAGAGTTTCCTTGTCGCACACTCTGCTAACACACACAGACAGTTTTGATCTTTGCTTGAAAAGATGGAAAGTGCATAACATAATGTGCTTCTGCACTGCAGTGTTGGGTGGTTAAGTCGAGGTAAGGTTCTCTTGACGTTTGTTGTTGTTGTTATCCGACCCATTCCGAGGGATGGGGGCATGGCGGAAGATTATGGAGCCCCAGAAGCCGGGCAACTCCTCAAGGCCTGAACCGAAGATTGTAAAGAGAGAGAGAGAGAGTCGCCAAAGAGCGAGCGGGGCAAATAGTCTGTAGCTGGACAGTGCAGAATGAGATGAGAGGTGTCCTGGGACGAGTGTCCGCAAGCGCTACAGGAAAGATTCTCGATTCTGCTAATCCTGAAGAGACAAAAACTTAACAGAAGGCTGTGTTGGTTGCAGCGTAGACAAGGGGGAACACAGCGAGAGTGACGAGGGAGCACTCCAGTCTGAGAAAAGAGAGATAAGTGTATACGAGAGATAAGAGGAAAGAGACTACAAGGGATTGCAGAGGGCGCAATCAGCGCTCCCCGTCTGGCCGCGTTGTTCCCGGGAGAAATGAGCGTCCCGGGACCCACTGTAGCTTGATAGAACAGGAGGAGAGACAGTTCCTAGAAGAGTCAGTTCCTGCCAGATCTGCAAGAGAGATTGAGGTGAAAGAAAAGATGGAGGAGAGGATAGGGTGGTGAAGACAGAACAAGAGTGAGATAGGAGAAGAAGAGAAGGGAAGTGGTAGACTTGTTGGTGCTGCCGAAACCAGCAAAGAGCTTGCACAATGGCGCAGGTTTTATCAGAGAAGCTTGAGCATACTGGGCCTGCTGAGAAGGAAAGAGTGGCCTCGGTGCCACAAAAAGAGAGCAGCCGGCAAGCACGTCGGAGCCGCCTTTGCCAAAAAGAAAAGGAACAGAGTCGTCAGTGCAAAGCACCAGATCGTGAGGGGGGAGAGAGCCAAGGTAAGTGAGAGCCGCACCTTGGCGAGAACGAGGGAGATCAGAGCGAGAGTATAAAAAGGAGATGGTGAACTTCACAGTGAAAAAAGGGGGTTCCAAGGAGGAAAGGTAGTGCAAGCAAGAAAAGCTTCCCTAGGGGAAGTAGAAGGAAGCGTAAGCGGGTGAGTGGACGCAAAGGCTCTCCAGGAAGATCTGCAGAGTCTTGGTTTCACTCCAAGTCTGGCCAAACCTGAAATGGGAAAGCAGGTTGAAAGACGAAGAGACCGCTCATAAGATGAAAGAGTAAAATGAGTCAGGGTGACTCGTAGGGGAGTTTGACGTTTGTCGAATGTCTAGTTGAGATAAAGGCCTTTTTAATAGGATAAAAAAAGGTCGACCCTGAACTGGAGGATGAAAAGTGGCTAGTAAAACTGACGTTTCTTGCGGATACCACCATGCATCCTAACGAAATTTATCTTCGATTACAGGACAAACAGTGATGTGTGTTTTTGAGATATGGAAAGGATTTGTATCTAAACTAGATGTCTACACACGGGACATTTACGGCGTAAACTGCAACTTTTTGCATCTTTAATATCTGAAGGCTTTTTCAGTGGATCATTATGTTAATACAGTTGTAATTGACATGTACATGAAGGATCAAACTTCTCAATTTTGCAATAGATTTCAAAATTTTCAGCATTTTGATTCATTGTTTTCTTTTCTCATCAAGCCCGAGAGCAGCAAAGACCTGAAATTATCTGAATTTGAATGGATCGATATTGAAGACTTCCAGATGCTGCTGATCATCGATTTTAAAGCATCTATTTTGGTGACATCGAAATTTGTTGATTAGCGGAAATCGCTGGAAACGATTAAAAACAAGCAAACAGCATTTCAACAGTTGGGAATCTTTGCCGGAGAAATTTAGCTATCTGAAGAAGATGGCAATAGCTTTGCTGTGTGCATTTGGATCCACTTGCTTGCGTGAACAAATACTTTCACACATAAAGTTTATTCTCAGCCCCCATCGCAGCCGACTTACTAAAGATTATACGGAAGCATATGTGTTTAACTGAAAGTGTCCAAATTTAGCCCCAATGTTGTAGAGCTGAGCAAGAACAAGAATCCTCTTTTAAAGCTACTCTTTTGACTCTATTTGACTTTATCCACTAAAGTGAATTAAATAAATTTGTGTCTTATTCGTTATCTATTCAAATCAGGTAGTTGACTGTGCAAACCAAACACATAAAAAGTTTGGCACGCGAAGTTGCTCACATTTTGATGTTATTCGAAAACTGGCACGCCGCGTCCAAAAGGTTGCCGACCCCTGGTTTAGTATCTATAGTACCTAAATAAAAGTAGTAACTATCTAAGAAGCCTTACTTTCTACTTAGGCCTGATTTACTCAAGTAAAAATAGAAAACAATAAAAGTTCTATAGCAATTTATCGGTATCTATAGAACCTAACTATAAGCTGTAACTGTTCAAGAAAGTGTTACTTTCTACCTAGGCTCAATTTACTTGAGTAATTCAACAATTTAACAAACATATAGTGTTTACTATCTAGATTGCCGTTACCTAAATAAAGTTTGCAGCCATCCAAGAAACTCTACTTTCTACTTTGGCCAAATCTACTCCTGTAAAAGTCGAAATCAATAAAGCTTTTCAAGTGAGCTGATTACCAAAAACATTCTTAAGTAGAACTACTTTGTTACTTACCACCTCTAGGCGCAACCCTACGATCATTGTTCGATTGTTCGATTATGGCTCGACTGGATGATACAGATGCGGGTTCGAATCCAACATTATTTGTCACAGGTTAGGAGTTGTATAACCTAGCTGCAAATACAATTTTTTTGGTTCAGTAATTGACAATACCAGGATAAAATCTCAGAATTTATAGATTCCAATTTATTGAATGGTACAACCAATCTTGCCCATATGGGTTGAAGATGAAATGACCGATTTATTTTCTCACCCTTTCAGCAATAGGGAACTTCACGGCTTCATAAGTGTTGGTGGCGTCATGAGCTGAATCAAACACGCTCCAATTGTTATCCTAAAAAATTAGGATGATAAGATCCATTTAATCGTAATACAAAACTTTATGTAAAAAATGCTCTCAGCTCAACCAATTACATTGAATAACTTTGCGCCCATTTATTTCACAGATGCAACTAAGAGACTTGAGAACTAGATAGGGGAATGGGGTAAAGTTTCTCCCATGAGCAGGGATTTCCAAAACCATAAAATCTACTATAGCTATTAAGACCGAAATCATCCTAACCAATGCAATATCAATTACACTTTTTAAGAACAAGATTTAAATATGCAAATTAAAAAAAGCTTGTATCAATTCTAGCTCATCTCTCCCATAATTTAACAAAATCAGTGCGCTTCCGGGCTCCATGTGGGTACTTACGATTTTACAACTTGGTATACAAAAAAAACAAAGATTTTCTAGCAGCTGCTTCTTCTTCGTTATGTGTTTTATTGCCCATGCATTAAAACTCATGCTTTTATATACTTTGTTGAAAGATTTCCCGTTTACAGCATAACAGGTTTTCTCCATGGGCTTTTTTTGGGGGGGAGAGGCCACGAGCAGAGGTCTTTACTATGGAGCTGTAATTCTGCTTTTAAATTGCAAATATATTTTTTACAAATTGAATATTAGAACTGCAGTTTTTCTCGGAGCTTGAAATTATCGAGATAACTAATTTATAAAGTGCGACAGATATTCACACTCTAAAATCTTTCGTACTCAGATAAACAGAAAAATTGCTCAAAAACAATCACCAGCAGGGTGTAAAAGACATGCAAAAATAAAAATACCAAGCCTAAAACACAACAGATTTGCCATTATGTGTAAAATCTTGATGCAATACAATGCAGAACAATACAGCAAAACCTATATTAAGGGAATCTCATTCAAGGGCACACACACACACACACACACACATGCCATGGACAAAAAGTCACATCGGTGAGTCCTAATGGGAATGTGGGATTCATTAATAAGACTTTATTGCTATCTTACTATCTATACACCGTAAATTGATAAAGTCTTATTAATGATTGCTATGGTTGCTATCTAACTAATTTCAGGTGATCTCCTATTTAAGATCTCCTGAAGGCAAATCCCTCTTAAATAGGAAATTACCTAAAATCTTTTTTTTGTTTCTGGTACCGGGAAAAAGCAATCCAGTGGCTTTCAAGAGCTATGCCAGTAATTGCATGCTAGCTTGGAGATTGTTGAGCTTGATTTTGAAGCAAGCTTGGCGGCACAAATCAGCAGCCATGTTTCAATTCTTGGGCGAGTGGTATCATTAGAAAGTGAAGCTTGCTGGATCTTTCCCTTCCGGTCCGATCATTATTTCAACCATTTTTTTCTGCTCATCGCTTGATAAAATCTTTAGCAATAATATGTGGCTTCTTGTGCTTTGCAATTGACATGCCATCTCGTAACTGCTTTGAACAGCAGGCTTTTCTCTCAGCAAGAATCAGCAGCGGGGTAACATTGCTTCCAGATTGTATCGTGCTTTCTTGGTAGACAAAGCATAGACACCATCATCCTTCTCATGTCAATACTGCAATCATTTGCTAGTTTAAAGGGTCGTAATGACTCATTTGGCATTACAATTAATCAGTGCAGACATTGTGCGCTATGAAGACCATTCTGATTGACTTTTGTAAAGCCAGGTGCAACGTAGCTGTCGTCCATTTTTGAATTTTTGACAATTGAAAACATATAATTAAAACAAAACTTGTCCCCGCAAGTTATATCAAAAACAATACGCAAGATATCAATTGCTTCATTCATGCGTATGAGCTTATGCTCGGTTTGCATGTTTTTCAATAGACTGCTTGGCCTCACCACCTGTCTGCTACATGAAGATGGAGGCATCCCGTTAAGTGTCTTGCCCAAGGATACAACAAGCAAGCTTGTCAGCTTGCTCTCCACACTATTTCTATGTGCTGAGCACCAAGCAGGGAAGTTTTGAATCCCATTTTTTAAAGTCTTTTGGCAGGACTCCATTTGGGGAATAAACTCAAGGTCTGCCGACTGCGAAGCGGACGCTCTAACCACTACACCCCACGCGCCGGTTATCAATTGTGCTAATTGCTAGTTAACAAATTTCGGGCAATTTTCCTATTTAAAAGAAATCTGTCTTCAGCCTCACACTAGGACAAATGGAAAATTTTCTCAAAAACAATCACTCACATTTTACCGTACAACACAACACTGTTTTTCAACATGTCATTAACCGACGACCGATTTCCACCTTATTGGATCTCACCAGGCTGGTGTAAAGGACCCATAATAAGACAAAGAAGGAAAGATGAAGAAAGAAGTCTTGTTCTACCATAATTTGTCAACAACAGCAACTGCAGTTAATATGAAAATTATTGCGGACTCGTTTTTTGAAGCTAGTGGGATCAGCTGGCAGAACTTGAAGCACATCTGCACTAACAGTGCCCCAGTAATGGCTGGCATTAAAGGAGGGTTTGTCACATTTGTAGAGAACTAATAGCCTCATGGGATATCCTCTCACTGTTCGCTACACCGATACGCTTTTGCGTCAAAGATTTTATGGAAGCATGGATGCTGTGGTCAACACCATCAACATCATGCGAGCGAGAGGAAAAAATCATTGGCCCTTGCAACTTTTGACCAAAGAAATTGAAGTGTAACAAGAGTAACTTTTATTTTGTGCCAAAGTTTTTTTTTCAGCTGAATGAACTCAAAGATGGGGTTGAATTTTTCTTTGAGAACACAAAATCAGCCTCCACGTCCCATTCTACAACAAAGAGTTCTTTACAATGCTTGGGTACCTGAGCGATATATTCGGCCACCTCAACGAAATGAACCTCTTTTTGCAAGTTTATGATGTGACAGTCAGCGAACTTCAAGACAACCTTGCTGGTTTGTGTGCTCAAATGAGAAAGTCAAATCAAAGTAAGGTCCACAGCCTTGTTTCCTTTCTTGGGTAAACACCTGAAGATGAGGATTGAATTGCCAGCTGGCATCGAACCTTATACAGTTGGACAACTTAAAATTGTCTCCATTCAGTTTTAATCTTGTTTCAACGACACAGCATTAGATGTTCCCAGGTACAGGGACCCCCTGAACAGTAAAATTTGCCCTTCTGCAGAAGAAGCTTAGGAGGTGGCAGATTCGAAAACTTCGAATGCGATGAGGATGGCATTTAAGAACAAAAATGATGTTTCCAGCTTTTGATTGTCTCTTCACGACAAAAACCCACTACTCAGTAAGAAGGCATGTGTGATGCTCATTCAGTTTCCAACAACGATAAGAGTAGGTAACTTTTTGTCACAGACAAGATCATTATTTTTTCAATATCAAGGGTTTTCTGGTATTTTTAATTAGATTATCTCGCAATCGTCAGCAATGTTCACAGATGTAGCTTATGCAGTATCCAGCGATGTCTACAATATTCGCGCTTGCCCTCAATGATTCCAGTACAAAAACGATTTCCCTTCATCTTCAAAGTTTTAAATAAATTAAGGTTAAAATGGCATGCCTTTTAAAGTTTAAAGCTTCCGAATAGCTAGGATTAATATAAAACCACCGGGTTTTGCATAAAAAATCTTGCCGCCCAAAAATTTTTGATTGGCTAGATCCCGGAATCGATCTGCTCAGGAAGCATTCGGACTGCACTTTTGTAGCGAGTTGCTGCTAACAGAACAGCATGTTGTTGCTTTCGAGCATGTGGCTGACTGCTTTGCGGATTTTTATATTGTTGTTGTTGTTGTTTACCCGACCCCTTCCGAGGGATGGGAGCATGGCTGAAGACCATGGAGCCCCAGAAGCCGAGAAACTCCCCAGGGTCTGGATCAGAGGTCGTAGAGAGACAGAGAGTCGCCAAAGAGTGAGCGGCGCAAAAAGTCCGTAGCTGGACAGTGCAGAATGAGATGAGAGGTGTCCTGGGACGAGTGTCTACAAGCGCTGCATGAAGGATTCTCATTTCTGCCAATCCTTGAGAGATAAGAATCTAAGAGAAGGCTGTGTCCGTTGCAGCGAAGACGAGAGAGGACACAGCGAGCATAACAAAGGAGGACAAGTTCCTCGGGCGGAATTTCATCGCTTTACAACTCAAACAAAATTTATATGCAGCTGTGACACATTGCTCTAAGCGGTTGGTGGACGCTCACTCAGACTATTGGCATATTTGTGAACATTACGAAAACACCAGGATATTGTGGACATCACGAATTTGATGTACTGTTTAGAAATACTCAATGCTAAATGAAATGTGAGGACAATAAACTTGCAGGGTAAACTATATTTCGATGTTTATTAAACTTATTACCTACTGTTCATATCTTACGCTTTATCTTCTTAAGTAGTCCAAGTAAGATATGTCTCACCCATTTAGAAGCATTATTACAAGCCAAAAGCTTGTTGCAACTTGTCTTTACAGGCGATAATGTAAGTAGAGGCACTAACATTTAAAAAAAACAAACTATTGCGGTTTTTTGTGATATCATTCGGTGCTATGCAATCACAGAAAATGTGCTACGTCCGTCTTCGAATACCAATCCTCTTTACGCTTGCGCAAAAGATTTTTTAATTAGTGTGAGAGCAATAACTTTGGATCAGCCAACAGCCTACTCGATGTCGTGGAAAGACCAAAAAGCCTAAATCGCTACAACATTTATTTATTTCGCGCTCCAAGCTAAGCATAGTTGTCATACGGAAATGACCGGAAAGTACGACGGGTTGATCTCCATATCCGAAATGCATGAAGTTTTACATTTATAAAGATTCGCATTTTTCTGACCCCTAATGATTTTTTCTATATAGAGAATATCCTTCCTGTAAATCCTCCCCCAAATATCGTTTGATAAGTTGCAAAACACCACTACCACCCTGCCCACATCTTGTCACATAAAATCTACGTCGTAAAAGACGTTGTAATAAAAAGCACCAATTTTGAAAAATCTTCTTACCGTAGGTTGGAGACAGAATAGCGACGAAAAGTTTAAAGGCAAAAAAGCAGAATTATGTGCTTAAATAATGACTCAAACTTCGCAATACAGCAACTGTGAGAACTGCCTAATTTGTTGCAGAAAAAAAGATTGTTATTACCTTCTAAATTAACACTCAATTTTTGACTTCAAAAACGCTTGATTGAAGCCCAATTACATCCAATAAATCATAGTTTGTCGGTCAAAATTGCTCAACTCCAATACATTCTATGATTATAGTTTTATATTATGATTTTTATACTAAGACACTGTTGTTTTCTTCTCCGCTTTAAAGTTACCAGTTCTTCTGGCGCAGCATATTTCTGGGGCAACCAAGTAGGAAAAATTACTCTGAAGTATTTTTTCCTCAAGCAGAACGGTGCATATGCATGCTGGAAATTCATAATCTCACGATTTTTGGCGTTATATCGCACTGAGCTACTCTGTGGAGCAATCTAAATACATGGTTTTTGATCTTTTGAGTAGAGCTTCCGTCGCCCTTCATGTTATTTGTCAAAATTCGTGGCCCCTCCGCTCATCCAAATCAAAAACCTTTAGTAATCAATTGTGATTGGACTGTCGGTAGCCATGCTTTATCATGAGACTACGAAACCCCGCCTCCCCTTGGCTAAATTTTATTCTCCTATGAAATACAGTAATTAGTTTCAAAAATCTCTTTTTAAAAAGATTGATTTATGAAGTATAGAAGTCCGAGTAATTTTTGAAGCTTTACAAACGATCTACCAGTTTCCAGGAACTATTTATGATACTTCAAACAAGAATAAACGCATCTTAGTCGACTGAAGTAAATCATTCACCAAATTTTTATTGCTGCAAAAATGCTATTAACAGACAGTAGGTGACAAACAAAACACCGTCTGCTAGTCTTACAACAAACAAATACCTTTTGATCCAAACTTGTCAGTAGGCATTCATTCAGGACCATTTCGGAGCTCGCCAATGATGCCATGCATATTTGTATTGGAATGCTGTGGTTGTTTTCTTCGTCTGTTACAAGTTTTTTATTTCTTGATGTTTCTAAAGTTTCCAAAACAACTTCGAGGTACCCACGAATCTCATTAGGAAGCTGAAGTTTGTTGGTCTCGCCGGAAAGGAGTCATCCCGAAACAGCTGTTTCAAGAAAGAAGGCAATAAGAAATATAAAAGAAAACTTTGGTTCTGCCATACCATCAGTACAACATACAATTAAACAAAATAATTACAAGGCTAGATTACCTCTGCACATTACAATGGTTTAATCAGAAAGAAAGCTATTCAAAATCTTACATTAAAGAAAACACGTAGGACCTACACATACCTTACTGCATTGGTAAAGCAATCTTTTAAAAATTTTCACTTACAGCACAAAAAAGCTTCTGGCGAAATAGCATTTTTCAAACTATTGTGAAAAACGAGAAAGTAAAAAATATACACTATAGAGAAAATCACACTTTTCATCGTTAGCTTTTGGTCTTCACCAGGAGATACTTATAATTCGCTGCTCATATAAAATCGATCAGGGTAGAAAGATAAACCAATTTGATGAATTTTGAAAAAATTGTACTGGCATCAAATGTAATTTGACATCCCAGATAAAACTATAAGTCTAACTTTAGGATGTGTCTTGAATCATGGTCAACTATTTTACTTGGAAACAAGTTGGTCGTGTGCCACCGTGAAAAGCAAAACATAGGTTGGGAATTTAAATTCGACTAATCATTGGTTGGTTGAAGGTTGACAGTCACCAATAACTTTGTTTTTTACACGATGTTAGTGGATGTAAGATGTAGAGAGTAGTTCTCTTAATGCAGCAATGAACTAACTTTAGGTTTAATACGTTTTAACCAAGGCTAAATTCAGGAAACGTAGATTTCCTGGCACCGTTTGGGGTGGGACTTTATTGAAACTGAGAACATGCTGTCACCGATCAGTCACGAGTGATGAAGGGCATATGCATAAGGAAGGATGAACAAAAAATGCGATTATATACCATTTGCCAATATCGGTGTCACTAGCGTTTCGTAACATCGTTTGTTAAAATTTGTTAATAGCGTTTGTTAATATCGGTGACTGGATACCATAGAGCAGTGGTTCCTAACCTGTGGGTCCTGATTCAAAGCTGGGTCGCTTCAAAATTTTTTTTGGCTTTTTGTTATTGCAAAAAAAGCATTAAGTTATAGATTTTATGTTACTGCGTGTTTTATTCCTCTTTCTGTATTATGCGATATCTAGTTTTTGCGCGTTGGTCTATAGCCATGGGAGCGGTCGGCGATAAGACCACGGCCGCCCTTAAATTTATTGGACCTTATCCCAGTATTAACGTTTATTTATTTATTTATGTGTTTAAGCCAATGCTCTGTTTGCAAATCTTTTGACCGGTTGGGTTATGGTGACGGGTGGATTGCTGGATGCCATCATCTGTCTGCCACAGAAAGATGGAAATATCCAGTAATGGGACTCGGCTCGTTCCTACAGGTTTGTGCAACCTGTTCTTGGAATTCCATGAGCTCTGAGAACCAGTTATGAAGTAATGTGATTATGCACGCTTCAGTTCATCATAATTTGATATCTGTATGCCACTAATTTACAGCCAAGAACGAAAAAATTGTTGCTACCCTTTTTAACTTCCACCACTGGAGGAAGGTATCAAATTTAAGTGCTTTACCCGATGGCACAAAAAACAAACGAGTTAATCGACTTTTTCTCGACACTATTTTTTTCCGGCACAACGCCAATTATGGGAGCCATGAATACTGTTTTTAAAGTTTTCGGTATAACAAAGCGAGAGAACTAAACCCATGTTCACCGACTGCGTAGCGGATGCTTGGAACACTACAACCCTGCGCCTATAATGTTACAGAAAAAAGCAACAGAGAATTTTCAACAGAGGCATCACTATTTCTCAATTTTTCCTCATACTTACGATTTTATTGGCAGCGTAGCTCAGTGCCATAAAACTTTGGCTCGTAATGGTAAGATTGTGAGTTTTATGCCCGTGTGGGGTATCTTATGTTATGCACTTTAATTCGATTTTTCCTGCTAGGTTTCAGGCTTGAGGTAGAAATGCGCTGCACCACCACGAGCAGTATACTACAGACGACCCTGAAGCAAGTCTGACTACGACCATGGTCCATGCATAACCGAAAAGATTTTCCTGTTACTCGAAAATATAAAAAGTACCAAAAAAATGCGCAAACTTTTCTTGATTTATAGTAGTCGCAGAATGGAATCAAGCTGGTAAATTTATCTGTATGAAATTAATTAAAATAAGTTGCATTCAAATTCATTTCATATAACTGGGGATGAAAAATTTATCTCAAACATCTAAGCAAACGTGGATTATCATAATTTTGGTCAAACTCGATTTGAAATATTCAAATTTCTGGAAAATTATCCCCAACCAGATTTTGTTGTGATCATACCCTGGATGTTGCTTAATATTTAATGTGTGTAAGCCTAATAACTATCACATCGTAGCACTTGACTGTTTGAATTTTTGCTATGAAAGGCTTTCATCACGTGCCCTTTGGTATTTAAGCAAATCTTTGGGTCGCTAAATTTTACAAAATCAATTTTAAAATAATTAGGGTCGCTTTTGAAAGAGGTTGGGAACCACTTGCTCAAATAACTTCGAGAGTTTACGACTAGTGCAACATAAAATACAACCGATTCGATACTGTGCGGTATGTCTCCAGTAATGTAAATCTAAATCAAAGCGATGGGTAGGACCTAGATAAGCAAGTTCAAGTTCCTAAACACCACGGATCGAACAAATACTGTACAAAAAACAAAAGAAATTCGGTCATGTCAAATCTTTCCTTTTTGCATGAGTGGGATGAAACAGAATGCAAAACCAACAATTTTTACTCAAATTTTAGCGCTTTGTTGCCGAACTTTTGTAAATAAATCTGCTGCGTTTACAGGCTGCTAAAAAAATAGCGCAAGCGTTAGCAGCTCATTAATGGGTCCCAACCATCCTGTTGGCCCACCTTAGTATCGGAACCGGCCAACAGTCAGAAATCATATTCAATTAACAAACCAGCTGCCAAATATGCTGTAAATAAGCACTGTTTATTACTGTTAACAACTATAGCATAATATTAAAATAGCTATGCGTACTTTTGCAATCACAAAATAACCTACGAAATGTGATTGCCATTACAATCATGTATCGTTGACTGCACAGACTACTGATGACACGCTCTATTTTGTGCTGATCTCGAATCACAAGTCACGATTATGGCGCATTGAGGTTCAACCTTTCATTCATCTGCGGTATTAATTTGAATTAAAGTGTAAAGTCGTAGCAAGCAATAAAGTGACCTGACGATGTTACGTACAGCAAACACAATAAACTTAAAATTATTTTGACAATATATAGACTACAGGTGCAAATATAAGCAAAGTTTACAAATCTTAGGCCCCGTAATGCCTCAGACAAGTGCCAAATGGTGATTCCAGCTTTGGATTTTTTCCTATAACTTACGTCGAGTTAGATTTGAGTTTGCAAATGCTTCATACACATTTGCACCTGCTTAAGATTGACTTACATTATATACAATATCGTAATTATAAGAATGCGATTGTGCCATATCCTTCCCCCCCCTTTAGTAACGAAGTAAAAATTCAACTTGAGTACGAGTGTCACTCCCACTTAAATCTCCACATAAAATGGGACCAACAACTAAAATTGAGATTCAGCAAATAAAAATTACAATTTACAGACGGGTTGCGCCAGCCAAAAAAAAAGTGGAGAGACAAGTAATAGGTGAGACAACTTCAGAGAAAACCTTGATGGTAGGTAGTCCCCAATCACAATCATAAACTTTGTTGCAAGGTGAGGGCTTCTCCTCATGAAATGATATATAACTCAACTTATTAAATTAATTCATCTATTTTTAGGGGCAAAACATTGCATTGAGTGAGTGAGTGATTTAACGATCGAGTTGATCAAAATTTTTATAGACCGCTTGCCAGCGAAGCTAATAAAGCAACACCATATAACCAGGGTCTATAAGAGTCTGAGGCTGGGATGTATGCAAAAATTTCTTGAGGAAGGGCGCGAGACATGTGTTTTTGGAGATAGGCGAGCGATGAACACAGCGCTCAAAATTGTGCGGGGACAGGCAGTGTTGACATTTTTTTTTGTAGATCGATGTTGGCGGTGGTCTAAATTGTGCCAAAGTCTACAGAAATGATCCTTTTCTTGTAGATCGACCGCCCACTGCGCTAAATTTGAACAAATGCATGCTGCAGTTACGATCATGACAGCCGACAATCACGTTCCACAATTTCCTAAAGGGGGAGCACGAGAGTGATTTTTGGCAAATAATCGCTGAAAGAAACATTTTACTGTTCCTGAGGGGGCGCGTGCATAGGAGCCTCTCTGAGTACGCCACTGGTCTGAGGGGTTTTCCTCCGAAAATGTTTGAAGAACTAGAATTGACTTGGTGAAATCTGGCGTTTATTTTGTGAGAAATTTTCTGCTCAAATGGAAAAACAATTGATGGGTAAAACTATGAAAATTGAGCGTATTGTTTGGAAATTGACTTTTGCAAGAAATTTAGATAGCGTTGCAACAAATTTTGATAGTTTTGTTGGTGATTAAATTTACGTGATTAGACGCCGAATAGTCTGTAAAAAAACTATTATAGGTCTAATTGAGCCAGATTTAACCACTAACTCTCTATTGCCATTGCACATCACCTCAAATGACGGATCACCGCTTTTGGATATTTTATATTTACAGCATAACAAAGTGATAAGTTGCAAAAATTAATCACCCAGTCTGCCCTTCATTAAATCATGGTAGCCAAGCCACTGTAAATTATCACGTACATAGCTATGTATTTGTCGCGAAACATCGCAGTAAACATTCAAAAATCTCGAATGATTTTTTACCGAAACAGGCATTGTTCTTTCATTACAAATCACAAGTCCACAAACTTATGCATCTTGTTCAGATTACTTCTAGCGCATAAAACTTAAAGCTACTTGATTTTTTAAACTATTTTTTATGCTTCAAATCCTTGGGCTCACTCTATTACCCCCCAAAAAAACCTCAACAAATTTCCACGAATTACAGAAATGATCCCAAATAGAAGTTGGGGGACAAATTTACCAGATTTTCCCAGTGGCACCGCTCTTAGCTAGGAGGACCACATGGATTATGATGCCCCAAAATTTTTAAAATTGATCAATCCATAAGGGTGTTTTAAGTTATTACGCTACAAAACGTCTCTTGTTAAAAAAAATTCATCCAACAAATTCGAGGTAAAACCTGCCAAAAAATGGGGGTCAAAAAATATCAACTTCCAAAAGTGCCATCCAAGAAATTTCATATTCCCCGAAGAAATTTTTTTGTTTCTGTCTACGCCATCCTCACCATTCTCAACAAATTTGCGAGCCCAAAACTACTTCTACTTGTTACAAATTCTTCACAAGCTATTGATTGAATTGACCCTAATTATCGCAGAACAATGAGAAAGACTAAAACTATTTTATAAAGATTACTTCAAATTCTTGCATATTTGAAACTGCTGCTTGCTTAAGTGCAGATAAATTCATAGAGAACCTACAGTATGATATAAACAGCATGCATAAAGTTCGTGACTTCAATATTTTAATAGATTTCGTTTGACTTGCCTTTTGAACAATACCGACTTGCGATGAACATTACTTGTGTATCGGGTGCACCAGAAAAAGTGAACCGCTTTGTGTTTAGAGTTTTCGGCGACAATAAAACCGAATTTATTACAATTTTACACACAATAACTTTGGGATATTATCAAAACTTTTACAAAGTATTCAAAAGATCAGTTGCAAATTATGCAAGTGTTGTCAAATTCAAAAGAACGTCTCAAAAAATGCTATATCACAGTAAAACTCATTTATTTCAGTCTATGCTCAATGTGACCTCCATCCTTCTCCACGACTAAACGAAACCGTTTCTTTTACGCAGAAATGCTTTTGCGTATTTTTTTTATCGATATCTCCTTCCATGATATTATTATTTTGTTCATTAACGCCGGCTCGGTCAATTTGTCTTGCACTCCCCGGTGAGTCTCATGTGGCATAATCCATCGGGTTGTAGTCAGAACTTTGCGGAGGCCATTCATCCTTCTTTATGAATTTTGGTGTAGGAGCCTAGGTTACTCTATTTGTGTGGGAAGGAGTCCCATCTTATAACATCAAAAATTTGGTTCACTTTTTCTTGAACACCCGATATAATAATTTTTAACAGCATCTTCTATCGATAATGATTCAAAAAAGCTTTTTCTTTAAAGTGCTGCACTTATAGCAATCGGCACCTACATGACTGTTGTCTGATGTCAAAAGAAGGCCCTTTCCATGGCGACAGATCACTTCTACCACGAAAACTGATTTATATAAGTATTATGTAATATTGATTGGATTTGAGCTTGTGGTTGCTAGTTGCTTCAGTTATTCCCTCACGCCACTACGTAACTTACATCCTAGTCTTGTGACCAGCTGCGCAGATGAGCATCGAATAATATGAAGTTACTAAATGCCTTCTCTTCTCTTTTGAATTGATGATGATGATGAACTGTTTCTTCGGTCTCAGTATCCTGGGTATCCTGATATAGTCTCATAACAGCTAGGCATATGTGAAAAATTCCAGATTTTATTCTTTTACCACCTACTTCAGTTGCGGTTGTCAGCTGCAATCTTTGACGAGGCATCACCAGTTTGCCACATAAGATGGAGAAAGCTCCCTAAGTGCTATACCCAAGTATACAACAAGCAAACTCGCCGGTTTTTTTTTCATGTCATCCTTTCCGTGCTGAGCGTCAAGCAAGCACACCGTGAACAGCATCTTTAAAGGCTTATTGTATGACTCAAAAAGGGAATTGAACCCAGGTTTACTGACCGCGAAGCAAAGGTTCTAATCGCTACTTCAGCGCACCGTCTCTCTTAAGTTATATCGTTACGAGGATATTTTATGTTTGTTCGGCTGCTGCAGTTAAAAAATAGAGTGACATCGCTGTTACGGTTTATTGCACTGCATGCTCTTGACAACGAAAAGATACAGCTGCAGGGAAACCGTTATAGTCACTTCTATCGCGATAAATAAGATATTTTGCTGTTTTTCAGGGGGTTTTAACTGCAACGATATTTTGGTTGGGGACATATTTTAATAACCATTGATTTATTTTTGCTCGATTCATATTCCATTCGTAACATTACTTATGTTGCTGAGTGCCAAGGAGGAGATCTATGAACACGATTTTTAAAGGCTCTGCTAGAATTCGACAAGAAAATTAAATCCAGGTCTTTCGACTGCAAAGCGTAGGTTCTAAGTCAGGGGTGGGCAACTTCTCCAGTTGGCGGGCCAGATGTGGCAAAATGAAGTCCTTGGTGGGCCGGATTATTACATAAATAGTATTCAATATCTTAATCACTTATTTGTTCACTAATGCAAGAAATAAAATAATAAATCGTGTTTAATGTAAAGTTTAAACTTTACAAAGAATAGAGACCAAAAAGTTCATAATGAATTTATTATTTTATCATGATGTACTAATTGTACTTCAATAGCTACTGAAGTCAATGAGACATTTGTGGTGGATCAAAGTTGTCAACAAGTTGTTTGAACTCTGGCTGCATGTTTGATGTAAAAATTCTCAGCAAAAACTGCAGGTGAACATCAGTTAGATTGGAACGCAGCTTGGTCTTGTTAATGTTCATGGTCGAAAATGTTTGTCACAAATGTATGTGGACCCACACAGAACGAGTAGTTTCATGGCGATCTTTCCTAGGTTGGCAAACTTGGATGCATTCAGCAATGCATAAAATTTGTCAATGCTTTCAGATTGGAATTTCTCTTTCAAGGTAGAGTCACACTGCAGATCAATCAGTTCCTGCTGTACAGCATCCGGCGCTTTTTCAAAGTCAGTTGTAAACGGTGATGACAGAATATTAAATTCAGCAGCAAGTTTTTGAAAATCTGCAAAACGACGACCAAATTCATTATCCAGTGCAGATATCATATTGGTGTATTTTTCAGTTGACACCATTGGTTGTGCCATAGTTGCAAGTGTTGCAAAGTGTGTTGTGATATTCTGACTGAGCTGGCGAGAAAACAGTTTTAGCAATCTGCCCGCCGAAATTATTATATGATGCAATCTGCCCGCCTAAATTGCTTTTGAGCGCTTGCTCATACCTGAATCAAATATAGAACAACATAAACTGTACATGACAATGATCCTCCCACATATAAACAACATCTGCGTTGTCCGTCTGATCCGTAACAACAAAATCTAACTTTGGTTAACGGTCACGGCAACGCAAACATTATCCATATTTGAAAAATACGTACAGCGGTTACTCGAACGTTCGACATCCACGGTTACGTCATTCTCATCGGACTGCAGCGATTCTCGTCCTCTAACACATTGAAACGCTACAGTTACACATCTAATGTTATTTGGTTTTTTCCTTGAGATTGCTAGTTGCTTCATCCATTCCTTTGAGCTATATATCACTTAACTCCTGTTTATGTGACCGGCAGCGCAGAGGTGCATTTGTACATTGAACGACAGGGATGTTGCTACGTTACATACTGAGCTGGTAAGTTGCTGTTAAATACATTAATTTCGAAAAGCGGTAGCTTCTACGTCAGCCCTTGAGCCAAAAGTTTTTATTAACGAAACATACAATTCAAAACAATTAAGGTAAATGCCCTTAAAATATATCTTGCATTTTAGTCGTTGATTGCGATAGCTGAATTTGTTGCGATCAGGTGGTTCCAATTGGGGTAAACTCCACCATTTCTACTCTACCCAGAAACAAGTTGCGAGCCAGGTCCATGCAATGTGAACGAGAAATTAGTTTCCCCTTGAAGTAAAGTAAGTATGAAAATGGTATTTACCGCTGATACCGCCTGCTTTTCTGAATAAATTGCTCCAAGAACAAGCTGAATTGCAATTGAAGGTTTTCCTAATTCAGCAACTGCTCTTCTAGATTCAATCAATCTTTTACCCAGTATGAAGAAGAGCAATTACCAAACTGAGTATTGATATAATTGTTAAAGTTTGTGGCATCAATACTACCTACAAGCTTTGGAGGCGCTCGTAAGATTCCTTATAGCCCGTGTACGTTTGTTTTTGTCCGTAAAGATGGCGTTTCTTCCTTGGAGCTGCGTGCCGTGGCCGCTTTTATTTTACAAGCAGAGCAAATTTTTTAAGTGAGTTGGAGTACTCGGTACGACATTGTCTGCATAGATTGACTAAAAAGAGTGCAAGTGTTTCAAAGCAAAAAAGGGGTTCCATTGAAGTGCCAAAGATTTGTGAAAGAGAGGGAGGGTGCAGCGCCCAATTTTTACCTCGATTGTTTGCACTTTTTGATGTTTGACTTTCCGCAGCAGCTTTTTGGTCCATTCTTCTAGTTGATAAGCTTTTATTGAAGATCAACTTACGCAAAAAAGCTTTCGTGCCCCATTTTTTAAATCAATGGCTCTGTCAGACCCAGTAATTACGCTCTTGGATAGATCTTGCCAACTATGCAGATTTGGAGATGTTAAGCGTATATCGCTCACAAGTATACCGCCATGAAAATGAACAATGCTTCCGTGCGACCCGTATCGATGGGGTAGACCAAGCGAGGTGTTGTTGCTGCCCAACACTTTCCGAGAGATTGGTGTATTCATTCATTCATTCATTCATTCATTCTTTTTTTATTCATGACCACCACCATTACACACGACACTGAACAACAATAATAATGAGAGAAATGGAGTCAAGAAAAGGAAGAAGCGACACAACGTCAGACGTTAAAACATGCAAATGAAAACAGTGGATCCATAAAACTAGAGCAATAGTTGCATGGCCGCTAAACCCTAAATTCAAGCAATTAACACGTTGGCTGCCACGCTTTATTTTCGCTTTAGGCAAAAGCCTTCTTTCAGGTGCCAACATTGTATTTCGCCATTTGAAATAGAGGTGCCAGTGTATCACCGGTGATTCACTGGCACTACATGCAAAAGTGAGAATGTATCACCGGTGATACACGTATTAGTATTAGGCAAAAGCCTTCTTTTTTTCGTATTAGGCAAAAGCCTTCTTTCAGGTGGCAACAATGTATTGTGCCATTTGCCATAGAGGTACCAGTGTATCACCGGTGATACACTGGCACTACATGCAAAAGTGAGAATGTATCACCGGTGATACACGAGGCAGCCAACGTGTTAAAGGACAGTTTAAAAAAAACAAAAAAAAAAAACAACAAAAAAACAAACAAACAGAACAAAACAAAAACGCAGAAGATTTTATAGTTGTAGATCATATTATTTTGTAAATAAGAAGTAAGAACATTCGAAATAGTAAGGATCAGAAAGATGACCAGTGCGAGACACGGCTACGTAGGTGGTCAATGGGTGGCGCAACCGGCCTATAAGGCTGTTTTTTAGCTCATCTGAGCATGGTGAGGAAAGAAAAACCACCCTGAAAGTGAAACCTCACCGGGTCCGGAAACCCTTTCATTAAGCAACTGGTCGAAAAGAAAAAAAAAAAAAAATTTAAGATCTACATAACACATGTACATTATTAACTTACAAGACACGTAGCTTAGCTCATCTCAACACAAAGGTTTTAATGTGTTACCTGAGAGTAACAGTTCATCAATAAGTAGTTCGTCCTACAGCCCCAGTTCTTACGTTTGCATGAATGTTAGTAGTTTGTTACTTGCAGAATTAAAAGAGTAAAATTTTACCTTCACTTCGTGTACCTGTATTTTTGATGAGAAAGCAGTGTTGAGAGGAGCCAAGCGTAAACATACAACACAACAACATAATCATTTAAACAGATGATAATCCTATTTTACATTAAGAGATGATATCTGCAATGCACATACTTTACTTGATTATAATAATGTGGTTGTCATGTTTCAAGCACTAATTGCTCTGCCAAGTGGTGTTACATATAAAAATAGCACTGTTCCATAAATTGTGAATTTAACAACTACCAACCGTTGTGTTAGAAACTGGCCTATTATGTTGCAACATATTAAAATGTGGGTAGTATTATTATTCTTTTACAGTCGATAGAATTAAGAAGGTGATTATGCTCACAATATAAGGTTAGAGTATACTAAAATATTCAAGTTTAGGTAGTAGTAATTTGGTAACATGAGTTTCGATTGTTATCTTCTTCTTCTTCGTATGGAGGCGATGTTTCTTAGATTGTTATTATTATAATCTATTGCTGCCCAATGTCCAATGTTACAAGAAGTTGTTGATGATTGGTTGTTGTATTTGGAAGCCTTAGAAGAATCGCCCCTGCATGATGATGACGATGATGCTTCCTTCAATCGCACCGCGTACATTATCTGTAAGCAAAAGAAGCGAACCAGCAATCTGTTCAAATACCAATGGAGTTTGTGCACAAGTAATTTCGCAACTTTGCGCTGAATGTGACAACAGATATTTTTTCATTTTTGAAAAAAATTGGCAATTTGCTCCAGATGGCGGGACCTTGGTACGAAATAGACTGCTGACATAAACTGCTAGAGCAAGGTTTTGGTATTAATTTAGATCTATTTCTGGTATTGTATTGTGAAATGCTTTTTACAAATACATTTCGAAATACGTCAGGATTTTTTCCAGAGTTCTGTTTGAACATAAATACTGCAATCTCCTTAGTTAGTAACTGGTTTATAGTAAGTGGCTGGTGAGTTTTTCTTACATCAGTTACATCTCTGTAGTGCCTTAGGTTGCATGCCATCCTTATGAATTTGTTGCATGTTTTTTGTAGTTTATTTATCAATGTTTTATTTCCAATGCACCAATTAGTAATACAATATTGTAAGTGACTGTTGATTAGAGAGTGGTACAAAGTTAACATGGAGCCTTGCCTTAGAAAAGGTTTGATTCTGCTTACCACGCCAAGAGTGGACCTTAATTTATTTTGAAGATGTCTAATATGTCCTGTCCAAGTTAAGTGCTCATCAATATGTACACCTAGAAATTTCATTGCAGTAACCTGTTCAATTTTCATATTTCTAAGTGTAACAGTTAAGTTAGTAGGAGGTGGTTTAGATTTAGGGGATCTGAATAGAATGCATTTAGTTTTAGATACATTTATTGAAAGATTATTGGCTACCATCCATTTGTCAATATAGTGTAACTCTTCTTGAGCACGTTCATAAAGTGTTGCTATGTTTTTATTTTCTAAAAATATGCTTGTGTCATCTGCAAACATAACGGATTCGGAGAATTTTAAACAGTTTTGGAAATCATTAACATAAACTAGAAATAACAATGGGCCTCAATTTGAACCTTGAGGCACCCCTCTTGTCACTGGGTTGATTATGTTTGATAGAGTGCCATTACATTCCACTTGCTGCGTTCTACCAGTCAGGTAACTCTTAAACCAGTCATAAGCTATGCCTCTGACTCCATAATGTTGCAATTTGTGAAGCAGTATATCATGATCTATTGTGTCAAAAGCCTTAGACAGGTCAAGAAAAATACCGAGTGTGGGTACTTTATGGGAAAGGGATTCGGTTATTTTGTGTACCATAAACGTTATTGCATGTGAGGTGTTATGATGTTTCGTATGGCGAGAGACCATGGAGCCCTAGATGCTGGGCAACTCCCCTTGGCCTGAACGAGAGGTGGTATATAGAAAAGGAGTCGCCAAAGAGTAGACAGAGTAAAACGTCTACAGCTGGACAATGTAGAATCAGATGAAGAGCGTTCCGAGTTAGATGACCGCAGGTTCTACATAAAGAGCTCAATTCTAGAGAGAATAACTTTCACGGAATGCTGTGTTTGTCGCAGCGGAGACTATAGAGGACTCAACTAACGTGACGAGGAAACACAAGTTTGTCAGTAGGCGCTGAGGGAAGCTGCATGTCAAAACATTTTTATGAGAGAGTACTACACCAGTCCGAAAAAAGAGAAGAGTGTATGCAAAAGGTGAAAGAAGGGAGACTACATGGGACTGTAGATGGCTGAAACAGCGCGCTCTGCCTGACCAAGTCATTGGCCGTGTCATTGGCTAAAAAAAATGGGTGACCGGTGACCTTTTGTAGCCTGATAGAAAAGAAGCAGGAGAGCAAAGGCTGTCAGATATATCAGAGAGGGCGGGACAAAAGGAAGTGCGGAGGAGAAGAAAGTGGAGTAAGTACAGAATGACAGCCCAAGAGGAGTAGAAGGGAAGAGAAATGGCAGACTTGTTGGTGCTACCGAGAAGAGCTGAGAGCTTGCAGAATGACGCAGGCTTCAGCAAAAAAGGGAACAGCCTTCAGTTAAAATTACGACATCGTAAGATGGGAGAGAGTCAGAAGGGCGAGAGCTGCATTTTGGCGAGAAAGAAGAGAGTGAGAACGGGAGCATATAGTTTTTATCTCTCCAGGAGAGCCTAGATAGTCTTGGCTTCACTCTGAGTTTGGCCAAATCTGAAACGGAAAAGGAAGATGGAAAGCAAGAGATCGCTCATACGATGACAGGGTACCGGCGCGATGGTGTAGTGGTTAGAGCGTCCGCTTCGCAGTCGGTAGACCTGGGGTTCATTCCCTTTGTCGAGTCATACCAAAAGACTTTAAAAACTGGTATTCACAGCTTTCCTGCTTGGCGCTCAGCATAAAAAAGGGATAGTGTGGAGAATAAGCCGGTTGTTGTGTCCTTGGGCAAGGCACTTAACGGGACGCCTCCTCCTTTATGTGGCAGACAGGTGGCCCACCCGTACTTCACCGGATTACAATAGTGAAGTTGCTAACCCAGCATGTCGTAAAAGGCGACTCTTGGGTACCCACTAGTGGCACTCCGCCTTGTTGGTGGTGGGGCTACCAGTCACTGAAGACTGGTTCGAAATAGGCTACCATCTTTCCCCTAGCATAATTTCAATTAGGTTGACGGCATGAACCTGAATGCAGTTCATGCCGTACCTCCATCCCAAGGAAGAGGAGGGGTAACCACAACAACAACAACAACAACATGGCCGGGTAAAATAAGTGAGGATGACACGTAGGGGAGATAGGAACAACTTAGGGAGGCGTTCCAACTTGGCAACGTTGCTAATGCTGAAAAAAGGAAACCATTTGGGTGAAGCTTAAGAGAAAACGGGCCGAAGAAAAGCTTTGTACCTAAGAGAAAAGGACTCTTTGGAAAAGCCTAATGACGAAGCAGAGATACAACGTAGGGCCATAGACGAAGAAAGAATTTGGTTTTCTGCGAAGATACAAGTGTAAAAAAAGAAAGAGTGTGGTCAAAAGTGACCCCAAGAAAAGTGGGAGCGGAACTGAATCGGAGGGATAGTTGATCAGGGAAAGTTGGAGCTGAAGATTGCCTTGATGTGGATTAATTTAGTTGATGTAGGCTGCACATTTGCTCAAATTGAGAAAAAAACACCAGCCCTTAGACCAGCACTCTGGTCGAATCAATCGAATCCCATCGTAGTCTCCGTAGCGGTAAGTACCGAAAAAGAAAAGGACCAGATGACAAGATCAACCGCATAAAGAGAGTAGCTGACGGAGGAAGGCATGGATGCAGGGAGATTGTTGATGAGAAGAAAAAATAGAGTAGGACCAAGAACGTATCCTTGCGGAACTCCTCAGAGAACTCGAAATGAGCAACTTTTGTGAATTGGAAAAGCCAAGCAAGCATGTCTTTCTGCAAATAAAAATAAATTCCATCAAACAAAGCAAGGAGAGAAGCCAGCCGAAATATGCTTGTAAAAGAGAGCTGCATGCACGACAAAACCAAATGTCTGGGAAAAGTTGACAGTAACAAGGATCTGCGAGATTTCTGCCTCAGTTTGTAAAACCTATCTAAAGTAAACCGATCAGGGGAAAATCGGCCTGGCGGGGAGAGAGAATGGAGTTAAACTTCAGAAAGAAGAGTACGGGGGATAAAACAATGTGTTTAAACAACCTTGAGGCGCAGGAAGTAAGAGCAACAGGTAGGAATGAAGCAGGTGAATCAGAAATTTTGTGATCTTGTGAGTGGTGATAATAGAAGGAGACCTCCAGATGGAAGAAAAGAAAAAATTTTTAATTAATTTATAAAATTAAAAAAAATTAAACATGTAAAAGAGAAGATCCATGCCTAGGTATGGGAGGTGCTTCAGTATGGGGTATGACCTCTGTCTGGGCCAGTGACGGTGGAGGATAAAAGATCGGAGGTAGTCTGAAAAAATCACTAAATGTGGACAAAGAATAGAAGAAAATATGAGACCCCTCAGAACAGGAGGCCCGTGGGATCTCAGACAAGTAGCCTCCAGCTCTAATACGCAAAGTCTTGGGCTAATAAACCAAAACGTGAGAACTCGGGCAATTGGCATAAACCGAGATGGATTGCCGCCAACGCCTTGGAAAAGGACCAGTCTGGAAAGTTTGAGGAGGAGGAGAAGGAAAAAGCAGATGAAGCAGTGTCAGTTCGAAGAATATAAAAACCTCATTTAGGATTGGATTTGGGAGAGGGACGAGCATGTGTCATGCCTTGCCTTAGTTTCGAGTTTTCCGATGACGGACAAGCATGCCGAGCAGCTTCGATGCAAGCCCGTCGCTCTTCACCACTTTTGTAAATGAAAGCAAAAGCTTTGCGTCTTTCTCTTACCGCATCTTTCACTTCAAAGGACCACCAGGCTTGGGGCTGGCGTATAACGTGACCAAAAGGAATGGAAGATTTGGCTGCATTCAGTGCCAAAGAAGAAAAAAGTGCTGCAGCAGAAGAAATAGAACGAGAGAAGTATTCCTCAGCAGAAGGGCAGAGTAAACCGATGTGAAGAGCAAAGTGATCACAACGAGCTTTCTGGAAATTTGTCATGAATAAGTAAATTTGCTTTGTGGGAATAGTTTATATGTATGTATACTTTCCGTAATCTGTTGCTTTTGTTCTGCCGTGATTATTTTATGCATAAATCTGAACTGTCTCGAGTCCAAATTTGATTTATATCTCGGCTATTTTCGCAAAAGACCTTTTTTCTTTCGCACTTAGACTTGTAGCACACGGCTCTTCTTACGTCATAATGGTTGATTACGTGTTTAAGTTCCAGAGCAATCGAGTGAAGTTTGTATCTTCTCGAAGATTTTTGATTGCCGATTACGCAATTTATTAGCAGTGTTTTTTTCTGTGTCACGTGATGTCGCTCTTGCATTTTCTTGAATCGCGTCTCATTTATATACAACGCGGCGAGGTTTTTTGGCATTCAGAGAGTAGCAGAGAAGAGAGAGAGAATAGTAATTGCATAGAGACCGAAGAGAATGGCGTGTTGCACTGAGGTGATTTGTTGTGGGATATTAGCGCGACAAGAACCAAGCGGTTAATTGGTGGATTTAGTTTTGGTTGATTTCTGATCGTTATATTAAAGTCCATTAGTTTCTGTGATCGACGAGCGAAGGAGTTTGAAGTATTGAAGTATTTTTGTGAATATATTTGTTCTGTTCTTGATCAAGAAGTGCGTGGTTCAAGGTATTTAGTAGAAGCCAATCTTCACTTAGCTGTCAAATTGAGCCAGAAGTGATTATTCAAGCGATACTATAAGAAAAGCTGTAGTCAAGTACTATAAGTTGTCTCAATTTAAAGAAAGAAAAAATTAAAGTTGAAACAGAACCGAAATTCTATTGAACGCGATAAAATTGAAGCAAGTAGAATTATAATTGAGACAAAGAGTGATTGACCTGAGTTGACTTCCAAACTTGAAATATAAACTTAAACTTGATGTTAACTTCTTTAAGTCAGAATATTTTGTATTCCATTCATCTTGCATTTTTCGCAGCATGAGTTCAACTTCGGGCATAGGCATTCGTTTTGGAATCTCGAGGCAATAATGAGTACTCAAGGAAATAATGCTTTTGTAGAATTATTATTATACGACTCAAGGAAATACTGCTTTTGTATAATAATTATTATTATATTAGCCGGCTCTGCCGGCGTTGCCCGGCAGCAGCCCTCTATCAGTAATGTCGGGGTTTAGTATTTTGGTTCAATCGGCTTCGCCGGCTTCACTTATCGGGCTCTTGTGTGAGCAGTAGGAAAAACTTAATGAATTTTATGCACTTTCACAATTCTTGTACACGAACTTGTGATCATCATATTCTCTTAGTCATGACTGGTAATGCTCACAAAGAATCTTGCCACAAATTGTCGTCAATACTTGTGAGGGAGAAGGGATTCAAACATAATCAAAACTGATTGTAGCGGCGAAATGGTAGATGCTTTTACAATTACAGAAATACCGGTAACCTATTTAGTGGTAAGTCTATTTTGCCATGTGGTTCTGCCGCTTTCCTCTTTATATTTGTGGTATTATGCTCTTTGGCTGCGCTATTGGTCTTGTTTCCAGCTTAACGACAAAAGCGGCTGTGGCTTCCCAAAATCATTCACCATATTTCATTCCCAAAATCATTCACGTTTTATTTGATCCCGGTAGCTCTACAAAGCTATTATAAAGCAAATTACCAATAATATCTTCCATGTGATGCGATTTAACGCAGTGACGTTTTTAATTTTGATTTCGCCTCAAACTTTCTCAAGTCTCTGCTGGCAACGCATATTTGTTTTTCCTTGCTTAGGTATGCTCTTAGAAGTTAAATGAGTCCTTGCTTTTCCCAAATTTTCAAGTTTGATCCCGGTAGCTCCATAAAGCTATCATCAAGCAAAATAGAAAACATGTTTCTTCTAAGCATTTAACCCCGGCAGCGCATACTATCACCCGTGCCGATTTAAAACATATCAATTAATGCAGCTGCGCCAGCTTCACCGTACAAACATTCGTGAGAGCAACAACGAAATGTTTTAGTAAATATAAGCCATAGTTCCTGTTCATGTAATGAACAGGATCTGGAGATGTGGAGAAATGCACTGAAGAGAAGAGGCCTAAAAGTGAGCCGGAGCAATACCGAGTATGCGAAGGCTGGGGATGTGGATGATGGAGAAGAGTTGAAGCTGCTAGGAGAAAAGCTAAAGAGAGCGAAAAACTTCAAATATCTGGGCTCGACAGTTAGTAGCAATGGAAGATAGATGTGAAGAAGAAGTGAGGAGAAGGATCCAAGCAGGCTGGATGAGTTGGAAGAAGGTGTCTCGAGTTCTGTGCGACAGGAAGTTATCAGCAAGGGTTAAGGGTAAAATGTACAAGAGTGTTGTTAGACCAGCCATGCTTTATGGAATGAAAACGGTGGCAGTGACGGAAAGACAGGTGGGAAAAATAGAAGTCGCAGAATTGAAAATGGTGAGATGGGCACTGGGAGTGACAAGAAAGAACAAGAAGAATACGATAAGAAACGAATACGTGAGAGGGACTGCGAAAATCGCAAAGCTAGGAGACATACTTCGGAATGCAAGGCTACGCTGGTATGGCCACTTGAAAAGGAGAGAAGAAGGCTATGTGGGAAAAACGATGATGGAGATGGGGGTGCTAGGTAGAAGGAAAAGAGGAAGGCCAAGGAGAAGGTGGATGGATTTGGCAAAAGAAGACATGGAAAGGGTTGGAGCTAAGGAAGGAGACGAAGTCGATTGGGAGAAGTGGAAAATATTTTCGCGCTGTGGCGACCCTGAATAGGGAGAAGCCGAAAGAAGAAGAAGAAGAAGTTCCTGTTCATGTGATGGTAATCCTGCTGGTTTATTATTCAAGACACGAAGTGTTAAAAAGAAAAAAAAAAGATTTGTATTTTCAAAAGGGTAAGGGGGTTGGGGATAAAACATAATAAAAAATGATGGCGTCGCCCAAATGGTAGTCGTTTTGACTCTTAAAGAAATGAGCTATTTAGTGGTAGGCCTATTTGACGATTTGATGGGCCTGCTTTCGTATTAATATTTGTGACGAGAAGATTTTTGCCAGCGCTTTTTGCTTTAATTCGGCCTTAGCATGAAAAGGGGCTATGGCTTTCCTTTAAGTTATATAGCCTATTGCAATAGGTGCTTATTACGTTCTTTTCAAACAAAAAGATTTCCTCTTAATCCAGTGTTACAGATGGATGCTATTATTGTTTTATTTCGATCTGTTCTTAAATTTTGGACTTTGTTACATGTAACTTTGCTTCTAATTCAGACCTCTCTACTTGTAAATGGAGATAAGGTTTTTGTATTGATATCCTTGCAATTACAAATATCAGTAATGGGCTAGACCATTTATGTTCGCTATTAAAATGATAGTGGATAATTTTGCTGTCTGCTGCTGTTTTTACTATATAATGGCAAGCTTTGTGATGTCATTTAACATTATGATCAATCAGTGCGTTTAAAGCCTCTAAACATTGGGATCGCTACTTACCCTTTTTTCGTTACTGTAGGCAAATTAATATAAACTACCGTCTCTGCTTGCGTGCATGTCCCTTGACCCTGGCATAAACGCCACCATGCAAGGAGCAAACTAACCCAAAATGAAGCACTTACAGTTTAGTTATAGCAATAGCGGGAACTATCATTAATAATGTCGAGGTTAAGAATATCAAATCAGCTGGATGCTGCAGCAGCCTCGTCCTATTGCAAAGGAAATTGCTCCAACATTTAGATCATATGTAGCTCGACACTTACATTTTGCCGCAAACGATAAGAAAGGACCATCTTTAACCCCTCGTCTTTTTCTTTGGGTAAGCGCCAAGTATTTTGCCTGGACTACACTACATTTTCAATGTATAAAAGAATTGTTTTGAAAAATTTAATGGATAATGCCAAAGATCCATGCTATCGAAAAAGAATAGAAAAAATGCACCTAAGTACTTAGCTTTTCCAGAAATTGCAATTTTGTGAAGAGCAGGACTAAAATTTTTTGTGTTTTCAACCGGTAGACTACATTTCATCACATTTAGAGACTTCAGTTTTTGATGGATATTTTTGAAAACGTCGACAAATAATGCAAAAGAACCATGCTTCTGAGGAAAAGTAGTCAAAATGTATCAAAAAACTAACTTTGGTTTAACGATTGCAAGTTTGTTAGGTGATGTAGGATAATTGTTCAACCAAAAATGAAACATGACGTATGGTAACCAATTGTTGATTAGCTAGTATAAACTAATCCTTAGCCTCAAATAGTAATTGGAGTCACATATTGCTGAAAAGCAAATTTCCTAAGCTTTCAAAGGAGAGTAATTGTTAGTATTTTTGTATTTGTATTTGTTCATTTTTATCCTCCATTCACGAGACAGCGAATTGTATCGCTATAGTACCTTACAATAACGTTTTTGCATTAAAGTTATCTGTTTTTACTCAACTTATCACTTTTTGGAAAGGGTAAAAAGTTACACCACAGGGGTTTTAGTTCAGTTTTTTCAGTATAAAACTAATATTAATTGGACATATTATACACTATTTGTGTTTTATAAACCGACGCAATGGTGTAGTGGTTAGAGCGTCCGCTTCGCAGTCGGTAGACCTGGGGTTCATTCCCCTTGTCGAGTCATACCAAAAGACTTTAAAAAATGGTATTCACAGCTTTCCTGCTTGGCGCTCGGCATTTAGGGGAGGTTGTGGAGAACAAGCCGGCAAGTTCGCTTGTTGTGTCCTTGGGCAAGGCACTTAACGGGACGCCTCCTCCTTCATGTGGAAGACAGGTGACCCATAAACCTCGAAAATGGCAACTCCCAAGCGAGTGCGGACTTCCCGTCCAAAGTATAGCGATACAATTCGCTTTCTCGTGAATGGAGGATAAATATGGCAAATAAAAACAAATAAAAACAAAACAAAAAACACTATTAGAATTGCCTTAAAATAACCTTTATTTTGTTGAAGAAAGTTTGAAAATCGGTTAAGAAATGAGATCACTAATCAGTTTTGCAAAAAGGTTGAAATTTTTGAAAACATGACGTTACATCATAGAGCGAGTTTCAAGCATGCATGCGAAAAACAGAAGAAAGATGCTTACAGGTGTAGCACAACGGCAGACATCTGACTGTAGTCCAAGTCTATATGAGTACACTCCGTGTGGCGACCAGTCACTTCTATCTTGATAGCTACTGAACGTAGATGGCGTTCCATATGTAAAGCTAAGTGTTGCTGGTGACATTCTGTTTGTGGTTTGTAATTGAAGTTGCTACGCAATTCCCCTCATCAAGCACGCGCAGCTAGCGGAGACGAGCGAAGGAACAGAGGAGGTCGCAACATGTCTTCCCGCCAACGTTGAGAGAGTGAGGTTTGCCGACCGAAGTGAGTGAGGTTTGCCGACCAAAGTAGGCTAAGTGAGATTCCCACCAAGACATCAATGAAAAGCGGTCTTGACGTTGGGGTTGGCGACTCGACGATGGCTTATGCTGATTGACTAAAGACGCTGCCATCCAACTACATCGGGGGAGATGCAGCTTCTTCGCTGGGTCACCATTGTTGCAAAACGGCAGACATCCGACGGTAATTCAAGTTAAAATGGGTGCACTCCGTGTGGCGAGTAGTCACTTCTGTCATGATAGCTGGTGCTCATAGATGGTGTTAAAGATATACTGTATAAAGCCAGGTGTTGTTGGCTTGTAGTTGAAGTTGCTGAGGTTGCTACACAATTCCCTTCCTCAAGCATGCACAGCTAGCGGAGACGTGCGAAGGAACAGAGGAAGTAGCTGAGGTCGCAACATGCCAGAGCTGGGCACCGCGAATTTACACTCAATTCCGCAACCGCGAATTCCGCAAAACTGCAAGAGGTGTTTCGCAACCGCAAATCCGCGAGTTTGCGATAGGTTTGCGGTGACTTTTCGCACTTCCGCAAACTTAGACCACATTATTTACTGTTATTTTGTCTTCGTGATGACCTTTTTTATTTTTGAAGGTCAAATTTTGCCATCGACCAGATGTTGACCTGCAAAAAAAAAAAAAAAAGAAAAGGTCATTAACTCCCGGACGTTAACCTCCAACCCAGAAAATAAGAGCGTCCACTTTTTCCAAGCGGTTTTACCGCGGATCAGGCAACACTGCCCATTGCTTTGTGGATTTGCGGTAAATTTCCTACCGCAAATACTTGCGGTAGGAAATTAGGTTCGCAAATCCGCAAATAGAAACTTGAGTCCGCAATTTGCGGATTTGCGGACCGATTTGCGGAAGTGCCCACCTCTGCAACATGCCTTCCCCACCAACGTTGAGAGAGTGAGGCTTGCCGGCCGAATTAGGTAAGATTGCCGCCAAGACTGTAATTGGAAGGCGGTCTTGACGTTGGGGCTCGGCGACTCGACGATGGCTTGTGCTGATTGACTGAAGACACTGCTGTCCAACTACATCGGGGAAGATCTAGCTTCTTCGCGGGGCGCAGGGTTACCATGATTGCGTATAGACAGACATCTGACTGCAATCCAAGTTAAAATGAGTGCACCCCATGTGACGACTAGTCACTAAACGTAGATGGCGATCCATATATAAAGCCAAGTGCTGCTGGTGACATCCTGTTTGTGGTTTGTAGTCGAAGTTGCTACACAGGGCTTAAAGTGTTTAACTAAAGAATTGCTCGTAGCATTACAAAATAAGCTTTAATTGTTGAAACGTTATTTTTATCAAAAGGACCTTGTTAATATCTCCTAAAAGAGCGTTTAATCGCGTTTCTGCGATCAGTACTTTTTGAAAAAGAACAAAAGACAGATTGTGCAATAAAGTGTTGAAAATAAGTTCTTTAGAGCAAGAGCGTGCTGACCGAACCCCAATTGCTGGGAACTATGGCAGTCACAAAGAAGGAAGCACGACAGTTATGTTTTTATTGCATTGATGTTAAACTTCGATTACTAAGCAGTAATCAGAAGCACGTCCGTCCTGTAAGACAATCAACAGTGAAAGAGACTAGAAAATCTCTGACCGCATGGTCGGCAGGAAAATATTACACACGTCATCAAAAACTAGGTCGCTGCAGACGTCTGTACAAACCAGGACACTGCGCACGTCACATGAATATAAGCAATAAAACAACAAAATGATGGCGGGAAAGGCAAGCCGATCAACGAGCTACCATGAGAAGACAATTATCAAACCCTAAAAAACAAAAATAGACATTATCAAGCCCTAAAAAAATATTAAAATATGTGTGTGTGATTTTAGACACATACAATAATAATACACGAATACACATAGTAAAAACTAGAATCGCACACAACGGCGGGAGTAAGGTGCTGAACCGCCGAAAGCAAACTAACAAAAAAAAATAAAAAGCAGGACAAAATGATGTTTGGCATGGCAGCTCGATGAAGTGCGAGGCGCGACACGCTACAAAAGCGTTGATTGTGACGTCATTTTAAACCCCAAATAAATGAAAGTTTTTGTAATATGTTAAGTCGGAAACTGGTTTTCAACAGTAAAATACAAACATGTGTGTTTAATACTAGTAAACAAATTAAACACAACATTGCTTCATCACTCGTTTGATTTTGTGCTGGATGGCATTAATGATTCGTTTCTAGTCCTGGCTATATCTGTGGACACAGGTTTGCAACAGGTAAAAACATTAATACTTTTCTATGAAGGTATCTTGGTGTTAGAGCAACGCAACTTTAATGTTTGCTCAATTGCATTCCATTTGTTTTCATCAACCTTTAATTTCAATAATGGTGTGAATCAAAATTCTGATAATGGCACTCTGTTTTTATCTAAATTCAGCTAAAAAAATTTTCCTTTTGCATATCTTTTACCTATTTGATTATTATAATACTACAGTACTTAAAGTTAGTTTTAGTTTACAATACTTAGTTTTCACATCCAAAATTTTGTTTGGACTATTGAACTGCAGACTCTCGGTTTTGCCTGTTTAGTCGGAGTCAGATTGGATTTGATTATCATTTTAATGAATTGGAGTTTGGACCAGACTCCGAGTCTAAAAAAACGGTTTTCTCATCTTTGCTGAACATGACAATGAGGTCTGTTCAAGAAAAGTGAGTCAGGAGTCAAGTTTCTTAAATCAAGAGGGTTTAGAAGTAAAACAATAAAAAAAGTCAATAAAAGGATCTTTCTACTATCTGTAGTCCCCTTATCTGTAGTTCAAGTTCAATGTTCATTCATCCTGCTGATCTGCATTTGGATAATAGTATAACCTGAGCAATGCTGATGATTGAATTCAACTGTTTAAATCTGTGTTCCTCTGGTCTGTATACATCTTATCTTAGCACGCCTTGTTTAGAGCATTTAATAAGTATGCAAAAAATGGCTTGGAATAAATATACTGAGTTTGTAAATTATTGTCAGAAATCAAATTTAATGAATCCAAGAGCATTGGAAAGCAAAATGTACATTCCAACTGATTATGAACATTGTGCCAATACTATGTCTCATGGTGTTGTGATCATTCCAAGTATTTTGGCCAGTGAATTTTTACTGTGGAAAGCTGGAAATTTGTATCCTACTCACAGAAACTACTGGAAGTAAGGTTATTGAAATATTGTTAAATGATTAGGCTAAATCATACCAGTACCAGTACTGTCTGTTGTTTCAATGTATATACACTGTCAAAGGGCCAATCAGTGCTGTTTGCTATATGTCAGTTTAGTCTGTGCAATAAGCCTATGACATGTTGTTTCACTTTCAAGCTAATAATTGAAGTTCAAACTCCTTATGCCATCTATAGTGACATCCAAGAATTGCTGCTGCCTTAAAGACAATAAGTTAGTTCCTTTTGTAGTCTTGCAGTTTTACCTTTGATCTATGTACAATTAGGTAAGTAAGTTCTCATTTATTTTATTTTTTCAATATATAATAAAAACTGCAGGATCTATTGACATCTTTTATTAGTATTGATATCATGGTTTGTTGCAGAAATCAAATAAGTGTGTACAGTAACATTTTGTTTTTGAGTTTTGAACATTTAAACATGCAATATGTGGACAGCACTAAACTTTGGAAGTTAATATTGAATCATGAAACTACTGATGGAAATTTATTTTCAACATGCAGTCATGGAAATACGGAAATTCATTTAAAAAAATTATCACTGGCTTACAGAAATATTGAAGAACTGCTAACTAACGAAGTATGGAAATGGCAGAAATATGGAAATTTAGGGAAGTCAATAAAACTAAAAGTATAACCACTCAATTACATAAAATTAGAAGATTGAGTTGAGCTACCCTAAGCATTTTCATCAACTACTGTATCCTTGAGATTTCCTTAGTTAATGGAGTTTTTTCTGTATTTTCATAAGCATTCTTACAATTCTGTAAATTTCTGTATTTTAGTATTGTTGCAATATGCTTTATTGTTGTAGTTGTAAAGAAAAGGAATGCATATCTGGAAGTAATTCATCCCATCACACATATGCAGAATATGAATTTTGTTCAAGAGCATACAGTGCATCTCTTATTGGTCTCTTTCTGGTGTCAACCATTTATCATTGGATATCATGGACGCAAAGTCAATGGAAAAAAGTATATATGTTTTTTAACAGTTAATGGGTGCAACCAAATATAAAATTTACTGTAAGTTATATGCTAGGGTACAAACAAAGTAGCTTATATCCACTTTTTCCAAAATTAACGTTTCAAAATTTTTTAAAATGTTTATTGAATATTGGAGCAGATTTTGCCAAATTATGGTACTTCTAGCATAGGTACTTTATATCCTAGTGTGTAGCTTGTGTCAAGAGAAAAACAGTAAGATTACTTGATTGGCAAGAGATTCCCTAACCAATAGGAATGAAACAGTAGGCACCTTATGCATGCTGCATAGTCACGACCAATCAAAACGCATTATTTAATTGCAAAGTGTTTGGTGCTAGGACATAATATCGGCATAGGTTGTTATGGTACATTTTTTGTGTGTTCCAGTGTTAAAGGTATAGTATTTAGCTTGAAAGTTTTTGCTTTGTAAATGGAAGTCTTTGATCATTCTCTGATTGAAGGTTAAGGTTAATCTCAATTGTATGTGCATTTGTCCACTTTCAGTTTTTTTACCCTCTCCCTTGAAAAACTTAGTAATCTTAAGTAACCTCTTTGACACTTGCCAGTTGAGAAAAGGGTCAATGATTTAGTATGATTTGGTTGTTGCATTACAATTTTTGCAATTAGTTTGTAAGTTAGCAAAGACCTAACTCAGTTAAACCAAATTCATTTAAATAAAAGTTAAGAAAAACTGGAAAAGCTCTTCAAGTTAAATATTTTACAGTAAAAAACAAAATAGTTGCTTCTGCCATAATATAGGGAATAAACACTTTTGGTGCATCATGTTTTCAAAACGTCATGTCTGCACGGTGGCAGTTTTTAATTATGCATGCGCTGCATGATGTTTTGTTGAGATAAAGTGCTGAAAGCAATATTTTCTACTTTGCATTCATGTTTTACTAACGTATTCACAAGGTTTTGACAAATACAAACACTGCAAACTATTTATTAGCAAACTTGGTTCATGAAAAGATAAAATCACGAATATACAAACAAGCAAGAAAATCAAAAATGTTTATTGTTTCTTATAATCAGGTTGTAAAGTATATCTTTGTATGATATTTGTCAATGAGCATTGTGACCTGCACTAAATAAGTGTCGATCATGCACGAAATAGAAAGATAAATTTATGTCCTTGTAGAAGCATTTGAATTGATGCCTGCATCCCACTGGTGAATTTTTTTCTTGAAATAAATCTATGTCCTTTCAAACCCAGCGTGTTGTACATAAAGACATAGAATTATGTCCTTCTGCAACAAAAGTGTTAATGTCGTATCTCTAAAAAACGTTGGTGCTTAAATGTGCTTTTTTTCTTAATCTGGTGTTGTAACTTACTGATAAGACATTTTGTGTGGTTATGCAATGTGACATGGAAAAAGCACATAATTTTCATTGCAGTAGTTCCCAACTAGGGGTTACTCAATTTAACTGTTGTTTTTCAGGATTTGTTCAAATTGCTAATTTTAGAATAATTGTTGGCAGTGTAGGTCAATGCGATAAAGTGCTGGCGTTTAAGTGTGAAATTATGACTTTGATGTTCCATTTGGCTGTGCCCTGTTGTACTCTCGGAAGAGGTACTTTTGAGTAATTTTACGTCACTTAGGTGCATGCATAGGATAGAAATGCACAGTGGCAGAAGGCTAATAACTCTGATTTGGGTCTGAAAACATGTTTTTAATGCATAACTACAGAATAAAAATATTTCATTTATTTAAAATAAGCATGTTATTGTACAGCTAGAAATCGGTCCAAAGCCTGTTTGAAGAGCTTTCCAAATATCGTGTCACGCAAAACTTTAAATAGGTCACTAAAAGCCAGGGAATTAATAGAATTTACATTAGTAAACCATGTCTACTTCAGCTTTCAATTCTGAAAAGAAGTAAGCATGAGACTTAAACTCTAGCACTAAGATGCAAGTATAACTGTCAGTTCTAACAGCCCTTAGTTAGTGTCATGTCCACTGGTTTTGCTAAGGGATAGTTGTTGCCAATAGGCAATGTTTTGTCAGTTTGATTTTTGTACTTTTACAGAGTCGTGTTAACTGCATTTAGTTAGTAGTTGGCATTTGTGAGAAGTAAATGATTAGAATAAAAGTATGTTTTCGGGTCTCTACTGAAGCATGCGATGGGCCTAAATCTATTGTAAAAGATGTATGGTCTTATGGAAAATTTGGAGAGAAGTAATTGGAAGACAAGAAGATAAGTGGAGAGTGAAATAGGGCATAGATAATAGTGTTGTGACTTGCGAAACCAGCTATTTAGTGTTAGAATCGGGGAGTGAATCTCATGCATTTGAAATGATTCCAAATATTTGTGACCAAGGCAGAGAAAGTAAATCAGAGTTAGATGATGATGTGATTGACAGATTATGTAATATCAAAGGAAGTTAAAGTGGATTTTGATGAGATTACTTGTGAGCTTGAAGATGATTTAGATACACAGAATAATGGAAGTAAAACAAAAACAGATAAGGCAATACAATTGGCTGAAGGAGAAGAAGGGTATTTATTGGTAAATATTAAAAAGATATTTAAGGCTAAGTATTCGAGTTGTCCTATAGGAACTATTATTAATCATTTGGTTGTTGATGATAACTGTACTAAATTCATAATTTGTAAAATTTTGCTTGGTGCAAGTTTTTGGACTGCTTTTGATATGGACGTTCACTCACCAAGAGCATTTACTTGATGGGGCTACAAGGATGTTCAAAAGTTACCTTGTACTGATAGTAGTATTGATGGGGCACATGCTCAAAAGCCTACTTGTTTAAAAATGAAAAAGAATTCTTGAAAAATGGCAAAAATCTGCGAAAAGAGTGTCTGCACAGAGGCATAATTAAAACTGGAGCTAGTTTTACCGAAAATGTGGGTGAGCAGCAAAAATCTCTTGAACTTTTTGACCAGATACACGTCATATATGCAATATGAATGTTTCTTCATTTCAACGACATAAAGTTGCTAAATCATTTTATGAGCTAAAAAGCTACTCATTGAAAACTACTTTTACTACAGAAAGAGTAAAGGTACGAGAAATAACCAGAAAGCAAAATCCAAAAATACCAGAAGTGGAAAAAGATGCAACAGATCCAAGAATTATTGTTGATGGAAATGTTATCACACATTTGTTGTCGATGGAAATGAGATCAGAGTTTGTCAAAAAAATGTTTAATATTACTAATATGCGAGTGAGATGTGCTGTTCAAAAAAAAGATGTGAAGTAGGCGTGCCCAAAGCTGATTTTTGAGATGGCCCATTTTGTAAAAGGAATTTATCTACTGAACAAGATATTATTGATCGTATTGATAGATTTGATATTGTGGAAAGTCATTACAAAAGAAAAGACTGTTCTTTTGAGTTTTTACCTGTTGGTCTAAACCAGACTTCTATGCAATATGCATCGCTCTACCTTCAATGGTGCAAGGAAAACAGCAAAACTTGTTTAACAAAACGACTCTATTTTGATATCTTAGATACAAAATTCTACTTAAAATTTAATTGGCCACAGAAAGATGCATGTGACACTTGCACTCAATTTTACAATCTCTCTCGGGACCAAAAGACCAACATGGCCCTTGAAGAGCATAATGACTATTTATTGGAAAAAAATCATGCCAGAACATTCAAATTACAGGTAAGGGAGAAAGCTTTAAGTCAAGACTTTGCTGCTGCCTTTGATGCTCAAAAAGTTATGTGGCTTCCTCATGGACAAACCTCATCATTTTATTTTACAAGAAGACTACGTGTGATGAACTTTACCGTAACTAACTTAACTTATTTGATACCTTGTATTAACTGTGGCATGAAGGTAAAGCCAAAAAAGAATCATGTGAAATTACTTCATGCATCTTTCAATTGCTTATACGATTGCGTGCGGATGGTGTGATAGGTATACATCTGTTCTGTGATAAGTATGCAGGTCAAAATAGCAATTGCATGATGTTGATTATGCTGTCATTTGCAATTAAAAATTTTCACTTTCGTGAATTTACGATAAATAATTTGGATGCTGGTGATTCAGAAAATGAAAATGATACAGCGCATTCAGTGATTGAAAAAATAACAAGAAGATCAACAATTCACTTCACAAATTGGTGGCATGCAGCAATTGATATGTCATTTAAAAAGAATAATGTTGAAGATGCCAGAGTAGGCCACAACGACATCAAAAACTTCAAAGATTCTGTCACCTTATATCCATATTGCGACATTCTCACGAAACCTGCAGTGGAAGAGCCAGGAATGAGTAAAGAAAAATCGAAAGTAATGTGATCAAAGATAATGCAAGTAAAATTTACTACTCAGAATAGAGATGTCATGCTTTTTAAATTTCATTACTGTGACGTAGGTTTTAAGACAGTGCAGATGGTAAATTTTGCTGCTACTAGAACAAGAAACCGTAAGTTTACTTTACTGAAATTTCTCTGTCATAGTTGCGTTAGAAAAAGCCTAGAAATCTAGGTACAAAAAAGGATGTTCTTTTAAAATTATGCATAAAGAACGTTATTCCTTAGTTTAACATATCATGCTTTTTATGAAAACTTACAAGTTTGATAATCTCATTTTGCAAACAGCTTTGATGACTCTGTTTTAACTGATTATTTAAACTAGACTTAGATTACGAAATAAAAAAGCAAAGTATAAATTGTAATCAGTCAAGTTTTTTACAATGCTGTATTTCTTGCTTTATCGTTGTGCTGTGAAGTAGGGAATGATTGGGGCAACAAATTTGGCTGGGGCCAGGTTTCCATACCCACCCTGGCAAGAGCCTGGGCCAGGGCTGGAGCTCAAAACGCACGTGAGTGTGCATGCACAAGCAAAGTATTAAGAACTTTGCTTGAACCTAAGCAACTCTGACATGCTGTCCCGCAAAGTAGAACTCTGTTTTATGTCGTCATTTTTGTTGTACGAAGTGAGTGTTTTCATCGTTCACCAGCTTTCAAGCTGTCGCTACCAAGTATCATGCCAAGGCGAGCATGCATCCATCCTCAGATACACACATAGCTTTTGCGTTATAAGCACTTAATGTCGACACAACTACTACAATAAGTAGCACTCCTGTTCCAGGCATCTTTTCAGTCTGCTCTGGGGCTGGTCTAAGGCAAAAATGGTATCCCTGGCCAGAGCCAAGATCAGGGCCAGGGCATTGGTTGATCCCTACTGTGAAGATTGTTGGTGTTGATACGACCATAAAAAGTATAAATGTGTAAGTAAAAACATCAAACGCATGGAAAAGGAATTAATGTGTTTGATATGAATGATGCTGTTTTTCTGAGGTAAATTTATATGCATTGTTATTTGGAGTTTATCACTAAAGAACCTAATTTTAAAGATGGCTAAAACATTTTTGATCAGACGTAGGTGATTGTTGGTGTAATGGGTTGATTGTGCAAACTGCTTAAAAAATTAAGATGGTATAAAAAGCAAATATTTTTGATAAAAGCTCACAATTTTATCCAAAGAAAACCGTAACGAATACTTCGTGGCTGATAATTAACATCTTTGTTTTATAGTTTTTCCTTACTTAGATTAGTCAGTCATTGAAAGTATTCAGTTTACAGTTAGTAGTCAAGCAGTCAACAATTAAACGTTTCAGAAACATTTAGACTGCGTTCAACACTTAATGTTATTTACGTATTTTGGCTGCTTCCAACACTTAATGTCATGTTTATTAGTTGTGCCTGCTTTTGACATGTAAGCGTAAGAATGATGTCTATTTGCTAAAAAAGATTTAGAAATCTGCAGAATAAATCGATCCTCAGCTTAAAAAAATTACGTCTTAGAACAGTGTATTTTATGCCTTTTTTTCTGCATTTTTTAGGCTTGTTCGTGCTGATTTAATGTATGATTATCATCACACTTGTTTTTGAATCAGACTTTTTGCTGGAGCGATGCATCACTTCAAATTCCAGATGCCCTTCCTGACGTATAGCAGTGTTGCTTTTATAGAGTTTCAAACTCTACACCCTCTGTTTCAAATAACTAAAGGTGCGACAGTGAAGTTGTTAAAATTTAAAGGCAGTAGTTCTATTGCACTACAGTCAATAGTATGGTGGCTCTGCGTACTTTTCCTGTGTTCATGTCCTTAACCTGTAATGAAGACTAAGAATGCTTAAGAATAACGAAAGCAGCAACTACGTCTTACATCGTGACTCGAGGAAAATCGTTCGACCCTGTGAAACAAAGAGATCAGTAACAATTTGATAAAAATATGTATTAAAAAGGTTGGTGAATATAGCCAATGCAGAAATTAAGTCACTACTGAAAGAAGAATTACTACAAAAAATCATTATGTGACTAATGAAGATAACTTAAAGACGTTGAGTAAACTAAAATTCAAAAAACAGTAATTTCTTAGTAGCAGGTTAGATAATTTATACCCTATCTCCAACAACACTATTAATACTCGTCCACACTTTTTGAATCAAAGTAACTTTTGTCCAAAAATAGGAGGTAGAAATAATTAAAGGTTTGAATTTTGAGCTAATAGACAGGGTGCTTGGGAAAAAAAACGGTAAATTTCATTTTATCTGGTATTCATACATTGCACTTATTTATTGATGCAATCTCTCGACTAATACTATCTTGATTGCTGTCATCTCGATTTCCTTCGTTTTCGACATCATCTCAACTAATCTGTTTTCTTTTTTCAGTATATTTTGTACTTTTGATAAGAAAATGTGCTTAAAAAATTTACCGGCTTTTTACCAGGCACTCTGTATAAGGGATATTAAAAAGGTTCAAGATGTCATAATTTGGACCAAAAATTGTTTTGTTAAATTTTGAACTAAATTTTTCGTATTAATTTAAAGAATAACAAAATACTAAAGTGCCACTTTCTTAAAACTGCAAAAAATGACGTAAAATATTTTGGTTCTACCCCAGTGAATGTTTTTGTTAAAACATTAATGCTATTACATGAATTTCTGTCACACCAATCATTACACAATTTTTAGTGTTTATAAAATTTTAGAGTTTTTAAAAGTTTTATCAAACAATTTTTAATTATCATTTGATTGATTGGTTTATCTTGTGAATTGAATTTTCGTTTAGAAAACCTTGCATGACAGATACTGCTAAAACGGAGAAATTTGCTACATTCCAGTCTTACCCTAGCCCTAATTTAATTCTATTTCAAATACTAAACCTGACCGTAGTCCAGTCCTCAACGTTAATTTGCTCTAGGTATTTGCCTGTTTCAGTGTAATCCAGTTCTATGGAACACTTAGCACATATTTCTGCGATTTAGTTTCTTCCATGCATGATAATGTGAATCGGTAAAATTGTATATGCAGGAAATAATAAAATCGTAAGTAAAATAAGTTTTTTGTACTATTTTGATCAATTGCTTCTGTTTCAGCCGTAAGTCGGTTTACTAATTGTTCTCTGTTGCATGTGGTTTTTTTATTTGGTACCGCATTAACTTCTTGTATTTTACAGCATAAACATGGTGGATGTTCTGTACGACGGCCATCTTTAAACAAATTTTTTCATATATGTGATCGGACAACTATATATTTTTTCATAGCAGGATCATATAGTCCATGGTTGATGCTACATTACATTAACCCTAGTATTATGTGGTTGCAGTAAGTTTTTATAGCTGTTTCTTTTAAAGTATTAGTTTTTGAAGCTTCTTAATGCATTATCTTATGCTGAAAAGTGATAAGCAAATCATTAGTTAGTATTGTTTTTTTTCTCATTTAGCTTCTACAAGTGTTACAAAATTATATTAAGGTACGGTATATTTAAGTGCAGTTGCTGTGTATTAAGGTCAACTCTGATTGCTATGCAGTTTTGTGGATTGTGCAACAGTGTAAGATCTTAATTGATGCAAAATGCTGTTATTTTTGCAACTGTTACTATAAACTATAATAATTCTAGATTTTAAAACATGTGATTATTAAGACAAACAGAAACCGGCACAGTGTAGATGAACTTAAACGTACATCAAAGATAGGAATTTTGCACACAGGCCTACAAAAGTGACATTGTAGCTATTGTCAATGTTGGAAATTTTTAATGCATTATATGCACTGATGCCTGATTTGCTATTGGGCTTGTCAGATGCAGCTTATTCAATTAGAATGTTCTTATATTTGAATGGATTTGTTGCAGAGTTGCAATAACTGGAGTCCTGCTTTTGTAGGACTCGAATCCACCAGTGAAAATCGTGGAACTGAGACTCGACTCGAGTCTTAACGTTTTTTTCTTTAAATTGTGTGACATATGGTCTATAGTGGCAATTATTCGTAATGGCGGGCTATTGCTGAAACACGCACCTGCGATATTTAGTACTTTAGCACACATCTGTTATATTTTCTAAATAGCTTACCATTAATTTTTGAAAAAATTTTTTATTTTCAGTCATGTGCGCAGTGGTTTGCAATTACTGCCAATATAGACTATTTTCCCTGCCAGTACGTAGTAGGCCTATATGCATGGCAGAAGCTAAGTAGATGAAGGCGGAGTTTCCTAAATTTTGAGGTTTTGCTGACTCGGACTCAAAAGGACCCGAGCTTTAAGAAAACTTAGGCTCGGCTCTAGTCATGGTTCCAAAGGACTCGGTCCTTCAATTGTTGGAAATCATTACAACTCTAATTTGTAGTTTAAAAAATATTTTAGAAATATTATTTTGATAATTTCTTTAAATAACTTTCGAGGGTTATAAAGTGAATTTGGCCACTTCTGCTAACGAGAGACCAAACCGGATTTAAAATATTGGATCTCTTTCCATATGAATTATGTTGAGGATTTTTACAGTTTTGCTCTGATTTTAGGTCTGGTGAGACTGAATTGCTAAGTTTAAAAAGCATTTTGAAATAGATCTCATTTTGTTTTTTATACATAAGTTTATTGTGTATTGTGGGTATGGTCTTTTTGATTACTGAGCTCTTTTGTTAGGTGGATGATATGGGTGGCAGCTGTATTTGGAACACTTTATACTTTTTTATTTCTGGAAAGATATAAGCTTTTGGATACAATATTTTACATAATTGTTGGAATTGTTCCTGCTCTGCTGGTCTATTTAACTAATACAAGCGATCAGCATACGTGAGTGACTGATTTGTAGCAGTGGAAATATGACCACAAGTGTCGTTATACTGTAATGGAATGGTCATTTCAAAGTGTGTCTAATTTATTATTTCCCTCTATATCAAGTAATACTAACAGCTGTTTTTTTATAAGGAATAGTCCTGCTAAATTAAAAAATAGCTTTCTATAATCACTGGTAAACCTTTGGGAGTTGTGCATAAAAAAAATTTATTAGAAGTCGAATTGCAAAGCACATGTTGACGTAAAATTTTTTAGTGATTAGAACATGTCAGACTGCAGCAAAAACATTTTTCTTTCAAAAGACTTATCAGACTGCAACAAAAATGTATTTGTTCTTTCCAATGACGTATCAGACTGCAACAGAAAGATTTTTTCAAAAAACGTGTCATACTGCAACAAAATCATTACTACTTTTTCAAGACAAATAATACTGCAACGAAACCTATTACTACTTACTGAAGACAGAGCCATATTGCAGCGAAAACATTGTTCCCTCTCAAAGACTATCATACTCCAACAAAGCAGTTACCGGCAAAATCGGTTAATCGCATATCCAATTTGTCAGATATTTTTATGCAATTATCCGATATATGCGTTTAAGCGATTCGCTCTAGAAAAAAAAGGTTTATCGTGAATAGACGCCGCATGATTGACTAAACAACACTGCAACTGCCCGTTCGGAATTTTTTTAGAACTAGAAACGATTCGTTACACAAAGCAGTGCATCGCTAGTAATTGCTTAAATAGCGCGACTTCGAATTAATCTGTTTATTTTACAAAATGACGATGATACACAAGTACCCACCAGTCTTTGTTGCATCACAAGCTTGTTAACTTTGATCGGCGCCTGACGGCATTTTTCTTTTTAATGCAGCGCAAAAGATAGCTACTGGTTGTTCGTTTTGGTAACCTCTTTTTGCCTTACACATATGTTGATGTCAATTGCATTGCGATTCTTTTGTCTCTTCTTGCGCAGCGAGGAGTTCAGCATTAAAATTGACCGCGGATTAAGTTACCGCGTCACTAAGCACCATAACCTAAAAACGTTGATTGTTTTTCCGCGCTCACTTCCTTTGTTTTGCGAACGTGATAGCAGTTAAGCGGATGAAAGTAGCAGCTGGGACAAAAACTCTATGCGATTATCCGGTTTATTCTATTAAATGGTATGCAATTAACCGATGTTTTGACTTAATGAGAGATAGAATTTGGTTCGGGATTTCAGATTTGTATGCAGTAGAACGATATATGCGTTTAAGCGGTATGCAATTAACCGATTTCGTCTCTATTATTTTACAAAGACAAATCATATCGCAAGGAAAACCATCGTTACTTTCCCAAGACTGATTAAACTGCAAGGAAACTATCAATACTTACCCGAGACCAATCATACTGCAAGGAAAACATTATTCTTTCTCAAAGACATATCACACTGCAACGAAATCATTATTACTTTACCAAAACAAATCGTACTGCAGCGAAAACACGTTGAAGTGCCCGTTTGTAAAGTAGTGCTACGTGAAAAACATGTTCGAAAACGTTGATAGCTCCCGTTATTCGGAATTGGCAGGTTTTGGTTTGCTGTAAAATTTTCCGGTCGTTTGTAGGTAGGCCTAGGCCAGGGGTGGGCAAACTTTTTAGCCAGAGGGCTGCATTGACCATTTCGAAGGTGGTTGAGGGCCAGGGCTTGTTGTCTCGTACAGCTGCATGCTATAGAAGAAATGGCATTAGCTCACAATTTTGCGAAATCTACTGGCAGTGTGGTATCCCAGCGCGCAAAATCGGTGGTGTCTCTAAAAAAAAAAAAAAAAAGGTCTTCACCTTTTTGTAGACGGTAAATGTCTGATTGGGGGCAATTGTAGACTCTGACGCATTTTCCGTCTAAGGTAGAGGCGATTACCATTTTTTTAAGGACACCGTCGCTTTTGCGCCTTGTCAATCCCCTTGTCATATTTATTTCCAAATGGCAAAGTTTCAAAAAGTGTTTGCTGGCCGCACAGAATGCTCTCGAGGGCCGCATGCGGCCCGCGGGCCGTAGTTTGCCCACCCCTGGCCTAGGCTTTGCTTTGCAGTTAACTGGATCTCCCGTTCCCAAGCATGTTTTGCACATAGCACTACTTCACGAGTTAGTGCGCTATTTTACAAACGACACTTAGCCGTGTTTTCGCTGCTTTTTCATTTGTCGTGGGAAAGAAATAATGAATTTCGTTGCAATATGATAAGTCTTCGGGAAGGAAAAATGGTTCTATTGTGGTATGATATGTCTTTGGAAAGCGATTAATTTTTCGTTGCAGTCTGATACGTTTTTGGAAAAAAATGCTTTCGTAGCAATATGATGTGTCTTTGGAAAAGAAAAATGTTTTCGTGACAGTTCGGAAATGAAGAATGTTTTCTTGTATTATGATGTGTCTTAAGAAAGGAAAAATGTTTTCGTTGCAGTATTATGTGCGCTAATCTCAGCTAAGTTTTACTTCACTCCATACTTTACAATTGGCTCCACATAACTTTGCTCAAAGCTACCAGTAGTTTTAGTGCAGTGCATTTGTACCACTCAAATCTGCGCATGCGTGTGAAAAGTTGCTGTAGGCCTTTTTCTTAAGACAAAACAATACAGAAATAACGAGATGTCGTATCATTTACCATTTCGTTGCCATTATTTCTTAAATGAAAATGTTATTAGAAGATGGTAATTCACTTCGGTATTTTCGCCCTCTTCTCACCTCGTGATTTCATTGCAACGTACCATTCGTTGGAGCTTATGATTACGTAATCGCTATAATTTCGTGGCATATCATTTGAAAAAGAAATGGTAAAACAGGTTTTTTCAAAGCTTTTTTTGCTTTGATAAATCAAATAGATAAAGTGAAGCGTGTTTTGCAGTTTTCAAACTTGCAAAGTAGCATAGACAGTTGGGAAGGAAAGTATCAATTTTTTTAAGGAAGTCATTTCCCTGTGTACATGATTTAGTAATGAAGTACAGTCAACTCCGGATATAAGAGACACGTCGGGACCAGCTCAATCAGTCCCTTATATTTGGATATCCCTTATAACCGAATGTACACAGTTTGATCCGATACCGTAAGATCGCAAGTTTTAGATGCTCAAAACACCCTTTTTGAAGCTTTTCATTTTTCCCCGCATACAAACGTGGCAATGGGCATTAGACGGTTACCGTAGTTGAAAGCCGAAAGGCAGCTACAGAAGTACGATTAGCCTTTAAAGCTGAATTCGACATCTCGCAGACAGAAATCCCTTCGCAGAAAGGGTTATCCCTTATAATCGACTGAAATTACTATAGAAAATTATATTTGGGACTTTGAAATTTGTCCCTTATAAGCGAAAATCCCTTATATTCGTATCCCTTATTTTTGTATTATTTCAAATTGAAAATGATTGGGACCATTTGAAGTAATCCCTTATAAGCGAAAATCCCTTATATCCGAAGTTGACTGTAACAGCATTATATGATAGCAAGTGTTATTTTTTGCAGGAATGCCATTATTGAATTGGGTGTTGGTGGTCTTTTCTACTGTATTGGTGTTTTATTTTTCAAATGTGACGGACGCATTCCCTTTGCTCATGCAATATGGCATCTTTTTGTAGTGGCTGGAGCCTACTCTCACTTTATAACTATATATAAGCATTTTTATTCATTTCCCGTTTAAACTGTTTGAATTACTGTTACTTCTTCAAATTTTGTTGTGAAATTAAATCTTTTATGTTTACGTTTTAACAAACTGATCTATGCTGCGAAGCACCAAATTGCCACTCACTGTTTACAAAAAAGTTTAAAACGCGATATTTGATATCGTCCCCATGCTGTTATTGTGGTTTGTAAGTTTATATAAAATGGCTGAGGTTTAACCCCCTTTAAAGTTGTTACTAATGTACTTCGAAATGATAAACATATGAATATTTTTTGAGAACTTTGTAAGTTTTATTACCGCAAACTATTCCTTATATGGGCTAAGTAATTCGTGATGTGTTAGACCAGGGGCCTCCAAAGTTTTCGGAGGGCCACATTGCTGAATTTTTAAAGCTTTGGGGGCCCAGATACTAAATAATTCATTCTAATTTGGAGTAGAGATAAGTTATTTTAGCTCTTCGAAATCGCAGTAATCTCCAAAAAAATCAACCCAATTCCGAATAAAGAAAGATTAAATCAGCCCTTCGGCATGATGGACAATATGATTACGCGACTCGATTGAGTGCATGATTATTGCTAAAACAATACATTTGATTTATAATTATGAAGAGAGCTCGGCGGGCTGGATGTGGCCCGCAGGCTGTACTGTAGAAACCCCTGTTTAGACCGTTACACTGTTATGTTTTCATCGCTCATAGACGTTAGAGCTTTTTTTCAAATGTAGGTTGGGGCGTAAATATGGAAACAAATGAAAATCAACATTATAATTTAACGAAAAATATATGTAACAATTTACAGCTATGTACGATTGCATAAAGGTCAATACAAAGCAAAATAGAAATTTTACTCGAAATGGCCCCTTTTGCATTTGATTACCTCTTGCAAACACTCTCTGCGGAGGCATGCAGCCGTTTCTGTGGAATTTCTTGCCACGCTCGCAGTAGAGACCGTTTTAGATCGTCAACATCGCGGTAAATTTTTCCACTGACCTTGGCTTCGAGGATGGACCACACCAAAAAGTCCATGGGTTTCATGGTCCGGTACACAGTTTTTTGGTCATAAGGAATATCTTTGACATTTCTTCCAATGATCCTGGCATTTCTTCGATTATCAGCCATTTCAACTTGGAAGATCTTATCATCTGATCAAACAATCTCACCCGCCGTGCCAGACCTGAATTCCTTCAGAAGAACTTCTCTCCAATCTTTTTTGTTTCACAGCTCCTGACAGAGTTTGTCTCTTTTGGAGAGTGTAAGAGGACATTTTCAGGTTTTCGTGGACAAGTCGTCTCACGGTTCTGGGACTCATGTTAGCGGTCTTCGCTAGCAACCTCATGGTTCTTCTCGCGTTTCTCCTTATCCTTTCTCGGATGCATCTAATCATTGATTTAGACCGTTGGGAGCGTGATCTACCACATCTCAGACGATCAGATAAATCACCTCTCTCTGTGAAACCTTTCAATGTTTTCCAGACAGTCGATCTCGCTATTGAAAGTGTCTTGGCAATACGGAATTCGACTTTCCGGCACTGTGTAATGCGAGTATAGCTTCTCTCTTGCTTGACATTTTCGAACTGGCTAAAGTTTCCCACAAAAACAAATGGTGATATCATAAAGTATTGCAATGGCTATTCAATAAACCCTATAATCTAGTTAGGAACTACTATTGAGAAAAGATAATTAAGTTTTTTAATTTGTTTCCAAAACTTATGCCCCACCCTGTAGATTGAATATAAAACCAAAATGAATGCTGCCGAAGCAATGTTCTTGTATTTCCTTTTTTTAATTCTTGGTGCTGTCAGGGTCTTTGCACTGCACATAACTCGGCATGCAGCTAGTTATTGTTCAGATTTCACAAACCACTTTCCTTGCACTCCACCTGGAAAGTCCTTTTTGCAATGAAGGATCGGACTTGAATCGCGATTACGACCTTTATGTGATTATGTTCTAACAATGGGGAAAGCAAAGAATGTAGCAAACAGTTGGTATGATCTCTATTATGGTGCTTATTTTGTAAAAGTTGGTTGTGCTTCAAATTTACCTTTTCGTCCACAGAAACTAGTGCAAAATTACGTAGTTATTCAAGTAGGTTGACTAAATGTGTGTGTTTGTCGTTAAGATGCATTACCTAATTTCACTGTGTAAGCTTTAATTGTTCGACCATGTTGAGATTTTAATGCACGTAGCAAGCGCATAAATGAGTGTTCAGTTTTATTATTAGGCGACGTGACGTATTTTAATCGTTTAAAAAACCCTTAGTTTAGGGGGTGAGCACCTATTTATAATTCCCTTACGCTGTTGAGCCAAAGATTTTTCATCTACAGCAAACCATGCCGCTGTTCAGAAATTTTGTGCCTTGTATTGATGCAACGTTGATTAAGCTAATTATTTTCCCAAGCCAGTCATTATTTCAATATTTTTTTATTTTTCTTGCTCGTTACTTTTTAAGTTGTGAAAATAGTAATGCATCTTTCTAGTCGCATCTATTTGGCGAGCGTTAGAAAATATAATAAAGTAGATTGGTGAATGCAATCAGCATTTAGCGTGAGCGCATTATTCGTGAGTTGCTTAGTAAATATGAGACAACAGTAGTATGGTGTTTTGTAAGCTCAAGCCTAAGCGTGGCCGATTTGCATCAGCTCGGTTCTTTAATCATTTTATTCATGCCTAATCGTCGTTTCGTGATTTGCACCGCAATTAAGTGCGTGTATATGCAGACCAATAAAGTAATGCTGTGTTCAGCTTTCGTAAACTGGCAGTGGTTCTGTGAAGGAACCTTGACAACAGGTTTGTGTAAAGATTATAAAGCAATCGTTGATATGATATCGCATTCAAGGAGTGGTTGAGACTAGCCATGTGTCAAAGGTTGTCATTTTACAGCAATGGCTTTCACTTTGTTGTACGTAGGTCTAATATGTGAGAAATGTGCTGCACCAGTAGTACTGCAGGTAAATCCAAACCAGAGTGGTATACTGCAACGAGTGGTGTTATTCAGTAACTGTTTTGTGCGATAGAAAATGCAAGCTCGCTCGACACAGGCAATAGTTAAGCGCATTGGCAATAAAAAAAACGTTCGATTATCACGCTAACGTAATATTTTTTTTAGTTCACAAAAAGTCACGATCCGAACTACGTTAGTATAGCAAAATAGGCGGGACCATCCCTCAAATATGGGTAGTAAAGACGCATAGTCATCACTAGGTCTCATGCCTAGTGTAAGACACTACGTGGTTTCTGGCTAATATCCTACATGGGACCATATACAAAACAATCCAACACAAAATACAAGACTTACGTAGGCCTACCGTTTACTTATGAACCAGGTTCTTTTTGACGTTACTGCTAACCGTGCGAGTATGAACTAAAACTGATCACACAAAAGGTGATTAAGCATTAAAAAAACCTTCCAAAGATTATGCACCAAATGCGGTGCTTTAAGGCATACATTGCAACACGTAATTACATGGCAGCGCGCGGGAGAGCAGCTCGTAAGACCCGGGTTCGAATCTCCCAGGTACCGGACACGATGCAACACACTTCCGGACAAACCTCAGTTTTTACGAAAGGTCACGATCCGAACAACGTTAGTATAAAGAAATAGGCGGGACCATCCCTGGACCAAGGTTTCGGCCTCTTAGCCTCATCAGAAAAACTCAACACAGCGTCCCCGGAGGGGACGTGTGCGCATAGAATAAGAATATAACGTTGCCCCCTGCATTGCAGGTGAACGCCATGCGTGACTAGAAATGAATAGTTACGGTATTGGGGTAGAGCGTTGAGGTATCACGAACCATAACAGACCATTGGCCAACGTTAAAGTGCGCACCACGGCACTAGCGAAAACAAACCATCGACGTCTCTAAACCATGTCGTCGAAATCTACGTAGCCCGGGACTGTCATAAACGGTAGTTATAAATAGGCATAGGAGACATAGTTGGTGAAGATATCTTGAGCTTTTGATGTGAAATCTCATTGCACTCTCTCAATGCTTAAATCTAAACTCAGAAAATTTATTTTTTTTGAAAGGAAAGAGGTAAGGCTTTTTATATTGGTGCCACCGGTTTTCTGTCTCACACCTCCCCTACTATCATAGTATGTCTACTATGCCTATTTATAACCACCCTGTCATAAAGCGGGCAGTCGGGCGCATAGTGTGAAAAATTTTGGTGCCTGAGCGAAACCAATGCCTTTTTTCCACTCAAAAACGAGGGTCGGATGCCTCGCTCCCCTATTCCCACGTTTTTACCGGAAGCGGATTCAATCTAGGGGGAGTCGACTATTCTTGGGTAATCGCGTACAGCAGCAAGATTTCTCAACATAGTGCTTTGGCGGGGTTGGCTGGCGAAACAATGCACAATCCCGCTCTTAATACCACGCACCCTGAGAGCAACATGTCGGAGTGCTTCGCGAAACAATGGACTTGTTAACATGAACATTTGGAGAATAGACGATGCCTTCTGTAGTTCCGTCGAAAATGGCACCAATGAAATTCAATTCATTTATTATTAATGCAAGGTCAGGAACAATAAAAGATAGTAACAAATGATCAATGTGGATTGCATATTAAACGTTCAAAAAGCAAGGAAAACGCCACTTGTACAAGCGATAAAAAATCGAAATATATCCGGAGCATAAGCTGAACTTTGTTACAGGCAAAATAAAAGCACTAAACGGCAAAGGCAATGTTCAGGCCACCAACGAATCTTTCGTGCTGAAGCAGCTACTTTGGCGTACACAATGCTGACTAAGACTGCTACCGGACTGCAAGGTTGACATTTGTTGATCCGCAAGTAACTTGATACAAATATATTCGTCTTTGTTCGTAGCTTCTGCTCCCGTGACTCTCTGGCCACGTGTGTTCGCAATTGGCTGCAGGGTTTTGCCAGAGTGCCAGAGGTCAGTTTTAAAACTATTTAAGTAGGAAAAAGTCGCAAAAAGAGTCAAGTGTCTATTTAACAAATCACCACCGTATTTTAATCACAAATGTTCGAAACGCCATAACGAAATTTTTCCATCTTTTGACTTTGAGCCAGAAATGACGTATCTGCAATTATAACATATTATTCAATACAGCAGGACGTCAGAGATTCTCATTGGTATTTAAAGTCAGACCTAGTAGACTACTGACAGGTAGTCAATGGTATGCCAAAACATTGTTTATGGCTTACACCAATCGTAGATGGTTTTCACGATTGTGGTTGATGTAATTACGCAGTGTGCAAGGCAAGGTTAGATGAATAAAATTTTGTGAGATGACTTGGTTTTAATGAAAAAAGCATAGAGGATTTAAAGAGTTTTGGGAAGTGGAAAAAGGCGTGTGGAAGAAAAGGAATAAAGGTTAGTCTCGGGAAGACAAAAGCGGTTAGAAAGGCCATATACCAAATATCCGATCCAGGTGTTACGTATGGAAAGAGAGTGGTGGCATTTGGTGTCGTGAACAAAATGTAAACGAGCAAAGTGAGATATGCCTCAAAATGAAGAAAGATAATCAAAATTGGCCAAATGTTTTATTTGTGACAGATGCGTTAAGGGAGCTGAAGAAATATTCACTATTTTATGACCAGGTGGAGTTCACAAAGTTTCTACTGTGGGATAGACTAAAAGCCAGAGGTGGAAATAAAGCAGCAGTAACAGCAACATTGGTTACATAAACCTTGGACTGAACATTTTAACAAAACGTAAAAAAATGTGTCACAGTTTTCAAAGGTCGGGGACAATAAAGATGGAGAATTGGACAAGAACAAAGAGAGCAATGTATGATGTTGCTTAAAGAAATAGCCGAGAATTAATAGATAAGCTGGCTTAAAAATACACTCTACAGTAGATAGACTGGTAAAACCGCATAAAGTGCGATGTATCAGTTGGTTAGGAGAAGGGATAGCGATGATGTGTTGGGGAAAGCGTTAGATTTTGAAGTAGTTGAAAGAAGAAAACGAGAAGGCAGGTGAAAAAAATTAAAAAGATTTGACTGGAGAAGATAGATACCATCAATACAGCAAAGTCCTGCAATGCTCTTTCAAATTGCGAGAAAAATGAGGTGAATAAGACCACCTCACCTCCGTTAACAGAAGCTAAACCGAATTTTGAAAACTAAATATTTCTCTTTATGATTAAGCAATAATTGATTCGGTTGGTAACGATAGCTTTCATGTCAATCAAGTTAAGTCACGTCTGCTGGTCGCAGTTGACACACCACGCAGATTTCTCGCTGGTGGAACCAATTCTCTCAGTAACGATAAAGAAGCTAAAGAAAAGCGTCAAAGGAGTGACATAAATCTCTCTCAATAACGACAGTGGCTTCTTGAAACGAAAAATGTGCAGCCAAAACGGTTTCGCGGTTCTTGGCAAAGGCACTTTATCTGGAATTTTTGCCGAAGGAGGTTGCGGTGCGCTGGCAACTCTAAAGTGAATCACAACAAAAAACCAACAGAGACAACAGACACTGCAAATTATAAACAAACATGTTAAATTAAAAGCAACGTGTGTAGGTTTTATAACTTTGAGGATAAAATTAAAAAGTTACCGATTTTCCACTTGACTTAATGACGTCACAGCAGCAGCATGCGCTTTGAGAGCTCGTTCCTGACATAGGGTTTCGCCATTGAGTATATAAATATCACCTTCTGAATTGGCAACCCAGACCTAAAAAGAAATTATTATTGGGATAAAAATTTTGGCAATCTCTAATCTCGCATTTCACTGAGGCGAAATCATCTCAAATTTAGCTCTGCATTCAAATTAAAATGGGATTGAAAATGGCAATGAGAACCTACTTGGTCGAAAACACTTCATAAGTTGTGATAAACTTGTAATATAACTTTTATGCTCCAGTCAGAATAAGTCTTTACTACAAATGGAAGAGGAGACGAGAGGACTGGTTTAACGAGGAACGATGTCCTAAATCGAGTGATGTGGCGAGGTGGAGCGGAAGAAATGCATTGAATCCGGCCAACTCCATCAAGGGAACAAAACAGGATAAAAACTGAATTATTACAACAATTACATAAAACAGTTCGTGATGGGACCTCCATCACGTCTGCCAATACTCAAACGCGAGTAATGGCCTCGCCATTTTTTTGATTGCCAGACCTGTGCTGAAATTGATCGTTAAAAAAACGTAAGAACGATGTCAAAGAAGCGGCATAAAATTTAAACACCAGTCTTGTTTACGTTTCATACTTTTCAAACCCTTAAATAAGAAGTACTTTAAAATTCAAAATAAGGGGAAAGTTACTGAATCTATTCGTGAATAGGTTATTACGGTTACTACTGATAGTAATCCAAAAACCTTACTTATGATATTTTCAGTCAGCCTAAACTACCATGTCAGCAGTTATTGTCGATGATTTTCTAATAGGCCAACTCAGTAAATCTACCGGTACCGTACACGTAAATTGAAAGGAAAGCAACTGTATAGTTAAGTTTAACGAATCAAGTCAGCTAAGCCCAATCAATAGCTCGAAAACGCAGCATTGGCTGAGCTAATTGCTATCCACTGACATTAAACACAAGATTTCTTAATTCTTGAATAAGCAGAAACTGTACTGAATAGGCCTATTGGTACTGTACATATGCCACATAGTAATCAACTAGTTCAAGTATACTTAGACTAGGTCGACCTAGAAACTTCAAACGCAAACTTCTTAAATTAGCGACAGCAGTAACTGTAACAACCCACTTTTTCAGAAACATAAGCCATGTAACTTTTCCCCAAATTTGAATTTTATAATTTTGTTTTCTTTATTGAAGATTTCAAAAAGCATGGAACCAAAATAAAGCTAATTTTATATTTTTTTGCATTCATTTGATTTCGTTTTTAATTGTCTCTTAAACTCAAAATTTGATGTAACCACAACTTACTTTATCATCATGAGTATACATGAGACAGGTGATTTTCACTTTTCTGTTGACGTCACACAGCATACCGTGCAGATATGGTACGAAGCGGTTGTGGCGGTCACCAGTCGAGGAGGTGCTTAAGGCATCACTTTGTCTGCGACGCCACACATAAACCGATCCCGTTGAATCACCAGCCCATATCTAAAAGAGCAGCACATTGAGTCGTTCCCACTTTGTACACTCATCAAGAGTGCGTTGGGCAGCTTGCTTGTAATATCCGTTAGTCGCTGCATTTCGTGTTTAAAATAGATTTGTAACCGAGGAAATTTTTACCAATGTCCGAAGTGAATTCAACTAGTCCGCCGAGGTGTTCCGCAATGATCCTTGCTTAGCCCGGTTCTATTCTTTCTTTTCATCAATGATCTTCCTGTATTTCTACCTTCTTCCGTCAGCTACTCTCTTTAGGCTGACTACCTGGTCACTTGGTCCTCCTCTCCCTCGGTCCCTGCTGCTGTAGAAGTTACAGGAACTAGGATTCGACTGGAGAGAGGGTCTGAGTACTGGTGTCTTCCTCTCAATGTGAGCAAATGTGAGGCCTCTTTGTTGTGGATTCCCATCAAGCTAACCTCCAGTCCCACCTTCTTCTATTCAACTCCCCTTTCGCTTCAACCCCACTCCAGCTTTTGTTAGGGTCACCATCGACTGCATTCTTGCCTTCACTAAACACGTATCTTGGCTGAAAACCAAGCTTTTCCTTCGGCTTAATCCTACGCTGTATCTCTGCTTCTTCTTGGGGGACCTCTAAGGAGTCTTTTTCCCTTTTGTACAAAGCCTTTCCTTGGCCATTTCTCACTATTCTTCACCCAGATAGTTTCCTTTTCTTAGCGTTGGCAACATTACCAAGTTGGAACGCCTTCACCAAGCGGCCAATTGCACTATCTCATGCTGCCTATCGTCCTCCCCTGTCTCACTTCTCTCTGAGGCGTCTCTACCTGCCCTAAGACTCACCCTCACTCATTTCGGCGTGTCTTCTAATGAGTGAGCTCTTCGTCTACCAACCTCCATTCCCATTTCAGGTTTGGCCAATCTTGGAGTGAAACCAAAGACTCTCCAGATATTCCTGGAAAGCTTTTGTGTCCGCTCATCTGCACATGGTTTCGCCGACTTCTAGGGAAGTTCTCTTTGCTTAACCTCCCTATCCTCCTTCCTTCACTGTAGAGCTGACTTTTTCCACTGGATGCTCCCACTTTGACCTTTCTCTTTCTTCCCAAGGTTCGGATCTCGTTTACCTTACTCTCTACCATCTCATGATCGGATGATTTGGACTGATGGCTCTCTTCCATTTCCTTTTGGCAAAGGCGGCTCTGGCATCCTTGTCAACTGCTCACTCCGAGGCCACTCCTTCCTTTTCGGAAGGCCCAGTATGCTTAGGTTTTCCGCTAAAGCCTCGATATTCTGCAAGCACTCCACTGGTTTCAGCAGCACCAACAAAACTGCAGATCTGGCAGGAACTGTCTTCTCTCTTCTTTACTATCAGTCTACAATGGGTCCCCGGACACTTATTTTTCCCGTGCAACGACGCAGGTGACGAGTTGCCCAGGTGGGGTACGCTACTCCTGCCTTCTGCAATCCTTTGTAGTCTCTCTCTTACCTCTTGTATCCACCCTTTTCTGTTCTCGGATTGGAGACGTACTGTCTTATCTAAATTCTTCGACACAGATCCCTCGTGCTTGTCCTTCCTCTTGTTGTTATTGTTACCCGACCCCTTCCGAGGGATGGGGGCATGGCGGAAGACCATGGAGCCCCAGAAGCCGGGAAACTCTCCAGGGTCTGGACCAGAGGTCGTACAGAGACAGAGAGTCGCCAAAGAGTGAGCGGCGCAATGAGTCCGTAGCGGGACAGTGCAGGATGAGATGAGAGGTGTCCTGGGACGAGTGTCCACAGGCGCTGCAGGAATGATTCTCGATTCTGCCAATCCTAGAGAGATAAGAACCTAAAAGAAGGCTGTGTCCGTTGCAGCGTAGACGAGAGAGGACACAGCGAGCATGACGAGGGAGCACAAGTTCCTCGGTGGAAATGGAGGGAACCTGTGTGTCAAAATATTTGGAAGAGACAGTACGCCTCCAGTCCGAGAAAAGACAAGAGTGGATACAAGAAATAGGAGGAAAGAGACTGCAAGGGATTGCGGAGGGCGCAAGTAGCGCTCCCCGTCTGACCAGCTCATCAGCCGTGTCGTTCTCCGGGAAAAACGAGTGTCTGGGGGCCCATTGTAGTCGGATAGAATAGGATGAGAGAAGACAGTTCCTGCCAGATCTGCCACAGAGTTTGAGATAAGAGAAAAGATGAAGGAGAGGACAGGGTGGCGAGGACAGAACGAGAGTCAGATAGGAGCAGAAGAGAAGAGAAATCGCAGACTTGTTGGTGCTGCCGAGACCAGCAAAGAGCGTGCAGAATGGCGCAAGCTTCAGCGGAAAAACTGCAACAAACTGGGCCTGCTGAAAGGAAAGAGTAGCCTCAGTGCCACAGAGAGAGCAGGTGGCAAGGACGCCGGAGCCGCCCTTGCCAAAAGCAAAAGGAACAGAGCCGTCTGTCCAGAGTGCCAGATCATGATGGGAGAGAGAGTCAAGATGGGCGAGAGCCGCACCTTGGCGAGAAAGAGAAGGATCAGAGCGAGAGCATGGAGTGGAAGGGTGGACTCCACGGTGAACGAAGAAAGATTCCAAGGAGGACAGGGAGGGCAAGCAAGAAGAGCCTCCCTAGAACAAGTAGAAGGAAGCATGAGCGGGTGAGTGGACGCAAAAGCTCTCCAGAACGATCTGCAGAGTCTTGGTTTCACTCCAAGTCTGGCCAAACCTGAAATAGGAAAGGAGGCTGGGAGACGAAGAGCCCGCTCATAAGATAAAACAGTGAAATGAGTCAGGGTGACTCGTAGGGGAGGTAGAGAAGCCTCGGAGAGAAGCAGACGGATAGGGGAGGACGAGAGGCAGCCGGTGATAGCGTTCCAATTTGGTAAAATTGGTAGCGCTTAGGAAAGGAAACCATCCGGGTGAAGCATAAGTGAAAAGGGACCGAAGAAAAGATTTATACACAAATGAGAGAGACTCCTTACTGGGGCCCCATGAGGAAGCAGAGATACAGCATAGGGCCTTGAGACGTGGGAAAAACTTAGCCTTCAGCGAAGATACATGTTTAGAAAAAGAAACAGTGAGGTCGAAGGTGACACCAAGAAAAGTTGGGGTGAGATAGAAATGGGGGCGGGAGCCGAGTAAGAGGAGGTTGGGCTGGAGATTAGCTTGGTGGGGATCCACTGAGAAGGAGGCCTCATATTTGTTCGGATTTAGAGGAACACACCAGTACTCAGACCAGCGCTCCAATCGAAATAGAGCTCTCTGTGTGGCCTCTACCGCAGTGGGGACCGAGGGGGAGGAGGACCAAATGGCCAGATCGTCAGCGTAAAGAGAGCAGCTGACGGAAGAAAGCAGAGAGGCAGGAAGATCATTAATGAAGACAGAGAAAAGAACAGGGCCAAGAACGGATCCTTGAGGAACACCTCGACGGACTAGAAAGGAACGACTTTTGTGATGTGATTTTGAAAGACCACTCAAGCGCGCCTGTCAGAAAGGAACGATCGAGTCCAACGAGCAAAGCAAGGAGGGAGGCCAGCCGAAATCAGTTTGTGGAAAAGGGCAACATGCCAGACAGAGTCAAAAGCTTTAGAGAAATCAATAGTAGAGAGAATCGTCCGAGAGCCCGGCCCGGGTTTGTTAAACCCATCCGAAATGGACTGACAAAGTAACAGAATTTGATCTAGTGTAGACCGTCCAGGGCGGAAACCGGCCTGGCGGGGAGAGAGAATGGAATTAGATTCCAGAAAGAACAGTAGACGGGATAGAATGATGCATTCAAACAGCTTTGATACGCAGAAGGTGAGAGAGATAGGCCGGAAGGAAGCAGGAGAGTCGAGTGGCTTTCCCATCTTGTGGATGGGAATAATAGAAGATGCCTTCCAGATGGAAGGAAAGAATTGCGAAGACCAGGAAAGATTGAAGATGTGAAGAAGAAAATCCATGCCAGAGCGAGGAAGGTGCTTTAGCATGGGATAGGCAACTTTGTCTGGGCCAATGGCAGTGGACGAGAAAAGGTTGGAGGCAGCCGAAAGCAATTCAGCGGGAGAGAAAGGAGAGCAAAAGGACAAGTGAGACTCCAAGGGGCACGTGGCTCGGCGGAGCTCAGAGAGGTAGCCTCTGGCTCTACTACGCAGGGTCTTTGGCTGAGAAACGGAAAAGTGAGATCGCAGGTAAGCGGCATAGACCGAAGCCGATTTCCTGGGAGAAGAACAGTTAGGAAAGTTAGGACAGGAGGAAGGAGAGCCAGCAGAGGAAAGAGAAAGAGACGAGTATTCTTCTGCAGATGAACAGTGAAAGTCAAAGTAGGAGGCAAAGTCATCCCAGCGAGCTTTCTGAAAATTGAAGGAAGGAGGACGCTCGTTGGGGCGAAAGACCGGAGAGAGAGGGACGGATAGAAGAATTTGTATGTGGTCAGAACCCAGGTCCTGAAGCACCTCCCAGGAGCAGGAAAAGGCAAGAGAAGAGGGAGCAAAGGAGATGTCAGGAGAGAAGCGACTGCCAGAGGAGCGATGGAAAAGGGTAGGTGTGTCAGGGTCATTGAGGGGGAAGAGGTCAGAAGAGATGACCCAGTCGAATACTTCCTCCCCGCGGTGGTCGGAAGTATCTCTTGAGTCCCAAAGGGGGAGATGGCAATTGAAGTCCCCAAGAATGATGAGATTTCTGGAGGAGGAAAGAATGGAGGGAGAGAAGGAGTCGGTTCTGCCATCCGTTGGGGAGGAACGAATAGGGGGGCGTACACATTAAGAAATGAGAGCGAGGAGGAGTTGTTTAGAGAGATGTTGACCCTTACATAATCAGAGTAAGGATCAAGCGAAGAAAGAGAGGAGGTAGAAAGTTTAGAAAAGAATAGGCCCTGCCTGACGAAAATGACAACGCCGCCGCTAGCGTGCGTGTCATCAGGAGAGAGAATGCCAGACCGGGAGTGGGTGCGATCAAAGCGCAGAGCAGAGAATCCAAGAATCCGGAAAGAGGAAGATGAGTTAAGATTGGATTCCTGGATGCAGATAAGGTCGACAGGGTGGGACGAGAAAAAGTAAAGTAGTTCAGTGCTCCTGGCTCGAAGACCTCCAGCATTCCATTGAAGAACCCTGAGAGAGTCAGAGGGGGAGAGGAGGCAGGAGGCGCAGAAGGACAGCCAGGAGCAAGGGACGGTGGTGAGGGGGCAGAGGAAGAAGATATAAAATGGGCAGATGGGGGATAAGAGGTTTGGAGACGAGGGTGGGGCGAGAGAGCAGCGTTAGCAGAGGGGGGGGGCATATTGTACAGTGGAGGTATACATGTCGTAGGAGTCCGAGGAAGGAGTCACAGTGTTACGGCAGGGGGGCAGCTCCAAGAGTGAGAGCTTCCAAGAGCTCTGAATTTGGAAAGGGAAAGTTGTGAGCACCTTAGATGGACCCATTTGGAGCAAGTGCAGCATTGCACTGACTTGCCCTGCCAGGTCATATTTTGAACGCACACAGAACAAGGAAAGATTGGGCCAGGATTGGGATGAACGTTGCCGCTCATCAAGAGAAGGAGAAGAATGAGGAAACAAAGAAGGGCAAGAGAAGGGCAGGAGAAAAGAGAAAGAGAAAACAGGCGACCGATTTTGAAGAAGCTGTGAGCTGCCCTTCTGCGGTCGTTCAGGGGGCAGCATAGCGAAAAAATTAAGGGGATTGCCCGGGGTGACTGGGACCCTCGGGAAGGCCAACAGCCATTTCGACCCAACCCAAACGGGGTCGGGGAGGGCACCACCACGTTGAGGCGGCTGTTGATTGGTGCATTTCGCTGTTGATTGGTGCTGCTTGTGCTTCCTCGTCACGTTCGTAGTGTCCTTTCCTTCTTCTTCGCTGCGAGGGACACAGCCTTCTGTTGAACTCTTATTGGCAGAATGAAGAATTTTTCATGCAGCGTCTGTGACCATCCGACCGATGACACCTCGCACATCATTTTGCACTGTCCAGATACGGTCTCTTTGCGCCGCTCGAATCTCTCTCGATCTTTGGTCCAGGCCCAGGGGAGTTGCTTAGCTTCTGGGGCTCGATAATCTTCTGCCATGCTCACATCCCTCGGAAGAGGTCGGGTAACAGCAACAACCACAAATCAACCAGGTATCGCACAATATTTGTACAATAAAGTAAAATTTTACATCACTTTCCTGTTAATAAAACGATGAAGTTTTGCAAGTCCTAGACTTGCTGGTGTAACGCGCGATTGTAATTATAAACTTGTTTTCGAATAACACTTTTAAGGCTGGTTTCCATTAAGCATAAGTTTCTCGGCGCGGGAGTATAGCGTAAGCGTAAAATTTTATCAAGTCGTTCCCATTTGTCTGCTATCTAGCGTTTACTTCGCGAGGGCTTCTTGGTTTAAAACAATTGTCCGTAACGCATTGCTGGATGACTGCTTGAAAAGCATCTTCCTAGGTACAAAAAATGCAAATTTCTGCAGTGATAATGGAATACCTTATCAGTAAAAGACCTAAACCAATTGTCGGGGTGGAACGGATCATCCATCTTCTCTTTCTACACAACTTTCAAGATAGCAGAAGTAACATCTTTATCATTTTTAAAGATAAATAGCTCATTTTTGTGAAAAGCTGTTTCCGTCAAAAAAGTAGCGGGTGACAAGAACTCCAACCATTTAAAGCCGTTTCGGAATTTTCAAGTTTAACATTCGATCGGCTTAAACTGCTTGATAAATTAATTCGCCAAACCAAAAAAATTACAGTAAGGTGCTTTTACAAAGATAGGCCAAAAACATAGTTAAACTGAATTAAATTTTTCAACAATCTTACGTAGGCATTTGCGTTAAGAGTGCAGGTGATACCAACAAACAGTGGATTTTTTAGAGAATCGAAAGTTATTTAAGTGGCTGCAGCGAAATTCTTTTCCAAAAAGTTATTTCGGGACCTTTGGGAAAAGTCTTTTACGTAATTTTCCTCAGAAACGTTCGTTTTCAGGAAAACGTTTAATCGTTTTTCACAAAAAAGACGTTGCTGCGTCCTGCGGTTAAACAAATTTGCTGCTCGTAAAACTAGAAAATAATTGTAGTGTTTTTCGATATGGCATAGTAAACCATTATGAGGGCTGCCGCAGCTGTCATAAAAAGTATCCTTCGGCTAATTAAATGCTGTTGCTACTTAAAGTAAAGCCTACCGTACTAAATTACTGCTAAGTGGAAAAGAGCACGGTAGATAGCTAACAGCTAACAGCGCTTTTTTACAATCTTTATTACTACAGTGGTCACCGTTTAATAGAGCACAGTGCTACTCCAAAAAGCAGTTTTGGAGCTGGAGCAGTTTCAGATGACAAGAAATGGTTCCTATCTTTTCCTGTTATAAAATTCTCCGCTTAGTAGAGCAAGCCACCGCTTTTAAGAGCAGCTTTGTTGTGTCAAGTCACTATCGTTTGTGCGTGATAGTGCATGGAAAGTGAGCCATCTGCAAATGTTCGTGCCATATCAAAGAAAATCAATTTGTTGGACAGCAATTTAACTGTAGATCAGACTTGGAGAGCAGTGAAGTCGGACGGAATTGTCAACTGTTGGGGAAAAGGAGGACTGCTTCTTCAAGCAACCCCAGAAGAAGGCACCGCAAATGATTTTGAGGTGGACGAATTGATCCCTGTTAGTTGGTCTGCAGCAGACTGGACAATGACGGTAGATTTGGACGAAAATCTTGAAACCTAGCAAGGCGTTATCGAAGAGGATGTGCTCAACGATGTCAGGCGAATGTACAGCTCGGACAACAGCGATGAACATGAGGCAGATGTAGGGTTTCAGGAAGAAAACAAGGAGGTGACCCCTCCATCTCGTCGTGATATGCTGCTTGCGATGCAAACTTTAAGGAAGGGACTGCTTTTTCGCAATGCTGACCAGTGGTCATTGTGTAAGCTTGACGATGCTGTAGAGCAAGCTACAAAACATGAAGTAAAACAATCAAAAATTGAGCAGTTCTTCTGTGCTGCTGAAGCTGAAGAGCAGCAATAGTAAACATGTTTAACATGTACTGTACTGTAAACTTTTTATGTTGCTTTACACACTGTGCAAGATCTTAAAACGCAATAAAATACAGTGCCCTGATATTGGCATGTGTGTTGGTGAACTCCCTAGTGTAAATGACACCCTATTTTCATGGCCAAAACGTTCTCATCTGATTATAAAGCCACCGCTTTTTGGAGCAGGTTTTGCAATCCCCGAGGGTGCTCCATGAAGCGGTGACCACTGTATTTGGTGAAAAAACTAAATTAGCACATCTTGTTTGATTATTATTCTAACACTTAAGCAACTTTAGATGTGCATTACTAATATTGGTACTAACAATAAATTTGAAAAAATGTACAATAGTTATAAAGTTACTTGATTGCTTAAATTTTGATTTTGTATATTATATTCTTATGCAACCTAACAAGTTGACAGGGCCACACTCCATGTTCGAAGTTGAACGGAACTTAACTTCGGCTAAAGTAATCTGTGGCAATTTCCATGACTGGGTCACTAAATTACGAAAATACGAAACAGAAATACAATAATCTTGTTGGTGGTACAGAGTTTTAATATAGCTTTGAAAAAACTGTTTGAGCCATAAGCTTTTCGTGACGCTCTCATCAGTGGCGGTATCGCGTCAAAAGGGAAGATCTAGAGTGAATAAGTGTTTTATGTTAATATATAATTTGGACGTTAGGCAATCAAGACAAGCTAATGATAGCGTTAGGTATTGTAAAGCGCGCCAAAGAAAACCGATGGCAGAGTCACAATCCGGTTTGGTGTACACCAACAAACGAACCTACACCAAACCGGATTGTGACTCTGCCATTGATCAGCATCTTTTAGATAATGATCAATGTGCATTAAACTATGATAATTAAATAAGCGGTTTTTAATCCTCGCCACAGCACGCAGCTCTTTCCACCTTAATCTCTTAGAGGCTGCTTATATCAAGACCACGCGCCCGGTTTTATGCAAACAGAAAGAGTTTGTTTACACTCTCAAACTCTTTCGATAATCACGGCGTTCTTATTTGGCCTCCTGCTGCGCTTTCTTTAGCATTTCGCTATTGGGAAATCTTTCTTTGGCGCGCTTTACAATACCTAACGCTATCATTGGCTTGTCTTCATTGCCTAACGTCCAAATTATTAACATAAAACACTTATTCACTCTAGATCTTCCCTTTTGACGCGATACCGCCACTGATGAGAGCGTCACGAAAAGCTTATGGCTCAAACAGTTTTTTCAAAGCTATATTAGAAATCAATAAAGAACAGCTTAGAAACTGAAAACATGTTTAAAGTATTTTTTCAATTTCTGAACGTAAGTTAAAAGTTTTTCTGTATTTTGTCACAAATTTTCGTATTTCCATAATAAATTCAGTAATAGTATATTTATTTATGAATTTCTGTATGTAATTCCTTTTTTCGGTATGATTTTTGTTATTTAGTAATTTCATATTTCACAATGAATTTCTATACATCTGCACTTCCGCATTTTAGTGTTGCCCCCTACAAATAATTGTTTACAGTGGTTTAGCATGGCACCCTTTATTTGCAAAATTAAGAAGTACCATCAGGTAGGCCCAATTTTTTAAAAACTAATTAGCCTACCCCAAGTAAGAGCATCTAAACTTTTTGACGATTCGACGACTCACTTTTGTATGCTGAAATAATAACTACGAAGAAGACGTCTTACTGATATGATCAGTGCTTACAAAAATACATTTTTTAAGGCATGTGGCTTCTATGAACCAAAATCAAGCTTACCGATAATCTTTGCAGTTTAAAAACCACTGATGGGTATCGGCTATCAGCTCACGGTGAAGACCAGTAACATACTACGACAGCTAATAATTACAGATTCACGTACATGCAATTTTGCAAGCAATGGATATAATAGTTTTTCTCTTTCACAACGATTACATTGATAAATTATATTATAGTTCTTAATGCTTAAGTAGCGTTAAACCTGCAATAATTTAACATCATAGTTATTGATCAGTGTGGGAATACTGTCACTAGCTTGAGCTATCAAAATAAAAAGATTTTTGGTGTTTCAACCTCACGCCTTGGATTCAAACTATGGCTTGCGCCAAATGAGAAAGACATCTATGGACGACTACTCACTCAAAGGCCGAAAGATCGTTCCGTAGCCTTCACATCTATTTGTCCATGAATTAAAATATCAGGTCTCATCATGAACTTCCTACTATAAAATGCAGCAACAAGTTTTCTTGGACTGCACCAAAATATATTTTGCAACTACGGTAAGCCTAGGCTACATAGCGCACATAAAACACTGAAGCCCTAATTAGGCCTATAACCTAATGAAAATAGCCTCTAAGCCGCTAACAGGATAGGATATCTAGATCATTTTTCACAATCAAACTGCCATAAAACATTCTATTTGCAAGTTTGCGTGAGCCTAGTTGTATCTACTCAGCTCTAAACAACAAAATTTACTGAAATACACTGGATATTGAAATGCTCAGGCGTAAAAAATTACCCGAAATATTTTCTTTCAAAATTTTACGGGAGCGGGCATTAATTTTATGCATGGAGCGTTTTCGCTTAAAAGATAATGTTAAATAGTTAAAAAAAACTTTTACGCTACGCTGGTAGTTTTCGCCAATTGGAAACTAGCCTTTACTTGAGAAACGCGGCCCTAAATATTCCTAATAATGCCATAGCAAAGATGTTCTAATAAAATTTTAAACAACAGCCTTTTGTTGTGAAAACTTGAACAATTACCATCAAAACGCAGCGACTGTATAACGAATTATGACTTCACAATACGATCAGTGCTCAAGGCAAAATCAGTCACTTCGGCTAAAAACTATAAATTTATCATAATTCATTTACGGCGATAATTAGATTTTACGGTTTTTTAACCGAAATGACTGTGATTTTCTTTCAGTCTTTTACTTCTCTTTTGACAAGAGCAAAATCATCGTTGGAAGCGCTGTCGGTACCCTAATTTAGGCTTGATTCTCACCTGCTCTTTTGCAGTCCACTTACATTATACGGAAAAAATTTAGTTTTCAGCTAGAATCAAACAGCGAGTGAAATATTAGCGAAAGTATTTTAAATAACATATACCTCGTTGCTATTGGATGACATACAACACGTGATTGTAGAATCACCCATGCGTACAGAAAAAAATTCTTCCAAAGTAAGCAACTGCTGCCTCTCTCCAGTGTGCGAGTAGAGAGCGATAGCACTGTCACAACCTGAAAAACCAACGTTAAATGTAATTGTAATAGCGTCAAGGGAGGCAAATACAAGGTCTACAAGTTTAAATAATTATAATACACACTTTAACACTATAGGTAAAGAGAAGCAATGACAGGTTACTTATTTTTCCGAAAAACAAAACCAATTAACGATCAAATTTAATGGAAATCTTGCACTCTAATGTCAATCTTAACTACCCTAGGCGACTTTGCTGATAGGCCGTTCTAACAACGAGTATTCATTGTTAAAACGATTATCAGGTCTCATATACAGTGTCGTTCAGTGATTACAACGTTCATGTTCTGGTATAAGATATTTTTGTAGATCTCCAATTACTGGATCTTTAAAATCGCTGGAGATTATTGCTGCTGGTAAACATAAATTACTCATAAACGATATGACCGTCAATTGCACTTCCACATCCAAACAACACACACAGTATCGTGAGATTTGAATGGAAGGTATTGAGCACAGTTGTCACAAAACAGCACTACAGCCCGTAAGAGCCTGACTAGCCGAGTCTGAACTCAAGTTCACATATTACTGGTGCTGTGCTTAGATATAACGCAGCTTTCAGCAAAAAAATAAAACGTTTTCAAGCATTTTTAAACTGACTTACAACAGCAGATGGATTGTTGATCCAGCGACACAGCTGATAACACTTTATTATGTGGAGCTTGCATTTTGAATGATAACACTTTTTTCTTTTCCTTCGTTTCCCACATGATCAGCTCACCAGATGAAGAAACACTAGCAATGTAATCACTGAAAAACAGAAAGGAAGTTAAATGTTGCATCAATGTATCTGCTCACAAAGAAAGTGGTTGATTAAATATAAAATAGGCTTTTACCACAGTGGAATTTGACAAGACTGGGAGTAGATTTAATCAGATTCCAACAAACACGTAACAATGAACTCGGTGTTGTAATAATGCATCGGAGCATCGCTAAAACAAAAATCACACTAAAGTGATAAAAAACAAAAGTGAATAGATTGACGTGGACAGAAAACAATAACAATTGAAACAGCCGCAAATAAATTGCTTCTGGACTGTTTCAGAAAGTAGAAAAAAAGTAAAAAAATCATACCAGTACATAATCAAATACTATCCAGTGCCAGCGCATCAGATTACATGTTATGTACAGTAGCAAAATAACAGGAGTGGGTATAAGATATACTAGTGGTAGTTCATAAACATAATTTTCACAAATCTATAAATTAGTAAGACAACTTTCTAACCACCTATTTTAATCGTTCTGTCACAATGAAACCTTTATGATCATGCAGGAAACAACCAGCGTTTCGAGTCCTCTTTGGAGTTGCTAACACTGCTGTCATCGCATTTCCATCACAAGCAGAGTAACCACGCAAGATGCAGTGAAGTTTATTGTACAGTAATGCTGCTTTTCAAACAGACGTCATATGGTACATTAAACGACGCATATACAAGCACCGCTCGCGATACTACGAATCATTCTTCACAAGCATTCTAATTCCTTACAGCTCAACGACAACTTAACCTTTTGATCCAACTTGCTGCACACAAGTAAAAGCCAGGGTGCAACTGTGTACCAGAGCCGTATTGCGCTTTGAGATATTACGCTCTTAAGTAACGATTGCAAAGTTACCTTTCACAATGAAACAACGACACAACTGCACCAGTGTGTTCCCGTAATACTCGAGTCCGTCGCAGTGACTTGCAATCAATTATATTGATGCTTTTATCATTCGCTCCTACCCATAATTCAGATGCGTTCACACACATGCAGTTCTACAACAACAACAATCAAAATCAAAATTCCAAACTTATTAAAAAAGATAGTGTGTGCACGTATGGTTAATGATCGTGCTCCTATTTAGCACCATGCGTTCATTCAACTGAAATTAGTTCACGAATTGCTGATATGATACAAAAGTGTAGAGTAATCAGCACCCACCAGTTGCGACGTGCAATCCTTGATCGGGCGTGGGTCGAGTTTCCAACTTGTTGTCTCTACCATTCTGATCCTGGATGATGTGAGAGCGACCCACACACGTGGAGAGTCGTTTATTTCTAAACAGAAACAACTACACCTTCTACCATTGATTATTTTATTTTGACATGGGCGTTGGGCAAAACACTGGCCTAAAAAATTTATACAGCCAGATATGTGGTTATTACTCAACCCTTTTCTCGGGCTGGACAATTGGCGGGAGACTATGAAATCACAGGAACCGGCAAAACTAAACGATGCAGAAAAAAAAGTGAAAAAGAAAATATACGGATGGTCCCACTATAACCCAAAGTTTTTAACCTAGTTGATGCATTTTGTTTGCTTGAAATGTAAAGGAATAATGAAAGGAACGGTGGATTCGATTGAGAAGTTGCGCGACAAAGTGGAGACAGTGAATGGATTTTATTTGGAGACAGACTAAATTCTAGTGTTGATTGTGAAGCGGCAGTTACAGCAAGAAGAATCGGTTGGATAAGATTCAGGAAATGTGGAGAATTGTTGCTTGGAAATAGGTTTCCTCTGAAGATGAAAGGTAAAGTTTATCCTTGTAGCGTAAGATTAGCAATACTGTATGGAACCGAGGCATAGTGTCTAAAAGAAAATGAAAAAGCAATTTTAAGGAGAACGGAAAGAGCTAGGTGAGAGCCATGTGCGGTCAGAAAGTTGTTGACAGAAAGACGACTGAAGAACAGATGGACATGTTGGGGTTGAAAGAAACTATAGATCAGTTAGCAACAGCGAATGAAGTTAGGTAGTATGGACAAGTGCTGTGGATGGATAACGATAGAGTTTTGAGGGTTGCTCTGGATCTTGAAGTGACTGGCAAGAGAAAGCGAGGACGACCAAAGAAGACCTGGAAAAGGCAAGTGGAAGAGGAAACAGAGAAAACTGGTTTGAAGAAGGAGGATGCCCTGAATCGAGTAAAGTGGAGAGACGGAATGCAAGCAATTGCAGAAGGAATGGGATGAATCCAGTCATCTCTGCTAAGGGAACAAGACCGGATAAAAACTGAATAACTTTTACCACTACTACTACTCCTACTACGACTTGATTATTAAATCGTTGGCTAGTTAAGCAAAACGGAATGACACGATGAACCTTGATGTCGAGCATAAAAAAAATTCATCGTCAAAATTTCCAATAAATTTTTCATCACCTTCTTGATGAGCCTACCGGTTTAAAAAGAATTTGTCAAGCGCATTACAACAACATACCTGTAGCTTGTGCGTACAACACAACATTGATACCGTTCTTTTTTGTTTCTTTCGGACTTAGATCGATGGTTAAAAGAAGCATCTAGAAAATGTTTTCGATTAATTTGAGCAGATTAGAAAATCTTTTAGTGTTTGAATTATTGGTAGTATTCTGGACCGAATTGATGCAATAGATTGGTATTGATAAGAGAGTCAGAAATAAAATCAACTTACACCTTCAAACACAGTTCAAAATTCCATCCAACAAACTACATGCGAGATTTCACAACCGTAATCTCTATATAGCGCGATTATGTCTATACGTGAGTATGTTGTTGTTGTTGACTACCCGACCCCTTCCGAGGGATGGGGGCATGGCGGAAGACCATGGAGCCCTAGAAGCCGGGAAACTCTCCAGGGTCTGGACCAGAGGTTGTACAGAGACAGAGAGTCGCCAAAGAGTGAGCGGCGCAATGAATCCGTAGCGGGACAGTGCAGAATGAGATGAGAGGTGTTTTGGGACGAGCATCCGCAGGCGCTGCAGGAATGATTCTCGATTCTGCCAATTCTAGAGAGATAAGAACCTAACAATAGGATGTGTTCATTGCAGCGTAGACGAGAGAGGACACAGCGAGCATGACGAGGGAGCACAAGTTCCTCGGTGGAAATGGAGGGAACCTGTGTGTCGAAAAATTTCGATGAGACAGTACGCCTCCAGTCCGAGAAAAGACGAGAGTGGATACGAGAGATAAGAGGAAAGAGACTGCAAGGGATTGCGGAGGGCGCAAGTAGCGCTCCCCGTCTGGCAAGCTCATCAGCCGCGTTGTTCCCCGGGAGAAACGAGTGTACGGGGACCCATTGTAGCCTGCTAGAACAGGATGAGAGAGAAGACAGTTCCTGCCAGATCTGCCACAGAGTTTGAGATAAAAGGAACAATGGAGGAGAGGATAGGGTGGCGAGGACAGAACGAGAGTCAGATAGGAGCAGAAGAGAAGAGAAATCGCAGACTTGTTGGTGCTGCCGAGACCAGCAAAGAGCGTGCAGAATGGCGCAGGCTTCAGCGGAAAAACTGCAACATACTAGGCCTGCTGAAAAGGAAAGAGTAGCCTCAGTGCCACAGAGAGAGCAGGTGGCAAGGACGCCGGAGCCGCCATTGCCAAAAGGAAAAGGAACAGAGCCGTATGTTCAGAGTACCAGATCATGTGGGGGGAGAGAGTCAAGATGGGCGAGAGCTGCACCTTGGCGAGAGAGAGTAGGATCAGAGCGAGAGCATGGAGAGGAAAGGGTGGACTCCACGGTGAACGAGGGCAGATTCTAAGAAGGACAGGGAGGGCAAGCAAGAAGAGCCTCCCTAGAACAAGTAGAAGGAAGCATGAGCCGGTGAGTGGACGCAAAAGCTCTCCAGGACGATCTGCAGAGTCTTGGTTTCACTCCAAGTCTGGCCAAACCTGAAATGGGGAAAGGAGGTTGGGAGACGAAGAGCCCGCTCATAAGATAAAACAGCGAGTCAGGGTGACTCGTAAAGGGGGGATAAAGGAGCCTCGGAGAGAAGCAGACGGATAGGGGAGGACGAGAGGCAGCCGGTGATGGCGTGACTGGCCGCTCGGTGGAGGCGTTCCAATTTGGCGAAATTGGTAGCGCTTAGGAAAGGAAACCATCCGGGTGAAGCGTAAGTGAGAAGGGACCGAAGAAAAGATTTATGCACAAATGAGAGAGACTCCTTACTGGGGTCTCATGAGGAAGCAGAGATACAGCGTAGGGCCTTGAGACGTGGGAAAAACTTGCCCTTCAGCGAAGATACATGTTTAGAAAAAGAAACAGTGAGGTCGAAGGTGACACCAAGAAAAGTTGGGGTGAGATTGAAACGGGGGCGGGAGCCGAGTAAGAGGAGGTAGCTTGGTGGGATCCACTGAGAAGGAGGCCTCACATTTGCTCAGATTGAGAGGAACACACCAGTACTCAGACCAGCGCTCCAATCGAAATAGAGGTCTCTGCGTGGCCTCTACCGCAGTGAGGACCGAGGGGGAGGAGGACCAAATGGCCAGATCGTCAGCGTAAAGAGAGCAGCTGACGGAAGAAAGCAGAGAGGCAGAAAGATCATTAATGAAGACAGAGAAAAGAACAGGGCCAAGAACGGATCCTTGAGGAACACCTCGACGGACTAGAAAGGAACGACTTTTGTGATGTGATTTTGAAAGACCACTCAAGCGCGCCTGTCAGAAAGGAACGATTGAGTCCAACGAGCAAAGCAAGGAGGGAGGCCAGCCGAAATCAGTTTGTGGAAAAGGGCAACATGCCAGACAGAGTCAAAAGCTTTAGAGAAATCAATAGTAGAGAGAATCGTCCGAGAGCCCGGCCCGGGTTTGTTAAACCCATCCGAAATGGACTGACAAAGTAACAGAATTTGATCTAGTGTAGACCGTCCAGGGCGGAAACCGGCCTGGCGGGGAGAGAGAATGGAATTAGATTCCAGAAAGAACAGTAGACGGGATAGAATGATGCATTCAAACAGCTTTGATACGCAGAAGGTGAGAGAGATAGGCCGGAAGGAAGCAGGAGAGTCGAGTGGCTTTCCCATCTTGTGGATGGGAATAATAGAAGATGCTTTCTAGATGAAAGGAAAGAAATGCGAAGATGTGAAGAAGAAAATCCATGCCAGAGCGAGGAAGGTGCTTTAGCATGGGATAGGCAACTTTGTCTGGGCCAATGGCAGTGGACGAGAAAAGGTTGGAGGCAGCCGAAAGCAATTCAGCGGGAGAGAAAGGAGAGCAAAAGGACAAGTGAGACTCCAAGGGGCACGTGGCTCGGCGGAGCTCAGAGAGGTAGCCTCTGGCTCTACTACGCAGGGTCTTTGGCTGAGAAACGGAAAAGTGAGATCGCAGGTAAGCGGCATAGACCGAAGCCGATTCCCTGGGAGAAGAACAGTTAGAAGAGTTAGGAGAGAAGGAAGACGAGGAAGGAGAGCCAGCGATATAGCGAAGGAGAGAGAGCACAGATTTAGGGTTAGATTTAGGTGAAAGAGAAGAGCAAGTCGTCTGCCATGCCTCAGCCTTGGCCTTAGCGATGACTGACGAGGTGCGTCGAGAAGCAGAGATGTAAGCCTGGCGATCTTCATCACTTCTGTGAGCGGCAGCGAAAGCCTTGCGTCTTTTACTGATCGCACTTTCCACCTCAGCAGACCACCAGGCTTTAGGAGGGCGTTTAATGCGGCCAAAAGGAATGGAAGATTTGGCTGCATTGAGTGCCAGAGAGGTGAGAAGAGAGCAGCAGCAGAGGAAAGAGAAAGAGACGAGTATTCCTCTGCCAATGAACAGTGGGAGGCAAAGTCATCCCAGCGAGCTTTCTGAAAATTGAAGGAAGGAGGACGCTCGTTGGGGCGATAGGCCGGAGAGAGACGGATAGAAGAATTGGTAAGTGGTCAGAACGCAGGTGGTGAAGCACCTCCCAGGAGCAAGAAAAGGCAAGAGAAGAGGGAGCAAAGGAGATGTCAGAAGAGGAGCGATGAAGAAGGGTGGGTGTGTCAGGGTCATTGAGCGGGAGGAACATGTGTACATATGTACGCTTTAACTCCTGCAAAACTACTGAGCATTCAAACATAAACTAGGCAAGAATGACCACCACCTTGGGGTGAGTGTCATAAAGGTGTTGGTGACGTCATCATGACGTCACAATCAAAGATAATTTTTCAAATTTACATTTCTTTAGAGCAAAACCGTTTTCTCCTCAAACAAAAGCTAGCACCCAACCTATCACTTCACAAAAAAATTTTATCCGTTTGGGATCAAGGATGACGTCACATTAACACTTGATTGCGCAAGTTGTACTCTGTATTTTCTCAAGTACTGGTCGTAGAAACGCGACTAAACGCTGTTTCAGGGGATATTAGTAAGGTGATTTCGATAAGCGGCTCATTTGGTGGCAACTTATTTACATAGAAGGTGCCACCTGATGAGCCGCTTGATGAAACAGCTGTAGTGGTTTTATTATCTTATCCTGACGTGCAGTGTTTTAAATTATATACGTATAGCTCTAACCTTGGTTGCTATCGAGCACTGTGCTAGCAACGTGGGACTTACTCTACCTGATATCATTTAAATATTGTGGCAATTTCGTTTGCAATTAAGTGAGACTGACGCAGCCGGCTGATTTGATATTCTTAATCACAACATTATTGATGGAGGCCCTGCTATAGCAATAACTTAACTGTCAGTGCTTCCATTCGGGTTAGTTTGCTTTTACATGACCGCGTTTATGCCACGACCCAGCAACACGCGCACAGTCGGAGGCGTTAGCTCATACAAATTTGCCTACAGTAGTCTAACAAAAAACTCGTGCGTAGCGGTTCTAAAATCTAATAGCTTAATCCTGAAAATACATATGAATTACCTTGGCGCTCTCCCACAACTTTCATATATTTTCAAGCACGGTTAAATTTAAGAGACAAAAGTCTGTTTAGTTTAAGAACGCCTATAGTGTAAACAGGGCAAATAATTCGTTGCCAGCACGCGATAAACTTGGTGGACATGTAGTGGCTATTCACATCAGACCATAACGTTTTTTTAATCGATTGCGTTTAAACAAACGTTAGTTTTTGCTAAAAGTAATAGAATAACATCTTACGCTGTATCAAGGTGCAACAACCTATAATTGATTTAAGAGTTTTTTAAGCTTGCTTTTTTCTGATATTACTGATATATGTTTTTAAACCCATTATTGATATTTGTAATTGATAGGCTCTTGTATCGGTACGAAACACTAATCTTCATTTAAAAGTAGGGAAGTCTGAATCAGCGGCAACGTTAAATGTAATAAAACCCAAGGTTTAGGAAAAGATCAAAGTAAGCAATAGCATCAATTTGAGCTATTGGAACTAGAGGAAACGCTTTTGCTTGAAAAAAGCTTAATAGGCGCCTATTGGAATAGGTGATATGACTTTGGGGAAGGCACGGCCTTTTTCACGCTAAAGCCAAATTGAAGCGCAGCCAAAGAACTTAATTTCACAAATATAAATATAAAATGGCGCCCGTCAAATAAACCTACCACTACATACCTTATTCCTTCAATTGTCAAAACGACCACTATTAGGGCGCTGCTATCATCTTTGACTACGTTTCACTCCCTATAGCTTTAAAAAGTACGAATAATATTTTGTGACATCATGCTTTGTTTGTGAGTTCTACCAGTCTTGATTAATAGACCAAGTATGATCACCATTACGTGTACAGGAACTATGGTTTATATTTTCTACAACTTTTTGTTGCTGCTCTCGCAAAAGTTTTTACTGTGAAGCTGGCGCCACTGCCTAAACTGATACGTCCTAACTCGGGACAAGTGATGGCATGGCCTGCTACATCCTAACTCGGCGCAGGTGATGGCATGACCTGCCGGGGTAAAATCGCACTATGCATAAGAGAAACATGTTTTCTATTTTGGGTGATAACAGCTTTTTACAGCTACCAGGTTAATATCACAAATGTGTTTCCAACTTGAAAACTAAAGGAAACGTAAGGACTCCTCTGGTTCACATAAGCAATGAACAGAGCATACTTCAAAAGCATAACCATGATCGAAAAATTCTATTAGGAAAAAGAGCGTTCCAAGTAGTGAAAATCTTACGCACAGAAAAAGCAAGCTTCTCGTTACTGCTCACTCACGCCCGATGATTAAAACAGGCTTGGCTTGGCCGGCTGAACCGACATTCTCAAACCCAGCGTTATTGGAGGAGGCCCTGCGGGCGACGCCGACATATACCATAAAGCAAGGGTTTTTTTCTTTGAGATATGCTGCCCACTAAAGCATCTATATCTATATTATAAAGGAATGCAATAAAATCCCAAGTTTAAGAAAAAATCAAAATATAGAACCAGACACCTAAAAACCTGTAAAACTAAATTTAGACAAAATATTTTGTTTGAAAATTAATTGGCCTGATGGGCTCTTACTAGAATATGTGATAAAATTTGTAGAAAGTATTGCCGCTTTTGTCGCTATGCCGGAAATAAGGCGAAGAGTGCAGCCAAGGAACTTAATACCACAAATATAAAAGTGGTTGACCTGTTGGCAGCCGTGCATTACATAAGCCGCGGCGCAGTGTTTTGGGACCCACCGAAATTAGTTAGGCGTTCTTAACTTACGCGTAAAAACTAATTTTTGCCCGGAGGCGTGTTGCATCGCGTCTGGTTTCTGTGGGGTTCGAGCCTGCGTCTTTGAAGTTGGTCGCCCGCTGGCGTGCAGCCGCGAGCTGCCAATTATGCCTTAAAGCACCGCGTTTAGTTTGTAACCTTATGAAGATCTTTCTATGACAAATCACTTCTTGTGTGATTAGCTTTAGTAACGAAATCAGTTTTGGTCCATACTTGAACGGTAAGCAATAACGTCAAAACGAGCCTCGTTCAAAAGTAAACGGCAAGAAAGTCTTGTGCTTTGTGTTAGATCGTTTCTAAAAGTCTACGTTAATGCTATTGGGGGTCTCTAGGCCCTTGGCAAGCCCTGCTAATCAGTCCAAAAGGACGAAACGCATCCAGGAATGGCTTTGTAAATTTGTAATTATCTCTCAATAGCATTGCTCCCTTTGGAAGCTTCGCACCTTTAGCATTCGCTTTGTTGTTTCGTTTCTCGCTTATAAGTGATAAGACGCTCTCTATCGATGGTAACCACTTGGAGCTAGCAAATAAAATATTAACGGGGCCGTACCAAATCGCAAAACAGGCTTACCACTACATAGTTTGATTTCGTTATTGTGAAAACAACCACCATTTGGCCGCCAGCATCATTTCTGACTGTGTTTCGATCCCTTCTCCGAACACTTTTTACTAGTATTAACAATAGTTTATGGCAGAATCCTTTCTTTGTGAGCATTACCAGTCTTGATTCGGAAATTAAGATGATTACCATTACATGTACAATAATTATGGATGTGCATAAAAATACAAATCTTTCGTTTCTGCTCGCACAAGTGCACGACGGGTGAAGCCGACACATCTGGCTGAACTAATATTTTTAACCCCGACGTAACTGATGGGAGCCATGTGGGCGCCTCCGCCAGAGCCGGCTAGTAACCAATAAAAGCCATCAAAAAAACTAGCTTAGATCTTCACTGTTCGTAATGATTTCGACCAGGTTATTTTTGTCCTGGTACAAATACAAAGCGAAATCAAGTTGAACATGACAAACCAATTAAAGACAAAGACAAAAAATCAGTAGCGGATTCCAAACATGATCGACAGCTTTGCATACAACAATCTTTCTTTAGCAATCCAAATAATGATCCACCCAACTCGATGGTGACTTAACTTTTGATATCACAGTAGAGCATGCGCGGAGAGCTACTGCGTTTAAATCTATTTACGTCACAATCGCTGTTCTGCTATTTCAAAAATACAAAGATATACCTTGTCGGTTTCAAACGGAAGACTCTTTATACTTCCCGATGCACGACGTTGTGTAAAATTACATAATATCTTTCCCCAAGACATTGCAGCGTCCAAACTCATAATGTCTTTAACAATATAAAAATCAAAACGATACCTTAATGAAGAATAGTTTCTAATTGTTAAGCCCAAAGCAAAACCAATAATTTTACATCTCTTCTAAAATATATAATAGAAAATTTTTGCTCGTTAATAGTCAAAACTAGACACCTAGCACTACCATAGAAGTGTCATACTGAACATACTTCTTTAAAATCTGAAAAGCTGGGCATTCAGCAGAAGTAGGAGTGTTCTACATACTCCAAAACCTACGAACTTACCTTCATCCAAAGCGGCTTGATAAATCGCATCCACAACACCAACATTTTGAGCAGCTGTATCCAATGTCAACGAATGGTCTTTTAAATCTACAGTGAAAACAATGATAAAAATTTTAATGTCACTGCTTGGTTTGTGATAAAAACAAATAATGCTACGCAGCAGCACTGGCAGCTCCGAAGCAGATATGAACCCAAATTGTTCTGTGCGAAAATCGGCAAGTTTTTTCCGTGGCCAGAGGATTGGTGACTAAGCCTAGAGCATTGGTCGGCAACCCGCGGCTCCGGAGCCGCATGTGGCTCTTTTGCTGACTACAGGTGAAGACCTTTTTTTTTTTTTTTTTTTTTAGAAAACACTTATGACCTATGCTCCGTAGAATTTTTCTGGCTCTCATCGGTCTCCTTGCTGTGGTAAACGGGTCCAAATGGCTCTTTGACGGTAAAAGGTTGCCGACCCTTGGCCTAGAGTAATAAGCTTTTTTCTCCAGTAGAGAAGTTAACACCTGGAACACAGTTCATTACTTTTTAATACCGTACCAACCAACGATTTATTTTTGCAATAAAATACCAATATTGCGACAACTCTTTTTAACGCATTCCAAATAGTTTCCATTTGTTGTAATGCGCTGGATGTTATTTCAATAACCCGGCCACACTGTCACAATGACCTATGGTCAAAAACGTGATGACATTGGATAACATCATAATATAAAATGAACAGCCTGGCCAGTATACAAAACCGATGAAGCAAGAATGCTAAGACTAGAGAAAGGGTTAGACCGATTCGTGCAAGTGATAACGCTGACCAGTAGGTAGCCACCACCAACAGGGCAGGATGGAGTTGATTGACAGGTGGTTTATAGGGAGAAGTGAAAAATTTTTTTGAAAATTGAGCAAGTAGGGGCTCTAAACATCTGATTAATTCATAAAAGAACTTTCAAACCAATTTAAAGCATTATATCACCCACAAATTTAAAACCAGAAGCGCTAGAATAACGATTTTGGGCTTAAACGATGCAGAATGGTCCAGTTTAAATCTGTGATAAGAGAACTTTTTGCTGCATTACTACCAGAAAACTATTTGCAGTAAACTCATTTTTCAGTAGGTTTTTCCGAAGCCGTACTTGATATTTAGATGCTAGTATAAGATAATCTGAAAATGCTTGAAATTCACTTATATAGCAATTATGTGAGGACGTGGCGGAGTGGCAACCTAAAAAGCTGCTGTGTAGTAAAATATCACTCAAAGTTTGTCAACCGGGTGTACTGTTCACACCAGGGCGTACCTACCGTGATAGCCTGTACCAGGTTTTAAAGTGTTTCTGGAGATAAAACTTCAGTTATAGCATAAGGTTTATGAAGTATGTCGAAAAGTTTATCATTTGCCGTTGTTGAACTGATTCCAGACATCTTTGATTTATCACACGCCTTTTTTGAATTTTGATAGTTCAGTGAAAGGTTAGAATGCAGCTCTTTGCGCTTGACTACATCCAGTTAAAGTTGCAAGCAATTAATTAACTGGCCTCTCGCTCCCAAATCTAATACATAAAGCGCAATTTTGTCAGTGTGCGTGTGTCTGTCTTAACTCCTCTGAAACTACTAGGCGTTGAAATATCAAACTTGCCACGATTGACCATCTCCTCGAGGTGAGTCTCATAAGGGGGTTCGGGACGTCATAATGAAGTCGTGACCAAAGGTACTTTTTTAAAAATCTTATTTTTAGACCGAGGAAAGCGACTTTCGGCTTAAACCAGTGTTTCCCAACCTTTTTGCCATCGTGTATCAAAATAACGTCATGCGTTGAATGCGCGTACCACTAATTTATTTTAATCAAATTTGGTTGTAAGACTGTAAAGCATTGACAAGTCTTGGTCTAACCACTTTAAAAGTAACGCTAAAAACCAACAAAAAGCAATGTTAACGAACTTAATAAAAAACAGATACACAAAATAAACTTTTTGATTTTGTTTGTTGTCCACCAAACGATCAATACGCAGTTTAATAGATTCGCTGAAGGCACATCGAAAATCGTGCTGAGGGGCAACTAATCGGTTACGCTTTTTGATTTTATGTTTAGAAAGGTCGAAAATCCTTGCTCACATTCCCACGTTGATGGAAATGTTAACAACTGTGAAACAGCACAAGAGACCAGCGTAGGGTACGATGCAGCAAAGTCAAGCCAGTAGTTAATAGCGGGACGATCTCTATGTCTTATCTTTGCCTCATTATCCTCTTGCAAATCTATTAATTCTTCCTGCTCACCGGTTCCAACAGCCAAGTCGTGTGGATTAACTGAAAAGGGATTTGTTATGTATTCATAACTGGCCGCTTCTGGAAAGTACTGTTCCAATTCCTTTTTAAGTGATGCAAGATGACTAGTGATTTCTTCAGAAAAAGAACACTTCATCTTTAAAGATGACAAACATTTGAACATCTCAAGTTAATTGTTTTCTGTGTTCCTTTTCCACAAATCTAATTTTCGAATGAAAGCACCCAGCTTTAAAACAAAATCTACGATTGTCCCATTTCGTCCTTGAAGCGACAGATTTACGACATTGAAAGCTTCAAAAATGTCTGAAAGGTATGCTAATCTTTGAACAAATTCGTCGTTTTCAAGATCCTTGGAATACGGGTGACCCAAATCTTTAAAAAGCAATAGCATCTCATTCTTCATTTCGAACAAACGTTTAGTAGCATTCCCGCGAGAAAGCCAACGGACTTCGGTGTGATAAAGAAGGCTGGTATGTTCCGAGCCTAAGTCTTCACACAGCTGCTTAAAAAACCGGGTATTTAAGGCTGATGCCTTAACAAAATTTACGATTTTCACTACTTGTTTTAAACAAGCTAACAACTGCGCAGGCAGCACTTTTGTGCATAGGGCGAACCTATGAATAAAACAGTGAACAGACGTGACATTCGGCGAAACAGTTTTAACATACGACTGAAACCCAGACCTACAACCAAGCATTGAGGGAGCTCCATCTGTGGTATACCCAACAAGATTTTTCCAGTCTAGTCCATTCTTCTTAAAAAAACTATCCAAGATATCAAAGATATCCTTCCCTTTCGTAGTTGCAAAAACTTCGTGATTCAGTAGTAATTCAGTTTTCATTATATTCGTCTGAGCATAACAGACATAAACAAGTAATTGACAATAATTGGTAATATCTGTTGTTCGTCCAATTGTATTGCAAATCCAAACTTTGATTCCTTTATCTCTGCTAGTATTTGGTCGGCGATATCATCTGACAATTCCTCAATTCGACGCTTGATCGTATTATCCGAAAGGGAAACAGCATTTAACTTTGCGATTGCTTGCTCTCAATATCACCAAATTGGAACGCCTCCACCGAGCGGCCAGTCGCGCCATCACCGGCTGCCTCTCGTCCTCCCCTATCCCTCTACTACTCACCGAGGCTTCTTTACCTCCCCTACGAGTCACTCTGACTCACTTTACTCTTTTGAGCGGGCTCTTCGTCTCCCAGCCTCCTTTCCCATTTCAGGTTTGGCCAGACTTGGAGTGAAACCAAGACTCTGCAGATCGTCCTGGAGAGCTTTTGCGTCCACTCACCGGCTCATGCTTCCTTCTACTTGTTCTAGGGAGGCTCTTCTTGCTTGCCCTCCCTGTCCTCCTTGGAATCTGCCTTCGTTCACCGTGGAGTCCACCCTTCCACTCCATGCTCTTGCTCTGATCCCCCTCTTTCTCGCCAAGGTGCGGCTCTCGCCCACCTTGACTCTCTCCCCCACATGATCTGGTACTCTGGACAGACGGCTCTGTTCCTTTTCCTTTTGACAAGGGCGGCTCCGGCGTTCTTGCCAACTGCTCTCTCTGTGGCACTGAGGCTACTCTTTCCTTTTCAGCAGGCCCAGTATGTTGCAGTTTTTCCGCTGAAGCCTGCACCATTCTGCACGCTCTTTGCTGGTCTCGGCAGCACCAACAAGTCTGCCACTTCTCTTCCACTATCTGACTCTCGTTCTGTCCTCGCCACCCTGTCCTCTCCTTCATCTTTTCTCTTATCTCAAACTCTGTGGCAGATCTGGCAGGAACTGTCTTCTCTCTCATCCTGTTCTAGCAGGCTACAATGGGTCCCCGGACACTCGTTTCTCCCGGGGAACGACACGGCTGATGAGCTTGCCAGACGGGGAGCGCTACTTGCGCCCTCCGCAATCCCTTGTAGTCTCTTTCCTCTTATCTCTCGTATCCACTCTCGTCTTTTCTCGGACTGGAGGTGTACTGTCTCTTCCAAATATTTTGACACACAGGTTCCCTCAATTTTCACTGAGGAACTTGTGCTCCCTCGTCATGCTCGCTGTGTCCTCTCTCGTCTACGCTGCAATGGACACAGCCTTCTTTTAGGTTCTTTTTCTCTAGGATTGGCAGAATTGAGAACCCTTCTTGCAGCGCCTGTGGACACCCGTCCCAGGACATCTCTCATCTTATTCTGCACTGCTCAGCTACGGACTCATTGCGCCGCTCACTCTTTGGCGACTCTCTGTCTCTGTACGACCTCTGGTCCAGACCCTGGAGAGTTGCCCGGCTTCTGGGGCTCCATGGTCTTCCGCCATGCCCCCATCCCTCGGAAGGGGTCGGGTAGTCAACAACAACAACATTGCTTGCTCTCCGAAAACTCGCTTCACTAAAATTTTAGCTCCAGGCAGAATTAGAGACTCTGCAATAGTATGAGGTTGTTTCTGTTCGGCCACTAAAAGAGCAATCTCATAAGAAGCCGCAACTACATCTTTACTTTTCTGCTGCATTTGGCCCGTTTTATCCATACGTTGACGCTTAACGTTGTCAGCCAATCGCTGAAAGTAGCTCTTGTCTGCGTTCATTTTATTTGGGTGATTCCTTTCCAAATGGCGCTTTAGCAAACTAGGCTTCATAGCCGCATTACAAAGCGTTTTTAGGCAAGCCACACACTGTGGTGGAATTTCCGCGTTGTGCTTAATTGAAGTAAAGCCATACTTAATATATTTTGGATCATAATTTCGCTTGGACATCACTGAAGTGGCCAAATTTAACTTTGCGTATGCTATTTTTTAGGTTTGCCAAAATTACTAAACAAATTTTTGCGATAACTTGCTGCACGTGCTACAATACTCACTGCTCACTGTGATTCAAAAGTTTCTTGATATGACCAAACGCAAGAACGTTCTTTATTACGTCATAGATCTCATTTACTGATGATTTAAGACTGCAAGTAACAGATTACGCAATTAACACTTTAGCTGTCGCAATACCAGATATCGGGTTTCGCGCAGTTAATTAAATAGCGTGCGCGGGCAGTACACTCGGAAAGCGCTAATTATCACCAGCAGCAGCGAAAGTGTTAAACTATGCTGTACTAGTTGGATTAGAATATTACAAACTGAAAATAAAAAATTAACCTTCAAAAAAAATAATTAACTCGCGTACTACCTGATAGACCTTCGCGTACCACCGGTTGGGAATCACTGGCTTAAACTAAAGCGAGATCCCAACTTACCAACTTCAACAAGTTCCCTCCCTGTCTTCAGGATGTCACATGTCGTCATAATCAACAGTTAATTGTAAAATTTGTTTTCTTCACTTTGCAAACTGCAGACAGCGACACTGTTTCGACCTGTCAGGTCTCTTCAATGCAGTTGGTGATCGACAAGAAGCTAGAGGCTTTTAATAAGGCATAGCTTAGGCCGTCACGCTTGTGGGGCCTATATAAAGTCCACTGTAGTAAATGGTCTGTCATTTTCTCAAAAAATACTGATCGTAAAAATGTGATTCAAAACGTTTTGAGAGATTTTAGCAAGGTGCTTTCGATAAAAATAACTCTGCAACAATCAAAGCTCAGAATCCATAAAACGATACTGCGTGACAACACTAAACCACTTTTCATTTTTGATAATTTTTTTACATGCTCTCTAAGCTGAACGTTTTCGGCTTACGTCAAACCCTTGCCAAAGCATCTATAATATCAAGGATTAAAACTCAACTATCACATAGAACTAAAACTTCACACACTGATATAGGCTTAGGCCTTACACTATTCCATCAAGTCAGGTTGTAAATAGAAATTTGAAGTCACAGCAACATATACCGGTAACGAAATACTATGAATTGTGGCAAATGAGGCAAATGATGACAAAACAACCAGTAAATGATGACAAATAACTTAACGAAATAGCGGCAAATACAATGAGTCAAACAAATTAAAATATTTTTAGCAATAAGGTACAACGATTCGCATATAGCCTATTAAAAAGTGACTTGTTTTGTTCAATAAACAGAGCTTCGTGAATTTTTGCGTTATATCAGATCAACATTTCTTCAATTTCTTTAAAGTTGAAGAAACGTTCATTAAAAGAAATGTTTATCTGATATAACGCAAAAATTCACGAAGCTCTGTTCATTGAACAAAGCAAATCACTTCTTAATAGGCTATAAGCGAATGGTTGTACCTTATTGCTAAAAATATTTTAATTTGTTTGTCTTATTCGGACACAACCTATTGCACTCGTATTTGCCGCTATTTCGTTAAGTTATTTGTCATCATTTGTTTTATTTGCCACAATTCATAGTACTTTGCTACCGGTATATGTTGATGTGACTTCAAATTTCTATTTACAATCTGACTTGAAGGAGTAGTTTACAAGGCCTAAGCCTATACTAATATTTGAAGTTTTAGTTCTTAATGATTAATAATGTTAATTAAGTAGTCACACATGAACAACAAAGAAGCACCAGACCGGCTTCGCCATCATTGGGGCGTATCCAACCAGCAGGGAACCGAACCTTAAAGATGTGGACCTTTGCGATAATTTTTTTCTAATCCTTGATATTATAGATCAGTGGTTCCCAACCTTTTTTCTGTGGCGGCGCATTTTAGAAAAAAACGAAAATTATTTGGCACACCTCGAATATTTTAAATACAAAATTTATTCAAATTGACCGTTTTTTACATATCACAACGCAAAATTAAGGCAATAACCGTCATTTAGCTTGTTTCCTGGAAATTCACTGTACTTGCGTCTTTATGACAGGATTGCAACAATTCTGTCAGTGAGAAACTTGTGCTTGATGTTTCTTAGCAACCATTTCAATGTCAGGACGTATTTCAGAGAGATAAACCCTCATTTCTTCTTCAATGCAACAAAGCCGCTCTCGTTTTTTGGATTTCATATTGTGGAGTTTTGAAAATCCGAGCTCACATTGATATAATGTCGAAAACTGCATCAGAATGGTCAGAGCCTTTTTAGCTAAGGAAAGGTATCTTTTTTTGACAGCAATCCAAAATGTATCTATTGGTACTCCAGCATGTTTAATTTTAAGTCCACGATCACTGGAAACACATGCAAACTCCTCCTCTTCACATAATAAAAGACCAGTGCTAGATGAATTCTCTATAAAAGGATTTCGAACCCAGTCATACTCATCGGTCTTCAGTAATGGGAAATAAAAGTGATTTTTTCTTCCAGAGTTGTTAAGTGTTGAAATACAATGGAGCTAATTTTCTTTATGCAGTTTTGTCGCACTAAAGGGAACATCTCAAGGTTACCATCTTCAGCTCTGTTTTTCCAAATTGCAACTTTCTTTTTAAGTGCAATCAGCTTATCTGATGAAGTCAGAATGTTTTCTTCTCTACCTTGCATGCTTGTGTTGAGGCCATTGAGATGTGCAAATATTTCTGCCAAATATTCTAGCCTTGAAAGCCGGAATTCACATTCAAGATATTCACAGAAGTGTTCATGTTGTTCTGTTTTGAAAAATGCACGAAGTTCCTTGTGCAGTTCATATACACGCCATAGCACCTTTCCTCTTGAGAGCCACCTCGCTTCAGTGTGCAGAATCAAACGTTTGTGCCGAGAGTCCATATCAACACCAATTTTCTCAAAAAAACGAGACTTCTTCGGCCTCATTTTGATGAAATTAACCATTTGAACAACTTGTATTAAAACTTGACTTAAGTTATCTGGTATTGTTTTTGAAACAAGTACTTCCCTATGAAGGAAGCAGTGGGTTTGTACAACATTAGGATTTTCTTTTTGTACGAGTGATACAAAACTTTTAATACTGCCAACCATACATTGCGCCCCATCAGTACATATTCCAATGCACGAGTTCCATAATAAATTCCATTTTTCAAGGTAAGCAGATAATACGTCAAAGACGTCTTGGCCTCTTGTAGTGAGTGACATTTCCTTGCAGCACAAAATTTGATTTATTATTTGATTTCCATCAACGAAACGAATAAACGCAAGTAACTGTGGTTTGCCGCTGATGTCGGTTGATTCGTCAACTTGTAAAGCGAATTCAACGGCGCTTTGAAGTTTAGTCTGTACAGTTTCCTCGATATTAGCAGGCAAATCCACAATACGTCTTTGGATTGTATTATTTGACAGGGGAGTCTTGCGTATTTCTTGTTCGGCTTTGTCACCCAGAATTCTTTTTACTATCTTTCTGCAAGCAGACAAGATGATCGACTCAGCCAAAGTATGTGATCTTGTTTGCTGCGCGATCATTTCGGCGACATCATAGGAAGCAGCTTGTGCCTTTTCAGAAACAGTTAACAATTTTTGAAAAGCGGTTTTTTGTTTGGATTGTTGCTCTAGTAGTCTCCGAAAATAGTTCAGATTTTTATCTTGAAGCTGCGAGTGTTTGGTTACAAAATGTCTACTTAACTTGCTGGGCACCATACCTTCGTTTGACATTTTTTCGCCAAAAATGACACACAGTGGGAAAGGTTGATCCTCACTACCAGTTCAGTGAAATCCATATTTCAAATAATTATCGCAGTATTGACGTTTTGGTCGTTTTTGGTGCTTTATCACAGGGCTTTGCTGCCTTGGAACGTTTACTTTCTGATTCATTATCATCACTTTGTTTCCTCTTGATAAATTTATCCATTTTATTGGGTAACTTAAAGCGCGACAAGTATAATATCTTGACCGAGTGCAAACAATTTAGTTTAGTATCGTACGGTAGTATTTAGCAGGCTTGTCCATGGGAATGGAATTCCCATAGGAATCCCATGGGAAATGTCCCATGGGATGGGATGGGATGGGACTGCACGCATTGCATTTCCCATGGGACCTATGGGACAGTAGCCAAGTGATAGCCTTTTGATAACGTCATACCTAAATAGATAGGCAAGCATTGGTAAGGGATACTAAACCCTAAAATTTATGATGATCTGGCCACTTTCGCCTAAGGGCCACTCCCAACGGTGCAATCCAACAAACGAAAGAGAAGGGGCAAGGCAGAAAATTTCAGTTTTGAATAAATTCGCTTTTAAATGAGGTTAGCCTTGGTCCTGGTTTAGTTTTAGCGTTAGATTTGAAGTTTGGTGGGCTTGATGAGTGAGTTAAATTGCATCTTATTGAGAGAGCTAGATTTCTGCCTTACCCCTTGTCTTTCAATTGCTAAATAGATAGGCAAATAGTTTTTAAAGATAACTTGAAACTTTAGTCATATTCAGTGAGTGGTTTATCGGTGTTTCTTTGATTTTAGATGGTTTTTGAGAAAAATCTTAGATGGTGTAATTTTGTCCTCTCTGTGGTATAGGAGCTTCGTTTCAATCTGGCAACACTGCTTTGCGCATCATGCTCGTTGATGAGCAGGAAATTGAAAATTTGCTGAATGAGCACAGTGACTCGGAATATGAGTGGCAGAATGATAATGAATTGTGAACTCTTCTGAACTTTAAAGTTAGCAAAGTCAATAAATTTTGTCGTTTTGTATCTCTCTTTGTACGTGTAGTCCTATCTAGTACACATTATACTTAAATTTTCATAAATTTAATAACTTTTATAGAATTGTATTTTGATGGGAATCCCATGGGATGGGATGGGATGGGACAGCCATGAACTGCTATGGAATGGGATGGGATGGGACAGAAAAATATGTCCCATGGACAAGCCTGGTATTTAGGGCACAGTCGACTGGCTTAGATGTGTGTGAGTGTTTGTATATGTCACAATCGCTATTTATTTCATGCATCATTTTGCACAATGCAGCCACACAACGAACCTCATTCAAGCGTAAATAAACTTGAATGATACATTCACCAACCAAAAACAACTCAAATACTACCAACAATATCGTTAGTGTGCCGTACTGACTAACGTCGGCGGCGTGGAATTTTTTAAAGCGTACTTGATTGAATTTAACTTCAATATTTTTTGCGGCGCACCTGATGACATCTCGCGGCGCACTGGTGTGCCGCGGCACAAAGGTTGGGAACCACTGTTATAGATGCTTTGACAAAAGCTTGACATAAGCCGAAAACGTTCAGCTCAGAGTGTAAAAACAAATTATTAAAAATAAAAAGTAGTTTAGTGTTGCTATTCAATATCGTTTTATGGATTTCGAAAGTTTGATTCCTTCAGAAATTACATTAAAGCTCAATTGGCGATGCAACAACTGATTCTTTATTTAAGCATTTTAAATGTTCTAAGCAAATTTTTTTGCTTGTTTCTACAAACTTCAACTGGCTCTATGATTTCATAATGCTGCTTAGTATGATAAACACAGTTCACTTAAGAACTAAATCAGTTACTAAACTAAAGAATTAATTAATTCACCGGTTTAAAGAATAGTGAAGCTGTTTACCCAGCATGTCGTAAGAGGCGACCATTGGTACCTACCAATTGCTGTCTGATTGTTAATGGTGGGGTTGCCAGCTTAATTGCTTGGCTGGACCACTCATGTCAGAAAACTAAGGTTGGGGGTAAGCAAGGGCATGCTCCCTGTAGAAGAATTTTGCTCCAACAAACCCCCATGACCAGAAAAAATATACAAGTGGCCCCCAGTCCCCGGCAGCTCTTAAATGGGCAGGGGGTGCGAAGAATCTCCGGGTCTAAATCTGAATGTCATGGGATAAGATTTGGTACATTAAATGTGGGAAGTCTTTGTGGAAGGAAAACGGAAGTGTGAGAAGAACTGAGAAAGAGAAAAGTCGATGTGTGCTGCATCCAGGAAGTAAGATGGAAAGGCCAAGGAGCTCGTTTTGTGGGTACTTTGGGACGAAGGTATAAACTGTGGTGGTCAGGAAATGAAGCACGATTTGGAGAGATTAGAATTTTGGTGAAAGAGGAAATATCTGGAAACGTTGTGGAAGTTGGAAGAAAAAGTGACAGAGTAATGGCGATTGTGCTAACTTTAGGTAGAGAAGTGATGCGCGTAATATGTGCATATGGGCCACAAAGTGGAAGACCAGATGCAGAGAAAGTTCATTTTTATGATGAAATGGGGAGCGAGTGGGACTTGGAAAGTAGTGAAATCATTGTTTCTTTAGGGGATTTTAATGGACATGTGGGGAAATGTGCTGAGGGTTTTGAAGGTGTACACGGGGGAAATGGTGTTGGGAAAAGAAATGCAGAAGGAAGATTGCTGGAGTTTTGTGATGAAAGAGAGCTGTGCGTGGCAAATATTTGGTTTAAAAATACAGACAAAAGGAAAATCACTTATAGTACCGGTCGATGTGGAGCAGAAATCCATTTTGTGCTTGTGGGGGAAAATACAAAAAGTATATAAGGGATGTCAAAGTGATTTCATGGGAACTTCAGCACAGGCTAGTGGTAGTAGATCTACATAAAAAAGTTCTAAAAAAGGTTGTGAGAAAGGAACGGATCATAAGAAGAAAGATTTGGAAGTTGAATGAAAACCAAGCAAGAGTGAGATTTGAAAAAAGAATAAAAGAACTAGTGAGCAAAGATGCCGTCTGATTTGTGGGAAACTTTCAACGATGGTGTTCTAAAGGCATGTGACGAAGTGTGTGGAAAGAAGAAGTCTAGGAGAGATCAAGGAGACGTGTTGTGGTGGAATGAAGAGGTCAAGGATACCATAACAAGAAAGAAGGCGGCATTTAAAGAGCTGTGCAGGTTCCCATCAGAAGAAAATAAGACTCAATACAAACGTATAAGAAATCAAACGAGAAAAATTGTTGCTAGAGCTGTGAGAATGGAAGCCAACCAGGAATTGAATAATTTATATCAAAATTCTAATAGTGCTTTCTACTTCCTTAGAAGATTGAAAAAGGAAGGGAAGGATGTGGAAAGAGGAAGGTGCTTGAGAGGAAGAAACGGACGATTGGATTTTATTGAAGAAGATAGGGCAAAAATTTGGAAGGAACACATGGAAAAGATCATGAATGAAGAGAACGAATGGGACCGCATGGTGGAAACTGATTTAGTAGAAGGACCAGTGGAAAAAGTGGCTCGTGATGAAATTGTGGAAGCAATTCAAAGTATGAAATCACGAAAGGCAACTTGAACATCTGAAGTAAGTGTGGAGATGATGGTTGCAAGTGGTGAAATCGGGGTTAAAGTGATGATGGAACTATGCCAGCGTGTATTGGATGGTAGAGGAATGCCTGATGAGTGGAAAACAAGTGTGATTGTACCTATCTTTAAAGGAAAGGGTGATGTGATAAGCTGTGGATCATACAGAGGAGTGAAACTGCTAGAACATGCCATGAAAATTGTTGAAAAAGTGCTGGAGAGGCGAACACGAACGCTAGTCAATTTGAATGAAATGCAGTTTGGATATATACCAGGAAAAGGAACAGTGGATGCGATATTTATTGTGAGAAGAATGGAGGAATATCAAAAGAAGAACAAGAAGTTGTATATGTGTTTTGTTGACATGGAAAAAGCTTTTGATAGAGTGTCAAGAAAAGTGATGGAGTGGGCCATGAGAAAGAAGAATCTATGAGAAGTTTAGTTCGAGCAGTTATGAGCCTGTATGATAATGCAAAGACAAGAGTCAGGGTGGGATCTGCATATTCAGAGGAATTCAAAGTAAAAGTTGGTGTACATCAAGGATCTGTGCTGTCGCCACTGTTGTTTGCAATAGTGGTGGACGTTATTACAGAAAATGCAAGAAGGGGTGTGGTTAATGAATCGCTATATGCAGATGACCTTATTCTCATGAGCGAAACCATGGAAGACTTGAAGGAAAGGTTTTGGAATTGGAAGAATGCACTGGAAAGTAAAGGTTTAAAGGTCAACACCAGAAAAACAAGTGATGGTAAGCGGGTCAAAAGGAGAACTATTCAAAAGCAAGATAGATCCGTGTGGAGTTTGTGGGAGGAAAGTCATGACCAATTTAGTGTTGTGCACAAAATGTGGAAACTGGGTTCATGGCAGATGTGCAAAAATAAAGAGAGTTACCGCTAGGTTAGCAATTCATTTTGTTTGCTTGAAATGTAAAGGAATAATGGAAGGGACGATGGATTCGATCGAGAAGTTGTGCGATGAAGTGGAGACAGTGAATGGATTTTGTTGTTTGGGAGACAGACTAAATGCTAGTGGTAGTTGTGAAGCGGCAGTCACAGCAAGAGTAAGAATCGGTTGGGTAAGATTCAGGAAATGTGGAGAGTTGTTGCTTGGAAATAGGTTTCCTCTGAAGATGAAAGATAAAGTCTATCTTTGTTGTGTAAGATTAGCAATACTGTATGGAAGTGAAACATGGTGTCTAAAAGAAAATGAAAAAGCAATTTTAAGGAGAACGAAGAGAGCTAGGTGAGAGCCATGTGCGGTCAGAAAGTTGTTGACAGAAAGACGACTGAAGAACAGATGGACATGTTGGGTTGAAGGAAACTATAGACCGGTTAGCAACAACGAATGGAGTTAGATGGTATGGACATGTACTGAAGAGGGATGACAATAGTGTTTTGAGGGTTGCTCTGAATCTTGAAGTGAGTGGCAAGAGAAAGCGAGGACGACCAAAGAAGACCTGGAAGAAGCAAGTGGAAGACGAAACACAAAAGGAGGATGCCCTGAGACGAGACAAGTGGAGGGACGGAGTGCTAGCAATTGCAGAAAGAATGGGGTGAATCCGGCTATCTCTGCTAAAGGGACAACACCGGATAAAAACTGAATAACTACTACTACTACTACATTTCTCATATGATTTTCAAACTTTTTTAACAAATTAAAGTTAATTTTTAGGTAATTTCGATAACAAACGACACGCACATTTGCTATTAGCTTTTACACTAAAAAAATTGAACTTGAAGAACAATAGTATAACTTTTTATTCCCTAAAAAGTGGTAAGCAAAGTACAAACAAATAAGCTTAATATATAAAAGTTATAAGATACAAGCAATCATCGTCGTTTGAAAACTGAGGAAATTTGTTTTCCAGCAATATGTAACTCTAATTAGTTAGAGCTAAGGATTAGTTTATAATGGCTGATCAAAAATTGGGTGCCGTATATCATGTTACATTTTTAGTTGAACAATTTTCTTTGCTAGTTGACTGGCATATTACTCTCAAAGAGGGCAACATTTATTCAAGTGATTACGATATAATGCTAGCACTCACATCCCCACAAACAAGTGCAGTCTCTCTGGCAGAGGCGCTTGTAATAAGCTAAACTAAACAGACACAGCTGAAACAAAATTGATCACTTCTCAAAAAAATATCCCAAAACGTACTGAAATTAGCAGCACAACCCACACTACTTTTCAAAAAATCATGATCTTTTTAATTGGCATAAAAATTTATCCTTTTTAGTAATTTTTTGAGATTTTGGACATTTGCATGATTTTATGATAATTGGCAACCATGATTTTACATCGTTTGAGCCCAAAATCGTTGTTCTATCCCTGAGGTTTTAAAGCTATGAGAGATATCATGCTTTGAGGAATGTTGCCCTCAAAAAATGAGGTAAGAACGCTCGTTGTGGCCCATACTTCCCAATACTGGGTTAAGTTATTTTTTACCAATCAGGTGTTTGGAATACCTCTCTTTATAGTTCAATTTTCAAGTTTGTTTTTATTCCATTCCAGTGATTAATAGTCGCCTCTTAACATCTAGGGCGAGCAGTGAGCAATTGCTCCAACCCGCTAAATCATGAATATGATTAGAGTTGTAACATTCATCACCAACTTTACCACCTCACCTCTAGCCAGCATTCTCCCAATTCTCATTTCTTCAATTATCATTCTCCACAATTCACTTTCAGTTTTTAATGCCACGCGGAAAATATCGTCTAAAAAGTATTGGAAACAAGACTGACGATAAAAAAAATCTTTGTTAGAATTGCCAACGCTATTTCCAACCTTTTGCATCTTTCTTGTGCAACACGAGTGAGTTTTGACTTCGAAACAAGCTCTTCGTTTTGATTACTTTTATCTCTTCAATCTGTGTCAACCTCACCATCAGCTTGCATTCCTCGTACAGCTCGGTCAAAAAGAGGAGTCTGGACAAAGCAGTTTTACGATTTAGGTAGGTTATAGTTACCCGATCCTAATGCGGTGTGCCTTTCACCAACCTGCTTCTACATTAGATTTTGACAGGCAAGCGAGTGCATAAAAACTAAGTTGTCACTGATGGTTTGGGGAGGTTTCGAACCAGAACTACGTTTCTTGAAGCCAACTGCTTCACAAAAAATGAATTCTTGCACTGCTACATTGTAGAATGAAGCGAAGAAATCACCTACTATATCCAAACATTTTTTCTTACATAATTTGCCTTGAAGCTGAAACCATATGCTGGGTTTTAAACATTGTTGGCCTAATTGACCTCCTTCTTTGGTTCTAAGATTCTCTACGCCTAGTTAAACCAGCTTGGAAAATCTTTTTTGGAAAACCAAAAAAAAAGAAAAATTCAAGCGACTTTCGGTAAAACGAGTTGAATGACACCTTTTTCCTCCGGTTATGGAAAGACATCTCGCCGGTTGTATCAGAATCGAAGTTGATGCGGTTATTGCCCATATCGAGGTGCCTCCCGACCTACTTAACCAGAACACATGGAGACAGGCGAAAGTAAAACCAAACTAAATCAAAAATGAAATAGAGTACGCTGCAGATAAAGTTCGGCTTACTTCTCGCTCGTCAGTATCAGTCGGCCTGTTCCTCTGTTCGACGTCACCACACTTGACACTTTAAGAATGCTCTCCGAATCACGAAGAAGCCCACGAGCTGTATCTCCGACCAAGAACATGCTTCTAAGCGCGATCTCGCAATCCGTGCGACACTGTAGAGCACGAAACAGTTGAAACAATACTGCGGCGTTTTAGATTCGTTTTATAGGAGCCTCTTTAAAAAAAGTGGAAACAAAAGCAAATTTGCAAAATCTTGGTCATGCAAGCGCTACAACATAGGAAACGAGTTGAAACCCGCATAGAGCATGTGAAGTCGATCTTCCGTAACACGAAGTTTCATTTCCACGTTGGTGTAGTAAATAATTAAATTCCAGTCAACTGCAGTGAAAATCGTAAAAAGGTATATCACATTGAAGTACGGAAATTTTCCAATAAGATAGAACATCTTTAATCATAAAAAAAATATACACGACGCAACAGTCGTTAGTTTTTTTAAACCTAAAACCGACCTTATTCAAGGTCATCATTAATTACGGTAGAAGGCTAAAATTTGAAAAATCGTTAAGCCTTTGCCATAACTGATATTGTGCAATGTAATAACATAAATGTAATAAACAATAGACTATTAGCTGGATCAGCCATTACAAAATTATAAACACAATACTGTGGCAAGAACCTCGGTCTTGGGAATAGAATATAAAATCATAACCGGGATAGATCTCGGCTTTGCGAAATTTAAAGCACTTCACCAATTCAATGTATTGCTAACAACTACCAACCTAAGTGAAACAGTATCATCTAGTGCCTAAATGCGCAACATGGCAAGTGCCAAGCTCTCAGCATTGTGCTTGCAGTTTCAGCGCTCATATTTAAAAAAGTAAACTTTTCTTACTTGTTTCCAGATATAGTAGAAAGCAGCAAAAATCTCGTGGTCGACGGTCGGTACATCGTTGTGGTCACTGATTGGCTGCAACTGTGCTGACGCAAGCGCATCAAACAGTACGTTTATGACGTCACTGTCACTTGTAACGGCGCTTTTCTCAATGATGGATGAAAAGATGGATTTGCCTGCAAAAAAACGACACATAACACTACACCTAACATGTATCAGTGACATCACGAGAAGCCGGTTGATCAGGGTTGAACTGCAGCAGACCTGTCTCTAAAAATGTTCATGTCTGCTTAGTTGACAAAGCTCTTATCTCCCTTTTTAAATCGAGAAAAGTCTCAACTATTCAAATCCGTTCCCTTTGATCAGGCTGTTGCGATGGGGCATATTCCGTTTATGTGGTGTAGAAACACGAACTGGTGTGCAACATACACAGTACGATACGTACTAAGTGGTTTGTAAGGTAGATCATCGTCACTGTAGTAGAAATATTCAGACTTCGTGGCGCCATCCAACGTCTCATAGTGCACGTCGTTTTTGTAAAAAGGCTCCTGACGTACTACTTCAAGTTCTTCTCGAGATAGTGACGTCATAACCGCGCTGATGACACTGTAATAAATAGCAACAGCAACACTATGCAGATTAAATGAAAACAGGAATTTTTTTTACTCCGACTGATGGGGTCGATGGCACTACTTGCTATTTACATGATGAGGTCGATGGCAACTACTTGCTACGCTCACTACACCACGTATAAGCAGCTCTTAAACATGCATTTTAATGGACCTGTCAACTTAATTACAGCACAAATAAAAGTGTCGATGTCATCTTGTGGAAAAATGCAATGAAGTTGGAAGGAATCTCACTCGAAAGTATCAACATAGTTTATCGTTTTTTCTGAAACACACCAATCAACAGCAGGTCGCAGTCGTAGTTGGAGAGCTACGACCACGGTAAGGAGGTTGTTGATTGGTGTGTCAACAACCTTTTTGACCCATTGTTGTTGGGTTGGGTCGAAAAGGTTGCATTTCCGCACAGGTCCCATTTACCCTGAGCATTTCCCTACCTAACATTTTTTCACAGCGCTGCCCTCTAAACGATCGCAGGAAGGCAGCACGCATTATCCATAAAATTTGTCGTCTGTCTTCCTTTCTTGTGCCCAGCAAATCTCTCTCTTGCACGCCTTCTTATTCTTCTTTTACTTCCGATGAGCAGCACCGTTCATCCCAACCCTGGCCCTGTCTCTCCTTGTTCTGTGTGGGCCGGCAATGTGACATGGAGTGGTCAGAGCTCTGCCTGCCTCAAATGAATATACAGTATGTAAAGAACACTTTCCCTCTCGTATTTTAGGCTTTAGCTCCCTTTTTAGCTGGAAAATCTGGAGTTGTCCTACTTGCTCCATCTCGGTCTCTCCTATGGCTGTCTTCTTTTTAAGGCCCTCCAGCACGTATTTATGTCCTGCAAGCTTTAATCACGATGCCCCCCTTTACCAAAGCGGTTCTACCTCCTCACCCTCACCAACTGACCTCCGGTCGTCGAACTGTCCTGACCCTAACTCCTCTCGCTGAATCCTCTCCACTCTCTTCTACTTTCGGAGCTCCTTCTTCACCTCCTGCTTCCTCTTCTGATCTGGTCAGGATCCTCCCATAGAATGCAGGAGATCTTCGCGTCAAAAAAGTTGAACTTCTTCTTTACGCTTCGCTCTTTCCTGTCAATCCTATCTGCATCCATGAGTTCAATCTCAAATCCTTTCTATTGTTCAGCATCCCTGCCTACTCGGCCGAGTATTTGATTGCATTCACTCCCGGTCTGACTTTCTTTCACCTGATCACTTGCACACTGGCAATGAAGTCATCATTTTCATCAGAAAGGACCTATCCTATTCTACCTTCTCTTTTTGCTTGGCCTATGCTCTGACTAGATGGGGTTTAACATTTCTCTAAAAAACTCTTTTCCCTAAACGCCTACGCTCCTCCCCTTTGGATAGTAGATATGATACGGTTTCTTCCTTCGTTCTTCCTTCCTCCAAAAATCTTTTTATTCTAAAAGACTTCAACTGTTACCAATTTCTTTGGTACTAAAGAGGTACTGCAGATCTTCTTGGAGAAAAAAGTATTCGATGGGGTCATCTCCTTCTCCTCAATGAATGACATTGACACCCTACATCTCAGGAATCGCTCTTGTGTAAGTCACTCCTTACCGAATATTTCTTTTGCTCCGTCTTCTTTTGCCTTCTCCAGCTCCAAAGAGGTGTTTCTGGACTTGAGTTATGACCACCTTTCTATTCTTTTTAGTGTTTCTCTTTCTCCACTCTCTCATCTCAACAAGGGTCCTCCTTCTTTCAATTTCCAAAAATTTTTTAGGGACAACTTTGCCCTCTATTTCGATTTCCACTGTCCTTTTTAACAAGAATATTCTTCTTCTCTCTCTCTCTCTCTCTCTCTCTCTTTTCTCTACAGCTGCGCTTTTTATTACCTCTTTAGCACCAAGTGCAGCCAAATTTTCTATTCCGTTCCGCGGTATCAAACGCCAACCTCAAGTTTGGTGGTCTTCTCAAAGAAGCGATAAAAAAAAGACGTAAGGCTATTGTTTCCGCTATTAGAAGTAATGAAGAGCATCTGACTTAAATCTTAGCCTCTCAGCATGTTTCGTGTGTCATTGCCAGGGCTAAGACATGACATGAAACATGCTCATCTTTCTTTATCCCTTTCTCCTCAATCAGTCCTGCTTATCTTTCGATCTACCCGAGATCTCACTTTGCTGTGACTCAGCCAAAAGCATTGAGTGGTAGGGCCAGAGCCTACCAGTCAGAGGTTTGCGGGGTTTTCTGCTAAGCGGAGTCTCATTTTTCTTTCTGCTATCCTTGAAACATCAGTGAAATTCCAAGCGCTGCAGCCAACCTATTCCTTTCCACTGCCCCTGGTCCTGAGAGAGCCGACCCATGTTCAAACAACGCCCTTGCTTCGACACGGATCTTCTTCTTCACATATTCAATCTTTTCTGATGCTTGCATTACCTTCCTTTTATCGATAAGTCTCTATCTAGAATACTTTCATTCATAAGAAAAAACCTCTCAAGACGCGCCATCACTGGCTTCCTCTTGTCCTTCCTATCCCACTTCTCCTCTCTAAGACAACCCTTCCTATCCTGCGAGTTACTCTGACTCACTTTGCCCTGGCATCTTATGAGCGGACCCTTCGTCTTCCCATCTCTTTCTCATTTCAGGATTGGACATACATGAAACAACACCAAGGCATTCCAGAACCTCCTAATGAGACTTTGCGTCTACTCGCCAGCTATTGCATTACCTTGCTTCCCCAAGAGAATCTCTTTTGCATGCCTCTCTGTGCTCCTTGGTCCCCGCCACTCTTCGTTGAGGAGCTAATTCTTTCATCTACAAGCTCTCGCTTTAATTCTCTTTATCGCAAAACGAGCTGCTCTTGCCCAACTTGACACTCTTACACTTTACTCTCTCGTGATTTAGACTGTCCTTTGCCAACCAAGGCTTCAATGCCATACTAACTGCTCACTTTGAGGCGATGATGCCACCCTTTCCTATGCGACAGGCGCAGTGATCTCTAGCTCCTTTGATGAAGCGTGCACCATCAGGCAGGCTGTCCGCTGAGGCACCATCCAAGAACGTAAATTCTCTTCTCTTCTGACTCCCGATCAATCTTTCCTATACTTCGTTTCCTCCATCCTTCCATTTTTCTCATACTCTTTAGCACATCAGGCAGAAACTATCTTCTCTCTCCTCTTTTGTTTACCCGGCTACAATCAGTCCCCACACACTCATTTTTTCTGGCCAATGAGCTTACCAAACCAATGCTAAATGTTTGCTTCAACTATCAACCAGGATGCGCTGCTTAATGCTTCAACCATTCACATTTCCATGTGGTCTTTCTTCTCTTACAAACAGTCTTCTGCCAAAAGAGAGCACGATCTGCCATATCCACTCTTCTATTGTTGTTGTTGTTACCCGACCCCTTTCCAGAGATGGGGGTATGGCGGAAGATCGTTGAGCCACAGAAGCCGGGCAACTCCCCAGGGCCTGGACCTGAAGTCGTAGTGAGAAACAGAGAGTCGCAAAAGAGAGAGCAGTGCAAAGACTCAGTAGCCGAACAATGCAAAATGAGATGAGACGTGTCCTGGATCAGACGACCACAGGCGCTGCATGAAGAAATCTCCATTCTGCCAATTCTAGTGAGATAAAAGCTTAACAACAGGCTATGTCCCTTTGTCACGCACGCTCGTCTGCCATTGCTAAAAGGAACACAAGCTCCTCAGTGGAAACCGAGGGAGCCTGTGTGCCAATGATTTTGGATGAGACGGTACACTTCCAGTCCAAAAAAAATGGATACGAGAGGTAAGTGGAGAGATACTACAAGGGATTGTAGAGGGCACGAGTAGCGATCCCCGTCTGGCCAGCCCATCAGCCGCGTCGTTTCCCGACAAAAACGAGTGTCCGGGGACCCATTGTAGCCTGATAGTAAAGGGAGAGAGAGAAAACAGTTCCTGTCAGATCTGCAAGAGAGTTTGAGGTAAAAGGAAAGATGGAGGAGAGGACAAAGTGGCACAGACAAAACACGAGTCGGAGAGAAAAATGGCAGACTTGTTGTTGCTGCAGAGACCAGCGAAAAGCTTGCAGAATGGTGTGGGCCTTAGCGGAAAAACTTGAGCAAACTGGGCCTGCTGAAAAAGAATGGGTGGTCTCAGTGCCACAAAGTCAGCAGTTACGTAGGACGCCAGAGCGGCCTTAGCCAAAAGAAAAAGGAACAGAGACATTTGTCCGGATCGCCAGATTGTGACATGGGAGAGAGTCAAGCTGAACGAGAGCCGCACCTTGGTAAGAGAGAGAAAGACAGAGATCAAAGCGGTAGCATTGGAAAGGAAAGGGTGGACTCCGTGGTGAAGGAAGGCGGGTTCCAATGAGGAGAAAGAACGACAAGCAAAGAGAATCTCCTTTAGGAGAAGTAGAAGAAAGCATCAACAGGTGCATGGACGCAAAAGCTCTCCAGGAAGATCTGCATATATAGTCTTGGTTTCATTCAAAGTCTGGCCAAACTTGAAATGAAAAAGAGATTGGGAGACAAAGGGCCCATTCATTAAAAGACAGGGCGAAATGAGTCACGGTGCCTCTCGTAGAGGAGATAGAGATACCTCAGAGAGGAGAAGTGGGATAGGGGAAGACAAGAGGCAACCAGTGATGGAGCGACTAGCCGCTCGGTGAAGGCGTTCCAATTTAGTACTGTTGGTAACGCTTAAAAAGGGAAACCATCCGGGTGAAACATAAGTAAAATGGGGCCGAAGAAAAGCTTTACACAAAAGAGAGAGAGACTTCTTAGAAGAGCTCCATAAGAAAGCAGAGATGCAGCCTAAGGCCTTGTGACGGGGAAAGAACTTGGCGTTCAGCGAAGAAACGTTGGAATGGGATTGAAGCGGAGAAAGTAATTGAATAAGAGGAGGTGGAGCTGGAGGTTAGCTTGGTGGGGATCCACCGAAAACAAAGAGGGCTCACATTTGCTCGAATCAAGAGGAAGACACCAGTACTTAGACCAGCGCTCGAGTGAAATCAGAGCTTCTTGTGTGGCCTTCACCACAGCAGGAACTGAGGGGGAGGGGGACCAAATCGCCACGTTGTCAGCATAAAAAGAGCAGCTGACGCAAGAAGGAAGAGAAGCAGGGAGGTCATTGATGAAAAGAGAGAAAAGTACAGGGACGAAAACGGATCCTTGCGGAACACCTCGATGGACTCGAAAGTAGCGACTTTTGTGATTGTGAAAAACCACGCAAGCGCGCTTGTCACAAACGAAAGATTGAGTTCAACAAGAAAAACAAGAAGGCCAGCTGAAATAAGTTTGTGGAAAAGGGCGAGATGCCAGACAAAGTAGAAAGCTTTAGAGAAGTCGATAGAGGCAAGAATCGAGTCAGACTCGCGCTTGTTTAACTTATTACAAATGAACTGAGAAAGTTACAGAGAGGGCGGAAACCGGCCAGGCGGAGAGAGAGAATGGAGTTAAGATTTTAAGAAGAGTACATGCAATAGCATGATGCGTTCAAAAAGCTTTGTGACCCAGGAGGTGAAAGAAATAGGCCGGAAGGAAGTAAGAGAGTGGAGAAACTTTCCCGTCTTATGGATGGGAATAACAGAAGATGCCTTCCAGATGGAACGAAAGCAATGCAAAGACCACGAAAGTTTGAAAATATGTAGGAGAAAATCCAGGCCAAAGCGAGGAAGATGCTTCAGCACGGGATAGGCAACTTATCTGGGCCTGTGGCAGGGCACGAGTAGAGGTTTGTGGCAGCCGCGAGAAATTCAGCGGGGATAGAAGAGAAAGCAGAACGAGGAGTGAGACTACTAGGGGCACGTGGCTCGGCGGAGCTCTGACAGGTAGTCTCTGGCTCTGCTAAGCAAGGCCTTTGGCTGGAAAACAGAAAAGTGGGATCTCAGGTAGTCGGCGAAGACCGAAGTTAACACATTGGTAGAGAACAGCTGGGAAAGTTACGAGAGGAAGATAACGATGAAGAGCCAGCAACAAAACGGAGGAATGAACACACAGATTTAAGAAAGAAAGATGACCATGTCGCCTGCCATGCCTCAGTCTTGGCTTTGGCGATGACAGACGAGGCATGTCGGGAAACAGAGATGTAAGCCTGTCGATCTTTATCACTCAAATGAGCGGCAACAAAGGCCTTGTGTCTTTCCCTCACCGCTTCTTTGACTTCAAGAGACCACCAGGCTTGAGGTTGGTGTCTGACACGGCTGAAATTTAGCTGCATTCAGTAACAGAGAGCAGCAGCAGACGAAGAGAAAGAATAGCGTATTCCTATGCAAAAGGTCAGTGAGAGTCGAAGTAAAAGACAAAGTTGTCCCAACGAGCTTCCTGAATATTGAAGAGAGTCGTACGCTGGGGCCAAAGAGCGCAAGAGGGACAGTTAATAAAATTGGTAGGTGATTAGAGCCCAAATCATGAAGCACCTATCAGGAGCAAGACAGGGCAAAAAGGAGAGAGCAAAAGAGATGTCAGGCGAGGAGCAACGGCGGAGAGAAGCGATGGTGAAGAGTTGGCGCGTCGAGATAATTGAAAAAAGGTCACAGGAGATGAATAGGATGATAATTGAAAAAAGGACCCGATTGAATACTTCCTCCGCACAGGTCAGTAATACCTATGGAGTCCCAGAGGGGTTATGGCAATTGAAGTCTCCCAGACAGAACAAATTTTAGGAGAAAACAATGGAGGGGGAAAAGGAATCGATTCTGATATCCATAAAAGAAGAGCGAAGAGGCGAAGCACAAACATTAAGAAGAGCAAGGAGGAGTTGTTTAGTGAGATGTTGACCCCTACATAATCAGAGTTGGAGCCAAACGAAGAGAGAAAGGAGGTAGAAAGTTGGGTGGATAGGCCTTGCCGGACGAAAATAATGACAACGCCGCCGCTAGCGTGCGGGTCATCAGAAGAAAGAATGCAAGACCGGGAGTGGGTGCGATCAGATCACAGAGCAGAGAACCCAGGGATCCAGAAAGAGGAAGATCAGTTAAGATTGGATTCCTGGATACAGACAAGATCTACAGGACGAGACCAGATAAGTGTAGTAGTTCAGAGTTCCTGGTTCGAATACTTCCAGGATTCCGTTGAAGAAGCTGAGCGATTAAGGGAGGAAGTGGAAGCATGAGGAATAGAAAAACAGCCAGAAACATGAGGGGATGAAAAGGGTACAGAGAGAGAAGATACGAAATGGGCGGAAGGATGACAGGAGGTTTGAAAACGAGGGTGGGGCGGGAGCGCTGCGTTAGCAGAGGGGGCCAGATGGGCCAAATTGAACAGTGGAAGTATACAAGCTGGAGGAGCCTGAAGATGAAGACACAAAGTTGGTAAGTGTGTGACCTCCAAAAGAAGCAGGGACGTAGCAAGGAGGTCAGCTCCAGGAGTGAGAGCTGCTTAGAGTTTTGAATCTAGAAAAGGAGAGTAGTAAGCATCTTAAATTGAAAAATGAAGAAAAGGAAGAATGAGAAGACGGGCAAAAGAGAGAAAACAGTCGACCGATTTCATACAGGCTGCGTGCTGCCCTTCTGCTGTCGTTCAGAGGGCAGAAGGGCGAAAAAATGGTTGGTGTGAAGGGAGTGGCCGGGGTAACTTGGACCCTCGGGAAGGCCAACGGCCATTTCGATCCAACCCAAACAGCGTCGGGGACCGCACCATCACGTTCAGGTGGCTGTTGCCTGGTGCAGATCCACTTTTCTCTCTTTCGGACTGGAGGCGTACTATCTCATCTACATTCTTCGACAGACAGATCTCCTCAGCATTCACTGCAGAATTGTGCTCCCTCGTCACGCTTGTTGTGTTTTCTCTCGTCTTCGCTGCAATGGACACAGCGTTCTATTAAACTCTTTTCTTTCTAGAATTGACAGAAATGAGAATCCTTTTTGCAGCGCCTGCGGTCATCCGACTTAGGGACACACTTCACGTCATACTTCGCTGTCCAGATAAAGGCCCTTTGTGCTGCTCGCTCGTTGACGCATCTTTCTTTCTCTAAGACCTCTGTCCAAGGCCCTGAGGAGTTGCTCGGCTTCCAGGCCTCCTTGTTCTTCCGCCATATCCCCATCCCCTGGAAAAGGCGACTCAACAACAACAATAACATACCTGCAACTCGCGCTTTAAAACCACGCCTGAGAAGTGCAAGAATATTGGATTAAGTCTATAAAATTTCACTAAAACAAAATGTTAAAAATAAAAAGGAAACATCTCTCGCTTTTAAGACAAAGGGATTTTGTCATTTCTAATTAAAAGCTTGACATGCTCCTACTTTCATGCTCCAATTTTTACAAATCACATCAATAGAAAAATATTTGTCTCCCCATCTCTATTTCCTGTTGATTACCTAGGCGGATACAAGCGATAGTCCTCTTTGGCAGTCGCGTGCAAATCCGCCAGTCCTTCCATTGTTTTACCAGATGCCACCAGGTACAGGCCTCTAAGTAACAAGCACGAGGCACGGAAAGTGTGTTGCTCGGCAGAGGAGCTATCAGAGGATCCGTTCCTATCCTGATTAATCCGCTTCATCAAATCACTGATAAGTTGCACGCAACGATCGTAAAAGTAACCTACGACATAACAATAAGACTTCAACGTCAACACCTCAGAACTGCAGCAGTTTTCCACTGGCTGCAGCCATAATAATAAAAGTTAAACACCAACATCTTCAAACTGCATCTCGATTAGGTTTGCGATGTGAATCTGAATTACCGCTTAATGATGTGCCTCCATTCCAAAGAAGAGGAGGAGTATTAAACACACCACGACATTGCAGCCGCAGTGGAACACAAGAAGCAAACTCGATTTCATAGCACATAGTATGAGGTTCAAAATTTACTGCATGCGTTTAGTTTTTTCCTCAAAAAGCATTCACATTTCAACAGAGAGTGCAATCAAAACGCAGATAGTTAGCGGTAGTTATTTGTAATTTATTCTTCAAACTCGCAGGATAGCAGCAACGAAGCTATAAATATATGAGTTGTTCACGCGAGCTTTAAAATTGCCAAGTTTTAGCATTTCACTTCAATTGCTAGGTGTAATTTTTAATATACTAATTGTTGGAATTCACCAAGCATAGCAAATTAATGCAGGTTTTTCTCAAAGACAAAACAGTGCAGCCATCACTAGATTGACAGCATGATTGTCGCGGCTAGTTAATCGCCGTTTCAACTCACTAGACCGCTTTGTTGACATAACCGCGTCCGCAACCTTCTTATCAAAGCGTGAAAACGCCATTGCGGATTACTCTTTAGTGCTACACGCCACCAGATGAACGCATCGTAACGGAGATCAGTTGACCAAAAACATGGCATCTCACCGACGTTATAATTAGTTCCTGCTTCAGGAAACGCGGGCAGGTTTAGCACCAAGTAATTGTTTTTTGGTTCGTTAAGTGGGTCACAACTACTATCCTCAGTACCGTTTCTCTCTGCAATGTTAAGAAATACATTAAAAAAATTTAATCGGTAAGTTAAAAACTATGTAAAACCTGACAAAAATAAACATTATGGCAAGCTATAAAATCATTTGCGCAGACTAACCAAAAATAGAATGCTGATTTAAAAAACCAAAATTTAATGCTGGGAAATGGAGACGTAAGAGATTGTAATGCGCGCAGGAGAGCAAAGCTGTTTAAAGCAGTGGTTTTCAAACCGGGATTCACGTACCACCAGGGATATGCAAGAAATTTTCATAGGGTCCGCAACAATCCTCAGATTTGGAGTTGGGCTAATTTTAAAGGCCTCCAGTACAAGTAAAAATGAATAAAAGAACCGTCACTACACATTGATGTAAAAAAAAACTTAATGAGGATTCCTCATTATTTCAAACAAGCCAAAGGGGTCCACCAGTAAAAAGTTAGAGAAGCACTGTGCTATAGCATGCTATGCAGACATACAGTGTTGGAATTTGAAAATTAGTGAATGTTAATGCAAACCAATTTGGCTTCATGCCAACGACAGAAGCATTGTTTGCTGTGAGAAGAATGCAAGAGAAACATAGAATTAAGAAGAAAAAGTTGTATATGCGTTTTGTGGACATTGACAAGGCATTTAACAGAGTTTCAAAAAATGTGATAGGGGGCGATAGAGAAGAAAGGCTTACCGAAAGTGATTGCAGGAGCGGAGATGAGCCTTAACCAAGAGGTGAAGACGGAAGTCTAGAGTGAGTGTTATCTGAAGAATTTAGAATGCAAGTAAAAGTTTATTAAGGATCTGTGTTGCCGCCGCTAGTTTTCACAACTGTGGTTGATGTAATCACGGAGTTTGCAAAACAACGCTTGATAAAAGAAATTTTGTATGCAGATGACTCAGTTTTTCTGAGTGAAAGCATGAAAAATTTGTGAGAGAAGTTTATGAATTGGAAAGAAGCGTTTGAAAACTTGGGGCTAAAAGCGAACCTCAGAAAAAAAATTTAGATGACACAGTACGCCTTTAGTCCTCAGAATGGATACGTGAGGAGAAATACTTTAGAACAAAGTTGATTCATGCGCCACATGCGACGGGTGGATGGTTGCAAATTCTCTCAACGTAGTAAGCACGGTAGATGCACTAAAATAAAGTGACTTTAACTACGGAAAAGATTTTGTTTGTATGAGATGAGTGACGCAACAAGAATTGTGCAACCAGATGAAGAATAACCATTTTATGACCGGGTGGAGTTAGTGAAGAGTTTTTGTTACTAAGGGAATGGGTTCAATACCAGCGAAAGTGAAGCAACGGTGACAGCAAGAACATGAATTGGAAAAATAAAATTTAGAGGAATTGGAGAGTTGCTTAATTGAAACTTTTGTCGAGAATAGAAAGATCTATCAGAGTTGTGTGAGGTCGGGAATATTGCACGAGAAAGAGAGTGTCTGAGGGAAGATGAGATTAAGATTTTACAAAGAACTGAGATAGCAATCACAAGAGCAATGATGTATTGTTAAATCAATTGAAAAAAGAAGTAGCCAAGAACTTACTGATTTGCTGGGTTTGGAAGAAACTTTACAGACCAACCAAATGAAGATGTATGTATGTATTCGATTGTAAGGAGACGTTTCGAGGGGGGGGCAATGACGATGTGTGAAGGTGAGCGCGTGTTTGGAAAAAGTGGAAAAAAGAAGGCATAGACGGCCGATGGAAAAAGCAGGTGGAGATCAATAGGGTGAAGTGACGTAATGTTGTTAAGTAACTTACAAGAAACATGAGGTGAATCCGGCCATAACCGTTCATAGAGATAAAAGCGGATTTACTTGTCTGATCAAGTAAAGGAAATAAAACTAATAGTTCCGAGGCTACAATCATTAAAAAATGCCATTGGTGAGGAACATCGATCGAAACATTGCCACTGTCTGCAGTTTGCTAAGTGCATCGATAGCCTCTTGCATTACTATAAAAATATCAACCCGTTATGTTGGGTAAGAATAAACTGCTGTTACCGTTTAGTGACGTCACATGCTCCCCGTTGGCAGATGGTGAGTGGATGTCGGAAATTTTCCGGAAATCTTCGGAAACTGTCGGAGAACGATAATCGGATTTCTTTCGCAAGCTTATATTTCGCTTAGAAAGAAAACCAGAAGTTGTTTTGGTTGAAAGCGATCTTGGTTCAAGCAGTGGCGAACTAGACAGTTGAAGCAACACATCATTAGCAGATAGAACTTTCCCCAATGATCTGTAAATATACAAATAAGTTATTGAGCTGACTTTGAACGTGACTAGGCTTCAACGACATTGTTTTCTTCTATGCTGGTCATTAATGTATCTGTATAGGGGTATTCTTCCAGGGTACCATGTTGCTGTTGTTACCAGGGGGCCGACTACGAATACGCAATCATGCCCGCCCATCAAAACTACACTTGAGCGAGCGAACAAAGTAACCCAGACTACAAAATAATTACTATAAAGCTATTCAATCACCAACTATGAGATAAAAAATTCTTTAATCTTCCATACAATGCGATAAACTATGCTATAAATACACACCGGCGCAATGGCGTAGTGGTTAGAGCATCCGCTTCGCAGTCGGCCCGCAGGCCAAATGTGGCCTGCGTAAGAATTTGTGGCGCAGTGTGAATGCCTAGCATCCGAATTTGGTCTTCGAAAAATTGTTCTCCAAAAGAAAAAAAATCTTTTCAGTTGAAATTACGTGAAAGTAGCGATTATCGCAATGATGAGGACATTTATTTTCAAAAAAAGCTCAAATAGCTATTCAGTGAAAAATGCGAGAAAATTCTTATTGAAAGCATTAGTCTCCAAAAAAGATATATATACAGCAATGTTTGTCAAACTGTGTGCCGCGGAAGATTTTCAGGTGTACCGTGATGTGTCGCGAGTCTTTTTAAAGTGCTCCATACTGATACAAATTTTCTGCCAAAATTGAGAAAATGCTGCCATGAAGTAACGGTGGACAACTGCTGTAAGTCGCGGGTGGCATTACAGGTTATGGCGAGAGAAGTAATGACCTTTTTTTTCTGAAGATCAGCACCATTTTGGACTACATCACACGATTTCCGGAGATCGTTGTCCGGAAAAGTGGTGATCTCCAAATAATGCCACTCGCCATCAATAGTACGTGGCTGGTGTGCCGCGAAATTTGATCAACTGATTTCCTGTGCCGGCAGACAAAAAAGTTTTGGGACCACTGATATACAGTCTTGCTTGCTTAAATTTTTTTTCAATAGAGTTTGGCCTGTATAAAATCCAGGTATGTAAACGTGGTCTGCATCACTGAATGAGTTTGACACCCTTGCCTTAAAAAATGGTATTCACACCTTCCCTGTTTGGCGCTCAGCATAAAAAAGGGATGATGTGGAGAACAGGCCGGCAAGCTTGCTTGTTGTGTCCTTGGGCAAGGCACTTAACAAGACGCCTCCACCTTTATGTGGCAGACAGGTGGCCTACCCGTACTTCACCGGGTTACAATTGTTAAGTTGCTAACCCAACATGTCGTAAAAGACGACTCTTGGGTGCCCACCAGTGGCAGTCCGCCTGGTTGGTAGTGGGGCTACCAGACAATCATGGCTGGTTCGAAATAGGCTGCCATCTTCCCCTAGCCTAATTTCAATTAGGTTGACGACATGAACTTAAATTGCCGTTCGTACCCTACCTCCATACCGAGGAAGAGGAGGGGTAATCACAACAGCAACATAAATACAACATACCCGCGTTTCAACGAGCTACAATTGTGAAGCTGCTCACCCAGCGTGTCGTAAGAGGCGACTCTAGGGTACCCACCAATGGCAGTCAGCCTTGTTGGAGGTAAGGCTACTAGTCAGTAATTTGCATACATGACTGGTTCAATATGGCTGCTACTTTTCACTAATCTAATTCAATTAGGTTTACGGCGTGGAACTGAATTGCCGTTCGCGCCGTACCGCCATCCTATGGAAGAAGGGGTAAAGCAAAATAAATACAACACGTTGTTGATATTCCATCGCAACATCTTCACCTGCTTGACTTCACAATATCTTTCGTAACCAAAAGTTAACGCACTACTTATTACATCACAAAATTTGCGCATGTCCTGTGGCATCCCAAATTCGGCGCCTGTTTTTGTTACTTTACTCTTTTTTCTGGGTGGGAGCATCGAAAAAGACAATGAAGCCCCAGGAGTCAGGCAAATCTCAACGGTCTGGACCATAAGTCGTTTAAATGAGAAAGAGTAGTTAAAGAGTCCATCGCAGGACAGAATGGGATGAGAGTTGTCCCGGAGTGACTGCAGGAGCGGCAAGAAGGGTTCTCAATTCAAGAGACAGCCGTTCCGACACCACTGGATTGCTTTTAAAGAGCAAACTCCAGTTCGCCAAAGATAGCCGTTCTCCTTTCTAGAAATGAAAACTGAGGTCTTTCACTTGTCTCTGTCTTAAAAGTTGCGGAATTGCATTAGCACAGTAGAACGCAATAAAATAGTAATCCCTGTACCGAAACGATTGAGCGTATTATCAGGTAGCAGTAGTAAAAAACACAAACGATTCATGATACGTACTTAACTAACAATACGTAGAATAGTTTTGACAAGCCCATTATAATGGCATAAAAGAAAGAAATTTTCCCAAACTACTTGCAAACGCTGTTGAACCAGAACCGAAACGCTAAAAGATGGGCAATAATCATGTTGCTTCGGCGCCTTACATGAGCAAATGCACGTATCGAGTTGCTTTTGTCCTGGAAAAGTTCAACAGCACACCTTATATGGTGGTACACAAGTTCAAAGCGGTTTTCCGTTTTACATACTCAAGATTTTCGTGATGTACGCCGTTCGAAATAAGACGAAGCGAGATAAGTGTATGTCTACTACTATAAAATATTGGTACAACACATTACATGAAGCCAGTAACAACTGAACCGATAAAGCATAATGACCTTGCGCAGAATAGTTAATGTTTTACAGGGTTAAAACAGAGAAACATTTGTAAAATGGTAGAAGACTACTTTTAACTGCCAATCAATGGCAATCCGATAAGTCCATCTAGTAGGTTGTGTGGCTACCAGTCAATATGTAATTTTATGATAATTTCGAGTGGACAGCCGCTTTCCTTTAACCTAAGTTTGATTGAATTTTCGGTATGAAACTGAAATTTACTATATGCTGTTTATCCACAGAAAACAGAAACACAGACTACATTCGGCATTATCATCAGCTGGCAAAAAACTGCACCACAGTTTTATCACCCTAAGCAAGTCGTATTCGAAATAACTAGGTAAAAACAAAAATTGTTTGTTTCGAGTGTTTAGCTGGAACACCTACATGGTGCAATAACTGTCGTAATTCAAACGCATATTTTCAGCCAATATAAGCCGCGTTATTTACGCATTTTAATCAAATGAATCGCTAAAACAAAACCACAATATTGCATTTAATATTTCAAAAACTATTCGGGTGGCTCTCTTCAAAGCATATAGTTCGCAATGGGATGAGAGTCACTTGGCAACCAACGTGGCAGAGACGTAACTGCCTAAACTTCGCGACAAATCTCAAAACTCGTGTAGAGCATCATTAATATTTGTCACAAAAGTGCTTTTCAAATGTAAAAGACTACGTTGCTTCAGTGAAAGTCTTGTTCGATAGCGAGAGGAAAGTAACACACGTTTACTGAGCCAGCACGGCTGAAGGCTGGTTTCATTTGGCTGAATTGCCGGCGTAGCGTAAAAATTCTCAGTTATCTATTTAAAGCTATATTACGAGCATAAACGCTCCGCGCATATATTGAATTGATAAACCGAATTTTTACGCTATGCCGGGAATTTACGCCTAACAAAAACCAGCGCCAATCCCTGCGAAATGGAAAAATTGACGTAAAATTTAGCCTTAAATAAAGTATGCAAACTTGGGAGAAGTGCCGTACAGCAGAAGTACAGCAATTTTCTCTGTTTTAGTTAAAGTGTTGGCGGCGCAAGCGAAATGTAATACCAGTACACCAAAGCGGTTCTCAACACAAGTAAGTACGTATATAAACACAATGAACCGTCATCATTGAACGCTCAAAAGATAGCCATGACAACGATCGGAGTTTTCATTGACAGGAGGGTAAATCACTACATCAGCATTCTGAACATTACAAATTACAACAGAAAGTCAGCCAACCTTCTCGCTACAATTGTATCAGCACCAGTTCTGCGTATCCTGGCTTTGGCTGTTCGAGAAAAGTTATCTTCTATTCTCCGCAATCTTTCCTTCACAAACTTCTTGAACATGTATGTTTTGATCACCTAGTAACATTGACGACTGATTGAATCATTTTGATACTGTAGTTATCAACTTGTTACGCATGCACAATCGCAGGTCCGAGATGAAGCTAAGAGACAGCTTTGGAAGAAGCGTAGAAAACACGTGATAGATCACGCGTTTGCCGCGTTTTTTCTTGAGATGTAATATAAAGTTTGTTTAAGCTCTTCCCAGTCGATGTGCTACCACCACCGAAAAGACTTTCGCAAATATCGAGACTGCTGCGGCTTCCGCTTTGGTTGTACTTATCTTCCACACTTTGAAAGCTGGTCCGCGAAAATAATGCCGACTGTATATTGAACCGGACCGTAAAACGAAAAGTTGGACGCCACTGTTCTACCAAGTTCTAGGATGTTACCAATTACTAAGCGAAGCGAAGTATAAAATTTGCAAGCGTAACGTCTAAAATTGTTGAAAAAAATCAGCTGTTTTGAAAAACTATGGTAAAGCTTTGTGCCATCAACAAAACTTTGTACACAACAAATGAATGATGGCTGAGTGACTTGGTCGATCATCACGTTTTTAAGCTCTGCTTTATGCAACCTTTACTTACTCTGCAGCATCAAGCACTGTACTGTGCAATCAAAACGCTGCAAGCAATAGACTTACCTTAATGTAGAATGGCAAGTCGTATGCAGTTACAGTTTCGAGAAATTCGTCTGATCGAAATTGATTGACCTCATGGTCAAGGTAATGTAGTGCATTCCTGAATAATATACAATGCTAGAGCTTTAAGCCTTGAAAAGATCCAATAACTTTCCCAGAGGTGCCAACACCAAAATAGACCATCAAAGAAAAAACGCGATAACATGACTGGAAATCATTGCTTTTAAGAGAATTATAACTGGGAAGCTATATCGTTGACATGCTTCGCAACAACAACATGAAATAAGATATCGCGAAAAAATCTTGTTTACTATTTGCAGCACTACACAAAAGACTTGAACTAATAGGATGTACAAACTTCACTTGTTGACAGCTTTTCAACCACTAGTATTCAAGCACTATGCACAAATCTTAAGTTGCTTGGCAATTTACATCACTAAGCGTTTTGAGAGTGCAGTATAAACACACTGCTACAATATTTAAAAATCAACTAAGAAAGTCAAATAAATGAATCCGTCTCTTTGGTGTTTCTAGCGAAAGTCCCTTTTTTGGTTGCCCACTATCTCTGTGAAGATTATGCACACCATAGCTGCGTCCCACAAGCGTCAGAAAATAAAAATTACCCAAACACATCGACCATCATATCCATAAATACACTTTGTATCTGTCTGTTCAGTCGTAACTTTTTCGACGCCTTTTCCTGCTGCCACTCTGACACCACCACTGGATCAGGATACTTCAAATGATCCATATCCAAAATTCGGAGTTCCGATAATCTACAGTAGCATAATTAGTCTATGGGCAGTACAGTGTCAAAAGAATAACTTTCTGTCATTTTCACATTTTTAGGTGCATCATGACTAAATTGACAGCCGAGAATAGCATGTTGTATGCATGACTGAACAGAGACCAACTCTGGTCTACAAACCTAAACCGTAATGTTGTGTCAACAATGGAGACAAATAGACACCATGTTTTGAATGAAAGTAAATAGAATTTTACGTCACGAAAGCATTTGATTGTATTTGTTGCAAAATGGGTATCATTTAAAAAGGTGCAGTACTTGACATTTTGTTGTGATTTTGGCTCTATATATCCAACAATAAACAGTTGCGCTCGGAGTAAAGTGAAATCACCATCGTCACCATGCACGCATTCTATGCATCATTATCACCTTTTGATCACTTTCTCAACAATGCCAATGGGCAGGCAGCAATCCATTTTATCAAGACGCTCCACTTGGTCACTGCTCATGCCGTCTGGAAACCTGCATTCGTATGAAGCACACACCCAAGCATCTCCAGAGTCCAAATCTACCAGTATCTGCCCGTTTTCTATCTATAAAAGTTTCTATCTATGTAATCTAGAGAAGCTTGAGTTAATACCAACAGCTAGGAATAGTAGGTTTAAACTGGCTGATCTAGCCCAGACAGACACCAACTAATATGTTTTCATTTTATCTACCAAAAGCTAAGGTCACTTGAACAGATTTCGACCTGATTTCGATTGCTTCAATTCAATGACGCAAAGTGAAGAAATCCAGATGCAGCGGTGTTTCGCATGGCCGATACCAAAGTGCTTCATGACTATGAGCATAAAGAGCCACATAAAGGTTTGAGGAAAACAGACAGTAAACTCCACAGTGATCCACATAAGGAAAACTTTGCAGGCCACAAATCGGAAAACTCCACGGTGATCAAAAAGCTGTTTGCTATTCAATCGATTTAACGTTTTGCTGCACCCCTAAAGCACTTTTTAATGTTTTGTGCTTGTATGCCACATCAACCAAGCAGCAAAACAATTTGTTTCTTGTTTTTGGTTGTTATGCTAATTTCGGTTTCAATTTTGGTGGTTAAGAAACGAAAGTAGGCGGCATCTAGCATTTTGCAAGTCATTTTGTTATGTGTGTTGCTTATAATTTGCTTTATAATTGAGAAGTTCTTTCGTAATAGCATGCTTTACTTAACATGGAGCACATCTACAGTGTATAATCTCCAAAGCCATAAAACTGCTAGTTGTTTATGAGATTACTTTCACAATCCACATCTGCTAACTTGCAGTTGAATTAGAATCAGTGCTTGCAACAAAGAGCAAAAAATAACACGTGTTTATGAGGTCACAAGGCGTGAAAAAGCATTATCATGTGATAATAATTCCATATCAACCTGCAGATGAACCTCTTTCTCGCCAAGGTGCTGCTACTCTTGCCCAACTTGACTCTATACCAAATCACGAGACTGATGGCCGTGTTCCTTTTCTTTTTGGCCAAGGAAACTCCGGCGCCCTTGCCAACTGCTCTCTTTGTGGCACTAAAGCCACCCTTTCCCATTCGGCAGGCCCAGCTTGATCAAGTTTTTCTGTTGAGCGTCCGCCATACTGCGAGCTCTCCGCTGTTCTCGGTGGCACAAACAGGACTACTTTTTCTACATCTCTCGGACACTCGCTCTGTCCTTGCAACACTTTTCTTGGTCTTTTCGTCTTTCTCACACTCTCTGGCACAGGAGCAGGAACTATCCATTCTCTTCCTTTCCTATCCGACAACAATGCGTCCAAGGTCACTCATTTCTTGCGGATGACGACACTGCTGAAGAGCTGGTCAGACTACATGTGCTGCTTAGCCATCTACTATCCCTTGAAGTCTCTCCTCTCACCAATATAAACCACTTATCATTTCTTTTTCACTGCAGGACTGTTTCATAAACATATTTTCACACAGTAAGTCCCCTAAGTATCCACTAAAGAACTGGGGCTTCCTATTGTTGTTACCCGACCCCTTTCCAGAGATGGGGGCATAGCGGAAGATCGTGGAGCCACAGAAGCCGGGCAACTCCCCAGGGCCTGGACCTGAGGTCGTAGTGAGAAACAGAGAGTCGCCAAAGAGTGAGCGGCACAAAGGTAAACATACAGAATGAGATCAAAAGTGACCTGGGACGGATCGCCGCAGGCGCTGCATGAAATCTTCATTCTGCCAATTCTAGTGAGATAAAAGGTTAACAAAAGGCTATGTCCGTTGCAGCAAAGGCACATCGAGCGTGACAAAGTAACACAAGCTCCTCAGTGGAAACCGAGGGAGCCTGTGCGCCAATGATTTTGGATGAGACGGTACACCTCCAGTCCAAAAAAACAAAGAGTAAATACGAGAAAAGTGGAGAGACTACAAGGAATTGTAGAGGGCACGAGTAGCGATCCCCGTCTGGCCAGCTCATCAGCCGCGTCGTTTCCCGACAAAGACCAGTTCCGGAGACCCATTGTAGCCTGATAGTAAAGGGAGAGAGAGAAAACAGTTCCTGTCAGATCTGCAAGAGAGTTTGAGGTAAAAGGAAAGATGGAGGAGAGGACAAAGTGGCACAGACAAAACACGAGTCGGAGAGAAAAATGGCAGACTTGTTGTTGCTGCAGAGACCAGCGAAAAGCTTGCAGAATGGTGTGGGCTTTAGCGGAAAAACTTGAGCAAACTGGGCCTGCTGAAAAAGAATGGGTGGTCTCAGTGCCACAAAATCAACAGTTACGTAGGACGCCAAAGCGGCCTTAGCCAAAAGAAAAAGGAACAGAGACATCTGTCCGGATCGCAAGATTGTGACATGGGAGAGAGTCAAGATGGGCGAGAGCCGCACCTTGGTAAGAGAGACAGAGATCAAAGTGGGAGCATTGGAGAGGAAAGAATGGACTCCATGGTGAAGGAAAGCAGATTCCAACGAGGAGAGGGAATGGCAAGCGAAGAGAACCTCCCTAGGAGAAGCAGAAGCATGAGCAGGTGAAAGGACGCAAAAGCTCTCCAGGAAGATCTGCATATATAGTCTTGGTTTCACTCCAAATCTGGCCAAACTTGAAATGAAAAAGAGATTGGGAGACAAAGGGCACACTCGCTAGATGGCAGGGCGAAATGAGTCACAGTGACTCGTAGGGGAAGTAGAGATGCCTCAGAGAGGAGAAGTGGGATAAGAGAAGACGAGAGACAACTGGTGATGGAGCGACTAGCCGCTCGGTGAAGGCGTTCCAATTTGGTACTGTTGGTAACGCTTAAAAAGGGAAACCATCCGGGTGAAACATAAGTAAAATGGGGCCGAAGAAAAGCTTTATACAAAAGAGAAAGGAACTCCTTGGAGGGGCCCCATGAGAAAGCAGAAATACAGCGTGAGGCCTTGACACAAGGAAAGAACTTGGCCTTCGGCCAAGATATATGTTTAGAAAAAGAAAGAGTGCGATTAAAGGTGATCCCAAGAAACGTTGGAATGGAATTGAAGCGGAGAAAGTAATTGAATAAGAGGAGGTGGAGCTGGAGGTTAGCTTGGTGGGGATCCACCGAAAACAAAGAGGGCTCACATTTGCTCGAATCAAGAGGAAGACACCAGTACTTAGACCAGCGCTCGAGTGAAATCAGAGCTTCTTGTGTGGCCTTCACCACAGCAGGAACTGAGGGGGAGGGGGACCAAATCGCCACGTTGTCAGCATAAAAAGAGCAGCTGACGCAAGAAGGAAGAGAAGCAGGGAGGTCATTGATGAAAAGAGAGAAAAGTACAGGGACGAAAACGGATCCTTGCGGAACACCTCGATGGACTCGAAAGTAGCGACTTTTGTGATTGTGAAAAACCACGCAAGCGCGCTTGTCACAAACGAAAGATTGAGTTCAACAAGAAAAACAAGAAGGCCAGCTGAAATAAGTTTGTGGAAAAGGCCGAGATGCCAGACAAAGTAGAAAGCTTTAGAGAAGTCGATAGAGGCAAGAATCGAGTCAGACTCGCGCTTGTTTAACTTATTACAAATGAACTGAGAAAGTTACAGAGAGGGCGGAAACCGGCCAGGCGGAGAGAGAGAATGGAGTTAAGATTTTAAGAAGAGTACATGCAATAGAATGATGCGTTCAAAAAGCTTTGTGACCCAGGAGGTGAAAGAAATAGGCCGGAAGGAAGTAAGAGAGTGGAGAAACTTTCCCGTCTTATGGATGGGAATAACAGAAGATGCCTTCCAGATGGAACGAAAGCAATGCAAAGACCACGAAAGTTTGAAAATATGTAGGAGAAAATCCAGGCCAAAGCGAGGAAGATGCTTCAGCACGGGATAGGCAACTTATCTGGGCCTGTGGCAGGGCACGAGTAGAGGTTTGTGGCAGCCGCGAGAAATTCAGCGGGGATAGAAGAGAAAGCAGAACGAGGAGTGAGACTACTAGGGGCACGTGGCTCGGCGGAGCTCTGACAGGTAGTCTCTGGCTCTGCTAAGCAAGGCCTTTGGCTGGAAAACAGAAAAGTGGGATCTCAGGTAGTCAGCGAAGACCGAAGCCAACACATTGATAGAGAACAGCTGGGAAAGTTACGAGAGGAAGATAACGATGAAGAGCCAGCAACAAAACGGAGGAATGAACACACAGATTTAAGAAAGAAAGATGACCATGTCGCCTGCCATGCCTCAGTCTTGGCTTTGGCGATGACAGACGAGGCATGTCGGGAAACAGAGATGTAAGCCTGTCGATCTTTATCACTCAAATGAGCGGCAACAAAGGCCTTGTGTCTTTCCCTCACCGCTTCTTTGACTTCAAGAGACCACCAGGCTTGAGGTTGGTGTCTGACACGGCTGAAATTTAGCTGCATTCAGTAACAGAGAGCAGCAGCAGACGAAGAGAAAGAAAGGAGTATTCCTATGCAAAAGGTCAGTGAGAGTCGAAGTAAGAGACAAAGTTGTCCCAACGAGCTTCCTGAATATTGAAGAGAGTCGTACGCTGGGGCCGAAGAGCGGAAAAAGAGAGACAGTTAGTAGAATTGGTAGGTGATTAGAGCCTAAACAGGGCAAGAGAGGAGAGAGCAAAAGAGATGTCAGGCGAGGAGCAACGGCGGAGAAAAGCGATGGCGAAGAGTTGGCGCGTCGAGATAATTGAGAAGAGGTCAGAGGAGATGACCCGAACGAAAACTTCCTCCGCAGAGGTTAGCAGTACCTATGGAGTCCCAGAGGGGTTATGGCAATTGAAGTCTCCCAGATTGAAGAGATTTCTGGAGGAGGGAAGAATGAAGGGAGAAAAGGAATCGATTCTGATATCCGTAGAAGAGCAAATAGGGGAAGCATAAACATTAAGAAGAGCAAGGAGGAGTTGTTTAGTGAGATGTTGGCCCCTACATAATCAGAGTAGGAGTCAAGCGAAGAGAAAGAGGTAGAAAGTTCTGAGAACGATAGGCTCTGCCTGATGAAAATGATGACGCCACCGCTAGCGTGCGGGTCATCAGGAGAAAGAATGCAAGATCGGGAGGAGTACGATCAGATCGCAGTGGAGAATATCCAGGAATCTGGAAAGAGGAAGGATGAGTTAAGGTTGGATTCCTGGACACAGATACGATAAGATGAAGCGAGATAAAATGTAGTAGTTAAAAGAGCTCCTAGCTCGAAGACCTTCGGCATTCCATTGAAGAATCCTGAGCGAGTCAGAGGGGAAGAAAAAACAGAAGACATAAGAGAACAGCCAGAAACAAGATGGGTGGGGAGAGTGCAGAGGGAGGAGATACAAAGTGAGCGGAATAAAAGTAGGATCCTCGTCAGACAGGCTGTGTCATCTATCATCTTCGCTACAGGGGATACAGCCGTTTTTTTAAATTTTTATCTTTCTGCAATTGGCAGAATAGAGAATAATCCTTCATACAGCGCGTAAGGTCACCCGAGTTAGAGTACTTCCCATCCTATTCTGTCCAGTCCTGCTACGCACTCTCTACGCCGCATGCTTTTAGACGACTTTTTTATTTACGGCCTCTGGTCCACAAATATAAAATGCTTTAAGTCTACAAATCATCTCCTATTTGTAGTCCTCTCCGATGAGTAATCGTAACTTGACAAAGGTACTGTAGCTAACCATGATTTTCATTGACGTGGGTGCCTTGAAAAAATCTTAAACAACAGGCCTATGGGCATCTGCCCTACGTTTACTGATGAGATCATCATAAAGTCCCTTGTCTTCTAAGCAGTGCTTCCACAAATAATTTTTTTTCTATCTTCTTCACTGAATTATTTTATTTCAAAAGTAAATTTCTTGCCAGGTTTGCCCACACTCTTTTCCCTCTAAAAACATTGAAAAACTTGTATTGCCCCATGCCCGTACACCCATTGCACCATACCCCCATCGCCATATATGCTCATTGCTTTCTATCCCCTAGCTCCATATGCCCAAGATCTGGGGGCAAAATTTCAGATTTGGCAGTCTTGATTGCAAGCACTAGTCCTACTAAGTAATCTAGTTGGTCTAAGGTACGTATTACATTTTTATTTGCAATGCTAGGGAGCAACTGGAAAACTCGAGCTCACTTGATTTTTATGCTATCTTTCCAGCTTACTAGGCCATTTTCTGTAAAATTGCGAGGACCGTGGAACAAAAGAAGCTTTTTCATTTCCTGAATTCCTATATTTCCACATGATAACGTTTGACATTTTCTTTTTCCTTCTAATTTCCTCATTTGGGCAACTTTCTCGCATATTTCCACTTTTCTAAATTTTGGGGTCAAATTTCCCCAAATGAGAAAGTTTCTTCCGAAGTGGAAGCACAGTTTCTAAGATACAGATTTTAGCAGCTCTGTCGGTAGCCGCTCTAGCTGCCTATGAGCATACGAAGACGATTTCTCTTCCACCGCAAATCGTCCAGGCACGACCAGTTATATTCACTGTCATTTAAGTCCAACTTGCTTTATTAAGGAAAAGCGGCAAAGATAATTTTATATCTAAATGCGGTAAACAGATGAAAAGATTGCAAAAATATATTATTATAGCGATTCAGAAGTCAAACTTCCGCTTCAGCGGACCTCGTTTATATCCCACAAGTGTGAAAATCTAGGCCAATGGTGTTTAATCTTTTCAACCCCAGTTCTTAAAAATATTGGCTTAAGAACTCCTTGTTTGCGCAACCTGCAAAAGAAGTGTACGATGGAAAAATAAATTAATTTTTTGGCGTATTATTATTAATTAAATAAAAGCTTTATGCAATTCCAACATAAGCGAAAATAAAAAATCATATTAACTCCGACACAAAACAATAGCTGTTCTTGTTTCTTCGAAACAAGCTCATCAATACTAGGGTTGACATTGCTTAGAGTTAGAAAGGTCACCAACCTTTTTGCAACCGAGGGCTTCTTCAAGGGTTCAGAGAAATGCAAACGGCTACTAGTTTAAAAACACACTTCTGGCATTGCAATATTGCACGCTTCACTTTTAATTCTGTGCTATTATTATTATCATTGATATTCTGAGTTAGGCGATCGAAGTATTTCTAGAACTGCTATTTTTTAGCTTTTTCTACCCGTCGTAATTGCTAACAGGTTTTATGAAATGAATGGAACAGACGCCGGTTTTGAAGACAAGCTAGAGTGTTTTCGAAAGTTTACAAAATTTTTAGACTTACTATGCAGTTTAAAATGTAATCAGGTAGAAAGCTTACCTACTACATAATTTGTAATGTTATCAAAAAAAAAAACAAATCGCAACCCATCGTAATTTAAAAGAATAAAACAATTCATGAGCTGTAGCGCTTATTGTTGTGGCACCAGCGGCACTGCTTCTCGGGATCCCGTTAAGAACCACTGTTCTAGGCAGTGATTTATTTAAATCATCCAGCCTCTTGCCGCCCACCAACTGCACTGATGTGACTTGATAGGCGGAAACAGTTTCACTGCCTGCCTTCAGTTCCCTCAGATATCAAGTAATTTCGGACTAAGTGAAAAACATTTGGATGAAACGGTAAGAAATAATAGTTCATTACGCCCTCAAGTAATCTCACAAAATTGAGTGATAATTGCCGAGTTCAGCCAGCGAAAACATCTAGCTATAGCAGGGAATGTCGGTATACTACAGTATCAAGTTGAGGATGCAATCGATCCCAGTTCTATAGATTTATTTATCAGCATAAAGTTTCAATGTTTATCCACTGAAATTCGAACACCTAATCGGCTTTCCTTGATGCCGTGAGATTGGCGGAGTACCAAGTTAAAACGTCCCGTTAACAAAAATCTGGGTCAACAATCTGGGTAACTGGTGCGGATTGTGGGTTCAAATTCGATCCGAAATCCGTTATTATCGATGCTGCCTAGTGGTGGTGACGTGCCAACTGGTCTCCATTGAAGCTAACAAATCATAGATTAGATCTCGGTTATCGACAGATTGCTCTCCCATCACCTATTAACTTAATTAATATATAACTTTGGGTGGGCTGAAAGTTTTACTTAACGTCCTCAATTACGCAATTTTTGTGACAAGAACAAACTTTGCGATAAGCGTAACAAACATCTTTCTCCTGTCATCATTAGGCGTCGTCACATTTATTATACAGAAAAAGTGGCTTTTTCGTATTTGATTAATCAAACTAGTTGTAACTGAATAAAAATGTACATGTAAAAGCGCTATGAGTGTAAAAATTAATGACTTTTGTCAAGCAAATTCGGCAATGTTGGCGATTTGCAGAATTATATTGATTTTACAAAAAGTTCTCTTTAAAGCAAAATAAAACATTTTCCAGCCATTTTAAGTGAAAAATTACTTCCCTATCACAAACCATTTAAAAGCAATGATTTTACAAAAGATTTTCATTAAGGCTGACTTTTACCTCGATGTGCTCGCGGGGTGAAAGTAACCATAACCTAAAACTTGTTCGGGACGTGCTTTGTTGTATGCTGGTGGTGATTCTGCTTTTTTGATTTAAAACTAAAACGGTGTTCTCTCCATCCTACTATAGGACCATTAAAGCCTACACGCATAAAAACAACAATGCGTAATCTTTTCCTTCCGTGGCTATGTTTACTCAATGCGACAAATTAAGTTATGAAAATTGAACACCTACTTGAATAATATCGTAACCACTACAACTTTTACACAGCACATTGGTCGGCAAACTGCAATTATTATGACCTGAATCCTCCTTTTAATTATAATCAAAAGCTCATGGAAGATTGAATCAAACAAAAAAAAACGGAAAGCCACACATGACCCAGTTCAAACTATGCTTCACCCGGTCAGAATAAAGAAGCTGCTCGTTGAGTAGATTGTGAGAAGTGTCTTTTGGTAGCCACTAGTGACCTCATTGGTTTTGGGAATGCCAGTCTGCGATTTCTATTTACCACTTGTTCGAAATGGGTTGCCACTATCTACGGAACTTTGCTCAATCGGTTTGTGGAGCAAGTACGGAAAAGTTTTGTACCCAGCCTACACCACTAGAGGAGCGGACAACAACAAAAACAACGCTGAAATTTACTGGCTGACAAAACATCGAACAATGCATTGCTAATAAGGTAACAAACAAAATCAATCGGATCCAAAAATATAAGTAATTATAACGTAGGCCTACTTTGATTCTATGCTTTTTAAAATAGAGAGAACAAAGGGTTTTAAAGAAATATCATGTGACCTATATTTTCGAAAAAATAGGTTGTCACGGTTGACATTGAGGTTATTGTAACAAGTTTGTACGGTTTCTACATTCAGCTAAAATATGCTGGAAACTACTCAAATATTGGTGATAATTTTATACTGGCTGTTATCAAGTTTATTATAATCCTATAATCGAACCAATGAATTAACGTTGACTAAACCTAGGTTCCATATTCAAACTATAGGCTAGGCCTTGCTGACTTTGATATATCAAACTACGCTAATTTACCGGTACCATAACACTGAGGACTCTACTGATGTGATTTTGCATATAAATCTGTCGTGTGTTAGTCGTTGGTGATTTGTAAGTGCTTGCACGTTACTACCTGGCTGCAGTTAGTTGCCATTTTCAGTTTACTGAATAATGCGTCTTATTTGAAGCCAGTGTTAGTAACCTCTGCGCGCAACAATGCTTTTGCCTTACACTTTAGTTAATACTTTTTCTTTCGATATGTTCTACAGATTTTTGCATTCTTAGAACTTTAACTTGGATAAAGCCTAAACAAAATGGCTCACGTTAGTTTGTTTCATAAACTTGTTGTAGGATACAATTTGCAGAATTACGTTGAGACCGCCAAAACGCAACGTTGTAAAACTACTTTTTCTTCTTTTTCTTTCGGCTCATTTCCGATTAGAGGTCGCCACAGCAGATATCTGCATTTTTATGACATGGCCTTTGTTTGATGCCCTTCCTGCCACCAACCCTCTCTTCAGAGGGAAAACTGGGCCACCTGTCTTCCACATAAAGGTGGGGGCGTCCCGTTAAATGTCTTGCCCAAGGACAAGCGAACTTGCCGGCTTGTTCTCCACAACCTCTACTAAATGCTGAGCGCCAAGCAGGGAAGCTGTGAATACCATTTTTTAAAGTCTTTCGGTATGACTCGACAAGGGGAATGAACCCCAGGTCTACCAACTGCGAAGCGGACGCTCTAACCACTACATCATCGCGTCAGTCTTAAAACTAAAACTACTAAAAATTACAAATAGTATGTAGCGTAGCTTAACCGAGAAACAAATTTTTCGTAGTATGGGTTACATCACATTTCCCTTATTTGAATTCTCCTATTCTTCGCTACCGTTATTAATGACTTCAAAAAGCAAGACACCAAAAATTGGTTTAAGAGATTTTTTCTATTTTTTGACCATTTATCATCAAAATTAATGCTCCGTAGTTGATGCAGTAGCAAGCGTTTGATTGAACCATGTGGCCGAAGCTAGCTCCTACACATCAATCGGCCTGCAGATCGCAGACGAACAATAAACGGTGGATAAAACCGTTGGACTGAATTACAAAACAGTATACGATTAGCGATGACGTCATTACGGAGAACAGTAGCAAAGGTTTGGTATTTTACAAAAGCAGGTTATTTATGGTTTGCAAAACGTACCTTTTCGGCAATAATTATGCCCTTTTGTGTTACTTTTGCGGTAGAAAGAAGAAACGTTGCTGCTACAGTGAACAGGGCATGTATTTGTCTAATTGCTGTTGCATCACATTTTAATCAGCAAATGTCACGGAAAACTTCAAAACGGCCAAGCACACAATGAACGCAACAATACGGGTGAATATTTTAAAGTATTGTTGAGCATTCAAACTAAACTAACCAAATCATTTACGAGCAGATCACAAAATATTGTCAAACCTCTTTAATTTGTTCTTTATGTGATGCATGGCAACCCATTAAAAATATACCAGGACAGGCGACAAAATCAATTCTATCGGAGAAGAGCAGCGGAACGTATTGATGCGCCCAGTGAAACGGGGCGATGTAGCTGAGCAAAGCCTGAAAAAAATGATGTCAATCAACTAGCTCTATGCAAAGTAAAGATTGCGCTAGATGCTGGCCAGCAATTTTCAAGTGATCTCCTTTTGAAAGATTTGCCGTTAGCATCACACTAAATAGTATCGCTTTGTGTTGCATTATCACTTTGCACACGATGACAAATCTGTTATGATTTAGGCTTAGCATTTTTATTATTGTGTGTCTGTTACACGCACCTGATGAGACCCAACAAGGTTGAAACTGGTCGTAGGTTGTTGGCATGTTGTAATAAATTGTTGCATTGTACAGCGTGATGTTGGCGATTGTTTTTGAGCAATTCGTCTATTTAACTAGCTCTATAGTTTTCAGTTCGTTTTTAAGTAAATCGATGATATCTTTAGACACCCACTCATTATACTTTGCGATACGCTACCAAACAGACGCACTTTTTTCTTGAAGTTTTGCTGGTGCTCTTCAAATCAAAGCTTTGCATTTCATCAAAATTGATTACCTTGTTTTAAAAATTAACTACGTGTTGAAGTCGGGAATACTAATTGAGCTTTCAACCGAAATTAATGCATATATTACCACGTATAAGTGGCCTCAAACTCAACGCATGCTCCTTGGTTTCATTTATGTTTTTAAAAGAGCTAAATTTTGCCTCCACTTTTGCCTTTATTTATACTGTTATTTTTAGAAATCCTCAACGTACGTATGGTTGTTGTTGTTGATTACCCGACCCCTTCCGAGGAATGGGGGCATGGCGGAAGACCATGGAGCCCCAGAAGCCGGGAAACTCTCCAGGGTCTGGACCAGAGGTCGTAGAGAGACAGAGAGCCGCCAAAGAGTGAGCGGCGCAAAGAGTCCGTAGCTGGACAGTGCAGAATGAGATGAGAGGTGTCCTGAGATGAGTGTCCGCAGGCGCTGTAGGAAGGATTCTCGATTCTGCCAATCCTAGAGAGATAAGAACCTATAAGAAGGCGGTGTCCGTTGCAGCGAAGACGAGAGAGGACACAGCGTGCATGGCGAGGGAGCACAAGTTCCTCGGTGGAAATTGAGGGAGCCTGTGTGTCAAAGAATTTAGATGAGACAGTACGCCTCCAGTCCGAGAAAAGTGGATATGAGAGATCAGAGGAGAGAGACTACAAAGGGATTGCGGAGTGCGCAAGTAGTGCTCCCCGTCCGGCCAGCTAATTAGCCGCGTCGTTCCCCGGGAGAAACGAGTGTCCAGGGACCCAATGTAGCCTGATGGAACAGGATGAGAGTGAAGACAGTTCCTGCCAGATCTGCCACAAAGTTTGAGATAAAGAGGAAAGATGGAGGAGAGGACAGGGTGGCGAGGACAGAACGAGAGTCAGATAGTAGGAGAAGAGAAGTGGCAGACTTGTTGGTACTGCCGAGACCAGCAAAGAGCGTGCAGAATGGTGCAGGCTTCAGCGGAAAAACTGGAGCATACTGGGCCTGCTGAAAAGGAAAGAGTGGCCTCAGTGTCTCAGAGAGAGCAGTTGGCAAGAACGCCGGAGCCGCCATTGCCAAAAGGAAAAGGAACAGAGCCGCCTGTTCAGAGTACCAGATCATGAGGGGGGAGGGAGTCAAGGTGGGCGAGATCCGCACCTTGCGCACGTATGGTCGTTGTAATAAACTCATATATCAAGTTTGGCAGTTGTTTTTTATCAGAAGACGCATTCCATTTCTCCGAATGTTGTTGTTTTTTGGGGAAGTTAGAAGCTCTTTGCTCCTTGCGAGAAAGTGTGGCTATCGCAACTTTTATCTCAAAGCGTCTTAAAATTTGATGACTTGAAAAAAGCACTATCGATATTTTAAAACATTTTTATCACATCATTTTGAAAAATCCATTTCTCTTCCCTCTCAGAAGCATAACAAGACCAAGCGGTTTTTCCGTTTCTATTCGCCCTTATTTACAATTCTACTACGTTGGCATTACCTGCATTACTAGCACCACAAGTGAATCATTCTCCGATACAAATACTATTCTTTGTTCCAACAGAATGCAAGCTATCACCTGACAAAAACACGATTAACTAAGACACATCGCGGAAAATTGAATTGAAACGCCGTTTTTATGACAACCACAATCGAATGATCGTGAGTTTCAACCTCACAACGCTGGCGCCCTTGAAAAACAGTGGAAGGCAAGTTTCTCAGCTCGTCGGTTTCTAAGCTGTAACCCCATCACAAATAACACCAAAGCAGATCTGGTCAACTTGTTCTATACTTACTTCTATGCCGCTGTCCAAGAAGTCTGGAGGATAGAAAAGCAATCAAAAAAGTAGAGAAACTTTTCTAGGGTCCAAAACGTGCTCCGAAAGTTAAAGCCTTCCATTACGCCAAGACCCTGAAGTATCAAAGCGGCTTTTCACCGTACAGTCAGAGTGCTTTGCAACTTCAAGGCACTGTTCTTTACCTGTTGCACGGCTTGTAATTAGCTATATTAGTTTATCAATACTGAATCTTACACCAGATTATTTTTAATCTAAGTACAGGGTGTCCCAAAAAAAATGACACCATTTTAAAATGTAATAATTATGTCCATTCTTACTCAAACAGTGTCAAATTCTAGCTATATGCACACAGATATTATATGTTTTCATGTTTTGGTTTTCAGGTATTTCTTATTTTAAACCTAGAAATGCCATACAGTAGTGTACAAAAAGCATTTTGTGTTTTAGAATATGCTAAAACACAGTCGTTCAAGACAGTGCAGCGGGCATTTGCACAACGATTTGAAGAAACAAGATCTGAAAAAGTACCAGACAAAAAGCAAATTTGGACATGGCACAAAAAGTTCAAAGAAGAAGGTTGCTTGTGCAGAGTAAAAGGATCTGGAAGAACGCCAATATCAGAAGGAAACGTAGAGCAAATTCGCAGAAAACTTGTAAACAGTCCAAGGAAATCCATAAGAAGAACGAGTTTTGAAACTCAAATTCCAAAATCAAGTGTTTGGCGTATTGTGAGAAAACGTTTGCAAATGAGACCATACAAGCTGCAATTCGTTCAAGCGCTAAAAGCAGATGACAAACGAAAACGAATTCAATTTTGTATCGATATGCAACAAGAGTTGGAAGAAGACCAGTTTGATGAAAAACTGGTTTTCAGTGATGAGGCCACTTTTCACACTAGTGGAAAAGTGAACAAGCAAAATGTTCGAATTTGGGGACTTGAGAACCCCCACGAGTCACTGGAGCAAGTTAGGGATTCTCCAAAAGTGAATGTTTTTTGTGCAATTTCCAAGAAACATGTTCATGGCCCCTACTTTTTTGATGAGAATGTGACTGGTGACAATTATCTGCACATGCTGCAGGCCTGGCTTATCGATCGACTCACTGCAAATGAAGCTGAGGACTTCATTTTCCAGCAAGACGGTGCTCCACCCCACTGGAAACTTTCAGTACGAGCTTACTTCAATGAGAATCTGCCAGGAAGATGGATTGGACGTGCTGGAAATGATGACAGTGTCTTGCTAAAATGGCCCCGCGATCACCTGACTTGACCCCTTGCGATTTTTTTCTTTGGGGCTATGTAAAAGGTTTGGTTTACGTCCCTCCTCTGCCCACAAACGTAGTGGAATTGAAGCAGAGAATTTTTTCAGCGTTAGAGACTGTTACAGAAGACATGGTGCAGCGAGTTTGGGATGAACTCGGTTATCGCCTAGACGTTTGCCGTGTTGCAGGAGGAGCACACATTGAAAATCTGTGAATTTCTGAAAACCAATAAGCACGTGTGTTGTACTGCCGACAACGCGTAAATGACAATATCTTTTAAAATAAATTATATCAACTCATATGCCTGTCAAGTTTCATTGATTTCGAGTTATAATTTTTGGAGATATTTGCATCTCAAATGGTGTCATTTTTTTTGGGACACCCTGTATAACTCAATACATGCGACTTACTTTTAATAAAATTTCATATTTCTGCATGAAGACCAACAGCGGTATACTCAAATCAATGTCAACGATTAAATTCTGTAGGCTGATTTCATCAGAAGGATAGAGCGTCAATGGAAAACCGCCAAGAACAAAATTCTACAAATTACTAACTTTATTGGTTCTGCATACCATTAACCATACATGATATAGGTGCTCCACGACCAATTCAGGTCCTTCCTAAAATCTAGACATAACGGTATTATGCAACGTGATATTGAATGTCAGCCTATAGTGTGAATTTTATATTTCGCGTTGAAGCTTCATGTAGTCATTCAAACAAAATAAACTATTGTTGTTGCATACAGCAACTTATTAAAGAAATGAGACACATACAAATCTGCGCGAAGAACAAGTTATAAGCATTCATAGACGAGTATCTTTCACCCCAAACCAACTTTTTTGCTCTCTTGCAACTTCAATGATCAGAAAAATTTTACCCTAATTTAAGATATCACGCAAACTAACGTTGTCCTTCGTAGCAAAAAAATTAAAAACATTTTTAAGTGTGAAGCGATGGACCGAATAATCGAAAACAAAGCTTGTTTGTGTTTGTGACCTGACCGAATTAAATCGGAGTTTGCATCAAAATTTCGCGTTTCCGGTTCACGCCCCTGCTTGCGCCAATTGCAATGAATTTATAGGAGATTGCTGACTCGAAGACCATAAGATCAATTCACAGTCCCCCAAACTGTAACTGTGAAATCAAAGTTTTTGTTTCCACATGAAAGAAGTTCTACAACATTTTCCTCAACTTGCTTATGACAGAAATACACTGTACTAACAAGCAGGGGTAACATGAATCTGGTCTGAACATATCGATGTTCTTTGTATAACCAAAAAGATTTTCCTGAGTCAAAGAGATGAGCATAATAATTGTTCCTTGCATTAAATTGACAAATTCTTCACTTACAATCTGAATACCAGGTGGTGGACTTGCTATTACCGACAAATTTGTAACCAATTTTTCTAGTTCTTTTCGCATGACTGGATATAATGGAACTTTATTCCATTCTTTGTTCAAACTGAAATACAGTTTTCAATGAAACTTAATCCTTAAATCAGTGGTTCTCAAACTTTTTGCGATGCGACGCATTTAAAAAAGCTTACGAGACTTTGCGATGCACCAAACAGCATCCTAAGATTTAGTTTGCCGTACTGCAAAATAAATGTGACCCATAATCCACACAAATAAGTGTTCTTATGCTCCCGAGATTTTGGATTGTTCTGTCATCTTCAATCGTAAAATTACGCTCTTCTAAGTTTGTAACTCATCTTTCCTGTTTTCGTCCAACATACAACTGAATGCTTTGTTCTTGATATATTTTTCGTCATTTAAGTTAAACTTCTGCAATTTGATTCATGAATCACAAGTCAACAATTACAACAGTGTATTAAAAACACTATTGTGAAAATACAATTGATTATGAATGCCAGAAGAAAGTAAAAATGGAATCTACGATCAGAATTCTTTTGGCGCAAAAAAAAACTAGATTTAATGACACAAAACCAATTTATCCCGCGACGCCTTTGGAAAACTGAAACGACGCACCGGGGCGTCGCGACGCACAGTTTGAGAACCACTGCCTTAAATTATGCTACAATAATAACATTTCGCTTTTTCTTCAGTTTTTTCGTGTTCAATTATGGAACTGTTTAGCAGTCAGCTCCTGAAACTCGATTGCATGTTTCCATCGCTAGAAATAGTGTTAGACAGGAATTTTTCAAGCACTGTACTTCTCCAGGTTATTGCCTGAAATTTATTTCGTCTTTACACGTCTGCTTTGAGTGGGTGTCCTGCCCGCGGTCTTGAAAGTTTGCTGAGCCAGCAAAAAGCAAACTTGGCTTAAGAAATTGAAATCACGGTCAGGTCCATCAGAGCTTGCAAAATGCCATGTATGAAACAGAAACCACAAACAAACTAAACGCGAAGGACTAAAAAAATTGCAGACTTCAAAAAAAAAATACAAGCCCGTACCTAATTCTTTAGACTGGTTATCACAAAACACACAGGTTTTGGATGTGCATGCATAAAACGACATGTAAGAAGTGATGTTCTCCCAGATCTCAATTGAATTTACCACCCAACTAAAAAGTCGAAAAAATATAAAACATTACTTACGTCCGTGATTCGACAACGTGAGCGGTGACAAAAATAATATTGTAGGAGTTAACTAGATTGCCGCTAATCAACATTTTGCAGAGGTCATTACGCTACAAAAAACGTCTTGCTACACCACGTAATCAACGGTAAACAATGTGTTTGAAGATTACGATGCCATTTAGATGCAACATCTTTGATATCATGATGATTGTGGTTGTGACTTTCACTCACCCGGCACCCAGTGACGTGAGCGGCAACAAAAATGATTTTGTGCTTCCTTCATTACGGTGTACTGGGCATTCAAATATTTTAATTCACAAATACGGGGTACCCTTTGCGGCTTTGCTTAAGACTCCAGTGAGACATGACCACAACGATGTATACGTTGGCTCCACTTGGATCGGTGTGATTAATAAAGTGCCTTTTGTAAGGATGGCATAACTAACGCTAATCCTCAGTTTGGACATATAACTAGCAGCCACAAATTTTTTAATTGCCAACTCAAGATACCACTCTCGTTTGTGAATATTTCTAGAGCATCATATATTTTTCTTTAAAAACGTATCAGACAGACTTCTGGTTTTTGCACCAAATTTCCTTGATCTGATTGAGCAGCTCGCTGATTCAATGGCAGACTAATGCAAAAAACGTAGTGTAATCGTAGTGGTTGACCTATCAACTTGATCGCTTTGTAAATGTACTAAGTAGCGTAATCGCATGATTAACTTAAATGGCAACGTTAATTTTTCGACTTCCACAAAAAAATAAGGCTTTCTAAGGTCGGCAATTTTTAGAGTCATTCGTGTCTACTTGGTTTTGCACCTAGTCTGTCCGGTGTCTAGTCTGTCTGCCATCTAGTCTGTCCGACGTCTAGTTTGTATGTCGCCTGAATGCGCGCACCTATTTGTTCGCGTCCAGTTAAACGCACCTTTGTCGTGCAATGCCACCTGTGTGCCACATAAAGACAAGAGTATTTTGTTAAGTACTTTGCCAAAAAACACAATAAACGAGCTTCCCTGGGTTTACTCCACACTACTGAATGAACAATGAATAAATGTGAGACAACAGACTTACCACGAGAGAGCACTTTTCAAAACATCAAAGTAAGGCAAGCTTGCGACAAGACATATGCAAAGTGGAGCGAAGCATTTTACTGATGAAGTATCGCCCTCAGGTTGATTGCAAGATAACTTCCAAGCCAATTCAGAAGAATCCGCTTCCTAGAAAAGTTTGAACATAATAAAACATCTAAAACGAATAAACCACCAATAGCACTTCAGCTACGAAGTTTTAGCCCCAAAAAATCAAGATCTGTTGCTTGACTTCAGCATCTATCGCACGCAAATTATAAAAATTTCTTCACATTTAATTTAAACGGTAAAATTCTCTATGAAACATGTGTGGAACAGCAGTAACAGTGCTAAGCAAGTAAAATGTGATGAACTGTTGCAGTAAGCCATGTTTCGCAAATAGTGCAAGTATTGCCAAGGCTACTTAAAAACTAAGCTTCATCACGACCCAAAAAAACTAAACTATTGCCGAGCTACAAGCATTTAAAATTTTGAGAAATTCAGGTGGTATTGTATTGGACATCAATTGTCTGGATTTCGCAAATAATCAACTTTGATACTTCAACAAAGTTTTAAAACTACTCAAAATTTCAAAACTAGTTTCAAAGTTAATTCCTCAATAGAGACAAGATTTTAGCTTGATAAGTTGACACACTGCATGCCAGGTAATAGTTGTTAGCCTAGTGAGTCTTAAAATCTCTTACAGTTAGCAATGCTTTTTTTATTGTTCGTAGTAGAAGCTTGTGCTTGTTTGAAGTAATAAATTCTTGTTTTAACATGCTGTCATAGACAAACAACAAATTTATTGATACCTTGCTGGCATAGAAGGCTTGATATACTTTCAAGATAACAGCATAATGGCGCGACCCACTAACATCAGTCAATACAGTAAAATGTGTGTGAGGCTTCGGTGGATTTTGATACACACGAGAATCGTCTAAAAAATTTTAGCGCATCAACTCATATCGAATTATTTCAAGATCAAACTCGTGAAATCGACTACTCGGCATCCAACGAACGCAGTCCGTCGTGTTGGTAGTGGTACAAGTGCCGTATTTACTTGATTAATTAATATCCGCCCTTGATCAGAAGTCGCTCAAAATATTGATCAAAAAATTCATGGCACCGTCCCGGAGATCATTTGCCAACATGCTCAATAACACAAAGACAATTTATGAATTTTATTTTACATGACTGGTAACATTATACCTATAGCAGGCCTAAGTTAATTTCATCACCATCAATGATGTCGTTTATAGTGGCGTCAGTTTCTTCAGCAGAAGTATCTGCAAGCGCACTTCGTAGACAAAAAAAATTGGACAAGCAAAAACAAAGATTTACTTATTATCTAGTTTGGTTGTCTAAGTTTTTTTTTTTAATTACTGGATTAAGGCTTGAGCAATTATTCGATTGGTGCGAAGCATTCTGTTCTATCAGTATCAGGGATTTCTTTATTATTTGTTTTTGATTGTCCAATCATGGACTTCTACTTAGAAGTCTATGGTCCAATTTTTCGTGATTTTCTACTGTCCTAAGGTGGCCTGTTATTTATTGTGGTAAGAAAAAAATGAAAGCCGCCCTAGATCAAAAAGCGCACAAAGTACCAAAAAAAATAAAAAACAGTAGCCGCGATTTCTACTCAAAAAATAAGGTAATATGCGATTTGCGCTCACGATTAGCAGTAAGCCTACTATCTACTGATGCTGAGAAGATGTTTCATTTATACAAATATTAAAATCTCAAAAAATCTTTCTTGCCAGTTAAGTCACTTGAGACAAAGCAAGCTGTTGCGAAATGCAAATGCCATAATCCTATATCGAAGTCAAGAAATCATTTTTAATACCACAAAAAGCTTATGAGAAGTCCAACGCAATTTCAATGATTTGGATCAAAAAATTTACTGCGGAATCAGTTGAACCCACATTGCTGATAGTCACTAAATCTAAATTAACATTCGTATCAAATGACGTAATGTTACACATCAACTGCAAAACACTTGATGCTACAGTTCATAACTCACATGGCAAGCAGACATATGGTAAGTTGCTAAGGAAGTCCGTTGAGACAGGAACGCTTTCTTCTTTGTTTGCACGTTTTCGCAACTTACGAACAGATCGACTTCGCTGCAGCGTCTTGCTAGCACCCGCAGACCTACAATAGACAGGTATCTTGTATACTAGTCGATTTGAAGTTTCTTAGCTTTACAAACGGAAGTAGCATAGATGAGCTATATGATACAATCACAGAGAGAAACAATTATTCAACACTGATCGTTTATGCTTTTGAGCTGATACTGAGTTTGAAAGTGCTACGTCAAACTTGCCACAGCCGCAGGTGAACTGCTCTACCCCACCACCTGTCTGCCACATAACGATGAAGGAAATCCACTAACTTTTCCAAGGCCACATACAATGAACATGGTAGTTTATTTCTTCGCACCATCAATTTCTTCTTGAGCCCAAGCAGGAAAGCAGTGAACAGTATTTTAAGAAGTCTTTGACAAAATCTGACAAAGTTTGAACCAGAAAGTTACTGCATTTTGGGGGATACTCTAGCCACTGTGCCATCAAGAAAGATTACATTTTAACATTAAACGACTTATACTAAAGTTTGGCTTCATAAGCCCCCCAAAAAAACTCAAAAAGCAATGAGATGCATGTGAGGGTGTCTCTGTGCCTCAGTTCACCGGTATCAACTTCACATCGTCACGTTCCGTGTTAAATATAAAATAAGTGTCACACACCTTTGATTGGTCCGTGCATTATACTTTGCATTTTTTGCTTTGACTTCAGTGCGATCTGAATAAAATACAACACAGAAAAAAAATATAAACTTAGCTGTAACGATAAGTTAAAATAGTTGATGGTTTAATGTCTTCGTCAGTAGTCATTGACCAAAAATACGTTATACATTTAAAAGCCATTGTCCCAGTTATACACCACAAGAGAACTTTCACCCTCACCAAGTAAAGTGGGCTGAAATAGTTGCCACAATAATTACAATCAAATTGATCATTGACAAACCTCATGAAGGCCAGGTAGTCGCGACCATAAAATAACTTGCTTCATGGTGTTCTCTGCCTGGCAAATTTTAAAAAGCGGTTAACTTGTAATTCAAAAGTGAATCTGAAAACTAACCCATGGATGCAAGCTTAATCATTTTTTACAACAAAACTTTTTCACTTACATGGAAACAATGGAACATTGTTCATTGATTCTTGAGCACCAGAAATGATATCTAACAACTGGGCTTTGTAATGTAATTCAAACAAAGTATTGTTCGAGCTTTTTCTTTCTAGATTCTGCAATATAAAAAGTAAAGGAAATGTGGTGCATAGATACTGTCATTTGCATTAATGTAAAACCACAAAAGCACTTTTTCGACTTTTCTTTACTACTGTATGTACAGAATATTTACAAAGACTTGTACTGTCGAATCCAGTTAATTGCATATCAGATAATCGCATAATCCGTTTTATCGCATAAAAATCGTAAATCCCAAACTACAGTCAATCATTTGTTAAGAAAATATTTTGGATAATTGCATAGCGGTTTGTTGCATAATTTACTTAATTGAATAGAACTGAAATCAATTATTCGATTACTAAACAAAAGTTTGCAAAATCTCCGTGACAAAAGCACGATTGTTTCAAAGTCTTAACAAAAACAAACTGAAATATACAGAACAATGTCGATTGCCAACGTCACAAAATGAAAAAGACCGCCCCCGACTAGAGATTAAAAACAACGCAACGTGCGATATGATTGATGTTTAGTGATGCAAATCTTGCGCTTGTACAGTAAATCACGTTTTTTGTCACTGAAATAAAATGTTAAATTTTGTTTATTTCCGCCTTGCTTTTTGTCACTGAAATAAAATGTTGAATTTTTTTTTATTTCCGCCTTGTATCTCAAATAATTTATCCTCAGAGAATATGGACACATTTCTTCGACTAGAAAGAAAAATGCAAGATAGCATGCAAAATAAAATCAAACAAACAACAATCGCGCAGAATTTCGCTTGAAAAAATTAAAATTCAATTTAACACTTTATTTGCGTGTTTTCACTTATTTTTTAAGCACGAATAAGAAAATCGCATCGCGCTTGCTTTGAAGTATGACGTGTAGATGTTTTTACTGGTCACGATCGTTGCTCTTCATTTCGACTTCGCACTTTCGCATAATTCGCTTAATCGCATAAAAAGGCTTGGAAAATTGACTATGCAATTAACCGGATTCAACTGTATTTGTTAATGTTAAAATGCTAAAATCTCATAGCAAAAAATAAACAAGTAATTGCCACTGCTAAAATCCCGGAAATGTTTATATTTCATATACATTGGGAATCCATTTCACATCTCTTAAACGCATTTTGAAGGAGGGAAAGGCTGAAAACCGTTCCTCCAAGTACCATCTTGGTTTAAATTTGAGATTTGGTTGCTTCCATAATGTATTTAAACATTGCTGTTTTTGCCAATATGCCTTGCAAAATCCCGTTTGCCTTGGGATACACTAAAGCTAGCCTATATGGTAACCAGCTAATTACATTGAATCAACTATCAACATGGTTCATAAATAACAAAGCTTAAACGTTGACTTGGGCAAAGCACAGCAATACGTACAGATGACAGTCAACCCGACGACAGTAAAGTTTAGTATTTGTTGTAAACAAAAAGTAAATAGCACAAAGATAATGTGATGGGAAAAGGACCAGTCAATCTCCAAAGTTAGTCATTACCTAACTACAAACACAAAGCCATTGAAGTCACAGGACGCCTCAACTTCTCTTATACACGAGTACTCATTTATCATTTAAAAGACGTAGCAGCATTTTTACATGAATATTATAATACAAGCAAGTGTAATGTCCGTCTTATTAACAGATTGCTCTATGGTTGATGCAAAGAGATATAACAATCACAACAGATCACTGAAAGTCTATATTTATTGCATACACTACAGCTTGTTCACCATTGCGTGCATCAAATGCCTAATTAAAACAACTGTACAAATTATAAAAATTTAAAAAAATGTACAAAACATTTTAGTGATGAATGTAATTATTTTATTCAGACACCTGATGAGATTTACAGCAAAACACATTGTGGTATCTGAAATAGATATGGACTTGTAGTGGTTTGTTGAGATAGTTAAATGTCACAACATAAGTATCAATTGAGAAAGGAAAAATATATACTTCAATAAAAAGTTTGAAACTTGCAAAAACAAACAAATGTTCTTTCTCATGAGTTTACATCTAGCAGTATTTAGTAACTTACTAAATGACGTTGATTAAGTCCAGTTTCTTCATCAAAGCCAACCACAACAGCAACTTCAAGTAATCTTTTCTGCAATCCAAGACTCAACGAGCCACTAGCTGCTGCTGCATTGCTTTTAGCAGATGCCATTTAAATCTCGAGTGGAAGCTGCAATAAAACTTCAATGTTAACAGTATAGCTACTCGATTACCACTACATACAAAATCATTGAAATCCTGCAAGAAAAACAATATTTCACCAAAAAAACAGATACCAAATTCACTACATGGCATTTTCCATTTAAACGTAGCTGTAAAGCATTAACACAGGTAGTCTAGTTGATTTAGTTGGACTCTTACAATCTTCACAGAATCTTAATAGCCTTCCATTTGTTTTGAAATGAATTTCTTCATGCTTGTAGAATTGAGTTAGAAGAGTTATTTTTATGCTTAGATAACAAAAAAATTTTTTGTCAAAACTTAAAATGGAAGCAACACTAAATATAGAACTACAAATTTGCAGAAATACAAAAAGCACTGACTCAATTACAGAAATGAAAATCAAATAACTAATAGCAGTTACTCTTCAGACCAACTTAGTTACTAAATAACGAGGTTCATAATATAACTCTCTTAAATTACCTAATTTTATGTAAAGGTTGGGGACAAAATGTTTCAATGCTTGTGATCTTTGTATTTTGGTTGGTAGTTTTTCAAACTTCCATAATTCAGTAATTACATGTTTTAGTGGGAATTTTTTAATTTCTGCGATTCAGTTATTTCATATTTTAGTATGAATTTTTGTGTTTTTGAAAATCCACATTGTTGTATTTCAATGTTGTCCCACCTAGCTAGACTGGAACATTTCTACATTCACACCAGCATCAAAGTACTATATCATCAGTGCTGCTGGCACAGCTGTACAATATATTTCTGTTAAGCAGGGCATGCAGAGGAAAAAATTACTTTTTTCAAGGATGCAACAATGGAACCTTTGTAAAGCTAGATCACACGACTATTCCAAAGAGTCAGCATTTAAACATGGTCAACAATGTTGTTGGCTCAAAGCATGGTTCAAAATCAAAATGTATGTTTTCTTGGCTCTTTCCATATTAATCAAATTAGCATTACTTCCAAGTTTTTGAAAACTAGGTCTATGCTCAAAAGCCTTAGCTCAGAGCTGAGTGTTTATTGCCTCTACTTTCAAATGCAGCTAATTGCTGAAGAATACAAATCAGGGGCATCAAAGTCATTTAGTGCGGTGGGCCACATTTACATAACTGGATCTTATGTGAGCCAGACAATGTTGCAAAAAAATTTAACAAGATTAGACTACATATTTCTTCTTTTGGAGATCAATGCTTTCAATATGGATTTTCCTGCATTTTTCACTTTTTAGCTACCTGAAGAACTTTTTTTTTTAAAGTAAATGGCAATTGCTGCTATTTGCCCTTAATAACAACTTCAAAATTTTTTTTAGAACAATTTTTTTAAGATCAAATTTGAAGGTTAGGTATTCATGCTCAGCTGGATTAAAACTGGTGATGGATTATTGACATGTAATGGATTGCTGTATGGTACCATATGATGTTAGTAATCATATTGAGCAATATCTGTTATTTTCCTTACAAAAAATAAAATATAATTACTAAATAGCTAATTCTGTCCAAGTTATGAAGAAGTTGAGTTGTTACAGAAAAAAAATTGAAGTATTTCACTAACAAAGAATTTGTTTCAAAATTCAACTGCATTAGCAAACGGATGCAGTGGTACATACTTTATACTTAAATTTGGTAGAAAGGCTGGAGACTTGAAAAGCTTTGTGTACATTTTATGATCTCCAGTAACATCTTGCTGCACAGATGTAGCCAAGCATTGCTAGAATTAAGTTTTTTACAGTATGTAATTTGTTTGCTTAATGCCCAATCAAAAAGATCCATATCAAATGAAAAAACGGCAGTAAAACCAGAACTAAAACTCGTGTATATGTAAAACAATTGTGCAATCAAATTTTACTTTTGAATTCATTTCAAAGTAATCAAATTTTAATACCAGAGCTCATACACTTGATTCTTGAGCGCCAGTTAAACATTTTTTTAAATAATTTTGTCAACGTGGCCATTAATCAACCAAAACACAGGAGGTTTGTAAACATGAAGCTGCACAGTGCATAGATAAAATAAAAAACAACCTATGCACAATTAAATTTGTACTAAGGAATAAATGTTGAAAAAGGGTCTGCTATTAACAAACAGTAATAAAGTCAGCTTAGACATTTATTTGCCATAAGAAAAATTGATTTCGCTAGCTCAACCTCAGTTTCTTATTCAAATAGATTTGAATAAGAAACTGAGGATGAGCTAGCGAAATCAATTTTTCTTATGGCAAATAAATCATCCTCAGCATCCTCAGTTTCTTATTCAAATCTATTTGAATAAGAAACTGAGGATGAGCTAGCGAAATTAATTTTTCTTATGGCAAATAAATGTCTAAGCTGACTTTATTGCTGTTTGTTAATAGCAGACCCTTTTTCAACATTTACTGATATGGAGTAAAGTCGCTTGGATAAACTATCCTGCTGGGTTTGATTACTGTTTTCCAATTTTAATTGTTACTAAGGAATAAATATTGCAATAGCAGAAGTTATCAATATCGTAGTTCTTGATATCTCTGGCGAGATTCTTTGGAGTGGATAGGCACGAAAGGCCCATTTAATCCTGCTATCTGCGTCAATTACAATGCAAAGTGAAAAATGAATCTCGCATGCCTCCATCTGCTTAACTACAATCCAGCGTCTAGTCGCCTGCAAGTACTAACTTGCGACCAGTCTCTCCATTAGATTACACTTGCAGTTATTCATGCGTATCAAGATTAAGTCGAGCGTTTCGCGGTTTCAGTGGTTTTGTAGTCGGACCAAAAGACTATGGTCGGACAAGGTAACCAAATTCACAGGCAACAAGTGACGTCTAAGCATACCATTGGGATAAATCAACAAACTATCATCTCGGGATCTTTTGTAGAAAGCCCCCGCCACTTGCAATAGACGCCTATTTAGCGTACCCTGGAGGAGGAGATCCGCTATGTGAATGTACAGTGGATTGTACACTGGGGGTGCAATTATCAGGAATTGCTTGCCTTACTAAAAAAACCCTCCAACGTACACTTAATAGGCAAAAAAATATCGGTTCCTCACACAAATAACATTTGTGGGAACAGAAGTAAAAGTTTTTCTATACATCACCACGCCTTGCTCTTATTTTCCCAATCCTAAACGCTTTACTTTTAAATCAAGATTAGCCTTAGCCTACTCACAAATTCGATCATTTCACTAATTTCAATTCCTTTCCTCAATGAATAATCAGAGGGAAACAAAGTCAAAGTTTGGGGTAAGCGCCAATGCAGTGATGATTTTTTTGGATTACGGTACAAAAAAATAAGCTATTTAGCGATCACTTTTGTAGGCTTAATATCTTTAGTGAATAACGACTAAGTCCCTGGCTAGAACAAGGTGTCCTAGTGTCAGCATAGGAAAAAAAGAGACTAGCAGCTTTTTGAAATTTTCTCACTCGACTTCTGTACTTCTATTAAACAATTTTCAAGAAAAAATTTTTCATGGTGCAAAATTACTTAGGGGTAGGCTTACTTTTTAAATTTTCCTTCAAAATTTTGAATTTCATTGACCATGCTTAATTCCTATGTATTATGTTACTCTTAACTCAAGATCTGTCATACTTACAAACAGCACAATATTTTACAAACTTTTATTCTACTCCTTTAAATAAATACGGAGAGAATGAAATAAAGTCCCAAATTGCTGATTGTTTATACTAATTCTCCCCAACCATTTTTCATTCACGGCAGTGCCGGCAGTTTAAAAATTTTTCGTCACACCTCAACCAAAACTCAGTTGTAAGCATTATGATTTACATATGTTTCAATGAGGTAGTTGTTGTTATCTTAGGGCTCACAATCGCTCTTCGTTTGGATCAATATTTTATAGATAGATTGCAGTTCGTCATCAACATTTTTTAAGCAGGATTAGGATCCCAGCATTGTTTATCTGTTTTGACTAGCAACCATCGCGATGGCGTAGTGATTAGAGCCTTCGCTTCGAAGTCGGTAGATCCGGAATTCCTTTCCCTGGTCGAGTCAAAACATAAGACCTAAATAAATGGTATTCAAAGCTTTCTTGCTTGGCGCTTAGCACGGAAGGAATAGCATAGAGAACAAGCCGGTAAGTTCGCTTGTTGTGTCCTAGGACAAAACACTTCACGAATGCCTTCATCTTGATATGAGTGATAGGTGGCTGGACCAAGCAGTCTACTCGTTGTTGTGGCCAGTCAAAATAAAGACTCGCGAAAAGGACTAATGAGAAGCTCATACTTATGGCATGTCCTATCATCAAATTTTTTAGCCCGGATGACAAATCCTTTCTCGCAGTCCAGATCGTGAGTAAGTCTGTTTTTGCAGCTTGCATGCCACACCAAAACAAAACCTGCCAAAATAGAAAGGTATCTTCCCATCCCGAGGTTCAGCCTAGGCCTGGTGATTCGCAAACGTCCTTTCTAGGACTGGGCAATACATCTAAATCAAATTTGCCCATTTCAGGGCACATTGTCAACACATTCCGAAGGCCCACCATTCTAGCCTGCAGCTGAACATCGAAGACTTCACTGCAAGCAAGACAAACCTTCTTCGCCATCTTTCTGCACAGCGTGAGGCACTCGTTATTCTACTACATAAAACCCCCTGCACTTCTGCGAAAAAGATTATACTTTCAAGATTTGCACTTTTTGGATTCTTCTTCAGTACGATCTTGCCACGTTTATGGATGAGCGATTGAAATACACGCTTTTAAAGAAACGTTAATTTTTGCTAAAAGTAATTCCACAACATCTTACGCTGCATAGAGGTTATTCAAGCGATTATTCATTTAAGTGCTTTTTAAGCTTGGCTTTTTCTTTTGGTTTGAATTTTTTAAGAAGCATCTAATCTTAAATGACATCACAATGCTCTCTACTATATAGTGAGAACAGCAGCAGGCACTAAAATTATCCACTGTCAGTCGGATAGCGAACATAAACAGTAAAACCTATTACTGATATTTGTAATTGATAGGCTCTTCGTATCGGTACGAAATACCAATCTTCATTTAAGTGTAAGGAGGTCTGGATTAAAAGCAAAGTTAAATGTAATAAAATCCCAAGTTTTCGAAAAGATCAAAATAATAACAACATCAATTTGTAAAACTGGATATAAAAGAAATGTTTTGCTGGAAAATGGCGATATAAGCGCCTATTGAAATAGGTTGTTAACTTTGGTGAAGGCATGGTCCCTTTTCACGCTATAGCCAAATTAAAGTAAACAGCGTAGCCAGAAAACTTCATTTCACAAATATAAACACGAAAGGGGGCCCACCAAATCGTCAAATAGGTCTGCCACTAACTAATTCATTTCTTTAATTATGTAATTGTCAAAACGACCACCATTTGGGTGCGGCCCTCGTTATTGACTACGTTTTCCCCCCTTTTACACTTTTTAAAAAGTATAAATGATAGTTTGTGACACCGTTCTTTCTTTTTGGGTATAACCAGTCTTGATTAATAGACCAAGATAATCATGGCCTATATTTTTCAGAAAGGATACAGAATATGATGGCCTATATTTTCTAAAACTTTTCATTGTTGCTCTCATAAATGTTTGGACATGAAGCTGGCACAGCTGTCTTAATTGGTTCGTTTTAACTCCGCACAGGTGGCATGACCTGCCGGGATAAAATCGTATCATATTTAGAAGAAACATTTTTCTGTTTCGGTTGATATTAACCTTACAAAGATACCAGGATCAATGCTAAAAATTTGGGAATAAGCAAGAATTTTCTTTTAACAACTCTGAGCAGGCCTAAGCAAGGAAAAACGAACAAGCAACATTATAAGTAGCTAGCAGTTTGACGGGAACCAGTTGTTTAAAAAGAAATCAAAAAGAAAACAACGTCATTGTGTGTAATTACATCACATGGAAGATTCTATTGGTATTTTGCAATATAATAGCCATACCGAACTGCCATACCGAATGACGTGGTTATTTCACAAAGTAATAGTACTGCAAATAATAAAAGCTCCTTCCATAATTTGACGAGACCATCCCTGGACGCGTTTCGTCCTTTTGGACTCATCAGCAGGGCATGTCGCGTCATCATCAAAAACCAAAACTCCATATTTGCAATAATATGAAAAATGTAGTATTTTCCTGTTTCAAATTTCTTCGCACACATCACGCGCGCGGCACATGCTGACAGCTACACTTTTAGATAGATTTAAGTAGATAACTACTGCCTAGTGTTGTGTATCTTTGCTGTTTCGATTTCTGTTACTTCTTTCCGACAGTTCGTTGAAAGGTAAAATGTGATTTTGCCAGCAAATGCTTTTCTATGGACTCAGCTTTATCGTTAAAATTTTAATCTTTACCCATTTAGTAAATGACAGTTTTTCTCAAAATGTGCTTTGATTTCTGTTTTTGTTTAGGCTACTCATAAGAACACTCTGTACATAGTGTACATGCTTTGGTTACGCCTTTGCTGTAGTTTTTGTTATTGTTTCTTTGTTTGTGCTGCCAAACTAAGGCCCTGTCTACACTTTGGCTGAGCAGGGTGAGGCCTGACTCACTTTCTTGTTTTTCTTATTATGACGCAATCAACGCAATTGAACGCAGCGTGATTGTGTCATAGTGAGAGATACCAGGGGCGAGCCTAGCTTCGCTTGGCTCGGCCGAGGTCTAAACAAGCCTTAAGAGGTCTGCTACGTATATTGTTTTGTGTTTTGGCTGCTTTTCTCCGCTGTTTTTTCTTAATCTTGTTAGTATTTGTCCTTAATTTCTGTTTTGTTTTGAAAAGGAGCAGACACAGCGACTTTGTAGCTTTTTCGCTGCACTTTTGGTCTTTCGCACCTTCTTATCAAATTGTACCCGCTGCGTATTTTTTCGTTGATTCTGTTCGGAAAATAGATATGTATCTACTACTACTTTGATGCATTGAAATTACAATGTTCTATTTCTATCAGCTTAATTCTCGCATTTTCTTACAGTAAATTAAGAATCTAACAACGTAACTTCTGGATAAGAAAGGCTTATTTCAAACACAAATTATATCAAAGCACAAAACACTGTGGTAGCACGGTAGTGTAAGCATTGAAGTATCCACCCCGATCCCACAAAAAAAGAAATACGTTGGCTTACTTTGTCTGTCAAAGCTGAAAAATATTTATTCGGCTTATAGAATAGTTAAAGTATTTAAAGCCGTGTGCCCCTCAGATTTTTTGTAGATCCGCTAGCGTGCACTGCTTGTTTGATTTCACCAAGTTGAGATAATTGTCATAGAACGTCTTATCCAAGAACGCAATTACGTGACGACTGATGAGAAAGTGCGAGTAAAGTCAAAAACTTTCGATCCCAGTTGTGAAAGCAACATCTTTATCTCTGTGCCACGTCATCTATGCAACGTACGTGGGAAGTTGGGGCCATGACAGCAGAACCCACATTCACTCCCAGGAGGGAAGGCTATATGTGGATGCTCACACAGTCTAAAAATGAATAGTTTCGGGGATAAAAAAAGTAAAAAAATTTGGGTGCTAGAGAAGCCTTGATTTCTGGGTAAAAAGTTACAACTTAATTTTTGGAGTAAAAATGCAACTCTATGAAGAGCTAAATCGATAGCTTGGGGATCAAAATGGAAAAATATTTTTTGACTGCGGGTTTCGCCCTTTTTGAACAAATACTTGCTTATGCTAAAAAGCTACCAACCTAATTTTCGGGGTAGGAAAAAATGGCCTCACGACATCATTCACAAATGACGTCGTTTTAGAATTGGGATTGAAAAAAACAGCAACGTCAGTTAATCGCAATGTGTTACAAATTGCTAATCTTGCGGGATTCTAAAATTTTTCGGGGCTATCAAATTTTGCGGGGCCACTGGCTTAAGCCCCGTGCGTCTCCCCCTTGATCGCCACTGCCCATAAGTAATGTCGAGGTGAACTATATCGGTTCAGCCAGCTTCATCCTATTGATAATTTTGAGAAGCAATAAAAGTAACTTTGCTCATGACCTAGTTAAATCTCCCTTCAAAATCAAAAGTATTGTTTTTTTTTTAAAAAGAATCAATTAAGGCAAAAAAACATTGTGGGGAGGTTGCGCATATCCGTTACGCCTATATTTCTCCCCAAGTCTTTAGAATTCCTGGCTACACCTTGTTTGCCATGTGAGAGGTACTTAGGAATCTGGACTTGCTCACAATTGAAACAGCCAACAATTTAAAAAAGTTTTATTTGTTCATTTTATGGAGCTCATGGACGCAAAATTTCAAAGCTGTGGTGCAGGAGGCACCAAAATAATTAATATGTTTTTTCAGAAATTACCTATAAAATATTGGGACCACTACTTAGGACTTTTTCCTAATTGTATGCTTTTTTGAATGAGCTAAAGCCTCTGGATGCGGGTTCTGGCATAAATCGCAGCCAGGAAAAGAGCAAACTAACCAAAAATGAAGCACTTACTACTGAGTTATTACAGTTCCGAGGCTCCCATGTGTAGTGTCGAGGTTGATAATATTAAATCAACGGCTGCGCCGGCTTCACCCAATTGGAAAAGAAATTGTTTGTGGTTAGGTGATGTGTAGCTGGATTATAATATATTGTTGAAAAAATGAAGCAGGGCCATCTTTACCTCTCCCCTCTTTTTTGTAGGAGGATCACCAACTTTTTTGTTTGAAGCAGGCTACCTTTCTAAAATTTTTACAGACTACATTTGTAGATGAATGTTTTTGAAAATTTTAATAGATAAAATGTCAAAGAAACACGTTTTCGAGGAAGAATAGTCAAAATGTACCAAAGGACACAGTTTTTCTAAAAATTTCACTTTTGTGAAGCCCAAACACCAAAATATTGAGGGTTTTTTACTGGTAAGCTCCATTTCAAAAATTTAGAGACTTCATTTTATGATAAATCTTTTTTCAAACTTTAAATAAATAATGGCAAAGAACTATGCTTGGGAGAAAAAGTAGTACTTTCGGGCAAGCCTCGCTTCAATTGGTAAAGCTGGCCGATCATGACAACAGCGTGTCACATTGGATGGACCAAGTGTGGAGTGAGCACATATTCGTATATTCGTACAGTGAGCATATGGAATGAGTACATGCAGTGAGCACATGGAATGAGTACATGCAATCGAGTTGTACATGGACTGGCAATGTTGAGTAAATATTTTGAAGTTTGATTGTTATCAGTCATCGGAGTAAAGATTTAGGTCGAACAAGATCGATTTCAAACAAAACAACAACTACAAAACCAAGCCAACTCATGAATAACAACATATCATTAGATAGTCCTCGGCTGCCAGTCACACGGGTTAAATAGTAACTGTTTAGGTTAACTTTGCATAAAATATTCAAAGATTAAATTTACGGAGCAGTATTTAGAATAAATTAATGTGATATTTTTCAGTTAGTACTTTCTTTTTCTTTGATTTTACATTTTTTCTCGATGAAGTTCCCGCAAGAGAACAGAAAGTTTGGGTGCTATGTTTTGTATTCTCATTTTAATGTAATTTTTGTGACATTCTTAACTTTAATCATTGGCCTGACTGTTAAGCTTTTTACAAGTAAAAACAAAAAGTCTCGGTCGCATATTGAGAAATCTAATTTCATCATATTCCAGTATAGATGAAATCAACCACTTATAACAAACAATAATGAGGCTTAACACCCAGCTGGTAATTTTTTTGTCACAGTTTGCAAAATCAGTTTACTTAAAAAGTGATTTGTGGCCTTATTTCTCAACCAATTTTCAAAATTCTTTAACAAATAAAGGCTTCGCTGCATGTTTTCACATTGACAAAATTGAGCTTCAAGACTTTTAATGCTTCTTTTAAAAATTAAAAAACAACCACCAAAAACTGTTAGGTTAAGTCCTTTGGTACATTTCGAACACTTTTTCTTGAATGCATGGTTCTGTGGTGTTATCTATCAAAATTTTCAAAAACATTCATTAAAAGATAAAGTCTCTAAATAATTTTAAATGCATCAGCTAATGCATGTAGAAAATTGGTGTGCCCCAACAATATAGAAAGGGAAAGATGGTCTTGTTTCATCTATAGCAACAAATATTTTTTTCAAGCTGCATATCATCTAAGCCTTCAAGAAATATTCTTTCCAAAGACATATAATATGACATAGTTCGACCGATAAATTTTTTTTATAATCACTGATCAAATTTTAATCCTAAATCCATTACTCGGGACTTAACCGCAGCCCAGAAAGGTCCTAAACTTAAGCGGTGGTCTTCAAAACAAACCCTTTGAAAATTTTAGAAAACTTTTTTATGGTTGAAGGTTTATTGATTAAAAGTGTATCAAGTTTTACCAGGAGATAAATGTGAACTTCACATTTCTAAAGATTTTGAAAAGTATGCTAGAAATCAAAAGTCGCTAACTCCTCACTAATCAAAAATTGCTAACTCCTTACCAAAAAAAAGGTGTTGAAAATGATCGTGTTTCACTTTTAGCAACAAAATTTTTTTTAAACTTGGCATCATGTGAATCTCGAAGAGATATGCTTTCTAATGGCATATAGCACTTGTTAGTTTGATGTAATCTTTATTTTATTTTATTTTAATTGATCAAAAACACACTTTTAATGCAGATTTTTTCAGTACCTGACCAAAAAATTTATAACAACTTTGATGCTGGGTTTTTATAAACTTCCAAACTGTGGGAAAATCAAGTCCTTCGATACGTTTTGAGTATTTTTTCTTGAAAACGTGGTTCTTTGGCAACATTGCATCATCTAACGGCCATTTCCACGAAGACTCATATAAAGCTATAATTTCTAGACACTTTTAAAGTTAGGATACTTCAATATCGAAGATAACTTGACCCCAAATAGGGAGTTTGTATTCGTATAAACGTAATTTTTTGACAAAAATTTTATGGAGGTCAGTACATTCTAAATCTTGATAGGGTTTCGTTTTTAAAGATATAACAGATTTGTTGTGATGGCCAATGGCCTAAGTATATTGACTGATAAAATCAGGCAATAAATCATTTTTTTGGGAAAATTACCTTTTTTTTAGTGCACAGCTATTTTAACGCCTAATTATTGGGAGCCGAGGTAGTAGATTTAATTATCGATCAAAAGCTACTGATATGCTACTAAATGTTTTTAGAGTTGTTTTTATATAATCCACGCACTTGTGTTTTGAAGAGCCTGACATTTTAATTTATTTATTTTGTAATTTCCATTTGTACATGTTTTTTGTAAAAACGTTTTCGATTGACTTCCTGCTTGCTTGTAAATCAACATTTGTTTCTTAACCTCCATAATTAGTTAGTTCTTCATAAAAACATTAAAATTTTTTAGTTTATTGAGTTTGTGAACATGATGCTGTTACAAGCGATATATTGTAAATATTTGTTTTGTTGTATTTCAAGACGCACATAAGAAAACGTTAAGGTTTAATTAAGATTAAGACATCCTACAGAAGTTGTTGTATTTTGTGTACCTCTCCTTTTCCTTGGTTTGTAGACGCGCATGACGTGGAGCAATTGACCACGTTCATCATCCAAATTTTATCAAAAACTCTGGCTGCCCCATTGACGAAAATTCGCGTCGCTGATTGGCTGCCGAGCTGTTGAGACATCCCCTTACCAGAGTCATTGGATTACGTTTCAGTTAATGGTGCTCATCGTGATTTTGATTTCCAGCCACCTTACTTTTCACCAATGCAGTTTTGTGGCGGTGACAATGATGCTAACATCGCTCGTCAGAGATAGATTTCAGTACCTTATGTTTCATAAATGATGGCACGAACCCGCATCTCTACCGACTGCGATTATCGAACTATAATTATTGGCTTTCTAGCCTACTTTTTGATGCAGTTATATGTCGCATGCATTTTGCAATTACTTCCTCATAGCAACTGTCTCTTTCCCATATATAATACAGTAGGTTGTCTCAAAGGGAGGAGAAAAGGGCGAACTTACGTTTATCTTTCGAAACCTGGTCGACAATATTCAAGTGTAATGCAAATTGATAGCAATCATGAATAATTTAAGACAGTATTTGATCTGCTGCGAAGTGCGATAAACTCAGTGTTAACTGGTTAAGCGCTCAGAAGGCTACGCTGGGCATGACTCAGGGCATTACGCAATCGTCGTTTGCTGCCAAACTCACGTTATGGGTTAAAACCATGGCTCATGCCATTTATAGCGACGTCCACCAATCAGTGGTTGGTGGCCAAGTGCTTTGCAAGCAAAAATTTGGCTTTGATAACTTAGGCACCTCCTTCTCCACCTTTACTAACCTCGCCGTTACTGCTGACGACAGGAGGCTAAAATCATTTCATAGTCTTTTAAATTTCCGCTCACCTTGCCTTCGATGAATTGAATAAGCTTCGCTCTATCGCCTGGTTCAATCATTTTTCGGCACCTGTGTAAGCCAAGTATTTTCACACGTGGTGGCAAAAATTTTTATTTAGTGATATTACCTTAGTTTTCTTTCATTCCCACATCATTGCGCGTCCTGAACCGAAGAACCAAGCGGTTACGACTAGACGCAAAAATCTATTATTTGAGTGTTACCAAGAATATGAACAAGCAAAAATAAACTTCTATTAAAGAACAAATGAAAGGGTAGTAATAACGTCAGAATTGACAAATTATTTGTAATGACGGAAATTCAGCAAAACAATAGCCTTTAACGGTTTTATAGCTTAAATGTCTATTCATAGAATCTACTTTAATATTTTTTTAGAAAAATGGAAAAACTTTGTTGTAACGAGGTACTTTTGCGCAAACAAAAGCATTCAAAGTCTTATCTTATGTCAATTCAAATTTCGTGAATAACATCGAAATCGCACAATAAACGTGACTGTGAGTACCAAGATGAAAGACAAAAAACATCTGGAATGTTGCACATTTTAATGATATAGGCTGCCTAGTGCCGTATAAAGGTAGCGCTGTGCCTGTAGCATATCAACAGCGCTGGGTCTTAACAGTAAAAAATACACTTGAACATCTATTAATTGCGAAGAACCCAAGTGACTACCATAAATCTACAGAATTTCGTAAGTTCAAAAAACCTGGTTGTGAATCGCAGCTAGTGTATATTATCGGTTAGGCTACCTAACTTTTTTACCAAAGGAAACACCGTACTTTAGGCGCTGATATTTTCTAGATTTTTTGTCAGCGATTTTGTTGACATTACTGGTTGTGACTATTTCGCACAAACGTTCATACTCTATGCCAGGGGTGTAGTGGTGTGGGAACGCGTGGGAACGGGTTCCCTCACTGTACTACACTAACCTGACTTGAAGAGGTATAATCTGTGTTCGCACACTTCATTTTTTAGCTCTACATCCCTGCATAATGCTCATTTGAATGAGACTGTTCAACCTATTTTTTCCCATGGTGCTCCTTCTTTCATTTTTTACCACCTTAAGATTAGAAAATGATCATTCAGCAGTTGGTTACCGCAACAAATGAAAATAAGCGCTAAACACTTTCCAGATTTGTAAAAGAGGATTCCGTAGAATTGTCTGTTATCAGTAGATCCATTTTCTACTCCACAAGAGTTTGTTTAGAGCCAACGTCAGCAGCGAGCTCAGTTTTTAGCGGCTCAATACTTTTCTTTTGGCTCTAACAATGGTTCCAAGTTTCAAATCAAAAATTTTGGTTTCGCAAACTTTATTTTGGTTTCCAATGCGGAATCAGCTGTTCCAATTTGACATGCCTGAAGGTGAAGTAACGTATCGATAAAAAATGTAAAGTAATGATATAAAAATAGAGCGTTCATAACAATAAAGTCAAGCAATATCTGGAAATTATTGCAATTCGGTCTCATCGCTTGGATGGCTCCATACTCTTGCAAATGACTGTTAAATACTTAACTTTTATTAATTCACGGTAACCTAATGTAAAAAAATTTAATTGAAAACCTTATCCTAACTGCTTTCGGCAAGTTTAAGCGAAATAAGAACGTCTTGGACTGAAGAAATTCCACAAGAAAAAGTCTTGCACAAAAGGATTGCGGGACTCTTAGTAATTGCTACGCCTGCTACTATTGCCAAAAACCTTTGCTGAGGTTACCTAAGACCGTACGCCAGGGGTACCCAAAGTGCAGCCGGTACAAGCGGTTTTTGCAACCCGCAACTAGTCTGGAGAAAATTGCCTGCGACAAAATTCGAGTTCAGAACGCTAATGTTTCAGACATGCTAACCCAAACAAAGACCAATTGAAACGCAAAATTGGTAAAATGTGGCCCGAATCGTAAAAACTTTCAGCATCGTTAGCGTAAACCAACTCAAAAAAGGCAATTCGAAGGTTGAAACTCAACGAATCTTATCAGCAATGTGTCGAATTTTTGGACCTTAATTCGTTAGTAAGAAAGAATTTGAGAGCACAAGGATTTAAAAGCATAATCGTTTGCCCCAATGATATCTTTCTATGTTTTTAAAAAGTTTCACGAAAGCTATTCTTTCTTGAAGCTAATCGGCCTGTCATTTATAGTAGTAAGTTGGTAGATTGTGAATTTGTAACGTCGTTCAGAAGTCAATTTGTCTCTTACTGGAGTGAACGGAATGTAAACGTTCGGAATCCCATCCCATTTTTTCATCGATTATTGCAAATACAAAACAACAGGTCTAACAAGGCATTCTGTTTTCGCACAACATGTAGATTACAAAATGAATCATTTTGTAGAATTACACGTACAGAAAAAAGAAAGAAATGCTGAAACAAATGCTGACCTGAGCAACCATTCGGTTGGATTATAGGTATGTAGTAACAAGAGTGGTTGTTGAATAAAATGTTGCTTGTTGCGAGTTTTAGGCAATTAGTCACCGCTGCATTAGGTCAACATGTCAATAGTAGCGCAGTTTCTAGCTGAATCTTGCAATACAATGATGTTTTTTAGGAATTCAAAAACAGGCATATAATTGAAAGCAGAGAGGCTTAAACAAAATCTACATCAACAAACTGTGAAGACCGTGACATAATCCTATGCAAAGTTTTGAAAGATATATTTTAGGATAGTTTGCTAAAATTGTCCGTAGTTTCAACAAAGAAAAGAACTTTCAGATGTGGGATTTCCGGAAGATTCCAGGCTTGTAGTCATTTCCAGGTTTGTCACGACCCAACTATGATCACGCCTCGTAAGTGAACTCAAAGAAAGCTGAACAGCAGATTGACCAGACGACAGAGATTTGCACTTGAAGTCAAAGTCAAGTAATTTACTGTTGTAAGCTTTGAAGTCTCACGTCATACTTCATAAAGAATTTTTTGACAAGAACTTGTTTTTTCCAATCAGACGTTATTGTGTAACGAACATAGTCTATACCAGGCCTTCTCAAACTTTTTTGCTCTGCGACCCCATTTTAGAAAAGAGATTTCTATGCGACCACTTGATGGGTAGCCTGCACGTTGATGATATACAACAGTAAATATCCTATCGCAAACAGTGGAGTATTTAAAAACATAAAATGGGGGGAGAGGGCGGAGGATAAAGTAAGTTTAGTCTGTTTTGGAAGGGAGCATCATACAAAAAGATATCTTTTAAAAATAGGAATTTTGCATATTTTGGTCTTCAAAACAGCTTTGCTTTTACGTTTTTGCTTCTGTCATACTGTTGGGGGGGGGGGGGGGGAGTGATATCTCATTATAAATCTCAAGAGGTATTTTTGTCTGTGATGAAGTCATACATATGTACATAGTGCTTGAAGATAAACTATACAGTAACAAAAGAATCGCGAAACGGAAACAGTAGAGTCAATAAAAAACAACAAAAAAGCAATTCAGTATATAAAAGTTACCAAGCACATCTGATAGGATGTTCGTGCTTGATAATTGATAAATGAAATGAAGTGATACGTAAAAACTGGTTTATGTCTTTAAATACAAATTGAAAAAATAGAAAATTGATGCAAATGCACCTAATTTCTTCAAGTTTTGAACTTGCGTTTTAAGACCAAACGGGAGGGTCATGGCCAGGGGTGCCCAACATACGGCCCGCAAACGCATTTGCTGGGGCTTGCGATATGATGCGAAAAAATATTCAAACCTTTACTGTTTGGGCCACAGATCGGTAACAAGTGAGGCCTGAGATGATTGCTCATGGCCTGCTAAAAATTGTATTTCTTCTTACTTTATTGTTGCCACATGTTACGATTTGTTGAATTGTGCGCAACACTATAGCGATGCTTCGTATCTTTTGAACGATTATCAGATCTCCAACTCCTCCCGCCCCTGTTTTACTTGCTTGAACTCCCAATGTTTTTTGCTTTCGGACAAAAATGCCCGCTTTGCATTCCCGTGCCTATTGACGTAGGCACGGGAATAAAGAGCTGGGTAGTTAAGTTTGATATCGCATCAATTTTTTTACCTAATTTACTATTTTACGTTGCACAACTAGCGCTTTAAGGCCATTTTCAAGTGAAAAGCATTATCATTTTTTTGCGCCTTTCGCGCAAAATGAATGACAGGTGGTGCTTTTGTAGTTTGCTGCTTGTTAGACCACTTTTTCAAAAATCTTTCGTGCCTTCGGACGTGATTACAACTGATGTACAATTTGGAAATCTTTCAGCATGGCTTTTGTAACAGATCCCACTTGTGTAGTTCACTAATACGTAATTATGTCAGATTTATCTATATTGGATACGCTACAGTAATTCAAAACCAAAAAGTTTTGCCACTTGAAGTGATTAAAAATTTGTAGACTGGTACACTGCGTTGAAAAGGATGCCAACCCCTGGTTTGGGTCAATTTTTGACGGGAGACTAACTGGTTTAAAATTGCCAAAAACAGGAAGATGACCACTTTCAAAATTTGCAAGAGAAGGCCCTTGCCATTGTTTTGAGCTAAAAATGACAAAATAATTACTTTCGAAATGTTGATCTCAAAAAACGACAATGCTGACCTGCGATTCATGGAAAAATATTTGGTTGATGAGGCTTTTCACTGTTTTGGGTTGTGCACCCCGGGTCGTGACACTGTGCCCTGTCTCGAAATACGCATTGGTGAGGGGCCTAACTTGCATACCTTTAACACTTTTGCATCAGCTTCCGCTTTGCTCTACTTAAAAGCCAACAATCCCAAGCTATTAAAAATAACTAGTATCAAGCTGCCCTGTTTGGCAGGAGAAAGTTATTTCAAATCACTGATAAAGGGAAATACAACCATTTCCATTCTGCAAACGTTTTAGGACTATGAATAATTGTATTTGGAGTTTTCTTCCATATTTCCTGTTTTTCTACAAGATAAGTTAAGAATTTATATTTTCTCACTATTTTTGTTTTGTAAACCTATTTAAATTTTCTTTTTTCTACCTGATTTTCTTATTTTGATCATTTCCTTCTAAATTTCTTCCTTCATGACTTAGGGTGCAGTTTCTCCCAAGTGGAAACCTTGGCAACCAGGTCTGCCACGCTCAGTATATTTCCACAATCGAAACAAAACAAGGCAAAACTTGTGACTGGTTAATTACTTTCATGCGATAGCTCGGACAGATATTCTAACAGCAACTGACAGCGTGAAGTGCGGAGCTGCTTCAAAAAATGCTTTAGAAATAGTTTCGTTGTTGGTCTACACCTAAATTTCTGGTGAAATCACAAAAAATTTATTTCTGAATTTGCATCGCGTTCTCAAAGTTGCATTTTGTGAGCCCACACGGGGTCGCGACCCATAGTTTAAAAAGCCCTGTTCTCTTAGAGTAATTGTGACCAATGTCCTTCCCTTAAAAATTTGTCCAAAAGAAAAAAAAAATTCAATCAGCGCTGATAACTCGGGAAAGAATAAAGGAAAAAGTTGTCCAGACCCAGAAATGGGTTTTTAAAAAATCTTCAGAAGCTAAAGAGGCAAAAATTGCTGGAAAAATGAAGTTGTGTTCCAAATGCAAGGTCGTTCTTAAAAACTAAAGTGATCATCATCATCATTAAGTGCCATGCCTGATCCAGGTCTCGGCGGCATTAATGCAAATGTTTTTCCATTTTCTTCATCTTTGACAAAATACAGCAGTTCTTCCGTATTAAGCTTTGTATATATTTTAATTGATCCAAATAATTGTACCTTTGACGACCCCGTGCTCGTTTTCCATTGATACGTCCAGTAATTGAAGTTTGTTCCAGATTCTCCTGTCTCATGATATGTCCAAAAATTGCAACTGCCTATTTTTGATTGTGTTGAGAAGTGGTCTAACTTGGCAGGTTTGTTTTAGAACAGTTTCATTGGTAACGCGAGCAGTCCGTGAAATGCGTTGCATTCGCCGTAGAAACCAAAGTTCTAATGCGTTGACTTTCTTGATAGTTTCGTTTGTCATAGTCCAAGATTCACAATCATAAAAAAACACCGATCACACATAGCACTTTAACAAACGAAATCTGATCCTGAAACTCATCTTTTTGCTATGGAGGATATATCCCAAGTCTATGAATGCTTGTTTAGCCAGTATAATTCTCAAAAATTCTTCTTGTCCGTCGAATGGGTGGTCGATGGTAAATCATCACCACCAAGCCCTACTACCAGCGTCCTCGTCGTCGCGGATGAAAACAGGTAATGCTGGCTAATTGGTAGAGGACGACCAGGTAAGGCAATGGCAAACCAACCCCGCATTATCTTGCCCAGGAAACCTTAATGCAAATGTCAAAAATTGATGAAAAACTAAAGTAAATCAGTAGAAAAGCGTTAAGCGTCGATGATTGTAGAAACGTTTTGGCGGAGTTGTAAATAGAACCTGATTGCTTCACAAAGAGTTTAAACTCTTCCAGGATACTCAGAATCTAGATCTCGGCTTTGGTCGATGGTCACACATCGACATCCGTCTTCAAAATCAGTTAGTAAGCGACAGAGAGACCGAAAAATGCATCTTGACTAAGACCTGTGGGTTGGATAAAATTCTTATTTCTAAAAGTATATTTGAATCCTTTTTGAAGCGAACTTTTCATAAAATAAAGTCAACGAGTGGCGTAGCGATCAAATATTGTTATTTTTAATAATATTTTGGAGAGGTGAGTAAAAAAGTTCCTACGTGTATATAAGAGATCGGTTTGGGAAAATAATAAAATTGCTACTTTTTCTTTACTTACTTGAATTAATTCGACGCTTGGCAAAACTTTTGAGAATTGGTTTGAAGGCAGCAACTTAAGAAAACAACCCTATAGTCTTATTTTCCAATTTCTTTGTTTAAAACAACACATCTAATTCAAAATCCCAGGAATTTAAACCGTTTTATCGCATATTCCCTAAATAGTAAACACAATTAGATATTGAATGAATAGTAAACACATTCAAGGTGAAGCAAATACTATTGCTTCCGCATTAGCACTCACTAGTAGTGATGTCCAGGGCTTATTTTTTTCTGCTTGCAGTCAGCAAAAATTTTATCTTAGTACTTCCGGTATCACGTTACATCCCACAAAATTACAAATTCAAACTTTCCACAAACTAGGCCAACTAATAAAATATACAGCTTTGCGATTGAAAACAAATTTCTTCAGATGATAGTAACATTGCAGAGATAAGCGCGTTTGATCACAATGCTACGCAACTATTATAAAGTAGGAGTCTTGCCATCCCCAATAACTATCCAGCTCTTTTTTTACTTTAGATTACAAACATAGTGATTTTTATCACACTTAGGCTATCATTCATCTTCATTAGTACAGAATGCATATGCAGTCATACAGTTTCGTAACACAGTTTAGTTTCACATGCAGCAGTGCAATTAGACAAACCGTTTTCGCAATGATTAGAAGGCTATTTCTGCAACCGTAGAAGCTCGTATCAGCCATGAATTGAAAACATTATTTAAGAAGTTTAAATCGAAATACTTTTAGTAGAATTTAGCAATCTGAAATAGAAATTGAAAAGATGTTTTAAGAGTCTGTAATAAAAAACTAAAGTGATATTTACTGGCAATGACAAAATTTTTAAACCCTTATACTCACGCGAACTTGTTAGTATATTAAAATCCTGAGAACTATCTGACTAGATTATGTTCAACAAGAGCCGATGTTTTCAAGTCACATTCAACTTTGATCAAACCTAAAGACAAAAGCAAAGCTTTGGTAACACAGAGCTTTCCTTTTCAAAAAGCAAACTTTTAAAACGAGCACTAAAAAATAGATCATATTTTTCGCCAGCAATGTGAAATCCGCCGCCTGCAAGGTGAAATTGTACAACCCGCCCCGCAGGTTGACCTCCCCAAAAGGTCTTCATCTTGTGTAGGCCCCGTGGCATAAGCTCTAGCCGGCAGTCTTTTAAGAGTGAGTGAATCTGACCCGCCTGCGCAAAAGGTTGCGCACCCCTATTTTACACAGCGGTCTTTCGGCTTGTCTAGAGACTCTAGACGGCCGTTGCAAAATACGCTGTTGAAAATCACAAACGAACCTGTACAAGGCGTGGTTGACGTCACTGGAAACTAACGTGCGTTGCAATGCTATTTGAGGGTTGTCAGTTTCAAATAAAAAAAGAATTTTCAAAGCAAAAAAGTTACTTTGACTTATCAATCTTCAGTTTGAGCGCCAAGGCGTTCTTTGAAAGATCTTGTAATCAATTTAAAAAATGCGTGGGTATGACGTGTTTTCGACCAGTTAGATATACCAATGTGATCGATTAGTCAGTTTGTGTAACACATGCAGTAAGATGTGCGTGAACAAGATTAGATTGTATGTTAGCGGAGATCATAAATAGCAACTAGTAAATACTAAGCAGGATTTCTTAATGTTAAGACATTTAGTGAGATTGAATTTATATCGTAATGTATGTCAGGTTATGATTTATCACTGATCGTAATCAAGGTGTGGTCTTATACTGCCATCGTAAGTTTCTTCTTTGCATGCGTCTATTTCAAATGAAATATGTGCGTTTCAGGAGGAGGTTATGTAATTCCTAACAATATAATTCGTGACTGAAAAGGCATATCTGTTTTCCCTAAAGTCTTCTAAAGAGCATTGAGCGCAACTGAATACCGATATTAGACATTACGCATGTATGAGGGCCAGTGGTGTTTGCAGCTAAAATGTCAGCCTCTATAACTGAAGGCCTTTCTATTAAAAATGAAGTTGATGTGGTCACAAGTATTTATTGATTGTAGTTGCTGAGCGAGATGTCTAACACCAGCGATGAAAGCAGTATTTAATTAATTTGATTACTCCTCTGTATGTAGAGGCCTGTCTCTAAATCTAGCTGGAGAAAAACAAAGGATTTATTCAAAGATAGAATGAACTGTGTGGGGAGTTATGCTTGCTTGCTTGGAAGTTATCTGCACAGCTTGCACTTTGCATTCAATTCTGGCACAAACAATCATCGAAAATAACGTAAAATAGCCTACTTTAGTTTTGAAACGGGAAGCATCGCGAAACAGTTCATAAACTTTTGAATTTATTTTGATTCTCTACACCGGCACGAGGGCATGGGACTACTGTCGAAACCTGCTTCCGAGTTTCAGCATTCTGCGTGAATAGCTTGGTATTTCTTTCAATTAATCTACTGCTTGGTAGAATCATGCCGAACACAAGATATCATTGCACAGCGCATTTCTCTAGGGCATAATAACCCAACCATCGTGAGCTTTATACGTATGATCGCTCGATCGCTGTCGGCACAAACGACGCTCTCACCCACTTGACCACGTCGTCGAGTGGTTGAAGCTCTTGCAGGAATAGAACCTGTCCCCTTTAGCTTGCGAGCCCGGACGCTCCGGCGGCAAATCGTTTCATGTTTGCTCAACAAAATCAGCGGCAGGAAATTGTTATGCTGCAAAAGCATTTTTTTCATAATTGCATTAAATGCAGCAAATACTTTGTATATGCAGCCTTCCCGTAGACAAAAGCTGAAATAATGCCAGAACTCGTGCGCTTGTAGAACTCATGTTTTAGATTCTAAACATTATCTTTATTTGATTGTATGATATTATCACACCGAAACAAATATACTGTCGATCAGAGCTCTTCAAGTGGGATTCCGCGGAATCATAGGGTTCCGTAAAACGTTTTGAAGGGTTCCGTGAGCAGTGGGGGTTCCTACTTCTTTTGTTTTATTCGATAAAATAAAACTTTTTTTATTTATCGAGTATATTTTGGCAAAGCACAACGACTCTAAGGCTAAAGGCATTATGCAATCACCTTCATTGCGGATTTTGTTTGATTACAAGCGAAAACATTTCATCAATTATTATTGCGTCACAGATGCACAACAAAGCACAATGTAGATTTACTAGGAAGATTGATAATAGCAGTGGTTTAATGACCGATGAATAGGATGCAACTAGTTGTTCACTTGGTGCAGCAAGTTGTGATGCACGCATTATGAGTTAAAATTCGTGTGAAACAGAGGAAGGGATTTTCAAATTTATCTAGCTGCAAACTCTTGAGCTGCATCTAGTGTGGCGTATCCCTGGAGAAAAATATGGCAGGAGAACTCGATTTCATAAAGTTGATTACCAAAAATGGGTCTTCCGGTTGAATAAAGGCGGAAGCATCGAAAGAGCAGAAAAAAATGGTTTTCTGTGACAAAATGGGCAAAATAGCGTTAAAGCTTTCGTTAAGTTGATCTCCAAAAACAACAGTCTTTAATAGAGAATGGGCAGAAGCAACGAGTTTTGCATAAGCTATTGTCGAAAATCTTTAATGCATCTGTAGGACAAACTTGCTCGATTACATTCACATTTTCTCTAGAGTATCCGGTATGAGATTCCGCAAAAGTTGAACTAGGGTTTTTATGCAGGAAAACCAAAGCCGTCGCAGTTCTCATGAATTTTTTTGTACATGGGGTTCCTTGACATTTCTAGAAATGCAGCATGGATTCCACGATTCTAAAAAGGTTTAAGAACACTGCTGTAGTTAGTAAATTTGATTTTAAATAGTAAACAATCATATGAGTAGTATGTTTGCTTTTACAGGAAAAAAAAACACTTATTGCATTTCACCTGTTTGCTGCCTTGCTGTAGCGGCAGAACGGTATGGTGCTGGTATGCTTCAATATTTCCCGTGGCCAAAACATGAAGTTACATAATTAATGTGGTAATAACGTCAATGGTTTACCTCATTATTTTTGATAGAAGTGACTCTACCCATGCTTTTGTTTGCCAAATATATCAACTCTTTGCATTTCTAAATCGTTTCAAGTTTTCAACGAGGCGATACACTTTCACAAAACAGTTACAAAGTATAATTGCCATGTAACAGCGGGCTATAGCTCCAACTGTGAAGATTGTAAAAATCACTTTTGCAAAAAAGAAGTTGGGCAAAAATATGCTTCAATGATAGATAATGCCAAACCAAGCTTGTTCAGAAAACAAAGTAAAATCGTTAAGAACGAAGGGCTTCGGGTTTTAAAACGCCCCACCTTGGCATTCTGCGAGTCCGGCCGCTTTTCTCGGTGAACACGGAAGAAAAAATTTTAGCTCCCGTAAAAGAGATTGCTTTGTCAAGGTGAAATTCACTTAAAACTGTTTAATCGATATAGTCTTGGTTACACTTGCACGCATCCCCCAAATCAGCCTTTTGATGTGCTACTGATATTGCTTGGAACTGGGTGGAGTGGTGTGTGAAGCTGAACCAGGCTGGAACCCCATAATTAGGATTATGAATCTACAAACATTCTGATGTAAAAACAAATGGCATTCTAATATCCCATATTGAACTTTGAACATAAAAATTTCAAAAATTGATGCATTGTTGATTTCTATTTTACTTGGAAAAACGTTAGTCATTCGTCACATGCAAAGGAAATACATGAACTAATTTAGAGTTGGATAGATTTTATTATTTCCTATATCATTATAGGTTCAACTTAAAAATGCTGACTGTTTAAGCAGCTAGAATGAAAATCGTGACTTAAATATTTAATAAATATTATCTCGCTTGCCTTTTTTAGAAGACGCTGATTCGTTTCTACCAAAAGGCTTCAAGAAAAGCATTTTCTAACTAAGGCACCATGCAATGTGTGCTGTTGAAATTAAGTCGGATTCTTGAACCTAAAAATAACTCAAACATCTGTCTACTAGTTTGGGAAATTTATTGAAATTTCTTTATATACATTTATCTTGAAATACTCGACATCGCTTGACTTTATTCAATTATAGCAGAATGTAGAATCAACGTTCAAATCATGGTTTAAATCAGGTCGTTAGCACGCTTTTTTTTTAAATTTTGAAAAGTCGCTATTTTGCCAAATACTTTTCATGACTCGCTCATCGGTTTTTCAAGCAAATTTCAAGCTCTGCACCACTATGCATTAAACTTTTTTTAGCTTAGAATATTCAACAAAATTGTGTGTGCTAGGTTCGTAATTATTTTGTTTAATTGTCTGTAGTACTGGAGATATGGTAGAACCAAAGTTTTCCTTTATATTACTTACTATCATTTTCCTTGAAACAGCTGTTTCAGGAAAACTCCTTGTTGAACAGACCAACAAACTTCAGCTTCTTAATGAAGTTCGTGGGTATCTCGAAGTTGTTTTGGAAATTTTAGAAACATCTAGAAGTGAAAAACTTGCGCTATCCGAGCAAGAACTCCTAAATCACAGCCTTGAATTAAAAGTATGCATGGCATCATTTGACAGTTCCGAAATGGTCTTGAATGAATGCCAACTGACAAGCTTGAAAGATCAAAAGGTACTTAGTTTATTGTAATTGATTTCGACTAGAAGATTTTATCTTGTTTGCGATCTATACTTAGAGAATCATTACAGCAATAAAATCACAGTTTGACGAGAGGAGTGCTTAATGAACAACTCTTTTTTGTAGGATATATTATGCTTTTATCTTTACTTAAGCAAGTTTTACGTGTTTGGTTTATTTTTAATTGAAATTGATAGTTTGTTTGAAAAGCTTCAGCAATTGAATACAAGCAGACATCTGTTTACGACAGGGACGGGCAATTGTTTTAGCTTGCGGGCCGCATCGCGGTCACGGAAGCTAGCTGAGGGTCGCACTTTGTAACAAACGCATTGGTATATTATTCTAATTGATTTGCATTTTAAGTTTGGTATAACATTAGAAACCAACAATTATTAGACGAATGAATCAAAGTAGTTTTATTCAATTGAAAATGCAGGCACTTTTAATTTTTAAAGTCAATCAATGAGAAAAATGCACCCAATCACGTTCTTCTACATTAATTAATTTTTTTTAATAATTTGCTTTAGGCTTTTGCGGGCCGCACAAAAGTTCGTCGCGGGCCGCATTTTGCCCACCCCTGGTTTATGACATAGATATGATGCACTCCGTACATTTACTCTCACAGAAAGCCAAAATTAGGGCAAGCGTTGAAGTGAGGAATGTACCTCTCTCCGGGCAGTGCGATTGTTGGTGGTTTTACCGTAAAAAGTAATCAGGGATAAGCATGCATCACTTTCTTGATTTGGAAGCGTCGAAAGACCAAAGTTTTGCTGAGCAATACATGAAAGAGACAAAGCTCTCAAAGTTTAACAACCAAAGATTTAGGGATACTTGAACAAAATTGAACCGAGCAGTTTTGACAGACAAAACTTTCAAAACCAAATATAACGCAAGATTTTACAAGTTAAAAAATTGTGCAATGACATGTCTACTTCGACAATAAAATCTTTTAACATATTATGGTAACATTTTTGTTGCAATACTTTAGTTAGTTGTCTTGCGAAACTTCACGATTTACGTAAGCATTTGGCTCAACACTGTTCTACACACAACCTTTATTTCTCTTTCGACATAGGTTTCATCTGAGAAGGTGTGGGCGCTTTGCAGCTTGTCAAACTATATTTATTCAATTTTCAGTGGGCTGCTTTTTACGCATAGGTAGTATAAGTAATTTGTAAAACGGCAATTATAAGTTCCACTTAACTACGCACAAATGAGGCGTATGATGGTCATAGCTTGAAAAATATGACGGTAATATCTATTCATTATGTATAGAGCCCTCTTTGCAAATTTATCCATCGAAAAAAATTTGGGTCTTGAATGACTACAAACCTGAATCACTTTACACCACCTTTTTTCTTATGAAATTCAAATGCAATGAAGTTGTGCTTTGTACTATGCACTTGAAAAGCAAGAACTTAAATTTAGTAAGTCCTTGCTTTGTACCTACAGCTCATTTACGACTCATTGTTGGACTGGATATTATTATAAAAGTCTATCACCTAGAGCTAGATCCCATTGTTAGTTCTCTTGATGCCATATTATGATGGACACGATAACTTGACCTAACTCAACTCTCCCCCCCCCCAAAAAAAACAACAAACTATGAAGGGCAGACATTGTACGGCTGGGACATTACTGTGCGATGGCCTCGGCATCCTCGATTCTAATATGGCGGCGAGAGTACGATATTTTCGATTTATGCTATGATGACATGTCGTTGCACCATTGATATATCGCACATGTCGCACGCTTATTGAAATCACTCAAGACTACACGCTTACCTTCTTGCGTAATCTTGCGTTATGCTTATTAAAAAGGTTAATTTTTTGGTAAATTGCATCAAAAACGATTTGAACATGTGACTTGTTTTAAAAAGTCAATCAAACAGAAAAATAGCTTGCCTAATAAACGATCTGAATTAAGATTTTTTGCTTTTTGAATGTCCAGCTACATTTGAAGATTAGCCAGTCTTATCATTTCACGAAGGGTAATTTTTTGCAGTATTTTGTGTATTGTCCAAATGATATTATCAGCATTAACGTCATAACCTGGAGTTAATCCCAATTCTTTTAGAATCTATATACTTTTTTGTATTTTGTGACTTGAAGCCGCACAGCCATTAATTATGGTGTTGCGCCGCACTATCTGGTCGTTCAGCATGTAGACTGACCACGTCATAAACCGATTTGACGCGATGAGAAAGCTGAACTAAAAGTTGCAAAAATTAGTCTCCCATTTTTTCAGGAGTTTCGGTCAAAAGATAATTCATTTTAAATGTGATCTGCTGGATGGTCTGATGTTGGTATCATGTTTTGAAAATCATAGTGGACAATTCTTTTATTCAAAAGACCGCAAATGATTTCGACAACAAATCTTTATTTTTCCGACTTTGAGTTCTAACTGTGGACTTCTTTATTTTTGGAGGTTGATGCTTATCGCAAGAGAGTTCAGTTTCTTTAAATCCTAGCTCCTTTTTTTCTGGTTGCGTCTGTGCAGTTGGACGGGCGACAAAATATTTATTTTTTATAAAGTTTTTTATTGATTTTTATGTGATTATACGATATTTTTCAGGAAAACAGTTTGGAAATATTTGATTCCTCTCACAACTTCGTTAACACTTTCAAGGCGGTGAACTTCCCAATTTTTGGTGAGGTGAGAAAAAATGATTTGTCCGCTTGAACTACAGATAGAACGTGTATACCACATTGATTAAACCTTTCCATGATTTGCAACCCATGGGTTCTAGGTTCATCTCTTGACAAAAGCTAACTTTATTTATTTTAATTTTCAATTTGCTATCAAGCATAAGAACCACAGAAATAACGTTTTAATCATATTATTTCAATGCAACAACTTCTTTTTCCTCAGCGCATCTCAACTGCCCACCATAATTAAGTGAGATTGAATCATTAGCAAATAGAAAAGCAGCAAACCAGAGGCCATTATTCCGATGTAGATAGGTAGCCGTCAGCTTTACGAGGGGGGCCAACCGCATCCATTCTAATTATTCAGGTCACGTGTTGAAGAGAGCAAACAGGTTCATAAAATTATTTTAATTTCCTTTACTGAGACAACGTTGAGAAGATGAATGTGCGGATGTGTTGGTAGGGATTCGGTATATCGGGCAATCGACCACAGAATCAAACACTCTGCTGAAGTTCTCGCAGGGGCAGTTTTGCTCGATAGCAAGTTCTGTTTTTTCATTTACTCTTGCATTGCACTAATGCTTGAGCTCTGAATTAAATCTTTCTTGATGCTAGCATAATGATTAGAACTACAGTAAAAACATTTTTTTAGTTTCCGCATAAGTTTGGCAAGCTATAATTGGTTTTGACTTGATCAACCAATTGGATGGTTCCATGTTAACACGTGGATAAATATTTCCACCATACGTGCTATGATCACATAAAGCTTAATACTCAATATAAGCTCGTTATCATGCCGAAGAGTGGAAGGCTGTAACAAAGTATTTCTTGAAATGCGGTTATAAAAGCTGTTTGATTTGGGAACATTGAAATGAGATAGTGCTAGTATCCCCTCCCAAAAACGTTAGTATTTTCGAAAAAAAATTTCTTCAATGTTTCTTTACTCAGATTTGTTATATCAATATTTTTCGATATTCCGTACTACGTATTTACATCTAACCGACCCCACTAAACCTTTAAAATGAAGGCAAACAAACTGATGCTTCGTTTGTAACAATATGACGTATCATAGATTTACGAAAAAAAAAGTTAATTTCAAATACGATAAATAAAAATAAATGAAAATAATAAGAAGAGCGATGAAAACGCCGTCTCACGATGTGTTGTGATGAACGCAACACGTGTGCATTTCCTTTTGTTACGCAGGCTTTACTGCGAGCTTCAGTGACGTAAACTAGCGTCTTGGGAACACATTGCGTTGCTCAAGGCGTGACCCATACCGTGCTTACCGAACTAAAAATATTATATAAGAAGTAAAAGCGTGATTTAACTTCGTGAGATTGAGATTACATGGTAATAAGTTATTACAATAATCGGTAACTTTATATCTATACTTATTCGGGTAATGCAATATTTGAAATCAAATAAAAGTGATAAACAGCAACAGTAGCTCGTATCACTACCTACGTCAAAATCACAGCCCAGATCTCAAAACTCCTGATTTGTGTGACAGAACCATTGGCATTAACCCATTAAACGTCAAAGTCGAATATTCATCGTAACTTCAAATCCTTTTAAGCAGTTGATTTTTTATCTACTCTAAATCACAAAATGAAAAAAAAATTTTTGTCGGTACTTTTTTTAGTTATTTAATGGCAACTTAAGTGGCCAACGACCATCAATGTAATCAAAAATGCAATGTTTGTTGAATGGTTTATAGCGCCACAAAACATGCTGCCAGGCAAAAATCAATCATTTGCATGGGGCGCATGTACAGGCACCTGTTTTTTCATCACTGCCGTCTATATTGATGGCTACTTTACAAAGTATTTTTTGACAAAAGTGGTAAGTGATTGAAATAAATCACTGAAATATAGATGCTGAATAACATTTATTTTGCAAGCCTCGAAAATTTGTCAACAAAGACAGCAGAAACTTGTCAATAATGCACAGAAGCCTTTGCAAAGCCAGAGGTTGCTTTTAGTACAACCATTTGCTGTAATTAGTTTGCAAAAATAAATGTTTCAGAGCGCTGCTTTCATTAAGCGCTTAAAACAGGCTGAAGGATGCAGGGTCATCTTGCACTTTTTGACATATAAACAATGAACAACGTTTGCAAACTTGCCATGTCTGTATTTTGATTTGCCTTTAATCGCGACACGGTCAAACTTATCTGTACGTAAGTTTTCCAACACTTGTTGAGCATAGTGCTAGCTAGGCAACTTTTTTCGTCTCGATGAAGCAATCATTGTAACAACTATTTTCCTCATAAAAGCATTGAGATATTTTTGCGCGAATTTTCTTGTACAGCAACCAAGCATTGGCCATAGCAACATTAAGGCTCCATAAAGAAAACGGCCTCCATCACTTTTTTGAGCAAACACGAGCACCCTAGGTAGCAACAAATTGAACAAATAGACCTACTCCTCCCATTTTTTGATTATACAACATCAAAGCGTGTGCTACCAGCACATTGATTTTCTTCTTTTTTGCTTTCTACCACCGTTTGATAAAGCTCTCTGGTGCAGTACCAGCATAATTTGAAGCCCACTTTGCAATAGCTGTGCCATGCCAAACTACTGTACAACTGTATTTCTACGATTATCTGTGTTGCAGTCACAAGAACCCCTTCTTAGTTTTCTTTATTGTTTATTTTGATAAAACTGCTGCATTTTCCAAACAGTTTTGTCTAATAGTAACCAGACCTTCGATGCTACGTTTTAATAGCTCATCAAGCAAAGGAAAAGAAATGAAATAGTTGTCAAAAGGTAACAGAGGAACCACTCGACAAACCACCTTTTTCTATAAGACCCATCACTACATCCGCACCTTAGCCGAGGCCTGTGTTTGACAGTTTAGTGTCAGCTCTACAGTATGGTGCAGCGTGAAGTAAGTATCCATCAGTTGAAGCAAGGCATACAACTTGAAGCCAAACCGAATTGGCTTGCCGCATATGAACTGTTTGGTTCCTTGTTTTCCAAAGTATGGAATCATGCTTTCATCGATGCTATGGTCACTAGCGCTGAAGAGCTTTTTGAAGTTACAATGTAGCATGTCAAATAGACAACGCATCTTGTAGTATCGGTCAGCATTTATTTCAGCATTGTTAGCCAAATGCAAATTTGAAAATACATCTTTAAATCACTGTCGGCTTATTGCATTGGGCACTGCCACATTGTGCGTGTCTGGAGCAACTGTCCAATGTAGTTCACGACAAGGCACTTTGCAATGTCGAGAAAGCAAAATGATTGCACATACAGTTTTAATTTTATTTTCATCTGCATTTAAAGTTTTTCCATTTAGAACAAGGCGGTTTCTCAGTCTTACCCTAAATTAGTAATGAGCACTAACCTACAGTGGGCTTACTAGACTATAACAGGATAATTCTAAAATACGGAAATTTGCGGAAATTAATGTTGAATTACGGAATAACTGAATCACAGAAAAACAAAAATTCATATTATACATGAAATTACTGAAATACAGAAATTCATTTTATAAAAGGAATTTCTGACTTACGGAAATTTATGGAAGTCAATAAGTACTAAAAGTATAACCACCTAATTGGGCGATGGTAAATAATTGAGGAACTAAACTAAACATTTGCATAAATTCCCGTATTTCGGCGATTTCCGTAACTTAAGTGCTGTTTTCTTTGTATTTCCGGAAAAATTTTCGTAATTTCGTAAATTTCTATATATTAGTGTGGTTCCTATAACAAGCTATTGCAGTTGCTATTGGGCTATAAGAACTGAACAAAATCAAGATACAAAACAATAGTGCAGTCACTCAGATCTTCGACATAAGCAACACAAGGGAGTACACTGGCTATTTGACGTTCTTGATTGCATTTAGCATTGATTTAAATTTCGACCTCATTATAAGCCACTGGCAACTTTAGTTGCCCGCAACAAACTCACTCTTTTTATTTCGTCATAAAAGACAACCATTCGAAAAAAACAGTTTTGAAAAGACATGCAAGTATATATCTTTTATAATTTATTGTGGTTTTCACCATTTCAAACCTGTTTCACCTATTTCTGTGGCTTAGTATTTACCCGACCAGACCACAGACGCAATAACTACTGTTTTTTCAAGTTGCTCATTTTCAATCAAACATTTTAGAGTTTTACTCAATAACAATTTTTGTTTAAGTACTGTAACACTTTTTGCAAGAAATAAGCTTTTTGTTGCTACAAACGCTTTTAAAATATGACCAACAGTTGCAGAACAATTGAAATTATTCTGGGGGTGTCTTCTTGGCAACTAAAGTTGACAATGGCGTTTAATGGGTAAAGGCTTGAACAAGTTGTCAAGACCTGTTTCCGAGTCCACAACTACCAGCTTGCTATCACTTCCTATTTATTTACCTCTGGATTGCAAATTCTAAGTTGAACAACCAGCGCAACGTGCTTTTCACTAAAACACTGTAACAGTTGTTTTGATGAAGTCATTAGACGTGATCTTTTAGCATTGCCTTCCAATACACTTTGTCATTCGCGTTACCAACAGAAGATAAAAATCAGTTTCCTTCTCCTGGCTCCCCCGAAGCCAATATTTCATAAATATTGTCACTTCAAAAATCACTTAATATTCAACAAGCCAAGAAATACTGATAAATGCTGAGAAAACTCAACTCACCGAATACAAAGCGAACGTAGAGATTTGTGAGACTGCAGAGCCACCTTTGTGGTCGCCGAGTCATCAGTCACCCAATGATGACGTTGCAACCGACCCTAGTCATAGTCGAACCCAAACCGAAACGTGAGCTGCAGTGCAAATATTGATTACGTGCGTTTACGCCGCATGCAACGTAACGCTAAGAGCGCTCAACCGATGTATGGACGGTTGGCTGAGATAAAGTCATCAACGTAAGACATCAGCTATTTAGTCTTTTTAACACTTCCGAGTAAGAATGTTTGTCCTAAGCAAACGAAGATCCAAACCTAACAGCACAACACAGTTACTGTCGAGAAGGTTCAAGATCATGATTCCCGTACTTCAATTTATTCGTTTGAACGTGTTACCATGACAATGATGTAAACGGCTTTTACCGCTTTTTCTTTCTCATTATCTCCCACGTCATTACAATTGCCATTTATGATACACTAGTTTCTTATTTGAAATACTGCAAAAAAGAAAAACCACGGGCCCTTCAATATATTGCAGAAGCGTTCTAATTTTTTGAATTTTTATAAAAAGCCTTCAGCGTTGGCTACTTTTTTAAAAAAGTAATTATGTGCTGAACAAGTGATTGCTAATATTTGTGCCAATTTCGAACAAAAACTAGCATCTTTTATGAAATGTCCAACATTGCAAAATGTCTGAAAATGTTTAGCGCTGCTCTGGAGTTGGTGATTGCTTTAAATTATTTGAGCGTTGTTTCGTTTTCAGACTTTTAGCACTCATTTGGTTGTCATGAATGCTCAAGAATCCTACTCCATTCCGCTTCCAGCAAAGCTGTTTTCCGATGACGTTGTGGAACCGCTAAAACTCAAGCCGGCTGAAAGTAAGGTTATCGTCTCATCAATCTTAGCATTTTTGGTTTGGTAACGCAGTGTGATTAACTGCTAAGCTGTTGGCACAAAAAACTAAGAATTTGGCCCTGAATTTTGATTGTTATGCCGTTGTATTTAAGACTTAGGATAGTCTAATACCCATGTGCAATACAAACGGCATCTAGAAGAGGTGAGGGGGTGGAATATATTAAAATCTTGCGATTTTTGACATTGGACCTAGCAAATACTTTTTAAAAAGATATTTGTCTACAACTTTTTTTAAAGATGAAGTGTCATGAAATTGTTTGACGTTTTTCAATTGCCACAGTTTTTTTAGTGTCGGGAAAAATTTCAATGAAGACTGGATCAATTCGATTTCATATTTCGTTCGCCATATTCACAGTTGTTGCCGAACGACAAATAGGAAATTTGTGAATACTATTCTTCAAGTATTTGGTGTGACTTGGTATGACTTGACTAGGGAATTAAATCAAGGTCTATTGTCTGTAAAATGAACGCCCTAACCATCACACTATCACGCACTGCCGGATCAAATGCCGTGCTACTTTAGCAGGTGAAAAATAGGTAGAGATGGGTGCCACAGACCATAGAGAAGGATCACAGAGATTATCCCTCATTGGTGTCATGCATTCACGGTGATTCTTAAATGCAACTTAGGCTACTGTCTTGCTTTAGCGTATTTTGCAATTTTTTTGTTATACAGGTGATGCCAAAGTGGAAGTCAAAGCAAGTTTGTCTTTATCTTGTACACTTAATAACTTTGGGAGTTTCTGCTCTGTCCCTTGCAAGCCTCCAAGCAAGCGTCATCGATGTGATCACGTGACTGGCGAGTTAAAATGCGCGGGAAGGTGGATTGGAAAAGACTGTGATGACAGCGGTAAAGTGTACAGCGGAGTTTCAAAATAGAATTTTTTCATAACTTAGTAGGAATACCAAAAATCAAATTACTTCAAGGAGTATTTCGATTAAAATACAGGGTGTTCCAAAAGTCTTGGGCACATTTTGACGTTGAATATGTCAAAAACTATTAAGGAAATAACAATGCATCTGATATAGTCTGAAAGCTTGCAGTCTCAAGTTTTTTTATAGAATGTTCAAAGATGTTCAATGTGAACACCGTTAGTCATACGCCACACATCAAGCCGATAGTCAAATTCCTGCTAAAATGCGTTCCAGCATTGTGTTGTCTATGGTTGCAAGTTGCAACAACTTCCGTTATTCGGCCTTGAGATCAGCTACATCTTTTGGAAGGGGGAGGCGCATAGACCAGTGCTTTCACGAAACCCACAAAAAGAAGTCGCAGGGTGTGACATCTGGGGACCTAGGATATCAGGGCAAGAGAACGCGATCATCAAGTGTCACTAAATCAGTTTTTGAAAGTTCAAGGACACAAAATGCTTTTTCTGGTTGAGTGAAAGCCATTGGTGGATCTAGGTTATTTTAGTTATTTAAGCTACATGAAAATATATGAAAAAATTATCAGCATGACAAAAAAACTCAATGAATTTAGCATTAAAATGACAACAGTTTCATTCAACTACCATTCATAGATCAGCAGAAATGAGGACTTGAAATGTGCCCAAGACTTTTGGAACACCCTGTACTTCAACTATTGTCAATTGCGTTGCTAGAATGTGACCCCACGAAAATATATAACTGGCCCTGTGGCAACTTTTTTTGAATTACAAATTTATTTGGATTTTAAAGCGACTCTGTTTAAATCCGAGTGATGATGTTTTAAGAGCACGATAAGAAACGTTTCTTGAAATATCTTTGGTTTTGAGATATTAAATGGAAATTAATGGAGTACACTTGCTTTGTGAAATGCATTAAAGAAGCAAATCGCGATCTAGTTTGAATCGATGCGGCTTCCTACAAGACTGTCGCCGCTCGACTGCTTTTGTCAAATAGTCGTGGACGACTGCTGAATCAACTTACTTAAAAAGATTTGTGAAGTCTATATTTATTTACTGAGTGATTGAAGTGATGCTACGGTATCATGTGACGAGGAGTCTCCGAGAAAAAAAAACCGTAGCTTCGCTATTAATGATCGGCGAGATCAATGCTGATTGATAAGCCGCATCAACGTATGGATCCTGTATCAATGTAATTTTAGAAACCCTCTGCAGGGTTATTTTCCTGGCTTGATAGTACTTTTTACCGTAGAAAAGTATTGTGCTGGTGGTGATGGTAACAAAAAAAAGTCTTAACACAAAGAAGCTTAATTTTAAATGAGGTCAAATCGTTGTTTCTTATGACTTAAGGTTGTAACCCCAGAGAATGATAACTCATTTTTTATTTCAGTTTTTATCACTCATCAAGAAGCGAACCAGTTTATCAAGCGGCGACACAAGCGGGCGAACTCTTGGATACGAACTGAAGAATTTTATGCCGGAAATATTGAAAGAGAATGCATTGAAGAAGCTTGTTCGAGAGAAGAAGCACGAGAGGCTTATGAAGATGATGCGCTTACTGTAAGTTTGTTAACCTGTTTTATAATGTGCTAACGCAATTGTTCGTTCATTATGTAAATTTTTGTTCATAATTACTATTTTCTACTTTACAAAATGGAAAAGAATTTCCTCAGTTCAGAAATCTACTTAATATGCGTCTCATTTTTTTGAATTTACAAAGAAGAATAAAATCGTCTTTGATGGTAGATTATTTGAAGTTACCAGCAAAGTCATATTCTCTGCCTTGTAAAATGCAAGACACATTGGTTGATGGTCTAGCTTGGTTTTGGCAAGAAGCTATCGCCAGTGACGAATAAGTAAATAAATATTTGAAGAAAAAAGTTGCTTTAGAACCTTCTTCGGAATGTTGGTTTGCTGTCATCACAATTTGTTTGACAATGGTGTAAAAGTAGGTACGGGGAGGCGTACAGGCTTAAGTCTTCTTCACAATTTTTTGGTCCCTTTCACGATTTCTTTCATTGTCGTCTAACAAATTTTCGATTTCCTTTTCTTAGCACGAATTGTTGCCTCTTGGAACCGATTTTCAAATCTAATAAACACTGTTGATTTTATGTGATGATAACTATCACAAGGCAACGGCAATAGATATGTTTACCTACACAGTTTGTATTTAATAGTTGCTTGGTCACTCAAACAAAAATTGGAAAAACTTAACTTTTGATCTGTTACCGATCTGTAAGATATAGCCTAGTAAACAATTGTGACGATATAGAAAATTTAAGAGTGATAGACTTAGGTCATCAGATAATGTTTTGCGAAAAATCAATAGAATGTTGACCTCACAAGCTCCTATAAAGCATGAGGTTTTGCATATATATCGGTACGATCAGGCTTGAGAGTAATTGCCCCCAATTGCCTCTGTAGGCTACAGACAGACTTGTATTTATATTTCTGCTAACAATGATTTAATTTGCAGGATCAATTTTGGAGAGCCTATATTGGTAAGATATTAAAATATACATGTGATGAAATGAATTACAGATTTGCTCGAAAGCATGCCAAACGCTAAAGCAGTTTTAACGAAATTCAAATCCAAAGCTTTTTTACGTGTCATTTTCCCTCTGTTTTTGTCCTCCACCATTGCACAGTGCACACTTCTTCAATGACTCACGCTGCCCTCTCAAATGGGGCTGCATTCTTGAGAATCGAGATGCTGACCCCGCAATACGAAAAACATTACTTTCGAAAAATCAGTTTATGAGAGCTAGAAGCCCCCCCTCCCAATCCTAATCACAGCTTCACGTAAGTTCCTTCAGCTACTTAATTTGCAGCCGCATATCAGGAGTAAACTAAAAAATGGTAATATTTTACTTCTGCATGCGTCATATGTGACGCCATCAAACGTATTTTGTCTGGATTTTTGTTCATCACAGTTCTACGTTGATTTTTTTGTAACTTAAATTATATTCGCATCAAACCGATGCTGCAATTTTTAATTCCTTCTAAGCCAAAAATTTTAGTCCATTTAATTGCATTTTTTAATTCAATATGTTGCTATTCATAGATTTTTCATCGCTCTTTTCTTGAAAAATAGTGTTTGTAACTTTTTTACCGAATATTCATCAATGACATAATTAACTGGTTACTGTATTAAATTGATGAGTTTTTTCTTGAAGTTTGTAAGCGTTGGTTTCAACGGTGAAGACCTACTCAAGAGGGGGCATAGGCGGTTCTAAATTTCTTGCTGGATTTACAAAACTTTATTTATTTTCAAAGCTGCTTCTTTGGAAAGCAGTTGAGGTCTTTTTAAGAAACTTTTTGTTTTCAGCTCAACTCGCTATTAAATTACTCGCAGAAACGCAGTCAGAAGCAGTGCGTCGTTAAACTCTTTTTTGGAAGGAATTTTGACTTGAGAATGGGCATTCTTAATTGACAGTAAACTGTCATTTCGTAGAAAATATCAATTCTTTTTACAAAGTTAGTATTTTGACCCATCGAGAGATGGTTTAAATCTCCCTTTTCTTCCTTAGATGTACATTTTTTTTGTAAGTATAGTTGTTTTAGTATCAATTCTCCCTTCTTTCAAATTTTTCCAGTTCTTCATACAAAAATACTTTGGTGTTTAACTACGTCATTTTTCATCAACCTTCTACCATCGATAATTGTTTTTGCAGATCCCAATCACTGCAATCCTAATCCTTGCATACTTGCAAATACGAAACGGTGTGAAGATTTGATCGGGGATTTTAACTGTCACTGTCGGCCTGGTTACGAGGGAAAGAAGTGCCAGTTTGGTGAGTAAACTCGGGTAAACGTTGGCTGAAGCACGTTGTAGTAATAAAAGTTGGTTTTTCAGCTGCAAAGCAAACGACGCATTTTTTTGCAATGAAACAATATTCCAATCTACACTTTTTTTGCAATACAATATTCCAATCTACACTTTTTCGCAATACAACAATATTCCAATCTACAAAGTGTAGATTGGAATATTGTTGTATTGCTAAAAATACGCCTTTTGCTTTGCAGCTGAAAAAAAGAAAATAAAAATACTCCATAGTACACATGCACTCTGCAAAAGAGAAACCAACCTGTGCAGGTTTCTAATATACTAGCTCAAATAATATAACCAGCTCCAGTGAAAAACAAATCATGTAGAAAAGGAAAAAACAAAATACTTTGATGAGGTGCTTTCAGAATCTCTGGCATTACCTTGCACCCTTGCTCTCTGGTGAACTCCAGCTGTGGTTCATTTTGGAAACACGCTTGCATTTGCCAACGTGCAAATTTTTTTGACCCTCGCTATTGAATGTTGTAATATTAGATTGTCGTTGCATGAAAACTACAAGCTGTTTCGCCTTGGGACCATCAGGTGTTGAATTGGCCAATGGAACATCCGAGGTTTGATCCTACGTTTTTGACGTTGTAGTGATTTTAGGGTGAGGTTGAGGGAGTAAAATTTTTAATAAATTAGCTGAATTAGACTAATCAAGGAAAGCTGTTGATCAACCTAATTTTCGATTCTCGCTATACCATTCACAAAAACTTACTGAAGCTAGTTAAGATAACAAATGTGCGTCGTGTAGTGATTGGTGTGACAATAAGTAACTTACTAGGAGACGTTTTAACTACATGTAGAAGCGCAATCGTACTTTAATAAACTTTCTCGGAAGAGCAACACATGATTTTTTTCAGCCAATGGGAAGCTTTTATTTAACGTGCTTTTTGTCAGCGATATCCGGGTGTAGTAGAACCAAAAAACACCAAAGTTTTGGCATGAGCTTCACTCACCACGTCAGGCAGTGTTGTACTTTCGCGCTGTCATGTTAAGGGCGTCAACATTTTACTCTCGCTCACGTTAGCGGTGGTAGTTTTTTCAAAAGTTGACGGAAGTAGTATCAACTTCTCTTGTTTATTAGATTGTAAGAGTAAGCGCGAAGCGCCTATTTTTCAGTAGATGCTCAATTGACTTTTCGTTTATCGTAATGCTTACAAGGTTGCTGCAAAGGCGCATCTTGTAGTTAGGCTTCTGCACATCTTGATTTCTGTACTTGATCAAAATGTCACTTTTATTACTTTCGTTGGAGATCGAAATAAAAATATAAGTCCGGTTTAATGACTGCTACTACCAGATGATAATAATGACAATAAAAATGGGCGTAAAAACATTGTACTGCCATAACATTACAAAAAATGACAGTCCTTTAGACATTGTGATATTGCAATATGATGAATTTAGAAAAAGACTGAAAATTACCAAACCTTGAAAAGTAATAATCTAGTTAAGATGATCATTTTATGTTTTTCAGAAATTGATTTGTGTAAAAGTCTCCCATGCAAAAATGGTGGAATATGCAGTGTAAGTTGTTTGCATGTTGCTGTTTTATGCTTGACGAAAGACTGCTAGACGAATGAAGCTATCATCTCGCAAGTAGTTACTTCTACTTGCTCAAAATCTAGCTCGATGATTGGACAGAAATCTTAAATAAAATTGAAAAACAAATAGGCTACCAGAAAACTTTTTGGTAATAGTTTCCTTGAGTACGTTGAGAACATGTAACGTAAATTTTAGCAACACAATGCGTCTTAAAAACAAATCGATTTCAAATCTATTAAATTTCTGTTCCCCATTTTTTCTAAAATGATGTTTTATGATACAGTAGTCCCCGCTTATTAAGTCCACCTTGGAACGGAGCGATTGTGGGCTTATTCAATTGGTGGGCTTATTAATCACGGGACAAATTTTCGCCACTTTCATGCTCATAAATGAGTATGACCGACTGTGGCATGGATAAAAGTTGCTAAATTTATTAACACTGTACACAACAGGTACAGAAAACGATCAATCAATTTTTAAATTTCAAGTTTCTTTGACAAGACTTCGTCTTCACGTCTTTTCGCCATTTTAAAAATCCAGTAAAATCCACAGAGCACCAGTTGTCTTGCCAATTGATTACGGCACAAATAAGTAATTGTGACAAAACAGTTAGATGAAGAACAGGTCAGCAGCGTAATGAAGCGTGAAACTGTCAAAAGCAAGACAAAAGAACAACAGCAACAATAATTTATTACATGGGCATTGCGCAAGATTCACACGTATGCATAAAAAACGACATGAAAAAAATGAAATGCATGTCCACAGAGGAAGCGCGAAAGACCATATGCCAGCCCATACAGACGGGCAGGTGGCCGAGTCTGAGCCTCCTCTCCTGTGGCAATAATGTGTAAACAGGACAAACACAAACAAAGGCACCGTCAAATGAGATTGTATGGGCACAAAGCGTTACAGTAAAGACAGTAACGAGCATAAACACAAACACAAACTTATTGTGAATGTGAGTTGAAGTGTAAGTTGCGACCCTTTTTTGTCCACTTTCACGCAAATATTTTTGAAAATAGGGCTTATTAAGCTGGGTTTTGGGTTTCTTTCTAGAGTGTTTTTTTTTATCACAGGAATAAATAGAGCAATTCCGGACCGGACAATTTGGGGTTTATTTAGTTGGTGGGCTTAATAGACGTGGACTACTGTATAGTGTTGAATCGGAAGATTTTTTGGTAAAAATAACTGTTGGATGATTGACACTGTTAAAATTTTTGGTGTGGTAAGAAAGTAACTTAAGGTTCTTGGTTAGTTTGAAAGGTAAAAACGTATAAGAATATCTGGGAAGTTAAAACAGTTGTATTCCTAAAGTTGTAAAACGCTTAAGTTACATTTTAAAGAGCGAGCAGACTTAATTACTTATTTATTTGTTTTGATATTGCGTCAGCTTGACTCGTATATTACGTGATACTAAAACAACCTGAAAGCTCAGCACGCTCTTTGGAAATATTAGTTGGTCATAGCTAAGGCCTGAAAAAGTTACTGAAGTCAAATACCTTTTAGGAAACTTCTCCACCATAAACTCTAATGTAGCACTATTTGTAGGACCGAGAAGCTCTATTCTCTAAAGTGCGATTGGGCCAGTCAAAGAAAAATTGTTGATAAAAAGTCAAAATTTACAATAAAGTTAATATTTACTAAGTACAACTTGCCACGGTCTATGATATAACTAACAATTACTGCTGATCTGAGATATACTTTCTATGGTGTGGAGAAGCAATGGCAACTTCACGTCACATACTTGAGATTGATAATCAGAAACAATAATTGATCCACCTTTAAGACCATTTCCACTATTGTTTTAAACAGGTTCCGAGTTTAAGCAATCTGAGTTTGCTGCTCACCCAAAATCTGTCAACTTAACAATCGCTGTGCACAGAATGCTCTTTTATCAGGTTTTTTTTTCCAACATTTTTGTGCTGAAATTTTTATCTGCTTACATATTCGTGTAATGCTTTACAATACACGTTGTTGTCCGAACATCCGATTTTGTCTGCAAAGTACGTACCAACAGTAAATACACTTTTGCGGATGAAAAATACAAAAATATACTTTCCGGACAAAACCGAATATTCACACCATTACGTATACCGTGTAGCACCATAAAAATGTCCAAGCAGATCAAAATTTCAGTACAACAATACTTGAGGACAAAAATGTACAAAACCGGATCAAAAACGTGCAAAAGCGTATGCAGTTACTACCACTTTAACATTTGGAAAAGAAAAATAATGTTGTTAGGTCAACAAAAAGTTATGTTTTAGTAAAAGTAGAGTAAAAAATGTCTTTGTAAGTCAAGAATAAAATGATCCTTATAATAACACTGCTTTTGCAAATATAGCGTACCAGTCTGTTTGCCGTATTTACAGGAGGGTGGGGGTTGAATAAATGGCGATGGCCACCAAACGTTTTGAGAGAAGCAAAAAGGTAAAAGCTTTTTGGAGGCGAAAACATTGCTTTGGCCGAAATTATCGCTTTTAAAAAATTTATCTTCAAATAAAGATCTTTATGTCGTTTTCGAGACCAAAACGAGCAAAACGCTTCTCTCCCCTTCTTCTTGCAAATAAGATTGCAATCACTTATTTCTTGTGATTGCTTGGCAAAAACATTGAGCTTACCTAATGCTCTGGCCCCCTTCGAAATTTGTTTCTAATTGCTCCAGTGCCCAAGTGAGGAGAACAAAGACTAGCCCAGGTTGCTCTAGAATTGCTGTTTCAGTGCGATTGGAGCAGTAACCACCGTAACCTCCAAAACCAATGATTGCGGCAGATGAAGAAATACGGTTATGATCTAGAATGTAGATTCTAGATGAACATATATTTCGGCGCGTCGAAATGTGTCATGAAATGTGTCACGGCAGGCAATGGAATGTTCCGCTGATAACGTGTGAGCGAAATCATTTCTGCGGTCACAAAACTATGCGTTCATAAAACTACCATTTGGTGTTTTTTTTTCATTGTAAAGCAAGTTGACTTTAGAAAATTTTTTCGCATTTGCTCTATTCCTGCGTAAGTTTTTTATATAAACGATTTTGCTACACAGTGAAAATCTTGCTTTAATAAAAACATGATTATTGTTTTCATACTTCTTTGTTATTTGCATTTGCCAATACGTTTAGTACTTGATGTTACGCAATCCTCCCCTGGTTTGGACTAGCCAAGCGGAAACCTTGCTGGTACCAGTATCTACGGGGGTGTAATCAATGGATTATGATAATGCGGGTGCACCTCAGAAAACTTTAAGCGTCCTATGATTTTAGGTGTTAAACAAAAAAAACTTTACATCTCCAGAGTATTGGAAGCATCCAAAATCTTTTTTCTCATTCAAATTGTAAATTTGTAATTCAATTAAGCCCCTGTGAATCTTGTGGATTTTTGGGCAGACAAAGAGTAAATTAGGCTGGCTCAAGCTAAAATATCTCATTAACACAAAAACCTTGCTAACTAAGCCCAACGAATGAAGAATAAAACGCACAAAAATTTGTTATGTTTGTCCAATCGATTTAGAGTATGCTAGTTGTTTCCGAGTGGTTTTTCAATTAACTGTAAACACGGTTCGAAAAGCTGTTTTGCTGAGAGCATTACATAACTAGTAACAGACCAGCATTTTTTCAAATATCCATTAATTCTTCATGAATATTTCAGACTCACAGTCCAACATCATATGCTTGCGCGTGTAAGCCTGGCTTTCGGGGCTCCGATTGTCTGATAAATATCGACGAATGTGTGGAAAGTAACTGTGGACCTCATGGGACTTGTATCGATGGTGTGAACTCGTTCACTTGCCAGTGTGATCGAGGTTTTTCCGGTGAGTGTGGGCTCAAATAAACAAAATCCTTGCTTTTGTACAACGACGTTGGAACCTATTATGACACGGGGGCTGAAAACGATAAAGCTACAACAACGTCTGAGCGCCTAGCCCCCAGACCCTCTAAATGAATGCGGTTGCAAATAGTGGCTTTGGAACCATTTTTCACATGGGACGTTGAAATCATTCTGCCGTGTCAACGTCTGAGGGCGTGAAGGCCTTTGCCTGAATTGCACTTAAATAAGTTCAGCGCTTTCAATTCCAACTTTCTTAGGAACGCCAGCACCCGTGCAAAAATTAGTGAAAAGGTTTAATCGTTGCAATCAGCCATACAGTAACGAAATGTTCAAAAACAAAACAACGAATGATATATTTTCAAATAATTCTTTGAACCAACTTTGAATGATCCGCTGATGCAGATCGCAGACTACATTGTGTATAGAAACTGGTTTCAACTTTTATAGGTGATTTATAGAAGACTACGGTAGAGTGGTGGAGTGTGAATGGGGGAGGGATTATAGTAGGGTCTAAAAAGTGAAGAGAACATCTGACCCCGTTAGTCCCATACTTCCGACGCCTATGCTTTTGCTATGATATAATTGGAAACTATTAGTGTGGTTGTATAGAATTGCATACACCAGATACTATGTAGTTTCTCTTGTTTCTGGCGATAATTTTATACCTTAGCTGATAAAGAGAATTTAGAGCATAATGATTGACATCCAAGAAACATGAAAAATAACGTGAAGTCTTGGCTCCTGCTGACTCTGTATTTGGAGGATGACTGAAAGTTCTTTTTTCATATTTGCGGTTGACTTGAAGGTTTAATCGTTTAATTGAAGGTTAATCAACAGCATGATAAGCAGAAACGACAAATCGCATGATGATCCCGTATAGCCTGCGATTTTTCTGGCCATCATTTGACGTGTAGATGTGAAAGACAAACTCCTCAATTACAGAATTGTTTTTGTTTTCAGGTATTACTTGTGAGAAAGAAATCAACGAATGTTTGAGCGATCCGTGCCAAAATGGTGGCATTTGTACCGACTTTGTTGGCTATCATAGCTGCAAATGTCCAAAAGAGTTTAAAGGAGTGAACTGTGAAGATAGAAGAAACCCTTGCACAAGCGGCCCCTGTTTTTATGGTGAGATTCATGCGGTTTTTACGGCGGCAGAAAAGCTTTTCTAGTTATTTTAGTACGGATGAAACAACTTGTTTCTAAGCCTGCTGCAAAGTAGCCATTTTGCAGCGAAAATGTATTTCTTAAACAAGTAGTGTTATCGAATAAGGAAATTGCTGTGTAGTGATTTTGCAAAAGCATGACCCCCAAGTTTTACATAGACATTTCAGTTCGCAACTGCACGGTTGCCAGTCAGAAGTAAAATTCTGCTCAAAATGTAATTTGGAAGATTTTTTCTATTGCAATTGCTGCATAAATGCTAAAATCCTCATTACACAGTGTCGAAAATTGGATTTTTCTCAACACGCTCCAGGAGTAAAACCATAGCCTAAGCTACACTTTTTGTATCAGAGAAAATCCGATAAAAATCGAGCCTTGGTCTAGTTTGCGGCTTTGATTGAATTTAAGTCTGATTTTAGATGGTACTTGCATATTGAACAGCGATTATTCTTTCAACTGCTCATGTACAGCTGAATACGTTGGTCCTCAGTGCCAGCATCATGTTGAGAGTGCTTGTGGTTCGAGCCCTTGTTTAAACGCCGCAACATGCTATGAAAAAATAAACAGCGTAACAAACGAACAGGTAAAGATTTACTTTAGGTCGTTGTAATAAGAATTTGTATCCATTCGTACTAATGGAGGATTACAAGGAGCCTAACAACTACCATGAGTGTGTTGTAAATTTGTATTCAATAGTAATCATCCAAGAAGACTCTGTATCAAGTGTTGATGTTAAATTCTGTTTAACTGTTTGTTTACGCTTATGATAAACCCGATATTTGTAAGATTCCTTTGCACATAGGAAATTGTTTAGCCAAGACTACAAAACAATTATCTTAAGCATTACCATGCTCAAAGATTTTTTGTGGTTTTAAACCGGAGCCGAGCAATCCTAATTTTTGCCTACACAACGATTGTTGATCCAATGTTTACTTCACGAGATCCCAAGATAGGAATTGATAAATTTTGCGTGATACAATTCATCCCTTTGTTTTGAGGTCTTCTTATGCCGTCTTCTATTCGCCGTTGTCAGATATAATAAATTAAATACCAAGTGACCTAATATATAGCAAGAGTAGTGATTGCTATGCAGTGCTGCCAAGCTAGCAGTGACGTCATAGCGATTTTTCTGATTGCATTTTTGGCTACAGATTAGGTAAATCGTTTAGCACCAAACAAATACGACTTAAGTAGATGTAACAATGCTTTATTTAGAGGTTTCAATGCGTCTGTCCCGTTGCATACAGGGGTGCTACTTGCGATGAACTGGTACCTCCATGTGAATTAGGTGAAAATCTTTGTCCATATAATGCAACCTGCGTTTCTTTGAAACAGGAATATTTGTAAGTGATGATTATGAGCAAATGTATTCGACCGTTAAGATATTTAACATTGTCATTACGAGTATAGACCAGTAGTTTATAAAAAACATCACTTTGATATATTAAATAGATATAATGAAAAGTTTTTTCTGTCAGAATCTAAAACATATTTGCTTTTTTTGACGATTCTCAGCAAAATAAAACCAGAGCCAGTACACTTCTCTACATATTTTAATTAGGACGTTTCGCTAAACGCTAATAGCATTGTCAACCAAAATAGTGCAACTGATTACTTTAAAATTTAATGAACCATGGCCAAGTACAACATTTGTGACGTGACTATTCAATTATGAAAGAAGAAAACAATAACTATGACAAACTTTAGGGTCAATGTTATTTCGTGTTGCCTCACTAATTTAGCACGAAATAATATTGAGCCCAAAGTATGTAATAGTTATTGTTTTTTAAACAAATCTACCAAGCGGTTGTAAAGGGTTTTTCATAATTAGAAAACAAGATGGTAGGCTAACTAACCATGATTTAATTGTCCTATGCAATGCATTTTAGATGTGTGTGCCCTAAAGGTTTCGTTGGTGATCAATGTCAATTTCGTGGATCTGACAGTGAAGCGGTGCAGCGGTTACAATGCGAGCGAGATCCATGCTTGAACAGCGGGCGATGTTTGTATTTGAACAACAAAACATCCTGCATATGCAGGTGGGTTTCATATAAACTGTTGATGGTCGTGGCGCGATGGTGTTGCGGTAAAAGCGTTTGCTTTGCCGTCAGTTAAAATTGATGGTCGGCTACTTAAAAAATGATAGTCACAACTTTCCTGATTGGCTGTAAGCGCTAAGCGGACAGTGAGGAAAAAAAGCGGATAGTTTGCTGGTTGTATCCTTGGGTAAGGCACTTGAGGAAATCCTCCATCTTTATCGGGAAGACAAATAGCATCGCCGATCAGTTTACCCATTGCCATGGCCAAGCCCAACTAACGACTAGCAAACAAAGGACGAGATCATTCGCATGCATGAATACTGAAATTGCTTCCAGAAAAGATTTGAAAGATTGGGAAGGGTAGTTTCAAAAAGTATTCAGATGAATTTAAAAAAGCGTGATTCTTACACTTTTTAAAGGTCTTCATGTCCATTAGTTTTTTCAAAGATCGTCTTGCTCGAAAGAAATTTATAAAATTTTAATATTTATGTAATTGACCGAAGTGCAGAAACTTCATTATATTTTGTTCTTACAAATGCCGAGCTTGAAGAAAGAACCGTCATGCAACATAAAATTTTATTTTAAGCAGTTTTTAAGGAAGTAAATCGTTTGAAAATTCCACACCAAAAGACAGATTTTTTCGTTAGCATGATGTTCAAGCGAAATTGCGGACATGCTTTGTTGTTTTACATCGAAATCAGCGCTCAACGTTTTTACGAGCTGACGCGTGCTGTGACTTATTCTGTGAAACAAAAATGGTTATTTGATTGCGACTGAGCATTGTGCAAGTGGAATGAGCGATAATGTGGAAAGTTTCTTTCCGTAATTGCAACGAAAATGAGGAAGTCAAAAGCTTTTTTTTTCAGCTGCGTGGGCAACATCTTCTTGTGATTGCTTACCACTTCTAGTCTTTTCTTGAAAAGCCTTTAACAGTCGCTGCTTGCACAGCTAACCGTTTCAAAACTTGAATTGATTTAGATAGAAAAAGTTTCCAGAAGATTTCGAAAACTATAAACAGCCATCAATTGCCAATTAAACCGATTTCAATCGGTTTCGAATTGTTTAGAGCATTAGTCAATTATTATTATTTTGAACCGATTGGTTATACATGTACGTTATGATTGACAATATTTATAACTGCAACTGCAGACCTGGTTTCAACGGCACTCGATGCGAGAACGAAGTTGATTTCTGCTCGAGTTCTCCTTGTCTTAACAATGGAAGTTGCATTGAAGCTTCGAACGGGTTCTATTGTAACTGCCCGAGAGTAAGTAAATGGCCATTGCTCAACGAGTATAGTAATTGTTGGTTTATGCCGCGGACACAGAAAAAATTTACGATTCTCTTTAAAACAACTTGCTCTATTATCTGTTCGTCTTAATTTTCTTATTTGTCCAAGAACAGCAACGCATTTAGCTAAGCAGAAAACCTTAATTAACCGAGCAACGAGTTTCTTGTTCATGAGGCTTTTGCTTTCTTGCGGTCTTGATAAACGCACTTCACGACAATTTTTTGTGCTTGGCAAATCACGATATCGTATTCGATTATTTTACCACGGAAAATGAAGACACTAAAATTTACCAATAAGTTTATTGCAACAGGCTTCGGCATATGAAACAAACTTAAAACTTAAACATTATATTAAGTGTTAACTTTTTGTTTCTTTTTAGGGTTATGAAGGTACTCGCTGTGAGGAAGATGTAAACGAATGTGTGGAAAATACCAATTTATGTAACAACGGAACTTGTTTGAACATAATCGGATCATTTCAATGTGCATGTGAAACATACATTACTGGAAGGTAAATGATTTAAAAAGAAACTTATTTATTATGATTTCCTGTGCTTGGCGGATCTCAACATGCAGTATATTTATCGAAGTAATACCAAACAGTTTAAGCGGGAAGTTCAATCTGGGAGTCTGTGAAGCGCGACTGAACCATCGTTCTTAGCATAATCATTGTTCAACCGCCACTGCCGCTGCATAACGAGTATGAAGTATGAAGATCACCAAAATGCAGTTCGCGATTAAAGTTATGTTTTTGCTGCTGTGTTTCCCACAAAGGAAATCAAGAGGGCTATTTTCAATGTTGCTGGTATAACTGGGTATAAAGCCAAACATCAGGCGATCAAACTAAAGGAAATTTTGTAAGTAATGTCATAAGTTTCCCTACGAATTAAGTGCAAATTATTTTTCAAGGTATTGTGACGTCGAGTTTGATCCCTGTGACTCCGTTCCTTGCAAATTTGGAGGATCCTGTATCCACAATGCATCTAAATCAACCGGATACCAATGTGAATGTTTGAGAGGTATGTCTATTTGGGATTTAAAATCAGGGTCATTTATATCCCACAAAGTTGCGATGTTTCCCATATTTGAGACAAATATTAATCTTGCTTTTAAGATTTAAACGGAGATGTTGAATTTCATAAATCAAAGCACGCCATGTTGAGGTTTTTTACAATTTTGTTCAAACAATAACAAATTTAAAGTTGTTAGTTTTTGAAACGCTAATGATCTTACAGGTCACGGCGGGGAAGATTGCAGTATCATTGTGGACCCATGCACAGAAGCTACCAACCCCTGTAAAAATGGAGCGAATTGTACAGTTGACCCCAACTATTCATCAAATGCTATTTGCAGCTGCACGAGAGGATTTTATGGCCGCTATTGCTCAAAAGGTATTACAGTTATCCACTGTTGTGAATTCTTGAAAAAATAGACTTCATGCCTTCCAAGTACCAGTTATCGAATGATTAAAAGTTAGGTTGCTAGCATTCCAGAGAAAAGCTCAAAAAACTTGTTAAAAACCAATGTGTCTCAAAGTACTTGATTCCGGAATAGGGTGGAGAGAACAAACCTTCCAAAAATTTTAAAATATCTTATTTTGCTGAAAGTTATGTTTGAAGCAAAAAAGCATTTGCCTAATTTTTTTTACTAGAGAGCTACATGATTGGTTTAAATCGCTTTTGCAAAAAGAAGTTTAACAAGGCACGCGGTCTAAGTGGCAAGCAACTAACAACTTTATTTTAAAAATATCAGCCAAGCAACTTGTTAAAAACATACTGCGAACGTTTCAGTCCTCAACAGGGGCCATTTTCAACGCAAATTATATACGACAAAAGATTGGCTAACAACTATGCCATATTGACACTCAAAAGAAAAACAGACAACAAGACAAATTTATAAGGTGACCATCGCTTCTTTTTTTCGGTTTTAGTGTCAATATGGCGTCGTTGATAGCTGACCTTTTTGTTGCACATATAATTTGCGAAAAAAATGACACCAGTTGAGGGCCAAAACGCTAGCAGCGTAGTTTAACATGTTGTTTGGTGTTTGTGGATTGTATTTTAACAAAAGTGAATACATATGAATGTTTTTATAAAATTTTTGTTCAGACGTCGACAACTGTGCCGTCCAGTCGAACATCACAGCAGTTATCAATGAAGAAGAAGTGCCACAGTTGATAGAGAGAAATGATTGCGGAGAAAACGGGATTTGCGTATCCACTAGAGGGGGATTCTCCTGCGTCTGCGATCCGGGCTACGTTGGAAGCCGGTGTAACACTGGTATGACAAGCCGTTTGTTTTTTGTGCACACGAGGTAGCGTTAGAAGTAAAGCTGGTGTTATAGCTGTTTTAGACCGACTTTCACTTTACTTGTACCCTACGTTTAATCATTAGCCACAAAGCATCTTTAGTGCTTTTGCAAGCAAATGACTGCTCAGTATCCTAGTTAGAGAGCCTTATAGGCCTGCGGTGTTGCTATTGACATTATATTTTTGTTTTTTTGTTTTTTTAGTTTATAATCCTCCACTTGTCAACTGCACCACTGAAGATTGCCGTTGTCCAAATTTATTGCTGAGTGAAGCCAAATTTCATCGTAAGTAAATTTTCAATTAATATCGATAGTTTTGGCGAGATTAGGTATACCAGGATTTCCCGTTTGTCGAGCGAATAGATTCAAGCAAGCAAAAACAGACGATCTTTTGACAATTTTATTGGTAAAATTATGCTGCGCCCTTCTTGGTAACCGGGAAGCATCATCAGAACTCGGTAGATGATGTAAGAAAAGTTGAGTTATAACATTTACCAAACTCTGATGAGGTTCCCAGTTAGGTATTGGGGGCAAAGCGCAACTTTACAAATAAAATTATCGAACAAACGTCTGCGTCTGTTTGCAAGAGTTTGGTAAGAGTGCTGCTGTCTGATTAAACGTAGTATGTTATTTAACGTGGTGATATTGTAATACTAGAAAGCTTACATTTTTGGCATGTGTGAGCAGTTTTTTCTAATTATCTTCTCTTTCAGTCTTTAAAAACAGGCAAATCTTTTGCGATGTCGTTTGTAATAAACTTGAAGGCTATCAGCCGCATATCAGCTTTTGAAATGCCACTGAGATTAACGACTAGTGATTTTACAGAAGCAAACAACAGCACACTAAGATGTCAGTACCGGCAGTATGAATATGGTACTTGCGAACCGGTCACGTGCCTTACGAAGTCTTGCCCGAAAATGTCCGATGTTTTCCAGTGCAATTGGCAGTCCAAATGTCTTACTGAGTTGATGGCAGGTAATCATAAGACGAACTCTTTCCTTTAGAGCCTTCTGGCTCCGCGTATTACAGCGACAATTGATATTACGATAGACTAGTGGTGGGCAAAATTTTGTTAAGCTGGCTCAAATGTCTTTTTCTATTATTGTTGAAGACCTATTCTGCATTTTGTATTTTGGAAATCAACTTTTTGAAAGTGAATGATCTTGATTTTGAGCAAGTCTTTGCTTCTACTGACTTCGCCGCCCACAGCTGCGAATTATGTACGGCCCACGAAAGTGTATCAATCGGCCGAAATTAGGCCGCGGTTCATATTCTGCCGATCACTTCGCTGTGCCTTTCCAAAAACTCAGCTTCTTTTAACTTTCAATCGGTAGAAGCCGTATATTTTTGCTATACCACAAAGTTGCATACTTCACGATAGCAATACTACTGGAAATATTTAATTAAAAACTAAACGTTTTTAGCTCAATGTTACAAAAATTTGAGCAAAAGTCAAGGATGTGAACTTTGTTGTTCTGGTAAGGATCATGAAATAAATTGAAAACATGTAGTATGTACTCAAATGCTTTGAATATTATTTGTTTAGGCCTGCCGCTATTCGTTACTTAAAAATCGAGTAAAATTCTTTTTATCCAAATTTTATTACTAACTTACTACTATTTCATAAAAAAAACTTATTTTTAGACAATTCAACAGATGAAAGTAGCAGCTTCCTCTGCCCTGTAATTCACATTGTGCTTGATGCAACCAAGTTAGAAAAGGTAAATATATGTAATTAAAAAAAATTGGCTAGTCATGCACTCTTGGCTTAGTCAAGATTTTGTGATTGCATCGGCTGAGATAGCAGATGTAGTATTGCAAAGTGCGCTGAGAACTCCTAGTGTTACTCTCGTACAAGTCCTTTAAAACATTTTAGATAGATTAAAAAATAAACTGATATAAGTAGTATTCATTCTAGAATTCAGAATACAACATAATCTTGAAAATTTTTGATATGTCGGAATTTAAAAATTTATGCTGTATTGTAATTAATCATCGTTCACGTAGGCAAGTTCTACATTGAGATACAATAATCACAAGCTTTATTAAGTGTGTAGTGTATATATTTAAGTGTAGAGCTGTATCTTCTGTTAAATAAAATATCTTTCTAGGACCTTACTGTTGAAAACTTTTGCCAAAAAGTCCGCGATCTTCCGAGTTATCAACGAGTGTCCTACGAAGCGATGATCAACTGTAAGTTAATGAGTTTGGACAAAAGCAACTCGTCACTGGCAGTCGCTTTCGTAAGTAACTCTTTAAATAAATTTTTCAACAAAACAACTTGATGTTCTTTCTGCAAGATTTTGGTTCAAACACTCATATTATGACGACGCAATATTTTAAGCTTAAACTCACTGGCTGTCGAACATGTCTTTATTTTTATTTGATATAGATGGACCCTCTTTTTATTTGATATAAATGGAAGTTGCAGAGTTGAAAATGGTGAGATGGGCCCTGGGAGTGACAAGAAAGGACAAGATAAGAAACGAATACGTGAGAGGGTCTGCGAAAATCGCAAAGCTAGGAGACAAACTTCGGAATGCAAGGCTACGCTGATATGGCCACGTGAAAAGGAGAGAAAAAGGCTACGTGGGAAAAACGATGATGGAGATGGCGGTGCCAGGTAGAAGGAAAAGAGAAAGGCCAAGGAGAAGGTGGATGGATTTGGCAAGAGAAGATATGAAAAGGGCTGGAGCTAAGGAAGGAGACGAAGTCGACCGGGAGAAGTGGAAAATACTTTCGCGCTGTGGCGACCCCGAATAGGGAGAAGCCGAAAGAAGAAGAAGAATAGATGGACCCTCTTTATAAATCTGTGATGCAATAGTCAACGTGTTTACATTGCACTATGTATATTTTCTCCATCTTTTGCATTAGAAAGTAATTTTATTCAAGTTTCATTGGGATCAAAGTGTCCAAACACATTTTAATTACTCTTATATTCTGATGGTCTTATGGTCTAAAACCATCAAACCAATCTTCTTGTGTGTGTAGAAACCAGGCATGAGTATAACTCGTTCAAGATTAATTGCTACATAACCTTGGAATATGAGCAAGCGTAATTTGCTGCAGTTGGGAATCACATGCCAAATAAAATTATTATGGTTGGTGAAATGAATATGAAATGTTTCAAAATTTTAGTGCTTCATGCAAAGTTATTTTTACAAAGTAATCTACGTTAAGAGACATTGAATACACCCTTGTACGAATACACCCTCGTAAAATTCAACCTGTAGACATTAAATTTCAAGTTATTTTTAGGACAGCATTTCCTCACAAAAACAAGCAATCCTCTTGGCCTCTGATATCTTTCAATCTTTAGAACGAGTGATAAGTCCAGTCAGCAAAGAAGGTGAGTTGTTTACAAACTGTACAAGTTGATTATTGCCCAGTAAGTGAACCTATAATAATAATTGTTGAGGACTAAAAAAGGCTATAATGCGTTTACAAGAATTCATTACTGCAAAAGAATTATCGCAATTTCTGCATTCGGTTTTTACAAAACAATAAAAATAAAGGCAGAAAATGCATCATTTATTTTACGTTTTAAGGCTTCATGATCGGAATATGCTTTCGTGTTGATATCTTGTTTCAGGTTTCAACTTATCACTTGGCAATGCTTTCGATCAAGGCCTATTTGAGGAGATCCAGCAGGCACTGTGCTGGATCCGAGAGCTACCGAGGGGCCCATGACATTTGTTGAATTTTAATGTGCACCAATTAGCTGAATTTTTTAAATAATTTCAAAATGGTTTTGCGAGTCTTAGAAGCTCCAAATGTGATTTGTACCGCCTTGAAGATTTCTCTTGAAGGCCCTGCTTGCGATAAACATGCTGCCTGTTACAATCCAACGAGCGTAAAGGTTATGCTTTCATTAATACAACTACATATATTTGACGTCATATAAAGACATCAAGATCTGACTAACTAAGAGTTAAGCTTGCAGTCAATAGTTTGACATTTTGAGAACTGCCCTGCTTGTGGCTTAGCCAATCAAAAGCAATGCTTGCCTTCAATTCTTCAAACCTCAATCTTTCAAACATCTCAAGCTTAGGTTTTGGGTTCAAACTATATCTTGCTCTTGCACCAGCCGCAACCTCTTGTGTGGGAGGCTGTTGATTCAAAGACATAGTAGTCACTTCGTGATTTCACAAGCTCTCCTTTCATTCTTTGTTGATGAGTTGAATAAGTTTCTTTTTTTTATTTTACCATTCTGACGTTAAAGTAAACGAAAACCCTTGGGACATATATCATCAGTATTATTAGGGCTATTATTATTGGCATATATCATCATTAATATGAAGATTGGATTTGCATCATGGCGCCTTACAGAGATCATAAATAAACTATGTCTTGCCAAATATTCATTCAAACCTGCAATGGAGTAATACTAGACAATAGGGTGAGGACAAATGTTTGGCAAACAATGCTTTAGTATAGATCTGACAATTTTTGTTTTTAACACAAATACCAAATTTAATTTTTTTGTAGTCATTATACCTTCCCTAAATTTTAGAATATTTTACAGCATTACCTTTTCTGGGATTATTATCTGTAATTAATCAATCATTTAATTTGTTTTTAGGAGGACCAACTGTTCCAACCAATTTGGATCCAATTTTCTACAAAATCATTGACATAAGATACGCATCTTTCGAGGGCCGATCTTTACTTTCAACTTCTGACGATTCAATTGGCTTCAATCCACTCATTCTTGTTATTGTTCTTGGAGTACTCGTCTTTTTGGTGATCATCATTATTGTTGTAGCAGTGATATATCGACGGAGAAGAGGAGTAAAAGATCTGAAAGTGACCTATATCGTCAATCCCAATGAGGCGCCAACCGCTGGAGAAGATGCAAGAATAGTACGAGCGATATGCTTATTGGCTTAGAATTTGTTTATTGTTTAGCTTAGAATTTTAGGTTTATTGGCTTAGTTTAGAATTTGACTCTATAAGAGAGAAAAAGCAAATAAAAAAGGAGTTTTGCAAAATATTGCAAGGTCATGTCTAGGAAAAGTGTCCACACTGAAGCAGCATTCTTTCAATGAAGTTTCGGCACATATGTGGTAGTTAAAAAAGTTCCTGCTTTTATAGGTTGAAGTTTGATCAAACAGGTTTGCTGCAAATGTAGACGTACGTTGATATGTGGCAAAAATCTAGGGGCTAAGTATTTTTAGTTGTAATTAAAAAAAATTACAACGGAATCAACAAGCTTTCTAGCTATTTAAAATCTATTACAACAGTAAGTGCATCAGTAAATGTACAAATTTGTAATCTACAAAAAACATAGCTTATCATATTTAATATTTTAGGTAAATTCTTCTTCAAGCAGAGATGGCAGTTCATCTTTAAGCAAACCTCCTCTTGTCCAAGACTTCATAAATCCCGTATTTGTTGAAGAAAAACCAACTTGTCATGGTGAGTCAGAAAGTTTTTCTGAAGTGTAACAATTCAATTTACATACTGACACATCTACACCAAGCATAGATATTTATCAAAGATGTGCCACGCAATTGATTAACTTAGCTGCTATACAGATTTTATAGTGTTGTGCTTCTGTTATTCTGACAAAGCCAGCGAGATTGCTGACTCCACCTTTATGTGGCAGACAGGTGGCCTATCCGTACTTCATCGGGTTACAATTGTGAAGTTGCTCACCCAGCATGTCGTAAGAGGCGACTCTTGGGTACCCACCAGTGGCAGTCCGCCTTGTTGGTGGTGGGGCTACCAGTCAATCATGACTGGTTCGAAATGGGCTGCCATCTTTCCCCTAGCCTAATATCAATTAGGTTGACGGCATGAACTTGAATTGCCGTACCTCCATCCCGAGGAAGAGGAGGGGTAATCACAAGAACAACAACAACAGATTGCTGGCAAAGTATTCTCTTGCGTTTTATTCTTTCTGTTGGTTACGTGATAAGAAAACAGATTGTTACTATAAAATAGAGTCGGTTGTGGTCGAATCTGTTTTGTTTGGTCAATGATCCAATTCATGCACAAATCAGCCAAAAGCGGAGCTAAGGGAGACCCCATAGCTACACCGTTTGTCTGTTTGTAGTATTGCTTGTTGAACTGAAAGGTAGTAGTTTTGGTGGTCCAGGTTAATAACTTTTTAAATTGAGCTTTTGTGAGCCCATGAAAAAGAGTCATTTCTTTATTCGAGTAAAAAAAAAAAAAAAAAAAAAAAAAAAAAATCTACTCGAATAAAGAAATGACTCTTTTTCATGGGCTCACAAAAGCTCAATTTAAAAAGTTATTAACCTGGACCACCAAAACTACTACCTTTCAGATTGTTACTACTTTTACAGTTTTAGTTATTACGATAAGTCCAGCATCAAATTAATTTCAATATTCTTAGTTAATTTTCAAACTTTTATTATTCAATTTTGTCAGCTTTAACGTCGCGTCCCAGCGTGACTAGCAACCCATACGTGTCCATTCCATATGCGACTGCGTCATCACTAGACGTCGATTGGTCACAGTCAAGAGATACTGAGAAAGAAGCTCATTGTGAAGATAAAAAAAGGAAACAAAAACCAGCAGGTAAATACCTGATGAAGTATAAAGTCAAAAATCTGGATTCAATTCTTACATCATGCCGACTGCATAGCACTTAGGTTAAAAACTGGAGGTTTCTCACATTTGAAAGCTGTGGATCAGTGGCGACTCCGGCACTCGGGCTGAGCCTGAGTTACAAAATGGGGGAAGACTGTTAAATTTAAATTCTGCAAAACAAGTTTAAAACTTTTTAACTTAATTTATATTAAGTCCAAAGAAGAAGCCGGACATCATACAAACCACCAGTATTGGTGGTGGCAGTTGCTTTTTGTGCTCAACGTTTTGTCTAGCTCGGGCTCAACGAAAATAGCCAGACACGCTGTGCAGAGAAATAACGAGAGAGAAACGAATTCCAAGCATTTTTTCGAATCAAATTTAACTCGGGCTTGATTGCAGTTGCCCAAGCTCTAATAATGCGAGCGGTTATTGCGTTGTTTCGGACACTTTTTTGTTTAATTGTTTCGATGAAATCGGGCCCGCGAGAAACAGTCCGAGTTGCAATCAGAAAAGGTAGATAAAAGAGTAATTTACAAGCACGTCTACTGTTCTTCTGTCTAGTTCGGGCTCCAAGGAAATTAGCCAGACGCGCTGTGCAGAGAAATAACTAGAGAAAACGATTTTCAAGCATTTTTTTGAATCAAATCTAACTCGGGCTTGATTGCAGTTGTCCGAGCTCTAACAATGCGAGCGTTTATTGCATTGTTTCAGACACTGTTTCGCTTAATTTTTTGTTGAAATCGGGCACATTTGATAAAAGCACCCGTTTTGTTATAACTGTGTAAATAAAGGCGTTTTACAATAATTAAATGGCTGGATAAATTATTGCTGTTTTTTGTTTTCTCGCTAGTTTTAGTGCTTTATTTACTGTTTTTGCAATATTTTGCGAAACTATCAGTGACGAGCCCTAGTAGCCATAAAAAGCTGGAGTCGCTACTGCTTTAGATTGTTTAAAACTTGTGAAAAATATTTTGCGGCAAAATTCGACGCTCGGTTGTTGCGCTTGCAATGGAAATGGACTGTGCTGTTACTAATAACTCCGAAGCATGCCCGAACTTTTCTAGAACGGGGTTTTCAAAAAAACTATATTTCAGGCACTCAGTATGAAGATATGAAAGGATCCACGCTTCCTTTTGATGCCAAATTTCCACCAACGTCAGAAAATAAGGCATATGAGTTTGCTAATGAAAATAGATCTACGAGTCCATCCCTTGATCTAAGTTCGCAAAGCAGTCAACAGTCTTCGTCTAAAGATCTTAAAAAAAATTCTTACGAAGTCATCGATCTGAAGCACTCTCGTGCAGCTGGAAGAAATGGTTATGAAACTATCGATCTTGTGTTTGATTCCAGCTCCAGCAGGCCCTCAAGCCAAGGGTCTTCTGTGCCTTATGATGAGGATGATGTAGAAACTGCCACTCCGTATAACTTCGCCACTGAAATGCCTGCGATGGGCGTTCCGGCTCCGTACAAATCAAAAAGTGTGAAAGAAAACGCAGTATATGCGCAGCCATCTAAAGGTTGTGTAAAGAAAGAAAAATCACAGTCTGTGAAAATCAATTCTCAAAAAACAGAATCGGAAAATGTTATAGAAAACCAAGAAAATCCATATCAGACTCCGAAATCCGTTTTTTCGAAACACGATGATTTATTTCACCCTACAAAATCCGCCGAAGTTGAGACAAATGTGTACGCAGCTCCAAGAAAAGCAAATCCGAGTTCCTAACCCCGCAAACAGGGCATGAAGAGGAAATATGTGATACAAAACCCCAGATTCGAAGACGTTTTATTCCATATCTCAGTATGAACTACCACTTGACTAGTCTGCTCTGCGAAAGTAGATTAGCAGAGGTTTTGATACTTGTGCAGCTGAGATCAAAGTTTTACCATTTGCAGTAATTTCATCTGATGAGAAAAACGCCCATGAGAAATAAATATATGCCATTTTATGAGTGACTGTTGGTAACACTGTGACGTAAATGTCAAATCAAAATTAAAACGTAAAAAATTTAATTTAGATCTCATCGGTTTGGACCAGAACATTGATCTTAGTAAATCAAATTTTATGCTTTTGTACTGGTTTTTATTCTACTTTTACTTCGCTGGTATTGTGTTTGTTTTCTGCTTTTTTGTTTCATGCTTGTTTTGGTTTTTTGCTATCTTTAGATAAAATTTTAATGCATTACGTAGTTCGATTTTTGGAATAATTAAAGCAGATTTTTAATTTGAGTTTTTTTGAAATGAAATGCGGATTTTGGAATGGCAACTGCAAAAATTTCATTCTCAGCATCTTACAATGGAAGTAGGAAATTACCGGGAGTGAATAGCTGAACTTCCAGCAACCTATTTTTCTGGTAGGAATAAACAAACAAAGGTTCAAAAATTGAGCTTCTTAGGCTAAAGAGCACAAAAAAACAAGGTATATGTCATCAGTTATAGCATGTATTAGAAAGTATTTAATACGGATACTTTTTCGCAGCCACGCAGCAATTGTAATACGTCCCTCAACCGGTATTACGTCTGCACTAAACGGTAATATATCCTGCGATTTGCTTCTTTAACAGGGATCACATAATTGACGACAAATTTCTTGATTGGTTGTATAGGTACATTAAATCTTACGTTTTTTTCTTTTTGTCGGTTACATTGAATTTTATCGTTCCTCATCCTTTATCAAAATTATTTTTTACACCTAGCTGTATTTTCATAATTTTCTGTTTGGTAGCGACGTGGAAATCGAAGCAATATTGCTAAGTCTGAAAACCTACCTGCAGCATTTAATTTCTTTTGTTGTTATCGTACGCCTTTTTATGTCTTTGTATCCCATAAGACTCATAGCAATATCTGTGGTATGACATTTTCATGGTCCATTTCTTTTGCTTTCAAACTTTATGTTGCCAATGTTTGTTATTTTACCACTCATTCTCGTACATTTGGGCAGTGAAAAACAAAGTTACCTCCTGTTACCACCAAAGTAAGAAAAATTGTCAAATTTTTCATCAAATTTGATTCACTGCTGATATATTTCCGGGGCACTCAAAAGCTTTTGCGGTTTGAACCACATTTTATTAACTTGAAGCTTGGACGGTCGCATAAAAAGATATTTTGTTGACATTTCAAATAAAATTTTACTTAGCAATACAATTTTTGTTGTCATATCAACAAAAAAACGCGTTTTTATTCAAATGTCAAGCTTCTAAACTGAATGTAGTCTTCTTGAAATTGCCTAGCAACCTTTTCTTAAAGCAAGTGTTTTGCCTATTTTGTAACTTCGTTAAACCTTATTGAGGATTATTGGTAAATATAGATGCTTTTGTTCTTTCTCAAGTCAATGACCTTGGTGTAGGTTGAACATACACTCGCGAACCCACGTCTACCTAATAGGTTTTCGCAACTCAAGGTATAGCTGCTATACTGTACCAATGTAGTAGCCGCTTTGCAGTCGGTAGACCTGGGGTTTATTCCCCTTGTCGAACCAGGGTGGTTATAAATAGGCATAGTAGAAGCATGGTACAGGCATAGTGCCGGTACAAAGATAGTAGGGGAGGTGTGCGACCAAAAACCAGTCGCACCAGTATAAAAAAAGCCTTACCTCTTTCCTTTCAAAATAAAAATAAATTTTATGAGTTTGGATTTAAGCATTGAGATTTCACATTAAAAGCTCAAGTTATCATCACTATGCTTACTACGCCTATCATATCTGCACTATGCCTGTATTATGCTTACTATGCAGATTTGTAACTACCGACCGAGTCATACCAAAAAACTTTAAAAAATGTTACCTACAGTTTCCCGGCTGGGCGCTCGGCATTTATAGAGACGTTGTAGAGAACAAGTCGGCAAGTTTGCTGGATGCGTCCTTGGGCAAGACTCTTAACGAGATGCCCCCACCTTTATGCGGAAAACAAGCGGCCCAATTTTTCTTCCTAAGGGAGGGTTGGTGGCAGGAAGGGCATTCGACGGTGAAAACAAAAATTACGGGAAATACAGATTACTGATGAGGCGAACCCAAATCGGGAATTAGGCCATCAGCGACCCCATATATAAATGGGAAGAAAACCAGAAAGAAGTTCATTTATGTAGCACTTTTTGAATTCGAAGTTGCATCGCGATCAGACACAGCTTGTCTTTTCTTGCAATGGTTAGACCTGTAAAGTTTCAGTAGTCTAGCACCAACCTCAAAGAAAAAACCGGCCAAAGGCCGCAAAACTTCTGCGCCGCCCTCATTTGGAATATTCGTCGTCCAGGGTTTGTAAATGCAAATTTTTTGTAGGAAGCCTTGGTGGGTAGTAGCTCAACTGATGAAGCATGTGACTAGTCTTCTTCGTATAAGCAGGATCTTTCATTTATTTGGAGAAGCTTTTCAACAGCCCATTTTTCTACTATTCAGTTAGATTTGGATCATCACGGTGCTTGATCCCGTCACCTATTTTCCACATACAGATGGAGGAATCTAGTAAAGTGCCTGGCTCAATGACACAACAGGCGAACCTACTACCTTGTTCTCCATAGTATCCTTTTGTGCTGAGCGCCACGCAGGCAAGCCATGAATTCAATTTTGTGGCTTTTTGTTAGAACTAGACTTGGGAAATGAATCCAGTCTAGTCATCAGACTGCGAAGCGGACGCTGTAACCACTACGCCATTATGATGGCCATCTGACCAATGATCAGTAGCTCATGGGTTCTGACTCTTGCTAAAATTTTGCTGATCCAAGAAACGGTAAATAAGAAGATTTCCATTATGTCTTGAAGTTCCCTGTCTTGGTCTATAAATCGTACTAAACTGTATAGCGATCACCTGTTAAAAATCACCAACATGGAATAATCTCTTTGCAGTAGGAGCACAATGGTGCATTTTGAACAGTGATCAATCGTTGATCGTTTACGTTAGTATCGATGAGCTCCAGCCATAATGTATGTCACTATCGCACGGCAGCATTGGTATAAACTTTCATAGCATCAAGATAGTTGTCGTTCAGTGACAAAATAACAGCTATGCATCTCTCCATGTAATACATATATTAGGGAGCTAAGACTCCAGGCTATTGCAAATTTACTCTGGTTGGCTGATTAAGCAAGCAATCAGTTAGTTGTAATAAACAAACGATCACGTGATACAACAAAACGTCAATAAGGCGAAAAGTTCACATGAATTATTATAAAGGATGCCTCCACAATAATTAAAAATGCTATTCGTCATGCTGGATGAAACACACTAAATATTTCGGCTGATTATGAAAAAGTGCACTAACTCTACAATAAGTAAGCATTGCAGAGAAGTTTTACATAAAGACTAAAAATAAACTTCAAGAGCTGTAGACAAATGCATAATCAGAGATGCAGTTGCTCTAGTAGACCACACGGGAAAAATCTCATTTAAAATTCAGTTTAATTATCATACAAGCTTGTAACTGTAAGTTGTTTTGCTAAAAAATATTGTTACCAAATTTAAAACATCTTTCCGACCAAAAAGCAATTTAGGATTTCATTGCTTAGGACAATGAAAGCCCCAAGCTGAAATACTACTTGAACGAAGGCTTCTTTCACTAAGATAGAAAACGATTTTGGAAACTGCTCACCCAGCATGCCGCCCAACCATGTCAGTCCACCTTGCTGTTGGCAAAGCTACCAGTCTGCTGTTATGAATCACAACTGGTGCGACATGAATTGGCGCCTCACCTTTCCTGATCTAGACTTGGTTTGTGATGTGAACCTGAATCACCGCTTCATACAGTGGCTTTGTCTCAAAGAGGAAAGGTGAATACAATTGGGCTTGACACCAAATCAGTTGAGTTACTAGCAAGCCCTCGTGAGTGGTATAGCGCTTTTGGGTCAGCTGCTGCAGTGACTTTGCAAAAAAAAGTGAGTTTAAAGGTACAGATTTGCAAGTTTTTCCAGTACAATTTGGTCGGGTGGATTTCTGTTAAATATTAGAAGATGCAAATGACAACCAGCAACAACCATTGTTGACGTAAAGAAAATAATTCGTTGAAGAAAACCACCAGAGCTAGTAACACTTAGAAAAGCCTAAGTGATACTTTTTGTTTATCATGGAAAGCATTTTGTTTGCAGGCGGTTTTGTGTACTTTAGTTCATTCAAATCGCTGTACAAACTGAGGCAAACGTTGATTGTTATGATTCTCTGCATCTATGAGTAAATCTTCAATCGTTTTTTTTTCCGGATGAAAATTTTTTAAGAGTTAGAAAATATTCGTTTATTCATGAAGAAAAATAACCCCAAAAAATGACTCTGCTAAATCCGTTTTGAATCTGTCGCGGCCACCAAAAGTTACAGATTTCACAGCAAGCTTATCCTCTTTATAAAGATGGAACACTCCTCCGTGGTATCCGCTATCCACATTCCGATCCTGATTTCCAATGCCATTTCGAGCTGAACCACTGAAAAAATATTTTTAAGGCCATCTACTCCACCTCATACCAAACTACAGTAATTGAGCATGCAGCACAGTAAAGCCACAGTAAGTGATTTGAAATTGTGAATCAATCTTACCCAAATAATACAGCCTGTAATGTTTTGTTTATTTACGTGTATGAGGTCATGCTCGGATAGCAAGCCTCTACTTAGACTACGTCATCGCGTCCAGTAGATTACTCGACCCTACCATCTGTCTGTAAAGAGATGAAGGAATTCCGTTGAGTGCCTTTTCAAAGACCCATATGCAAACCCATCAACATTTTTCTTGCTGAGCACCAAGTGGGAAGTTGTGAACACAATTTTTAAGTCTTCGTTATGACTCATCGAGGGAATTAAGCTTACATCTACCGACTGTGAAGCGGATGTTTTAACCACTACAAACATTGTGCTGGTTATTCCTCTATTGAAACTGCACCTACTTATTCATAGCCGAGCAGGGTAGTAATGTCGGTATTGCTCAGGCACGCCGTCTCTCTTCGCAAACGTCACATGACTCATTGGTTTGCAGTTATACTTATCGCTTGACCTTTGGCTTCGCGTGGATAAGATCTACTTTGTAGAAAGTGATGTCACGCATTAAAGAGAAACGAGAAAACCGGAGCTTCCTAAATAGTTTAGTTAGTGAAACGGTCAGTGCCAATGACGTTGATTTAGTTATTTTGTTTCAATTGCACAGAACATTTTTCCAGCAAATTTCAAAAACTTACATTTTCTGCGAGGTTGCGAATCGCATCAGCACGGTCACCTCGCCGTTCGGATAAATTTTCACCGTCTCATGGCCGATCACCCCATTGCCAAAGCCGAAATACGTCACCTAAACAGCAAAAACAAAATTGTGTCATCGTGTTTCGTTCGCGCTCAGAGCGGCCGCCGCAGCGAATTTCTTACATGACTGCGTAAAAAACAAAAGAATGCAATGCTTTCTGCTTTTATCGATTTCAATACCTCTTTAACACGTAAACCGCCACGCCAGATATAAGAAGTTTGCCCCTACCGCCACAACTTTGTTGTGGTGCTGCAGTCAGTTCAGTGACAGCAGCGAAGGGGAGGAGGTTGGTGTGTGTTTTGCTCCTTCTGAACTTTTATGAGTGAGTGAATAAAAATTTTTGGTCACCGGTTAACAAATGGCGTTCTGGAAACATAAGATATGTACCACCGGTGGTACATGTTGCTGTGAGTGAAAAACCTCCATGTACCACCGGTGGTGCGTGTGGCGGTGAGTGAAAAACCTCAATGTACCACCGGTGGTACATGTGGCGGTTAACGTGTTAAAGAGCAACTTCCAGTGAAATAGTCACTAACAGTTCTGTAAGTGTAATTGGAATCCATGATTTCGTGTGGTTTATTTTTTCTATTTCTGTTTCACAAAATCGAAAACCTTATCTAAAATTCACACTGCTTCACTCGGTGAAGCTACATTTACAGAATTTACCTATGAAGCAGTTTTAATTGTTTCCAGTTTTATACTTATTGCCAGTCCATACACAATCCAAAAATACCAAAAATGAACTGCAAAGCTGGCCCGAAACCCCGCACCTGCTAAATTTTTCCCTGACTAAAACTAGCCCGCATAACTGGCAACAGAAGCTACAAGTTCAATGATGATGATGATGCCGAAGATGCGGATGATGCCAGTTGGTGATGTGCGAATAGTGAGGATTCGTTAAAAAGCAACGGATAACTACAAGTAACGGATTGCAACAAATTTATTTCGCAAAAGTAACGATTCCAAGTTGCAATCACTTTGCTTTACATACGAAGCCCTTTTTGTTTCTTTTTGCAAGCATAACGCGGACAAAAAAAAAAGAAAACCAGTTTCTCTATTGGCTCCGCTTCGAAGTGCTGCTATCCGTGGGCCACTCGCCTACTACCAGCTTCACTTAATGAATAGCGATTACAAAGTAACGAATATCCACAGTAATAATCGATAATTTTGGAACCGCTACTTAAACGCAACGATTCCGAACAGTGCCGTCGTTACGAGGAGCCAGACCCCTACTTTGGGTTACTTTAAATTCTTTGTTTTGTTTGGAGCATCGCGTAACGACAACACAACAAACATTTGTACAAAGAAACTCAGATTTCTGATGCAAAATAACTTTCAATTCAACATAATTCTCGTTTGACGCTGTCGATTCTTTGCACAGTTATTGCGTAATCAACTGCTGTAACACAATAATTGTGACGCAATAAACCGTCTTATTAACAGTTACAGCAGATGTTTTCATTTCCCTTATTTATTGAAGATGTACAGTAGATTCCGCTTAGTCGGGCCACATCGGGATTAGCACCATTTGGCCCGATTAAGCGGCTGACCCGATTATCCGAAGTCTTGCAGTATCTGTGCCAGGGTTGTCCTTGGTACACCAGTTATCTCAGCTAGCTGGCGATGACTAATGTATGGAGGTTGCTCTCTAATTTTTCTTAGGACAACAACCCTTTCAGCAATTGTTAATTCTTTTTGTGGCATCTCTGCTTGGGACTTCACAAAATTTGCAACAAAACACAATTACCATGTCCAAGGGCATGAAATGACAAAATATTTTGCGCCTGTATTTTCCAATTGTTACATAATATAGTTGGCTTTGTGATATCGAGTTCTATTACATTACAAAGGCGGTTTAGCAATTAAACCAGTGTATGTCTGACTACAGTTGTGGCCCGATTATGCGGATTTAACGTAGTGCATTATCTTTGATTGGATTTTGTTCTTAACAATTTGGCCCAATTAAACGGCTGACCCGATTAACCGGCGGCCCAATTAAGCGGAATCTACTGTAATAGGCGCAAAATGAGTTTGAGAGAAAGTTCTGAAAGTTTGCAAGGTCTCAGCTCGTCTGCTAGCTGCAGTGCACCTACAACATATGCTGTATAAGTAGGCCTATGAGTAAACGAAAATCTGCTGATACTAATGATTTGGGTGTTGACGAACCAAAGCAAGTTAGGCTGCGTGCTTATCCTGTAAGCACAATTGGGGCCAAGAAAAGATGTTTTTAATGCTGCATCGCATCTTAGGGGAGATTGGTTGGAATATTCTGTCAAGTTTGATGCAGCTTTTTGCTTCCTTTGCCGCAATTTTGAATCAAAAGCTGGAGGAGACTTTCGAGAAATGGGTTGTGAATCAACTTTTGCAACCGATGGCTATCATAATTGGAAGCAGGCTATTGAAATAATAGAGATGTTTCGAAGCATGCTGCCTCCAAAGTACACTTAGCATGCTGCAGTAGCTGGGAAGAACAAATCAAACGGTCTAAAATAGATAAGGAAATTACCTCATTAGTCAACGCAGAATTGAAAAAAATTGAAGCTATTTTTCTATCTTAATTGACATAGTAGCTATTTTGTTCAGAGGGAAAATTTGACGCATTTGAAAGCGAAGACCAAGGGGGAAATGGACTCTTTTTAAATTTGTTTAATTACACTGCTGAAAAGACCAGCGTTTACTTGCAATCATTAAAACTATCCACGAAGTGCAACGTACACCAGTCCCGATATGCAAAACGAAACTATTGCTGCTACGAGCTCAGTAGTAATCGAGGGTATTAAGCAAGAAATTGAAAATTCTTGGTATATAATCAAAGTTGATGGCACCAAGGACCCAACTGGTGTAGAAGACATATCCATAGTTATTCGTTTTTTAACGAGCATTCTTTGAAATCAGCGGAACGTCTTTTGGTTTTATCAAGCACCGATGATGTGAAATCAATCACTGACGTGATTTTTGAGGAACTTACTGAAGCAGGACTGACTTCATCAAAGATACTTAGTCAAGTCTATGATGGCGCATCTGTGATGGCAGAACACGATGAAGGAGTTGAACGTCTATTGCAAGAACTAGAAAACAGAAAGATTCCTTATGTACACTGTCTGAACCATCAATTGCACCTTGTAGTGGTACACGCAATGTCGGTTGAACAAGCGATCAATTACTTTTTGCTCGTTTGCGGTAGTCTTTACAATTTTTTCCGCAAGCCCACAGTTGCACTTCACTATAATGGTAAAAAGTTGAAACGCCTGCTTGAGCAGAGGTGGGCTAATCATCTGGCTACAGTAACAGCCGTTCTTAATTCTTTTTAACATATAATATCGCTTCTTCAAAAAATGGGTACTTCAAGGGCTCATAAAGCAGAAACATGTATAGAAGCATCAGGACTTCCACAAGAGGTGCAGAAACAAAATTTCTTGTTTATTGCAAAGATGCTTTACAAGGTATATATTGCTATATAATCATTATTATTGTGTCAGTTTCAAATAATTTGTTGATGATGACAATTAAATATAGCTTGTGCTGTATTTGTCAGTCTTGTTATGCTACCAACGCGATGGTGTAGTGGTTAAAGCGTCCGCTTCGCAGTCGGTAGACCTGGGATTCATTCCCCTTGTCGAGTCATACCAAAAGACTTTAAAAAATGGTATCAACAGCTTCCCTGCTTGGCGCTCGGCATTTAGTAGAGGTTGTGGAGAACAAGCCGGCAAGTTCGCTTGTTGTGTCCTTGGGCAAGGCACTTAACGGGACGCCCCCGCCTTTATGTGGAAGACAGGTGGCCCTCGGCATAGAGGGTTGGTAGCAGGAAGGGCATCCGACCGTAAAACAAATGCCATGTTATAAAAATGCAGATATCTGCTGTGGCGATTTCTAATTGGGAATAAGCCGAAAGACAAAGAAGAAGTAATGTTGCTGGGCCACCATAGCGGCGAGTAGACTGCTTGGCTTCCAGACTAAAATAGAAGCAATTAAATGGCTTGCCCCATATCACAATCTATTTTGATGTTAGGACCAGCGTGATAGCTTATAGTATTAAATAAATATACTATTTCGGAGCTGTGAATGGTTTCGAGACTATCGGGCATCTGATGCCTCCATATTTACAGCAGCAGACAGATAATGGGACCAAGCAGACTACCTAGAGTGGTGACCTGCCAAACAAAGAACTAGTAAACACCACTAAACAGTTCATATAGATTGCCAAAAACAAATTATCTAGCTCATACTAAGAGATTACGTCTTTTTTTATGCTTAAATTTTAATTGGCATTTCGCGTTTCTTTGCCAAATATTGTATAATACTATACTTTACATTCAAATATTGTAAGCAAATTACCGTTCGCGTATTGCGAAAAATTATAATTTGCAAGAATGTTTTTATAATGTTATTTATAGCGCAAATTCATATCCTGTCCAGGAAGCGAGGATTGCCACAAAAAGTGTTTAAATTGCTTCACGCATCGCTTTGCCTTTTGGTTGACCGTAGCCACAGGTCGGGCACTCCTAGTGTTTGGTTATTTTCTGTAATTTTACTGTTCTGCAACCACAGGTGATATCTCTGTTTTAAGAACAGTCTCAGGTCACCAGTTTGCTAAGTTAATGTGAAAGGTAGTGAATGAATGTGGGTCGGCAATATGGATTACCCGTTGGTACTGTCTGGAAGCTGATTAATTAAACATTAATTTAGTAGTTCATACCCTAACAAGGTGTTTGTGTTACCGTGGTCTTGAAGAGACTTAACGTGTATTACCTAGTGAGGCCAAGCAGTCCTACCAAAAGACTGTAAAATAGAACCACTAAGAGTATTCCGTTTTGAAACGGCTAATATTTATATCGTATTTTATAGGCAACTCTTCTTGTTTGGTGTTCGCTTTTTGCTCTGTTGTCGCACACACAGAAAAAACACCGATTTTTGTATACACTTTTTCTCTTATTTCGAAATGTCAGCAACAGGTTGAAGATTTTTCTCATTCAGCCAGGAAGCGATGACTTCAAAGATCTCTTTAGAAAGATTGAGATCTCTAATCAGGTCATACAGCTCCACTTGATTAAATAGTAGCGATGTAGTTACTGCACCCGCTAACTCACTTTCACTGCTATAAGACATTGCTGCATCACCGCAACTACTGATTTCATCAGAGCTTCTGTAAGTTTTGGTAGATCGTCAAACGCAGGGACGAAAAGTTCATCTGAATATGGGATAGGCCGTTTTTGCCAATTCTAGGTCGAGATATTTTCATTTTCTTCTATTGTTTCGAATGATTCCTTGGATGTTAATTAACCATACAGAAATAGCAATCGTTGTGATGATTTTTAGGTTCCCTCCAAACCATTGGGACACCCAACTGCAAATTTGGTCTCTTTCCATTAATCCACTGACGCAAATGCTCCACACAGGTTTTTCCAGCAATATGGGGAGCCTATTGTTTATCTTGATCTCCAACTTTGTTGCCGAAATAAGCTCTCTTCAGGACAGTAGAAACAGGTTTTTTGCTTTTTTAAGGCATAGCTACCATGAATATAGCAGAAAATATCTGGGTAATTTAAACAGCATTACGGGATGAAGCCATTGAATTCAAAGCTCGATAAGGCCACTAATCTAAAAAGTAAAACTTCATTACGTCAAAACAATGCATGTAGAATATTCTCTGAATATGCCAACATTACTGGTATCATTATAACAAAATTGCTTAAAAGCGATCTGCCGGGCGACAATACAGTCTGAACTCGTAGATGTCAAACTTCCCCATCAAATCTATTTCTTCAACAGAGCATTTTGCTTTAAACTAAACTCCTTGCGAGAAGTTTTGAACAAAACTGTAAGGGGAGTTTAACCTGTTAGAGATGAAATGGTAATAAACTTTCGAGATAAAAATATCTGCCGGCTGCGTAAAGTTGGCAAGAAAAGCGATAAGCTTTTGTTAATCACAAGCTCAATACTTGAGCGTCATGGGAGTAAACGGCTAGCTTCTTTATCAAATTAAAATACACGTTGAAACAGAGTTTAAGACAGCTTCAGCAAGTTTTGAATACTTCAAGTATATCACTTACTGAGAAATTCTGATGATTAATTTCATAAAATAAAGATTGTTGGTAGTGAAAATATACTTTTCTATTAAAACTGTTTTTATAAGATAATTTGCTTTGAGATTCAGCTTTGGAATTCGCTTACATGGAGCTTAAGCAAAAACACAATAATAGTTCTAATCATATCATGGGCAAATATATCATTACTCGAAAGCAAGCTAATGCGGAAAAAACCAAGGTCATTTTTGGAATCAGCGCCCCAAATATACTCTAAAACAACTTCAATATCTGAGGCATCCCAGAAAAAAAATTTTTTTTGACCAGAGTAATTATTCGATATTTCTATGTGCAGTATGTAACAGGTTGAAATAAAAACACGACAAATTTTCGCTCCTCGCGAGCCGTTACAGCTTTTTGCTTTTGCGTGTGGGTTCGGTACTAGCTAATGCCACTTTATAAATACAAGTAGCCCATAAAAAGTAACGATTACTTTTGCAAAAGTAATTATTTCAGACCGTTGCTTGAAAGTAACGACTCTGCACACTTCTAAAGCCAGCTTGGTTGATATTCTGATCGTTGTTGTGGAAATTTCGCGGTTGCTCACATCATAAATTTGTAGAGTCAAAATTGCTGCGATTTGCGTTTTGGTTGCTTGCAAAACTTGGGCTATTTTTGTGCGGCATTTGTAAGAAAAAATTGAAAAATAGGCAATTTGTGATTAATACATCATTTTGTCATGTTAATTGCAATTGAATGTGGAAAAAAATTGATTAACTTTTAACGAAGATGGATGACTTCAAGTGCTTTGACTGTGTGCTTTTGGTATGTTATGCTCTGCTGGCAAAACCATAAAAGCCTCAATTCTTTTTTAATCAGATAATGACATGAGATGTTGTTTGTACTGTAGTAACGAAAAGTTAGTGGGCAAGTCATGATTGGCAAAACCTAAACGGTTGCAGGGTAGATGCTTCAAACGACGATTTGTAACACTTTGGTTGACCGTTTTTCTTTGCAATATCCACACCATAAGAATATATAACATTTTAGAAATTGTTATTTTCCCACGCCAAACTCCTAAACAAGATGAATTTCTATTAATACCACGAGCCGAAAAATGGCGCTCACATCACTCTTACCTAACTTTCAGCTACTAGGTTACTTGGAAATGCAATATGAAACAGCTTTTTCCGTAAATTTGTCATAATGTTACTGCGTAGTTTTCACTGACTATTAAAGTTGAAAAATATTGTTTTCGCCGTCAAAAATCTGCAATCAAGTACACTGGTATGCGTCCGCTTTGTTATGAGTGCGCTTAGAAAAGGAACTTTATCCGCTTTTTTGTTGCGGTGTTTGTTTAAAAAACACACTTTGACAGTTCTGCTGGTAACTCTGGAGCTGATATGGATACAAGTTGAAAAGTTCATAATTAAGAGTGTTGATGATTTCTTTAACTCTTCAACATTATTTGTTTACAAGCACCTTTAACCTTTATGACAGCAGAACAGAGTCGGTGACACCACCTGCTTCGGAGTTTTAAGTTTTCTATACTCTACTCAAATGAACGCGATATTGAATCTGGTAAATTGTACAACTGTTAGGACCCATCTAAAAGGATTTGTCGCAAAATGCCTTTCCTCGAACACCACGACGTAATTGTCTCGACGTATTTGCTTAAGTCAGGCGAGTAGAAACAGAAAAATTTGGAAGAGGAGCGAGATGAGATTCTTTGCTAATTACAACAACGTGACCATATGTTTGAGTATGCCATTGACTATGTTCTCACAGTAGCAGTTCTCCATTTCACTCGATTACGTTGCTGCTGTTTTCATTATCTTAATATTCTACAAATTTTTATTCTACAAAAGACTCCGTCAATATAGTCTGAAAAGAGGTTTCTGAACGTTGAGTTTTGGACCAGCTAACACAGTTACTTAATGTAAACCAACTATGTTTATTGACCACTGTTGTCAACTACTGCAACTTGGTGTAAAGTGCCTTTGCATGTCTGTGTTAACTTCTTCGATAATATGGGGCGGCAAGCATATCGATATCCCTGGGTGAGTGTCATAAGGAGGCTGATGATGTCATGGTGACGCAACAAGTATGATTTTTCTCATTTACATATTTTGATTGAGTAAAGTGTTTGTTTTGCTCAAACAAAAGCCGGCAACAGACTTCCTAACTTGCAAAAAATTTCACCACTTTAGGGTGTAAGACAACGTCATATTTAACGTTTCTTCATTTTCTTCAAAGATACTGACCGTAAAAACGCGATTAACAGCTTTTTCCTGAATTTTTGAAAACCTACTTCTGACGAAATAAACTGTACCCAGATTTATTCAGCAAGGCAACAAGCGATTTTTGTTTCATGTATGTTTTTCTTTCTTTTCTGGAATGTTTCAAATCAAGTATCGTTGTGTAATACACCATGGTTATAATGCTTAGCGATGTCACGATGCTTTCTGGTACGATTTTAGCAAAAACACCTGTAGCTGCAGTTATCATCTTCTGTTAGTTTGAAAGTAAGACTTAATACTGACTTGCTGCCAATTAAACAGATTGATATAATGCTAATCTGTAAATATAATTTTTTAATATTGCAATGACAAATATGAACATTATAGTAACTGAATGGCGGGTGGTTTCGCGGTTAAAAATATTTTTGCAGTCGTGTCCCACCCGACTGATCTCGATCCGCAAGAGATACCCAATTGCTTACGTAGTAGTAAAATCGAAAGAATGCTGAGTCGTAACATGACCTCGTCCATTATTTAAAAAAATAACCCAAACTTTTGTGGGTCGATTATTCACTTAACCTATTACTTAATGCAACTGCTAAACTGTAGCTGCAGGACCCGACCTAGGCTACCTACTGATATATTTTACCCTGACGTTACTTTACCATGGGCCTACCAGTAAATAGCTATTTTCGTAATTGTGATAACGACTGCTTTCTGGCGCCTATAACTAACTTCGACTTTGTTCCTCCCGCCCCATTCCGTATTAAGTAATTGCAAGGAACGGATAAATATTTATGAAAAGGTAGAATAATTGTGAGCTAGACTTGCCTTAATTGAAGAGTATAGAGCGATTAAGGCTAGGGGTTCAAAGGCCTGCCTACTTATTATAACAACTTTTAGTACTCACACCAACTTTCTTAACGTGAAGCTGAGGTCGTGTTGTCGCCATAACCAACGCTTTTTAACCAGAACAAATTGCTCGGCAGTCTTTTCGGGGAACGCCGACACAGCCAGCTAGTGGTTTATACACAACTAATTTCATAGCGTTACAGTTTTGATAGAAATCTTAACATTAGTTTCAAACAACTTTTTATACAAATAATTGATAAAAAAAATTCTGATTATTCTATCAATATTCAGATGTGTTGAGCAAAGCGCTTGAGTTGCCTTGGCACAATAAAGCTTCAATGCAGGTGTTTTATGACTACGTTTTGATCGGGGCTGTAAACAGATATATAGCATAAATGCATCTGGATGATTTTAAAAATACCAACATAATACATGCATGTAGTACGAAAATTTCTAACTTGGCCGCGATGCGAGAAGTATTTCCGCTGTCTTGAAACAATGAAATTTTATGACAATTTTTGTATAATTTGTTTCATTGGAAGCAGGCTTTTCAACACTTTTTGAAAGCATTTAAAACCGCTTTTTTTACGAACAATAATTTTTCAAGAAAATTGAAAAACGTTAAATATGACGTTGTCTTACACCCTAAAGTGGTGAAAATTTTTTGCAAGTTAGGAAGTCTGTTGCCGGCTTTTGTTTGAGCAAAACAAACGCTTTACTCAATCAAAATATGCAAATGAGAAAAATCATACTTGTTGTGTCACCATGACATCATCAGCCTCCTTATGACACTCACCCAGGGATATCGATATGCTTGCCGCCCAATATTATCGAAGAAGTTAACACAGACATGCAAAGGCACTTAACACTGCCGTATATGCATTCATTTAAAAAATTTTAAACTTTATTCGAGATGCTAGAAGTTTCCCCGTTGCCGCAGAACACTCTTACTTTCAATGCTTTTTTCATCACTTGACACACAGCGCGTCGAGCTGTTTAAAGTACTGTATTGCTTCGGTTCGGGTGCAGAAAAATTTATCTTTATTGATTCGATTCCGGTTTAGGTTAAACGCAATGTAAAAACTGTGGTTTAGGTTTGGTCGGGGTTCGGTTTGGGTTCAAGAACAAAAACAATTTAAAACTGGCTTTAAGATCAATTTTTTCCCTTGTTTTTATTGCAAGTTTCAACGGTTTTTGCTTTCGTTATATTTTATGTTTTTCGTGCCTAGCATTTTTTAAGAAATTTTTTCTACAAATTATGTTGGCGGTAAAAATAAAAAAATAACTCAACTGATATTTGCCTGGATTGACGACCGCCAAAAGTAGGATAGTAATCTATTGCTTCACAACGCAATGGTTTCGAGAATACAGAAACACATCTTAATGATTTTATTCCAAGTACAAGAAATTTATAAACACCAATTTAATTAAATCTATGAAAAAAAAGCTATTATACACTTGTATCAACCTTTGCATTTTTAAGAAGACATTTAAAACTTATATTATACACAGAAATGCAAGAATAAATAGGGTTAAATTGGGCAATATAAATGGACCAGCACCGGTTTCTATAGTAAGAGTAAAATGTAAAAGAAACATGAAGGACAAATAACAAAAAAAATTTTAACAGCAAAATCTCATTTTTGTTTTGCTTTCTGGCATTCAGCCAAAATAAAATTTTATTTACTTTTTTATTTTTCGAAGTCTTTTAAAGTCGTACTTTTGCCATATCAGGCAAAGTCCGAACCAAAGTCTGAACAACGACATACATACTTAGGTTTGCTAGTTTTCTAAATGGATCCGAAAAACTAACGGAGCCGTTTAAATAATAACACTACGGTTTACATTCAGCAAAATTTATTTTGACCGGCTCACTTCCGGTAGAATGCTTGTGGTTGAGGTTCGATTCCAGTTTGCCAGTGCCACATCTTAGTGGTTCGGGTTCAGGAACAATAAGCGATAAGAGGTTTGTACCGATAATTGGTTTGGGGTTTCGGTTTAACGCCCTGTTGAAATATTTTGCGCACGGCTGGGAAGCAACCCTCAATGTGTTTTCGTCACAATCCACGTCAGGCACGCACACCTCAAAACGGTAAAAAACTACAAAAACCAAATGTATTTTCCGCAAGGCGCACGCCCAAAATGGTCTTAAAGCAAAGACAAAGACTTTTTGTTATATTTTTGGAGATCAACTTTTGCAAAGAGGTAGATTTTCCTATTTAGGTCTCGTAACACATAAAGACCTTTGTTTTGGAGATCAGCTTTTTCAAAAACGTTGTTTTGCCTACTTTGATCTTGAAACAACCATTATCATTTTTACTTTTGTTTGAACAACAATATCTTTTCAATTTTCTGTCTAGCCGCAACAGAGGCGGGCAATATGTGGTGCATGCGGGCCGTAAGTAATTTGACCGTTTCTGCTTGGAGAAGTTGAAATTTCATAAATCGATAAATCGGCAAAAGGAGTAAAAATATAAATTTTGGCCTTTTATTAATTTCATTTGCTCAATTTATTCTCAATCTCTGAATAGTTTTTGGTAAACTCGCCGAGATCCAATACGGCTTGGGAAGCCCTGTGTGAATGCATAAATCCAGACCTTTACTTGAGACAGTTTCTGTTAATTTTTAACTACATTTAGTTTAAGATTTTCAATTCAGTTTCAAGAACATTACACCGAGATACTTTTGCCGCAGTGGCAAAATTGGAATTAATCTCTTTCAAGAACGCGTTTCCACTCTTTTCAAAGAACGCTTTACCTTTTTGATAAAACATTAATCCATTACTCGGTTTCAAAACAAGGTTGTGTTTCTCATAACGCTTTTGAGTTTTTTTGCGTTCCTGATGCTGCTAAAACATCTTTTTATGTTTTAAAACGACTTTCTGACACTTCGCTCTGCTTGCGATTTTTTTGTGCGGATGGCGCTTTACTAACTAAAGAAAGTAATCAACAAAACCAATGTTGTTTTCCTAAGGTTCAATCTTAAATGAAAGCCTATTCTTGTAGGTGATAAACCTTCTTTAAACCTACCTGTGAATAAACAAAGTAAAAGCCACTATGGTAAATTTCCAAATAAGTCCCATCAACATTTGAAAAAGCACCAACTTCCATTCCAGTGATAGCCAGAACATTTCTCCGATTCCACGCAAAATAGGCTCCTGAAATTCCATAAAAACAACTTTAAAAACGATTTTACGAAAAAAGGCAACGGCTTTTATGGTATTTCACATGAGCTGGTTTTAGAGAGCAGCTCGATTAGAAAACGTTTTTTGCTGCCCCCTGATAAATATTGCATGCTTGTAATGTTATGCGTTTTGTTCTTGTGAAAAAGGTGTTTTATGGACAAAAATAAATCTGTCGGTCAGTCAATTGGAGTTTTGTATCTTCTCAGTTGATGTCAGCAACGTGGCCAAAAAGGTTGAAGAGCAGTTACTGTTGACAATGACTGTGTGCTAGAATCTCATGAAGTCTACGTTGTTTTGTCTTTCAAGCAAGATATCAAAACCAGTTTGTTTGTGATAGAAATAACTTTGAGGCAAATTTGAAACATATAGGCGTTGTTGTATAATCTATAAAAAGTTTTTCCGTAAAAGTAGAGAAACTATGCAGTGTTCAAAGTCAACTCATAACCCACTTATTATCTGCTCACTCATTAGGTTAAATCCAAATTCATATCAGCAGAGTATTGCAAGAAGCGCCGATCCAGGTTGATCACCTATTTATAACTCCTTGAAATGATCTGTGTCAATCTGGTGCAAACGTTTTACACTTTCGAAGCCAGTTTGAATCTTTGTTGTATGTCACAAACTCTATTCTAATCAGCACCATTCGGCACAGATTCCCCCATCTTAAATAAACTGGATTTTATATTTTTGGTTAGGGGCGAAAATTCCAGGAAAATAGAGAATGGGATGGGGGAATCCCAGACGATTACTTGTTTTGTGTTGAGGATTTTGAATTGCGCTTAAGTCGCACCTTTAGTGTTCACCCCCCTCCTTAATTCTTCTTATGGATTTATGCTGCTGTTTCTCACCATGTCTGGGAGCTTGTACGACATAACCATTTCTTTGGTTATAACTTCCAACTTTTCCAACTAGATGAGCTCCAATCCAAACCTCTGTTTAGAAAATTCAACAGTTACAATTTATTTGAAAGCAAGTGAATTATGATACAACGATAAATTTCTTTTACGCCTAGAGAAACAAAACTACCCGCACTCCTTTTGTGCTTATTTTTTTCTGGAGTTCCTATTAAAAGGTCGAGTTTTAAAAACAGGTTAACTACGGGCACCACAATTCAAAAATCTACCAAGTTTAATTTGGTTTTGGTGAATGAATTCACAGCAGTTTGTCATCTGCTTTTTCATCCGTGAATGCTTTCAGTGGAACCATCCATCAGTAAACTCCAAATATTTTCGGAAAGGTATTCAGTCAGTTCAACGTAGCTATCACAAAGACTAATAATTACAATTTTGTTTTCATTCAAAGGCAACGCTTGAATGTTTCAAAAGATTTTACAATCGGATAAAGCTGTTTATTCGAAAAATGCAAAGGTAGCCTTTCTTATTAATAAAAAACGCCTCGTAATTTAGTATTTTACGATGAACAACAAAAATATACATTCACTTTGTGAGTGAGGGAGCGAAGAGCTTCCAAACCAAATTTAAGACCTTGAATCCGGCCAATTTTTGCTAAAAACTCTACTTAACTAACCTCTATGTCTTTTCAAACGATTTAGAGGCAAGTCATGATTGGAACCATTGCCAGAAAACTTCTGAAATGTATAAGTGAATATATTTTATCACCCAAGAGGGGAGCTTGTGTGCGCTGACATCTTACCTCACCATTCATGCACTTCTGCATCAAGTTTTCAGTTTTTTCTTGATTCATCTCCAATTCGCTCGCAAGAATATTTATCTATGTAAGAAATGCGCACATCAGTACCTTGGTGATGGCAGCCATCGAATAAGAATATTATTACGTCGCCGCAACAAAACGCGGTGTGCAGCTTCGTTCAGTGTGATATGAGGCTGACTTGCTTCAATAGATCGCGCATTTAACTCTAGCACGAGTTGTTGCGTCGTTCGAAAAACACCGCTCGACAATTGCCAGCTTGATTATTGTAGTGCTTGTGATAAAATGTATTGCACCAGTAGGACTCCTAACTTTAAAGCAACTTTGAACACAAGATGATCAAATGTGTACTAGCCTAGGTGTGATTACAACGTGAAACTAAAAAATGTCGTTCGTAAAGAGTGTAGCCAGAGTGGTAGCGTTTGAGCGCACCTGTGACGTCACTTGAAGGGCGAACGCGATTGCAAGCGCAACAAAGATTCCGACCAGAACAAAAAAGAAGACTGACAATGCGAAGCACGAGCAGCAACTTATCGTCTGAGAACGACGGTGAAGTCGGCGATTATCTTTCATCTTTTCACACTTAGTCGCCGATGCAAAACTAGACATGACCATTTAAATAGCTTGCAGCAGCACGCAGCAAAAATAAGTCAAGTTTAAAACTCAAATACAAGCTAGCAAACTAAAATAATTGACATTTCAAAGTTAACTTTGTATTACGAAACTATCTGCTGAACTTGAACTTGTAAGAGACTTTCAAGAACAGAATCAACGAAGCGTGATAGCAGTGTTTTGATGGGTGCAATCTGGGGTGTAGTCTGAATTAAAAGTTGTGGAAGACTTTTGCCTTTGACCACTTTTTTTTAGAAGACATTTCTTGCGTAACTTTGTTGATCCTATTCTCAACCTTGAAAACCTGATTAACTCAGCCCGTGGTCAGAGTAAATTTCATTACATCATTCATAATTATAGTTTGTGAAATGATTATAGTTTGTGAAATTCAAAATTTCAAGGATAATAAGAGAAAAAATAGGTAAGTAAGTTTACAGCTATGTGTGATATCATTGATACCTACTATACAATCGTACTAGTGGAGAAAAATATTTTCTTAAAAACGCACTCCATTCGGGTATCCTAAGACTACTCGCCACGAAGGCTGTGCACTGATATAATTTTCCAACTTCAGTAAGCAGATTATGGATATTTTGATTAATGTAATTTCGGACTACTTGCATAATGTCATTGTGAAGCACGGGATAAGCTTTTGCAAATCTATACAATTTCCCAAAACTTTGTGTGGCCAAAACTTGGACTTACAGATTCGAATCCAAAACTAACCGATAGCAAAGGTAATCCAAAGAGAATAGTTAGGGCTATGCCATTTACAAACTGCATCGTTCTTACGCCCAAAAAAACTACTATTTAGCTCGTCATCCATAAATGTCGATAAAAACTTATAAACCGTTTACTAACCATCATTAATCTATTGCTCTAAATTTTTACTCCAGCACCAGTAAAAAACAAGGATTTTTAATACCTTGCATTAAATAAGCGTTGTGTTTTGATTTTGGGCCGCACAAAAACACGATGGTCACTACCAATTCAATTACAAGTATAAAAAATAGCTCTGTTTTTATCATCAACCAACTGCAACTTAACTGCACAAAGTTTGCTATTTGTGTCGCACAATGCAAAATTTGCTCAAATCACTGCCTTGGACAATCAATAAATTGTTTTTTAGTTTGTTGAAGTGAACATTGTCACACTTGAAACACTTGTTCTCTGGACAATGAAAAAGCAGCACCCTATATACACTGTTACAAACAACACAAACTATTTGGCATCATACAAAAAATTTGAAATTGCAATTGCCTAATATTTCTGCAGCAACTCATCACACATCCATCAGATTTTCTTAAAATAAAACACATTTCAAGATGACAGGCAGAAATCAGTTCAGTTCTTTTATATTTCTGCACCGCCAAAGTGAATGCGCAGTATGCACAAATATAGCAGTGGTAATGGTAGCACAAGAAAAAGCCACAAAACGAAAAGGCGGGCAAAAAATAGATATTTCTGGAGAAAAAAATAATTATGCATCGACACTATTGTATAATTAACACTGAAGATACTATTCCACCGAAAACTAAGTGATTCTTGACCGACTGATCTTTCTTTGCTCCATACTTTCTTCGTTCTTCCACCTTTCCACAGTATTTCCGTTTATTGCAGTTACTACGTTTCTTTTGTGCTCTGCTCTTCATACTTACTTCTTTTTCGCTCGTTCATCTTCTTTCTCACTACTTCGCACTACCCCTTCTATTTGCTTTCGACCTTTGCTCTGCTCTACCTTTTTGTTTTTTACTTTCTTGCTTTACCGACTTTATCCTCCTTATCGCTAAGCTCCATGACCTTCTGCTCCTCAATTTTGCGCTATAATGTCTTTCACTTTCTATCTTTATTCTCAACACTTTTGCGTTCTACTGCCTATTTACAGTATTCCATCTCTCTGTTTCCACTTGTGCGCTACTTCTTGTCTCTTTTCACAGGCGTGTTGTTTCACCTCTTATTATTCTTATTTCGGTACTTAATTTTCTTTTGTGCTTTACTTCTACTGCTTCCTTCTTGATTTTACTTTCTTCTACTGCTCTCTTCTTGATCTTTTTCACTGGTTTTTGTTCGAGTTTGCTCGGACTAATTTTATGTAGTTCCCAGAAACTGATACTACAGGTGACGTAATATCGATTCTTTTATCATCTCGAATTTCATATATTGAGTACTTTTTCAATGTATTAAAACTGTGGTTCCCAACCCGGGTCCGTGAGAAGATTTCAGATGGATGTAAATGCTTTGGTGAATTTTGATAAAGCTGAAACAATCAAAGTGCTTGACGGTTTGTTCAGTTTTTGATGATATTTAGAGATGGTCCGCATGACTAACTATGACCGTGGTTGCCAAGTTGTTGGCCTCGAACCCCATGCGGGTCGCCTGCGGTTTCAAAAATATTGATTTCCACAAAAAAAATCTTCACATTCATCATCGAGTTCCAAACAAAATTGAGGTAGTGGTCCACAGGACTAAGAAGTTTTTTAGAGGGATTTGTGACAACAAAAAGGTCGGAAACCGCTGTGTTGCAATCTACTTCTAATCTTATGACTTTCAGCGTGTCAAAAAAATGTTGGGAGCTTTAGTCGAGTCCACATTTACACCAACCTTCGATCAACAGTCATGGCTTGTTAAGCAAAGAACTCAGCTTTACCGCAATCAGCGCTCCAACCGTTTCGGCCACCCGAGCTTGGCGGATGATGTAAATGAGTTTAATACTTGAATCTATGGGGCGTTTTCACCGTGACTGACATGTTGCGTTTTTCCGTTTTACTTCATTAGCATTACTTTTCAACCTCATTCATACTCGTGTGTTTTAGATGTAACTGAATATGGCCTATTAAAGGTCGAAATCGATTTTTATTTAAGTTTTCATTACAATTTGACTGAGTCAAATAGCAACGTCAATGCGTAAACGATGTCCAATTTAAATTTGCAGTAGCGCTGTTCTTCACTACGGTTAACAATAATCGCTGACTCCATTAATTGAACCAATCAAAATTATTTTATAAAACGGCAGTTTGCGAGTCGCTCTAACCAAAAGAGGTATTCAGAAATTTTTTGAGAAATTAAACAATTTTTTATTTAAGAATTTGAAGCTTTGGCACAAGTGTTTCTTAAACGCGCAAATGTTTTATCAAGTTTGAGGTTTGCGATGCTTTGTTTATCAAAAGACTAATTTTCTACAAGTTGGCCCCCTGCGTGCTAAATACTGACTAAACTTGCCCACTAATCATACTAAACTTTAACTGCAATTGTTACCCGAGTTTGGATATTCATTTTTTGTGTCTCGGTTTTATCATTTTGTGGCTACGAAGCAATTGCTGCAAAGACAGTTATGCTAGCTATCCAGACTGTTACACAAGGTAGTATCTGTTGACAACGAGCTATTTGCGATGACAGATACTTTAACTGGGGTTAAAACAGGAAAACATGTTTACTTAGGCCTGGAGTAGAAAAAGAAGGCTCGGTAATATCTATTCAACTGTAAAACCCAACAACGGACTGCTCTAATACATCATAATTAAAGCATGAAAAACACCTTCCACGAACAGTTTACTTTATCAGAGCCAGGAGGGCATCTATGACTACCGTTCAAAGAAAACAATAGTTTTCTTTATTAACAACACCGCCTTTAAACATAGTTCGCTCTCGAGCAAGCGTGAAAATACGCATGCTAGCAGGGTTTTAGGTTTTCACAAGAACTCTACTCGCTTTCTGATTTTTGGTAGAATGTATCAATGTGATGATCTTGCCGCCAAACGCAGTGTTGCCAGATTGGGCTGCTTTTCGCCATTGGGGCTACTTTTGACGCAAAAATCATCAATCGATGATCGCGGGAGCGAAAGAGTTAATTGGCGATTCGCGACATTTTGCATTACTTGCGAGCACATCTTGGCGATCTTGATAAAAATCGACTACTTGGAAAAACAACTTTCTGACGAAAATTGTCATCATGTTCGATCGAAAAGTGAGTTTACATGTTTTTCCGACTATAAGTTTTCAACGCTGCGCTGTCTCCTTCGACATCACAATTGGAACCTATCGGACTATGTCATACTGCTCTCAAACGATCACCATTTTCACCATCACGGGTCACAGTAGCGTAGGCAGGGAGCTCCTATCCGCGTGCTCTCCCTCAGGAACAGTAAAATGTTTATTTCAGCAATTGTTTGCCAAAAATCAGCCTCATGCCCCCCTTCAGGATATTGTGGAACGTGAATGTCGGCTGCCATGATTGCAACTGCAGCATGCATTTGTTTAAATTTAGCGCTGTGGGCGCTCAATCTCCAAGAAACACAATTTAGACCACCGCCAACGCTGTGTTCATTGTTTGCCGATCTCCAAATACTAATGTCTCGCGCCTCCTCTCAAGAAATTTCTGCATACGCCCCTGCGTGTCTCCAATCACCATCGGAAAAAGAAACGGAATGTACCATACGTAGAATGGGAAGGTTTCTTACTAGTTGAGCTACTGGAGCTGCTAACCTAGTTTGAGCGGTTTTAGATAAAATTATTTGACATGCAATGAAACTTGCAAAGGTGTTGGCAGTAGTTTTCATGAGTTAAGCCAGTCTGACAGAAGCCTCTTGACTCAAAACCATGACTTGCAATAAGCCTTGGTCAAGATTTTGAAAATTAAAGGATTTATGAAGAATTAAAATTATTAAGTTTTCAGCAAAACACGCGATGGCGTAGTGGTTACGTAGCTTCCGCTTCCAAGTCGGTCGGTAGACCTGACGTTCACTCCCCCTTTTCGAGTCATACCAAAAGGACTACAAAAAATGGTATTCACTGCTGCTTTACTTGGCACTTGACATTTAAAGGGAGGTTTTGGAGAACAAATCAGCAAGTTCACTTGTGTCCTTGGATAAGGCACTAAACGGGACGCTCCCACCTTTATGTGGAAGACAGGTGCCCCAGTTTTTGGCGGGGAAGGTCATCCGACCGTAAAACAAATGGTATGTGCAACAGGTAATACAAAATGCAGATCAGAAACTTTCTGCTGTGGCGACCCCTAATCGGGAAAAAGCAGAAAGACAACAACAAAAAGGACGTTTTGTACATTGGTATATTTTGTTTGAAAATATAAAGATTTTGCTCTTGTTTCAATAAAATGAAGAGCGGCATCCATGCACATGTTTCATGTGTTTTCAAAAGTTTTGCCAGACGTCAATAAGTTTACTTCAAATCATAGTTTTTAAAATCGGGTGATGTAACTAAATTTGTAGTTACGAAGCCTGTGCCAAATGAATTGGGGCTACTTTCAAATTAAATTGGCCAATTTTTGGCTCTTTAGTGTAAAAGTGTTCTGGCAGCATTAATCAAACGGCATTCAAATCTTTGTTTGCAAGCACAGAAACACAGAGGTTTGACTTTTTTGGGGTGAGAGAGAACAAAAACCGCAATTTTGAAGCGCTACTTTTGTCCAAAATATACGCTGCCAACCGAACGTGAGACCAGAAAGAAAATTAGGCTTGGAGGTTGTGGTTGTTGCGAAAAACTTGTGACCTAATGGGTTGAAACAGTGCAAACTGTCTGCAGTTACGCGGCCAGTGAATCGGTAGCTTCTTGCATGAAGTTAAGAAACAGTCACCACTGAGCTGTGACGACACTACACTGCTGTGATGTAGCAAAACCAATCAACTACATTTTAAATGTCATAACCAACCTGCATTTGTTTTCGTTCATGTGAAGTTACTGATGAGCAAACGTGAAGAAATGATTAATGTTTGTACAGTTGACAGCTTCAAGGCAAACTGAAAAAAATTTAATTCAGTTGTTCTCTTGTTGAGCAATAATAAACGACTACGAAGTCAATATTCTCAAAAACATGATTTTTGTTTATATCTAGTTTTGCCACACCACGGCAGTATTGTTCTAGTACAGGGATCTGACACTTGCGACTTTTTTCTCCTTTAACTGCAGCTTCTGCGGTTTGGAAAAATATAAACTGTAACGCATAGGCAAAAGAATGGGCTTCCTCTTCGACTGGAAAAGATAATGTCTGTTTTGAAAAAGTTGATCCACACAAAAGATCTAATAATCAGCTTTGAAACAAAGATCTAATTTAACTCAGTTGATCTCCAGAAAAAAAATTTGTGACGGAAAAATTTTGTGTTTTTGTGGCTCCCATTGTTTTTTGTTCTGCGGAAACCAGGCGCAAACGGTTCTTTGATCTAGAAAGGCTACCTCCCCCTTTTTTGGTAGTATGCCTGACGAAGGGCGCCTGCGGCTCCTCTCGTTCATTCTTGAGCAATTCGGCTTCATAGAGTGCTGGCAGAATCCCCACTATCGTGAACCTGGTTTAGGTCCCACAAGGGTGAAATTATAAGCCTTGCGTTAGTTTAGGCCTTTTAAGGTTTCTGACCAATGGTCGAATAACTGCACAAATGAAACCTGACAGGTTGACATAGTGTATACCGTCTGCAGTTTCGCTTTTTATGACGACTCTTGGCACACTTTTGAACGCACCTAAGCTGCTAGCGTATAAAACATTGAAGCAGTGGCGGCTCGTGCCTATGGGCTGCAGGGCTGAAGCCCCTCCGCGCGTTTTTGTGATCTGTTATTTTTTTCGAATTTTTTATAATGTTAATATTTGTTATAATGTCATAGTTCATATCTTATTTACCAATGCACCAGTTTGTGTCGCTTAAAAGACTAATTTTCCTATATTGCTAGCAATAAACTAAGTGAGCGTGCGACGTAGTGATTCTATGTGACATCATAATGGTGCGTAGGACGGGCTGCAGCTGCAGCGCCCGAGACTGTAATTTTGTAAAGCGATTTAGTTGCTTCATAAATGGTTTAAAGTTTTAGTTTCAGAGCAAATTTTTTGCCCCTGCAAGTACTGTCAACATAACTAAGCCAAATTTTCTTGTATAACTGAATATCTCTAACTTTTGAACACCGCTCGTTAAGCTGCAAAAGATAGCAGCAGGAAGGGCAAAATCAGTAGCGCCCAGACGCATGACGTTTATGCGTTGCTTTGACGGTCGTTTGATTCTTCTCACTTTTCTTGCGACGTAACAATTCCCGCTAAGCTTGCTCATGTTGTGGCTTTAAAACAGGGCTAGTTGCCGTAATTGGTTAGATTGTTTGTAGGTAAGCAAATTCAAATGTTGCTATTCAGTTGTATCATTTAATGAATTAGGCAAATAAATTGGAAGTAAGAAAACTTATTTAAAGGCAAGAAAGTTGTTTAACTTATTTTTTCTCTTCTACCGATCAAAAAAGCCGTAACATTTTTGCTTTGTCATTTAAATATCAGACTACTGCAACTGCGTGGGGGAATATTGCTGCTGCACGCGACTAACCAAGAGTGGCTGACCTCTTACGACTCCCCCTAGATTGAACCCGCATAACCGGTAAAAATGAGGGTTAGGGGGGCGAGGCATCCGACCCTCGTTTTCGAGTGGGGCAAAAGCATTGGTTTCGTCCAGCTGCCAAAATTTATTTTCGCATATTTTACAAAAGTTTCATTTAAACACCACACGCCCGACTGCCCGCTTTATGGTAGTTCCGGGCTACGTAGATTCTGACGACTTGATCTGGAGGCGTCGATGGTTTGATTCCACCAGCGCCGCGGCTCGCACTTATATCATTGGTCAATGCGTTGTTATGGTTCGTGATATCTCATCGCTCAACCTCGAAACCGCAACTATTAATTGTTTAGTCACGCTTCGCGTCCACCTGCAATGCAGGGGGCAACATTAATCTCTAATTCTAGGCGCACAACGCCCTCTCCGGGGGCGCTGCGTTGGGTGGAACGAGTCCTTGTTGATGAGGCCAAAAGGCCGAAACCTGAGTTCAGGGATGGTCCCGCCTATTTCGTTATACTAACGTTGTTCGGATCGTGACTCTTCGTGAAAACTAATTTTTGCCCGGAGGTATGTTGCGTCGTGTCTGATTCCTGTGGGGTTCGAACCCGGGTCTTTCGAGTTACTTTTTTGTGCATGCCGGGACATGCTATCGCGTACTCACCTACTGCCATAAATGCCTTAAAAAAATACATTTGGTATATAATCATTGGAAGGTTTTTCTATGCCTAATTAGCTTTTGTGTGATCAATTTTATGTAAGGATACCAGTTTTAGTTCATACTTCCACGGTTGGCAGTAACGTCAAAGGGAATCTTGGTTCAAAAGTAAACGCAACGTAAGTCTTGTGCTTTGTGTTGGATTGTTTGGGTTTGTTGCGTATACAGTCCAATGTTGGATATCGGGCTAGCCAGGAGCCACGAAAAGTATCTTACAATGGCAAGAGCCCTAGTGATGATAATGCATCTTCATTACCCGTATTTGAGGGATGGTTCCGCCTATTTTGCTATACTAATGTTGTTTGGATCGTGACTCTTTGTAAAAACTAAAAAACAATATATGCATATATTGCTGATGTCCAAGGATGCTGAAAAAAATTTTGAAAGTCATCGAATTAACCGGTTATAAGTTCAAAGGCGATAAGTTCGTACGACTTGCACTTGTTCATACGCTTCACTCTTCAGGCTAGTCCTTAGCTTGTTGATATGAGCGAGATGTTGTATTTGTTGTATTTTCTTTGTAGATTAAAAAATATTTTCACAAATCAGAATTACTACACTGCACACCTAATTAGCCTACCGCAATCCGTTACATTCAGCCAAAGCAATGCCTGATTGAATACAATTATACAACTAATACAGCGCAGAGTTTCGGAAAATTTACACATTTATAGCTAAACAACGGCAAATAAACTGCTTACAAAGAATGCAAAAAAATTAGAAAATGACTTGCAACCCCACCAACAAATTCAACCACAAGCCGCTACTGCATTGAAGTAAGAGTTGGTTGCCTCTTGCCCAGACAACATCAGCCTTTATCTTGTAATGAATACTTTGCTCCTGTTTTCTTTCTGAATTTTCAATCTATTCGATGTGAGTGGGATGAAGGGGGCGTACGACAAAAACAGCTCTCCACAATAATATTATTTGGATTTTTTTGTCAAGAATTTTCATCCTTTTTGGGGAGCAAAGCTTTTATTTTAAAATATACTGATATCAGTGGTTCCAGCTGCATCTTTTGAATTGAGTGAATTTACCAAATTTTTCGTGGTCATTCAACAAGAATATCAGCACCTACAAGAGACCTCAATCATATCGTGATGTAGAATAGGAAGGAGGCCTGGCATGTGTTCCGAAACGTTATGTGGGCAGGGTTGAGCAAAATTTTGAAAAGGGCACCTTGATTTGTAATCGAAGACCAGTGGTGGATTTTCCAAGACCTTTTCTTTCTTTCTTTTTGTAGGAGAACACTTCTTAGAAAGGCAAAAGTCAACAATTTTCCTCCAAATTTGGGTGAAGACCTTTTTCACCCACTTCATCCCTCCTTGCCCCTCCCCCATTTCGGCACCACTGAAGCATAAAGATACAAACCAAGATTCATTCCTGAATAATAACAATAACGCTAATATTAATAATGATAGTAGCATCAATGGCGAATAGTCTACACGTCACCACTAAAGCAGCATTGGTTAAAACCAACTTTAAGTGGGATTTGAACTCACCATGTGCAATTGCGCAACCGCTATCGTTGTGGCTAAATCCATCTCTCTCTAATTGGATACCATCCCACAGCAGCAACATAATGCACTGGTATTTTTCTGAAATAAAATAATCGCTTGAAGGCAGACGTCGATTCTGCGACCTCTTTCATCCAACTCTTCTCCTGTTATAATGTAAACTAACGAAGATTGCAAAGAAAAAACTAGTCTATATCGCGTTTGTAAGAAACCTCTAAAATCTTCACTTTAATTCACTCCAAATATCCCCGGCATTGGCAAAAATGTAGGTTATCTCTGAAAGAAAGGTCTTTATTGAACTAACGGTTTATTTCTAACTTCCCCTCTTCTGCTAAAAAAATATTGGGCGTGTTGTTGCGCAGATCTTTTTCCGGGCGCCCCTCTGCTTTTTAAGATTTCTTGGAACCTTGTAAGTTTTCGATCGGGAATGCGGTCCGATGATTTATAGGACGATATGTGGCCGACACTCTGCTGGTGAAGTGTTGCGTTTCATGGAGCATCACCGAGGAAAGCTGTCGTTTGGATTTGAGTTTACGTTTCGAGTTGGGACCACGGATTCCGCCGACCGCAATTACACGAACAGTATGGGTGACTGCTGATTCAAAAATTGTAAGGTCATTTCACAATTCTGAAACTACTTTTCAATGAGCAGAATAAGTTCTCGTCCTTTTATTCTTTCTATTAATTTTGTTCTCCAAATTTTAAATTTTATTTTGCTCATAAAGTCATGATCAGAAGCAGTTTGAAGAGGACTCAAGGTGGTTAGCATCCCAAGTTCTTATGTCAGCCACATTGAGATGGCTTTTTATGACTTTACTAACTGGAATGAAAATAATAAATTCAGCCTCCAGTTTTAAAATATTTTGTTAAAACTAGCAATAAATTATTGCAAGGGCGTCGGCAAGGAGGTCTTGCCCCCTTGGCATTCTAAGATTTGAAACAGGGGTGTGAAAACTGCGGCCAGCGACGCAAAGTGGATGTCAAAAGTACCAATGCGATCGTCAAAAAATCGATTTTTAAAAAAAGGAGGGTTTAAACTTCTTTTGGAATAAAAATGCAACCTTCCAGACAAAAATTTGGCATACAAACTCTGACTAGGTCGCAAAATATTCGACAAGATTATATTGTTGTGCTTCCCCCCAAAAAGAATTATTTACCATTGCCGTTGGATAGCTTCCAAATGCGATAACAGCGACATCTACAATTGAAGTCTTTTGTGGAAAAACGGCAATGTTTCAACATAAGCAGCTGTCAAAATTCATTCGTTTACTGCCATAAAATGACTAAAATGTAAATGTTGTGCGCGTTATTTATTGATGAGGCAGAAAGCCTGATGCTTGGAAGTGTTCATACGAAGTCCATGCTCGCACCAAAGAACGCAACATCGTAGAATGTCTTCAGCAACAATGAGTTTTAATTGTGGACTCAGTGGGACTCTCCTTGAAACAGCACGTAGCTTACATCCAGGGCTGAACCAACCATGATACCGAAAGGGAGAGATGCTTTATCTCTCTTGATGAACAATCGTAATTGTTCATCTCAAGATATAAGAACTTGCTCACTCGGGCTCTTTTCTTTTCACGTGATACAGGCTCTGATGAAAGTGTCACAAAAAACTCACGGCAAAAACTACTTTTTTCAAAGCTTTATTACAGTTTTGTACCACTAATAAATTATTCAGAAAAGTTTACCCCAACATACGTGTCCTCTTTGAAATATAAATTGTTAAAACTTTCTTGGGACTCATTTGCTCTACCTAGCGTTGTTTTTTTGTTCTTTCGATTACAAGAAAGATAATCGAATAAGGCCTGGCAATATCAATTGCAATATGGAAAACTTTTATACAACTTAATAAAGCTGCTCGGACAAAAGTTTTTCATGGCGCACTCATCAGTGACTGCGTTGCGTCAACTGGAAAGATCTAATGTGAAGAAGATCTTTATGTACTATATCTCGGGTAACATAGCAGTCATAAACGTAACAGTAACGCGTTACGCAACGAGTCACGTGATGATATACCAAACTACTGAGCGTAAGTTTGTTTGACAAAAGGACAACGTTACAAAATCTAGAACATCCACATTCTAGATTCTTTTATTTCGATTAAAACATTTAGAAAAAATTCTTAAAAAATTTATCACACGGTGACGCTGTTCGACTTTTTTTAAAACATGATAAGTATTTTTCAAATATTTTTTCAAAATTTTGACAAATGATTTCCTATGTATTTTGCGGCTACAACATCTGCAAATATACAGGGTTTTCAAAAAGTCATCATCTATTTTTAAATTGTTATTACATCAAAAATATATTTTCGATAATAATGAAACTTGTACACAATAAACAATATACATTGTGCACAATAAACCTTGTACACAATTAACAATATAATATACATGTACATTAAAATTTTATTCAGCTGAATGCCCCCTACTTGCCACGAATTTCTTCAAACGGCTTACAAATGATTCTTTCACATTTTCCAAAATATTTGGAGTTAATTTCATGCATTCTTTTTCAATGAATGTCTTTAACTGTTCAATAGTTTGTGGATTTCTTCTAAAAACTTCATTTTTAAGGAAGCCCCATAAGAAGAAATCTGGAGGCGCTAAGTCTGGTGATCGGGCAGGCCATCGTAATGGACCATTTCGCCCTATCCAACGTCCAATGGGATAATTAAAAAACAAAATGGGATAATTAAAATGGAGGTAAAGCTAAAAACAAAATGGAAAAATTAAAATGGTGTAATAAAACAAAATTTTAATGTACACTGTTTATTGTGTACAAGTTTCATTATTATCGGAAATATATTTTTGATGTAATAACAATTTAAAAATAGATGATGACTTTTTGAAAACCCTGTATATCTTTATAGGCACCTACTACGTAAAGGTTAGGTAGTCAGTCCCGTAATGCATTTTGAGCTTTATAGATGAGTAATTAAGGCTCCCATTTTCCGTGGTCTACACCACTAATAAGAAAAGGGAAGTCAGCTCCTTTCTATCGGCAGCTATTTCTTTGACACGAATCTCTACCCGTGTTATTACACTCTGGATACGAGCGGAAAACTGTTTTCGAAATCCGGTGGTGACGTTGTTAGAAAAAAATGAATGAAATCGCACGGTGACGCTGTTCGACTTATTTTGAAACATAACAGATCATTAATCTTTTGTTTTTTACAAATTTACGCGAGCGATCCCCAATATATCTTTCAGTTTGTTTGCAAACAAACGTAACCATACTCATTAACTAACTAGAATTTATTCTGACGTAGTCGCTCGCATGATGTTACAAAAAATTTTTAAACCATTAAACTAGGTCAGTACTCAATAACAAAATTTTACAAAGTTTCGAGATGTGTATTTGCATCATCGCTTCTATCCTTTAAATAAATTTGTTGTGCTTGGTTTGACCTTTTATATACAACACAAGTTCAGACATAATTTTGGTAGAGAGCGAGGAAACTAATAATGAAATGATATGGGCATAAGAGGAGTAGACGTATATTGGAAGAAGAAAGACGAAGTTGGAGTCAGCGAAAAAAAGAAATAAAGAACAACCTCAAGGAGAATATATACACACAGTTTCAAAAAAGTTATGGCAACTGTGATGTTATTCTATTTAATCAACTAAGTCGCGCTGTAGTTGCAATTAACACCATTGGTAACTTAACACTCCAGCACAGCACTATATCTGATGAACTATGTACCGGTAGACAAATTGGGCGTTTCATTATATTTCACGGCTAATTGCAATTGATATAAATAAGACACAACTTTGCTGAACACCAATACTCCCCCAAAGCCTTGCTTTCACATGACATTTCCAAAGAAGGATTTGTACAATACGCAAATCAGTAAGATATTTCTTCAGTTCTCATCTTGTGAAGGGATGAGCAGCTTGATGCAAAGACGGCCACAAAAATTGATCTTGGCTTACCGAAGGCAAAATTATTAAACATTTACCAAATAATCACACGCAAGTATTAGCTTACGCATTTGAGAATAATTTGCGACCAGCTATTTTGTCCTGATGGGGGCCATTAGGCGAATGGCAATTTAGATTGCGTATACTCACAGAACTAAAATGCAACCACAAAACTAGAAAAACGTCGTACATTATGCGATCCTACTATCACTAGAGAATATAGATAAATACTACGAATTCAACAACATTGAATACGAAATGCCAAAATCATATTTTACCAGCCGGTTTTGCCGGCTTCGCGCGGCAGGAGCACTCCATCAGTAAGGTTGGAGTAAGGAAGTAGAATTATCATTGAGGCGAAGAGTGATCAACCTGAGCTGACTTCCAGACTCAAAATTTAAACTTGAACTTGATTTTAAGTCAGGATATTTTGTATTCCATTCATCTTGCATTTTTGCAACATAAGTTCAACTTCAGGCATAGGCATTCGTTTTGGAATCTCGAGGGAATAATGAGTACTCAAGGAAATAATGCTTTTGTAGAATTATTATTATACTAGCCGGCTCTGCCAGTGTTGCCCGGCAGTAGCCCTCCATCAGTAATGCCGGGGTCTAGTATTTTGGTTCAACCGGCTGCGCCGGTTTCACTCATCGGGTTTTTGTGTGAGCAGTATCGAAGAGTTAATGAATTTCATGCACTTTCACAATTCTTGCACATAAAATTGAGATCACCATATTCTCTTAATTATGACTAGCAATGCTCACAAAGAATCTTGCCGCAAATTATTGTTAAAACTTGTGAGGGAGAAGGGATTGAAACATAATTAAAACTGATTGTAGCGGCAAAGCAAAATGGTGGCAGCAATTAAAGAAATAAACTATTTAATGGTAAGCCTATTTCGCAAGGTGGTTGTCGCGGTTCAATAGAAATTTTTGGTTCTATTTCAATTTTAATTTACTTCTTAAAATTGAGGCGACGTATAGTATCGCTCGAATAATGAAGTCTGGTTTCAACTTAATAGCTAGGAAAAGGTTGGCTTCCACCAAGATACTTTAACCCAAGCACTTCTCGATCACGAACGGAACAAATATATTCGCAAACCACTTTAAAACTTCGAATTCTTTCGCTTGTCAAATACAGAAACTAAAGCACTTTAATATATAGATATCAGACTAACCAAACTAAAACCACCAAAATAATCGCTTGATTCCTGTCATAAAAATCACCACAGAACAACGCCTTTTTACTACATTCAACTATCTCTATTGAACTACCCTCTGAATTAATTACACTCTCTGAATGAAAAAAAATCTCGCCGCCTTATATATAGGACGCGAAAGTAATCTAGTAATTACTAGAACATCACTTGACACAGGAAAAACACGGTTGATAAATTACGTAATCGGTAACAATAAAAAAAAGAAAAAATCTTCGAGAAAAAACAAGAATCACTAAAATACACTAGAATTTAGTCACTTGGTCAACCATTGTGACGTTAGAAAAGGCGTGTAAGTTACAAATCCATTAATAAATCCGAAGGAAAAGAAGGTCTTTTTTGGAAAACAGCTTAGCAAGTTTTGGGCTTTAAACAATTCAAATTTTCAAATAAAACGATCGCTGCAAAATAAAACAACAGATTGCAACAACTACACACATATAAAAACTATTCTTTTAACGCAAATTTACTTATTCGTGACAGTAGTACTGCCCCTGTCCTCTATAAATTTGTGGTATTATTTTGGCTATGCTATTGGTGTTGTTTCCCGCATAGCGACAAAAGCGGCTATGGCTTTCCAAAAATCATTCAGTTGGTGCACATCAGGCGGAGTTCTTTTCAAACAAATGTTCTCTCGAAATGTAATTTTACAAATTGTTATGGTTATGGTTTTACATATACGTTAATTTTTTCCCGAACTTAGGATTTTATTGCAATGCTGTAAAGTATAGACATAAATACCTTTACAGGCAGCGTACCAGCACACGAAAAATCCTTGCTTTATAGTGTACTAGCCGGCTTTCCCGGCGTCTCCCGGCAGGGACCCTCCATCAGTAATCTAGGGGTTTAGTATTTCGGTTCAACCGGCTGCACCGGCTTCACCCTTTGGGCTCTTGTGTGAGCAGTAGCGAAAAGTGTGATTCTCCACACTTGCACACGAAATCGAGATCATGATATTCTCTTAATCGTGACTGGTGAGGCTCGCAAAGAATCTTGCCACAAATTATCGTTAATACTTGGGAAGGAGAAGCGATTGAAACCCAGTGAAAACTGACGGTAGCAACGAAATGGTGGTTGCTTTCATAATTACAGAAATAAACTCTTTTGTGGTAAGTCTATTTTTCGATGTGGTGCTGCCCCTTTCCTATCTTTATTTGTGATATCAAGTTCTTTTGGATGCGCTGTTTGTCTTGTTTCCTGTGTCGTAACTACTTTCTTTGGATTTATTTGTTCGTTAATTTATCGGATGCTTTGTTTTAATTCATTCATGCGTTAATTTTGTACTTTACCTTTAAGTTGGGTAATATCACCTCATTTTAATTTACTTTGTTGAATATTTTGCCTTTTTTTAATCACCGTGTAGTTTCTTGTGCACTCGTTGGCAAATTAGCAGGTGATGAAGTTTAGTTTTGCATTTTTTTGATCAATTCGAGTTTTGCGTCTTTCGAGCTTAGACATATTTGGGATTCCAGTTTTTAAAGTTTGTAGTTGGCAAAGAGTTTAAAAAAATAAATTGTTTTAACCATTTCCGTGGTTTTCCTATCTAACACGGAGTCATACGGTAGAGAACCGCTACACCGGCATAGCGACAAAAACGGCTATGGCTTCTTCAAAATCATTTACCATATTTTAATAGGTGCCAATCAGGCCGATTTATTTTCAAACAAAATATTCTCTCTAAATTCAGTTTGACAAATTGTTATGGTTATGGTTGTATGTTGATTTTTTTCTTTAACTTGGAATTTTATTACAATGCTGTGGAGTGAAGACATCAATAATTTAACAGGCAGCATATCAGTAAAAAACATCCTTGCGTTGCAGTATATGCGACGGCATCGCCCGAAGAGCTCCCATCAGTACCGTCGGGATTGAGATTGTCGGTTCAGCTGGACAAGCCGGCTTCACCGATAAGGCTCTTGTGTGAAGAGTTACCAAAAGTTTTTGTGTTTTCTGCACGTAAGATGTTCACGACTTTGTGTGCTTCTTTTCCTAATGGAATTTCTTGTTTCAAGATCCTGGCTATGCCTTAGGTCTATGTGCTCTGTTCATTGCTTACACAAACCCAAGAGAGCCTTGCGTTCCCCGAAGTTTGGAAGTAGGGAACACATTTCTGGCATTGAGCTATTTTCAAGCGAAATAGCAAAAATGTCTTTTGTGTAGTGCTATTTCACACAGTGACGCTATTTTTTTTGATTTTCCCTTTAAACTTTTTCAAGTCCTCGCTGGCTACGCATTATGTAGCATGTTCTTATCTCCCTGCTTGACGTGCTCTGGGGAGTTCAAAGAGTCCTTGCTTTTCTCCAAATGTATGGTTTGATCCCGGTAGCTCTATAAAACTATTATAAAGCAAAATACCAATAATACATTGCATGTGGTGCAATTTGACACAGTGATGTTGTGTTTTTTGATTCCTCCTCAAACTTTCTTAAGTCCTTGCTGGTTACGGATTATGATTCATATTCGTTTTACCTTCCTTAGGTATGCTCATAGAAGTTAAAAGAGTCCTTGCTTTTCCCAAATTTTCAGGTTTGATCGCGGTAGCTTTATAAAGCTATTATCGAGCAAAATAGAAAAAATGTTTCCATTAAGTATGGTGCGATTTAACCCCGGCAGGGTATGCTATCACGCGTGCCGATTTAAAACGTATTAAAGAATGCAGCTGCGCTAGCTTCATCGTACAAACATTTCTGAGAGCAACAACGAAATGTTTTAGTAAATATAAGCCATAGTTCTGTATATGTATTGGTGATCATGCTTGGTCTATTAATGAAGATTGGAAGTATTTAAAAAGAAAGAATGATGTCACAAATTGTCATTCGTAATTTTAAAGTGTAAGGGAGAGGGGGGTAAAACATAGTCAAAATTGATGGCATCGCCCAAATGGTGGTCATTTTGCCAATTAAAAAAATGAACTAGCCAGGGGTAAGCCTATATGAAGATTTGACGGGCCCTGCTCTCTTGTTTATGTTGGTGACATTAAGATTTTTGCTTGTGGTGTTTGCTTTAATTCGGCTATAGCATGAAAAAAAAGCCATGTCTTTTCCCTAAGTCATTCAACCTATTGCAATAGGCGCCTATTAAGATCTTTTAGAACAAAAGCATTCCTTCTTAATCCACTGTTACAAATTGATGCTATTGCTGTTTAATCTTGATCTTTTCTTAAGTTTGGGATTTTATGTCATTTCACTTTGCCCCTAATTCAGACCTCCCTACAGTAAAGTGAAGATTGGTGTTTTGTACTGATAACCTTGCAATTACAAATATCAGTAATGGGCTTATCATTTATGTTCGCTGTCAAAATGATAGTGAAAAATTTTGCTGCCTGCTGCTGTTCTCACTATAATGGTTGTAGTGGCTCACTTGTAGTGGAAAGCATTGCGATGTCATTTAAGATTATGACCTAACCGTGCGTTTTAAGCCATTAAATATTAGGATCGCTGCTTACCACTTTTTCGTTACTCTAGGCGAATTAATAAGAACCAACGTCTCTGACTGGGTGCATGTTCCTTGGCCCTGGCATAAACGCCGCCATGCAAAGAGCAAACTAACCCGAAATGAAGCACTCACAGTTCAGTTACAGCAATAACGGGAGCTCCCAATTAATAATGTCGAGGTTAAGAACATCAAATTGGCTGGCTGCTGCGACAGCCTTGCCCAATTGCAAAGGAAGTTGCTTCAACATTTATATCATATGTAGCTTGACACTCACATTTTGTGGCAAAATATAAGAAAGGACCATCTGTACCTCATCGTCTTTTTCTTGATTGATCACCAAGTGTTTTGCTTGGAGTAGGCTACATGTTAAAATTTGTAGAGACTTCATTTTTCGATGAATCTTTTTGAATATTTTGATTGATAATGCCAAACATCCATGCTATCGAGAAAGAATAGACAAAATGCACCAAAGGACTTAGTTTTTCTAGAAATTGCATTTTTGTGAAGAGCAGGCATCAAAATTTTGTGTGTTTTTAACCGATAGACTACATTTCATAAACATTTAGAGACTTCAGTTTTTGATGGATGTTTTTGAAAACGTCGACAGATAATGCAAAATAACCACGCTTGTAAGGAGAAGTAGTCAAAATGTACCAAAGAACTAACTTTGTCTAAAATTTGTAAATTTGTTAGGTCAAGTAGGATAATTGTTCAACTAAAAATGAAACATCAATTGTGGCAACCAATTTTTGATTGCTGGAAAGCTAATTTCCTAAGCTTTCATAAGACTGTAATTGTTAGAACCTTATTATAAAGTTTTTGTATTACAGTCACCTGTTTTTACTGAGCTTACCACTTTTTGGAAAGGGCAAAAGGTTACACCACAGGTCTTACAGTTCAGTTTTTTCAGTATAAAAACTAATATTGATTGTACATATCAACATCATCGCAATTATCTTGAAATAACCTTTAATCAGTGGAAGAAAGTTTTAAAATCAGTTGAGAAATGAAGTCACAAACAAGGGCGTAGCCAGAAAAAATTGAGAGGGGGCCAAATTTTGCAACTTTTAATGTAACATCATTTACTTATAACGGCATTTTGCCTTTCATGAACAACACTCGTCGCTACTATAAAAATTGTTGAACAAAACTGAGAAAGTGCGAATGCGATTTCACTGATATAATGTAGTTTTATCAAGAACGTCTTTTAATAGTTCAACTTCAATTGTGACGTATAACGCACTATTTAAGGAATTTCAAGGAAACCACTCCCACTGGTAGGTTGAACTTTCTGATAAAAGAAGCGAGGTTTTTGTAGTAGTCTGCATCGCTCGGCTCCCACCTTGTGAATTGCCAACGCACTCGCCGCGAGCGTGATGGCATTGCTAAGACAAGGCACCAGGCTATATATGCAGCGTTTAATCTGCTTTTTCAGATCAGTGTGTAAACTGATCTCCCTGTGGATATGCAACCAAAATCAACCAATTTGTCATCCCGCCCTGTTAAGCCACGCAATACGTCGTCGGTTGAAGTCTCAGTGCTTCTGCATGTGCATAGTTGAATTTTTTTTTAAGGATAACGTTGATGAGTGGGTTACTTTCGCTTGTGACGGGACGGGCCCTGCTGATGAGTCCAAAAGGACGAAACGCGTCCAGGGATGGTCTCGTCTAAATTGGTTTGGTGGTATACTCAATATTGTTTCCCGGCATATTCATTTTAATAAATTGTTAATGCCCCTTACGCCCGCATGCTGCTTTGCCAATTAGGTGCAAGGTTTACCAAGTTTAAAAACTTAAAAAGTCACGCCTGACCCACCCTCCTCCCTACCCCCTTGCAAAAAGTCAACAGTAAACTCTAATGTACGTGCAGAGGCGCAAAAAAATTTATGTTTTTATTTTTTTGATACTGTTTTGTAATTTGACTTGAAATTCAGGGGGGGCATGGCCCTTGTGGCCCCCCTTGGCTCTGCCTACGGTCACAAATCAGTTTTCAAGTAAACTGATTTTACAAAAAGGGTGCAATTTTTGAAAACATCTTCATGTGATGATCTGCGGTAACGAAACATTTGTGTTAATGGTACCAGACATATTATGACATTGCAAAGCGAGTTTTAAGCGTGCAAGCGAAATAGAGAAGAAAAATGCTTAGAGGGCTTAAAGTGCTTAAATAAAGAATTGCTCGTAGCATTGTCAAACAAGCTTTTATTGTTGTAAACTTGTTTTTATTGAAAGCACCTTATCAATATCTCCTGAAAATACGTTTTGTCGCGTTTCTGCGATCAGCAGTTTTTCAGAAAGAACAAAAAACAAATTGTGCAATGAAGCGTTAATTGTGACATCATTTTAAGATCCAAACAAATGAAAAGTTTATGTAATATGGTAAGTCGGAAGCTGGTTTTCGTTTGAGCAGAAAGCAGTTGTCTTCTGTCAGGTAGTGCAATTTTTAAGTAAACTATTTTTAATTATGACGTCGTGATGACGTCACGAACCCCCTTATGACACTCACCACGGGGTGGTGATCAATCATGGCAAGTTTGATGCTTGCAACTCTAACAGTTTCAGAGGAGTTAAAACAGACAGACACACAGACAGGATTGCGCTTTGTAGTACAGATGATAAACCCAATTTAGAGACCCAGCGAAAAAAGGCGGATGCAATCAAAGACAAAAATCATTACTTACCATACGACCACACACAAACAATAACGTACGCAGTTGCAAATAATTGACTACTAGCAACTAGTAGGTTAGGTTTATCAGAAATTTGTGATAGGTTTGTAAATTGGTTTAAAGCAGTGCGTTCATCGACATATATTGCGACAAAAATCACGTGCACAGGTGGCTGAAACACTAATCGATGAAACCCACAATGATTTGATAACAACCCACAATGCTTTGATAACAACCCCGACAGAGAATGAGCCTTTCCTTCTTTCTTACATTCTCCAGCACATTTGGCAGAAGCCATTCTTTCTCTCCTCATCTCTTGTTTCTATAGCTACAATAGGTCACCGTTTACTCATTTTTTTCGTGTAATAATAAGACCAGTGAGATGGCCAGAGGAGGTGCGCAGCTTCACCCATTTACAGTCTTACGTAGTCTCTCTGTTCTAGTATCCCTCATCTTTTCTTTCGCGCTGGAGGCGTACCGTTTAAACGAAATTCTCCTGACACACAGGTTCCTTCAGTATTGACTGAAGAACTTGCGCTTCCTTTTCACATTCGCTATGCACTCTTCAATCTGTACTGCACTGGACAGAGCCTTCTGTTAAACTAAACTCTTTAATTCTCTAAAATAGGCAAAATAGAGAATACTTTGTACAGCGTTTGAGGTCATGCCCTTGAAGCAGACAGTTGAAGAGAAAACTATTTTGTTGGTGGAATGAGGAGTGACAGAGGAAAAGAAAGAGGCTTTCCTCCAAACGATGGCAAAACCAGAAAAACAGAAGATCAAAGTAATAGTATTCGCTTAAAAAGAAACGAGTGAAGCGCATTGTTGCTGCAGCGAAACAAGCAGAAATACAGCGAACGAGACAAAGATTGCTTTCACAAACAGAAAGACTTCGAAGAATTAAAAAATGGCTCAACAAGCAAGGAAATACAAAATAGATGCTGTAGGGATACCATGCATTTGTGGAAAAGATGGACTTTCAAAGGTATGCGTTAAGGATCAAATCAGAGCATGGGAAGAGTACATGAAAAAACACTGAGCACGCAAAACGAATGAACGTGGCATGAAGAGTAGAAGGACTTTGTGACAATGTTTCCGAGAAGGATGTGTAAAATGCACTATGTCGCATGAAGACAGAAAAGATAGCAAGTCTCTTTGGGATAGCTGCTAATTTAGTTAAATTTATGGGACAAGATAGGGTCAAAAGACTAGCGGATGTTGCAAAAGGATCGCTGGAGGGCCTGAGAATGCGGGAAAGTTGGAAAAAGAGAGAGCTGGTACCACTATATAAGATGAGAGATGACGCAAGATCATGCGGAAATTACAAAAGTGTCAAACTGCTGAAACATAAAATGAAGGTAATTGAACAAATATTTGAGGAACGACTTTGGAAAATGGCGAGAAGCAGGTGGGGTTTGTCACAGGAAAAGCGGGGTAAAGGCAATTTTTTGGAGTAACCGATGATGGAAAAATATGAGATCAACATCTGTGACTCCTTTTTATATGTGGTGGCTCCTTTTTATATTCGACCCCAGGTTGTTACTTTGAAAAGATACCCGGCTTTTGAGGCTCCACGATCTTCCGTCATGCCCTCATCTTCAGAAATTGGTCGGGTAACAACAACTGCAGTACAGAGAGTGGGAGGAAGCGGCGGCGGCGCTAAAATTTGTGGCGCCCGGGACTGACACAAAATTGTTGGCCAAATATTTAATTTCGAAAATGTTCTCTGAAAAAGTCTTCAATCGCAATGTTTTTTAGTTTCAAGAGTGTCATCACAAAAGGGTTACTGTCACCCCCACAAAAATAAATATAAACGTTACAAGGGCGGATCCTCGTTTATGTCCCGGCTGAATCGAAGGCCACGATGAGTTTCAATTGAAGGACCAAAGAAGTAGCGCTATTTGTTCCAAAAAGATTCTAAACCTGGCGACAAAAAATTAATTCAATTTCAATTATTAAATTTTAATCCTTTGTTATATTTTGTTTATGAAAAAAAGAAAAACTTTTGATAAGTATGCGTCGCGTGATTATACTGTTTCTTTAATGTCACTAAAGTTTACATTAGTTAACTCGGTATTCGACAACCCTTGGTAAATTTCGTACTCAGCCACTTTTACCTACATGCAAACTAGCTGGCCAACCAATCTTTTGTGCTATTTATAATGCACTTTTAATAATAACCCAGCGTTTTCTTTTTGCCGTTTTTATTCGAAGTTAAAAGAAATCGTTGCAAGCTTTGAAAGGAGGACAGCAAAGACCACAACGTTCCTCCAACACCCTATGTTACAATAAAAGGAACGCAACTAATTAAAGGGTATTGCATATTACAGTTACGCAGCTTATACTTGCTACAAAACAGCATTATCAGAGCAAAAAGTTTTTTGACATCACGCTGTATTAGCACCTGATCAATTGCGTATTTAGACACAATTTTTTTGGGGGAGGGGAGCAATTTGAAAAGATAAAAACCTTTTTTTGGAGCTCAATCTTTAAAATCGAGATGTTACCCGTTGTGGTCCATAAACAGACATGATAATCTTTTGTTGGAGATCCAATACTTCAAAATGAATATTTTGCTTATTTTGGTTTCTAATCTGACACGAAGACCGCGTTGACAATTTGCTTATGCGAGGGTAAAAAAGGAGTCCATAGTTGAATAGATATCTTGATGCCTGGAAAGGACAATTTTCTAAACATTGATTTCAGGTTGTGTTGAGCTGTTTAGTCTTCCCCCTATCCAAATGCTTCTACTCTTAGTTGAGTATGGTCTAGCACGTCGGCACGCAACGGCAAAAGATTCATTGATCACTGAACATTGCGGCTTCAATGCTCTAGCGGTCCGAAATCCAATGAATTAACAACGTCACATGAAAATATCTTTAGGAAGTGCGACGTCATATCACACCACAACGACAACCTGATGCTCTGCAGTGACATCTACAGTTTGTGAAGTTGGAATTGAAGCTGCAGAAGGGAGGTTTTCACTTGTATTTGACGACGTCTTGTTTTCTTCGGCAGTCAAACGATGATAGCGCTTTTTGAAAAATGTAGTGCATGACTTGGAGAGTTCGGAGGTGGTGTCAGCCCACTGCACGCAGTGCCCACAAAGTTGATGTTTGAGAGCAAATGCAATGAAAGCAACAATTAAAATAAAGCACGCCACCACAACGGAGACAAGAACTGCGATTTGCCAATCCGAGTAGATCGTATTTTGCGTCTCTTCAAAGTTTGCTTTGTCGTTTACTGGTTTGTCTAAAGCACTGATGTTCATTTTGAATTTTATATTCTTGTTAATTTCATCTACGCAGAACACTATTAAGTATATTACGCTTTTTTTGCAGGGGTGGACAAGCTGCCCTTTCCTAAAAAACAAAGCAAAATATTTAGAAAATAAAAGCAAAACATCAAGATCTCCTTTTCGAATGAGGAACCCGTTCTCTTTTCTCGGATCCTTTTCATCGTGTGAATCTTTGGTGATAACAAGTGAGTTGAAACCATGTTCGTGGTGGCAATAATCATGTGTTCAAATCTCACGATAGCACGTTGTTGTGTCCTTAGGTAAGGCACTTTCCGTGTTTGGTTGCGATGCTTGTGACAAAAATGCACTGTGCAAATAATAATGGCAATTACTCAGAACTCAGTGATGTTTTCGTAAATGAAAGGTTTTCCCACGACTGAAGGATAAAAGCATAGAACTCAAGTTCTCTTAACTTAACTCTTCGTCAAAATTACGGGCTTTAATTTTATGGCTTCAACGACCAGTATACCTTGTTCTGACGCTATTGCGGTTCCAAAATGTGACGATACGTTCAAATCTTGATGGGTCTTTACCAAGACTATCATCATTATCTTTTATACTGTAGATAATCTTACTTTTCTTCACTTCTGCTTACCCCTACAAACTCTTTCTTGTTCTGGCTTTATCTTGATCACCTCCTAGTAAAGCACAGACCAATTTACCTTTAAATCAATCTAGAATTCATTTTACAAGTGGTAACACCTACATTTCTTGATAGGCTGCATAATATTCGATGACGGTTGTTCGCTTTGCAAGATTTTTTATGGTTTTGTGTGTTCCTTTAATATGGACCTCGTGATTTGACACAAACAAAAAAGAAAACAATCATGGCTTGTGTAAAAAGGGTCTACCATAGTGGTCGGCAAACTTTTGTGAAAATAACTCAAATGTACCGCAAAATATTTTTCACATTATTATTTTTTAACTATTTTTTAATAGTAATGGTCTTCATTGGGGAAACCACTTTTTGCATAGGAAATTTTTGCTTTTGAGCAAAATTTTTGTTCATATTGATTCTTTGTTTTGGAGACCAACTTTAAATCATCTTTCAAATTTTGAAAACTGATAATCTTGGCTTCTACTTATCCTGCCACCTATAATTGCAAATTGTGTACGACCCATTTCATATTGTCGGTGGCTTCAAAATGGGCCGCAGCCCACCGTGTGCCAAAAACTGGTTTAATTTATACAAACTTTATAAAAATGTTTTTACCACTTAAAAGGCTACGTTTATCCACTATGGGGAAGGAATAAGCGCAGTAACTTTTGATCGCATAACTTTTGCTTTTGTTCATTGCCGAACCTCTGTTAGAACGAAAGTGGTTTTAATTTCCTCGCTCTACAGAATTGCCATGAATAATTTTTTTTTTTACAGAAAACACCCTTATTCCAGCTTGCGGATATACATGAAAGAACAAAAATATACTCCAACATTTGCGAAGTCTGCAAGAAAAAACTTTATGTCGCCTTCAAATGTATCAAAAAATATTTCTGAAGCACTGCTTTAGGACCTTGTTCTTCTCTGAAGATCAGGACTGATGGTATTATGACGCACAACTATGAGAAATGTAATTAGCTTCTATCATCATCACAGGAATAAGATCAATCAGCAAATGCCCAACGAGAAAGGTAGAATCGTAACAATGCTTTCAAAATGTGCATAGCTGCACGATGTGTTGATCGCTGATAGGCATGAGTCATACAACGCAATACTTCACTTTGGGAGTGCGGCTATTCGCTACAGAACAGCATGTAGTGACAAACCAATCCAGTGATCGCTTGCACCTTCAGCGACTGAGAACTAGCAGCGAACAAAGCTGAACAAGTATCTTACGTCATTCATAAATGGTGATGTCTACGATTGAGTTATGACTAAAAGCTTTGAATGACTTCGCAGTCGCTCACTGCTAAATTCTCGAAATCAGCTGGAAATGTGATGGTAAGTCTTCTTTTGGATGCAGGAAGAGGGACTGACGAAAGGAGGATCTTATGGTTGAGAGGACCTCCTTTTTGAAAATGATAATTTTTCCATTTTTGCCCAAAAACAAACCAGAAAGACCTTCCTTCCTTCTAAAGATCAACTTGTTGGAAGTGAAAATTTTTTCAATTTTTCTCGAAAAAACAAACTCCTTGCGTTAACTTTTTAGTAATTATGGGCAAGAGTTGTGGGTTCAGCCCCCAAGCTCCCCTATTTTTACGCCTATGGCTGGAAAAGCAATTTTTCAGTACAGTTAGCAGCCACAAAATACGAAATGGTCAGCAGAAAAAGTTAAAAGACAACTAGTTGCAGCTGTCTTAATAGCGACAGCCGCTTGGATTGTATTTGATCGATGTGACTGACTGAGTTGCTCTGACTAATATTCACGAGCACAAGTTGCAACGTGCAAAGTCGCTTCGCGCGATTTAAGGTTAAACGCAAATTTTTGTGAAATATCAGCTTTGTTCGCATGAACTGCAACAGCCAGCTTTACAAACTGATATGACATAGGGTTCATATAACCACTATTCGTAAATCAGTAGGTTGAAACAGCTAAATTGGCAGCTTAATTCTGTTTCATTCATCATTATGCAGACAGGCATTTTAAAGACCATTGACGTCACATCCGTTTTGACGACAAATGTCACAATGATGATGCCAAAACAAATTACATAACATGCTAAATGAAATGCTGTTCTTTTGTATTTAGATTGTGATTGCAAGAGTAAGAATTTTCTTCGTTTCCTTTCAAAACTACGTAAAAGAAAAAACAAGTTCAAACAGCAGACGAAAAGAGTAACGAGGGCAAAACGATTAACGTCATTGCAAACATATAGCAAGTGACCACAGTAACTATTTTTGCAAACGCTGGGTAAATTTGCTACAATTATTATAGCCAAGCTGCACAGTCAAAAAAAATCAGCCACTTAGTTTAAAATCTCGCAAGAGGTCCAATGGCACACATGACTATGAATGTAACGCCTAACTTTCTATCTCTTCACTCATCCACTCGCCTATGTGCCTAGCCAGAGCCCATGACTACATATGTATCTCAGATATTAGACAATATCTTTGACTTGGGTAATGTATTAACTGTAATTATATTTTAATCATGTCTTGCTTCACTTTCCAATTACAGCAGATTGGGTCAACTAAACCTTCTTTATCGACCGTAAGGGTCGTACAAAACTGGCCCAACAATTTAAATCCCCGGTGAAACCTCGTTCACATTGAGGACAAGCGCAGCTTAAGTGCTAGCTTGTTCTATGGTGTTTCCAACACAAGCCGCGGGCAGCTTGAAGAATAATCTGCACTTGGCCTCTGTGTAAACTAGGTTTCACAAGGCTCGCATTGCCTGCTGCTAAGCGCAAACGCGCGTTCTAACAGTCGTCGTCACACACTCTGGGCATTTGCATATAAATAGCTACAGAAGAATGACGTCAGAAAAAAATGGCGTTAACCGCTTCACTGACTTCCTGCAAGCTGGTGATTGCTTTCTATTTTTAGTTACTGAGTTTATATTAACTGCACAGCAATTAATTTGCCATGATACCAACCGAGCACCATTTCCATCACAAAACTGCCGCGTAACAATAAGCTTTCCAGCTCATGCGATGAAAAGGTAACCGAATATACTGCGCTACCTTTTGATGCTTCATGTGCTATTCAATGGTATGACGTAATGGAAAACAGACAATACACACTGTGCTAACAAGCAAATTTTTTTCTTTTTAGCCAACACCGAATGTTTGCCCATGTTGCTTCACGTTATTTGGTGACTTGTTAGAGCGCGTTTTGGGGAAAGTACACAAAACAATAAAAAGATGCATTATTTTTATCTTAAAAAATCATATCTCGGCTTAAATCATTACAGAAAATCACATACTTGGTAACCATTCTTTAAAAAAAAATTCAAATGGCGGATATTTTAGGTCTTGCTCAAAACTTATTGCCGAAGCAATTGCAAAAATATCACCTCCCACAAACTATATTTTTGAGCACGCCTAAACTTGTCTTTGGTGCAAAAAATTTTTGTAGTACTAACATTTGTCGTAGGTGCTGTAAAACTTATCTATCATAGTTTAAAAAATACATCACGAATGCAAAACAATTTCTGTTTTATCATTACATCGCCTCTAAATTCAAAAAATTCCGATGTCTGATGGTGACCGCAAGCGCTGTCTAGCTAAAGCGAAAGAATTTTGATTTGTGCATTTCTCTTATTCATACTTTTGGCTTAAAGAGCCAGTTTTAGGAAAATTTAATTTCCATGCAAATGAATTCCGAGTCTACCAATTCCATGAAGTGATTCTTTAGCACTGTGGTTCCCAACCTTTTTTCACGCATTCTTTCTTGGGCGCTCTAGAAACCTTTTGTTTCTCCCATTTTAAAATAAAATGAAAAAACACTGCACCTGGTTTTTTACGTAATATGCTACATAATACTATCCCAGTTCAATATACGTTGATGTAATACTGGATCACAGGCTGACTTACAAACAACTCATTGTGAACACCATAGCAAAGATTGTCTCTACTTAAATCGACAGCTATCGTTTTTGGCTACTTAACTGCGAAATATGCCTGTACTTGTGTAGCGCGGGAAAGATCTTGACTTGCCATAAAACTCGATTCAGCCCTTAACCACTCCTGTCGCCCAGCTGGCTGCCTCAAGCCTGCAAACACCAAAAATCTCCTCAAATCAATCAGCATTGCTTCATCCAAGGCAGAAGGGAGGTTGCCAGTTGTGTGGAATGTCGGAGAAAAACCAGCGATGACGGACATCTTCTATGTGAACGAAGTGCGATGAGACAACGACTGAAATCAAAGAAGGTTTTATCAGACACTCCACCGCCTTGGATAAATACCAGCCGAAACAGTGCAGAAGCTTTGAAGGGAGGTCCTCGAGTAAGATCTCCCAACCATGACAAGAGAATGGTCAGAACCCTGCATCTCACACTCCCTCAAAACCGGGCAATGCTTAAATTGTCTCCGCAGCAAAGCGGGTCGCACCAATGTAGCCATAGAAAAGTGAGGCTATACCACAATCTCAAACACTTGGGTGGGTGACACTGCACCTAAAACATCCATTATGTTCATACCCATCTTAGATTACCAGTGCAATGCTTAGCTAAATGTCTGCCCCTGTACAATCATTTGTACATCTATGCGTGGAACAGAGGGCAAACATTGCATAACCTCTCAATGAAGAAACGATAGAATCTTATGCTTCTTCATAAGCATCTAAAGTAATTAAACTTGCGTCAAAATATGCAGAACAAATTGCTGGAATGGGGCGAGAGCGTGGTAGTTGTGTGTGAGCAGTAGACAGAAGTGGTCTTCTACAAATGGATTTTTGAAGTTATTTTCTTTAAATATTGTAAATTGGTAAAAATTCTGCATAGTCTTGCAGTAAAATTGTTGTGGGTTTGCTTTTGTATCTTTATTAGGATGAAGACTTTCTTTTCCTTTTGAAATCACGTTGGGTCGAAAAGTCATTTTTCCCTTCTTTTTGGAAGACCTTCTTTTTGGAGGTGCACTTGTAACATAGGCTATTATAATAACTCCGAAAAAAATACCTTTATGTAAAATAAAATGCAGGTCTAAAAATAGTAAGTGCCATTTTCTGCAAAGCTTTCCCCCAGCCTTCGAGATTTTTCAGCACCTTTGCGTGAATGAATACATTCATGACATCAGATTGCAAAACATCTAAACAACGCAAATGCATAGGGCAGTAAATATACCTTGCATCACTCTAGTGGCAGGGCAGTGGTGGCAGAAGATAATTCATCTTCTTGTGCTCACGGGTAGTCCGAAATGGCTGTCAACAAAGCTACCAAAATTTGTGTCTAACATAGAACGAGCTGTAAAAGGCTCTAGTCAAATCATGACAGGTACGGACAGATACGGCTTGTCTCGATCTATAAATCTCTTCAGGGCAACTGCATCACGAGAAGACAGCTGTAGCATAAATGTAGCTTACATCTATAGTCTTCTCGAGGCGTAGTTGCCCTGATGAGATCTTATAGATCGAAACAGGCCTGTCGGCAAATGCATGGATTAATCCTGAAACATAAATGTTCTATTTAATGCAACAAACGGTCATAATGTGGAACTCTTAATTTGGATGTCCTGAAAAAAGAAAATTCCTTCTCTAAAAGTATAAATTTCCTTCAGGGGAGAAATCCCTACCCGGTTGGGGAACACTGCTTTAGCAGAAAGTAAACAAGAATGACAAAGCTAAGATAGAGTTCGTTGTCGTTCACTTTGATAGACTTGCACTCTTCTAAGGTTATCAATTTAAGCACACTATAAGTTGTTTTATTTCTCATAACTTACAAGCAATTCCACGGGGAAAACAACAACTTGTTTTTTTTGTATGTTTTAAATAACTATTCGAATTAATTTTATATCATGGAGCTCTGGATATTGAGACATTGGCTCAGGTAGCTTGGGCAGAATGAGTCACCTACTATTTTCTTCCCATTAGTTAAAAAGTTCGCCATGAAATCGCTCAAATATTAACATTTTAAAAGCTGTTGAATTTTCAATTCCAGCTTCTGATCAACATTTGTCTCATTATGAGTGCGTTATTCGACTGACAATCAGAAAATGAAAAACTCATTTAACTTAAAGACATATACTGACGCGTCCTACCCGGTCGCTTTCTTGAAACATCTTGTTTAGCAATAAACTTGACTTCCCATCGTTACACAAAAAAGGTTAGAGAAAAACAGTTACGAATAATTCAATAAGCTTATCGATTCCTCTTAAAATAAATTGTAGAAAACACTTTCTCTTCTGTTTTTTTAACAACCTTTCAATAACCTTTTTGTGAGCTTCAAAATTCTTTCAATGTCAAATAATATGCAAATTTATATGCCGATTACAGCATTCGGCGTCAACCGTTTTTGATTTTAGCTCAAATTTCATTATTTTCCCCATCGCAATGAAACCAGAATGCCGTGAATAAACAAAAATATAAAAATTCACAAAAGACACTTGCAGTCGACTTAATAATTTATTAATGCAAGCTTTCGTGAATTGCTCACGAAAGCTTGCATCAATAAATTGTTGCTCGCGAAAGCTTGCATTAATAAATGAAGTCGACTGCAAGTGTCATTTATGAATTTTTATATTCTTATTTAAGGTCGACGCGACTATACTGCCTTCATTTTTCAAAGTGAACAAACAAGTTTGGTGTCAGAATCAACCGAGGCCTAGAAAAAGGCTCTTGAAGATAAATTCTTTTGCTTGCCAAATCAACGTAAAAAGTGTGGGATTATCGGTATACCTGTTGGTAGGACAACGACGCGGTCTAGCAAAACTACAAAAAGGAAAAAGTATTGTCAATAACTCTCCAGTCTTGCTTTTATCTTTTCCCTCGCCCTTCTTTTCTCCCAACCTTGTCAATTGGCTTTACATAACATCTCAAAACAAAAAATGATTACTAAATAAAATACATTCAATATCCTAAAGACAAAACCAGCAACATGCACCCTCGTGTGATTGATTATTAAATGACTTGCTTCAAAGTGAGGGCAGCTTTCATGACGTCATTTTTCCAAAGACTAATTTCGAAACATACGAGCTGGCAGCTCTGCAGAGTGATTGCATGATCTTTTGTTGCAACCGAAGTAAAAGCAATATCCATTAGTTTCCTATCGGATAAACGACGCAATTGTTTGTTATGAGGGTGTGCGTGCAAATGAGTGTGAGTGTGTGTATGTGTTCGTGTGCGTGCGTATGTGTGAGCGTTCCTTATGTTTTAAGCACTTTCTGAGCAAATAAATGCAATTGAAGCAAGGAGGAAACTTTATCGTAAACTTTTTCAAAAGTAGATGTGGCAATCCTTACATGAAAATCACGGAACGATATTGTTATGCGCCATCGAACTGTCTTGCAAGCAGCTCAATATCACGGAACGATATTGTTATGCGCCATCGAACTGTCTTGCAAGCAGCTCAATAATGTTGTGCAAACCTTCCTGCTTAACCGGGAAAGTAGCGTGAAGCATGCAATCCAGGGTGTCGTATCAGCCATCACTGGTACTAGCTATAAACCCGTGAATGCCAGTCCGCCTAGTTGATGGAGGAGGTACTGGCCTCAAATGCACCTGGTACAAAATGGACTGCTGCTCTTTCTAACCAGATCATCACGCTGTTGATTAAGTTCGCGCCGTGACCAAAACCTCAGAATAAATCTGAAATCGTGTTTGTTGCACTGTGTGCCTGGCAATATCGTGTTTGTTGCTCTGTGTGCCTGGCAATCGTGTTTGTTGCTCTGTGTGCCTGGCAATCGTGTTTGTTGCTCTGTGTGCCTGGCAATCGTGTTTGTTGCTCTGTGTGCCTGGCAATCGTGTTTGTTGCTCTGTGTGCCTGGCAATCGTGTTTGTTGCTCTGTGTGCCTGGCAATATCGTGTTTGTTGCACTGTGTGCCTGGCAATATCGTGTTTGTTGCACTGTGTGCCTGGCAATTGATTCACAGCAGATAAGAGTAACTTGTAGGTTGACACCAATTTATTTTTTGTTGAATTTTGTTTAAAATAACTTTAAAAACTCTTTAGAACAGCTAAGATAAAATAAGCGACGACCACTGCGTCCAACGCTCAGAATAATCTTATTTTATCAGCAAAAACAGCACTTTTAAGACAATTTTCGCTTCTAAAAAATGCAAAAGCTTTTCTGACTTTGCTGTTACCAATAAAAAAATTGTGCTGCCGCAACTCACTGATTTAATTTTTAGAAAAATAGAAATCGAAAGTGGCTTAGCGTTTTTTAAATGAAGTATCATGCTGCTTTTCGGCGCTTATAAACCCAGCAGTTTGTTGGTGGCAAAAGCATAATTTTATCATCCCTGGGAAAACACTATTTTATATTTGGACGCCCACATTACTCCCACATACTCTATCTGAGAGCCAAGCAGAAGATCTCTGAATATCATTTTTTTAAAGTCTTTAGTATGACACGACAAGGAAATTTAACCTACGTCCACGAACTGTTAAGCGGATAATCTCATCAGTACATTGTGTCGGCTTCGATTTATTTTACAGATTAAATAAGCAATTCAACAACACATTATTAAAACGTTATACCCGCGGGGTCTAATTTGTTTAGAGCCGCACAAAAACACGATTATTAATGAGCCCAGCCTATAACTTCATCCGCTGTTTCTATTTCACTCCTATTGCTGAGCGGCAAAAAAGAAATATGTGGAAACCATTTCACAGTGTTTGACAAGACTCAGCAAAAAATTGAATCCTAATGCATTAACTTATTTACCATTTTGATGCCTTTTTATTGTGGCTGTCAGCAGCTTCTTATTGTGCAAACATTTCTTCGGATTGGCTTAATTGGCAAGTTTCCGGTTTAGCAAGGCAATTTAGTTTCAGCTAATGATTTCCCGGCATTCAACAGCGCGAACGCGACATCCCATAGTATTTAAAATGCTGTCATTAACTGCTTCAGAGATAATATCTTTTTGCAAGGCCGCTTTTCGAATACCTGCAATTTATAAGAAATTGGTATTTAATATGAGTCATACCGTGTGATGGAAGAGCCAGCCATCGAGAACCGACGTCTACTCCTAAATTTTGATGTCGATCTTAATCTTATTGACCAATCAGTACATCATCACCATAAGGCACCATCAATAAAACTGACTTCGGGTGGAATTCGAACCCACCACCGGTACCCGCTACCCTGGTATATGAATCCAAAGTCTTGAAAAAGGGACTTATAGCCGGAAGCACCGACTGAAACCGCCGATTAGTTGTGAGAATTTTGGTAAATGAAAGCAGGGCCTGTCCCGTCATCACCAAAACACAGGCCCTGCTGATGAATCCAAAAAGACGAAACGCGTCCAAGTATCGTCTCGTCAAATTATGGGAGGGGGCTTTTATTATTTGCAATACTATCACTTTGTGAAATAACCACGTCATTCGTGCGAATATGCATATAAAGCGCGTAGATTACTTATATAACTCAATAAATCGATGTATGATACGGCTATGGTGATCAAGTATTATAGTCATAGAGGTAAGGGTTTTAAATAGATCTCGCTTACTATAAACTCTTCGAGTGGTGTACTGCATCTTCCATATGGATAGGATCCCCGTACCAAAGTGATAGCATGCGCCGCGCGCGTGATGTGTGCGAAGGAATTTGTGATAGAATGATACATTTTTTATATTATTGCAAATATGAAATTTTGTTTTTTGGTGATGACGGGACAGGCCCTGCTGATGAGTCCAAAAAGGACGAAACGCATCCAGGGATGGTTTCGTCAAATTATGGGAGGGGCTTTCATTATGTGCAATCCTATTTGTTACGTGAACTGACAAACAACATCATAGAAAGGAGAAAATCCTAAATCATGAGCAAGCGAATAAGGCCAGTGTACAATTCATTTATATATGACATAGAACTGAACGCCTAATTGACATTCGTGTGTTTATGTGGCCGTATTGTTATGAGTCATTTTGGTGAGTTCGCAGTTCCAATGAAAAACAACTTTACACTACGGAAGGGGGTTGATATCACTTTTAGTTTATTTATTATGACCAAGATCGAATTGTGCCTGAAAAACAAGTCATGGATGCTGCTTTCTCTTATGACTACTACCGGTTCGTACTCAGAAAACAAATTATTCACGCCACTTTCTCCATTTCGGAGAAATTACCCCAAGATCGTTATAAATAACTGCCCCGAGTTCTACTGCGGCAGATTAAAGAAAGCATTGGTTACAAAGCCATCCTGCAGTATCCATCAGCTTTAATAAAGCATTAAGTACGGTACGTTTACTGAATGCTGCTCTGTACGAATTAGTAGAAATAGAAATAGTAATATGATTCTTTGTACTTGTAGAAGTAAGATAACCCGAATTTAACATCATAATCACTATCTCGCGCTTAACGCTTCCCTCCAATTGTTCTTATGGCCCATGAAACGTGTGTTATATTTTAAATCTTGGATGAATAAATGAATTGCTTGATCACTGTTGGGCCATCGATTACCGGGAGACGAGAAAGTGAAGTTGAAAGTCGTATCCGAATTTATTCAGATAGCATCACTTCGGTTCATCGAGGCGCTGGAAGGATCGAAGATTACACTATTACTGTACTTTGTGAAACAACCACATCATTTGTGTGAACACGCATATAAAGCCTGTAGATTACCTTCATAACTCAATAAATCGAAATCTTACAGGAATCACGAAAATTGTCAGAGTTATTAGCTCAAAAACCTGGTCGAAGAATTATACTCTTAAATCATAACCCAACCCATTGCAATAACGCAACTATAAGTGCCTGACTTCGGGTTAGTTTGCATTTCCCCTAGCTGCGGTTATGCCAGCACCCAGGAATATGCGTGCAGCCAGAAATTTATGTCATGCAGAAAGGCATACAATTACAAAAAGTCGTAAGTAGTTCGCCGAATATTTAATAGCCGTTTTCGGAAATTACACAGTAATTTCTTTGGTGCCCCTCTCACCCACAGCTTAACATTTATGCTTACAGGTAAATGGTGAAATAAAGGAATAACAGTTTGTGAGCAAGTCCATGCTGTAAACAAGGCAAATAAGACGTTGCCAAGGACTTCAAAAACTTTGGGAGAAACATAACGGCTATGCGCAACCTCCGTCATATTTTTCTATTTGATTTTTATGGAATTTTTTCGATTTAGAAACGATAACTGGCCAAGTCAAAAAAATTTACTTGTTTTTACTCTTCTCACAATTAGGCATTGAGTAAAGCCGGTTTAGCTGATGTTCTTAACCTCGACATTATTGACGGTGGCCCAGCAATTGCAAAAACTATGCCAGGACCAAAAAATATACCTGCAACCACAGGCTTTAGGTCGTACAAATGGGCAAACAATTACGAAAAATGTGTCCGTAGTGATTCCAAAATTTAATAGGTTATTTCTGAAAATAAATATCAATCACTTCGGAGGCCTCTCTTCCATCACAACTTTTAGAGTATACTTCCATACACTTTGTAAAATGAAGAAAAAAAACATTTTAAAATCTTTACATGTTTTAATTGAGAGGAAGTCCAGTTCCCAAGTGCTCCTCTGCTAAAAACTGGGCAAGCAACACATAGCCAGAGACGCTACAATATAAATACAGTATACACTGTGTGACTTTATCTTAATGGATTTTTTTTCCTTTGGTTGATGGCTTCCTCTATGTGGCTTTCTTTCTTCCTGCTTGCGTCGACTCAAAATTTTCAAACTCTGGAAAAAAGCGCTGGTAGTCGCGGTCCCAAAGCCTAAGAAGCCTGTGGAGGACCCTAAGAGCTATCGCCCAATACCTATTCTTTGTGTCCCCTACCAGATCCTCGAGAGGCTTATCCATACCCGTGTTGAACCAATTATCGATCCACAGCTCCCTAGGGAGCAGGATGTAAGAAGAAAGCCGGTGGCGTGTTTGTCGACCTGACAGCGGCTTATGACACTATCTGGCACCACAGTCTCACCTGCGCGCTACTGGACTTCTGCCGGATAAGCACATGGTCCGGATGATCTTGGAGCTTTTCTGAAATTGAAGCTTTATCCCTATCATTGGTAACAGCAAGAGAACCGGGATTTAAGGGATGAGAAACGGTGTCCCTCAGGGATTGGTCTTAGCACTCCTCCTCTTTAATATCTATATGTGGGATCTTCCCTTCACAACCTCCTGAAAGTATGCTTATGGCAACGATCTGGCTCTGCTGCATTCCTCTAGGGACCGGAAAGCTTTGGAGGGTACTTTTAGACAAGATATGGCTACACTCGCAACGTAACTCAAGATTTGGAGGCTGAAACTCAGCTACGCTAAGACGGTGACGGCGGCTTTTCATTTACACAATTGAAAGGCCAAACGTGAGCTTAAAGTCTACGCTAATGGTAAACTTTTGCCATCTTGCCCAGTTCCACTTACCTCCAGGTAAAACTGGACATATTGTTCATGTTCCGCAACCAACGTGAAACATTGCGCAAAAAACTACCGGTTTGTACCCGCGTCATGCTTCTGAGGCGACTTTCGGGCTTGGGATGGTGTGCTGGCGCTAAAACACTACGTACAGTTGCCCTATCCTTGGTCTACTCTGCAGCTGACTGCTGAGCACCATTTTGGTGTCACAGCGCATACACCCATCTCATCGATAGTGTCCTGAATGACGCCTTGCACATTGTCACTAGATTAATGCGTCCCACTCCAACGGACCACATGCCAATCTTTTCAGGCATTTAGTCTGTTGAGCTTCGCCTCTTGGAAGCGACACTCTCCTTGGTCAAGCGTGGCATTCTGGACTCAAACCTTATTTTACACGTTCAACTAGCTGGATCACCAGATGGGCCCCAGGAGAGACTGAAGTCTAGATGCCCATTTGCGCCTGCTGCGCGGAAACTATTAAATGACCTATTTGAACCAGGCATCTTTGCGGCTCACAGGACAAATTATAAATGGAAGATGGAGTACTCCAAAAGCACAGCCATACTCCGTATTTTTATTCCCAGGGCCAGCGCTAGGCCCCTTGGAATGGGCTTGTCCAGAGCAACTTGTGTTAAACTCAATCGCCTGCGGACTGGTGTGGGGCATTTTCATTCGTCCATGCACAAATGGGGTCTCTCTTCCTCCTCGAATTGCAAGTGTGGGGCCACCGAACAAACTGTAGACCACGTTATCGCAACATGCCTCATACATCAAGCACCTCAAGGGGTGGATTGTCTGACGGTTTTGGATGACGATGCTCGATGCTGGCTTAATTTCTCCATGGCCAGCAAATGATCCCGACAGTAAATGGGTGCCCCTTTACACGAAGAAGATCTTATTGGCCACGCCCTGGTCTCCGTACAATTACAAACCGTTAGCTACTTTCAAAAGCATGATGGTTGCAATCAGTGGCTTCTTTCCTTTTTGGGAAGCGGAGGGGGGCGGAGCTTCAAATAAGCTCAATTATATTATCAAAGTAATCTTATAACATAAGCGAGCACTATCTTATTTTGGGGGGAAAGGCAGAGCATTATGGGTGATAAACGTTTTAAAATCGAAAATCTTGCCCAATTTAGTCTCCAAACAAGCATGAATATCTTTTTCTTTGAGGCCAACTTTGGAAAGTAAGAAATTTGTCCATATTTGCCTCCAAATATACAAGATCACTTTTTTTTATTATAACAATATTATTGCTATTACAGTCATCCCTCGTTATTCGCGAGGGACAGATTCTCAAAAACCCCTTGAATGACTAAAACCGCAAAGTTTCTTTTTAAGAAAACCAGCGAAAATTTAAGGAAAAAGTTTTAAATAAATTTTTGCTTAAACAATGAACGTTTACATGTTTAATTAATTTAATTTAATCTAAGTCATAATCAATTGAATATGTGCTCGAAATGTCTGCTGCTTCTGATGATGCTGAGAACGCAATCGCAAAATCGTTTCAAAACGTTTTAAAGTGATACATTAAAGGCGAACGACAATTGACTACCTTCCGTGAGCTTTTGCCTGCGGCGATTAGCTGCTTTCATTTTCAAGAGATGCACTAGTGGCTTTCCAATGGGCTAAAATTTATTTTTTGCATTCACTTTTTTTCAATTGAAATCCGTCAATAGTCAAAACCGCAGATAAAAAACCCGTAAATAACGAGGGATGATAATATGAACGAGGGATGACTGTGTATAGATCTATATCTACTCTGTAGATCAAATTTTTCATCGTTTTGTCATACCGTTTGGGGCCTTCGCCTGTTGTTTCCCCTAATCGGCCAAGGCATTAAGACTGGGCAAGGTTGATTACCTCCATGGGGTAAGTGTCATAAAGGGGTTGGTGATATTACGATGAGGCCACGATGAAAAAAATTGTTTCTAAATTCGCATCTCTTGAGGAAGGAAAACGCTTTTGTGCTTCAAAAAGATGGCACGCAATTCACCCAATTTCAAAAATTTTATGTCTTTGTTGTTTAAGATGACCTCACGATTGAGAATTGATTGCAAAAGTTGTTTCCGTCATTTTCTCCGAAAATACAGATCGTGCAAAAGCAGTTGAAACCTTTTTTGAGAGATGAAATAATGGACTGTTTGTAAATAACTCCAGCTTCCATCAAAAAACATGGAGTGTTTTGACAAAAGCAAATTGATTTATTTTACTCCTTGCTTAATTTTACAAGTAAATTATCTCTTCATCTTCATTTAGTATTGGCATTTGTGAAGAATAATTCTTTTTAAGTATCTCAAATTTAAATAGGTTATCAATTCAGTGGGATAGCTACACTTTGACATGAAAAGATTATTGCCTATTGTTAGTTCTATTGTCTTTTTACTGACTGATCGGTTGACTACTTGCTACTACTACTACTATTGCTACTTGACTCAATATCAAGTGTTTAACTGCGTCACCATTTTTTGTGCTGTTGGTAGGATAACTCAATACCCTTACTACTAGGAATTTCCTCGGAAGTGTGCTGCATAAAAAGAAAGTTCAGGACCAGGGACATCGTTTATGCCAATGATTTCTCTGTTTTTTTATGTTCGTTATTTTCACGAGGGGGTTGCAACAAGTCGTAAAATATTCATACCATCAAAAATCTCAATTGTGTTTTCGTAAAACAAAAGCCCATACGGCGCCCTTTTCCAACTTTGGGTTCGTTCTCCTACACCTATTTGAAGGAACGAATAGAATTTGTGAAATGGTAAGGAGTTTCTATGACCTGTTAATTCAAAGTACTCGAACTATGATCGGGATTTGGGTATGATGGCGACGCCTCCCAACAGTACAAACTTATCACTTATGGTCTTAAAAATAGGATTTGGTTGAAACTGGCTGGGCTTGCTGAATCGATATTACTGAACCAACATAACTGAGTGGTAGCCCTGCCAAGCAACGCTAGCAAGTGATCTGTATAAACAAGCCAAAGCAAAGCATCTTGGTAAACTATCCCATGGGTTGAATATATTGAATATATATAGTGATAGCAGAGTCAAAGTTTTCCCGCATTTTCTCTTTGAAGGGTTGATTAAGTTTGCGTTGATCAACTGATGCAACAACAGGCGGATCACTTCATTATTTATACAGATTCGGTAGAGAAGTAATTTTCTTGAACTTTGCATTTATTATTTTTTGTTACCGATCGTCCAAACCGCATTACGAAAAATGCAATATAATAAACAAAACAAGGAAATCTTTATGCCTGTCAAGAACTTGTTGTGTAGTTGTTTTTTTGTAAAAAGGGGAGAAAATATAAATGTGATTTGGTTTTAAGAAATTAAGCATTTTTTGGAAAATAAAATAAAACAAAATTTAACCTTCGGATGAATCACAGCATATCAACAATTGGAAGCCTATTTAGAAATATGGACCAACAGGCTCTACTACACCTCACTGGGACAGTGTATAAATTTTAATGCTCGTGTGAAAAAACCTATGTTGGACAAAGTAAACAAAATTTAAAAGCAAGATTGGAAGAACATGACCCGATTACATTTGGAAAGACCGATGTTACAGATCATTTACGGGAAAATCCAGACCACACTATGACTTTCACAATCCACTAATACTGGCTCAAGAAACTAATTGGCGAAAATTACGTATCAAGAAAGCGTTATACAGGGTGTCCCAAAAAGATGTACTCACTCTTTGAATCGTTATAACTTAATCAAGTTATTGATTTTTGCTTTCAAATAAATTGATGCAAAAGAAAGAATAAACATTTAAAGAATTTGTGAGAAAAAATATACAAAAACATATCAAATTAAATCTTAATAACACAAAAGACACTTGGGGCAATTTCAGAATGTTTACAAATTGACGAGTTCACATATGTACTCAAACTGGTGGCAGTTTTGCTCAATACGCTTTTCATATCTTGAAGAAATGGACTTAGAAAAGTCCAGCAACATTTTCTCTGGTATTTTAGCACATTCTTTTTCAATTGCTACTCTCATTTTAGCAATTGTTTTAGGTTTCCTACTGCAAACTTCGTTTTTTAGAAACAGTAACACAAAGAAATTTACCAGTGTCAAATCTGGTAAACTAGGTGAACATCCTAACTGTTTCTTTTCTTCCAACGGTTTCTAAAAAACGAAGTTTGCAGTAGGAAACCTAAAACAATTGCTAAAATGAGAGTAGCAATTGAAAAAGAATGTGCTAAAATACCAGAGAAAATGTTGCTGGACTTTTCTAAGTCCATTTCTTCAAGATATGAAAAGCGTATTGAGCAAAACTGCCACCAGTTTGAGTACATATGTGAACTCGTCAATTTGTAAACATTCTGAAATTGCCCCAAGTGTCTTTTGTGTTATTAAGATTTAATTTGATATGTTTTTGTATATTTTTTCTCACAAATTCTTTAAATGTTTATTCTTTCTTTTGCATCAATTTATTTGAAAGCAAAAATCAATAACTTGATTAAGTTATAACGATTCAAAGAGTGAGTACATCTTTTTGGGACACCCTGTATATTCAAAAGCTGCTGCCACAACTGAACTCAGATGAAGCTTCACATCCACTTTACCATTTCAATTCGTAAATTTTGTTTCATTTTTGTTCTTAGTTATTGCCTCACTAATTTAACACGAAATAACATTGACCCTAAAGTATGTAATAGTTATTATTTTCTTCTTTCAAAATTCATTGTCACGTCACAAATGTTGCACTTGGTTATGGTTTGTTCAATTTTAAAGTAATCGGTTGCACTATTTTGGTTGACAATGCTAGCAGCGTTTAGCGAAACGTTCTAATTAAAATATGTACCGCAGTATACTGGCTTTAGTTTTTTTGCTGATTTGGTTTTACTCATGTAGTGCTGCAACAAGAATTCTTACTGTCACGAATGATAATTGGTAGCAGGTTTAAACCTATTGCTTTGATGTTATGGTACTTGAATCTATGTTTAGCCCAAATTGTTTACCATATTTTGAGTGTAGGATTGAGATTGTGACGTAATATTGGTCAAGTAAGAAATTGTGCCAAAACTTTCTTATAACATAGTAAGTCCTACATGTATAGTAATGCAAGAGGCCAGGGATGCACTTAGCAAACTGCAGACAGTGACACTGTTTCGACCTATCAGGTCTCTTCAGTGCAGTTGGTGACCAATAAGAAGTAAGTCCTATTGCTGTTTTTACCAAATTTTTCCAGAACATCTAGAATGTTCTTTGCTTAGCACATACAGTATGTGACCGAAAATCTTTAGAGGGATAGAGAGAGATAGAGAGAGGGAAATTGATTGGTAGGGTTGAAATGTATTTGCATTTGTTTATTTGGCGTATACTCGGTTTTTGTTGAAAGCTGTAAACGACCATGTGGAATAGGCAATCGTTGTAATTAGTAGTGCAGTTGAAGTTGAGTTTGATTGTAAATATATTTCTCGTTATTTCGAACTACAAAAGTGGTGTGGATCTACTGTTGGCAGATAAGATATTTGGTATTGAATTATCAAAGTCCCAGTAAAGTTACAGTCATGCAAATTGTTTGAGCGATACATCACATCGTATCAATTTTAAAATACCGTTATGAGATATTAGAACCAAAATTCTCTTGCGCGACGGTTGTCATTCCCTGAGGCTATGATCACAAAAAATATGTTTAGCATGTCAATAACTTCTGGCTCAACGAGCTACATAGCAATGCATGTACTCAATTACAAAATTTTTTCCGTTTCTAATTTATTTGAAGTAGGGTATATCTAGATTGTCTGCGTCAAATAAAGAGGGGCGAAGCTATTTGTACGCATTCTCGCTAAACCAATCTACAACAAGTTATCGCTATATTTTTACTGACTTCTGCTTTTTGTCTGTTTTCTTTCTTTCTTGTCTGTTCTAAGGCTTGATAAACAAAAATAGAAGTCATTTTTCACTACTGGCTAACCTATATTTTGCCTAAAACATCGCTACCGCGAAATTAAAATCCTAATCAAATAGAGAGGAAACAGTGTTGGGTGTCGGCCGTTACTCTGTAAACACAACACTGGTTCATATATAATGAATGAGTCACTGAGATGATTTATCCCAAAAATGACTACCGGTAATCTATTTGTAGCGTCAATAAAGTTGTCCAACTACTAAGCTTTCCCGCTCACAACATCAACTACTACTGTGAAACGGTGTTCACTGCAGAAAAGTACTAGCGAGGCCCTTGCCACACGCTGTACTGGCAGTGTTTACTCTTCATTTTTAAACGATTTTCTTCCAGAGGTTGTTAGAGAATGTGCATCATGCATGAGGTCATATTTAACAACGAAAACTTTGGTTTTCAAAGAAAAGCCCGTTTCTGGCCCATGATGCACCTAACTTTAGAGAGCTACAGGCTAGGCTACCTCGATGGCGTAGTGTAGTAGTTCTTAACCATTTTTTTCTACTTTTTGTCAAGTCAATTTACCAAATCTACCTTCAATGCATTCAATTATCTGCACATTTGATTGCAATGTTACGCAAAAATTATTGTTACAACATCATCGAAGAAATAAAAGAAATGTTGTTTACCAACATCATGAAAAAAATGTATTGGTAAACTCCGATATTTACCCTTGGGGTAATTTTGTTCCAAATAAGAAATGCTGGCGAAGTGGTTAGAGCTCCCAACTCGAATGCAATAGGTTACAGGTTAAATTTTTACTTGGAAAGACAAAGACTTCTTAAAACTTGTTTCTACAGCTTCCTTGCTTGCCGTTCAGCACAAAAAAGAATAGAGTGCAGAAAAAGCCGGCAAGTTCGCTTGTTGTGCCCTTGAAAAAGGCACTTACAGAGATGCCTTTATCTTTGTGAGGCAAGCAAGCGGTGGGGCCAGCAGTCTATTCATCGTGGCGGCTCAGTCTGACGAAAGCAGCGAACAAAGCATGAGCTCATAGGCATGAACGAAGCCTATTAATTTGTCTCCGTTTTTGTTTGTTTAAAAGAAATGAGTAGGGCAGCAGGAGAGCCGCGAATGACATTTTAATTTCATTCATACGTACAAACGAGTTTATGCTCTGTTTGCAAATCTGTCGTCAGACTACGCCGCCATGACAGATACCACAGCTCAACAAAAAAATATTTTTTTCTTTTTGCCTTAGATCTTTCAACGATATTATAGTATATCAGGTGCGCTGATTCCAAAAATGACTTTACTTTTGCTGAATTGGCTCTAGTTTTTGAGATAATGCAGACACAATAACTGGCTATAAAAGCTCAGATAACGGCCATATAAACTACACGTAAGAGGCAATTGTGCTGACAAGGAGATTTTGTTTTGCAATAAAGGACCAGTTGTCTCATTTTTAGAAAGGTTAACAACGCAGAAAAGTCAATAACTGACCATTAGCAATCTTGGAGTCTAAAAAAATTCTAATGAAAAGTTGAAATGCAGTAACTTTTACTATATTTAGGTTTTCATGTTTTCAGTTTTAGTTGCTTTATGTTGCCTGCTATAAGTTGTTCAAGAAGAAGAAGTTGTTGTAATGACCCTGACAGTTTCTGTTACATATGTGGAGAATATATTCTTAAAGACCATAAAAGGTCTATTACAGATTTTGTTCGCAAAGTATACCGTGCTTACTTTGGAGTTAAACTTGGTGACCAAGACAAGCCATGGGCTCCACATGTTGTCTGCAAATCATGTGTTGAGCACTTACCAATGTGGACAAAAGGAAAAACTATAAGCTTTAGATTTGGTGTGCCAATAGTGTGGCGAGAACAGAAAAACCACTTTGATGATTGTTATTTTTGTATGGTAGATTTGAAGGGTTTTAATCGTCACAAGAAAAAATCATGGATTTACCCGGACTTAGAATCTGCTAGGCGTCCTGTACCCCACTGTGAAGATATACCCGTGCCACAATTTAGTCATCTTCCAGAAAAACCATCAGAATGGGACTTTGTCCACCAAGCTTCAGAAAGCTCTAGTGAAAGTGATGTTTCAAGCATTTTTGAAGAAAGCTCGACCAGTCCGAAGCAGTTTAATCAGGAGGAACTGAGCGATCTCATAAGAGATCTTAATCTATCTAAAGAAGCTTCTGAAGTATTGGCATCCAGGCTTAAAGACAAGAAATGCCTTAGTGTTGGTACGAAAGTAACCTTTTACCGCACAAGGGAGAGCGACTTACTTCCGTACTATCGTTCAGAAGAAGGGCTTGTTTTCTGCTCAGATGTTGAAGGACTTCTTTTAAAAATGGGAATACCTGAATATAAACCTCAAGATTGGCGTTTATTTATAGACAGTTCAAAAAGAAGTTTGAAGTGTGTATTGCTACACAATGGAAACAAGTATGCCTCGATTTCCATTGGCCACTCTACATTGCTCAAAGAAGAATACAACAATATTAAACGAGTGCTAGAAAAATTGAACTACTGTGACCACCAATGGTTAATATGTGTTGATTTGAAAATGGTCAACTTTTTGCTTGGTCAGCAGAGTGGTTATACTAAATATCCGTGCTTTATTTGTTTGTGGGACAGCCGTGCTCGCAGTGACCACTGGGTGAAGAAGGAATGGCCAGAAAGAATTACACTAACAGTTAATGAATGTAATGTCATCAATGAGCCCCTTGTCCCAAGAGAAAAAATCATTTTGCCACCTCTACACATCAAATTGGGTATAATGAAGCAGTTTGTGAAAGCTTTGCCAGTAGACGGAAATTGTTTTAATTACATTTGCAGAGTATTTCCAGGGATGAGCAATGAAAAACTAAAAGCAGGAATATTTGATGGTCCTCAAATTCGAAAGCTGATGAACGATCCAAACTTCACTGCATCTATGACTGAGAAGGAATTTGCTGCTGGGATTTCTTTTACTGTGGTTGTAAAAAACTTTTTGGGAAACAATAAAGCAAACAATTACATTCAGATAGTTGAAGATATGCTTTCAAAATTTCAAAGTTTGGGAGCAAAGATGAGCATCAAGATTCATTACCTCTTTAGTCATTTAGACAGATTTCCAGAAAATCTTGGGGAATTAAGTGAAGAGCAAGGAGAAAGATTCCATCAGGACATTAAAGTAATGGAAGAAAGGTATCAAGGACGATGGGACACCCACATGATGGCGGACTATTGTTGGAATCTTCAACGACATAAGCCATTTGCTCCTCACGCTAGAAAGTCCTACAAGAGGCGATTTGCTTCGTAGATTTGACAGAATGGTAGTTGTTAAAGCTCAGTATTTTCGAGCTTCGTTTGTTTAAATAAATAACGGCAACATACATTAATACGCTGTAATACTGGGTTTTAGTTCCAATACGTTTCTTGCAAACTAACGGTAAATATTGCTGTTGCATCCTTTTTTAGCATTGTAGTTTGCATGGATGCTTTGCATTTTTGTTTTACTGCGTTTACAAAAGAAGATCGAAGCGTACAGTATTGATTAAATAGCATTAAATGAACAACAATGCCATATAACACAGTCTAAGTAATATTTTTACAAAAAAATGCAATTATCTCAAAAACTAGAGCCAACTAGCAAAAATGAATGTCATTTTCGAAATCTACGCACCTGATATACCCTAAAATCGATATAATATCTGTGGCAAAAATTTGTGTGTTGACCAGTGTACACAGCTTGAACACACTACTTGTCTACTATGTGAAGATGGAGGTGTCTCGTTAAGCTCCTTATCCAAAAGCACAACACACAAACTTGCCGACTTTTTCTTCTCAAAGCATTTTTCTTGCTGAGCCCCAATCAGGTCTTTGGTATCACTGGAGGGAATTGAAAAAGATCTGCCGACCAAGAAGCAAAAGCTTCAACCACTCTACCACCGCACCGGTAATTTTAATAATTTTTAACCATGAGCATTGGTGGCTACTGGATGAGGAGGAGGAGCACTAAGATTTTGAACTTGGAGCAAACATTTAGACCAGTGTACACCACCCTTTCTCACTTTGCCGTTCTCTTTTTATTGACGTTGGTTTTGGCAGATCACAATTTACTTGAAAGTTTTTTGGAGATCAACTTTACAAATGCGATAATCTTGCCAATTTCGGTCGCAAACTATCCTACTTCTTGTTTTTTAACATTTCGTTGCTTCTGACCTTTTTCAACTTGAAGATCTTGCTTGGAGGAGTGGAGGAATCAACTTTATGAAGTCTAATTTAAAGAGCTTCGCGGCCTATCTGAAAAAACTTTGCGGAAGCACTGACCTAGACCATTTTAACAAATTGGGAACTGTGTCTCCCCTGACTCCCATTTGACCTCGTGAGCTATACACTTTTACGCATGTAAAGAATAATTGCCGTGGATGACAACGACACGTTAGTGTGACTGCTGACTCAAAAAAGGGCGGCGTCAGCTCAAAATATGCGGGGGGGGGGGGGAATAATTGGCGAGATAACTTCAGAGAAAATCTCGATGGGATGTAGCCCCAATTCACCACCAGGAACATTGCTACAGCGTGAAGGTTTTCTCAGCACGACACAATGTATAGCTTAACTTAATCCATATATTTTGGGGGGCTAAAAAATGCTTTGAACGAATGAGTCAAGGAAAGAGTTAATCGGATTTTTATGTAGACCACTTGGAGGCAAAATTTATAAGGAAACAGCCTACAACGAAGGTTTATGAGGAAGGTGTGGGGAATTTTTCCCCAAAAAAATTTTGAAGAACTAGAATTTGGTGCAATTTGGCATACATCTTGTGGGAAAAGTTATGGCAAAATGGAAAAAGTTAATATATAAATTATAAAACTTGAGCCTATTGTTCAGAAATTGACTTTTGATAAAAATTAGATAGTGTTTTGACAAATTTAGATAGTTTTGTTAGAGGACAAATCGGCCCGGTCTGACCTAGAATAAACTGTAGAAAATTATTATAGGTCTAACCGGGCCAGATATAACCACTAATTCCGTTTTGTCATTAAGCTCCACCTCAAATGACGAATCCATTCTTGCGAACTCTAATTTTTGCAGCATAACAGAATGATAACTTGCAACAAAATAATTGTTTAATCTGATCTACGATAAAACATTGCAGCAATACTATTGTATAACTGCTATTACTACGTATATACAGGGTGTTTCAAAAGTCACGCATTTCGAATGATTTATTCACGAAAAGTAATCTGGTCCTGTACTTTCGTTACATATCACAGGTCCACGAGCTCATGTATTGTGCTCGGATCACTCCGAACTCAAAAACTTCAACTTACGTAAATTTTCAATTCTTTGCGCTTCAAAAACTTGGAGGGGTTAGTGCCTTGGAGTTTGTTGAATTCTATTTTAAATTTGCGGGCGCCAGCATTTGGTTTTTGTGTTTTCTATTTTGGGCTTTCCTGAATTTTAAACCAACGCCTATAGTCGCAGCGTACCGTAAGTGGGGGCTACTTTAAATATAGCGGGCTACTTTGAAAAGGCTCTCAGAAAATGATTCAATGACACCTAACATGCAAATCACAGGTCCGGTAGATTTTGTTTTGTTTTTCAGCAGGTCTTTGGGCATTTAAGTAGTTGATACACAAGCTATTAGGTTTAAATTGATTTGTTTAGTTGTATATTTTTGAGATTACTTTGGATCAACAAATTTGCAGCTTTTTTTTCTCCTGTTAACTTCCTTCTGACCAAAGGTAAGTAAAAGTTGTATTAGGTTAAAACTCTTCATGTATGTTCTTAATTTAGTGGTGATATAACCTGTAAAAAGTTTGGTGGCTTAGCTATCAATACAAAAGAAATATGTTGAAAAAAGTATTTTGCAATCAAAATATTACTGTTTTGAGGGCTACTTTGAATAGGGGGTTACTTTAAACACATCCCTAATAAAGGCTGGCATGGGCGTTGCAATTAACAACTACACATTTTTTTGCATTGTAGATGGTCAAAAAATACAAAAGACAGCTGGGGAGCAGAAAATATAAAGACTACAGTGAAGATGCAATCAAAGAAGCTATACAAAGGGTGAAAAATGAGGAGATGTCGATGAATGCTGCAAGTAAAACTTACAAAATTCCTATAGAAACTTTGAGCAATAAACTGCGAGGTCTTCATGAAAAAAAGTAAGTCATCCGTATGTATTTAGAGAAGAGGAAGAAGCAGCATTTGTCGCACAAATTTTAGAGGTGTCTCGCTGGGGATTTCTATTTAATTTGTATGATTTGAGAGTATTGGCAAAAACGTATTTGGATCATATTGGAAAAACAGTGTCTAATTTTGTCAATAATTTTCCTAGTTATGAATGGGCCAAAACATTTTCTGATGGCCACAAAGAAAAACTTACTCTTCGTCAATGCCAAAATATGAAAGCGTCTCGAGCTAAACTTTCTGCTGAGGACGTATCTGAATACTTTGAAAGAATGAAGGAAACTCTTACAAAGCCAGACGGATCAGAGATACCTCCTTCTAATCTGTTTAATTTTGATGAAACGAACCTCTCCGACAACCCGGGGACAAAAAAGTGTTTATTTAAACGAGGAGTAAAATACCTTGAAAGAGTGAAAGATAGCACAAAAGCATCCATTTTCATGATGTTTTGCGGATCTGCTGATGGGTGCATGCTTCCTGCACATGTCGTCTACAAAGCTGAACACATCTGGTCCACATGGACGGAAGGGGGGCCGATTGGTGTACGTTATAGCAGGTCTAAGAGTGGCTGGTTCGACGGACCAACATTTGAAGATTGGTTCAATACTATCTTTTTGAGTCATGTTCGAAATATACCTGGGAAGAAGGTTTTACTTGGTGATAATTTGAGCACACATTTTAGCCCCAATGTATTGAAAGCTGCTGCAGAAAACAATATCGTGATGGCATGTCTAGTTCCAAACGCAACCCACATCATGCAACCGCTTGATGTGGCGTTTTTCGCTCCAATGAAAAGGGCTTGGCGCAATATCCTCAACAATTGGAAAGCAGCACCAGCTAGAGGCTCTTCCACCTTATCAAAAGACCACTTTCCCAGACTCCTGAAGCAGCTGTGCGTGGCCATTTATGGTGATGACAGCGGTGAAGACATCCTGATGTGACAAAGTGCCAGCCTTGCTTCAGGTTTTCGAAAATGTGGTTTGGTTCCATTTAACCCTGAAGAAGTCTTATCTCGTCTGCCCGATTATCAACCACCTGATGTCGGTTCAAACGTGTCCACCGCTGTTGTAAATGTGCTAAAGGAAATGCGTGGCGTAGACAAGCCAAGAAACCCACCCCAGAAAAGAAGGAAAATTGCAGTTCTTCCTGGGGTAAGCATCAGCCTGGAAGGAAGCCAAGACCACCTAAACCAGCAAGCTCCATCAACCTCATCTTCTGCATCTGGATTCACCTCTGACAGACCCTGTTCTTCTACGCCAATGCTCAGGTCCACAAGAGCAAGACGACACCAAGCACGCATCCCCAGCGACAACAGCTCTGATTCTGAGAGCTCAAAGGATATCGATTACGGATCTTCATGCGATAGCCAGTATGATGATGAATTGCTGCTCAGTAGCGATGAGAATCAAGCCACAGATTTGCCAAGCGATACCTTTACCATTGATGACTTTATGCTTGTGCAGTTCGAAGGAACACTTTGCTATGTTGCGAAAATCGTTGAGGAAGTAGAAGAGGGTGAAGATCATATTGTGTCATATCTACGCAAAAGCCCAAATATAGCAAGTGCTTTTTGTTTCCCAGAGGTTCCTGACAGGCATGCTGCAAGCGTGAATGATGTTATCTGCAAGCTACCGTCACCTTACAACAGCAAAACTGCACGTCTAGCTCGACATGTGCGATTTCCATTTGATTTGAGTGGGAGAAATATGCGCTAAAATGGCATGTAATGACTGATTTCTTTATTTAACAAATTGTTATTTATTAAAAATGATTCGTTTATATATCGTGTTTTTACACTTCAAGGAATCAAACCTGCAGCTTAAAAACCAACGTTATCGCAAATTGAGCAGAAAAAATGCAAGTATCGTACACGTAGACAGACTTAGTGAAAGAATTATAGTTGCGGCTCCAACCGTGCTTCCAGATCTTCCAGAGTGTACGAAAATCCAATTTAATCTTTCAAAGTAATCCAAACAACAATATTCTTGAAAAATAACGGATTTTAAATGCCTTTTCAAAGTAGCCCCTATGCGGGGGTTACTTTGAAACCCCATAAAAGTCTAATTAAATATCTAATGTCGTTGGAAAAAATGAAATGTATCATTCGGAACTTTATAATCAAGGTACAGCCCAAGTTTTAGACAAAAAAAATTCTTAAGATTCCATGCGTATTTTCCAGCACGCATTGAAACATCTCAAAACCCGTTCAAAGTAGCCCCTATTTACGGTACTAAGAACGTGGGAGAAAAAGAGTTGATGAATCAGTGAGCGCGTCCGCGTTGTCGCATTTGACAAGCTTACACTATTTAAATAGTTGAGCTGCTGAGACTTATAGCTGCGAGATTGATGAGGTTTTGTTTGCGTGTGTCATAATTCTATACAGCTAACTTTAGATGTGCAGTGAAATGTGATTTAAAATGGAATATCATGTATAATAGAATATGAATCGGGCCCAACATAGGATACTATTCTGAGGTTGTGTTGACGTACTAGGTAAAAACATTGTGGTCTTAAAAATTTGAAAGCATACTCTTATTGTTGTTTTTATTTTTGTAGCAGTGTGTGCATCGTTACCACCTATCTGAGTGCAACTGTTTATATTTAGTTAGCGAGCGACGTTTGGGTTGGGCATAGCTTGAAAGGCTTTGTAATTCTGCTTTCACCTCACCTAAGGAATTATTTACTGCCTTTGTTTATTTTGAAAACCGTTTCCTGTAAGTCTGCGTTTCTCTGTCAATACAATCAACTTCGGATATAAGAGATCCGCCGGGACCAGCTTAATCAGTCTCTTATAACCGAATTCTCTTATAACCGACTTATTAGTTTATATTGAAAATCATTTGGGACCTTTTGCGTAGTCCCTTATAAGCGAAAATCCCTTATATCTGAATCTCTTATATCCGAAGTTGACTGTATATCATCATCCAGCTTTAAATTTGGTGTGGCGTCTTTAGCGGACAAACAGGGACGCGTCTTTCCATTAAAACTTTGGGAATACTGCATGTTCTTTACAGAGTCCATCTCCCTTTCCCTGAAAAACTCAACGGATCTGCACGAATTACAGAAATGGCCCAAAACAGAAGTCGGGGGAACAAGTCCACTCCATTTCCCCATGGTGCAGCCCGTGGAGTCAAAAAAAGTGAGACCATTTTGCCTTCTTCTAAATTCTTCCATTCCATCTTCCATTACAGTATGTGCTCGATGAGTAAAACCGATTTTTATATTTTACAATACAAATCTTATTCTAACTCTGGCTTTTCCAGGATGTCGGATCACAAAATTTCGAAAATTGGTGAGCAAGCAACCGACGAAACTTTACAAAACGTCTTTCTGCATTTTAGGCCGCGTTCGCACATTCCAAAGAGGAACGGAACTTCTTGCCAGTGCGAACGCATTACCACATCTCGAAGCGAGGAATGACAACCAGATATTTAGGGCAGGTTTTGTTGCCTGATCTGAGCGCGAACAGCTACGAAGCTCACATTTGACAATAAAAACGCTGCTAGGTTTAGTCTAAATCTTAATTTTGCTTCAAAACTTTTTAAGGGTTCTAAAAAAATGGTTTTGCTCTGTTCCGCGGTGAAACAAATTGGTTCGCCAAGACTCAAAATTTTAAACTGGAGCAGGATCAACCTCACAACAGCCCGAAAATTAAGCTTACTCTGTAAGCATAATGTGCATTGTTTTGCATGGAGAAAGAATGGAGGGCAATAGGCGTTTTGTCTCCCAACGAAATGAAGAAAGTTTTTCTAAGTCACTTTCTGCTCTATTCGATTTTAAACAAACGTTAATATCTCTTTTCACGTTTGACTATTTTTAAAAATTGCTTAGCCGACGCAATGGCGTAGAGGTTAAAGCGTCCGCTTGGCAGTCAGTAGACTTGGGGTTCATTCCCCTTGTTGAGCCATACCAAGATTTAAAAATGGTATCCACAACTTTCCTACTCGGCGCTTGGCATTTAAAGAGAGGTTGTCAAGAACAAGCCAGCAAGTTTTCTTGCTGTGTCCTTGGACAAGACACTTAACGGGACGCCTCCACCTTTATGTGGAAGATAGGTGGCCCAGTTTTTCCTCCAAAGAGAGGGTTCGTGGCTGGAAGGCATCCGACCGTAAAGCAAACGCAATGTAATAAAAATACAGATTGGAAATTATCTGCTGTGGCGACCCCTAATCGGGAAAAAAGCAGAAAGTCAACCACTTGTTTTTAAAATTTTTATTGAAGAACTTTTTTTTGGAGATCAAGTAATTCTCAATGACTTTTTTTACTCTTTTCGGCTTCAAAGATGGGGGTCTTTTTCCCGTTATTTGCCCATTTTTGAATATTCTTAAGGCGGTGTTGAAAACATATTCGGGTCAAAGCAAAGTTAAAGGACCTCTCTCTCTCTTTGAGAGATTATTTGCTAGTTTCAGCTCCAAAGACACAAAGGCAAAGACTTTTTGAGAGATCAATCTTTCGAAAGTAAGTACCTTACCTAATTTTAAAATTTCTAGAGGAAGAAGGCTGACAATATTCTTGGGAAGGCTTTGGCTCTTCTCAACTTTTACTCCAACGACTTACTCAAATGAAAGGAGTAGAAAAGGTAAATTGTCCTTTCAAATATCTCCGCACCAAGACAGATAGCTTATTTAGAGATCACCTGTACATTTGTATGAGCTGGCAATTCGATATGCAGCTTCTACACATAACGTAATTACAATGTGAAACATTGTATTGATAAATATAAGATTATCAATTATATAAGATACAAACAACAATTAAAAAAAGGATAGTTCTTAATCTTAATTGATATAAAAATTTCTAAATCGGACAATACGCTTATCAGTTTTTCGAATTAAACAAAAAGGCATATAGTTATCCCCTGGCTATTTGAGGGAATTACGTTCCTTTCTCTCCCGCGAATTAATGATGCAGTTTAAGAACGCTTATGTATGATACTATATACGCTAAAATACTCACCATTCAAAACTGTATCATCTCTCTTTTCCAATGTTGTGTCTATTGACATTGTCATTTAAAAATTATTTACCAGTTAGGGTAAATGTAAGTTTTTCTGCTAAAAAATGGCCTAAGATATTTATGAAATTGCCAAAGTCATGAAAAAAACTTTGAGAGCAAAATCCGCGAGTATGCTGGGGCGCGAACGGGTGAGGGTATATTGTAGATTGTTGTGACTAGAGGGCCTACGCATGAAACTTATGAAAAAAAAATCTTACCACGTAAACTTAATATCTTCGTTCTTTACACTGAAATCGATGTTGGTTCAATCTATGGGCCTACCTAAATAGCACTCTGCGCAAAATTTAAATAGTTTACTAAGAACCATTTAAAAGGGACGGGGAGAAAGAAATTCTTCTCACAAAATTTGCACAAATCAAGTTATGTTCAGTTTTCTTACAAATGATGGCCTCTTCTAATTTGGAGAATTTTATAATTCAACACACCCCCATCCTCTCAAAAACTAAATTTTTAGTACAACTTTAATGTAAACAATATGAAAAAAAGCATTTGATTTCCGTAAACTATTTTATATTTTGTTTTGTCGCAAAAGTAAAAATTCAACCTCAACATAATTAAATTTTAATTGGCAGCTAAGTCCCAGTGGAGGGCGATCAAGACGAACCCAAAGTATGATCACAAGAAGTTCTACACATAGCCATATCATCACATTACACAAGTTTTTAAGAAATCATTGGAGTACAAAATTATCCTTTTTGACAGTTTTTGTATCTTTACGAAAAGCTGCAAATCAAAAGCATAAAATGCATACATATATGATCGCCAAGATTTAGATTTTTTATAGAGAGGCACCTTCGCTCATACCCACTTCGCCCAGTCCTTCATCTAACATAGTACAGTAGCTGCATACAAAATACTACACGAAAGAGATTGTTTTCTTTTCAATATTGGGTAAAGAAGATAAGTCCGCAAAAACGGATAAATAAAAGTTTTTTTTTGTGGTATTGGGCGAACCTCTCTGCTCTGCCATGGATGTATTGGTAAACATTAGATATCAGTTGAAGCTGCTGGTGAATGCATTCGTTTTAGAAAGTCAAAGAATTGTGAGGACATCATTTCTTATGGACTCTGCAAAGTTGTATTTAAAGTATAGCTCTAAACATCAATATTTACACAGCAAAAATGCTATTGTTTTTTAAAATTGTACTAGAGTTAACAACTAAGTGATTTGGTATGTCACAAAAAAGGTCATGATTATTCGTACAAAAACATGAAAATTGCCATCGATGAGCGTAATTTGTATTTTTTTGCATTGTCCATGTTTATTCTTCATTCACGAGAAAGCCAATTGTATCGCTATATAGTATTTTGGACGGGATGGCCGCACTCGCCATTTTCGTGGTGTCTGGGCCACCTGTCTTCCACATAAAATGGGGCGCCTCTATCGCTCCCACGCGGATAATATTGCCGGCTAAATAAAAAGTTTTCCTCAAACGTTTTTTCCGGCAAAGTTACACAATCAGTTTATTAAAAAATAGAATTGTAACTTTATTTCTCATCCGATTTTCATAAAAATTTCAAAAGATCATCTTATTTCTTCACGCATCGGAAAATATCAAATTTGTGCCCTGATTCGTGGATTTCCTTACCCAAAAAAGGGTTAAAAAAACCAAGAACCCAGTTGGAGACGACAAAAATTGCCAAATTTTCAGCAGACACGTGCAAAAGTCAATTATCTTGAAATCAAATCGAGATATCATGTCTACCACAAAGCCAAAGCCTTTATCATTAACACAGTCTGAAAACTATTTTTTTGGGGCATCATTTCACAAAATTTTAAGCAATAATAATAAAATTTACCTAGCAAAATTTTAAAATTCCTTAAGGGTCTCAAACCCCCCAAAATGTTTATAGTAAGTAAAAAAAACTAAATTTGGTGCGTAAAAAATACAATACGCTGCTCAATGTCAGTCTCATTTAAAAGCTTAGAAAATTTCCTTTCCAGCAATATGTAACTTTAAATAGTTTAGGCTAAGTCGTATATGATATTTACTGATCAAAAATGGGTATCGTACATTCTGTCAGTTCAAAACCCCCTAGAATTTTGACCTACCTTCACTAAATTATAATTTTTAGAAAAACTACATCCTTTAAAAACATAAAATAAATTGAAAATGTTTTACCACTAAAGTCATTGTTTGGCATCAAGTTTCCAAGGAGATAGAGCCTGAAATACAAGTTTGAAAGCTGACAGAAGTTTGGCTTCTCAAAATCATAATTTGTTGTATCCCCCTTGTTTCTCAACAAATGGGAGGGATGTAAAAAAGCTTCTGTTTCATTGTGAGTGACAACATATTTCATTTAGACTTGATATTTTCTGAATCTTGAAGAAATTCTTTTTTCATAAATACAACACCAAACACCAGAAAAACAAAGTTGGTGGTAAGCGGGTCAGAAGACGAACTATACAAAAGCAAGATAGATCCATGTGAAGTTTTGTGGGAGGAGAGTCATGGCCAATTCAGTGTTGTGCACAAAATGTGGAAACTGGATTCATGGCAGATGTACAAAAATAAAGAGAGTTACCGCTAGGTTAGCAATGCATTTTGTTTGCTCGAAATGTAAAGAAATAATGGAAGGGACGATGGATTCGATCGAGAAGTTGTGTGATGAAGTGGAGACAGTGAATGAATTTTGTTATTTGGGAGACAGACTAAATGCTAGTGGTGGTTGTGAAGCGGCAGTTACAGCAAGAGTAAAAATCGGTTGGGTAAGATTCAGGAAATGTAGAGAATTGTTGCTTGGAAATAGGTTTCCTCTGAAGATGAAAGGTAAAGTCTATCGTTGTTGTGTAAGATCAGCAATACTGTATGGAAGTGAGACATGGTGTCTAAAGGAAAATGAAAAAGCAATCTTGAGGAGAACGGAGAGAGATAGGTGAGAGCCATGTGCGGTCAGAAAGTTGTTGACAGGAAGACAACTGAAAAACAGATGGACATGTTGGGGTTGAAGGAAACTATAGACCGGTTAGCAACAACAAATGGAGTTAGATGGTATGGACATGTGCTGAGGAGGGATGACGATAGTGTTTTGAGGGTTGCTCTGAATCTTGAAGTGAGTGGCAAGAGAAAGCGAGGACGACCGAGGAAGACCTGGAAGAAGCAAGTGTAAGAGGAGACAGAGAAGATTGGTTTGAAGAAGGAGGATGCCCTGAGACGAGACAAGTGGAGGGATGGAGTGCGAGCAATTGCAGAAGGAATGGGTTAAATCCGGCCATCTCTGTTGTTAAAGGGACAACACCGGATAAAAACTGAATCACTACTACCACTACTACACAGTGTTACAGTGTTTAGGCTAACCTCTAGCATAGGGGTGGGCAAACTACGGCCTACCAACACTTGTAGAAACTTCTACATATCTAATTTATTATGATAAGGGGAGTGTAGTAACCTCAGCAACTTCAACTGCAAACCAAAAGCAGAAAATTGCCAAGAACACATGGCTTTATACATGGATCGCCATCTACGTTCAGTAGCTATCATGATAGAAGTGACTAGTTGACACATGGAGTGCATTCGTTTTTTAACCCGGATAACAGTCGGATGCCTGCCATTGAACGACAGGAGAAACACTTGCCGTATTAAAGAGCCAGAAACTTTAGAAGCCATCATTGAAAAAGCCGCTACGCAACTCTTAGTTTGAACTGACGCATTTTCCCTCCAAATAAAGGGTGATGACCTTTCATTTTCAAAGCCGTGTAATACAACATTGCAAGAAGTTATCACAAGATTTTAAGCTAATGCAAGCTCTTGCATTGTATACAGCTATTGGAAGATTTTAAGCACTGGCCCTCGGCGACTTTTGAATGGTCAATGCGGCCCTCAGCCAACTCTTGAATTGTCAATGCGGCCCTCTGACTAAAACGTTTGCCCACCCCTGCTCTAGCAGATAATGACTGATCATACTTTAGGTACTAAATTTAACTAATAAAATTTAGTACGGTCGGTACCGGTCAGAAATAATGTCATGGGCCTCAGAAATACGCAAATTGTAGAAAACCTAAGCTTTTAGGTAAGTTTTGACTGATATAGCTTGAAAGCTTATTTCCTTGGAATTATCTAGCGACCATTTCTAAAAAAATTGGTGGAAAATTATAATCGCTAGTGATCTTTGGGGCAAGGGTACTACTTTAATTTCAAAGACAACCCAGCTCCTATTGAACGGGGGGGGGGGGGGGAGGGGGCTAATTTGCATATTCAAAAAATTTTTTTTATATTTGAAATCTTCAAGAAATAGTGATTTTAACTATGTATAATATTTGATGTAGAAGTAAGCAGATGAGTAATGTTGTACAAACAAACTTTATGATGATTAATTATGATTGATTATAAAGAGTTAACTCTTTTGCTCCCGTGTGACCATCAGGTGGCAGTGGGAAAAACTGTCATAATCAATTATAATTAATCATTAAAAAGTTTGTTTGTAAAACATTACTCATTTGCTTACTTTTACATCAAATATTGTATATGGTTAAAATCACTTGTTTAAATGAAAAGAGTAATAATTTCATAGTTAAGAAATTTTTGTCCTTGAAATGCTACTTCACACCCTGTTTCACATTTACAAACAGTCAATTCAAATTACAAAAATCTAGCTGGAGAGTAGACTCTTGGCATATGGCGTAGTCCAACATAAGAAATGTTATACAAACATTACCGCTGGTAAATTTTTCGTAAAAAGCAAAATAGTAAATTGATGATGAGTTGTTGAACTTTCTACCTGTTAGCTGACATTGATAAATTGCGTTTAGGCGATCCCAAAACCATAACGTCGAAGAGTGAACACTCAGACAAAAAAAATTCGCCGGCTGTTTCTTTATTTTAAATTAGTCAAAAATTTAAAAACTAATGCTGTGCATTCACTTTGCAATAACTTGAACGCTATTAATCTGATCATAACCAAAAGCATATAATTAGATTGAAAAATGAATTCTGCATCTATCTAAGCAAATACGGAATCGCTATTGTAAGCGGTTTAAAAGTTATCAGCTGCCAAAGTGTCAGGTCGAATCTACCTCCCCCGGACATAGAAAGCAAAAAAAAGCCTGGTCCTAATAGGTAGGCTGGCCATTTTTTCGAAATGCAAAACCGGGACGCATATTGCAAACTGCCAACAAGACGCCACTAACGTTCTATATTATGTATCTAGTATAACTGAATCACATTATGTAATGTACCATAGTCTATATATTCTTGGCATATCACCAGTTGCAGCAGCCTAATGATACTAAATACAACAAAAAGAACCGAATTAAGTTTATCAAAAAATCCATGATATTTATTTGGGCCTAGCATCTTTTTCAATACCACAACGTTTGATTTTATATTCTCATAAAATTCAGTACATGTCAAATCAATATTACGTTTGCATATGAGGAAATCTTTGACATTTTGTTCGTGCATAATGCTTCCCTCATCAGACCACATATTTTTCATAATTGAAAAAATTCTTTCGACCGGTGCTGATGTTTCGGGTAAATAAAATACAAACTCGCCAAGTTTTTGAAAGTTTGGAATGGAATATTTTTATCCACGAAAGCTTGAAACAATTGGGTCCACTTCTGCTCATAAGATATCGGTGTATTTTGCCATCTTTCTCTTATGTCGCTTGCAGAGTCGTAGTTCTTCACCAGAATGCGCTCATCGAAAAGGCGGTCGATATTAATTATTTGCTTCGCAAACATGCAGTTGATCTTTTCCGCAGATGCACATACAGGTGGCCAGGATAGGTCATCCCTTGAGTTCAGCCAAAGATGAGGTGTCACACCTTTGTGGGAATCTTGATAAACATTCAGGTATGATTCACATTTTTTGTAAAAACATATAGTTCCATTAAGAAAAAACCTTGTATCCACTTCTCCATCTTTCTCAAGCTTTTCCAATATACGCTTTGCTTGTTGAGGAACTAAGTTACGAACTCTTTTTTCGTGTAGATTCAACTTCAATTCTGTAAGAATAATCACCATATCCACGGCACTCGTCTTTTGTCTCTCCAACTTCAACATTGTTTTGTTAAAGTACTTCAGCTGTCCATGAACGAAAGAGATTGAGTTCTTGAGTTGGATTCTCAAAACATTGGCAAATGATAGTTGGGCAATGTTCTTGCGAATCAAAGTAGCTCTTCAATGCTTCAAGCCTCTCAAGAACCCGCTCCAAAGCATGTAGCAACGACAAAAATCGGGTATTACCGTGCTGCAAAAGCTGTTGGTACTCAACATCAGCAAAATCGCAAACCTCTTTAAGTTTGGAAACCTGAACAGTGTAAATGTGAAAGAATTTATAAATCTTTATGACAAGGCTTTCTACGCATACTGTCAAAGTATCCACAGCATGCTGAAAACAGTTGCGTACGATGTGAATTGTACATCTGATGCCTACAAGGTCTTGTTTAACATTATCCTTAATGTTGTTCAAGGATAATCTCAAACAAGACCTTCTCGTTTAGGATTATCCTTATAGAATACATTATTTTGTCCTCCCTTTTTGATATCACCAAAGTTAGTTTTGCAATTGTCCGCACAAAATCCAATAAAGTTTTGTTTGGTCTAGAACTGAAAGCAGGTATTTGCTTAATATTTCAGCTGTTTCTCTGGGAACTGATTTAAATTGCAAAAGCTTTACCTCAACGCCACTTTCTGGTAAAAAGTAGCGAATCACAATCCGAACAAGTTTCACTTCTTTCGTGTTCGAAGCATCAATTGTCACAGTGACAAAGTTGATTCGATCTAACTCTCGGTGAAGTTTATCAGTACGCATCGGGAAAATGACGTTAACAAGTATAGCTTCACACTTAGTTTTTCCTAACAAGAGTTTAGGTTCAAACAGTTTTGAGGTCAACTTGGAAGTACAATTAGAACATCTGAAACTTTGCCCGTGAGTAGCAGTGTGATAAGCAAAAGTTGCTTCTTTAGCAGCTAAAGCTAGAACAGCATCGGAGCCAATATTTTTGAAAAAAAGTCACTTGAGATGAGGATGCAGCTGCTTCAACAGAGACTTCGTGCTTTTTACTTCCTAAATGGTTATTAACGTCTGCACGTCCACCATCGGCTATTGAAAATACAGAACCACATCGATTGCACAGCATGTTACCATTTCCAGCGTCTTTCAGATAAGGAAATTCTCGCTTCAGCTCATCTGTGAACTTACATTTTCTTTTGGGCATTATGTCTAATGGTAATCCTAAAAATTAAAAATTATTCTAGTTACTGTTTCTCTAACACTAACTGAAATTTCTCTTCAAAATATAGGTCACACGGTTACATCGACCTCTGTCAAGTCAAATATCGTGAATTCTAACGAACAGTAAACGAAAAAAGCAACACCGAAAAATTAAACTAGAAAATGGAAATATCGACATTTTGTTAGCCACTTAGCATCTGACACTATCTCATAAAAGAAAGTTGACAGGATATATAACAACTTACTATTTATCGGAAGCTGGTTTGGCTAGAGTGATTGCAAGGTGGTACCTTCTCGTTAAGTCTACGCTGTTTTTCTCAGTTTCAGCCAAACCTTACATTCCAACCATCGTGCAACTCCGGCGAAGAAATTCTAACCTCTCTGCAGATACTCAATCTGTGATGTCACAAAGCTAGGAATTTGTACCTTCCAAGTTAATATAACAAAGAGCTCGTTTGTTTGGTCGACATATTAACAAAAGCATACTTTGAAAAGAAAATTCCGGGACAAAGTGGTAAACTGAGCGGGACACAGGGACCAAGGCCTAAAAACGGGACTGTCCCGGCGAAAACGGGACGTATGGCCACCCTACTAATAGGGTTAATTAAAATTTAGATTCTATAAAATTCATTTTCACATCGTACAACATCAAAAACAACCATTGGGTATTTTTAGCACTTGATGTCTGTAGTTAAATGCTTCTATTTCTAGATCCAAGCAGCACAATTTTTATTGCATCTGTTCATGTTGTCCAAACTGGAGAAGAAATTGTAAATCGTACTGCAATGGAGAAATTTGGTTTTTCTCTTGAAAAATTTGGAAGTCTAAAAGATTATTGGAAGTTGATAGTATTGTGGGGATGTTGTTCATCTGTATGCACATCTGCTTGAAAAACGCGATAATTTAAATATACTTCTGCGATGATTTAAACATTTTACATTACATATATACCAAAGAATTTTTTGAAATTGCCTAAGCGCAAAAATGGATTTGTTTGCTTATTTAAAATGCAAAGGCTTTCCCAGTAAAAGCATAGTACACTGTAAAAGATGTAAATGCTGGTGACATAGCAAGTGTGCTGGATTCAACAATCAACTGAAAAAAAATAAGTGTCAGAACTTTGTTTGTTCATGATTGAAATAGGGACAGAATTTTGTTTGTTCTGGTCTGCTTGAGTTAATTGGTTGTTTAAAACGATTTTTAAGCACCACTGCTGTGACTATGTTTTTGTATTTTTGAGAAGGTTATAATTTATAATAACCATGTCTTTATAGTTACCTTTATAACTGTCTGACTCCCACTGCGTTTGATAAAACAGTCAAATTAGCTTTCACAAAAGGTCACATTCAATTTTAAAATTTAAGCTGAAATTCTTGATTCCCCTCACAAAAATGAGAAATCAACATCAATTAGGAATAAAAATCGCACAACTAACCCTTTGGAATCAGTGATCTTCCGCAAAAAAGGTCTTTATGCTTGTTTCTGTACCAAACCAGCAAATGACTCTCTGCTACTTTAGTGCAAATGTAATTAAAGTAAATGCAATTTTGCCTTTTTAACATGATAACTCTAGTCTATTGCAAACAATGTTGGCATATGGTCCACAAAAATTTATTTGCTTAGCATGACCCTTTTACTGTTAAGTTGTGTTGGCCTGGTCTACATGCATCGCTGCAAACCAGTGGGTGCTAAGTTATGTTTTTAGCCTGACAGAAAGTTTGGATAAATGAGCATGTTTTTGTTTTATGTCGACTGCTGGTGTGGAATTTGGAATTCGGCAGTTTGTTCCCTAATGTTATGCCCTTGCTTTCACACTTATTCTTCTAGCACCAGAGTTTTGTAATCTGTCGTCCAGTCGTTTGCTGGTTTGAAGACTTGCATCAGGCTCTAATAAAGTTTTGATTGGTGGCAAGTTATATATAGTTCATCTTGGACCACCTTCTATACAAAAAATGGGGGCTAGGTTTGGAGTTTGTTGACAGCTAACGGTATTGCAAACATATACTATTTAGAAGCCCCCATGTTTATTTGCATTTCTGCAGGAAAACAAGACTATAATCTGGCTTTGCAATACCTGAAGATGTTTACGTCCACAATTTGATGCAATACATTAATTAGTAAATTGTAAACAACATCATTCAGAGTAAACCTTGTCCAGTTGACTTAAACGATAAGCAGCATGCTTTATTCATCAAAGAGAGTGTTTTGCGGAACAAATCTACACAAAGTCACTCACAAAGAACAAATTAAGCAGCCAAATTGATTGGACTACTTATAAATGAATAAAGTTAGGCTTAACTAAAATACAAAATTGTACTAATTATAAGGCGATCATCACAACTGCACATACCAGTACTACCAACAAAACTATAGCACATACAGTGACCTGCGTAATCAAAGACAATGGGCTCATGTCTAATAGTAGGCCTATTGCATGCAAATATCTGTTCTGAACTATATGCATCAGCATGTTTAACCCAGGGATGTGGAAGCGGAAGCTGGAAGCGGAAGCGGTCTTTTTCTGTGGAAGCGGAAGCCCGAAAAACCTACTGCTTCCGCTTCCACATAGGTTATTTGACTTGAAGAGTAACTTGGCGAAAAAGTTTTGTCCATTTCCCAATGTGGATTAAACGGTAGGGTAACCATACGTCCTCTTTTTGGTGGGCATGTCTTCCTTTTTGGTAAAAAGTAATTGGTCCTCCGAGGAAGTTTAAAAACGCCTTTTTTGTCCTCCTTTTTAATAAAAACTAATTTGGTCATCCAAAGTCGTTCAAAAATTCCCGTTTTACGTTTACCCTGCGATTAAAAATTATGTCACTGCATATTAGTTCAAGTGATAATAAGTTTATATGATAAGGAATGATAAAAGGGAGTTTCCTAACGGTCTACCTCTGACTGACTGTCGCTTGAGGTTTGAAAGAGCAAGATTACATGAAAAACGGTACAAATACCAGTAAGTTTCCAAACTGCATTTCTTGTATTTTACGCAGCGGAGATAAATTTTGCTTTGTTGTTCTGGTCGATTGACCTAATTTAAAAGAAACCATTTCGGTACACATTTATTTTAGTTTAAAAAATTAAACAATATTTTCAGTTGAACTGTTTATAATTATCATTGCTGTGATTTTTGAAAAATAAAACAAAGAGCTAAAAAATAAATGCTGTATGCCAAAAAGAAAATCAAAGTTTACTGAAGAACTTCAACAGAAGTATCCATTTTTTAGAAAAGGACGAGATGAGTTTGAAGCAGAATGTATTACTTATGGCTCGGAACTTTTGTTTCTGCAGCAAATAAAGGCAAACTTAGCCTAGACATGACAGTTCAAAGCATAAAAAGCTGCCGGTTTGCATTTTTTTGTTCATTGGCATAATAAATTAAAAAAACAAACTGCTGTATTTATACTAATTATCAAACTACGAGTATAATTATCAAAAGCGGTCAGGGTCCAACAAATGTCTAGAAAAATTTTCCCAGCCTTGCAGAACAACTTGTAGGGTTGATAATAATCATTATCAAAAAATGTCCTCCTTTTTGGTAATGAAAATATGGCCACCCTATTAAACGGTGAAGTTGCACTATAAGTATGAATGAACGTGTGATATCAGTAGCGCGAGAGAACGAGAAAAAGTATCACTAGCATCACATTTTATATCGGTTACGGGCAAGAAAAAGGTAGTTTGGACAATGAAACGTAGCTAATAAAATGATGATTTGATTAAAGTTAATTGACCTTGGTTAGGGAGTTAAAAACGCTGAATAAGAAATTACTCACGATTGAAACAACTTGATCATTTTACATCAGTGCTCTTTAACAGCGGTTTCGCAAAACATGCAGTTGTGTTCCGTGAGTTTTAAGGGTTCCGTGGGGGGACCGCCAAGGTTCTTCGTTTATTGCTAGTAATTATTCCTATTTCAGTATATTGATTTCTTATATGTAGTGGTGTTCCGTGTATGCAGTAGAAATAGTAATGGAATCTCGTGCTAACAAGTTGCAGATTGTGCGTAATTCTGTTTACAGCTTTAGGATTCCTGGATACAAATGAGGTCAACGGGATGAGACGAAAGAAAGTGTAGCAGTTTAGTGCTCCTGGCTCGGAGACCCCCAGCATTACATTGAAGAGCCCTGAGGGAGTCGAGAGGGGAAGAAGAAGCAGGAGGTAAAGAGAAACAGCCAGGATCATGAGCAGGGATGTGGAAGCGGAAGCGGTGGAAGCGGTCTTTTTCTGTGGAAGCAGAAGCGCGAAAAAATCTACCGCTTCCGCTTCCACATAGGTTATTTGACTTGAAGAGTAACTAGGCGAAAAAGTTTTGTCCGTTTCCCGATGTGGATTAAACGGTGAAGTTGCACTATAAGTCTGACTAAACTTGCGATATCAGTAGCGCGAGAGAACGAGAATAACTAGCATCACATTTTATATTGATTACGGGTAAGAAAAAGATAATTAATGGACAATGAAACGTAGCCAATAAAATGATGATTTGATTAAACTTCACTGACTTTGGTTAAGGGATTAAAAACATTGAAAAGCAATTTACTCACTACGAAAACATTTTCATCATTCTACATCAGTGCTCTTCAATTGAGGTTCCACAAAACGTGTCGTTGTGTTCCGTGAGTTTAAAGGGTTCCGTGAGGGGACCGCAAAGGTCCTTTGTTTATTAATAGTATTTATTTCTTATATGTAGGCCTAGTGGTGTTCTATCTGTATAAATAGTTAGTAATGGAATCTTGTGACAGCAAGTTGCCAATTGTGATGTAATCTTATTTTCAACTTTAAGAACGTCTGAATTTGCTAACTTCCTTTGTTACGTAATAGTGCGTCTGTAATTTTAATTTTGCTCGCCTCATATCAATACGACCGAAAGTTCGCACTTCACTATTCAGAAGGATTAGACTCTACATTCAACACGAATTCAAATATCTAAGAAAAAACAAATATAGAGTACTTCGGAACAATAAGTTTAAGCGAAGTAGGTAAAGTAAGAACAATATATAGATAGGTTTTTGTCTACTCAAAATGATAAAGTGTTGGAGATTGTAGGCTTCAGACCCAAAAAGTTGTTTTAAGTTTTTGAAAATTGCTGTGAAAATAAAATGCAGTCTTTAATTTACCCCAACAGAGCAAAGGCTTACAAAAGTATGACGATGCTGGTGTTATGTGAACTGATAAATAACAACATAGAAAGGAGAAAATACTAAATTATGTACAAGCAATAGGGGCAGTTTACAATTCATTTATAACTGACGTAGATTTAAACGCCTAATTGACATTCGTATTTTTGTGTGGCTGTAATGCTATGAGTCATACTAGTGAGACGCAGTTCTAATGGAAAACAACTCAACACGACCAAAGGGGGTCGATATCACTTTTAGTTTATTTATTATGAACAAGATGGAATTGTTCCTAGAAAACAACTCATGGATACTGCTTTCTCCTATGACTACAGTCGGCTCGTACTAGGAAAACAAATTATTCAAGCCACTTTCTCCAATTCGGAAAAACTACCCCAAAATCATTATAAATAACAGCCCCGATTACTACTAGGGTAAATTGAAGAAAGCATTGGTTACAAAGCCATGCTGCAGTGTACATCAGCTTTGATAAAGCATTAAGCACGGCACGTCTATTGAATGCTGCTCTGTACGAATGTGTAGATATAGAAATAGTAATATGATTCTTTGCATTTGTGGAAGTAAGATAAGCCTAATTTATCATCATGTTCACTATCTCGCACTTAGCCCTCCCCTCTGTCTTATGGCCCATGAAACATGTGTTGTATTTGAAATCTGCGATAAATAAATGATTTGCTCGCTTATTGTTGGGCCATCAGTTACCGGGAGACGAGAAAAGTGAAGTTAAAATTCATATCCGGACTTGTTCAAATAGGATTACTTCGGTTCGTCAAGGCGCTTGGAGGCATCGAAGGTTACAGCTGAAAACTTTTTACCTTTTGCGGTCATAACGCGTCTATAGGTCGCCCAAACAAATTTTGTCTTTGTGGTCGGAAGGAGCCTACACGGCACCATTATTAAATGCGTTCTTATGACTAGTTTGATCGACAAATGGAGTGGTGATAAGGCACTCGCAGTTCACCAGAGCAAAATGCCGTCACATTTGTGTGACAAACTGTTGAACAATAATGCCACAGAGATGTTGGCGCGAAAATGCAGGCAATTTTGTACAGATGTCAGTTTATGAGCTTTCAAGTCAGAAACAGCTCATGCGATAAAGCAATTGCTTAGTATCGCTTGCAGAAGTAAAAGTTGGTGTGATATTGTGATACAAGAAAGTGATTGTGACCTAGTGGTTTGCTAAAGGGCAGTTTCAGGGCCGCGGTGTAGGGAGGTAAGGGGGGGAAATTATTCTGGGGCCTATGCTTATTTAGGTGCGCATTGAACTGCATAGTATAGCTTTTAGACGTGAAAGTTGTGAAATTTTGATACAATAAAGTGATTGTAATTCTGTAATGCGTGAAGGGGTGGTTTCAGGGCCACAGCAAAGAGGGCGAGGGGGAATTTTGACTTGTTTTGACTGAAATTTTTTTAATATAAAAGAAAAGAACGAAAATACAACACATTTAACAAATTTTGTTAAGGTTTCCAACATTTGGGGTTTATTTACAAGCCTATTCTTTACAAATTTTTAGGTTAACGGGCCAGTTGCTTAGGCAAAAACATGCTGATCATTTTGATACCAAACTTCTCAAAATTGGTTGAAATTTAGTCACTTAAACAAACATTTAGTAACAACTACTGCGCCGATATACAGTATATAACGATCAGCGATAGCAACAATAGGAAATTTATTGCGACCACAAAGGGTTAAATTAGGTGGATTCGTCGCAGTTTTGCCTTTTTCTCCGATCTTTTACAGTTTTGTATTCTATTACAGCTATAACAAACCTCTAATTTAAATATATATAAGCTAATCATTTGTATTCAAAATCTATAAATTTTAAATTGAGTTAACCCTTTGCAGTCCTCTTTTTTTTACCATTTCAGTCATTACAAGTCCAATTTTTTCTTTTTGCATTTTTGGGTAGTTTTTTATGTGTAGATCATGCTTTTGAAACTTTTTTTGGTCAACCTCTCAAATTTTGTCATTTTTTTTATTGTGCTTTTTTAACAATTTTTGCGATTTGTGCAGATTTTTTAGATTGTGCAGATTTGTGCAGATATGGTTTTTCTAGACAAAATATATTCATTAGGACATATATTTTACAATGATGTTTCACATAAACACAAAAAAATGTAGTCAAATCACAAAATATTTCACAATTGGTATGTTTCGCTCATGTCTGTCCGCTCAGATTGTGTATTTATCCTTTATAGTCCACTTGTGTATGGTATTTTTTGAAACATTCTCCGGGGTGAAGTCCAGGTTTTCTTTGGCATGTTTCACAAAAGAACAAAGTTGTTTTTCTGTCTTCTTTGCTGCTGCAAACCATGCAGTTCTTGTTATGACCTCTAGGTCCTTTAGCAATAAAATGTGGTGCTTTATTGAGGCGCTCAGCAGCATCACTTGTACTTGGTCTTCCGCGGTTGGGATCCTTGTTACGGATTTCACCGACAAGTTGCACAATTACATTGTTTCTGTATCGTAAGTGTCTTGCTTCATGCAGCTGGTGCACTTCCTTGTACAGCAAGAATGAGTTGACCATACACACTTCAATCAGCCAGAAAAGTAACTTTCTCCACCATCGGAGCGTTTTTCGTGTGAAAGAGTAAGAAGCACAGTAATGATCGGAGCGATCAACTGCTCCCATATGTGAAGTGTAATCACAAATTACTACCGGCTTCTCCACATCTTCTTGCCTACCTTGTCGCCAGCGATGATGGGGTACTGTGTCCACATTATGCCATGTGCTTAGCATCAGTATCAAGCGTCGATCTTGCCAACCGAGGGTTAGAATGCCTTCTGGATGACGGTATGCCCTAATCTGTAAGTTTTGCAATCGCAAACGCTTGATTTCAGATGGTAGTCCAACTCTGTTTTTTTGGACAGTTCCAGTAAGGTGGACTCGATTTTGAAGCAGTTCTTTCGCTAATGTGTAGCTTGTATAAAACCGGTCAGTGTACACATGACAACCGCTTCCTCCAACCTTTGCCAGCAGCTTACAAACTAAATGTAGCACAATCCTGGATGTAAAAGGCATGTCTGGCCGCGACAAACTGTCTGTGGTTGTTTTTCCAAAATATGGTTCGAACGCGGATACATAACCTGATTCAGAGTCTGAAAGGACGTATACCCTAAGCCCCCATTTGCTAGGCTTTTGGGGATTGTACGTTTTGAAAGCAATACGTCCTTTGAAACCGACCGTGCTTTCATCAACCGCAATGTTTTGTCTGGGAGTGAAGTTCTGAAGGCATTTCTCTTGGATGTAGGAAACAAAGTTTTTCATTTTACTTCCACGGGTTATAGGTGCGGTGGTTGGTTCTGGCGATTTCACATGCAACATCCAATGGATTTGCAAAAACCGTCTTCTAGAAAATACTTCAAGAAAAAACGGGCAGTATTCGGTCCATTTTCTACTGAAGTAATCCTTTATATCAGGCTTTTCTATCAAAGCCATCTTCAACACGACCCCAAGATAAGCCTTCAATTCAGGCAAGGTTACATCTCTCCTACCATACCACACAAAATTCTTTGTAAACCTTCTTTGACCTAGTTTTATACTTGCATATGCATTTGTTGCCACCACTAGTTCCATCAGTATTTCATCGGTCATAAAACTCTGAAAGCATTCCAATTCTGTTTCTGGGATGTGTTCCAAGTTGGCACCCACATTATTAGCTGTAAATGGGTGATGAAAAAAATCATTGTCAGTATTACGCCATGCTCTCCACCCATTACCTCCTACTGCATCATCATCAGAGCTTGACACATCGTTGTCTGAGTCATCACCTGGAGCAGAGTTCCCATCATCACTTATTTCCATATCTGAATCAAAAAAATCACTCTCTTCATCAACTTCCATATCTGAGTAATCTTCATCAAGCATTCCAAGCACATCATCAGTACCAAACCTTTCAGCAGCCATTTTACTTCACAAACCTTCTAAAACAATATTGGTAGAGTTTATTTTTATAGTGATAACTGATAAGAGTAAGCAAGCAAGTCTTATACTGGTAACTGATTGCACATCAGTGATACCAAAATTGTATTATGAAAGAACTTATTTGGCACTTGTACTGTTCAAGCAAGCTTGCCAGTTGCTAGGAATACAACAAGTAGGCTATTCTGGTCCTTATCTAGGCTTAGCCTGTTCTCACTAGCCTGTTCTCACTCACATTCAAAACTTCAAGCTAAAGTAGGGAAATACCCTTCGAATAACAAGTAGAAGTATACCAAAATTGATAAAAAATCTTACAGCATCCCTAGGGTGTAAGTCGACTTGTTAAAACCGCTACACACGAAAGTCATCCCAGGGATGTAGGTGGACCGTATTACATAATTTCCTTTATCATCCCAGGGATGTAGGTGGACCGCAAAGGGTTAATGTTTTGTATGTTTTTTTTGACGACTTTGTATTTTATTACAGCTAACTGCATTAAAATAATAATTATATCATCCATTGTAATTGAAATTTCTATAACATTATAATGTCCCGAAACAGATGGAGTGCTGTTTATGAACATTTTTTTGAAGAAGGCAATAACTTTCGATGCACAGTTATGCTCGATCAATGTCACACCTGCAATTCAGTTATCCCTAAACTAAAACAGGGAAGCACGTCGGCTAACCTGAAAAGGCACCTAAAGCGTCATCATCGACAGGCATTTGACAGGGTTGAAGAAAAAGACTCTGAAGCTACTAAAAAACAAAATTGCAGAAAGAAAAAGGGCAAAGTGTTATGACAAGTTTTTTTAAAACAAGTAATCGAAAAGCTACTGCATCCATCACTAAAGAAGATTTTATAAACGGAATATTGAAAATGATTGTCTACAACGGAGTTCCTCTGACATTTTTTCAGGAAGATGGATTTCAATTGCTAAATGGTACCTTTGCAAAAAATTTGGAAATTCAACTAGGACGTCAAGCTATTCGTAGCATGGTACTCAAAAAATCGGAGGAAGAAAAATCAAAGTTGAAGAAATCACTTTTTGAGCTTTGGTTTCTATCAAATTTGACGGAGTCACTAGACTTCGATCACATTTCCTGGGTATTTCAGTGCAATACTACCATGAAGAACACGGTCTTACAGTAAAGACGTTGGCTTTAGTCGATACTAAAGCCAATCACACAAGTTCTCATTTGAAGGAAATATTGTTGGACACTTTGAAGCAGTTCAACATTAGCAAGCAACAAGTATTAGCTTGCGTTGTTGACAATGCGTCAAATATGACTCGGACTGTGCCACTACTTAATGAAGATGAAGGAGATGAAGACGATGATGAAGAGATTAAAGATATACAAGATTCATTATCAATCGACCATACCACATACCACATGAGATGTGCTGAGCACACCCTGCATTTAGGAATTCGTGACGTGTTAAAAAAGGGCGAGCGGAAAAGTTTTTAACGAAATTGCGAAAACTTGCTCAACACCTACGTTCACCACACACCGATGGAATTCTAAAGCGTCGTGTTAACAAGGGAATGCTGATTGACATGCCGACCCGTTGGGGGAGTACTTTTCTCATGCTTTAACGATTAGTGGATTTGAAATGTTTTGTTCAGGATCTTGGCTCACATGAATCGTACCTTACCGAAAGTGAATGGGCTGAGGTCAAGATGATGGTCGAAGTACTACAAATACCTCACGCAGCAACAATTTATTTTCAAAAACAAGATCTCACTCCGGGAGAATGCCTGCTTCATTGGAGAGAAGTCATGTTTAAATTGGAGAAGCTGGAAAACAATTTGGCTTCTGCTCTTGCCACCGCCCTGCAATCACGCCAAGAGTTTTTATTGCCGCAAGAGGCTTTCCTGGCAGCTGTTTGGGTAACTAGGGTTTGTTGACTTAGTTGTTGTGACGATCTACCAATATTTTTTGTTGATATTATATTCAACTCAATACTAGTCAGCGTTTGCGCACTTGATTTTATTTGAGTCGAGAATAACAAGTAATGTATTAGTTATATTAGGATTGACTGACTTATATAACCGTGATATTATCATTTTATTTTCTTTCTTGATAGGTTGATGCTCGATCGAGAATCCTTTTGAGCAACCAGGAGCAACTACGTGCAAAGAGCGGTCTTCAGTCAATTTTTTTGCGTATTCAAAGCACTTCAAGAGAAAGAACAAGTGCTGATGCAGAAACTGACTCAAGTGGAAGTGAAGCAGCATCAGAATCTGCAGCATCAGTATCTGACTTTGATGCGTATTTGAACTCGTTACATTCAACAGCGGCTGCTGAGGTATCAGCTACGGCGTCAGCAAAATCTGATCTTACAGCATTTGCTGAGGTGCTTGTTGATGTAGAGCGGCTTGGAAGATTAAAATTGCTGAATGTTTGGGACATTATTTCCAAATACCCCCTTATTGTACAACCAGTATCGCGAATCATTAGCTCTTTGCCCTGCACGCAGGTATCCGTTGAACGTATGTTCTCCCACTTAAAGCTCGTACTTCGTGAAAACAGAGCCCGAATGGGCAATGAATTAACTGATGCCATTGTGTTTATGCGGACAAATAAATCTGTGTAAAGTTGAAATTATTTCATCTTCGCTGTCTTTTTGATTGCTTGCTTTTATTTTTCCTTCCTTTAGTCGTTTTTGCCACTTTCGTATCTATGGTTACACTTTTTGACTGCAGTAAATGACAAATTTGCTAAGATCAACAGTCGTTTTTTGATAGCGGAAGCGATAGGTGTGGGAGCGGAAGCGATTGAAAAATAACCACTTCCACATCCCTGATCATGAGGCGGTGGTGCAGGTGCAGAGGGAGAATATACAAAGTGGGCGGAAAAGGGATAATAAGTTTGAAGGCAAGGATGGGGTGCGGGTGATGCATTAGCAGAAGGGGGCCAGATTGAGCAGTGGAGGTATACCAGCTGGAGGAGTCCAAGGAGGAATCACACTGCTGGTAGGTGTCGAATCTCCAACAAATCAGGGAGGGTAGCTCCAGGAGTGAGAGCTGCCAAGAATTCTGAATTTAGAATAGGAGAGTAATGAGCACTTTAAATGAACCCAATTGGAGCATGCAACATTGCACTGACCTACCCCGCCAGGTCACATTTCCAGCGCACACTAAACAGGGAAGAACGGGACAAGGGTTAGGATGAGCGTTGCTGCTCATCAGGAGAAGGAGAAGAATGAGAAGACGGGCAAGAGAAAGGAAGGAGAAGACAGGCCGATTTTAAAGAGGCTGCGTGCTACCCTTCTGCGGTAGTTCAGAAGGCTGCACGGCGAAAAAATGGTTTGTGTGATTAGAGTGCACGGGGTAACTGGAACCCTCGGGAAGGCCAACAACCATTTTGACCCAACCCAAACAGGGTTGGGGACCGCACCACCACGTTGAGGCGGCTGTTGATTAGTGCAGTTCAATTTTGCTCGCTTTACATGTATATACCATATATACGACAGAAATTTCGCACTTCACTATTCAAAAAGATCGGAGTAAATACGTGTTTTGAGGACGGACAGAAGGTCCGTAATGATGATTAGAGTTAAAGTTAACTCAAAGTCAGAGTTAGTTGAGAATAGAGAGGGAAAATCAACGCTATACGGTGTAATTTGTTGTTGTGACGACAGGTTATTGTCGAGAGCTGTGACATGTGGTCATACGATTTAGATCTGAGAAGCATTAGGTTAACTGTTGTAAAAGTGGTTGTAAGTAGTGAAGGAACTTGTAATAACTGTCTATTTGTTGAAGTGTTTAATTATTTTTTGAATTCTAGTAACAAAATATTTGATTTTCTTGCAAGCAGCTCGTGATTTCTAAAATTTTGTTAGTGGGGTTACGTGACAAACGCGAAAGTACAACAGAGGTTCCGCAATGACAAAAAGGTTGTAAAGCACTGTTCTACATTCAACACGAGTTTTAATATCTAAATAAGAGAAATACAGAGTAGTTTGGAACAATAAGCTCAAGCGAAGTAGGTAAAGTAATATCAATATATGAAAGTTTTTGTCTTCTCAAAATGATAAGTGTAGGAGAAAACAGGCTACAGACTCACAAAAGTTAAAAAAAATTGTCAACGGTCATTTTCTCACTTTTTGTTTGTGGAAGCGGAAGCGTTTGAAAAATAACCGCTTCCACATCCCTGGTTTAACCTAATGCAGTAGGCTACTTTGTTAGCTGCCAGACACAAACTTTGATTCTCAAAAATATGCTCTTAATAGCCCTGCCTCGCTCGGTCGTACAAGTATACCACTGTACCGGTACCTAACTAGTTACAGGCTTGTAGCAACAAAAACCTACTTCAGTTCTTGCGTCGTCACGGATGATGACTTTATGAAGTTAGTTTATTTAAATCAATATATATTTTTACTTTTATTTATTTAAGTTACGTTTATTTATTAGAGGAATACCGCATTCTACTTCGCAAAAATTATGGTGTTTTAGACCAGTGCCTGTCAACTGGGTGTATCGTACGCCCTAGAGCGTACCAGAATTTTTCAAGGGCGTACTACCATGATAGGGCGTACCAGATACTTCGTTTTTTAGAACTATGTGGGGCTGAGCCTTGATTTATCAACGTAATATTTTTTCTTGCTACGATAGATGTATTGAAGGAAATAATTAGAAATAATTTATCATTAATTTGAATCGAAATTTATCGTAAAAATTGTTTGATGTACATTGGGGAAAACTCGTTGAAAAACCGCTATAGTTCCTTATTTTTTCGGACGTAATCGTTTTATCTACCGGATGTCACAAAAAAGCTGCTAATGCTATGTTTTTGCTAACAATTTGTTGTTAGCTGTTAATAAGTTTGATTGATCATTTGGAAACAGCCTTTCTTTGAAGTATTATTACCAGCGCTTAGAAGTGTAAATGTGCCATACCATTGGCAAGCGCTTGTTTGCTGGTGAAAGTGGAGTTTGTCTATTTTGAGAAAATGACTTTCGTAACTGGCTTCATAAGAGTCTACATTTCAAAATACACTCGACCCTCGTTTTTCTGGACTTCATTATTTCGGTTTGTCTGAACGGTGAGTCCAAAAGTTTGACAAGCTAATTCAAACAACGCGCGCCTCGCGTACTGCCAAAATGCCAGACAAGTGGCCACCGATGCTCGTAGACACCGTATTTTGTTGGATATCAGTGAACAATTCTGCCGTTCTAAATCTTGTATATGGTGTAAATGCATTGTGCATATTGTTAAGTCCAGTTAATTTATTAAATAGATTTGTATTATCCGTACTTTTTCATTATCTGGACAGGTTTCTGCACCATTTCGTTCGAAACAACGAGGGTCGAGTGTAACTTGTAAAATGTATCAGCAACAATGTTAATCTAATATTGTGACTCAATTAAAGTTATTAGGGTTGGTTGTTTGAAATAAAATTAAAATTAGTATACGCAATTTCTTTAAGAATAGTGTGGCAAGCTCTAGTGAAGTATGTGCAAGTGAAGATATCAGCGAAACACTTGCAGTTAAGGACAATGCAGCAGAATTTTTGGAATTAACAATGAGACAGATGAGTGTTCTGTTGCAATTGCAACTATTCAAAAGAGAAGGGTAAGCAACATAAAGAATCGCAAGTAAAACGATAATTACACTGCTTATGGGTTATATCGCACAAAAGAAGAAGCTTTCAACCCTTAACCTTCAGTGCGTTGTCTATTTTGCACAGCTGTTTTTGGTAATAGCAACTTGACTCCAGATCATCTCCAAAAACATTTAAAGACACAGCACTCTAGCCATCAAAATAAATTAAGGGCGTTCTTCTTGTCATGACTACAAAATTATTTAAAGCAACTATCTTCATTTAAGAATAATATGGCAAAAGAAAAGAAAAATAATTTGGTTGTTGCTTCTCTTCAAATGGCTCACGTCGTAATGAAAAAAAAATGTCCATTTACAGAGTTGGAATCTGTGGTTCTTCCCTGTCTTGAAATTGTTGCTGACATTCTGCCCGGAGGGGAAAAGCCATCGAAAAAGTAAGGCAAATTCCTTCATCCCATTGTACAACTAACGTATTTCAGAAGATTTTTTAAATCAACTTTTTGACAAGTTGAAGAAAGCTCATTCTTATGGTATACAACTCGAAGAAACTACAGACCTTTCAGATGAGGTGCAAGTGATTGTGTATTATTAGTTTGCCGATGAGGAAGGAAAAATCATTGTGGAGCATCATCTGTGCTGTCTAAAAGTTGGTGTTAGCGCAACTGCTCAAGCTATTTTTGACAGGCTGAATCAATTTTTTGAGGAGCATGGTCTGGATTGGACGAAATGTAAATCAGTTACTACTGATGGAGCAGCAGCCATGCAAGATTCTACAAATAAAGTTATTCGAAAAATTAAAAACCTCTCACCTGAAATTGTTTCGAATCATCGCATGATCCACCAAGTGGCACTTGTACTTAAAAAATTCAAACACGGAACCAATCTGCATTATGATCTTGCAGCTGTTGTTGACGATGTAACAAAAATTGTGAATTCAAAAAAACATCAAATGTTTTCAGAACAGTGCAAAGATATGGATGCAGACGTAATGAGGTTGTTGTATCATGCTGAGGTACGCTGGCTATCCAGAGAAAAGGTTTCAAAATGCGTGTTTAAATTGTGGCAAGAGTTATATGCTTTTCTTGCTCAGCATAAACATCCAATCGCCATTAATGATCAAGATAACTTTTGGCTCGCTAAATTGTCCCATTTGTGTTCAATATTTATTTGTTTTGTTTGTTTTATTTGCCATTTTTATCCTCCATTCACGAGAAAGCAAATTGTATCGCTATACTTGGACGGGAAGTCCGCACTCGCTTGGGAGTTGCCTTTTTCGAGGTTTATGGGCCACCTGTCTTCCACATAAAGGCGGGGGCATCCCGTTAAGTGCCTTGCCCAAGGACACAACAAGCGAACTTGCCGGCTTGTTCTCCACAACCTCCCATAAATGCCGAGCGCCAAGCAGGGAAGCTATAGATACCATTTTTTAAAGTCTTTTGGTATGACTCGACAAGGGGAATGAACCCCAGGTCTACCGACTGCGAAGCGGACGCTCTAACCACTACGCCATCGCGTCGGTATAAACAAAACAATCAGTTAAATTTGTCACAAAACAAATCAGTTAAATTTGTCACTGCAAGAAAAGGATCTAATGTGTTTGAAGCAAACAGTAAGATCGAAGCCTTCAAACAAAAGTTGAAGTTGTGACAGAGGAAAGTATCAATCTGCGACTTTTCAGATTTTGAATCGTTAAACATTGTCATGCACACTTGTAAGTGGGAAATAAAACTACAAACATTGAATCAACTATAACATCAACTGTGCATGAACATCTTGAAGTACCGTATTACAAAAAAACGTTGGAGTCTGTTTTTCAGTTGACAATTATTTCAGTCTGAATTCTCTTATGTGGATTGTGCAACCATTCACAAACGAAGACTTTGACTTGGACTACCTAACCTATACACTTATTGAACTACAATCTGATTTGGTTAAAAAGGCGAAATTTAAAACTTTTAAAAACTACAGTAATTTTTGAGTATCGCTTCTCATCAATCCCGAATACCAACTCTCACTCAAAGAGCGATTTCCATCCTTGTTCGCTTACCTTCAACATACCATGGCGAGCAAGGGTTTTCTTCTCTTGTTGAAATGAAATTCAAAAAGAAAAACTCTCATAGAATTATGAACTCTTAAAGATGTTCATAATCTTATGAGATGGGCGTTAGAAGCACGGTTAATGCCACGTTTTTCACAACAAGATGATAAAATTCAGCAATAAATATACCGTACTGTATGTGCTTTATTTTTATACTGACATTGTGCCTAACTTTTCCGTCACAACGCAGTCTTTCATAAGCCTAAAACTACTACAGGGTTGGACTTGAATTCATGACTTGGAAAAAGGAAGTACAGGCTTTCAAACTAATAAGTTAATCGGGTGTACAATTGTAAAAAAGGTTGACAGCTACTGTTTTATACTACCCAAAAAATGTGAATCACAAGCTATATCATATTCAAATAAATCATATTGGAATGAGATTAAGCTCACCTGAAAATGCCGCTTGGTGCTGAATTCAAATCTTCAACTTGCTTTTACATTTACAACGTTTTATAACTGTGCCACCACTTCGCTTTCTACTTTTATGTTGTTGAATGGAAAACCCTCACGTGATTTTTTTGCAACATTAGTGTAGGTTAAAATGAGGTTGTGTGAAGCCAATTCTTCCTTTAAATTGGAATGGAGATCGTCGACTGCCGCCGAAATTGAGAGGCATTGGTAACGTTTGTTGCATATAGGGAAGAGATGTTGCGTATAGCTTGTCATAGCTTGTAGGTATGAGTAATGTTGCAAGTGTTTGTAGGTAAGTCCGTCATTGTAGTGTTGTGCTACATATCTTGCATATCCGTAAGTCGTACAGGTGCAAGTAATGTTGCAAATAGGTAAACCTAACCCTAGACCAAATCCTAATCCCAAAGCATTACCCATCTAGCCTATATGCACCATCAGTTTACAATGTGCTACTACAATCGTTACCAACCCTACTGAAATAGGCTATGGAGGCAAGTTTTTTTTAGGCAGTGGCTATTTCGCCATCGACAGCAATTGCCCTTGGAATCTATTTTGCCGTAATCATTCATGTGTCTTTATATAGCCATATTTGCTACAATTACACCAGTGTCACTGTGGTTTAGGGGATAGTGTGCTGGTCTTGAGACACCATGGTTGTGGGTTCGAATCTCAGCTGGCAGCGCATTAAGAGAAAGGCAGTATACACTGAAGGGGCAAGCCCAGTATGTAAATGTACGGGGCAGTGTACACTGGAAGGGAGTGTAACAGGGTGGAGGATAAACACCTCGGGGTGCAAAATTTTTGTAATTGGTTTTTAAAATTGACCAATCAGAAATGACCAAAAGTCACATGTTTAGTACGTCATTAAGATTGACCAATCACAAATAACTCATGGCAAAATAGTCTCTGAGGGTTAAATGCCGTCGATGGCAAAATAGCCACTGCCTATTAATAAACAATGTTTCTATGATTTAATACAAAGTCCAGGTCAATAGATTTATGCAAAAGACATGTATGTAGTTCATTTACGCAGTAAAGAATCATGGTCAGCAAACCTGCATTAGCACACTGTGCCAGTAAACATAAGGAAGTGGCTAATTTGCTGTCAATGGCATTTTACCCTCAAAGGCTATGTTGCTGTCACCATACATCTATGTGTAAATAACAATATTTACTACAGTTCTGCTAGTGATGCTGTGGTGTAGTGGATAGTGCAGCTGCCTTGAAATTCAAAGGTTGTGGGTTTGAATTTTTGCTGGTATGGTACTTAGGTAAAGGCAGTGTACACTGGAGGGGGTGCCTGGTATCTAAGTGTGTAGGCTAGTGTACAGTGGAGGTGCAAATTTTTTTAATTGATCATTGAAATTGACCAATCAGAAACATCAAAGAGTCACATGTTTATTGTGTTATTTAAATTGACAAATCACACAAGTCTTGCAACAAAATAGCCTCCAAGGGTAAAATGCCATTGACGGCAAAATAGCCACTGTCAAAATTATGTCCCCAGTGTACACTCCTCTCTACATTTACTTAACACTTCCCAGTGTTAACTGCCTCTGTTGAAGTATGCTCTCCTCGAGGACTTGAACCCATAATCATTAGAGTCACAGGTAGCACCATTTACACTACACATCAGCATTATACTATGCATTGTAGCAATTATGCTTATTTAAAGACACCCAAACATTTGATGGAAAAATATATTCCGAGGGTGAAATGCTATCAACAACAAAATAATAGGCAGTGGCTATTTTGCCGTCGACGGCAATTTGCCCTTGGAATCTATTTTGCCGTGATCATTCACGTGTGTTTATATAGCCATATTTGCTATAATAACACTAGTGACACTGTGGTGTAGTGGCTAGAGTGCTGGTCTTGAGATACCATGGTTGCGTGTTCAAATCTCAGCTGGCCAGGGCTTTAAAAGAAAGGCAGTGTACACTGAAGGGGCAGGCCCAATATGTAAATGTACGGGGCAGTGTACACTGGAAGGGAGTGTAACAGGGTGGGGGATAAACACCTCGGGGTGCAAAATTTTTGTAATTGGTTTTTAAAATTGACCAATCAGAAATGACCAAAAGTCACATGTTTAGTACGTCATTTAGATTGACCAATCACAAATAACTCATGGCAAAATAGTCTCTGAGGGTAAATTGCTGTCGACGGCAAAATAGCCACTGCCAAAATAATAACTTCCAAAAACAAGTTTTTCAGATTTTATAGGCTTTTTAGGCCAATGACTTGAATGGGACAGTGCATATACCAAGTATGGTGGTATTGTCAATCCTGCATTTGCCAGTGACTCTATCCCCAACTCATGCTAAAAAGATTTAGTGTCTTAGTCATGTGATATTGCACATGATGTCAATCTTTTATTAAAAAAAGGCAGTAGCTCTTTTGCCCTCAATGGCATTTTACCCTTGGACGCTTTTTTGCAATGAGTTATTTGTGATTAATCAATCTTAATGAAGAATTGAACATGTGATTTCTGGTGGGTCAATTTTAATAATCTATTAAAAAATTTGTACCCCCAGTGTGCACTCCTCTGCACTGTACACTCCCTCCCAGTGTACACTGCCTTTCTCCAAGTGCCCTGCCAGCCAAGATTCCAACCTGTGATCGTTACATTTTTAAGCAGGTGCACTATCCACACGCCACAGCATCACTTGCAGAGTTATGGCAATAAAAACACGAATGATTACAGCAAAATAGTCTTTAAGATAAAATGCCATTTCCTTTAAAAAAATATAGGTTGAAACTAGGATGATGCTAAAAATTTTATTCTTGAGTGTTATTAAGTGTAAGTAAAATTGTTCATACCAATTTTAAGCACACCCTTAATTAATAAATAATTGATTGGTATTAAAAAGAAATTCATCATAATATTAAAGGCTTTTAAAAAAAAATGAAAAAATTATGCATTGGTTGGTAAATATTTTTTGTAGTAGTGATGAAGAAACTAGTGACATTTTTTATTTATGATCAACTTATATTTCAAAAAGATTGCAAACTGTCCAGTGCAAAAGCATTAATTGTATTAACATCTCAAGTTTGGCAATACAGACACAATTTCCAAAATCTATTGGTAAATATATCGTTAGCATATTATTGATAATAGATTTAGATGTAGAATAAAAACTTGATTGATGATAGATATAGAAATAAGGTATTCATTCATGCATATGAGCTCATGCTCTGTTTACATGTCTTTCATCAGACTGGGCCATCATGACAGGTAGACTGCTTGGCCCCATCATTTGTTTGCCACATAAAGATGGTGGCATCCTGTTAAGTGCCTTGCCCAAGGACACAACAAGCAAGCTTGCCAGCTTGTTCTCCACACTATCCCTTATGTGCTGAGTGCCAAGTAGGGAAGCTGTGAATGCCATTTTTTAAAGTCTTTTGGTATGACTTGACTTGGGGAAATGAACCCCAGGTCTACCAACTGTGAGATGGGCGCTCTAACCACTGTGCCATTGTGCCAGTTAAAATTTAGGTGGAATTAAGTTTGATGATAGATGTAGAAGTAAAGTGAAGTTTGTGCTATTATGGTACCAAATACATAGAGCCTCAATAGAATACAGCAGTAGCTTGCTATGTAAGCTCCCAAATTTGCAATTGTATTACACTGTATGTGTTTTTAAGTAAAGACCCTCTGATTGCCTATGTGAAATTAATATTCGTTCATGTGTGTTATATGTTTTAATAGTTTTTAATTTGATGCTTACACATGTGCTGTAATGCACATGAATGTGCCCAGTCATTTTTTTTATTGTATATTTATGCTATTGGATGATTTACTCTATATTTTGATGTTCTATGCTGCATAATGGATCATGTTAGTTGACAATGTTAAATGGGCTTGACAGCTATCTATGGTAGCAAAGGTCAAGTGGTCAAAGTTAGTATGATGGCTTTGGTATTGACTTTGGAGAAACACTTAATGGCAATTTCTCCTGCTTAGTTGCACTATTTTTGGCAGAAATGTGCTGTGCCAGCAGTATTGATAACTATAAAATGGGTCCAAACACAGACCTGTTTTAGTATAACTGATGGAAGGTCTTCTAATTATTGTAAGTAAAGATACTGAATGTGACTCAAAACTCTTATTTACACTCTGTACAAAACGAAGTAATGCTGCATATTTGCACCAAAAATAATATTTACATAGTTAATGACAGCAATAAATGTATACTTGTTGTAAATTTACTTAGTATACTTTGATTTTGAATTTCTTATATCAACAAAATACTTTCTTGTCAGTAATACACTTGGTCATGTATTAGAGATATGTTTGATGCATTTGGTTATTGTGTGATGTGATGTCATTAAGAAGTAAATGACGTAACTTCTCCAATCAGTAAACCACTATTGCCATCTTAAAAGTTGTTTGCAGTCAGTAGTAGCTCTTAAAAGTCATATTTTTTAAATTATTTAATGAAATATAGCAATAAATTTACTTCAAAATGTCTATGCAAAGCAAAATTTGAAGCCATAACCCTTTAATGTTGCAGTGTATTTTCATAAACGTATGAAAATTGTTTCTCAACAGCAGTGTACAATAGGTTGTTAGAAAACTTTAGAGCTAAAAATCTGCTTTGCAACAACTGCAGAAAATTGAAAAAACTAGCCTCCAGCTTTCAGCTGGAGGCACATGGTATCCAGGCCTGCTATAAAGATCATTTTGCACATTGGGTTGGATGGATAAGAAAATATGGGTCATACTTAATCATGCATGCCCACGATGTGTACAATGTCCATTACAATATTTTGCGATGTCAACTAATCCTCACTCCAACTCAAAATCTAACCTTAGACTCGTTTAGTGTGGACATGTACTAACTAGAACTACTGCATAGGAGGTTGTCTGCAGGGGCTGGTTTTAGCAGTTCACCATCTCTTAGTGTAAGAATTTGAGTAAAATCAGCTTTTCCAGGCACAAGTATGAAATATATATATATGTAACTGGATAATTGATAGATTATAAATATCTTTTAACTGTACAGATAAGCAACTTTAGTAATCATAATCAACAAAAAGATGTCAGTTTCAGGCTAGTTAGGAGTGTCAAGCATTCCACAAGTTGCCATTGACCTCATCACACTGACTAGTGGTGCTCCCATAATTCGTCTTATGTGCATACATCATCCAAGTGCTTGGATACTACTAAGACACGGAAATTCCATGTTCTAACTTTATCCCTAATTGTATCCACAACTAATCCTAACCATTACGACGTCTTGATGATTTAAGGAAACGTTTTGCCTGCTCCTTTACATTCTTGTTTGCAGTAGAATATAGTATGTAATTATAGTGTGGGCAACGGCAAGCGACACTTTCCAAGTAATGATTCAGACTAAGGTGAATAAACTCTTGAGAATAATATTGTCACGTAATTTATATATGCCACATTCTCAGTTATATAAAGAACATACTGTATATGTATCGACTTCATCGCATTCAACTGCCAAAAAAAAACTCTTGTCACTCCTTTGATAAATAAACACTATCCATCAACATTGAATGAGATTGATAAATTCCACAGCTTGTTATCCACCTCGAGTAAATTGATATGCCAACAGTTATTTTCTTGTAGAGGTTGAAAACTATGGAGTGGTCTGAATTCAAAATTGAAGGACAATGCAATAGGTTTATTTCAATAAGGTATTGAAGTTGTTCAATAAATTTTACCTTTATGCAAAATTATGTGATTGCATTAGTGATCTAATTTTATTTGTGTAATATTATTGTCTTTTGTCTCTTTTCTTTACTTTTTCTTAAAAATTAGTACACTAGACTTGTATGGGCTAAATATTCATTTTAAAAAGTGCTATTCATGTGTTTTCATAAATATCTGTATCTCCTGAATTCAGCAGGTATTTTGACTTGACAATAGATTACGTTTTTCGTTATTGCCTGACTTTTGCAACAAGTGTGTTTTTATATTTTTCTTTTATTGTTGATGTAGTTCAGGTGTTGATGTGCAAACGCAAAAATAGATTTTCTCTTTTTAACACTGATTTGCAATTCCACAAAATTTCTGCGTTGGCAGTATCCAATTTTCTGAAACACTTTTTGAGGAATTCTACATTTTTTACGTATTGGGAAATATTCAGACACATGCACACAATATGTCTATAACTTATGTAGGCCAGTAAACCTGGTAGTCAAGCGTTAATCTGGTTACCAGACCATGTATCTATGCAGTTAAACATTAGAACTGTCATATACTCTTAGCGTTTGTCTTATCTAGCAGAAGTGGTCAGTTTTTTGCATTGACATTCGGACATTTTCATGTAAACACCATATCCTCATGGCCTTTCATATTTCGTTTCAATAGGCATTTGATTACTACACCTAAATAATTTATATTACAAAATCAAAGTTGAAGTTGCATCACTTTTGTGAGAAAATGCAGCAAGGTATGCCACCTACTCCAACATGCCATTCAAAGGTTGAATTGAGGATTTCTTGTTCGAACTTGCTAGACAAAGATGTGTTTTCAAAGTCTGATCCTTTATGTGCTTTGTACACCACGGATGGACAAAGATGGTATGAGGTTGGTCGAATCTGCTATAGCCATAAATGTTCATAGGTACACTCATTTTAAGCTGTTTAAGAAACATTATCAGAAAGTTTGTCTCTCGGCTAATCATTGTTACAAATCATGTGCATATATTGACTTTAATGTTATTGGAGTCTCTATCAATCCATGAAGCAGTTAAAGTGACTTGGGCTATGTAGCATCCTTGCAAACTCACAAGCGCCATTGGTTTTTGCGGCTAATGGCATTTCTTGCTAATTAAACTTAGTAGTACAGTTCAAGATAAACAATTACAAATATGCGTTGTCAAAATTGTTTTGTATTGTAATGAAAATAATTACTTGTTTCTGCAGCATGGAAGAACAGAGATGATTTTAAACAACCTCAATCCTAGTTTTGCAAAAACATTTGTCGTTGATTATTATTTTGAAGAAGTCCAAAAATTAAAGTTTAAGGTTTTTGATATTGACAATGCAACCCATTCACTTGATGATGATGACTTTCTTGGAGAAATGGAATGCACTTTGGGAAATGTGCGTGAGAAATTAATAGTTTGTTGGCTCATGTGTTTATAAATGCCTCACCAAGACATGATACACTAACAAACCAATTGCAAAAAAGACATCAAAGCCTCCTTTCTTGTAGCAAAGACTTCATCTGGGCAGAAATTAAAAATAGTCTCACCAATAATTAAGCATACTTCTGGTAGTTTCTACATTTAAACCTTTATCGCAGGAGTGTCCAAAATGCAGCCTGCCGGCGAAATGCGGCCATGCAAGAAGTGTTTGCAACCTGTGACTAGTCTTGTAAAATTTGTCTGCAACAAAATTCAGGCTTAGAGTATTGATTCTTAACAAAAAGTCTTCATCTTGACAATCTCATATGCTTACAAAGCAATTGCTTTCTCGAAAAAAAGCTAGGAAAGCTCACATATATACCAGTTAACCTGCAAAGAAATAGTTTGTATGTGGCTTATCAAGAATTCAGATTAGTGAAATGTGGACCATACCGTAAAACTTCAGTGCCTTTGATTTATTGTGATAAAGGCGATGTGAGGAAATGAATTGCTTTTTTGGTTTATTATGTTCAATGAACTCCATTTGCCAGTGGCTGAGTAGTTATTACACTTTAGGAAGAAAAAAAATTGTAAAAGTATCTTAGTTTCAAAATGTGCTTTCTTGGAATGAGGTATTGTTATTTTGAACAAAGGAGAATAAGTGTGCAGTCGAACGACATCTTTGCTTTGAATTAAAGTTCAATGATTTATGTCATGTAAGCTGAAGATTTGTGTTGTTTACATTGCATAAAAAACATGCCATTTAGTACTCGCACACACACGCCCGCATGCGCGAATACACACACACACACACACACACACACACACACACATGCACAAACGCACACACTATGGTTGATGCTAATATTTTATCATTTACTTGTTTTTAGCTCTGTTCTTTCAATTTGTTTGAGCAGCAGGCACAGGTCAACTTAGTGTCAGGACCTATATTTTTACACAACAGTAAGTTTACTCTACAATTTTTTAATGCCCCTGAGATAAAAGACCTCAAAATTTGCGCTTTGAATAGCAAAAATGTTAAACCATGATTTTGGCTGATGTTGAGCTCACGTGATTCTACACATACTGGATAGTTTAAGCTAAGGTGTGAAAAACAATATTCCTAGTTGCCAGAAACTTTGCTATAACATTTATGTACAGTACTAAGTTTGAGGAGATGCTTAATAATTTTTAAATGCTGATTGTTTGGGATCAAATCTTTAGTGTATGACATAGGAAGTAATCGCTCCATGTTATTATTATTTTATGCAGATTGTTTCTCGAAGAGTATTTACTCAACCACTTTTGCTGCACAATAAGCAGCCAGCAGGCCGTGGAAAAATAACAGTAAGTAAATCACAATTTTTATAGTTTGTTAAGTGAACAAAGTCAACCAGAGTGCTGAACAATTATAGTTAGCACTATATACGTACAAATACATTTGCTCTGGTTTTTACTTTTACTTTAACTACTAACCGGCTCTGCCTGCATCGCCTGCAGAGCCCCCATCAGTAATGTCAGAGTTAAGAGAATCCGTTCAGCCAGCTTGACCCAAAAGATAGTTGTGAGAAGAGTAAGAAAAAGCTCATGCTTTTTTAACGTTGCCAATTCTCGTTTCAAAATAAAGTAATGCTTTGAAATGAAAATCGAGTAAAATAAGATCATCACGGGGGCTGCGCATAGCCACTGTATTTTCCCCAAATTTTTATAGTCTCTGGCAATGTCGTATTAGCCTTGTTTCTAGCATAGGCGTACGTAGGAACTGAACTTGCTCATAACTGAAACAGCCAACGATTTCGCACAGTATTGTTGATTTTATACAGTGCATGAAAGCATGAATTGAAACTTTTGGGAGGACGTTAAGTAATTGATCCGTAGTTACAGGGAAAAGGTATGAAGTATTAGGCAAACTACTTACGCTTTTTTCGTAACTATAAGTCTATTTATATTTAGCCTCTGCCTGCGCGTATGCTGCTTAGTCCTAGTATAAAAGTAGCCAGGGAAATAGTCAACTAACCCAAAGTTAGGCACTTGCAGTTAGGTTATTAACATAGCAGAACCCCGTTAGTAACGTCGAGGTTAGGAATATCGGTTCACGCAGGCAACAGTTAAGAGAACACTAAAAAAAGTTGATGTTTTTTTGGCGTATCCAATTCTCATTTTAAAATCAAAATTACCATATTTTGAAAGGAAATAGATCCACCAGAGTTTTGAAATCCCTGGCTTAGTCCTTATATTCGTCCACATTTGCCCTGTTTCCATCATAGGGATGGATCTAGGACAAGTGCCCGACTGACATGTGCCCGACGGCGACATGCCCGACGGACATTTTCCCGATGGACACCTAAACCTAAACCTAAACCTAACCCTAACCCTAACCCTAAACCCTAACCCTAGCCCTAACCGTGACACTAACCCTAACCCTAATCCTAACCCTAACCCTAATCCTAACCCTGACCCTATTTATTCGGGCATGTCGCCGTCGGGCACATGTCAGTCGGGCACTTGTCCTGATACCCATAGGGATGAATAGAAATAGGCATATTGTATATTTAAAAACTAAACTTACTCACAATTGAAATAGCCAACGATTTCACAAAGTTTTATATCTTGCATTTTTGAAGTGCATGGAAGCATAAGTTAGAAGTTGTGGGAGGACGCCAATGTAATTGATATGTGTTTACAAAAATAAGCTATTAAATATTAGGCACAGTACATACGACTTAAATTTGCATGAGCCAAAGCCTATAGCTGCGTGTATGCTGCTTGGTCCTGGCATAAAGGCAGCCGTGGAAAGAGCCAACTAACCCAAAGTCAAGCTCTTACGGTTAGATTTTGACAATAGCGGGGCCCTCATCAGTTAGGTCGGGGTTAAGTAAATCATTTCAGGCGACTAGGCCACTTTTAACCAAAGACTGAATGTGAGAACAGTACTGAAAAGTTGATGTTTTTTGACCTAGCCATTTTTCGTTCTAAAATCAAAGTACAATTTTTTGAAAGGAAATAAATTAAAAAACCTTTGTGGGGGTTAGGCTTAACTGCTATATTTTATCAAAAGCGTTTGTAGGCACTAGCAAGGTATTGCTTGTACTGTTTCCAGCATAGGCGTAATTACTTCTCTCACTTGAAACAGCCAATAATTTCATAAATCTTTATTAGTACATTTTACCGATTGCATGGAAGCATAGATTGAAAGTTGTGGGAGAGGATGGCACCAAAGTGATTGTTGTTTATTTGCAGGAATACGCTATTTAATATTACACAAATTACTTACGACTTTTTCGTAATTGTATACCTATTTGTATGATGTAAAGGCAAAGTGTATGTTGGGTGGTCCTGGCATAAGCATAGCTAGGGAAAGAGCAAGCAAGCCCAAAGTGAAGCACTTACAGTATTAGAATATGTTGGGTTATGGTTTAACGCTATCATCAATCGACCACCTTTTTGAGGAAAGATGCGGATAACTTTTGTGATTATTGCTAGATTTCAAGTGAAAAGTTGTCAATTCATTTGTCTTTTGCTACACTTGATTGCTTTGTGTTAAGGGTTGAAATTGGTCAGGCTTGCGACACAACTGTACAAAGGTATTGCAACTTGCCATTGCATTAATAAAAGAATAGGATTTTTGGCCCACCGGTATGTTAGCGCTGGGATGTATCATTCTCTTTTGCCATGCTGCATATCAATTGACAGCTTTCGAAATAATAGATTTTGACAATAGCAGAATAGCAAAGATGTTTCTTTTAAGCATGGTATGGTTTTACATCAAAGTGAATAAATCTTTACACGTAGCTGCTGCTTGCTGCTTTTTTCATTGTATTGGTGCCAGACAGCATCAAGAAATCATCCTGCTGTTTTATAACGTTCAAGAAAGAAACACGCACGCTTAGAATGCTTGAAATTCTTTAAAAAGAGAATCTTTTGCTATATCTTCAATGTAGCTTAAATTGTCAAAAAAAGGAATTTTTTTATGGAAAGCACATTGTTAATATCTCCCGAAAAAGCTTTTAATTGTGTTTCTATGGTCTGTAGTTTTTGAGAAAATACAGAGTGCACATTGTGCAATCAAACCTTAACTGTGACATGATTTTAAACGTTAAAAGGCAAGTTGGTAAGTTAAGAGTTAACTTTTGTAGAGAAAAGCTGGTTTTCCACCATCAAGAAATGCAAATTGAAAAAATTGTATTTAATTGTGACGTCATGATGACGCCACCAAGCCCCCAATGGTCATCAGTCATGCCAAGTTTCCTGCTTTTATGCTTACTAGTTTCGGAGGAGTTAGAGCGTACATATGTACATACAGACAGAACTCTGCTTTATCAATGTACTAGCCGGCATCGCCTGCAGGGCTTCTGTTAGTAATGTCGAGGGTTCAGCCTGCTTCAGCCATCGAGTATTTCTGGGAGCAGTAACAAAATTACGAAAAGTTAATGTTTTTTCGCACATAAAATTTTCATGACATGGTGCGTTCCTTTTCCAAATAAAATTTTTTATTTCATGGTCCTGGCACAAGCCAGGGGGGGCCAAAGGGGCGATGGCCCCCCCTGAATTTTAAGTCAAATTACAAAACAGTATCAAAAAAATAAAAACATAAATTTTTTTGCACCTTTGCAGGTACATCAGAGTTTAATGTTGACTTTTAGCAAGGGGGTGGGTCGGAAGTGACTTTTTAAGTTTTTAAACTTTCAAATGTTATCCAACAAGATCTGTACGTTTTACACACTAAATACCGCCGAAGTTTTTCTTCTATGTTGCAGTCGAGTGATGAATTGATTCCAAGTTATGGTAATTGCAAGAAATAAGCATCTCGCTGAGTGCTTTCTTGTTTTGTTGCGATGCAGACTACTACAAAGACGTCGCTTCTTTTATCAGAACATTCAACCTACCAGTGGGAGTGGTTTCCTTGAAATTCCTCAAATAGTGCATTATACGTCACAGTTGAAGTTGAACTATTAAAGCCGTTCTTGATAAAACTACATTAGATCAATGAAATCGCATATGCACTTTCTCGGTTTTGTACAGCAATATCTATAGTAGCGACGAGCGTAGTTCACGAAAGGCAAACTGCCGTTGTAAGTAAATGACGTTGTAAGTAAATGACGTCACATTAAAAGTTGCAAAATTTGGCCCCCCTCTTAATTTTTTTTGGCTACGCCCTTGGTCCTGGCTATGCCTTAGGTCTATTTGTTCTCTTTATTGCTAACTCGAAGCCAAGGAGGCCCTGCTTTTCCCTTAGTTTGGAATTGGGAAAGACATTCTAAAATGAAAGTATTTTGAAGCAAAATAGCAAAAATATCTTCCATATGGTACGATTTTACACTGTGACATTGTTATTTGATTTTTCCTTAAACTTTCTAAAGTCCCTGCTGGCTCCGCATTATGTTGCATGTTCACTTTTCCCTGCTTGGACGTGCCCAGTGGAGTTAAAAGGGACCTTCTTTTTCCCCGAATTTTTAGTTTGATCCAGGCGGCTCTAGCAAGCTATTATAAAACAAAATAACAAAGATGTTTCTCTTAAGTATGGTATGATTGTACATCAATTAAGACAGATATGCCGGCTTCATCGTACAAACGTTTGAGAGAGCAGCAACGAAAAGTTTTAGAAAATATAGGCTATAGTTCTGTACACGTAATGAGAGTAATTTTGATTTATTAATCAAGACTGGTAATACTCACAAAGAAGGAATAATGCCACAAACTACTATTCGTACTTTTAAAAAGCATAAGGGACCTGAAACACAGTCTAAAATGATGGTGGCAGCCAAATGGCGGTTGTTTTGTCAATTAAAGAAATAGGCTATTTAGTGGTAGAGCTATTTTATGATTGGGTGCGGTCCCTTATGTTTTTATTTGGGACATTAACATCTTTGTTTGCTTTAATTCCGTCATGGATAGAAAAGGGGCCATGTTATACACTCCGTTTCATTAGGCGCCTATTAAGCTATTTTGAAGCAAAAACGTTTTCTTTTAATCCAGTTTTACAAATCAATGCTATTATTGTTTTATTTGATCTTTTCATAAAGTTTGGATGTTATTACATTTCACTTTGCCTCTAATCCCTGCTTTCGTTCTTTTAACTGAAGATTACTCTTGCGTTCCGGTACGAACACTCTGTCAATCACAGATATTGATTCTTTGAGAAAACAAGAAAACAAATCTGCAATGAATATCCCCTCTAAAAGGATAGGCCTGACTTTTATTTGAGCAAATACCATGTTTCTTCGTGTAGAAACGTAAGCAAAACTTTTTCCCCGTACACGATGAGATTTTACTCTTGAAAAAGTGTTTGTAAAAGTCCCTGGCTAGTTGGTATTGTTACTGCAAATAAGTTTTTGCTGTTAAGTGCGGAGACAACGCCCAAACGTTGTTATTGTTACTGTTGTTAACTGAGTTGTTCAGCACCACCTCTCGTACCAACCAAATGGAGATAATATGCCTCAGTGATGAATTGGTTGGAGAGATGCTAAAGGCCTCGCTTTTTGCGGTTGGCCTGCTAGATCCTCGGACCTCACTCTGTGTGACTTTTTCTTTGTGGGTGTGTATTCAAGATAAAGTTTATGTTCTACCACTTCCAGCAAATATCGATGATATGAAAGATCAAATGACAGTTATCATCATGGTAGACCACAACATACTGAGGCGCCTTTAGGAGGAATGCTCATATCGTCTTGATATCCGTGTTGCCGGTGGTGGCTCCATTGAGCACCAGTAAGGCATGAAATGAAACTTGAATGTGTGTACAACACATGTGTCCAAGCTAAAGTTTTGTAATGCTTTTCGTTTTTGACATATTGTGTGATGATTTTGGTGCACTCTTTTTGAAACACGCTGTATATGGGCAAATAAAGTGCCTGGAAAACCACAGAGTTCCTTGAAGGAAAGAATTGAGCTCTACAAGGTCTAGTAGGACTGGCCGTTGAGATTCTAAACAAGTAAAAAAGACGTTCTGTGCAACTATCGAGGCATTACTCTATTCCATGATACCATGAAATAGCTGAGACCGAACCGTATGCATGCATTTAAACAGTGCACAAAATATCTTCACATTGCAACCAACTTTGAAAAGTCTTGGCAATATACAAAAGACGTCAATGCTTATTTTATAAACCTCAAAAACGCATGTGACTGGATTCCATGAGAAAACTTGTGGAGTATGTTGTTGCTAAGAATTGTAATGCTTCAGAATGTAAAAGTGGTGTGATGGTGTTTGCAAACTTTCAAGAAACATGAGGTAAATGCGGTCGCCTCCATTAACGGAGAAAACCTTGAATTTAAAAAAATGGATCTCCATCACAACATGAAGCTTTCAGTCTAAAAATTTTTTTTCTTATTTTGACTAACAATCTTAAATCATCCAAGTTATTATTGCTATGAGCAATACACCGTTGAACATAATAATACAATATTTTTAGCAAATTCAAACGTTTTCGGCGCTACATTTTCGGACGTTTCCAAGTCCAAGTAAAAGTGCCATCAAAGAACATATAAGAAAATGCAGCTCATGCAAAACTCAGCCTAATAACATGAAGCAATTTGAAATAATTAGAAAATGCCAAATACCTTACGCAGCCAAAATCCATGAAAGCCTTGGTGATCAAAAGAAGTAACCTTGTGCTGAGCAAACAACTGTATGCAAACGGAGCGTCATTTTTACTAAACGTGTTTTAATCATAGGTATTTATTAAATCATTTAACCAAACAATTTTGTACCGAACTTTACTGTGATTTTCATTCATTTGAAACAATTATTTACATAACCTCAAATCAGATTAACTCCTAGCAGGCAATCGTTTCTATTATCAGGCTCTTTGTTACCAGTTACCAGACAATTACTGAGACCGCAGAATCAAGTTTTACTGTTGTTCATCAGAACTATTTTCAAGTCATTTTGTGTTTTCGTTCAACGAAAGTTTTAATGCTACGAATATTTGCATATAGATCCTGACGAGGGCGATGTGTAGCGCCAAAAACGTTTGAATTTGCTAAATATATTGTATTATTATGTTCAACGGTGTATTGCTCATAGCAATAATCACAACTTGGATACAAAAAGTCACCTCCCTACCGAAATTGTATTATATTAAATCATAATAACGACCAAAAGAGTGTGTTTTAGAGTGCAAATTTCAAAATAATATTTCAACTAGAACTGAAGGAATGAAGGTGTATCATGAGTCAATAAAATTTGTAGCATCAAAATTCGAAGATTTCTTACCATCAAGCCGCTGCTTTACTGTTTTGAAAGGTCTAAGCTGCGTTGTTATATCCATCTACTGTAAAGCAAAAATTTGCAATCCAGTTGTTTTTGCTCGTCAACCAAATAACCTTCTTGGATCGCCAATAAGCTAGTTGGATGAGTTGTATGATTGACATGTCTTGGCCAAGGCGTGGTATTGAGTATCAGTGGTAACAGGAAATCGTAAGGTTTTGGCAAACTCCTGAGCTGCTACCTGTTGTTGTTGTTGTTGTTGTTGTTGTGATTGGCCCTTTTCTTCCTCGGGATGGAGGTACGGCACAAACGGCAATTCAGGTTCATGCCATCAGCCTAATTGAAATTAGGCTAGGAAAAAGATGGCAGCTCATTTTGAACCAGTCATGAATGACTGGTAGACCCACCACCAGCAAAGCTGACTGCCACTGGTAGGTACCCAGGAGTCGCCTTTTATGACATGCTGGGTTAGCAACTTCACAATTGTAACCCGATGAAGTACAGGTAGGCCACCTCTCTTCTACATAAAGGTGGAGGCATCCCGTTAAGTGCCTTGCCCAAGGACACTACAAGCAAGCTTGCCGGCTTGTTCTCCACACTATCCCTTTTTTATGTTGAGCGCCAAGCAGGAAAGCTGTTAATACCATTTTTAAAAGTCTTGGTATGATTCGACTTAGGGAATGAACCCCAGGTCTACCGACTGCTAAGCAGATGCTCTAACCACTACACCATTGCGCTGGTATTAGTGGCCAGGAAATTGTACTTTGTTTAGGGACTACTGTTTAGGAAAAACGCGCTACCTCGCTACTTAAAAAGCTACCTCATACTACTGTTCAGGAAAAAGCAAATTAAAAGAGATGCTATGTAAAAACACAGCCTGTTTGTAAGTGTGACGCACCAAATCTTTGTGTAAATATAAACTAATACAGGTGTTCCAGAAGTCTTGGGCACATTTCAAGTCCTCATATCTGCTGAAATATAGATAATAGGATGAAACTGGTATCATTTTAAAGCTAAATGAATTCATCACGTTTTTGTCATGCTAATGATTTTTCTCATCTTTTCGGATCTTTTTCTGTAGCTTAAATAATTAAGATCCCATAATGACGTTTACTCAACCAGAAATGATAATCCCTCCTTAGCACTTGGCCATACCATCCAACTGCATTCGCTGTTGCTAACCAGTTTATAATTTTCCTCAACTCCAACCTGTCCATCTGTTCTTCAGTCGTCTTTCTGTCAACAACTTTCTGACCGCACATGACTCCCACCATTGCTCTCTCCGTTCTTAAAATTGCTTTTTCATTCTCTTTTAAACACCATGCCTCACATTCATACATCATTGTTAATCTTGCACAACAACAATAAATTACCTTTCATTCTCAGAGGAAACCTATTTCCAAGCAATAACTCTTCATATTCCCTGAATCTTACCCAACCGATTTTTACTCTTGCTGTAACTACCGCTTTGCAACCACCACTAGAATTTAGTCTGTCTTCCAAATATCAAAATCGATTCTCTGTCTCCACTTCATCACACAACTTCTTGATCGAATCCACTGTTCCTTTCATTATTCTTTTACATTTCGAGCAAACAAAATGCATTGCCAACCTAGTGGTAACTCTCTTTATTTTTGCACATCTGCCATGAACCCAGTTTCCACATTTTGTGCACCACACTAAATTGGCCATGACTCTCCTCCCACAGACTCCACATGGATCTATCTTGCTTTTGAATAGTTCTCCTTCCGATCACTTACCATCGCTTTTGTTTTTCTACTGCTGACCTTTTAAACCTTTACTATTCAGTGCATCCTTCCAATTCCAAAATCTTTCCTTTCGGTCTTACATTGTTTCGCTGATGAGATCAAGGTCATATGCACCTAATTGGCAAAGCAGCATACGGGCATAAGGGGCATTAACAATTTATTAAAATGAATATGCCAAGAAACAATAATGAGTATACCACCAAACCAACTTAGACGAGACCATCCCTGGACGCGTTTCATCAATTAGGTGCAAGGTTTACAATTTCCATCTTCACCTATAATTTTCAAATCTAAGGTCATATGCCTTATAAAACCAAGTGTTTGCTGCGCACAGCTCTTTTTCATCACAGAACTCCAGCAATCTTCTTTCTGCATTTCTTTTGCCAATATCATTCCCCCCGTGAACACCTTCAAAACCCTCAGCTCATTTCCCCAAATGTCCATTGAAATCCCCCCAAAGAAACGATGATTTCACTAGAACTTCCCAAGTCCCACTCTTTCGCCATTTCATCATAAAAACGAACTTTCCCTGTGTCTGGTCTTCTGCTTTGTGGCCCACACGCATCACTTCTCTACCTAAAGTTAGCACAATTGCCATTACTCTGTCACTTTTTCTTCTAACTTCCACAACGTTCACCAAAATTCCAACCCTTCCAAATCTTGCATCATTTCCTGACCAACACAGTTTATATTTTCATCCCAAAGTACTCACAAAACGAGCCTGGCCTTTCCATCTTCCTTTATGCAGCACACCTAAACTCTTCTCTTCCTCAGTTCTTCACACACTTCTGTTTTCCTTCCATAAAGACTTCCCACATTTAACGAAGCGAAGCCTATCCCATGACATTCAGGTTTAAACCCAAAGATTCTTCGCACCCCTTGCCCATTTAAGAGCTGTCGGGGACTGGGAATCATTTGTCTATTTTTTCTGGTCATAGGGATTTGTTGCAGCAAAATTCTTCCTCAGGGAGCATGCCCTTGCTTACCCTCAACCTAGCAATGAGCGTCAAACTAAGCAATTAAGATGGCAACCCCCGCCATCAACAGTCAGACTGCAATTGGTAAGTACCCAATAGTCGCCTTTTTACGATATGCTGGGTAAACCGCTTCATTATTCTTTAAAACCGGTGATGCACGGCAAAAACGTCTTTCCGCTCATCTTTTTCATTTCAGTTTTAACCGAAGTATTTGCTCAGCATTTTTATAGAGTGAACATATTTTGCCATGCTGCAAAAAAGCTGCATTACAACCCAGAAACTGGCAAAAAAAGAGGATCGCTACAGAAGTTAAACAGCAGTGTGAGGTAATACGAAGTCTAAAAATGCCTATGAGATGTTAAAGTCAAAAGCAGCCTACAATCTAGCCGTTAGTGGCCTACTTGAACTTTGTTCGGGGATGGGCAACATAGACGAGTACTGAACGCGCTCGCTAGCCGTATTGCACGCTTTCTATTTTCAGGGCTCAAGTTAAAAACTTTCGTTGACAATTTTTGTTTCTTTTTGACGTTCACGTGAATAAATGTTGCGTTATTTATTTACTTGGGGAACATATCGACTGGTAAGTCGGAAGGTTATTCGATGCTTCCTGGTTTCTTGATTTTGTTGATGTATATGTTGTTTTCGTGCCTTGATGAAAAGCAACCAACTGCTTGTCACCTGTTACATGTATGACGCTTATTACAACCTCATAACGGAAGCAACATAATATGCAAAAAGTTTGATTGCTCAGAAGATAGTTGTTATATCGTGATACCTCACGATGTGGCATTAGAAGTTAACGCCGTAAGAATTTTTTTGATGAGTCTCATGCAGTATCTTAAGTGACGTTACAAATCTATTTGCATTTTTTGCACAGCACATGACAAAACGTTTCCCTAAACTTCACAAAACAACCAAACTTTTTTGTCATACTTACGATTTTTTTTTACGTTTTAGCAAATAGTCACTTCCACCCAGAAGAAAGTGACCATATCACCACGTTTAGGTTTATGAATTGGCGCAATATGGGTACCCACATGAGCACATTGACGGTTGTATAGATCAACTCAAACAAGTCTTGCTGTGTTTTTAGATTGTTGCTGAGGAATTGAGTGGAAGTAATGAAGTAGCTTTTCTATCTTTTAAAGCTCAGAATTTAGATAAAAAGGTAATTGTGAAAAATGTTACTTTGTAAGCTTGTTATGTTTTAAGTTCTCTATAAACTCAAAATATAAAGTTAAAAGTATGTCAAGTAACATTTGCGTGACTGCATTTGCTCAAAATATCGCTGTTTCATTTCATGCAGTTTCTTAACTGCTTTTGCCGGAATTGTTTCTGTACTGCAGCACATTCTGAAACAGTTGAGTTGAGTAACATGAAATTAAAAAAAGATAGTTGTCTAAAAGCCTTTCCTGACTCTGAAGTAGCCAAGCATACCATGAACATTGTTCCCTTTAAACGCAAAAAAACTGCGAATTTGCGAAATTATGTCCGGCGGATTTGCAGTTAAAATTCAACAGTGCGTGAAAAAGTCCGGCGGTTTTTGGTACCTTTTTTCGTTTGTTAAAATATTTTCCATTTTTAAATGCGTGGGAGACAGTGAATGGGAATGAAAGGTTGGACCGCCGCTTTTTTATGGCAATGCAACGTCTCACGTAAACATCGCCCGGCTATGACGCAACAACGAGTGACGGCGACTTAAAATATCGTCCATGCCGTTACCAAACTTCTTTTGTATCACAAATCAACCCCAAAGCAAGTAACACAGAGTAAACCGGCCAATTTCAATCGTAGCTAAAGAGCAGTAATAGCAAGTAGCTTTCAAGCTTCTTTTTAGCTCGAGACATTAATTTTCGATGGAAGTTTGAAACTGGAATTGTGTAACTTATGTTTTCTTTGCGTTTCAACGCTTAATCGTGCTTGTTAAGATAAAAAAGCGCATAGGTCTTGGTTTCACTTTAGCGTACAAAACGCCATTTTGTAAATCAGAAATAAATAACCTCTCACTTGCTATTTATAAAAACTAAAAGTAAAAAAGAGTACGATTTCCAACCAATTTTAGTTTTGAATCCCGTCCAAAATTTTTTTTAATCAAATGCAGCTGACAGCCATGCGCTGTGGTAGTTTACCAGCCATGATTGAAATAAGCCTTGAAAAGAGAAGAAAAAATATAAAGTGCAGTTTCAATTTCTTTAAACACCTTTTTGGTTGAAGTCAAGCCTTTTTTTAATTGCTGGAAAGGAAAACTTTTTCTTGACTTGTCTTTTTTATTTTAGTTGGTCAACATTTCTGAAATTTACTTTGATAACTTTTGTGAGGTCGCGCATGAAACGAGAAAAAATATTACCGGACCTTATGCCTCTTTGCATTTCGAAAATGGGCAAAATGCCAAAAACGATTTGAAACCAACAAATGCAAAAAATGCTCACAAAAAGGAGAAAAATATAACTGGGCAACATGCCTCTCTGTATTTCGAAAAGGGGCCAAAGGCCAAAAACGCTCATGAAAATGAGAAAAATGTATAACTAGGCCACATGCCTCTGTGCGTTTCGAAAATGGGCCCAATGCCAAAAACGGTTGAAAAGCACTAAACTGAATATAAAAGTTTCATAATCGAAGTACGTCTGAGGGGAAAATGAGTGATGTTGTTGTAAGCCAACCAACATTATCGGCAAACTGTAAGCTATGCAAAGTTAGCTTAGCGTATACACTGACTAAACAGCAGTAGGCTACTGCAAGCATCTGTTTTTGCTCCTTTAAAATATGTTACTAAAACCGGTGTAACCGTTTGTTCAGCAATGTCCGCCAAAACTTGTCCGGCGGTTTTCGTACATTTGCTAGCGATTTCGCACTCGCGCCGACGGTTACGCACTCACTAAAATCTTAGAGGGAACAATGACCATGAAACAGAAAGATTCAAATAATCCGGCGAGAGCATTTCATTGAAGTGCTAAGGAAAACTTGCTTTTAAACTGTTACTTAGAAGTACGTTTAAATCCCTTTAAAAAAACCGTTATTTTGAAGTAATTTTGGACTCACTATATGCCTTTTAAATGTGTAACAATTTGCAGGATTGGTTTGGAAAATCGGATCCGTATTTGGAGATCCACAGGCATGCACCAAATGGCCAGTTGATGTTAATACACCGCACTGAGTACATTAAAAACACGTTGAATCCAACATGGAAACCATTTAAAATATCAATGCCGACATTATGTGGTGGAAATTATGATACAAACTTATTGGTATGCTAACTTTACCTATTTCTTGAGGAATTTAAAGGCGTGCATGCCGTATTTAAAACTATATGCAGCAGCAAGTGCCTGATAGTAAGGACACGTATATTTACTAGATCCAAATGTGTAGAGGAAAGATACTGTACATTGGATTTGTTTTCAAACGTGGTTATATTTTGTATGCAAACATTTAGATCAAGTGTTATGATTGGGATAATGACGGATCTTCAGACTTCATTGGAGAGTTTAATACCACTGTGCGTGGCTTTCTTGAAGCTGGCACAACAGAGGTGCAGTTCGTAAATGTGTATGTGTGTGTGTGTGTGTATGTAAATGTGTATGTTATGTAAGCAATTAAACGTCGGTAGCGATTAAACAGTATTCCACTTGTATTTAGTTCTATATTACCGTAGCCTTTTTTTTGTCAAACGGTATACATTCATGTGTTGAGGCAGTAAGAGACAACTTTGGTGATAACGAAGGTCTCAACAACTTATCTTGGCTTTCAGAAGACCAAATTCTGAAAGCTTCTAACTTCAATTGGTTGATGTTGGATTGTCACATTCACGTTCTTTTTATTTCGCATCATAGCTTCCGAAGTTTGATACATCGATTTGGCAGTGTGTTGCGCTCTGACGTGTTTCAGGAGGCTCGCGGTCATTTTCCCGCGTTTGGCTCGCTCAGACATGCTGATTCAATGTATGTCTATCACTACACACTCGCTTTCAAACCAGACTTTTATATACTCGTACAATAGCCGCATTCGCAGATAATCCGCGGCAAAAATTTTAGCCTAATATCGAGAATCAAGGGTAATTCACGAATAAGCCGCAGGTCAAATGACCTTTTCACCGGTGAAAACCCTGTGCGATCAATCACAAAATATTGGTTTTTACAGGGACATATAATGAAAGTCAAATTTATTGTTCAAAACCTAAAAAATCTTCATTATGTAAGAATATTATAAGAATCTATGCATAAAAAAAACTTATCTGTGTCAAGCATACTTATCGGTACGCTTTTTTTCCGCGAGTTTATGTCGACTTTTGACAGAGACATGATAGCGCCCTATTTTCGCTCATTGTCAAATGGCATTTGCCGTTTGACTGGATGACTCCAATCGGTGTTGGCTCATGAGAAAACATTGTCCCTTAGGGTATGTTGCATGTATAAGCCGCAAACAAAATATAGGCTATATTCGCGGTAAAAAAACTGCGCCTAATCGAGTATATACGGTAAATGCTCGATTTAGTTTTTGTTACTTTATTTTCGGAAAGTTTTGCGATCTAAAATAAAGTTTTTGCAAACAGCTGGATAAAAACATGTAAATAAAAGCATAACTAGCAGATTTTGAAAAGAGAATTGCGGCCGCATTAAATAAGGACGCGGGGATATTTGCTGCCCGGTAATCTTCAGTTGCCCATTCCAGAAGTAAAGCTGGTTTCCAATTGGCGTAAACTGGCTGCCTAACGTAAAAAATTCTTTGTTTAATGTAGTTTTGTGCGCGTTTTGGCCCGTATAGCTATATGTTCATAAACGAAGAATTTTTATGCTACGCCGGCAATTTACCCCTGATGGAAACCAGCCTAGGTAGTATCGAAATTCTGTAATGCGCTAAATTGGCGATTATGCATGTATGTTTTGAGTTTTCTGTGATAGTCTTATTATGTATGTTTGTTATTAGTTTTTTGTGACAGTCTTATTTAGAAATTCAGACTGGGATATTTTTTAGGTAAAATGGGATTGCGTCAATCCAGAAAAGAAGAGGAAAAAAGGAAACAAATATAAAAATTCTGGTGTTATTTTCTTGACTTCTTGTAAGGTAAGCAAGTTGTTTTAAAACAATTTTCTGGTTTGTCAATCGCTTGACATCAAAAAACTGTAAAGGGTGTTGTGTAGTATGTTATGTGTGTTCTTTTCAACTTTCACAGTGTGTGACGCTAGACCTTGTAGCCCGTCGTCATTGCTCCATTTTCATCTGGGTGTGAGGAATATGCTTTTGAGCTTTTAAGAGAAACGGCCCATCATTTTACTTCTATTGGCAATTGATGAGAGGTGCAGTTGCTACTTTGGCATTGTGGGCATCTTAAGCTTGGCACAAAATGGTGTTGGTTTTGCAGTCCAGAAGTCGCAAGTTCAGTTGTTACAGGCAGCTTGACAGTTTTGGAAAAATCAGCGATATTGTCAGTTCATTTTAATACATCTGCTGAAACCATGCGAAAATAATTATCAATAAATTTTCTTAAAAAAACAGGCAATTTTCTCCGTTTGGTTGCAGTATTTTTAATAAAGTTTGTGGGCAACACTGCTGGTAACTGCAAAGCTGGGTCTAAACCCAAGTAATTTTGTGTATACTTAAAAGTTGGTCATGATTGAAGAATAATGAATTGATAAATATAGACCGCAAGCCTGCTCTGGTACTGCTGCGCAAATTTAAATCGCGCTTCACGCGTCTGCTTGTCGCGTTGCTCGCTCGTTAAGCAATGACGAGGCCCAGAGTTGTGAAAACGTTTCGATGATTTTGATTTAGTTGATATTGCATGTTATGCAAAGTCATTGCACAATTCGCCAACAGAATAGTTGTTTGTTCATACAGTAATGAAATTTATTATGGATGTCAGTTGCGACACCATTGCTTGTTTTGTCGTTAGTGATTCAACAAAAGTTTTATTCGAGCAAAGTTGGAATAAACATAGAACGAAGTTGGAATAAACCCGAACAAAAGTTGAATTGGGTTATCATTTGGCAAGTAAAGAATTCTGGCAAACTAAACGCTCTTTTCGTGAGAAAATGTCGAGCTCCCCTGGCTCTGTGATGGACCTACAGGTTGAACTTCTCAATATGAAATGAGACATTTTCTTCAGGTTGAGAGAATGCTTTATGGAGATATCTTGAGCCCTGACACAGATACAGGGTGACACAAAAAAAACGGTCATCACCTAAAGTTGATTAACGTTTGAAATAATTAATCAATTCTTTCCATTTTTCAGATTTACCAATAAGTATTAATGTTATAAGAGTCTACCAAATTTGACCCTCGAGATGCCATGGACTACTGAGCAAAAGATATTTATAGTTGAGGCATATTTTCGGCAGAAGTCTATCCACGCAGCTCAATTGCAATTCAAAGAACGGTTTAGATGTCGTGAATTTCCTGTTCATTCAATGATCTACAGATGGGTCAACAAGTTCAGAACCCATGGGACTGTGCATAACCTCAATCGTAAAGACACTAGCAGACAATCATACTCTGGACGACCGAAATCATCAAGGACACCGCACAACGTTGCTGCAGTCAGAGACTCTGTTGTCCGCAGCCCAAGCAAGTCTGTGCGTCGTCGAAGTCAGGAGCTTGGAATCAACCGAGAGTCCGTGCGGAGAATTTTGATCGCAGATCTCAACCTGTATCCTTACAGGATACAGATTAAACAAAAGCTTACACTTGATGACATGAGGAAGCACGTGATCATGTGCCAGTGGTTTTGCGACAAGATTGACGCTGTGCCAGACTTTCTTGACAATGTCTGGTTTTCGGACGAGGCACATTTTCTGTTGTCGGATCACGTGAACTCTAAAAACAACATCTTCTGGGGAAGCACATCCCCTGAACACTGTCTGCAAAGGCCATTACACTCTCTGAAGTGCACTGCCTGGGTTGCCATCTCCAAACATGGCATCATTGGACCATTCTGGTTCGAGGACGACAATGAGCAGTGTGTGACAATCAACACCGAGCGATATGTCCAGGTGCTTGGCAAGTTCTGGACAGCACTTGGTCGACGGAGAGAGGTTGTCAGGGTCCTCCAGTGGTTCCAGCAGGATGGTGCCACCCCCCACACCTCAAAAGAATCATTGGCATGGCTACAGCAGCGTTTTCCTGACCGACTGATCAGCCGCAGGTGTGACCCGCAGTGGTCGCCGTATTCACCGGACTTGAACCCCCCAGATTTTTATCTGTGGGGATACCTTAAGGGCCGGGTCTATGCCAACAACCCCCAAAGTATCCCTGACCTGAAGGCAGCAATCACAGCAGCAATAAGAGCGATCCCAAGGGAGGAATGCGGGAGGGTCATCGAGAATTTTGCCCACCGGATCCAAGCGTGCCTGCAGCGCCGGGGAGCTCATTTCGAGCACATTTTTTGAGCGCCAGTGAAACAAAGAGGTTTTGTAGTACAGACTTGAAATTTTCGAGTTGTCTGCTACACAGGACGTGACCTAATGTAGCTGAAATTTTGTGTCAATATAAATAAAACTTTGGAAGTTATTCGAATTTTGGTGATGACCGTTTTTTTTGTGTCCCCTTGTACAACAACGGTAGATCACCGCAGCTGCTCTGCACTCGTAGCCAGAAAACTAACATCGCCCAGGATGGGTTTTTCTCGCTGTCAGCTCGTATAGAAAAGCTTGCCAGAGTTCATCATCACCAGCCGGTGATGATGAACTTTGGCCTGAAATGTTAAAAGCTCTGAGCAGAAGAGGAATTCTGTGGTTAACTCGAGGTTGCCAGGTGACATTGAGTTTTGCAAAGGTACCAAAAGATTGGCAGACATGGTTTATCATCCAAGTTTACAAGAAAGGTGGTTAGAAAGAATGCGCTGTTTTTCAGCTTACCTGGCAAAACATTCAAAGTGCTTTCAAAAGCGATGCTGTGTAATGACCGCGACCAAACTGCGGGGTATGCAGTTCTCCTGCCGACAGAAGCATTACGGACCAATCTTTCACCTTGCAACATCCTTTCGCAAAGTCTTGGGACTATGCTAAAGACTTCAAAAAAGCACACGACAGAATCTATTGATAAAAGGTGTTGAGTGTTTTACAGGAATATGGCGTTAATGGTGGAATGCTATTAGTCCTCAAGTCGTTTTACAACTGTTCTGATTTCTGCGTCCGACTACGAAGCGTTAGATCAAAGCTGTTTACTGTGAGTGTAGGACTTTCGCCTCTCTTTTTCATTATCTGTACAAACTGAATCAAGACGCAAAGTTTTGCTGAAAACAATATTACAATTGGCTGTTGCAAAAGGAATCGTTTGCTCTTGGTACCATTAAAATAAGACATCCAACATGCACTCGATCGTTTTTCAGCTGGCTGTGGAAGTGCTGGGATGAAAATGTGTAAAGAACTCTGCTGTACTTCGCCCTTCTAGAAAACTTGATCAAGTCGATCTGCAGGTTTGCGAAATAACTTTGAAGCAGTTGGAGAAGATTAAATATCTTGGCAGTCTTATATTAGAGTGATAAGCGGTAAGCAGAACAAAGAACTGTATATTTGTGTCGGCAAAGTAAGTGTAGCAGTGCATGAGCTTCAGCGTTCAGTTGTCTAGAAGCAAGGGCTGTCAAAGCGTCCTAAGCTTTTAATCTTTCAACCAATTTTTGTTTTTATTCTAACCTGATTATAATTATCGAGTGCAAGCTGTGGAAGTGGTATTTTTGAAAAGAATCAAAGGTGATGGCATTGAGCTGCTTCTCTTAGCATTTAGAAGTCTCAGCTGCGTGGGTATGGCGATGTAAGTTGAAACCTTCATCAGGAAGACCCACTGGGTCAAATTTTTTTTTAGTCAAACCAATGATTACCCATGAGCTAGCAAGCCAAGGGAGTTACCTAAGCGACTTGGATCGATGTGGGCTTGAAATTAAATCAGTTAAATAAGGGATTTATAGGAAAAGATCGTGAGATTTATAGGAAACTCCTTGAACTGCTGCCCTCGCGATCTTGCTACATGAAAAGTGGGTTAGGAAATGTACGATTGTTTGATAGCTTCTCGATTTGTTTTATCTCTTGGTCTGGCTGAGATTAAGCCGATGGTATCGGCTTTGCTAAAAAGTGACATAAAATTCTACTTGAAGCTGATTTATTTAACATGTAATACAACAAAATAATGTCCAAATGTTATCAAACAAAATGTAATGTTATGGAGCAGTATGATACGCTTCAAAGCAATCTGCATGTAACCCAACATTGCATGTAGCACATTCATAAAGTGTTCTCTTTCTACCAGCACCTGACTTTTTGCAGTGAACACAATCTCTCTCTGGTGTGTGCTTGGCATTTGATCCATGGACTCGTCTGATTAGATGCGTACCCAGTAAACGTACTGCAGTTGGCTTCTGAATTGCTGCTGTGGCGGAAGCACGTTTGGATCCTGAGGAGCCTGCTGAACGAATACCTTGAAGATTTCCACCAATCAATTGTTCTGCCAGTTTTGCACGAAAAGACATGTGTGTCATTTCTGTTAAAGTTCTTTGTTGGCACTCTCTCTTATGAAGTATGAATGCATTGGTTATTGCTGTGTCAAAAGCCCACCAAAAAATACTATGCCAATATTTATTGCTCTTCAATTTGGAATCATAGTTCAATCGTAACTGGTCAGCAACATCTACACCATTCATCCAGTTGTTGTAATCGTGGGTAACATTTGAACGTTGAATTGTTTTTGTCTCTTTTTTGTATTTTCCCTGGTTGTCTTTAACAAAAATTTCTTTAGGAACATCAACGAGAAAAGCAGAAGAATGAGCTGTTGAGAGAAAATGAACTGGCGAATTGTCATAATAAGCAACAGCTAGAACACCGTTTTTGGACTTGAAATGTAAGGCCGCCTTCATTCTTTCCTGTTCAGCTTTTGTCTTTGGTTTTTTCATAAAAATGGAAGCTGGGAAACCACGATTTGGTCGACAAGTTCCAATGAACAGCTGTTCATCTTTCAATAAATTCTCAGCTAGACGAACACTAGTGTACAGGTTATCAGTTACAATAATGTGCCATTTCGCTTCCAATTGGGACACCAAGTTGTAAACAGCATTAGCAACTTTGCCTTCTTGTGGTTGAATTTTCTGGATTGTTGTGTCAAAGGAAAACTGAAATGAATAAGTGTATCCATTAAGAGCATCGCAAAGTGCATACACCAAGAAACCATCTCCAGCTCGCTTGTACTTGATTCTGCTTTTGTACCGGCACCGTCCTTGAAAGGAAATATCCATTTCATCTATTGATGAATGCCTTGAGGGATAATAAACCCGCTTGCAGTTGTAAAGGAGACCATCAGTCCAAGGTCTAAATTTAGCTAAAGGATCTGTGGCAGTATCCACTGATGAAAGATGCAAAAATCGCTTGATTTAACTTCTCAATATAGCTCTTCTGGTGTAATCGAAAGTTTAAATGATCTTTATTTAGATTCAAAATCTACATAAAATTCACGAAAACTCAACGTTTCGAAAAACTAAAATCAGTTTTTCTTCGTCAGGAGTGACTAAAGTTTAAACACAGACAACGGTTACATAGTAATCAACAGGACGATAAGGAGAAAAAATAAAAATTATGGCAATAAAGAAGTGCAGCAGCGACAACTGGCGGTCAAAGACTTATAAATTTGTATAATCCGGGATAAAAGCTGTTAATTTTATCGTTAAAAGAAAAATCAGTTTGGTGCATGTAAAATGATTCTAAAAAACGTCTTTTTTTATAGTCACTTTCAGTAGCTAAAATTTCAGAGCTTTCCCAATCAATCCGGTGTCCATTTAAGCAAACGTGTTTCACTAAAGCAGATTTCTTTTTTAAATCCTCATTTGTTAGTTTGGCAATTATATCAGGTTTGACGTCCCTTTGATGTTCTTTGCGTCGTGTTTTAAATGATCGACCAGTCTCACCAATATATACACCTGTACAATCTAAACATGGAATTTTATATACAACACCGCGTTGATCAAATTTGTTGATTTTGTCTTTTAAACTTGGCAGCATGTTTCCCACGGTGCGCAACGGCTTTGTTGCCACTTTGATTTGATGGTTTTTCAAAAGACGTTTCAATCTTTCAGTTATTCCTGGTATAAATGGCAAAATAACCAATCCAATATGTTTTTCTTCTTCTTGTAATTTAACTTGAGCTTGAGTCTTTCTTTTTTTCAGTGCTTTCAGTTCATGCTGCCAAGTTTAAAAGACAAAATCAACAAATTTGATCAACGCGGTGTTGTATATAAAATTCCATGTTTAGATTGTACAGGTGTATATATTGGTGAGACTGGTCGATCATTTAAAACACGACGCAAAGAACATCAAAGGGACGTCAAACCTGATATAATTGCCAAACTAACAAATGAGGATTTAAAAAAGAAATCTGCTTTAGTGAAACACGTTTGCTTAAATGGACACCGGATTGATTGGGAAAGCTCTGAAATTTTAGCTACTGAAAGTGACTATAAAAAAAGACGTTTTTTAGAATCATTTTACATGCACCAAACTGATTTTTCTTTTAACGATAAAATTAACAGCTTTTATCCCGGATTATACAAATTTATAAGTCTTTGACCGCCAGTTGTCGCTGCTGCACTTCTTTATTGCCATAATTTTTATTTTTTCTCCTTATCGTCCTGTTGATTACTATGTAACCGTTGTCTGTGTTTAAACTTTAGTCACTCCTGACGAAGAAAAACTGATTTTAGTTTTTCGAAACGTTGAGTTTTCGTGAATTTTATGTAGATTTTGAATCTAAATAAAGATCATTTAAACTTTCGATTACACCAGAAGAGCTATATTGAGAAGTTAAAGGATGCCTGGTGACAAAAGCAAAATATAATCGCTTGATTTGTTCAAATCTTCGCAGGGACATTGTTGCAGGGATTTGCCTCATCTCAAAGCAATATTCAGTTGACCAGTAATTCGATACACGAGGATATGGATGGAGGCTGTTAAAAGCTGCTAAACCTAGCCAAGTTCTAAATTCTCGAGGTGTCAGAAAGTACCATTCTCGAGGGTTTTCATGAAGAGTTTTGGAATAGAATTTTGATGCATATGAATTAGTCTCTAAAACAACATTTTCAATCATGTCTTCTGTCACAAAGAGATTGAATAAGGAGATCGGAGATAAAATATCCTCATTACTAATGGTCATTTGTAATCCACACTGACCTTGGAAATTGGGAATTGTACGTTGAACAGGATCCATCCAATCGTCAAGAGTTACTGTTTGAAGTTCATCAATTTCATCATGTTGTAAATTTAGTAATTCATCAGCAGCTTCAATGTCACTGTCTGTCACTTCTGCCATTTCACAACACAAAAATTTAAGAAAAGAAGTGTCTAGTATGTATTGTAGAGAGTTAGAGGGATACTCAATCAATTATAACAATGGTTACACCAGTACAAGGAATATCACAACAGTCAGAATGACGAGTTCAGAATGAATAATGTAAGCCGATTGGATCGGCTTTTGCATATATCGTCCAATCAGAAAATGAGATTGTTCATCAAGCTGTAGGTATGCCTACAATTTACTCCTTTCCTAGACAGTAATCAATAGCTCTGAGACGCAGAAACTTTTGTACTACAAACTAGTTATAGCCGATTCTTTAGCGAAAAGCCGACCCCATCGGCTTTGCCAGACTAAGAGATACCATTAATTACAATCGGTAGTTTCGTTTACGCTGCTATTGGCCTTTCATAGGCTCAGTAATTTAATATTTTGTGATAGAATGCTCTTTCAGGCGCTTTTCCTCCTCTCTTCCTGCATTCAACGAAAAAAATTTGACACAACATCTAGCTACCACTGATACAGGATCCGACAGAAAATCCTACCACATTTAAAACTAATGCTGTGGCGAGGGTATTGCAGGTAGACTTAGAAGGTGAAGTGAAATTTTGTAGCAAACAGCTTGCCAGGCAAGATTGTAAAGCTTGTAGTTAGTGTTCTAATTTAAAGTTGTAAATTTACAATCAATATTCAAAATGTTATGGAAGGGCAAACACCGTGCATTTGCTGTTGAAGATTTTTGTTTTTAAAAAAATGGAGAGTCATACGCTGCAGCTGTACGATACTTTAAGAATCATTATAAACTAAGCAAACACGATCATATGCCCACTGATGGCTGACCCTGCAGCCCTGAAGTTATTGACCCACAGTATCACAGACTTTCGAGTAGGCACGCAATTGTGTTTGCTTAATTTGTAATGATCCTTGAATTGTTGTACAGCTGCAGTGTAAGATTCTCCATTTTTTTCTAACTTCTTTAAACAATAATTGTACGGTGTTCGCCTGTCCATGACATTTTGAAAATTGATTACAAAATTTACAATTTTAAAGTACAAGCTTTACAATCTTGCCTTAAACACATGTTATTTTTAAACTTTAAGTTTAAAAACACAAATGGGAAGTGATTAGCTTCAAAATTTCACTTCAACCACTAATCTAACTGCAACATTTTTGTTACGGTGACGATTCAAAATGTGGTAGGTTTTTCTGTCGCACCCTGTATTCAAATTTTAAATGCTGCTGATTGAAATAGTTGAATAACATTACAGTAGCTCTACTCTCAAACACAATTTGTTTCTAATGTGGTCGTTATTTTTGTGCTTGTTTGACTGGTTTGCTTTGTAAGTGTGGATGATCACAGTCCTAGCATGCCCATTTCCTAAGGAAGAAGATAGGATTTGACCCACTCGAGGCAACAGTTAATGACAAAGTCTGAAAATTTATTGTGCTATTTTTCCAGCCTTAGCCTTAGCATGCAACTGCAATCTGCATCAGTTTGAAACCAGTCAATGGTTCCTCGACAAGCAAGACAACGCTACGGGAATTGAACCGTAATCTTTTACCTGTCTTTGATATGTTGCACCGGACCTTAATGATTTTTAGCATATTTATTTGATTTGTATACAAACAGATTGAAACCGAATTTACCTTCCTCGACTTCATCCTCGGTGGATGCGAAATCAACTTTACCGTAAGTATGACTGAAATGCCTCGTTTTCATTGAACAATGAAAGCTAAGATACTAGCTTCTCGATTGAGCACGAGAGTACTACCCACATAAAGTATGTGTTGCTTTGTAAAAGTAGCTGTACCATAATTTTTTTGTGGCTGAGAGTAAGCAGTTGCTCTTTAGTAACCAGTGATCACGACAGTAAAACTCTGACGGTACAAAGCGCAACAGAAATTATCAATGTCTCCATATGTAAGAATATAAATCATAATGATTTTAGGAGAATCTCCACACAAGTGAAATTAATAAATGACGATTCCATTAAGAATATCAATAGACTGAAACTTTATAGAGTAAAGTTGTGACTGGAATCAGTCAATATTAGAACTCACACTTTATTTAACAAATCGATTTCACTAAATTAGCATCATCAGTGTTCTTATTCAAATAGAATAATTTAGAATAATAATTCTATTTGAAATAGAAATAATAATTCAATAGAAATAGAAATAATAATAATTGAACAAATCGATTTCACTAAATTAGCATCATCAGTGTTCTTATTCAAATAGAATAATTTAGAATAATAATTCTATTTGAAATAGAAATAATAATTCTATTTGAATAAGAACACTGATGATGCTAATTTAGTGAAATCGATTTGTTGAATAAAGTGTGAGTTCTAATATTGACTGATTCCAGTCACAACTTTACTCTATAAAGTTTCAGTCTCCGTATGTAACATTGAAAAAAAGATATTAATCGAGTCTGTACAAATTTATTGGATTCAGTAGTCTTGATCAGATCGAATTCATTAGTTCTAGGACTGGTTAAAAACAAGTTAGTACAATTTAGTGAATCGATGATTCTCGGCGTTCATTTTTCGAAAAACCGTGTCGTGATACTGAGCTTTGAAATCTTTTTTGTGTAGTTTAGCTTGTGGCAGGCCACACAATAAAAGATTGAGTTGCAGTACGTAAAAGATTAAATGACGATTTCATCAGGTTGCTATTGATTTCACGGGATCGAACGGGGACCCTCGAAGCCCCCAGTCTCTTCACTACATGAACCCTCAGTACCCAAACGAGTATGTGCGTGCCTTGCGTTCCGTGGGTGAAGTGTGTCAGGATTATGACTCCGATAAAATGTATCCTGCATTGGGATTCGGAGCCAGAATTCCGCCTGCCTTTGCTGTCTCCCACGAGTTTCCTATCAATTTCAACTTCCAAAACCCGTTTTGTGCTGGTATGTATCGTAGCAAATAGATTTTTATTACAAATATCTCTGGTCTTCAGCTGGCATTAGTTTTCGTGGTTTCAATTCAGTTGCTTACGTGTAACAACGATATCCATGAGCCTTAGATCTGTAATCGTATGGTGGTAGCAGCCTTACGCCACATGCATAATGAATCTGCTGTTTAAAGCTGAATTATTTGACAGCTTTTATTGTGCATTCTGGCGCAATGCTATGCCTAACCCCCTATAATATGCGAAAATAAACATGCAACAAGTTTCAGGTATTCGATTTTGTCCCAGGTATTTCTGGAATCGAAGCGGCCTACCACAACTGCATTTACCAAGTCCAATTATACGGTCCCACTAATTTTGCTCCCGTTATTAACCACGTGGCGAGATTTGCACAAGACGAAGCCCAGAAAAATGTAGCATCGGTGAGGATCGTGGAGTTACTATTTTGTGTACAGATTTGTTTCTTGCGAAGATGAGTAAAAAGAACAGTGATTAGAAATTTTTTCAAAGAAAAGCTTGCCATTGATTTTTGTGCTAGGAGAAAGCCTGTAAGAGTATTTATGTCGTAGGTTACTTGAAATAGGGGACCCCCCTGGGGGCGTGGTGACAGTTGTATGAAAATTTGTCAAAATCAGGGCTTTGAAAAAGTTGATCTAAAAAAAGTCTTCTTGTTGCTTTGGAGACTAGATGTGAGAAAATAGCCGCTTTAAAAAATTTAATTAAAAAAAAGTTCTTCACATATTAGGGAGAGCACGGATTTTTGTGGGCCTTGTCTTAGGGGAGGTGTGCCAAAAGGTTTCAGAACTTCTGATCCGTAGATCTATTTCTAAACTTTAAACGGAACAGTATCCCAAAGCTGAATATTTTTTAAGTATTCCATGCAATTCTATGCAAAGCGCTGCCGTGGTGAGCGTATGTCCGTGAAAACAAACATAACTACTGAATCGAATTCTTGTAGAGGGCGCGTGTGGGGGCAGCTTCCACAACGTGGTGACCTTGTACATGATAGGTGTTTTGCGAGGTTGCTTATGAAGTTGATTGCCATGCGACTGCAGCCTGTCAGTTTGGACATTGCATTTAGTTGTAAGTCAAAGAACTACATGTTTTATTGAGATTTTGACGATAAGGAATGTGTTTGTTTTTCGTGATAAATAGTGCGTTACATGTTAAACTGACTTCCGCATTAGATTAGGAGTTGCAATGCTCTTTCTTTATCTTGTGATATTATGATAGCAGTTAGCCTATCCTTACTTTTTAAATAGAGAAGATGCAAAAGCTGGGTTAGTGGTACTCAAAATTCGCATTAGTAACCTTGTTCAATACGTGAAAAATAACTTAATTGCATCGTGTGATAGAACTACTACATTCTACTTATTCTTACGGACGGCGTCATATCAGATTTCCATCAAACTAGGGATGCGATCGTTGCAGCCTCGCACCTCCCAATGTCGATCATCATAGTTGGAATAGGTAAGACATTAAAACAGAAATATGGTCCGTAGTCGTGATGTATAAAATGCAACAGCTTTGAAATCATCGTAGCATTTTTGTGGTTGCTAATGTAAATACTTATTATTTTATTACGATACCCAATAAGAAAGTGTGGGCAATGGTAGAAAGTGAACAATAAACAAAGAATGCGGACCAAAACGATTGCAGTTCGATTATCACTTTATCCCTTTTTAAGCTAAATAGGTGCTTTTGAATCTTTTCTTGTATCTCCCACCCTCACGTGCGCCCTCGTCGCTTATCACTAATCGGCTGCCATTAGTTTCAGTTAGAGCACCGTTTTGAATCGAATGATGGTGCGTTGAAAGTTCACGACGGCAGTATTAAGCACGTGAAACAGGCACTTCTTCCTGCCTGCTTGCACGCTTATGGAAGGTATGCAATGCGCCAGCAACCCTGTCAACTTCAAAGCAGATTTGAACACAAGTTGCTCTGTGTTAACACACGCAAGATATTCTGATAATGGTTTATAGAGAAAGTACATATTTATTCGTAGTTGATAAAACAAGTAACCTGCAATTGCCTGAAGATTGATTGTGACGTTGCACTGTACACAGGTGGGGCAGACTTTGAAAGCATGAATGTGCTCGACGGAGATGATGTGTGTCTTACTGACACTAGAGGACGCCGGTGCCTGCGTGATATTGTTCAATTTGTTCCATTCAGAGATTTCAAAAATGTGAGATGTAACATGTAGCTAAATATGATTATCCCTGGCAAAGCTTTGACCGCACGGCAATCATGAATTCTAGATCATGGAGTGTGCCGCACCAGGGTTGCCAGGTTTTTTTTGTAGCCGGATACCAAATTTTCAGCAGTTGGATGCCAAAATAAAATGTGAGATACCAAATTTTTTGTGGTTTCTTTTAGCCATACGAAACAAATTGAGCATTAGCGTTAATTTATTATACCCTTAAAAACCTGAAAGAGAAAGCACAGGGTCACCTATTATTGGTCATAAAAACATAAACAACAACAATAACAACACACCTCACACTAGCAATTGCTTAAAACGAGAAATCAATAAATCATACGGTAACTTACAAGAAAGAAAAAAACAAAGCAAAGTCACGCTGCCAGAAATAAACAAATCAAGCGTGACTCAATGCAAACAAATCACAGCCTACTTAGAGTCATTTTGATGATGGAAAACAAGTATCATGTACATTACACATAATAAACACAAGTAAATAGGCAATATTGCTGAACATATTTATGCTAATGCTGAGCCTGCTTCTCCTGCTAAGCCTGTTTCAGTAATGCTATACATACCAACATTAAATTTTTGCAGCATTTGTGGTGTCGTCCTAAGTGTGTACAACATTTGTCATCCATGAGTAATACATTTTTATTCTAATGATTGCATCAAGCATGCCTACTTTCAATCGATTTCCAGTTTTTTTTTGTTATTCGAAACACGAGAAAACATTCTCTCCACAACGGCATTGCTTGCTGGTGTGGTCAGACATGTCAATGCATATTGTGCAAGTTCTATATATACATAATTGCCAACAGCCTCTTTTAATTTTCATACTTGAAACCAAAATTGTACTATGTCTTGGGTAATAATGCAACCTGCGAAGATACTTATTTCCTCAGCCCAAGGATGAAACAAAATTTTGCGATACTGTTCTTCGGCTTTTGAATCAGCATTAGTAGCTTGAAATGACGCATTAATTCTTTTAAACTCACTGACTACACGAATGGCAAACTGAAAATATAAGTATGTAATGTTATCATGTAGCAAGTCAGATATTATACAAGCTTTGTATCAAACATCTTGACTTCCACTTTGACTGGCACAAGCAAAATATGCCTTTAACTCTTTCCAGTTCAGCATTAATTTGCTACTTACTAGTTTGGGACAGCTTTGGAAACAAAACATTTCCTGCAGATTCATCCTCATCATTTGTAAGTTGAAACAAACTTTTGAATTGCATCCTTCGCACTGTGCTTTTTTTAAACCAAGAAGGAATTTCAGTCAACAAAAACCCAAGATTTGATGAAAGTTTTTCAATACCTTTTTGAGCACACAATGCAAGCCTGTGACAAATGCATTTTAGTTTGACACATTTAGGTGAAAGATTACGAATATGACACCAAACTGAATTGTGTTCACCAATCATATTACTGGCACTGGGAAAGCCAATGCAATCACTTAAAACCATACCAAAATCACCAGCTAGCATACTAATAGCATCAAACAATGATTCACCAGTGGCATCCATAACGAGAATCAATCCCAATAATCAAGATCCTATTTGATCAGTTGTATCATCAAAAAATCTAACACAAATACAGATGTGCTTTTCACAGCTGATATCAGTTGATTCATCAGCTAAATGCAAAACTTCTTTCCTTTAATCCGGCTTACAGTGCCATTTTTCAAAGAAGATGCAACAAAAGATTTTATTAGCAGTGAGCACTTTGTGCGATGCAACCTGATATTTTCCAACTGCTTCCCTTTTCAAGTTTTTTTGTTATTTCTCTGAAGTGGTCTATGGATGCTATTGAATTATGACAACATGTTGCCACAGCCAACTGCACAGCCTGTTTAGTTTGATTTGACAATTCTGCAGTCTGTGGAACAAAAACAATTTTATTGTTTGATTCGAAAGGCTTTGATTTATATAGATGGTCCTTGCTAGTACTATGCTTTTGAATGGTGGCTCTTCTTGGCTGTAGTTCCTTTTTACAGATATTGCAAAAAGTCTTATCATTGTCTGATTTGCATTTTTCAATCCATGGATACATCTTTTGTTTTGTTTTATTTGCCATTTTTATCCTCCATTCACGAGAAAGCGAATTGTATCGCTATACTTTGAACGGGACGTCCGCACTCGCTTGGGAGTTGCCTTTTTCGAGGTTTATGGGTCACCTGTGGTCCACATGAAGGTGGGGCGTCCCGTTAAGTGCCTTGCCCAAGGACACAACAAGCGAACTTGCCGGCTTGCTCTCCACAACCTCCCCTAAATGCCGAGCGCCAAGCAGGGAAGCTGTGAATACCATTTTTTAAAGTCTTTTGGTATGACTCGACAAGGGGAATGAACCCCAGGTCTACCGACTGCGAAGCGGACGCTCTAACCACTATGCCATCGCGTCGGTCTTTTCCCATTCAGGGCGGTACTTCCTCCCTGCTGTGAATGACTCTTTCCACTTGGGCATGACCTACATCTTATGAGGTTACGGAATGAATGTACACTGGTACAACTACAAGCATACGCCTACCGATCTAGGTTACACAAATTATACATTTCAAAAGACAGATACAGGTACACATCTGCAATACAGATTAGACATTAGCCTGCATCAGTATACTACCGCTTCTGTAGCTCTGTGCTGCTGGCAACAAGCCACTAGTGCTCATGATTAGGCCTATGCTGATATTCCTGCATTTCCTACCATGAATCGTAGAGATCTGAACTGGTCACGTGTTAAGCACTGTAGGTACAGTTATCATGTATTGAATAATTAGAAAAGCAAAGTAGTCAGTGCCCAATCATGCGAAAAACACAAAAACGGACACTCATAAGGATCCTTGTTTAACAACAATTTTAAAACATCAAGAATTCCAAAACAATAATTTTTTCGATAAAAAGTTGCTGTTTACCGAGGATACCAAATTTGTAGTTGGATACCAAATCTATTCGCAGCGGATACCAAATTTTTGCTGGATACCAAATTAAAAAAGTGGATACCAAACAAGCAGCTTGGATACCAAATTGGGGTATATTTGGTATCCTAGGATGCCACCTGGCAACCCTGTGCCGCACTTCTCTTACTCTAGACTCAACCGCATTTGATGAATTTTGATATTTCGCTGACATGAGGAGGACGGTGATAATTTTTGTAGCTTTATGTGAAGAGTTTTCAACCTGTGTTTGCAAATATTTATTGTTGTACATAGTGCAGTGCTTAACGCGGCTAAGAATGCAACCCCACGGGGTGTATGCAATTACTAGTTTGAATTGTTTTAATCAATTATCGTATGCAATTACTATAATTATTGAATTATTCATGTGGTTCTTTCTATATTGGCCAAACTCGCCGGAATTTAGTAAAACGCCTGGATGAGCACCAGACTAGTCTCAACTCGGAAGTGTGTAACCATTTACAATCAAATCCAAATCACAGAGTTGACTTCAACAACCCACAAATTCTCACCAGCTCTCCTGACAAATCCAAACTCCTCATTCTAGAATCTCTTTGCATTGAACAATTGAAATCTAGTTTAAATTTAGACTCCAAATCCTTTCCTCTCCGTTTATTTAACACGTGACCATCGCTTCTTGTGTGTTCATTTTTGTGTCAGTATGGCGTAGTTGCTAGCCAACCTGTTTGAGGTACATTATTTGCGTTGAAAATGGCACCAGTTGAGGGCCGAAACGTTCGCAGTATGTTTATAACAAGTTGCTTGGTTGTTATTTTTGGATTAAAGTTATTTTAATCAATTTAATAAATATCCTACTTAATTTTTAATCATATTATAATGTATGTTTGAGGACGAAAAAAGTTTGCGGACCCCGCTTCGTCTGCCTTGCTTTTTTGGCTTTTTTGAAATCGTTCGTTTTGTCGTTGTACAGGCCCCGAAACACATTCTTGCTAAATCAGTGCTGGCTGAATTACCTGATCAACTTGTATCCTATTTCCGGCACCGACGAATGCGACCGATGAGAGATCCTAAGGCCGTTCCAACACAAGCCTCTGAATCTGGCTTGGCTCCTCCTCCGTATTCTCCTACGTAATCTTCATTTCCTCGCGTGACCACTATGGTAATTTGAAATTTTTTTCTGTGATTTTTTAATTGCCTTCAAGGTAGTAATGTGTCCCATATATTTTTGGAAAATGAGAGTTGAATAGGTTCTTATGACTTGTATTTCGTGATTCATGATTGCAGAGTTCTAAAATTTTTAGGATTTGTATAAAAAAGTTCAAGACGTGCAATAAATTTTGCAATAGAGCTTTAAATTTTAACGGTTTAAAAGAGTGTGTGCGACATCATATGTAGTTCCAGTAAGTTGCATCGCTCATCACGTGATTTATATGTATTTAGATCAACCAATGAAGATGCTTGCAGCAGTTCCTGAGATATAAATGATTGTTTGTTTCAAGTTTATAAATGCTGTTACTGTTTCAAATCGTATATTTGCTCCTGGAGGGTAGTTTTAAATCTCTCGTTAAAAAGTGTGTGTTTGTATTACTCGAAATAATTCCTTTAAATTGTTGTGTATTATTGATGCATTGTAAGCACTAGCAATTTTGCTTTATGCTTTCGATAAGAGGAAATTTAGTATTACTGTGATATCAACAACAGTTAATGTAATAGTAGGGATCTACAACCGTTATATAAAAGCCTGTTATGTAATAGTGGAAATGCTGTGCAACGCATGGCGCCTTATTTTCATTGTACTTTTTTAATTTCCTATATTTCTGTTGCAGTGTTGAGATTGCTGTATTATGTACAGGGCTTTCCACAGTTCAAGTTTTTGAATTCTTTATAAAGCAAGAAGCAGCTTACATAAAAAAAAATATAAAAGCATTTTGGTCAGCATGTCCAGCGATTTTTGAATAATGCTTTAAGAGGAACATATTCCATGTAAACTTGCTGTAATTCACATTGTAAACCTACTTCGGTTATCGCAGGCATTGATGCACCTCTGCTTGATTCCACTGAACAGTGGCGCGGATTTCGACCAACTTTTCTTTCAGCTTCTAGCCTAGAATTCTTGCGACGTGTAGCGGATGAAATATTGCTTTCAAGTTTGGCTGAGCGAACTTTAAATTCCCTAGCGAATCTTCGGCAAACAGTTGAGTAGCATTCAAATCATTCGGCGATTTTGCTTTTTGCTCTGAGAATAGTTAATGCTTTGCATTTTTTTCAATGCAATTGCTGCAATATCAAATCACAGTATATTTCCAATATGATGTTAAATAGACTATAATAGAGTGTACTAATAATCCAGAGCTTTTTCAAACCTTAAACGCTTGTAAAGCCCCCGGTATAGTAGAAGTTTGAATATATTTGCGCTATACTTCAAAGTATCTTGTTTATCCTGTTATAAAAGTGTGGGACTTCTTAGTCAGCGTTTGATTCTAAGCTATGCGTTGACACCCGTAGAGCTCATCAAGACTGGTGTTTGCTTATTTCAAAACTGCTGAAATTCCATGATTAAAATAGACGACTTGTTATTGTCGCTACAGTTCCAAAAGTACTTGTCTTTTTTATATCTTGTGTTTTTATTGTTTTCTTTACGTTGGCAAATTCTGCAGATATTACACAAAGATGTTCTTTTCTCTATTGGTCTACCACTTCAAAAGCAATTCTTGTTTAGTTTGGAGGGTAGTTTTTTTGTGAAATAACTTCAAGACTCCAATGCGTGGTCGTCAGGTTATTATTAGGATTCGACAATTTTTCGTGAAAAGAATGAAGCCAAAATGTTGGTAAACATTTTTATTAAAACATTTCGCTTTTACACGAAAAAAAGTTAATAAACAGTTATCAAAGGCTAGACTAGTTGCTCATTATGCAGTTATTACAAAATTTACATAATGTTAAAAATTGTTGTTGCAGATGATGTTCTTGTCTTTATTTACATTGAGACCGTGATTTGAAGTTCCACGTATTGCATTGTTACTGTGTGTGTATTATTCTATGTATACTAACGTATGTTATTATCATTAGATTGCTTCATGGACGTATCATGTTAGTGCGCTGTACAGTTAAATAATGAAACATAGTTATCTTGCTCCTAATCCCCTGTACTGTTATATGGCAATTTTTCGATTTATTAATTTTGCAAAGATAACTAGGAAGTTAAAGTGCATAAGAGACTTGTTGTTGAATTAGTTACCAGATGATGCAGCTGAACGTTAGTAATTGTTAGAAAAATGTCAATAACACCTGTTCTGGCTGTCGTTGCAGAAAGGGTTATAAATGTGTGTAGGGTGTAATATTTTCTTAAGCATTATTTTGATACCTTTAATTTTATTTTATTGCCTGTGTTAAATTAGTCAGTGGCTTTGTGTTATTCCAAAGTTCTTCGAATAATTTTTGCGATGTATTTCCATGTCATATTTGCGCAAGTTACTATTAACATGCAGTTGCTTCCTGGTATAAATTGAGTTTTTGATAAAAGGCTTCGAAGTGCAGGTTTGGACTTGTGAACAGCAAACTTAACGTTATTGCCTGCATTTTTTGAGCTTGAAAAAAGCGGAATCCTTTGAAAGTAAAAGCATTGCTTGTTTCGAAAGTGTGACACGGACTTCGTAAGTCGGTTCCCAATTGCTTCAAAGTTTAGTAATTTGACAGAACTCTCCTTATTTTTAGATCAACGTGTTATTTTCACAAAATTTTGAAGTGTTGACTGGACCTTGTTTTAAAGTTTGTTCATATTTTCAGTGCATTAAGATTTATTTAATCGCATGATTTGCTTTATCTAATATCGTTGCCTGAAACAATCACGTGACCATTCTATGTTCGTTCACATTTTTCTTAAACTTGTTATTTTTAGATGTATGTTTATATGTAGCAACTAGGTTTGGGTAATTTTTGAAGGCGAATTGTTCTGATATTGAGATGTCGAAGGAACCCACCTCTGAGGAATTCGATCCTTTGCTCGCTCTGTATTCGGAGTCGTCCAACAACGCCTCTGATGTTAAAGTCTTTGACAATCTTGCTGTTTTTGAAGCAAACTTAAAGAGGAATAATCAGAAGAAAAACATCAATGAAAAGGTGAATAAGATATGAAAGTTTTTATATCACATTGTTTGCTTATTTGAGCTGTGCTATAAGTATATTTCTACTTTTTTTGTGTCACAGTTTTTTTATACAAAGGGAAAGAAGAATTTCTAAAACAAATTTCAAATTTTATTTTTTAATAAGAAAAGAAGCTAATAACAACCCAAAGAACCTAGGAAAGATCAATGCTAGAAATATCACTGAGAGAGCACATCAGATATGAAGCCATGAGGGAGAAAACTGGTTGCGACGGCCGTCATCACTGAGGATATGCGGAGTGCATACAGTAACGGACATGTTGCCCGATTTACTGACAACCGATGGACCCGTATCGTTTCTAAATAAACATCCACGCTTTTGAAAAATACAACATAGAAGACCTTGAAAAGATGGAATTATGAGTCCACAAAAACATGTAACTACATGGATGCAAGAAGCACAATTTAGAATAGAAGGGTGTGCTCTGACCATCTATGCCGTAAAGTCCACCCCACAGACTGGTCAATCAAGGTGATTTTCCTAAATTGACCACGGTTTGGTAACGAGAACGATCCAATTTTTTAAAATTCTGTTTTGTGTCAGTCAACGAAGGGGGTAACGTTGACCTCCTGTTTGTTACATTTTTGTAGGTGGCGCATTTCACGAGTAATGGCATGATTTTTGTGCAGTCTTAACCTTGTTGATGTCTTCCTCTATCTATCTGCTCCCTCATCTTTAGTTGCCCTCGCCCTCTTCTAGTCATTTCCAAATCTAACGCTCTCTTCAGCGCATCAGAGCATGCCTAATTGCCAATATCATTGCACTCCATTTGTTTTGCCTGGTCAATCTGCAATTTCTTGTAAACCCGTCATTTCCAAGTTCTGTGCTAAGTTTTTTGTCAATCAATTTATCACTACACATGGTTTTCAGCATTGCTTTTTCAGTTTTCAAAATCTCTATTTCATTTTCCTTTAGACATGATGTTTCACTTCCATGCATCGTCGTTGACCTCACACATCTCCGATGGATCCTTTCTTTCGTCTTTAAACTAAAGCCTTTTTCCACGAAGCAACTTCCCTTGTTTGTTTGTGATTACCGCTCCTCTTTCTCAAGATGGAGGTACGGCATGAACACCAATTCAGCTTCATGCCCTCAACCTAATTGAAATTAGGCTAGGGGAAAGATGGCAGCCCATTTTGAACCAGTCTTGAGTGACTGGTAGACCCACCACCAACAAGGCTGACTGTCACTGGTGGGTACCCAGAAGTCTCCTTTTACGACATCCTGGGTTAGCAACTTCACATTTGTGACCCGGTGAAGTACAGATAGGCCACCTGTCTGCCACATGAAGATGGAGGCATCCCGTTAAGTGCCTTGCCCAAGGACACTACAAGCAAGCTTGCCGGCTTGTTCTCCACACTATCCCTTTTTTATGTTGAGCGCCAAGCAGGAAAGCTGTGAATACCATTTTTTAAAGTCTAGGTGTGATTCGACTTAGGGAATGAACCCCAGGTCTACCGACTGCAAAGCAGATGCTCTAACCACTACACCATCGTGCCGGTTATGCAACTTCCCTCGTGTTTTAAGTTGTATCCATCCATTAATTGTTTTTGCTCTCACTTCCACCTTTGGCATTCTACCGTTTCTCAAAAAATAAACTTATCACTAACTTCAGTTGGTCATAGAAAGCTTGGTAAAATATTTTAAAGTGTACACACTAAAGCTGGGTCGTCGACTGCGTCCTAAAACCCAGGAAACATATCGCATTTTGTGGAGTTTCAAATCCATTAAAGCGCGAAAACTTAATGTGAAAAAAGTGTTTTGCTTTAGGCTGTACCGTTCACAAGTGAAATTAGTGTTTTAAAAGCACATTATTGATACCGCCACTAGATCTATATTTTTCGTTTTAAATAAACAATAAATCATATGTTGAAATTTTTGTAAAACACTGCCATTTGCGTAGTCAGGTTTGTGTCGCTTTTTGGTGTTGCTGTTGAGAAATGCAGGATTACACTCTAGTTACTCTCTGCAATGTCTTTGCTTTGCACTGAGACTTACGAGTTCTCGATACGGCCAGTTGCGATGGAAGAATCAATTTGGTTGCTATTGCAATAACGCGACTGCATAATGTAAAGTTTCTACTACCCTGCAAGTTATAGAAATATTTGATCCTTTTGCGATGGCTAACCCTGTCCCAAATGTGGCATATTAATTATTTTCAATGCAGCTTGTTTAGAAAATGAACTGAAGATGATGTAAGTTGAACGTATGTAAGCAAATTTAATTTTTAGGGCGTGCGTTTGATTTGTCCTACTTATAGAAGTAAGAGGATTGCTAAAGAACAAAACATTTTTGCATGTGATCTTTTTTTCATAATTTCATATACGATTTGAATTCAATTCTGTAAAAAAAGTTGTTTGCTAATACTTTTGGCAGTGACAGATTCAGTTACTCTTTGGGAAATCGCTAGTGCATTGCTTGTAGCTTTGCTTTACAAGACGATACTGTCATCGCAACAATGTTCTGTTTTGTAGCTTACCACTTCCCGGAAAAGCAAAAGCTTTTCTCAGCGGAAGCGAATTGAAGCCGAAGTGCAGAACAGAGATTTAAGTAAGCTGAAAGAAATGATGGAGCAGAGGAAGAAGATGGACGAGGAAAGTGGAGTGGAGTCGAAAGAAAAAGTTGGTAAATAATTCTGGCAAAAAACAAATACACGTCGATGTCTTAGCTTGACTTCGCTGTGGTTTGTGTCTGGAAGTTACGTGTTTATTGCTCGCATTGCTTCTTTTTTTTGATGCTAGTTCGCTGCGCTTATGGCATAAATTCACCGTACCAGCGCCCAGTAGTACTTGCTGAAAATGATCTAAATAAACGCCCGATCCCGACTATAAATCTATTTTGAGACGATATAGTAGCCTGTGGTGTTATCGAATGGGAATTATTGTAATGCTGAAAGTTTTCAGCTGCTGCGATAAGCTGACATTGTTTTTTTGGATTCGGTTACGATGTCAGATCTGATTTTCAATTTCTAAGTCGTGTTGAGATGCGACCGGGATAACGCTCGATTTCGTGATTTGATCATCGCTATTAGGGTTGCCATGATTTGGTCCTTAGTTATGGGAAGCCGCGGCTGTTACACAGAGAACAGGTTGTCTTCAGACCTCCTTTGGAGTCACCAGCACTGTACTGTATCATAACGTGCACTTTCATCATAAACTCACCAAGCAGGGGAATTGCCGTGGAATGATTTTTTCAAGGAGCGCAATGACCATTGAACTTGCCTAAAATTTCACGACTGCGTAGTGCTTTGTATGCTCAGCGACGTACTTTACCTACCTGTTTGAGTTGATGCTAATGGTCTCTTGTGCTTCACAGCAAGTTCTAATTCAAAGAAGCAAAAACATCGTTCGAATATTTTCACTATTATGGAAAGTAAGACATGATTTGATGTTGATGTGTGTTTTTTCCTTTAAACCTTGGTTTTACTGGCTGGTTTAAATGGTTTCCCACCATTCTCAGCTCATTACAATCAACTGCTTTGTGTCCATGCTTCACAGGTTAGTGATAACCCAGCATATTGTCGTAAAAGGCGACTTCTGGTTATCAGCTGATAGCAGCTTGCCTTTCTTCCGGGGCTACCAATGTGCAGTTTGTGTTCGTGACTGGTTCGAAATACCCCCGCTTTCCCCTGATTAGTCCTTTTTAAAGCTGTTGTAAACTTGTGTGTTCCGTTTATATCTTCCCTCCCGAGGAAGAAGAGGAGCTATTACTGCAATCAACTGCTTTGTAATGTATTAGAGTGTAGTAGGCGTCGGAGTTCATAGGCGCCAGTTGAAAACCTGTTGTGGCATTGATGTTCAACGGAGAAAAACATTCAATATTGAATGTCTTGCTGCTTAAATGCTGACACAAAAACTGGTGATCACCCCATCAGCAACGTGTATTTCGACATAAAGCAGAAACAATGTTAACATTCATGAATTTAGCTCCTTATCTATTTTTTGTCTGTGTCTCTGGCGTGACTCTACCTTCAGAAACTCTTGCTCAACTCCGGTTGGTTGCATTTTAAATGCCGCCACTGGATGTCGTAAGAGGCGCGCTATAACTCGTAATTGGCGATGGATCGAAACCTGTGACTTGTTTCGAATGCTGTTCTGCGATGCCGTTTCATTGGCACGAAACAGGTGTTGGAGACTGGTTTGGCAATCCTATTGCACTTTCATTTTTGATATTACTACATTTTTCCATGTTGCGGTCACGGTAAGACTTTTCGGTAATTTCACATAGCATCTTGTGTGCAGACCTACAGTGGGTTTGTTGGTGAAGCGTTTCTTCCTAAAGTACCTTAACTCAAAAGGGGAAGATTGCCTTGAAGTGCCTTTCGCAAGAATGTAACGTCGAGAAAAATTAAATTAACAATAGGTTGTCTATTAGCAGCGGTCTCGATCAAGTAGTTCAACTTGAATATGCAGGCGTCGCGAGAATGTCTGCAAGACCGCAAAAATGTTATCGCAAAGTTTCACATTTACTTTTGTTTAGTGTTTAAATCAATATTAAGCGAATTTCGTTCCAGAGTTGTCATTCGGACCACTAAGCCTGCTTTATCGCATTACGAAAGATCATCTGCGATGTAACGTATATACAAGACACTTTGGTGGTTTACGTGGAGTTCTAGTTGGTTATATTGTTGCATTTGATCGCTATATGAATATTGTGAGTGGCTTACCGTAAGTATTGAGCTAGCATCTTGTTTTTAAATTCCAAAACGTATAATCATTTTCGCACCTAGTGCTATACAACATGATTCATAGCTTTACATGAAAAGATGAGAGGATATGTTTTCTTCGGCTGAACTACTACGTGCTTTGATCAAATGAAACCGCTTTTCTTGCGACAGGCACTATCATAGCGATTGCTTCATAGGCGGAAAGCTCGTGGTAGCACTTGATAAAGCTCAGCTCACTATTTTACAACCAGGGCTTGCTGAACAGTTGCAAACATTGTTTGATGCAAGTTAAGATCAGGCTAAGAATGAAATTCTGGCTTTCTGACCTGATACCAATCGATCGTGCAGTTGATTGTTGTTTTTTGTTCATTTCTTGAAGGCAATGGTTGATGTCGACGAAACATTCGCAATGTCTCCGCGTGGTCAAGTGATAGAGCATCAGAAGAAACTGACAGTATTTCAGGTACATTTAGGAGAGTTTGTTATTGAAACGAAGCTGTACAGCACAATGGAAATGATGAGTTCGAAATAAATTCTCGCACGCCTTTCAACTTCACATAGTCAACTTGCTTGTGCGGCTTGTTTGCTATGTGGCAGAATTTCAATGTTTGCGTACTTGATTCTCCGTAGTAATCGTTTCACCTGCCCTTCTCCCGGAGTGAAGTTATGGAAGGAAACTGCTTTTCAGGTTCGTGCCGCAAACCTGATCGGGATTTAGCTGTTGGGGTTGAGCACAAATCCATTTCGAACCGAACTAGTAATTGGACACGTTCTTTAAATTATGACTTTGTGTCGACAACGATGATTCATCATTGTAAGGCACTGAACAAACGAGCAATAGGTATTGGGTTCAATTTCAAGACAAATGCGTTGTGTTTTTGATGTCTACGTCAATTTCACCTGTTTCGTTTCAATGCCTGTGGTAGAAATATATTGTAAGATTAAATGCCAGCAGTACAGGCGAATCCAAAGCGGGTCTGGACACCAGTTGTTCTGTGAATACCTGCAATCGTTTTTTCCTGCTTGGAGAATACACAGGCAAGCAGTTGGTTAGAGCCTCACGCCGAATATCTTTTTAAAATATTTCAGTTAACTGAGGCGTTGAAAGAAATTCAGAAAAAAGGGCTTGAAATTTCTTCTTTGTCAGCACCGTCAACGAAGGGTAAGTTGTGGTTTAGGCGAAGAGTATCGAAGTTTGTTTTTTGTTTGGGTGACTCTCGCTCTCTATCGCTCACGCACCACATGCATACGCTGGAAAAATTTTGTTATCATGTTGGTGATCCGTTACTGTTTTGCACCCCACGATTTTAGGCATAGGTAATGAGAGAAACGAGATAAATCTAGTTTCAATCGTAAATCAATTCGATTTGCCATTTCTTAGGTAGTTGCTAATTGTGGTTTCATTGGTATACTTGGCGAAAAGCTCGACTCGAAACTCCGCCTGTTTCAGCCATCCTTCCGTTCAACTGTCACCGTTCCAGACAGTCGCCCGTCCTGTCTCAAAGCAACTACTTCCTTCTGGTGGGGAACTCTTTGATTTTTACATTCCTTTCATCTGGAATTTCTTGTTATCAGTGCCATCCGTAAAATTGGAAATGTTGTGACTCTCTTGCTTCTTCTCGGTCTATCCTTTTCACCTGTTGCGTTATAAAGCTATTTGAGTGTATCATTCTGTGCCGCCAAAGTACTGACCATTTGGCCCTTCTACCCCTCGGTCGCTACTACGGTGGAAGCCACACAAGGAGTTCTGATTTGATCGTAGCGCTGGTCTGAGTACTGGCATTTTCTTCTCAATCCTAGCAAATGTGAGGCCTTCTTCTCAGCGGATCCCCACCAAGCCAACCTTCAGCCCAACCTCCTATTCAGCTATCGTCTCCGTTTCAGTCCCACTCCAACTTTTCTTGGGGTCACCTTCGACCGCACTCTTTCCTTTTCTAAGCATGTATCTTCGCTGAAGCTAAGTTTTTCCCTCGTCTCAAAGCCTTACGCTGTATCTCTGCTTCCTCATGGGGCCCCTCTAAGTAGTCTCTCTCTCTCTCCCGTATAAAGCTTTTCTTCGGCTCCTTCTTACATATGCTTCACCCGGATGTTTCCTTTTTTAGGCGTACTAATATCATCAAAGTGGAACGCCTTCACCGAGCAGCTAGTCGTGCCATCACCGGCTGCCTCTCGTCTTCCCCTATCCCACTTCTCCACTCTGAGTCTTCTTTACCTCCCCTACCAGCCATCCTGACTCATTTCGCGTTGTCATCTTATGGGTGGCTCTTCGTCTCCCAACCTCTTTTCTCATTTCAGGTTTGGCCAGACTTGGAATGAAACTAAGACTGCAGATTGTCCTGGAGAGCTTTTGCGTCCACTCACCCGCTCATGCTTCCTTATACTTCTAGGGAGGCTCTCCTTGCTTGCCTTCCCTCACCTCCTTGGAACCTGTCTTCTTTCACTGTGGAGTCCACCCTTTCCTCTCCATACTTTTGCTCTGATCCCCCCTCACGATTTGGTGCTTTGGACTGACCGCTCTATTCCATTTTCTTTTGGAAAAGGCGGCTCTGGCGTTCTTGCCAACTGCTCTCTCTGTGGTACTGAGGCCACTTTTTTCTTTTCGGCAGGCCTCTTTGCTGGTCTCGGCGGCACCAACAAGTCTGTCACTTCTCCTATCTGACTCTCGCTCTATCCTCGCCACCCTGTCTATTCCTCCATCTTTTCTTTTACCTCAATCTCTGCCAGATCTGGCAGGAACTGTCTTCTCTCTTCTCCTGTTCTATCAGGCTACAATAAGGTCCACCGATTCTCGTTTCTCCTGGGGAACGACGCGGCTGATGAGCTGGGCAAGCGGGGAGCGCTACTCGTGCCCTCTGCAATCCATAGTAGTCTCTGCTCTTACTTCTCGCATTCGCTTTTCTTGGACTGGAGGCGTACTGTCTCATCTTAATTCTTCGATAGATAGGTTCCCTCGATTTCCATCGAGGAACTTGTGCTCTCTTCACGCTCGCTGTGTTTTTTCTCGTCTTTGCTGCAATGGACACAGCCTACTGCTAAGTTTTTATGTCTCTAGAATTGGCAGAATCGAGAATCCTTCCTGCAGCGCCTGCGTACACTCGTCCCAGGACACCTCTCATCTCATCCTGCACTGTTTAGCTACGGACTCTTTGCGCCTTTCGCTCTTTGTCTCTCTACGTCCTGTGGTCCAGGCCCTTGGGTCTTACCCGGCTTCTGGGGCCCATGGTCTTCCGCCATGCCCCCATCCCTCGAAAGGCGTCGGGTAACAACAACAAGTACCTTTTTTTTCCTGGAGTTCAACATGTTGTTGTTGTTGTTTACCCGACCCCTTCCGAGGGATGGGGGCATGGCGGAAGACCATGGAGCCCCCGAAGCCGGGCAACTCCCCAGGGTCTGGACCAGAGGTCATAAAGAGACAAAGAGTGAGCGGCGCAAAGAGTCCGTAGCTGGACAGTGCAGAATGAGATGAGAGATGTCCTGGGACGAGTGTCCACAGGCGCTGCAAGAAGAATTCTCGATTCTGCCAATCCTGGAGAGATAGGAACCTAAGAGAAGGCTGTGTCCATTGCAGCGAAGACGAGAGAGGACACAGCGAGCATGACGAGGGAGCACAAGTTCCTCAGTGGAAATTGAGGGAACCTGTGTGTCAAAATACTTTGAAGAGACAGTACGCCTCCAGTCCGAGATAAGAGGAGAGAGACTACAAGGGATTGCGGAAGGCGCAAGCAGCGCTCCCCGTCTGGCAAGCTCATCAGCTGTGTCGTTCCCCGGAAGAAACGAGTGTCCGGGGACCCATTGTAGCCTGATGGAACAGGAGGAGAAAAAGGACAGTTCCTGCCAGATCTGCCACAGAGTTTGAGATAACAGGAAAGGTGGAGGAGAGGACAGGGTGGCGAGGACAGAACGAGAGTCAGACAGGAGAAGAAGAGAAGAAAAATGGCGGACTTTATGGTGTTGCCGAGACCAGCAAAGAGCGTGCAGAATGGCGCAGGCTTCAGCGGAAAAACAGGAACAAACTGGGCCTGCCGAAAAGGAAAGAGTGGCCTCAGTGCCACAGAGAGAGCAGTTGGCAAGAACGCCGGAGCCGCCCTTGCCAAAAGGAAAAGGACCAGAGCCGTCTGTCCAGAGTACCAGATCATGAGGGGAGAGAGAGTCAAGGTGGGCGAGAGCCGCACCTTGGCGAGAGTGAGGGAGATCAGAGCGAGAGCATGGAGAGGAAAGGGTGGACTCGACCGTGAAGGAAGGCAGATTCCAAGGAGGACAGGGAGGGCAAGCAACAAGAGCCTCCCTAGAACAAGTAGAAGGAAGCACGAGCGGGTGAGTGGACGCAAAAGCTCTCCAGGACGATCTGCAGAGTCTTGGTTTCACTCCTAGTCTGGCCAAACCTGAGATGGGAAAGGAGGTTGGGAGACGAAGAGCCCGCTCATGAGAAAAAAGAGTGAAGTGAGTCAGAGTGACCCGTAGGGGAGGTAGAGAAGCCTCGGTGAGTAGTAGAGGGATAGGGGAGGACGAGAGGCAGCCGGTGATGGCGCGACTGGCCGCTCGGTGGAGGCGTTCCAATTTGGTGATATTGGTAGCGCTTAGGAAAGGATCTTACTGTGATCGCTCTTATTGTCATCAAAGTTTTATTCTGTCGTAATCTATCTCGGAAAGGATTGACCAATTTAGACCTGGTTTTGAATGCTTGCTACCGTCAATTTTTCAAAAACATTTGATTTTGTTTTTACTTCATTTTTATCCACATGCTTACTTCTGGAATTTCTTGCTTCGATGGACTTAATTCTCTCTGACAGGCGCGCTTGCGTATTGTTACGCAATCACAAAAGCCGCTCCTTCATAGTTCGCGGAGACTTTCTGCAAGAATCTGTATTTGGCCCTGTTCTATTTTTTCTCATGACTAATCTTTATGCTTGCGTCAGCTGCTCTTATACGGAAGATCTTATGCGGAGGCCTCGCAAGGAGCGTCAATCAGAGCACCGGTGTCTTCCTTTCACACCTGGAAAATGTAAAACCATTTTCCTCTAGTCTTTTAATAACCCCACCAGGTTATTATTCAGCCCCACCTCTTCCTGCTTAATTCTTCTCTTCAATCCATTTTTTGCCGTTTTGGGATCATCTTTGAACTCACTTTTTTTTTTAAACTCATTTATTCGTCAAAAATCAAGTTTTTTCCCGTCTTTAGGGTTGTCGCGGTATCACTGTTTCCTCATGAGACCATACTAAGAAGTACCTACCCTTATTTATAGAAATTTTCTTCAGCCCATTCTCGCTTATGCTTCTGAATAGTTTTCGCTACCCTACTAACGTAACTAAGTTTGAGCGCATTCACTGTGCAGTCAATCGCGCCATCACTGGTTTTTTGTCGTCCTCGCCTATTTCATGTGGGTCGTCCTAACTCATTTCACCTTGTTTGTTACAAGCAGGCTCTTCCTCTACCGTCATCTTTTCCGATTTCAGGACTATCTATTCACAAAGTGACGCAAAGGTTTACCAGGTATTTCACTAGGGATCTGGCTTCCATTCACCCGCTTGTGCTCTCGGTCAAAGAGGTTCTGCTTGCTTGCCTCTATTCCTCCCTGGAATTGTCCTTACAGCGTAATGCTCGCTCTTTGTTTTCTTCGGCCTTTTTCTTCAACCTTCTTTTTGTCAAGGCGCTGCCCTCCCCCTTCTTAACTTCCGACTCACGATTTTGTGATTTTGACTTATTGCTTTCTTCTTGTGGCAAAGAAGGCTCTGGTGTTATCGCCAGTTGCTCACTTTGTTTCACTGAATTCATCCTTATTCGACTGGCCCAGTTTGTTCCAATTTTTCTGGTTAATATGCGCTCGTTGCACAACCTCTCTGCTGATTTAGGCAGCGCCAACAAGACTGCCACTTCTCTCGGACTTTTGCTCGGTTCTTGACATGCTTTTCTCCCATTTTTTTTCTCACGCTTGGGCGTATCTGGCAGGAACTCTTCTCTCTCTTTTCCGCTTTTATTCAGGTCGGAATAAAATTAAGAACTTTTTGCAGCGCTTGCAGTTGCTCAACTCTACACTCTTTCCACCTCATTTTGTCGTGGCCAGCTACGGACTCTGCGCCGCTCACTCTTTAGTGACTTCTGTTCTATATACGTTTTCTGGTCCAGGCGATGGGAAGTTGCTCAGCTTTTGAGGTTTCATGATTTTACGGGGTCGAATGACAACAATATCTCAAATAACTTGGTGAAGCAAACTGGGCCGATAATCACTCGTAATGTGGAAAACCACTAATCGCTTTTTTCAGGTTCTCGTTTCGGTATCGATCATCTCTCCACGACTGGAGCCATGATTGTAAAAAAATCCACGTTTGTCGCACAGCCGGAGCGTTCGGAAGCATCTAGTACTGCTGTGAAAAGATACAGCTGGCGAAATCCTCCGAACGAAAAAGCGCAAACCTTTAGTGGAGGCAAACAACAATTATATCACAGACATATCAATAATTTATATGTAAGAGGCGATAGCGTTGTGTTAATATCCCTGCCCACGTGATCTTGCTTTAGCATTTATGTAAATTTGTAGTTGACCTGTTGATTAATATTCGACTGCATCTAAGACTGTTACAAATCTTGAGTATTTACGTGTCGTTTTGTTTTATATTGCTTTCGGGTACACGCTTGAAATTGTTTTTTTGAAGGCGCTTCTGCTGGCAGTTTTATTCCATGTGATTTGGGCTGTTACATTGGTTTTGCGTTGTAAATTTGTTGGTTAAAGCGGTCGTATCGAGAAGGTTAACTTTCCTCTACCCTTTAAGTTGCTTTTTTTGTTTTTGCGTATGAGCTCATGCTCGGTTTGCATGTCTTTCGTCAGACTGGGGCCACCACGACTGCTTGGGCCCGCCTCCTGTCTGCCACATGAAGATGGAGGCATCCCTTTAAGTGCCTTGCCCAAGGACACAACAAGCAAGGTTGCCAGCTTATTCTCCACGCCATCCCTATGTGCTGAGCCCCAAGCAGGGAAGCTGTGAATACCATTTTTTAAAGACTTGGTATGACTCGCGACTCTGGAATACATCCCAAGTCCACCGACTGCGAAGCGGAACGCTCTAACCACTACACCATCGCGCCGGAAGTGCTTGATGATAGCAGTTGCAGCATCTGCCTAAGATACTGTCAAGTTCAAGTTGTTGGTTTATACTTGAACCAAATAATACCAAAAAGACCTTAAAAAGCTAGCAAGTTCCACTGTGCAGAATTTTTCTGCATCTTTATATGTTAGTTGTGGTAGATTCTTGCCGCTGTTTATCGCTGTCGCTCCGTTTAAGGGCAGCAAACAGCACGAGGCTGCACGGATCATAAATCGCCGAAACCACCAAAATAACAACTTACTCATCTGCCTAATCATGTTCGTGGTATTCTAAAATTTTAAAACACTATCAACTTGTGACTTGATTGTCTGGTATTAATTCTTAATAGATATGATGTCAAAGCAGGTTGCTGGTTTTTGACACGCGCCGCAATAGATACGTATAACACTTCGAAATATAAGAATAAACTGAGAAAGGTTTGAAATCTTGCATGCCATTTTATAATTTAATTTTCAATTTGATGAGAACATTTTTCTTCAGATCAGTGGTGGATTTTGGACGAAGCAGGTAAGGCAGTTGCCTCAGGCCTCCTGTTTGGAGAATGAGCCCCTCCCCCCTTCCAGGCATATCCGGAATTTTGGTGTTAAAATCTTTGATTACCAAAAATAGGTCTACAGCCTAATTTGGAGTGAAAATGGACTCTTCAGTCCTTCGAAATAGTAGTAATCTCAAAAAAAAAGATCACCCTGCTTCGAAAAATGACAGGTTGTTTTAACCCTTCCAGTAATCTTTGTGAAAAAGAGGCCGTCATCGAAAACTTAGGCCTTTTGAGGTCCCCTTGTAAATTTTTGCTTTAGGCCTTAATCTACCACTGCTTCAGATTACTGCCTGTCACTTCTATAAAATTATCAGATTGTGTTGTGAATCTATTTTTGAGGTGTTGCATGTCATCATTATGCTGAGTTTTTGATCACTTCTTTGTAATAAATAAAGTAAGACTTTATAAATTGAATTGATATTCACTGAGCTTAGACAACGACATCTTACATTGATTTGTTGAATGTGTTAGCTTGCCGACAAGTTTTATCGTAAGTTGAGAGATAAAATAATTACCCCTTAGCAGCAACTTTGTGCATTGTAACCTATTGCTAGGACTCGCCCATGTAATTGATAGGATTTGATCCCATTGGTGTTCTGAAGATTTAAGAGAGAGAGCGGCGCCAGATTCGCTCTCTTACGGAAGGTTATGACCTTCTTAGTGAGATCAACTTGTGGTGAGAGCCTTAACATCCTCTTTGTGAGGTTGAAAACCTTTCTTGAGATATTAGGCTGATCTGTTTGCTTTGTTGTCAAGGCGAGGCCCGAACAGGGGGTCATTGTGCAATGGTCCCCCTTATTACGCTTGTGCTGTAGTCATGTTTTCAAGTCGTACGCTCCACAGCCCTACCCAAAAAATCGAGTTAAAACAGCTTTATTTCTACACTCTCACTAAAATAAACCTCTAGCCCAAAATCGTTGCAAAGATTTTTTTTGGCAGATACAAAGCCTCAGTAATCCTTTGACAGCAATCCTGGTTGCGAGTCAAGTCTAGTGCTTTCAGTCAAAAGTAGTAATTCTCTTTTAAATTGTCTAATGCAAAGATGTGGTTTATTCAATGTGGATAACAAACAGTCCATTCATTTCGGCGGCTACAAAAGCTCAAAATTATACGGTTGACTGCGCAATAGTCTATCGAACGTTGCAGAAAAGCAACAGCGAAAGGTCACATGCCTTTCTTTGTTTACTTAATACACCACTTCCAGCGTTCTCACAGTGCAAATAGCCTACGTGGGCGGCAGGGGCGTACGCAGAAATGTGTTGGTGGAGGGGCGCGAAAATGCCTTTTTGCAAACTTTAAGGGACAGGGTGAAGACTTTTTTGAGATCAATATACTACTATGGCTGAAAATGACATTTTACGTTTTTTCTGCCCGCATAGGAGCCCTTCCCATGTGTACGATAGTGGTGGGCGGTGTAGAAATGCTGGTTATGCTTATTGCCGACTGCTCTTTGATCAAAATCCGAGGCTTTCAAGTAGTATCAGTCATTTTATTCGTTATCGAGCAGCATGCCAATGAACTGAAGCGTGACGCCAGCATAGCCTCTGATCAGCAAGCGTGCAGCAAACTGCCCATTATGTCGTGCTCGTTGGCGAGGAATTATTTCCGCTTGAAGAAAAAAAATGCCTGCGGGTTGCCCAACAATGAACTGAGTTAAGTTAAAACAAACAAGAATTCTTTTTCTTTGCTCATGAAGTTTTTGAGCCTGACTCAATATGCGCATTCAAAAAGAAAATGCAGTGAGTGTGTGATTATGCGCGGTATGAATAATTGAATGTCAACTTCAACTCACTTCATATCTAAAAGATCAAAAATTCTTTCAGCTTCAATATAAACATTTCAGAAACACGAGATTAAGAAAATTCCTGGCAACTTTTTCTCGTACTGAGAAAATAATATTCACGAGATGACGTAATTGCGAAATTATGTTTTCGGTTCGGTATCGCATCATCTTTTGACCCACACAACGAGGACATGAGGAGTGAAACGCGATGACTTAATTACCTTCAGAATGCAGGTATAAAATTTCGTTTTATACTTCAGCCTATTGTCTGCAAAATTTTTGAGCTTGACAGTAAGTTTTAAATGGATTGCAGGTTGAAATTTTTTCAGAATGCAGAAAAAGCTTTAATTTATGACAAAGTTGTCCTTCCAGTCCTCCCAGCACTTCCTAACTGTGTTGTGGGGGCGGGGATATGACAGTGAAGTTTTTTTAAGAGTCTTAGAGAAGAACTACAATTATAAACCAATAGCTGTAGTAATCCTTGTGGTTGCGAAAACTACAGTCAAGAGCATTGCAATTTCAAGATTACCGAAAAAATGTCCCGCATTTTTTTGTAATTACTGTCGCATAGTTGGAACAAACGGAGAACCAGGTTGCTGCGTTTGATTTGTTGAAGCTAACAGCAGATAAGAAATGACTAAGTGGTAATGTTTCCTGGGTTCCGTTGCGTTTTGATATAGACTGCTCGCTGCTTGATCTTGAGAAGAAACTCGATCTATGAATTGCTCCGATATGACTCCTTGAAATTTATTGAACGTGAAGCGACCAACCTGCTTGTAGCTGGTTGCTCTTGGGGTTCGAGCTTCGATTTTGTACAATTTACATTATTTTGTGATTTACATTATTATTTTATTACCAAAATATTTTATCTCAAACAACTCAAGAGTATGGATAAGGTTCAAGATGATTTGTTGTTTGAATATTTATTGCCAGTCGCTTACGGAAACGTAACGACTTTGCAGATATACTCAGTTAAACCAGCAGTGTGCATCTGACGTCACATGTTGTGCATCCTGCGGCCCGCGACCACAGATCGCATTTTCAAGTCGACTTTTCAAAATATCAGTCCTGTTAAGGCCGACGGCATATCTTGATTTTTCAAACAAAAAATCTAAAATGTTTTGCCTAGTACTTATAAAAGCATTCAACTTCTATACAAATATCATCGGATTGGCGTGCACGGCTGTAGCACTGGAATTACTTTAGCATCATAACTTAAATATTGGCATTTGATCTAAAAATTGGCATTGTGGTAAAATTAGAGCCAAATATTAGTTTGCTAGCATTTTTATCAGTTCGGGAGGCAGGCATTCCTGCATCGGCCCCAGACTTTTATGGTAAAATTTTCCAAAAAATTTAGTCATTTTCATTTCGTGATGCGAATTCTCTTGCTACATTTTAACATTTAATAAACAATTTTAATTGGGTGGCTAATTCAATCCAAAATTTCATAACCTTTAAATTTTTCCTAAAACTAAGATTGCGGAGTACATTTTTTTCAGGATACTGCTTCCGCTGGAGGAGGCACAGCGACTTAGTGGAGAGGGCTGTAAACCGGGTTGATTCAGTTGGCGTCATACCTGAGGTTACGTATGAAACAAGAACAGATTATGCAGTCGATGCCAATGTGCTGCATTTATGGCGAGACAAAAATTTTAGTTAACTTAGGATTGCAATTGCTTCCAAATCTCAAAATTTTTTAATTTGTCGAGCAACTACGCGTGTTGAACGCGTTTTCTTCTGGTACTGCTTCTGTGCGGGGTCATAACCATTCAATTTGGGATAGTATGTTTTGAGTTGAATTGGCATGGCGTTTTGAGACTGAGATTATACGAAATTTTGTGGTTGTCAATCAGGCCAGATAAATACTAAGTCTTATAAAAATAATTTGCAACCAGCTGCGTACAAACGGGGGTTTGGGGGTCAAAATCTCATCACTATTGTAGGCATACAATGTTTAAACTTAATAAAAAATCATCCAACTCTGCCTAGAACTTGTTCCAGAAAACAAGAAAATGCTTATTTTTAGTGCAATTTTGTAAAATTTTTCCGGGGGCATGTCCTTGGATCTCTCTAGAAAAATAGGCCTACCAACTACCAGTAAGTGTTTGAACACAAGCCGGTACGACCCAATAGACAAACAGCAAGCCGTCGCACACCGGTTCCATACTTTAATTACTACCTATACTTTTCTTTAGTTTCATTGTTGTTCCTCTTTGACATTCTATTCTTTAAAACAAATGCCATTGAAAACCTCTTGCAAAGCATAGCTTATTTACAATATTTGTTAAATCATGTCAATGGATGTGTTAAAGTAAAGGGTGTAGCTGTGTGGTAACGAGGTTCCCACACTGTTTTAAACAAACCTGACTGGAAGATTTATATTTCTACTCTGTGTGTTCCCACACTTCATTTTTTAGAGCTACATCCATGGTTAAAGTGCCGGTAGTGGGATTTTATCAGTAATTTATTGAGTAGGCAGCAACAACCTACATTTTAGGAACGAAAATTTGGTATAGTTAAAAAACCATCAACTTGTCATTACTACTGTCAAAAGTGCTTCTTGGGTGTTTATAGCTGCCGCAGGCGGCTGAACTGATATTCCTTAGTCACCGCCGGGGGCCCTACCCGCGCGCCGGAAAAGCGGACTAGTACTATTTTATGAAAGTGCTAGTTGGCATGTGGTGCATGTAGGTGCTGGAAGTAAAACTTTTTCTTTGTTTTCTTCCTGGGATTTGTAATAGGCTTTCCAAACATTTTTCAAAACGTTTGATGCTGAAGACCTTTGGCCTCAGATTTTGCCTGTAGGAAAATAATTATGAATGAAAATTGATCACTAATATTACTAACAATGGTCAATTTGTGAACAATGACGCGAATGCAGGATGCCGATTTTGCACTTGTGCAGGGAACAATTCACCTTTCCCGAAACGGAACTTGGCTCTTTGGTGAAAGCTCCTAATTCATCAAATCAGTCGACATTTTCCGCATTTGCACAACGCGATACTGCTCACAAGCCAGCTCAACATTTTGTTATTGATGATTAATTCTCTTCGGCGGCGGGCTGGGATGAACTGAGCGTCACTTCTAGGCGGAAGTCTGTTGGTAACTATGCATGTTGCATTGTTTCTTTCAACCTTTAGCTTGGGATTTAAGTTTGTGACTTGAACCAACCGTTGCCATGCATTGAAGGCCAGGGATTCAAAGATCAAAAAGCTACTTTGCGTTCTCCAAAACTCCAACACATCTTGTGTTCGATAAAAGAGAAAGAGAGTTTGTTTATTTGCTTGTGCGAGTTACGAGCACTCGAAAAAAAACGTCAATACAAACGTATTCAAGAAGTGAGAGGAGGGTTTATGGTCATTGACAACGCAAAGATAAATTTTCCCCTACGAAAACCGATCTTCAGCTCTAAATTGGAAACAAAATGGTTGCCCCCTGCCATTTTTGGTACGTTATCACTCGCAAACCTAACCATCTGACAAATGGAAAGCCCTGCAGGATCACACAACCGTTAGTTTAGCCAGTCGAAGTACTCCTTAACTTAGCAGTGGCAATCTAAAAATATAAGCATTGAGGGGGGGAGTAAATTCTAACTTCCGAGAAAATTTCGAAAAAACTTATGGAATTAATATTCATCAGTTTCTTTTTTGTGATTTGAGGACTAAATTTAACTTAAAAAAGTATTATCGATTTGTAAAAACATCTTGTTTTTCTACTTGTAAAAAGTTAAGATTTCCTGTTGTCCAATCAAACAAACCACCTTCGTGTATATTCTAGGGCAGAGGTTCCCAAACTGGGGTCCGCGGACCCTTGGGGTCCGTGACGACTGCACAGGAGGTCCGTGGCTTCGTCCCGGTCAGTCGACCAATGAAAGTCTGTCCCGGTTAGCAAAAAGTCCCGGAAATTCACTTCAGCGAAATTATGAAAAGAAACGCGCGTGACCTGCAAGTGGACCGCGAGTGACACAATCGTGGCAGCAATAAAGATGTTGAGCTATTTTTTGGAGGTCATCTCCATCCTTTTTGTATATTCGTATTTTAATTATTTTTGTTGTGAGTTGGGTGAAAAAAGTAAGGTCACATATAATTGGGGTCCGCAAAAAAAGCAGATTTGCAAAAAGGGGTCCTCTAAGGAAAAAGTTTGGGAAACCTGCTCTAGGGTGCGCGGAGAATACTTTGCACAGTGTTGGTACGCCTGCTCTAAAATATTTAAAAACTTAAAATTTGTTTCTATATCAATGTTAGAACCTAAAACATTGAACTATGTTCGATTACATTAAATTTGTTATTAAAATATCAAAAGTGGCCTGTGTGCAGGGGCGCATCTAGGGAGGACCACTGTGCCATGGCCCCCCTTTGGTCCCAAATGGAACTATGCTCAAAACAAACAATTGCCTGAAAAATTGGTAGCGTTGGGCTTCATGCCTAAAATTAATACAACAGTTTCAAATTTTATATAGTTTTCTTGATATCAAGCAGAAATCATACGAGCAAGTTTTTTGCGCAAGAATCTTGCAGCAATAACCTATCGGTGTCAGACGAGGTGCGCAAGAATCTTGTGCAACATTGAGAGCAATATTGCACAATAACAAGTACTGTAGCTTGCTACGAGTGAAAGCGAGTTTTGTGCTTTCTGGAAAAGTTTCAGAAATATTACCTAGAATAGAGCATGTCTCTATTTTCCCTACAAGTTATGTACCAAACTATCTTAATGAGCCTAAATTCATAGTTAATGATTTAATTTATTGTTCAAACTTGACGTTTCGCTCCCCTTAGTTACCGAAGAGCTTCTTCAGAAAATGGCACATGTTACCAGTGCAACATATAAACTCTACAGCATAAAAATATAAAGACAACCTGAATTACTAAACACTAAAAATTATTTACCGACAGGGCAGGCAATTGCGTAACAACAAAAACATTGTTACATCACATATCCAGGAGGGGGACAAGTAAAAAGAGTTGTAAAATACTTTAGACATAATTTATTGGCGATAAACACACTATAAGCCAGCAGAGACTCCGGCACTCGGGGTGAGCCGGAGATACAAAATGAGGAAAGGGTTTGTTGAATTTAAATTCTGCAAAACAAGTTTAAAACTTTTTAACTTAATTTATATTAAGTTTAAAGAAGAAACGGTACTTGTGGGTTATCTGTCACCACTTTTTTTAAGCTGAAAGGGCAGTGTACACTGTAGGGCCAGGCCCGGTATGTAAATGTACGGGGCAGTGTACACTCCCCCACCCTGTACACTCCCTTCCAGTGTACACTGCCCCGTACATTTACATACCGGGCCTGGCCCTACAGTGTACACTGCCCTTTCAGCTTAAAAAAAGTGGTGACAGATAACCCACAAGTACCGAAGAAGCTAGACATCGTATAAACCGCTGGTGTTTGTGGTGGCAGTTACTTTTTGTGCTCAATGTTTTGTCTGGCTCGGGCTGGAGGAAAACAGCCAGACACGCTGTGCAGAGAAGTAAAGAAAGAAACGATTTCAAGCATTTTTTCAAATCAAATTTAACTCGGGGGTGATTGCAGTTGACTGAGCTCTAACAACGCGAGTGTTTATTGCGTTGTTTCGGACACTTTTCTACTTAATTTTTTTGTTAAACTCGGGCCTGCGAGAAAAAGCTAGAGCTGCAATCAGAGAAAGGTTGACAAAAGAGTAATTTACAAGCTCGTATACAGTACACAGTTGATAAAAGCAGGCGTTTTGTTATCACTGTATAAATAAAGGCGTTTTACAATAGTTAAACGGCTGGATAAATTATCGCTGTTTCTTGTCTTCTCGCTAGTTTTAGGGCTTTATTTACTGTTTTTGCAATATTTTGCGAAACTGTCAGTGACGAGCCTGAGTGGCCATAAAAAGCTGGAGTCGCCACTGCTATAAACAGCAGGAAAATTTGCACCATCATTACGATTAATTACATTATATGAACGAGCCTTTTGATTATCAAAAAACTTTCCGCAACGCGACGCCTGTACGCATGTGATTCTGACTTTAGTATTTTGACATTATCCCAATCTGTTCTATGATCGAAAGTACCCGACTTACCAACTTTAACAAATTTCTCTTTAGGATTTCACATGACTTCATAATTAACGATTGATTGTTAAATTTGTTTTCTACATTTTCTCAAAAACTGCTGATCATAGAAACGCGAATAAAAGCTGTTTTGGGAGATATTTACAAGGTGCTTTTGACAAAAACAACTCTTGCAACAATTAAAGCTCAATTAACAATACAACAAGTGATTCTTTTTTTTTAAGCAGCTCTGTGATGTCATAATGCTGTATGGTACGATCAACACAGTTTTTCGCTACCACAAGTCATCATTTTATAATTTTTTCAAAATAGCAACATTTTTACAAAATCAGTTCACTCAAAAACTGATTTGTGACCTCATCTCTCCACTGATGTTCAAAATTATTTTATCAAATTAAAGGTTATATTCAGGCAATTGGGATGATGTATGACTTGCACCTTTACTATTTGTTTATACTAAGAACATTGATCTTTAAGGTCTGTGGTGTAACTTTTTATTCCCACCATAAAGTGATAAGCTGAGTAAAAACAGGTGATTTTAATGCGTAAAAGCTATGATAAGATACTAAAAATTAGTGTGGTTCGATAGCGGAAGAAATTTTTTTCAGCAATATCTAATCCTAATTAGTTAAGCATGGGAATTAGTTTACATTGACTGATCATAATTGTTTGTCATATATAATGTTTCATTTTCAATTGAACAAATATCCTACTAGATCTAAGAAACTTGCAATTTTTAGAAAAAGTTAGTCCTTTGAAACATTTTGACAATTTTTCTTTGGAAACATGGTTCTTTATTGCTAAATTCCATAAACAACAAAGCCAAAGAACATAATGCCACAAATATGAAATGAGAAGGAAGAGGCACACTAAATCGTAAAGAAGAACTAACTCTAAATGACTCATTTCTTTAATTGTGAAAACGACCGCTATTTGGGGGCCCCCACCATTTATGGCTGCATTTCACCCTCCATCTTTCTTACGCGCTTTCAATAAGTATGACTGATAGTTTGTGACATCGTTATTTCTTCCCGAGTATTACCAGTTTTGATTTATAGACCAAGATAATCACAATTACGTGTACAGGAACTGTGGCCTATATTTACTAAAACTTTTGTTGCTGCTGTTACTAATATTTGTACGGTAAAGCCGGCACAACTGCCTTAATTAATAGACTTTAACTGGGCACATGCGATGTCATGACTTGTTGGGGCAAAATCGTTTCAAATTTCTCTATTTTGCTTCGTAATAGCTTTATGGAACTGTCGGGTTCAAACCTAAAAATTCGGGGAAAAGCAAGGTCTCTTAAATTCCCTGGGCAGGGAAAAAAAACATGCAACATAATGCCAATCCAGGAGAGCTTTGGAAAAGCTTAAGAAACAATCAAAAGAAAACAGTACCTGAGTGAAATTGCGCCACATGGAAGACATATTTGCTTCAAAATACTTTCATATCAAAAATGTCTTTCCCAATTCCAAACTAAGGGAACGCAAGGCCCCCTTTGGCTTCGCGTAATTAATGACAAGTACAAACCTATCTAAGACATAGCCAAGACATTGAAATGAGAAATTTGATTACGAAAAGGAACGCACCAAGTCGTGAAAATTTTATTTCCAGAAAAAATATTTACTTTTCGTTACTGTTCCTGCGAGTGCCTGATGGGTAAAGCCGACTCGGCCTGCTGAACCGATATTATAAATCCCGACGTCACTGAAAGTGGCCCTGCAGGCAAACGGGCAGCCAAAAATAAATTATAGCGGCTGAAAGCAAGGGCAATCAAGTGCAACGCCACTTAGGTCGAATGACATTGAATTCAATTTCGTTTCTGTCTTGGTGTGTGCAAAATTTTTTTCTCATTTTTTTTAAGAAGGAAACTTAGGCAGGCCATGATTCAGCATGATAAGCAACTGTTTAGAGATGAGTGCAACACAAATAAAGCACCGAGAGAGGAACATACTATATGCAAAGACCGCCTGGAATTATAATATCTTGACAGGTTTCAAAACTATATTTTTTGCCAGAGGTATAATTCCAGAAAAAGCGGGTCACCTCCATGTTGGTAAGATAGACTAAGTTTTCAAAAAATATGTCAACCATCGCTGAATTTAAATTTATTTTTTAAACTCAAAACTAACAATAAAGATGGAAAGAGCCTTTTTGCTTTATTGCATCCATGTTGTTTACAGAATTTGTGCATTCCAAGGTTTCAACAACTTTTAAAACAACGCTCTTTTTCAATGGTTCTATTAGTTCAAAGCCACGTTTCCAATTTAATTTAAATAAATTGAGGTCATTAGCGTAACCAGAAGCAAGATTTAAAGGACCAAACATAAATTTTTGGTCTTGGTGTTCCCTGATTTTGTTAGACGACCTTTTTATATTGGAGATTGCTATTTTCCAATTCCCGGTCTTTTCACACTGCACGTCAAATTTCGCGGCTAATCTTTTTTCGGAGATCACGGTTTTCCGCCAACGTATCTGAAAATATCTTAACTCCTTAATTGCTTTTAAAAATTTGGATGGAAATATGCTCCCTGAAACCCTCTTTATTACGCCTACGGTTGAACTAGCAAGAGGTAATGAATTTTTAAGAACAGGAAAAGTCTTACCATTTGCTTCTTTGAATGCTCAAAATGTTGCTTCAAACTGCATCCAAGTTCAAATCGAACCAGCAGTGTTATCTTCGGTCCAGCAATAGTTTCCGAAGTTTTTAGCAAGGTCAAATTAAACGCCTGGTCTTCAACCAGTGGGCCACGACTCCATAAAGTGGATGGTATTGAAGCTACAAAAATGTACACAGAATTTTCAGATGTGGGCACGACTAGAAAAACGTTGGAGCCCCTGAACTGAAGTCAAATGTTAACTGAGTCGCCATAAGCAATGATTTTAGGTAGTCTCTATATTAGAAGGAATATAAGCCAATGGTATTTTAGCATAGTAACATGTACTATAAAACAAACATCAGCAACTCTTTCGTTCCTAAATAAGGCATTATAACAAGCAAAGACAATTAAACACCCCCTGTTTTGATCTTATTGGGTCTTCTCAGGCGAATGTAAAGCAACAAGTTGTAATGCAATGTGAAATTATTACAATATTAAGTAAAGAAATATAGATACATAGTATCATCCCCTTTTTTGGTGAACGTAGTGAAAAATTTTGTTGGGGGGATGTGATTAAATCTGTGGTTTTCAACCGGGGTTCCGCAGAAATCTAGGATTACGCCAGTACAGTCCAGGGGTTCCGCCAGAAGTTACACAAATTTTCGTTTGATTCTATTAATTAAATTAAATGCTGTTTTTTGCATAAGACAATTGAATTATTGCACAGGGGTTCCTCGAGCCACTGAAATGTTTCCTTGAGGTTCCGCTCCAGCAAAAAGGTTGAAAACCACTGGATTAAGTCCACACTTGGTGTCTGTATTGCATTGCTTGATATTGTATAATGATTAAATGCTGCATCATAAGTTGTTACTTTTACATTCGCCTGATGAGACTCAATAAGATCGAAACCAGTGGCGTGTTACTGTCTTGTTATTGTGCTGTTTTTTCACGTTGTACTCCTGAACTAAACAAACAAGGCCATGGTCATGACTAGAATTCAAAGGCAGAAGAGGAGGAAGTTTAATAAAAAAAAGAAAAATGTTCTAAAGTATAGGTCGTCCTGTCACAAGCCGAAAATGTGTACGTTTTTGCAAAGTTTTGGTGAGGAGGTTGGTGAGTTGATTTCCTTTTTTCTTTCCTCTAAATACAAATATAGAGCAATATGTCCTTTAATTTTTTTGATGAGCGTCGTGCCAATCAGTCGTAATGGCAATCAGAATTTTGACCAAGAGAATTTCTGAAAACGCTATATGACAACTGTGAAAATGTGCGGCCCGCGAAAGGATGCGACCTATAAGCCACGTCCACCGACTCATCCCCAAAAAAGATCGGTTCTTTTCTAATTTCAACCGACAATTTTTAATGAAAACTTAACGGCGTAGGCAAATGTCATATGACCAAGACACCTATCACTCCTATAGCAGTGGTTAGTGTTCAGGTTACAAGGAAATGCAGGGTTCGCAACACAATTCTAACTCCTCTTGGTCACGTAACAACACTGCAACAGGTGCGACTTTCCTTTATTGTCTCCAGCATTTTTGGCATGACATCGTAAGTTGCTCTAAAAAAATGGCGGTCGAAACTCGAAGGGCATTTTAGACCTTCAGATGAAAAACTCCTTCCTTTTGAAATTAATTCCTTCAAAAAAGGTCTTCAGTGTTTAAAATCTTCAAAAAACAATAGTCTTGAAAAGGGTCTAGGACATCATACAGTTGAGTAAAATGGACTGCATGCGCAAAATCTTTCCGATTGCGTGCTCTGGCTTGTAGCACAAAGCTATTCATTGAATGACCAATGTTATTGTTGAATGCTCCTTGGTGACATTTGGGTGGCATAGCTTATTACTACTAACAGTTACTTAGATATGTTGCAAATACTCACAAATGAATGACTAATTCAGCAATTTATCACTGTTGAAAAGATGTTAAAAGCAGATAAACTCTGTGATGTAATTCGATTGCCTTTTGTGAGCGCTTACGAAACAATTTACGTCCTCCCCGTTAATTACTAATAGGCAGGCTAAACAAAGATTACTGATGATTTAGTTTTGCATCACTTCGGAGGTTGTCACCTTCGATTGCAGAGTTGGGTGGTCGTGGTGTTTCGCAATACCAAGGTGCAACCCAGAGATCAATTATCGGTATCAAGTGTCTGTAGTTACTTCACTTTCCGATGTTTTCCAGTGAAATGCGCCAAAAGAATGAGGTCATAGTTAAACCACATTACGTCATCGTGAAATTCCCACCGATCTGATTTTTCATTCAAATCAATTCAGATGGAATTTGATAGCTGAAGTCGGAATGGAAATTCCGCTACTGTTGAAATTGGGCAATTGAAGATTTTCAGCCGTCGCTCGACAATACGCTCTCTTTATGAAATTCTCTCCAAATCGTTCAACGGGTTGATGATGCTTTTTTGCAAATACGATAGCAAATGCTAGGCAAGTAGAGATTAAGTAAAGATCAACTTATTAAGTCGACATGGGGCAATAGCCAGCGATAGCGGAGGTCGTGGGTAGCCTAGCAAAAAATTGGAGCGAGACCTAACTCTTCGCTTGTTTATTGTTTATTGTTTTTGGTTGTACAGTAATGTCAATATGTGCTTTAATTTTGGTGGTCCTCAGGCATGAGTTGGCGGCATCTAGCGTTTTACCAATCATTCTGTGTGTGTAGCTTATCGATTGCTTCTCGACTGAGAAGTTCTTTTAGAATTGAATGAGTTACTAAACATTTAGCTCATCTACAGCGCAAAATCTCTTAAGCGATAAATTGCTTGTTGTTTTCAAGCAGTGGTGAATTAAGGATTTTAGAGGCCTAAGGCAAGAATTCATGAAGGGTCACTTAATTGTCCAAGGTCAGTAAAGACCTTTTTTTCGAAGAGCTGAAATAGCTTATCGGACTTGTCTGAAAAGGGGGACCTGAGGTAGCTGCCTCACTTGCCTTATCCTAAATCCATGACTCCTCACAAGCTTACTTCCATAATATACAACTACTAATTTGCGGTTGAATTAGAGTCTGTGCTTGTAACAAAGAGCAAAAATCAACTTTTTTCTGTGAGGTTTCAAAGCGCGAAGAAGCACTGTTGCACCATAGTAATTACAAATTGACCCGCAGACGATCCTCTTTCTCGCCAGTGGGCTGCTCACACCCAACTTAACCTTCCATCAAATTACGAGACTATTAAAGCTTTTCTTATTCTTCACACCAAAAAGACTCCGGCGTCATTGCCAATTGCTCGTTTTGTGCTGCTAAGATCAACCTTTCCTATTTGGCAGGCCCAGTTTGAACACGGTTTTCTGCTGAAACCTGAACCATTCTGCGAGCTCTTCGTTAGTCTCAGCGACACCAACAAATCTACCTATTCTCCATATCTCAGATTCTTGCTCTGTTCTTGCTATAGTTTCCTCCGTCTTTTCTTCTTTCTCATTTTCTCAACCACATCTGGCAGCATCTATCAGCCATCCTGTTCTAATCAGTCACAGTGGGTCTCTAGTCATTTATTTCTTACGAGTAATGACTCGCCCTATTTGCTGGTTAGACGAAGAACGCTGTTTCAGCTGCTTGCCACCAAAATTTTTTTTGTGATGGGATTGTTTGGTCAAGAAAATCCCCTCAGTACCTACTAAAAAATTTGTGCTTCCTTGTCACGCTCACTGTATCCTCTATTGTCTTCGCTGCACTTGGCGCAGTCTTCTGCCAAACTCTTTGCAATCGGCAAATTTGAGAATCCCTCGTGCAGAGCTTGTGATCATCCGACTCCGAACAACTTTCATCACATTCTGTTCCAGCCCGCTAAGAACACTTACACTGCTCGCTCTTTGGCGACTCTTCATCCATTTACTATATCTGGTCCAGACCGTGGGGAGTTGCCCTGTACTGGGTTTCCGTGATTTTTCGCTATGCTTCAATTTCAAGGAAGAGAAAGGAAAATAACAACAAAACAAAAAGATGAAGTGCGACTTATCCGGCGCTATTCTTAATTCAATGCATTGGTGTAAAACGTAGCTGTATTTCAACATCTGGACATTTTGGACTACAAAATACGACACAGCCTACACAAAGTATTCTCTGGCACTCTGGTTTAAACCTTACAATGACAAAAATATTCCTTGTAGAGCCAAGATTTCGTCAATTTCTCTTGAATGATTTGACCTGACGTGCCCTCAATCGTACATAGTTTGTTTATTAATCATAATTGGACTACAACAATGATATAATTACAATCATGACAATATAATTATTACTCATACAAGTCGCAGTATCGAATATGGTATATAAAACTGCAAAATGAGTTTGATGAGCACTAGCCGGCTTTACCGGCGTCGGCCGCATCAGTAACGTCGACGTTTAGAATATTGGTTCAGCCGGCTTCACCCAATGAGTAGTAGTAAAAACAGTTATAAAAAATGTAATGTTTCTTGACATAGTCAATTCTCGTTTTAAAACAAAATTTATCATTGTTTAAAAACAGAAGCTCTCGCACTGCCCTATCTTCCTTGGCGCTGGCATAAAAGCAGCCAGGAAAAGAGCAAGCCAACCCAAAGTCAAGCACTTACTATCAAGTTATTTTATTGGGTTAGACGGTTGGATCATGGCATAGGAAAATAATTCATCGACCAGATTGTAGTGCTAAAGAGATGCAATAATTTTTTTAGTAAGGTATTATGTATTGTTAAGAACAACTTGAATTAGGTAAAATGAATTTGATATCTGCAATGCATTGCATAGAAACCACTTCTAATGACCACTAATCAACGAAATTATTTATACAAAAAGACATCATTTTTTGACATTTAAAAACATAATAAAAAACACTAGAAACTTACGGCTGCAACGAATCTGAAATTAGTTCAAAAGTGTTTTGATATCCAGACATATATTATTTAATTTTTCAAAACTTTTCAAAAATAATTGGGAACTAAAGTATGATGTTGGTTCATTGGTCCATGAGGCCCACTGCAAGAGCTCGCATCAACACTGCATATTTTGTTCAAATTTGTTGCACGTGATCAATTTGTCTAAAGAGTTAAGATTAGTATGGTGCAACACACTACCCAAAGGTATAGCCCAGGGATGGGAAAACTTTTAGTCTGAGGGCCGCATTGACCATTTAAGAGTGGTCGAGGGCCAGTGCTTATAATCTTGTACGGCTGCATGCAATTGAAAGAGATCTGCGATATGTCCTGACAATGTCTTATTACAGGGTGCAAAAGCGATGGTGTTTTTTAAAAAAAAAAAAAGAAAAAAGATCATTGCCTGTTCCTTAGATGGAAAATGCGTCAGCGGGAGCTAACAAAGTTTTTGGCTCTTGAATACGGAAAGCGTTCCTCCCCTTGTCATTTTAATTTATATGTGACGAAGTTTCAACAAGTGTTCGCGGGCCGCACAAAATGCTCTGGAGCGCCGCATGCGGCCCGCGGGTCGTAGTTTGCCCACCCCTGGAGTAGCCTATTAACGTGAAGCTATCTACAAATCAGCCACTGTGAAGTTACCTACTGTTCAGTTGCTGCAATTTTCTTACTTACCATTGTATTGCTAAAAAAAACAGATTTGTTTCGGTATGTTGGTGCTGATATTTATTGTTCTACTTGAACTGGCATCATCTCAGCAATTGCGCTGGTTTTACTGGTCCATCACTGCAAAAGCTCACATCAAAATTTTGTATTTTCTTTAAATTTGATGTAAGTGATAAATATGTGGCAAGTGCTAAGATTAGTCAGGTGCGACGCACAACATTGTTAAAGAACCTTTATATTAGTGCCATAATGAAAGTCGATAATGAATACAGTTGCTGCCTACTGCTCTTTTCACTATAAATGTAGCAGACAGCATTATGATGTGGCAGAAGTTTGAAGATAACAAAGATTGGTGTGAAGAATGCTGAAACTTAGAAAAGCCTTAAACAATAATGGCCTCTTGCATTGTCAAAAATACTTAATTGCTGTAATAATTTTTATGAGAAGCGTCTTATTTATAAACTTTAAAGCTAGTTCATTGGCTTCTCCAGCAAAAGCCTTAAAGCGCGTTTCTACGGTGGTCATTTTTTGCGAAAACGAAGGAAAACGTTTTTTATGTAGGCGTCAGTTTTGACGTAATCTTAACCCCCAAAAGTGATAAGTCGGGAAACGTTTATTGATATGATGGGGGCTGATTTTCATCATAGTAACAAACCGTATGTCTTGGTCAAGAAATGCAAATCTTAAAGAATTACCTTTATTATGACATTGTTGTAACGTAACCAACCACCTTATGACACTTACCTCCGGGTAGTGATCAATCGTGCCAAATTTCATGTTCGTACACCCAGTAGCTTCCGAGGAGATAAAGCGTGACATAATTAAGCACGCCCGCAAGCACAGAAAGTGCTCTGCTTTATAGTGTAGATCGGTCCTTTAAAACCTTTTTGGAGTCTAGGAACTTTATAGCTATTTTTTCAGACGTCGCGAAACCTTATTTATTAAAAATTAAAAACAAGCGAGTAAAACATAAACTCAATTTATGCACATGTGCTTGTCTTCACGGTTTATACACAAGCCATGCAAAAATCATTATTGTCTAAGCATTAAAATCAAAACTCAAAGAACTCTTGTGGAACCCTAAAGGCTCACCGAACCTCTCTGAATGTTCTGTGAAACCCTGAACCCCGGTTGAAGAGCTCTGATACATCAATAAAATTATAGCCTACACTAAATTAAGGCGCTTGCGCATTGTACGCAAGTTGCGAGGGAGCATAGCTTCACTTATGTACAGTTACAACCTAAGGTTACTGGATCGCCAAGTGATAGATGCGCAAAACGGAAGTCGAGTGATGAAAATATTTCCTATCTTTCGGTACTTCCAGTCTGTCACTTTTCCTAAAACTCCAAAAAGTGAGACAACACGGTGCCAGTTGCAAGTAGTTTTTAATTAAGTCAAGATTATTAATTAGCAGATCCAATTATCTGCTAGCTTCAAGATTTTCTCACAGTGCTTAAAAGATAATGCAGTAGGCTGACAACGCTTCTTCTACACGGTTTTGTTTAGTTCATTATTGTTTAACAATGTAGAATAAAAAGCCCATTGTTTATGTCGAAAAGCACTTAGATTTCTGGCCAAGCAAAAGTGAAATTATTTTCGATTTTGCTGGCTGTAGATCACTCGTTTTGTATAAATGACATTAATTAATAGTGAACGGTGAATGACTTGCGGGCGGCTAGATTACTACAATGTAATTGGCTATTTCAAATCACGACAAGTCAGTAGTTTTCTTTGATGAATGTATTTGGTAGCAAAAGCTGTCGTATGTCGTTTCACGTTTAATTTGCCATTATATCATAAGGGAGAAGCGGTTCAAATCTTAAACAACAAAGTAAGTTTCATTGATTTAATGTGCTAAAAGTCTACAGTAATTAATTCGACCTAAGTTATCAACTTTTGTAAAAGTAAGTGGCATTCAAATATGTTAAAACGTGACTCAACATCTCACAATCTTCACTTTTCCAGCTAAAAAGCAATTGTGACGTAACTATTTCCGTTACGTCATCATCAAAAAATACCAGTGGTACAACTTTATCTGGCCAAGTAGTGAAATGGCTAAATGAAGCCAATTTAGCACATGCCTTGTTAGATTTGACAGGGTATTACGAAATTTGTAGGCTAAATCTAAACATAGAATCTTATGATGGAAGTAAATTGTTTTATTGGTAAAATCATTCGCTTTGTTGCAGATCCGCTAGTAAGAGAGACCGACCGGCTTGGCAATCTTTTGCTCAGAGTCATGGTAAAGTCTGGCATCATGCATATAAACACTATAAACAATCGTGCATAAAGTTCATCTTTTCGGCTAAGATAGTGTACTTTAACTTTCTTTCACTTTGTCTTGGGGGCATAAATGCGGAATTAAATTCTAATACGCATGCATAATTTGTAACAAGAGAGTCAGTGCCGAAACGGATCAAGGAATCCCCGACTTGTTTGTTGAGAAAACTTCATCTGTTTAAACAGCACCTGATAAATCGGATAATAACACGATGACCCATATATAGGCGTAACTAAAGGGAGCGGTAGGGGCAAAAACCATGCCTTCATCTCAAAATTTCTTGAACCAATCAAATTAAGCAGGTATTTTTGAAAGAACGTCGATTTCTAAAAAAAGGTCATCAACCATAACTGATGGACGGTGAGTTCGAAAACTATATTTTTGTTTTCCCAAAAATTTGCCTCTGGCGACCGTTGGGCTCATGGTGTATATTCGGGGTACCAAGTTATTTTTTTTGGAAAGCTGTGTTTAATTCTGCCGTCAGCTTTCTTAACTCAAAATTTTTCCGTAGGCCAGTCTTCGTCAGGAGCGCAAGTAGGTTTTGTAAACGAGGGAAAAGGGACGCTTACAATCTTCTTTATATTTAAAAAGATCGTAAGAGACTTATTTTGCTGAATGTTTCTAGATAAAGGTTCACGCCTGTTTGAGGACATTTTTGGGAGTTGCTAAAAAATTTTTAGATGTATAGACGTGTAGCTTTAAGTAAACCTAATGTGGGAAAGAAAACATTTTATCCTCTTAACCTCCCTCTTGGTTGTGCCTTGAGAATCGGAAGCCACGAGCATGTTGCTCAGTTGCTCTTCCTCTAAATGAAAGTAACCTTTCCATTTTGACCTGCAAGTAAACCGTGGTTGTTGTTTACCTTCTTATTCGGAATCGAGGGGCTGCATGTAACGGTTACGCAAATTAAGGAGCCTCTCTTTGTTGCAGTGTTGATTTGCAGACATTAAGTTCGGGTAAAAGTGGGCCATGCACCCCACAGAATTAATAAAATCAAAATAGCCTCTATTAAACGCACTTATATCGAAGGTAACTTAATAAATTTACAGCAAATTGCAGCAGCCTATATTGTACCTCCCTCCCAAAAAGCTTCTGCCAATGCCCTTGTTGAACCTCCTGCAAAGTTTAAAAATACGGTTTGGAGACCATTAATTTTTTAAATTTTTATTAGGTTTATGAAAGCCGATATTCCACTTGTCCTATCGTGGTATTAGCATGCCCAATCTCATTTGAGTGAAGTAGAACGACTACTCACGTGCTGGGCATTCATGCAATATTGCCGAACATGCCCCAACTTGTACAAAAAGCATAAAAACAGACCTCCATTCTGCTCCCCAAGGGTGCAGAGAGAAAGGAAAGTGAAACATGCCCCTAAGATAATTATGCATGAGGAAAATTTGGCTCTTGTAAAAACCCTTTTGTTAGAGAACCCTCTGAAACCGGGAAAAATTTGCTACATTTGTAAATTCCAGCTAACACATATTTAACTCTCCCCTCTTCAAAAACTAACTGCTGGCTACCCCATGATACTCTTTCTCTGTTCCTGAAAAGGTGCAAAAAATAAAAAAAATGCTGATTACCATGATTTGCTGAAAATCAAGATTTTTTGCTGTGAAATCTTACAAAAAAGCATCTTTTTTTTGAAAATGCACTTCAAAGCATAGCATTGATGGATGGTTTTATGGTGAAGATATTTTTATCAAGTCTAATTCAAAAAAAAATTTGAAAATTTTTGAGTATACATCTCAATTTCGTTGAGTTCATCCGAAATTCAGGATACGCCAAAGTATTCCAGAATTGTCGGAATTTTTCTCAAAAATTGCCATTTTCTGAGATATTTTGTTATGCTATCGCCTGCTTTTCTGCCCACTGTTGTCCAATTTTATTTTATTTTTATGCTGATTCGGGCAAATAAATGAACGAATGATGAATTGGAAACTTTTAATTTTTAGAGTTGGCAATTATGGATACCACCCTGTGCTAGTTTCAGTCCCATATTAAATCTCATAATTGGTTCGATAAAATCTATTGCGTTTGGAATTTAGTAGACCAATTGCAGCAACTCTTTTTATTTGGTCATTCTATTTTTGTGCGATGCGCATAGTTCACAGTTGACAAAACATCACGTGCTTTGATTGGAATGCAACAACAGGCTTCTAAAACACTGTTAATGACAGGGTAGAACTTCTAAACGAAGAACTGCTGGAAGTGGCTTGTGTTGCTAGCTCAAAAACAACTGGACATCAACACACTATTGTAGTGAAGGTGGCTAATCGGGTCGAATTTGTAATGGATTTAATGACTAATTTGAGGTTGACCTACTTTCTCAATGTGGTGTGTGCATGGCGTTGCTGCCTTTTACGTCTGTGTGTGTGTGCAGCATGCGCAAATGCAAATGGTAGCGAAGAAAAGCTGATTGCACGTAGCGGTCATGCTGTGCAGCAATTGCAAGGATGTGTGATTGCGAAATAGAAAGGTTAACTTGGAAGCTAAAGTGATGTAATTACTTGCTTTTCATAAAGGTTGAAAGAGCGAAGTTTTAAGTGTTGTTGAGGTATGCAAGCTGGCTTTCATTTTCAGGCATTGTTTGAATACACTTATAATGCCACTAGCCTGAGGCTGCTGATAAGTAGTTTGAAGTTTATTTGAACGCGTAAAATTTAACTTTTAACATACCCCAAGATAAAGTTTGGGACCTTAAATAGGTGTTTAGATTTAATGGCAGATATAAATTTTGCTTACTGGTAGCATGTTTGGTTACAAGTATTTGTTAGTGAAAGTCATAAGCAGCAGCATGGCATAACGAATTGATTCGTGAGTAAACGTTAGAGAACAGATTGAATGAGTAAGCAAACGTTTTTAGTTAGCACATGCTGGCTCGGATATCAGATTGTAGTGTATCATATTACGCGGGAAATCGTTTCACTGCCTCGTGTAAGGAGAACGCCCTAGGATGGCATGCTGAAAGCAAACAAGGTTACAAAGCCAACCTTGTTGCTGTTTGTTCTCTTTTGACGCTCGTCGTTTAGAAAGGATGTCGGTTGTGGTTAATGGCTTTTTGTATGCAATACCAGTTCCTCGCACTGTTTATGGAGATGGTTTCTTTAAAGCCTTTGTTTGTCCTTCCCTACAGATTTTTGAAGTTGTTTGCGCGTAATTTTCAATGGAATTTTACTTATCAAAATGCCTATAAATCACAAGCAATCAGTCCAATTCTTATTTTCTAAAGAAAAGTGTCTGAGTCTCAACGTTCCATCAGTTTTTAAATGTAAATTTATATCTGCGTTAATGTGGCAAGGAGTTACGGTAAGCGGTGAGTTGGAACTCTACTCAAAAATTTGTTTGCTTCAGTGTAAGCGCTTTACTAGTCCGCCTGATTGTATGTCAATTCACGTTAAGAAAATTGACTGATTGGTTATAAGCCGGTTACATTTTGTACTTCTAAAATTTGTGCATATTTTCAGAAGACCTTCTTAAAATAAAAATGTGCTTATTTTTAAGAAAGCTACTTATTTTTGAGCAGTATGCTTGTTTTGTCAATGTAGACGTTCAAAATATGGATCCCAAAATGAAGGTGTATCTATTACAATGGGATAAAAATATTAATTTTACGGCGAAAACATTGTTTTTTTCGCAGCGCGATTTTGGTTTTGGCAGACAGCAACCCTGGTTATAGGCCTATACTACTTTCTTAATACGGAATGACATTACTAAGGAATCAAGATGAAATTTATTAAAAACTTTATAAATTATCGATTGCGGCCGTTACCAGGCCATCTTCAGTAACATTTTTTATTGAATTACTTTTCGCGCCAATTTTATTTGGCGGGAAAGCTGGGCGCCTATGATGTAATGAATCTAGACCCAATGCGAGTTCACAGTTTTTAGCTTGTCGCGGAGCTTTTGCGATTTCATCAAAGAAAAGAGCGTTTGCAAAGAGTTATGTGACTGATTGTACCGCGTTTTTGTTCGTGGTATGCTGTTACATTAAGTCACGCTTTTAAACTTTTTCTTTACATTTTATCAAAAAGGAAGTCTTGACGCACGAGGATCTCACAACGCGAGTAAGGAAACGTCTGCGTTGCTGCGCAGCGAAAAGGTTCAGGCAAAAGGGAGTAACATTTGTATTCTAGCTAGTAGCAGCTGTATTTCATACGGTACCTATTACCGCAGATCAATAAGTGTTTTTGCAAATAAAATAGCACTGATTATGTGCGGTGTATTTCTGTTTAGTTGAGCAATGAGACGTATGTTTGGTAAATTCAATTTTTCTTAGAACTAGATTTCCGCTGGTAATTTGTAATGTTTCCTCAGCTGAAAAGGTGTTTCGCAGCGCGTCGTTTTTTCTATTAATTTTAAACACTAAACAATTTGTCAATAGGCTACTTACGGTAGCATAAATTTTAGTTTCAAACTTAGCCTCATTGACTAGTGTATTGAATGTGGCAGTGACCGATCGCATATGTTTAAGGGCATTTCGTCATAGACTCTCTTAAGGCCTTGGGCATTACTAAAATATCAAAAAAAAGGTAAATTCAAGAAAGGGACAAAAAAGCGCCTGAAGCACTTCATATCTTTAAAAAAGATTATCACCCTAAATTGCGAATTTTGGTTACCCCCTCTTTTCAAAAGTTCTCTCCCTCCAAAGCAGTTTGCATTTCACTTGAAAAGATTACTTCAATTGTTAGCGATCGACATGGGTATCTCAGTTTTTGCTTTAATTTTCATAAGGTTACTGTTTTACACTACATCCATATTACAATATGCTTTGCTGTTGATGTGCTTTTATCATTAAGAGCCTTTGTTGAACTCCAGCAATCAGTGAACTGCTGCAGCGTACATAGCATGTTGCCAAAGCGTAGAAATTCCGGGGAATTCCAAGGATTTGCCGTAAAGAGATTTTTTCACCCCACCACCCAACACTAGTCCGCGCTTGGGATTTTCCGGTTTCAGTAGATTGCAATTCTATTGAACTCTCCGCTATTAAGTTTCTTCCGCGCTTATTTATTATGTAAAGGCAGAAGTTTTGCATCCACTTTGGATGGACGACTATCTACATGTTCTGTTGCAGCAGCTGCATCTGCTTTTTTATGGCGTGTACTGCACTCCCTACGCAAAAGACACCTGCGTTATCAGGGAAATTTATTACTCTACATTTCCTGCGATATTATGAACTTGTGAAACTTTAGTTTTAGGTGCTTGACAGGTTTTAGTCAATAACCTGTTGCTGTTGTTTCTGTTGTGTTAGTAGACATCCGTTGAAATGTTAGAAACGTGGAATGTGCTAGATTAACTTATGCACCAGTCTGCAGCACAAGCTTTGATAACAATTGACCCGGATTTGTTCTGTTAGAAAAAGACATCAAGTCTTGTATGTAGTAGTAAAGCTTCACTAGCACTACTGTAAGCATTTATCAGTACCAGGAGTAAGGGCATTACGATTCATGTGTGGTTTTTGGAGATGTAGTACATGGTCCCGCGCTATGCCCGCTTGTCTGACGTCACAGTGGAGGTATACCTTGTTGAATTACCAACGGTAATTCTTCGCTGTGCCACTAGACCGGGAACTTACATCACTGATCGGGAGAAGGTTATCCGGAGTTATGGGAAAGAGGCTAACGTTGCGGCGTTGTCGAGTTAAAGCCGTTGCGTGAGCAACGCCTTGAGAAATAGCGCGTGCAACTGAATCGTTTGGAACTTTTGTTTTACAGATTTTGCGTTCGAACACGATTAGTAGCATTAAGAAAGAAAAAATTGGCGCACTCGGGATAATGAACAACCGGTATTGTAGATATTTCCCGACTTCAGATGATGTCATATCAAAATATATGGCGCCACAGAGGTTTTGGATGAATTTCTATGGGACTTTTGGAAAAGGTTTTAACTTTCGAAGCCGCCTATAACCTCCTTCAATCTCTTGACTTATTGTCAAAATTTCTAAACGACTTCTAAATACAGTATAATTTAGCAAAAATTGAAGTTGCTAGAGAGAGGGCCAGAGGTTATTCCCCCCCCAAATGTTTTAACTTCAATCACGCAATAAAGGAGTTAGAGGATATTACGGCTGCAAAACGTCGATCTCCAAGAAAAGTACATGTTATAAATTTGAAGAACTGCCAAGACTGCAAAATATATTTTAGGTTATTGCTACGCTAACATTAGTGAACAAGGGATTTTTTTGAAAATCCAAACCACGCAGGCTGGTTTTCTTTGAAGCAACCGGTACTTACATGTCGGATTTGATGTGGTGTGACTTAGCTTGACAGACCGGGCTTTCCACTTGATTGGGAGGATGTAAAAGAAATCGCTGCTAAGATTCACATATAAAGATGATTTATACGGTATTGTCGATATTGCCCCAATATAAAATACAGTCGCTGAGAGATCATTACAATTGGTATCGTAGTTGCACAAATCAGTCAGTGATTATACGCTTATGCATAGGACAATGTTATTAATTGCTTTTAATAAAATCCCAGCATGTTATAGAATTAAATTTTGTCGAAAACGAAAATTCTTGGTAAAATTGCTTAATTAAATCGTGCGCGATGCGTTGAATGTAGAAGCCTTTCTTCATGTCAATTTAAACATATTTATAGCAACAGCAGTTCCGATATTACGCATCGATATTTCAATTGGGGGCGCCGGTACTCGAATGTCTAATTTTAGCCCATATTCATCGAGACTGTTCAACTGTATCTGATGAAACAACTCAAAATTAAACTTTCTAGCGGATTGTTACGTAAAAATGAAGTCGCATTTTGGAAGGGGTATAGTTGATATCGAATGTGTCCACAGAAGAGGTTTTGGCGTCTGCAGAAGATTTCAGTATTATACATCACTTTCAAAAAGTTGATTTACAAAAAAAGTTGACATCTAACAAGAAAAAAAGCTTCTCGCTCTTCCTCTTGAGACCTAAAAAGACCTTCCTCGTCTTTAGAAAATTATTTATTACATCTAAGATTTGGTTGGGATCCTATAGCATGTCAGCCAAATGTTTAAAAAGGTTAATGGCATCGAAAAGGATGGGAATAACTGGTTTAGTCAATGCTCTACCACATGTTCAACTCTTCCGCAGTAGTTACCTTCCATTTCCACGAAAACTCTCCTGGAAATAGTTAAACAGCACAGCCTAAGAAATTTCAGCAACAAAGTACAATTTGTCGCAAGAAGTTTGGGATCAAGTGCATAAATTTCCCCATGTGGGGAAATTTATGCACTTGGGCAGTGGCTATTTTACACTCCCTTCCAGTGTACACTGCCCCGTACATTTACATACCAGGCCTGCCCCTTCAGTGTACACTGCCTTTCTTTTAATGCCCTGCCAGCTGAGATTCGAACCCGCAACCATGGTATCTCAACTGTTCTAATGTTCTTAAGGATAAACTTGATAACTAACTGGGGAAAATTTTGCACTTGTTGTTGTCTTGGGGAAAATTTTGCACTTGTTCCGAAGTTTGCAACTCGCTTCACTCAAGTTCAGCAAAATTGTATCGAAACAATATTGTTTTTCCTACACGCCAAAAAGATATATGTTTCTTCATTTGCATCCGTGGTGGTAAATGGAAAGGATTTCGACGCAGGGCTTGGGCTGAAGAATGTTGAACTGTTTGTTAAATTTGATCACACGCGGAGTCAAAGTAATAGACTTTATCACTTTGTTATCAGATCTTGAGGCTTCTGCATTTCATTCGAAATTATGCGAAAGTACTAGGCCAATAAAAGTTGCGGTCGTGATGATGCATTGCTTCAATTTCGTAAAAAATTGCTTACTGGTGACGTCTAGCGGCGGCAATATAGTCTATTATGTTACCGCAATTGTGTCTGTGGACTCCTACAAAATTACTAGAGTAAAAACATGATAGTTGGCGCGATTGATCATCACCCCGGGGCACAAAATGACATTAAGCGGCGTGCGAGTTGTAAGAAAGTTAATGACGTTATCATTTAAGTTGTTTGTCTCTATTTGAATAAAATTTAACTGAAGATGGCCTATTACAGGTCGAAATCGATTTTATAAGCCTTACATAAATTTTTGACTGATTCATGAGCTATGTCAATGCGTATGACGTTGTTATTGAAATTATGTTTTAAAAATCCGCACATTTGACGAAGACAAAAACAAATTAGGCTCAGACGAACCGGCAAGCCCGAATTGCTCATCTGGAAAAAAACTACATTTCTTTAGAAGTAATAAAACATTGTAATCAACGCTTGTAGGCTTTATGTTCCTTTTTTCCAATATTTTTGAGCGCTGCAATCTAATTGAAGGCTTTTGCAGGAGATCTAAAAAGTTGACTAAAACAAGAAAAAACGTCGCGATTTTTTAGCTAAGTCTTGCTTCACTTCGTTCTTTTGATAAATGACAATCTCACAAATTTATTTGTTGGTGCCTTTAGGATTAATAAGAAATTGGCAACCTTTTAAGGCCGAAGAGGCATTTTGGCTTAGTTTCCACGAAAAAACAATAAGAGCCGCAAGAAACTTTTTTTAAGCCTAGGATAGTCATTCAGGGTCAATTTGACCTTGCAAACCTGACTTTTTTTTTCATATCTCGTGATAGAATATATTTCACCACTCTAGATTTACTGACAGCTTCGATAAATTTATTTTACAATGTGTTGTCGTGTTCTTAATTCATTATCTTTTATTGGGTCTGAAAGGAGGGAAGTTTTGCATTACTGCCCTTAGAATGCACGACCATGGTCAATGATTCCAGTACTTTTCAGATTGTACTGCAGTTGTATGGAGCAGTTTGAAAGAATATATTTTGTCTCAAATGTAATTTGCTTCGACTTTTGATCTTCTGCACCAATCAACAGCTTCCTCGATGTGGTGGTGCGGTCCACAACCCCACTGGGTCTGTTGAAATAACTGATGGCCTCTTCAAGGGTCCTACATCTTCCCTGGTTTTTCCAATTCCAAACATTTTTTGCTGTGTTGTCCTGTGAACGACTGCAAAAGGGCAGCACGCACTCTTTCCAAAATTAATGCTCTGTCTTCTTTTGCTCTCCTGCCTCTCTCTCTCTCTCGCTCTCTCTCTGCCTCCTTCGCCTTTTCATTCTTCTACTTGTGCTTAGCGGCAAACGTTCATCCTAATCCTGTTCCTATGTTCCCCTGTTTTGTGTGCGCTGGCAATGTGATCTGGAGGAGTAGGTCAGTGCAATGCTCCATCTCCGTTAAATGTGCATATTTAAGATGTGCGCTTTCCTCTCCTTCTCGAAGTTAAATTCCCTTTCAAGCTGTCATCCCTGTTGCCTTTCGGCTTCTCCTGGGGTCCTCAGCGCATTAACACTGTGTCATTTTCTTCTTTGGAACCCTCCAGCCCGTATACCTTTACTGTACATCTACCACCGGATCTTTTGTAGGAAGCCCCCGCCACCGCTCTTATCTAGTTAGAATTTTTATTCATTGATGGAACTCAGCGATGCCAGCTAATATTTTGTCCTAACTCTAACCCTAAAATCTGCAGTACTTAAAACGTGGCGCAGCTGTTTTTCTCAAATCTCACATTTTTGCATTAGTGGCGGGGGCTTTTTACAAAAGATCCTACAACACACCCAAGCATCCCTCTGCCAATCCCCCTCATTATCGCTTACAAACCTTCTACGTCTAGTGTTCCCTACGAATGCAAAAAAAAGTGCGAATTTGCGAAAACCTGTACGGCGGGTTCGCAGACAAAAACTCAACAATGCGTAAAGAAGTCCGGCGGGATTCGGTAAATTTTTTCAATTTCTGAAAATTTTTAACCAATTGTTTCATGATTGGGAGACAGTAAAGAGGAATCAAGATTGGGTTGAAGCTTTTTTTGGGCAGTGCAATCAATGTCTCGCGCAAACAGCACGTGGCTGTGATGCAACAGCGAGTGACGGCGACTTACGAGTAAATATCTTTTGTATAACAAATTGTCTCGAGCAATTAAGGCTGTGTGGTAGCCTTTATCGCCGTGAATTTTCGTTCTGCACACGCTGGGAGGAGCTGCGCATATTTGTCAATAAAACACTCACTGCAAGAAAGCTTTAACCGCTTTCTGTTTTTTGTTTGACGAAGCAGAAAGGATCCGTAGAGCCAATATTACTAGTTCTACAAAGCAACTCTACTGGTTCAGTGCTAATCAACGACGGTACGCTTGGCGCGGGAATCAAAGAGTTGAGACCTGGTGCTTCCACACCAAATATGTACAGTAGAATTTGCCAAGAACATTAGGGGAATGTAAAAAATTACCGTTTACGATTGACCATTCCAAAACTGTCTTTTGATCCAACATTAGGGTGTATCATCTAATCATGTTTACCAGCGTAAAGAAAAATCACTAAACAGTCAAAAACTCTGAGAAAGTTGTGCACTACGCAGAGTAACCTTTAAAGCGTTATTGTGCGCTCGCGGCTATTGCAGTCTTTTGCATCTGCTTGTAGTCAGGTAAAGTAGGTGGTGTCCTCAAAAATTTTTCCGCAAAGGGCAACCCCCTCGCAAATGCATTAAAACTATGTGGTTTGCATTAAAACTATGAAAAATGGACTTTACTTTTTTTTTTCAGTAAGCGCCTCTAAGTGAGACCCTGTGGCTTTATACGTTGTTGCAAATATCAGCTTTCAAATTTTTTGTTAGATTTAAAAGCTGCATTTACCAAACTCGCACATATCCGCGTCCACGAATTTCTCTGTTTCCTTTATTTCGGTCAAGTTTCGAATGCTTTTCAAGAAAGACAGAAAACTTCGGTAAAGTTTTGAATGCTTTTTTACAAAGATAGAATTATTTTCACGAATTCGGTCTATGGTTGATTTAAACTTATGTTACCAGGATTATCATCGAAAAAATATTTAGCCAGCTATGTAATCACGATTATCATTGAGGGACCAGTAAAAAAGCTTCGGCAATGTTTTAAAACTACCGTTACTTTCGTCACAATATTTAGCCAGATAATGACGTTCCGCTATTTTTTCGAATTTGGAACAAAACTTCCTAAAAATTTATTCGTTTGTTTGTGAAATTAGATGACAAGACTCTGGATGAAATTTGTTATCGCTTATCAACAATATTGCATTCTGAGATACGTTCAAGGAAGAAAGCAAGATTCGCACAGTATGACTACTGCATCGTACAGAAATCTTAATTTTTTCCTTTTAAGTATGCGGCTTTGGTCATCAAATACTTCCAATGGAAGTCTAATCAAGCAACAATTGAAGTTCGCAAGTAATTTTTGTTCTGGTGTCATGGTCGTGGTAACCTAACATCTCGTAAGTTCAAAAAAGTAATATTTTTCATGCTCATGTTGGGCGTCGGTATAGAATTGAGCTAATTTTGTTTACAAATACTGTTAACCTGACATTCCTAAACGTTTGCGAATTACTATTGCAGAGTTTCAGTGACCACATGTAACATATTAAACAGAAATAGCCAAGTATTTCACCGCGGTCGATTAGTAACCAATAGGCTCTGACAAAATCAAGCAAATGATTTTGTCACAGTTTTGCCTCTTCTCCCCCCACCCCGAAAATTTTGAAAACTCTGCGCTTATGCCCATGCCATTGTTGTGCGGACTTGTTTGTAGGTCATCTTTAAAGATAGACACACAGCTAACTCCAGTTTCTTCTGTGAAAGACGTAGCAGAGTAAACAAGCTACAACTCGCAAGCTGGCATCTTGATAGAATTAAAAGATTATTCATGACAGATGATGATGGCCTAGAGCCCTAGATCATAGATTTTCAATTGCCGAACAAAAATTTTCACGGGGCCAGTACTTTATTAAATTGGGAAATTTTTTTGACGACTTGCTTTATTTTACTTGGACATTTCTGAAAATTACTTTTATTACTTTTTTGAAGTCGCCCATGACATTGAGAAAAATATGTATTCCGATTTCGGGCCACGTGCCTCGAAGCGTTTCGAAAATGGGCCACATGGCAAAATCGGTGGAAAATCACTGAACTAGGTTAAAAATGCCATAATTGAAAAAATACGTTTGAGGGAAAACAAAGGGTGTGGCAATTCGTAAAACAATTGTTATAGGCAAACTTTAAAGTATACAAAATATTGGATTTCTGCATGGACTGAGGAAAACGACACGTTATTGTAGGCAAGTTGACGTCATCAAACAGTGCCTTACTTTACTTAAGCTGGTGTAGCGGTTTGTTCAGCCATGTCCACAAAAATTTGTCCGGCGGTTTTCGTACATTTGGTAGCTATTTCGCACTTGCACCGGCGGTTACGCACTTACAAAAATCTTGGAGGGAACACTGTCTACGCCCCCTCTGCCCGTCACTTTCTTCTGTTTTTTCCACCCTCCTCCACTTTTGGCTCCTTTTCTATGCCCCTTGCTTCCTCTTCTGATTTGCTCAGAGTTCTTCAATAAAATGCAACAGTTCATTTCGCCAGCGTTAAACTTCATCATTTTGTTTCATTCCATCTTGTCTGTATCCATGAATCCAACATCAACTCTTGTTGATCTTTCAGGATCCTTAGATACAATGCTCGACGATTTGATCGCACTCATTTCCGTTCTGGCCCTCTTTTACCTGATGACTCGCACGCTGGCAAAGGTGTTGCCGTCTTTGTCCGACAGGACCTATTCTTCTCTGAACGCTCAACCTCTTCCTCTCTTCGTTTGACTTTTACTATATTAACATGGGGGTCAGTATTTCGCTGGAAAGCACTACTCCTTTGAAACATTTACGCTCTTCTTTTTCGCTTTTTTGGCAGATTGTAGAACTTACTTCTTTTCTTCCTCTGAACTTCCTTCCCCTTGAAATCTCTTGATTTTTGGGGACTCCAACTGTCAGCACCCTTTTTGGAACTCAAAAAGTACTTCAGATTCTCGTGGGAGTTAATTGTTTGATTGGGTCATCTCCTCTGAACTCTCTATTCCTGCTGACCCTGACAATCTTACTCTTCTTCATCATTCCTCCCACAGCCTCTCCTTTCTTGACATCTTCTTCGCTCCTTCCTTTCTTGACATCTTCTTCGCTCCTTCCTCTCTTGCCCTCTTCTGCTCCAGGAGGGTGCTTTAGAACTTGGTCACAGAAAGCTCGTTGGGTTGACTTTGCTCTTTACATTGATTCACACTGCTCTTCTCCAAACGAATACTTCTCTCTTTCCTCGGCTGCTGCATCCTATCTCTTCGGCACCGAATGCGGACAAATTTTCGATTCCTTTCTGCAGCGTCACCGCCGACCTCAAACCTGGTTGTCTTCTGAAGTGGAAGAAGCGGTGAGGAAGAGACGCGAGGCTTTTGCCTCCGCCCACAGAAGTGATAAAGAGCAACACGCTTACATCTCAGCCGCTCGTCATGGCCTGTCCATCATAGTTCAAAGCCGAGGGAAAGACATGCTCATCTCTCTGTTCTGAATCAATTTGTTCTATCTTTTGATCAGTGGCTAGTTCTACTTCTTCCTCATCCCCCTCCCTACTGTTTCTCCGCCGGGAGTCGGCATCGGCCTATGCCAACTACCTAAAATCTCACTTTCTGTGTCTCAGCCAAAGGCTTTTCCTGACAGAGCCTGAGGCTACTCGTCTAAGCTCCGCCAGGCTTACTGCCCTGAGGGACTATTTTTTTTTCTCTTCTCACTTTCAGTGAATTTCTCGCGGTAGTTACACCTGCGAGGAGTCTGCTGATCGAAGAAGTGGCAAAACAGCTCGTTGTGGCTTTCATGAGAAAGTGCAACTCAACACCATCGCTCCAGAAACTCATCGAAGAGGCAATGATTAGGTGCGGCTTGACTCTCCATATTGCAGATCCAGTACAACAGCAAAAAATCCACACTTCAAAATGGAAAAGGCGTTACATTTGTCCGTAAGCAAAACACCGAAAATTGTGATGGAGCTGCTTTCAGTATCATGAGGCAGTCTGCGCTGACTATAGTGTCCTCAATCCGGAGACTTTTTTTAATTGTGGGGAAAAGGCGTAACAAGCAAACCAGTGAAAGTGATTATGATCTTATTTAGGGCCATTTTGTAGTTTTACATTTAAGCAAACCATCGTAGCATGGTATTCCCTGTTCTATCATTTTGTATTCTGCCCTCGACAAAATTGAGGAACGCAGCAGGCAAATGCCACTAAAACTACATTAGAGTCAATTTGACTTGATTCTGAGAATTTTTTTTGCTCAAACTAAGTAGAACACTTCTTTTGAAAGATAATTTTTTAGACGGTTATTTTTGTCTCTAACAAGTACAACACTTTTTTGCTGGAGATCTTGATACTTTTCAATAGCGCTGTTCTTCACCTATGCATTGCAATACATTTTTCCCAAACCACAGTGGAAGAACAAAAGAACTGCATTTGCCTCCGCAGCCTCAGGTTGCTAACCCCTGGGCTAAATAAAGCCATCACGAAAAAAGGTATACCTCTAAACAGCTGATTTCTGTAATCGTATAAGCGATCCACTACTCCACCGGCGCGATGGCTAGTGGTTAGAGCGTCCTCTTCGCAGTCGGTAAGTCTGGGGTTCATTTCCTAAGTGGAGTCATACCAAAAAACTTTAAAAAAAGGTATTCACAGCTTCCCTGCTTGGCGCTCAGCACATAAGGGATGGTGTGGAGAACAAGCCGGCAAGCTGGCTTGTTGTGCCCGTGGGCAAGGCACATAACGGAACGCCTCCGCCTTCATGTGGCAGACAGGTGGCCTACCCTTACTTCACCGGATTGCAATTGTGAAGTTGCAAACCCAGCATGTCGCAAAAGGCGACTTTTGCGTACCCACCAGTGGCAGTCCGCTTTGTTGGTGGGGCTACCAGTCACTCACGACTGGTTCGAATGGACTGCCATCTTGCCCTAGCCTAATTTCAATTTGGTTGAGAGCATGAACCTGAATTGGTGTTCATGCCGTACCTCCATCCGGAGGGAAAGGAGGGGTAATCAACATCCACTACTCTAACTTTTGTCCTCGTACTTACCGCATTTAAGGTGTAATAAAAGGCTGTTTGTGAATCAGAACAATCTTGATTAAACAGTCGAAGAGAGTCAGCTAGTGACTTTGAAAGAAGTGTCAAGATTAGCATTGTAAATAAATTCAAACTTTGTAAGGAAGTCCAAAGAAAACAACACCCCATTGTGAAATTTCATTGAAAAAAACTTTTTTTGCTTTTGTATATATTTTTTATCTTGTAGTACTCGATGTTTCATCTAGCCAACTTGAGTATCTCTTGATTATATTCGTTTTATATTCGATTTGTGTTACAAAGTGCAATTAGTGACTGTATTTAATTTTGATTTTAATTGTTTACGATGCTTAGTTACGAGACCTTTTTAAGTGCTGTTTCAACGTAAAGCTTTCCTGTGGTATTAAACTATTCCAGCGTCGCTGGGCAGCAGTTCTGTTGTTGATACCTGGCCTCTCCCTTGGGATGGGGACATGGCGGAAGATCATGGAGCTCCAGAAGCTGGGCAACTTCCCAAGGCCTGAACCAAACGTCGTATAGAGAGAAGGAGTCTCTAAACACGGAGCCGCGCAAAGAGTACGTATCTGGCTGTGCAGATTGAATTAAAAAATGGCCCTAGTTGTATGACCGCAGGCGCTGCATCAAGTACAGTACTCTCAATTCTAGAGAGATAAGAGTTTAACAGAAGGCTGTGTCCGTTTCAGCGCAGAGGACACAGAGACAGTAAGCCTCCGGTCAAAATAGCGAGATAAGGGGGTACGAGAGGAGAAAGATTGCAGATGGCGCACTTTTGTCTAATCAGCTGTGTTATTGCCCGGAAGAAACAAGTAGTCAGGGACCCATTGTCGCCAAATAGACAAACGGGTTCTGCCAGATATGCCCAAAAGTATGAGAAAGACGAAAGGACAGAGTAAGAGTCTAAAAGAAGGAGAAACGGTAGACTCGTTGGTGCTGCCGAGAGCAAAGCTTGCACAATGGCGCAGGCTTTAGCTGAAAAACTTGAACACACCGGGCTTGCTAAATAGGAAAGGGTGGTCTCAACGCCCCAAAATGAGTAGTTGACAAGGACGCCGCAGCCTCCTTTGCCAAAAGAAAAAGAGACTCGGCAATCAGTCCAAATCACGAGGTAGCGAAATGGAAGAGAATCCGAGAAGAAAGAGGAGGGTCAGAGCGAGAGCATGGAGTAGAAATCCAGGGAGGCGAGAGCGAGAGGCGCACATCGAATGAAGACTAATTCCAGGGAGGGCAAGCAAAAAGAACTTTGCTGGGAAAAGAAAGCAGAAGTGGGTCAATAATCGCAAAGTTTCTTTTGGAGGATCGAAAAAGCCTTGGTTTTACTTTAAGTCTGGCCATCAATCCTGAAGGAACTCGCTTACAAGATTCATGCATTTATGCATATGAGCTCATGCTCTGTTTGCATGTCTTTCGTCAGACTGGGCCACCACGACGGGTAGACTGCTTGGCCCCATCATTTGTTTGCCACATAAAGATGGATGCATCCCTTTAAGTGCCTTGCTCAAGGACACAACAAGCAAGCTTGCCGGCTCGTACTTCACACTATCTCTTTTATGCTGAGCGCTAAGCAGGGAAGCTAAGAATGCCATTTTTAAAAGTATTTTGGTATGACACAACTTAGGGAAATGAACCCCAGGTCTACCGACTACGAAGCGGACACTCTAAACACTACGCCATCGCGCCGGTTATTGCTTACAAGATGACGAGGTAGAATAAGACCAGTGACTCGTAGGAGAGGCAGGGATGCCTCAGAAATGAAAAGAGGCTAGGGGAAGACATGAAGCAGCCGATGATGGCGTAAACTAGCCGCTCGGTAAAGGCGTTCCAACTCAATAACACTGCCAAAAGGAAACCATCCGGCAAGGGCGCAGCCAGAAAAAAATTGAGAGGGGGCCAAATTTTGCAGCTTTTAATGTGACGTCATTTACTTATAACGGCATTTTGCCTTTGGTGAACTACGCTTGTCGCTACTATACAAATTGCTGTACAAAACTGAGAAAGTGCGAATGCGATTTCACTGATGTAATGTAGTTTTATCAAGAACGGCTTTAATAGTTCAACTTCAATTGTGACGTACAACGCACTATTTGAGGAATTTCAAGGAAACCACTCCCACTGGTAGGTTGAACGTTCTGACAAAAGAAGCGACGTCTTTGTAGCAGTCCGCATCGCAATAAAACAAGAAAGCGCTCAGCGAGACGCTTATTTCTTGCAATTACCATCCATAACTTGGATTATCAATTCATCACTCGACTACGACATAGAAGAAAAACTTTGGCGATATTTAGTGTGTAAAACGTACACATCTTGTTTGATAACATTTGAAAATTTAAAAACTTAAAAAGTCACACCCTCCCCACCCCCTTGCTAAAAGTCAACAATAAACTCTAATGTACCTGCAGAGGCGCAAAAAAATTTTTGTTTTTATTTTTTTGATACTGCTTTGTAATTTGACTTAAAATTCAGGGGGGCCATGGTCCCTTTGGCCTCCTGGATACGCCTATGCCATCCGGGTGAAACATTGGTGAAAACGGGCCGATGAAAAGCTTTGTGTAGAATAGGAAGAACTCCATGGGTGGAGCACTACGAAGAAGCATAGATACAGCGTAAGGCTTTAAGATGAAGGAAGAACTTGGCCTTTAGCAAAGATACATCTTTAGAAAAGGAAAGAGTGCGGTCACGTGTGACCCCGAGAAAAGAGTGAGCAGAATTGAAGCGGAAATGAGAGTTGAACAAAAAGAAGTGGGACTGAAAAATAGGTTGGTAGGGATCCACCAATAAGAAGAAGGTCTTACATATGCTCAGATTGAGAGGAAGACAACTGTGTTCAGTCCAGCTCTCCAGTCGAATCAGGACTCATAGTGTGCCCTATGCAGCAGCAGCAGGTACCCATAAAGGGGGGGGGGGAATAAAATGGCCAAGTCGTCAACATAGAAAGAGCAGCTGACATAAGAAGGTGGAGATGCAGAGAGATCGTTGATAAAAAACGAGAATAGAACATAGTCAAGAACGGATCCTTGTGGAAGACCTCGGCGCACTCGAAAGAAGCGAATTTTCTAATTTTAGAAAACCATGCAAACGAGCTTGTCTGGATGAAAAGATTGAGTTGATCGACCAAAGCAAGGAGGGAGGCCAGCCGAAATAAGCTTGTGGAAAAGAGCAGAGTGCCAGACAGAAAAAGCCGATAATGACAAGAATCGCTCGAGAGCCCGGTTTGGATTTGTTAAATCAATCCAAAATATACTGACAAAGATAAAAAATTTGATCATGCTCAGATCGACCAATGCGGAAACCAGCTGCTTGAGGGGAGAGGGAGTCGTGCTGGACTTCAGAAAGAGAAGTAGGCGGAATAGAATGGTGCATTCAAATGGCTTTGAGACACAGAAAGTAAAAGAAATAGGGTGAAAGGAAGCACGTGAGTCGAGAGGTTTTCCTTTTTTTGTGAATGAGAATAATATAGGAAGACTTCCAGATGGAAGAAAAAGAATGCAAAAACCATGAGAGATTCAAAATATAAAGAATAAGATCCACACCAGAAAGGGGAAATACTTCAGCATGGGATAGCCGACTCTATCTGGGCGGGTGGCCATGGAAAGGAGAGGTTTGTGGCAGCCGCTAGAACTCGTCAGCCATATCGAGGTAAAAATTATCAATTTGGGGTAAATGAGAAAACATGGATTTTATTACCAATCATTTTTGCTTTGAATCAAGACTGGTTGTAAGCAAGAACAGCTTATTGTTTCATGTATGGCAACTTTTGTGCGTTTTTTGAAACAAGTACAAGTACAAGTACAAACAAGTACAAGTACGGAGGTACTGTGTCGCGCTTCAATAGAATTTTCGTTTTAACTCAATCTTAATTTACTTCTTAAAATTGAGTCTATACTATATGTTGCCTCATTTTTATGAAGTAAATTGCGATTGAGATAGAACAAAAATTCTATTAAAACGCGACATCTGGGGGCTCGTCCGGAATCTTTGTATCGGTTGATGATTTAAAATGACTGCGCAAGAACCTAATATGGAGAAGTTGTAGGATTTGAAGACACAAGTAGAATCGTTGGGCTCGGATGAGAAGCAGAGGAACAAGCTTACAACAGAGGAATGGCTCCAAACGAAAGAAGCGGAAGCTGAAGAGCGAAGGTTAGCTGCCCAGGCTGAAGAACGTAGAATAGCCGCTGAAGAACGCAGAATAGCGGCTGAAGCTGAAGAACGGGGAATAGCGACTGAAGAAAGGAAGCCTGAGCTCGAAGTTGAATAGCTAAGGTTGGAATTGGAAGCGAGGGGGCTCTCCCAATCTCAGAATGGTGAGCAACTGAATCTAAGATCGGTTGAAAGTATTGTGAGGACGCCACCGCTACCATCTTTCGTGGACTAAAAGGATAATTTGAACGAATATCTTTTGGGATTTGAGAGATACGCCGATGTGGCTAAATGGAATATAAGTACTTGGGCAACCCAGTTAACCCGCTGTTAACAGACAAGGCGGTAAAAGTATGCAATAGACTTTCGCCAGAAGAAGCCATGGATTATGAGTGTCTTGTAGTTGCTTTGTTGGAAAGGTATGATTTTACTAAGCGCGGATACAGCGAGAAATTTCGAGAAGCTAGACCTGAAGGACACGAAAGCCCAAGTCAATTTCTATTCAGGTTAAAAAATTATTTCACCAAGTGGATAGAGTTGGCCGAAGTGGAGCAAACCTTCATGGGCGTGGTTGATTTGATTGCACGCGAGCAGTTCACTAGCTCCTTCCCTAAAGATCTATTGACATGGCTGAAGCAGAGCAACCCAAAAACTCTAGATGAACTGTCACGGTTGGCTGATCAATATTTGACAGCGCGCAATCAAAGGTTGTCGAGTAAGGAAGTGATCAAACATGATAGCGCAAGAGCCGATGTGAAAGACAATCATAGTGGATTCCCTCCTGAGAGTACCCTGAAGTGCTTCAAATGTAATCGCGTTAGTCACCGGGCGATTGACTGTCGTGTTAAGCCAGAAGGAGGACGTAATGAGTATAACAGACCAGCTAGATACGCAGTTATGCGCTACCAATGAGGCAAAGTTGGGCATGAGAAGAGATTTTGTCGGAACGCACCCCGCCCTCAAGCTGCTCCTCGGGGTGGAGGCAACAGCCCTAGACTTACGTCACAACCGTACCGAATTGGATGCACTGCGCAAGTTGAAAGGTTATCGGATGAGGCCAAAGCTAAGGAGGAAGAATATTTGGAACTCAAATCTGGAGAGAAAATTAAAGTCTTGCGTAATGGTGCTTGCCTGAGTAATGAAAATAAGAAGTGCATGCCTCTTGCGACCGAAAAAGTGGGTGAGAATGTAGTTGAGGTCCTTCGTGATATAGGCTGCAATGGTGTTATTGTCACGAGAGAGTTGGTGAAGGAAGATGATTTTACTGGTAGCATGGGTTATGTGATGGCTATCGACCGGACGTTGAAGGAGGCACCCATTGCTGAGATTAAAGTGGACACACCTTACTATACAGTAGTAACTCAGACGATATGTTTGCGAGACCCATTGTTTGACCTGGTCATTGGAAACATTCCTGGGGCACGGAATCCGGATGATCCTGTTCCTAGTGTGGAGACATATGCCGCTGCGGTCACGAGGGCTCAAGCTCGGAAGGATGCCACCATTAAACCTTTAGTTGCAAAAGATGTGACGGCTCAGACTTCCGTCACGAAGGTTGAATTGACAAAATTGAAACAGGAAGACACTGCTCGGGAAAAATACGTGGACTTGAAGAATGCTGTTAGAAAATAAGACTACGAAATAAAGTATGAAAAGCGTAATGGCTATCCTATACAGGACTCAGAGCCAAGTTGATGCATTAGGTGAGTGCTCAAAGCAGATTATGGTATCGAAAACATTGAGAAAGAAGGTTATGGAAGTCGCCCACGACTCTTATTTCGGAGGACATCTTGGGATCAACAAGACTAAAGACCGCATTTAGACAAACTTCTACTGGATTGGCATGCAAGGTGATGTTACTAGTTTCTGCAGATCATGTGATGTATGTCAGAAGACGACTGCAAAAGGATCCGTTTCCTGTGTGCCAGTGGGATATATGCCTTTCATTGATATGCTGTACAGGAGAGTCGCCATAGATTTGGTTGGACCAATTTCACTGGCAAGCAAGAAGAAACATCGATATATTCTGATTTTGGTAGATTATGCGACCAGATACCCTAAAGCCGTTCCACTCAAGAATATTGAAACAGAGGCGGTGGCGGAAGTGTTGCTGGATATGTTCAGTCGTCTAGGAATACTAGAGGAAGTCCTAAGTGATCTTGGCACGCAATTTGTATCGAAGTGTATGGAGAAAGTATCAAGATTGCTGTCCATAAAACGACTAACAACTATGCCGTATCATCCTATTTGCAATGGATTGGTTGAACGTTTTAATGGTACACTCAAGAAAATGCTAAGAAGTTTGTGTATTGAGCAACCCCGTCAGTGGCATTGTTTTGTTAACCCCTTACTATTCGCATACAGAGAAGCGCCACAGGAGGCCACCGGATTTTCACCGTTTGAATTGTTGTAGGGGAGAACAGTATGCGGACCAGTTCAAATCTTGAAGGAGCTGTGGTCAGGAGAGACTAATGGGACAGAAATCAAGACGAGCTACCAGTTTGTTTTGGAATTGCGAGAACGCTTGCAAAACACCATGAAGATCGCCCAGGAAGAGTTGCTAAAAAGCCGGAAAAAGAACAAAACGCGGTATGACAGGAGAGCTAAAAGAAGAGAATTTCAAGAAGGCGACAAGGTATTACTGCTATTGCCGGCGGACATGAATAAGCTCTTGATGCAACGGAAAGGGCCTTATGACATAATGAGCAGATGTGTAAAAGGTAATAACTATCGGATAGAAGTAAACAAGAAGGTGAGCACGTTTCATGCAAACATGCTGAAGAAATACATTGAAAGAGCTGACCATGATGGAGAACCACAACAAAATTCTGACGATAATCAGATAATGTCTTGTGATGTTTGTACCGGGTTTGTAGGAGGAAAAGAAGATCTGAGTGTGAACGACGACGAGACGATGGAATTGGCTAATTGTCATCAAAAGGAAACAGTACAGGACGTCCAGTTGGGGGTCGAACTGACTAAAGCACATGAGGAAGAAATGATACAATGAATACCTTGCCAAGACCGACTACGAAAAAAAAGGTGAGATCATTTTGGGGTTAGCAAACTATTACCGCGCCCACATCCCCACATTTGCAGCGGTTCCAAAGCCCTTGACTGATCTAATGCGCAAGGGACAACCAAACAAGATTCGATGGGGGAAGCTCAAGAAATGGCCTTCAGCAGCTTGCGAGATTGTTTATTGAAGCGACCAATTTTAAAGCTGCCAGACCATAGCCAGCCGTTCATACTACGAACTGATGCATCGAACTGCGGACTGGGTGCCGCTCTCATGCAACAGCATGACGAGAGACTATATCCAGTGGCGTATGCCAGCAAGAAACTTGCGTCAGCGGAAACCAATTATTCAACTTTAGAAAAAGAATGTTTGGGTATTGTGTGGGGCATAACAAAGTTCCGGCTGTACTTAGCTGGTAAGCCGTTTATTTTACAAATTGTTCACCAGCCCCTTGCATATATAAACAAGACCAAGCACCAGAACGATCGCATAATGCGGTGAGCCCTAGCTTTGCAAAGGTACGATTATACTGTACAAGACATTACTGGAGAGGATAATGTAGCGGCTGGTTATTTTAGTTGTGTGATGAACTAATCGTGCTGTGTCTATGTGTATTGTTGTGCTATGCTTTAATTGTATGTGTGTGTGTGTGTGAGATATGATAATCGAATTTATTGTGTGAGTGATTAAGTATCTTAGTAGTGAATGGTACTCGCAAATTTCATTATTCGTAGTTTCTAATATTATTATTACAATATTTTTAGGGGGGCATACGTCACGAATAAGTAAATTTGGGTAAAAAGAATAGTTTTTATATATGTGTAGTTGATCTAATCTGTTGTTTTATTTTGCAGTGACTATTTTATTTGTAAATCTGAATTTTCTAAAGCCCTAAACTTGCTAAAATGCTTTCGAAAAAAAGACCTTTTTTTCTTTAGCATATAAATAAATAATAGATTCGTAACTCACACGCCTTTTCTGACGTCACAGTGGTTGACTATGTAACTAAGTTCCATAGTATTCTGGTGATTCTTGTTTCTTCATGAAGAATTCTCTTTTTTTTATTGCCGATTACGTAATTTATTAACGTTGTTTTTCTTGTGTCACGTGATGTTCTTGCAATTTCTAGATTCTTTTCTAGTCGTATATACATTACATAGTGGTATAACGCGACAAAAATTTTTTTCATTCAGAGAGAGTGTAAGAGAGAGATAGTAGAGTGTAGTAAAAAGGCGTTGTTCTGTGGTGATTATTGTGACAGGAATCAAGCGATTATTTTAGTGGTTTTAGTTTTGGTTGGTTTTGATATTTATATATTAAAGTGCTTGGGTTTTTGTATTTGACAAGCGAAGGAATTCGAAGTTTTAAAGCGGTCTGTGAATATATTTGTTCTGTTCTTGATCGAGAAGTACGTGGGTCAAAGTATCTTAGTGGAAGCCAATCTTTTCCTAGCTATCAAGTTGCAACCAGACTTAATTATTCGAACGATACTATACATCGCCGCAATTTTAAATACAGTCAACTTCGGATATAAGAGATCCGCCGGGACCAGCTTAATCAGTCTCTTATAACCGAATTCTCTTATAACCGACTTATTAGTTTATATTAAAAATCATTTGGGACCTTTTGCGTAGTCCCTTATAAGCGAAAATCCCTTATATCTGAATCTCTTATATCCGAAGTTGACGGTAGTAAATTAAGATTGAGATAAAACGAAAATTCCATTGAAATGCGATATATTGTAACAATTTACAATTTAGTGTACCTTGGAAATGATCGTAAAAAAATTCAAGAAAAGTACGTAAAATAGAAAAAAGCAGAAGATATTCAAGAGTTGAATATAAATGTTGATAAATTAAAGCAATAAAAATGGGAAGAAAATCACAAAAAAAAATTGTAAATGATAGCATTGAATTATGTGGAATATGTGGCAGGAGGTTGATGAAGAGCTATATCCAGTGTCAGAATTGCGAATATTGGATGCATAAAAGATGCACATCTATCAAAGGAAAGTTTTGAAAGGAATAAATCACGAATGCGACAGATCTAAAATACAGCGTCATTGATGAAGAAGATAAAAAATATATGAAAGTGAGATTGAGGAAGATTTTTGTTAAGGATACGTGCTGGATGGAGAAAGTTCAAAGAATTGTCTGGTAGACCTACATTTTGTGGTAAAAAAATGCAGATTGGGCCATTTAAGGCATGTGTGAAAAGTGCGATGCACTTGGGAGCTAAATTTTGGATAAAAGACGGCAGATATCAGACCGATGCAAACGACGGAAATAAAGATGATTTTAATGATATTCAGCAAGACTGTTCTGGACAAAATTGCATACAGTCTGTTAACCCTATATTAACTGACTTTTTTATTTGATCAAAAAAAAAGCAATAATTACATTTTTTAAGTTAAGATGTCTTGTTGTACATGTTTTTGGACAAATTTAAAAAAACTAATTTTTTATTTTTATTATGTTTCAGAGGACATATATGTCCCAGCTGTGGTTTAAGCCATAAAATTTTTTTAATTGTATATTTAGAAGAAGACATTCATGCCTCAATATTGTTTCAAACAACGTGGTAGTTTTTCAACAAAACTAAATATATTCCGAGAGGTGCTAAATTAAATGCACAAGCAAGCTTAATTAGCATTAATTTTAATTATCGAAATGACATTACACATAATGATCACTTACTATGAAAATCATAAAAACAATTTCTGCTCTTAGAGCAGCGTAAATGCACTTCACATTTCATGCAAAACATAAATATTTTCCCATAGAAACCAGGAAGCTTACAAGTTGCTCTGTTATCAGACATTGCAGGAAAATGCCCAACTAAATATAAACGAATATCTTTTTGCGGTATTGGTTTTGTGGCATTACCGCTACATTTTTTTCAAGTTCAACAAAGCTTGAGAATGGCCTTTCTTTTCTTTTTAAACTATCTTTTTCGGTTTTTATCAACGAAAGTCACTTTCATTTTGAAGTCGGAGAGACTGAGGTGTTTGTTTTCTTGTATTCCTAAATTTGTGGCATATCTTCTGTACAAGAGCCAAGCATTCACTATTGCCATATCAATTGGATGAAAAATCATTTTTTGAATAGTACTTTTTAGACCGAAATGTGTTGTTGTTGTTGGTTACCCGACCCCTTCCGAGGGATGGGGGCATGGCGGAAGACCATGGAGCCCCAGAAGTTGGGCAACTCCTCAGGGTCTGGACCAGAGGTCGTACAGAGACAGAGAGTCGCAAAGAGTCCGTAGCTGGACAGTGCAGAATGAGATGAGAGATGTCCTGGGACGAGTGTCCACAGGCGCTGCAGGAAGAATTCTCGATTCTGCCAATCCTGAAGAGATAGGAACCTAAAAGAAGGCTATATCCGTTGCAGCAAAGACGAGAGAGGACACAGCGAGCATGACGAGGGAGCACAAGTTCCTCAGTGGAAATCGAGGGAACCTGTGTGTCAAAATATTTGGAAGAGACAGTACGCCTCCAGTCCGAGAAAAGACGAGAGTGGATACGAGAGGTAAGGAGAGAGAGACTACAAGGGATTTCGGAAGGCACAAGCAGCGCTCCCCGTCTGGCCAGCTCATCAGCTGTGTCGTTCCGCGGGAGAAACGAGTGTCCGGGGACCCATTGTAGCCTGATAGAACAAGAGAGAGTAGACAGTTCCTGCCAGATCTACCACAGAGTTTGAGATAACAGGAAAGGTGGAGGATAGGACAGGGTGGCGAGGACAGAGCGAAAGTCAGACAGCAGGAGAAGAGAAGAAAAATGGAAGACTTGTTGGTGTTGCCGAGACCAGCAAAGAGCGTGCAGAATGGCGCAGGCTTCAGCGGAAAAACTGGAACAAACTGGGCCTGCCGAAAAGGAAAGAGTGGCCTCAGTGCCACAGAGAGAGCAGTTGGCAAGAACGCCGGAGCCGCCTTTGCTAAAAGGAAAAGAGCCGTCTGTTCAGAGTACCAGGTCATGAGGGGGGGAGAGAGTCAAGGTGGGCGAGAGCCGCACCTTGGCAAGAGTGAGGGAGATCAGAGCGAGAGCATGGAGTGGAAAGGGTGGATTCGACCGTGAAGGAGGGCAGATTCCAAGGAGGACGGGGAGGGCAAGCAACAAGAGCCTCCCTAGAACAAGTAGAAGGAAGCATGGGCGGGTGAGTGGACGCAAAAGCTCTCCAGGACGATCTGCAGAGTCTTGGTTTCACTCCTAGTCTGGCCAAACCTGAGATGGGAAAAGGAGGTTGGGAGACGAAGAGCCCGCTCATAAGAAAAAAGAGTGAAGTGAGTCAGGGTGATTCGTAGGGGAGGTAGAGAAGCCTCGGTGAGTAGTAGAGGGATAAGGGAGGACGAGAGGCAGCCGGTGATGGCGCGACTGGCCGCTCGGTGGAGGCGTTCCAATTCGGTGACATTGGTAGCGCTTAGAAAAGGAAACCATCCGGGTGAAGCGCAAGTGAGAAGGGGCCGAAGAAAAGATTTCTACAGAACAGAGAGGGACTCCTTAGAGGGGCCCCATGAGGAAGCAGAGATACAGCGTAAGGCCTTGAGACGTGGGAAAAACTTGGCCTTCAGCGAAGATACATGCTTAGAAAAGGAAAGAGTGCGGTCGAAGGTGACCCCGAGAAAAGTTGGAGTGGGATTAAAACGGAGGCGGGAGCCGAGTAGGAGGAGGTTGGGCTGAAGGTTAGCCTGGTGGGGATCCACTGAGAAGAAGGAGGCCTCACATTTGCTCGGATTGAGAAGAAGACACCAGTACTCAGACCAGCGCTCCAATCGAAACAGAGCTCGTTGTGTGGCCTCCACCGCAGTAGAGACCGAGGGGGAGGAGGACCAAATGGCCAGATCGTCAGCGTAAAAAGAGCAGCTGACGGAAGAAGGCAGAGAGGCCGGAAGATCATTAATGAAGAGAGAGAAAAGTACAGGGCCAAGAACGAATCGTTGCGGAACACCTCGACGGACTCGAAAGGAACGGCTTTTGTGATTTTGAAAAACCACTCAAGCGCGCCTATCAGAAAGGAAAGATTGAGTCCAACGAGCAAAGCAAGGAGGGAGGCCAGCCGAAATGTGTTTGTGGAAAAGGGCGGGATGCCAGACAGAGTCAAAAGCTTTAGAGAAATCGATAGTAGACACGATCGTCCGAGAGCCCGGCCTGGGTTTGTTAAACCCATTCGAAATGGACTGAGAAAGGTACAGAATTTGATCGAGTGTAGACCGTCCAGGGCGGAAACCGGCCTGACGGGGAGAAAGAATGGAATTAGATTCCAGAAAGAAGAGAAGGCAGGATAGAATGATGCGTTCAAACAGCTTTGATACGCAGGAGGTGAGAGAGATAGGCCTGAAGGAAGCTGGAGGGTCAAGAGGCTTTCCCATCTTATGTATGCGAATAATAGAAGATGTCTTCCTGATGGAAGGAAAGGAATGTGAAGACCAAGAAAGATTGAAGATGTGGAGAAGAAAATCCATGCCAGAGCGAGGAAGATGCTTTAGCATGGGATAGGCAACTTTGTCTGGACCAGTGGCAGTGGATGACGAAAGATTGGAGGCAGCCGCAAGAAATTCCGCGGGAGAGAAAGGAGAGCAAAAGGAAGAGTGAGACTCCACAGGGCACGTGGCTCGGCGGAGCTCAGAGTGGTAGCCTCTGGCTCTGCTACGCAGGGCCTTTGGCTGAGAGACGGAAAAGCGAGACCTCAGGTAAGCGGCATAAGCCGAAGCCGATTCCCTGGGAGAAGAACAGTTAGGAAAGTTAGGAGAGGAGGAAGACGAGGAAGGAGAGCCAGCGATAGAGCGAAGAAGAGAGTGCACAGATTTAGGTGAAAGAAAAGAGCAAGTCGTCTGCCATGCCTCAGCCTTGGCAATGACTGACGAGGCACGTCGAGAGGCGGAGATGTAAGCCTTCATCACTTCTGTGAGCGGCAGCGAAAGCCTTGCGTCTTTCACCAACCGCTTCTTCCACCTCAGCAGACCACTAGACTTTAGGAGGGCGTTTGATGCAGCCGAAAGGAATGAAAGATTTGGCCACATTCAGTGCCAGAGAGCAGCAGAGGAAAGAGAAAGAGACGAGTATTCCTCTGCAGATGAACAGTGAGAGTCAAAGTAGGAGGCAAAGCCATCCCAGCGAGCATTGTGAAAATTGAAGGAAGGGGGACGCTCGTTGGGGCGAAAGACCGGAGAGAGAAGGATAGATAGAAGAATTGGTAGATGGTCACAACCCAGGTCCTGAAGCACCTCCCAGGAGCAAGAAAAAGCAAGAGAAGAAGGAGCAAAGGAGATGTCAGGAGAGGAGCGACTGCCAGAGGAGCGATGGAGAAGGGTGCGTGTGTCAAGGTCATTGAGGGGGAGGAGGTCAGAGGAGATGACCCAGTCAAATACTTCCTCCCCGCGGAGGTCGGAAGTACCTCTTGAGTCCCAAAGCGGGTGGTGGCAATTGAAGTCCCGCAGAATGAAGAGATTTCTGGAGGAGGGAAGAATGGAGGGAGAGAAGGAGTCGGTTCTGCCATCCGTTGGGGAGGAGCGAATAGGGGGGGCATACACATTAAGAAATGACACCGAGGAGGATTTGTTTAGAGAGATGTTGACCCCTACATAATCAGAGTAGGGATCGAGCAAAGAAAGAGAGGAAGTAGAAAGTTCAGAAAAGGATAGGCCCTGTCTGACGAAAATGACAACGCCGCCGCTGACGTGCGTGGCATCAGAAGAGAGGATGCCAGACCGGGAGTGGGTGCGATCAGAACGCAGAGCAGAAAATCCAGGAATCCGGAAAGAGGAAGAGGAGTTAAGATTGGATTCCTGAATGCAGATAAGGTCGACAGAATGGGACGAAAGAAAGTGAAGTAGTTCAGTGCTTCTGGCTCGAAGACCTCCAGCATGCTATTGAAGAACCCTGAGAGAGTCAGGGGGGGAGATGAGGCAGGAGGTGCAGAAGTACAGCCAGGAGCTAGGGACGGTGGTGGGAGGGCAGAGGAAGGAGATATAAGATGGGCAGATGGGGGATATGAAGTTTGGAGACGAGGGTGGGGCAAGAGTGCAGCATTAGCAGAGGGGGGGCCAGATTCCACAGTGGAGGTATACGTGTCGGAGGAGTCCGAGGAGGGGGGAGTCACAGTGTTACGGCAGGTGGGGCAGCTCCAAGAGTGAGAGCTGCCTAGAGCTCTGAAATTAGATAAAGAAAGTTGTGAGCACCTTAGATGAACCCATTTAGAGCATGTGCAGCATTGCACTGATTTGCCCCGCCAGGTCACCTTTCCAGCGCACACAGAGCAAGGAAAGATGGGACCAGGGTTAGAATGAACGTTACCGCTCATCAGGAGAAGAAGGGCAAGAGTAGGGCAGGAAAGAAGAAAAAGTGAAAACAGGCGACCGATTTTAAAGATGCTGTGTGCTGCCCTTCTGCGGTCGTTCAGGGGGCAGCATAGCGAAAAAATGAATGGGGAGTGCCCGGGGTAACTGGGACCCTCGGGGAGGCCAACAGCCATTTCGACCCAACCCAAACGGGGCCGGGGACCGCACCACCACGTTGAGGCGGCTGTTGATTGGTGCAGTAAAGACCGAAATGTCGTTCTGTATAATGCAATCATTTGATCTTGAAGATCAACATCTCCCATATTTTAATTATATATAGTTATAGAATTAGATCACTGAACTTCAATAACGCTTTTTTCTTTCTTGTCATGTCTTGAGCAGATGCAGGAAGGCTGATGAGACAAGTATGTTGACACCATACAAACAGACCTTGTGTCTTGCCATTTTACCACAGAAACAGTGACGGTATCAACTTCTGCTTTCCAAACATCCAGTGATCCTCTGCCCTCACGTTTCGGCTTAGTGTCAGACTTGAATTGAAGGCCTCGATATCTTCTGGATTGCACTCTTCCACAACACCATATACCTTGTTTTGTCAAATAGGTGACCAACGGCAAAGATGTAAACCAGTTGTTAAAAACCAATTTATGGTTTTGATAAGGGGGAATTGATTGCGCCAGATGCAAAACAAAGTTTGAACTTGCACCTAGGTCAGGGACATCAGGATTATCAACAGGTTGAATATGACTTGTGTAGATAATAAAATCATACACAACACCAGCTGTATCACATAGTACAAAAAATTATAGGCGAAGATGGAAATTGTAAACCTTGCACCTAATTGGCAAAGCAGCATACGAGCGTAAGGGCATTAACAATTTATTAAAATGAATATGCCAGGAAACAATAATGAGTATACCCCCCAACCAATTCAGACGAGACCATCCCTGGACGCGTTTCGTCCTTTTGGACTCATCAGCAGAGCCCGTCCCGTCACAAGCAAAAGTAACCCTGGACGCGTTAGCAACGCAATACGTCGTCGGTTGAAGTCTCAGTGCTTCTGCATGTGCATAGCTGGATTTTTTTAAAGGATAACGCTAATGAGTGGGTTACTTTCGCTTGTGACGGGACGGGCCCTGCTGATGAGTCCAAAAGGACGAAACGCGTCCAGGGATGGTCTCGTCTGAATTGGTTGGGGGGTATACTCATTATTGTTTCCTGGCATATTCATTTTAATAAATTGTTAATGCCCTTACGCTCGTATGCTGCTTTGCCAATTAGGTGCAAGGTTTACAAAGTACAAAAAACTTATATTCATTGCCAAAGTTTCGACTCCGTGCAAACCAGTGTTGGCTATCTTGCTAGGGAGAAGTACATGGCCATTCCCAGGCATTGCTCGCATTCAGGTAGAGACAAATTCAGTGGTTTTGTAATGTCACTTCGTAAGCTGTATAAATTTGATTGTTCAACTATAGTCAGTTTAAGTTCTTGAGATATAAAATTGTTGAAATTCTCAATTGAAAGTTGCTCAGATTGCTGTTCAGGAAGACTCATGTCATTGAAAGTAGTTGAGGGAAAAATTATATCATCATTTTCCAGAACATGTTTCCAAATGATTTTTCTTGCATTTTTTTATCGCCTGCAATCTTCAGAGTTAGCCCTAATTTCCATCTACATTCTTCTACATCAGATTTTGTTTCATTTAGATCAGATTGAGTATCTTCTGCATCTGAGTGTAGAACAGCATCTGTGGATCTATATGCAGTATGTCATGTATAAAATAAAAATGAGCTTCTAAATGTAGCAAAAGCTACAGTAAAAAGACTATGTGTTTATCCCTCAGTAAGTTGCACGTTACCTGCAGCATGCCAAATTGTGTTGTTATCTGCTTTCAAGCTCATGCTTTGAATATAAATTCCAGCTGACACCAGCCAGAACATACATAGGTGTCACCAATTCAAAAACAACAACCATAAAACATGTAATAAGCTTATATATAACTGCAAATTATTAATTTTTGGCTCATAATCTCCATCAACAATTTCATCGTCCAAATCATCATCTAAGTCACTCACGAATCGCAAAGTTTCAGTAAGAGTTAAGTTTTGTTTTTCGGTAAAATGTGGATTAGGATACACCAGAAGTAACTAAAAACAGCATACTCAATTTACGTTTTGCAGCCTAAATTCAAACACATATGCATACTTATAAATTTACAATAAAAAATTGCTAATAGCTATTCTTTTAACCAGAATAAACATCATCTCAAATGGATTTTGGTCTATTCCAAAATTTATAATTGTTGAGTCTTTTATATGCTTAACTACTGATAGGGCATATATGTCCTGTTTCAACTATGTCAGATAAGAACACTACTGATTAATATAGATCCACAAAAATTGCTAAAAACAACCTTGACACGCTAATAATTATAAAAAAAATTAATAATTGAAATAACTTACCAGGATTAAAATCGATAATTCTTTTAATGTCGCTAAGTTTCACCTTGACCAGATGAAGCAGAAATTCAAATTCAAATAACTGTAGCGAAACTATTGCAAAAGTGTTGCCACTAAAATTTGCTTTAAATAAAAGTTCATAAAGTACTCTAAAAGCCTAAAGACCAATCAACAAAAAAATGAAATCAAGGTTAGCATTTTGCGAAAAGTGACATATATGTCCTCTTGGTTAAAAAAGAGTTATGACATCGGACAGATGTTGAAGAATCTAATGGTTGGGGCATTTTAAACGAATGAATGTGGAGAGTTTGTTTAGAAGACATTATAATAAAAAAACAATTGCTAGAAATGTAAAAGAAATAAGATCAAAAAAAACTTGAAAGAAGACGGTGAAGAAAGACATGAAGAGAAGAAATCTAAAATTCGAAAATGCTCAAGATAGAGATAAACGGAGGTGTTGCTGCAGACACTGGACAACCGTGATGATTTGATTGTACAAGTCGGAAACAAAGTAAGCTGCCGTGCTGTACGGTAGTTGTAATCTTTCCAGATTTCGTAACAAAAGGTCTGAAGAACAAACCTCCACAGAAACACCACTGGAAATTCTTGAGAAGAGTATTCGAAATTGAAAGCACTGCATTGCACCAGCAAAAAGTAGGGTTTGAAACCAAGGGGTAGTTGTAGACATATACTGCATCAGCACGTCTAAGACTGCGAAAGCACAAAATTACACCAATCAACAGCCGACTCAACGCGGTGGAGCGGGTTCTGACCCTGCTGGGTAGAGTCAAAATGGTTGTTAGCCTCCCTGAGGGTCCTAGTTACCCAGGGCTATCCCTATACCAAGCATTTTATTGGAGTTTTGTCCTTTGAACGATTGAAGGGTAGGAAGCACTTTTTCCAATATCGATCATCTGTTTTTTCTTCTTTTGCTCTCCTGCCTTACTTTCTTTCTTATTTTTGTTTTACTTCTAATGAGCGGTTACATCTATTCTAATCCTGTTCCTATCTTCCTCTGTTCTTTGTGCACTGGTAATGTGACCTGGAAGGGCAAGTCAGGCAATGCTGTGCCTGCTCTTAATGGGTACATGTGAGGTGCACCTTCTTCAAAAGCTTTAACTTTTCTTAGACTGTGTGGGTCGGTAAGGTGACCTCAAGGAACACGTCAGTGCAATGCTGTACCTACCAACAGGAACATTTAAGGTGTATCTTCCTCTCCTTCTCGGAATAAAACTCCCTTTTAAGCTCTCGATCCTGGAGCTGTTCTCCCTGTTGCAATTCGGAGTTACTCGGCTTAATAATATAAAAAATGAAAAAATTTCTGTAATTTGCCGTTGCTGTTCTTATCCCACATCTCTCAGTTCTATTATAAGCTTGTTTTTATTTTCTTACTTTGGTATCTAGTAGCTTAGAGGTTGGAATGCAATTATCCTACATTTGGCGTTTGTCTAAAGCCGGGGAAGGTTGCAGGCAATTAGCTAACTTCTCCCTCTAAATGCTAAATAAAAACGTTCCTTTAATTTGAGATACCGATAGTTAGATTGTTTTCTACTGCTGCACAAAAGCTCGTTTGATTGGGCTGCACAAGAATTTTTGAATCAGTTTCGTTTTAAGAAGAAAACTCTCGATAAAATTTTACTTTTTTATTTTTTATTGACTGGTATTTATTTTAACGTAGTCGTAGATTTTTATTTGTTTTGAGTGAGTTTTCCCGTAACAAAAGAAGTTGATTTTGGCACTTGTGGTCGAAGAAACAGCAAACGTCTTAAAGTTCCTCCAGGGCTCTTGTGAACAGGTTTTCGTTTTGAGGTCTCTGTAACACTGAGCTTCTCTTGATGGCTCCCATTTACCAACACTTTATTTTCTCCGGGACCTTGCAGCAAGTATACCTCACTGTACCCTATCGCCCACCCAACTCCCTTGCCTATGCAAACCTTCCACCTCACGATCGCCCACAAATTTTCTACTCTCCTACTGCCCTACCACCAACCTCTCATTTTGTTTCTTTCTCACCCTTTTTTACTTCTGGCTCTTTTTCTGCGCCCCCTGCTTCCTCTTCTTGTTCTTACTCACTCAAGGTTCTCCAACGAAACGCTGGAGGTTTTTGTGCCAAGTATGTTAAACATCTTTACTTAGTTTTTCTTTTTCGTGTCGATCTTATCTGTATCAAAGAGTTCGATTTCAGCTCTTCTTTATTTTTCTGGATCCCAGAATACTCCGGTCTAAAATCTGATTGTACTCACTTTCGATCTGGCCTTTTTTCACCTCATAACTAGCATGCAACCGGTGGGGTCACCATCTTTGTCAGAGAAAGTCTATCTTTCTCTGACCTTTCAACCTCATCTCTCTTTGTTTGACCACTACACTGACTATGTGGTGGCCAAACATGCGGCCAAAAAAATCCTTTCGTCCATAAATATATACGCTCTTCCTATTCGCTCTTCTTCGGCAGATTGCAAAATTAATTTCATTTTTTTCTCTGTTCTACCTTCCTCTAGATATCTCTTCATTCTTGGGGACTTCAACTGTCATTACCCCTTTGATACTCAAAAGGTACTTTAGACCTTCATGGTGAGACAGTATATGATTGGGCCGTCTCCTCTGACCTCCCTCCCCTCAAGGGCATGGACACCTTTAGTTGTCGTCATCGTTCCTCCGGCATTCTCTCCTCTCTGACATCTCCTTTGCTTCCTCTTTTTTCTGCTCCTCTCCTGGGAGGTGCTTTAGGATTAAGGTTCTGATCACCTCCCAATTTTATAACTCTCCCTCTTCCTCCGTTATCCCGGCCGAGTGAACGACCTCATTCTTTCATTTGTCAGAAAGCTCTTTGTGGTGACTTCGCCCTTTGCATCATATCATCCTGTTCTTCTACAAAGGAATGCTTCGCTCTTTACTTTTCCAATGCTGCTACGCTTTTTACCTCTTGGCACAAAACGCAGCCAAATCTTTTATTTTTTCCGCAGCGTGAAACGCAAATTTCACGCTTGGTAGACTCTTACAGTGGAAGAAGCTGTAAAAAAACGCAAGGCTTTTGCGCACCGCAGCGATGAAGGGCGACACGCTTCTCGGCATGTCTCGTCCGTCATCGCCAAAGCCAAGCCCAAGACATGCCAGAAGACATACTCGTATCTCTATCTTAAGTGTGAATCTAAATCACTCTGTTCTATCTTTTAATCCGTCACTGGTTCTGCTTCTTCCTCCGCTAACTTTCTTAATCGCTCTTTTTCCAGGGAGTCGGTATCGGACTATGCCACCTACATTAGATCTCATTTTACTGTGTCTCAGCCAAAGGTCACATGACTGAGTTTCACCGGGCCTCCTGCCATGAAGAGTCTTATTCTTCTTTCAAGCATTTCGATCTCCTACTGTAAATTTTTTCGGCCGCCGCAAACCTCTCCTTTCCATGGCCACCCGCCCAGACAGAGTCGGCTATCCCATGCTGAAGTATTTCCCCTTTCTGGTGTGGATCTTATTCTTTATATTTTGAATCTCTCATGGTTTTTGCATTCTTTTTCTTCCATCTGGAAGTCTTCCTATATTATTCCCATTCACAAAAAAAAAAGGAAAACCTCTCGACTCACGTGCTTCCTTTCACCCTATTTCTTTTACTTTCTGTGTCTCAAAGCCATTTGAATGCACCATTCTATTCCGCCTACTTCTCTTTCTGAAGTCCAGCACGACTCCCTCTCCCCTCAAGCAGCTGGTTTCCGCATTGGTCGATCTGAGCATGATCAAATTTTTTATCTTTGTCAGTATATTTTGGATTGATTTAACAAATCCAAACCGGGCTCTCGAGCGATTCTTGTCATTATCGGCTTTTTCTGTCTGGCACTCTGCTCTTTTCCACAAGCTTATTTCGGCTGGCCTCCCTCCTTGCTTTGGTCGATCAACTCAATCTTTTCATCCAGACAAGCTCGTTTGCATGGTTTTCTAAAATTAGAAAATTCGCTTCTTTCGAGTGCGCCGAGGTCTTCCACAAGGATCCGTTCTTGACTATGTTCTATTCTCGTTTTTTATCAACGATCTCTCTGCATCTCCACCTTCTTATGTCAGCTGCTCTTTCTATGTTGACGACTTGGCCATTTTATCCTCCCCCCCCATGGGTACCTGCTGCTGCTGCATAGGGCACACTATGAGTCCTGATTCGACTGGAGAGCTGGACTGAACACAGTTGTCTTCCTCTCAATCTGAGCATATGTAAGACCTTCTTCTTATTGGTGGATCCCTACCAACCTATTTTTCAGTCCCACTTCTTTTTGTTCAACTCTCATTTCCGCTTCAATTCTGCTCACTCTTTTCTCGGGGTCACACGTGACCGCACTCTTTCCTTTTCTAAAGATGTATCTTTGCTAAAGGCCAAGTTCTTTCTTCATCTTAAAGCCTTACGCTGTATCTATGCTTCTTCGTAGTGCTCCACCCATGGAGTTCTTCCTATTCTATACAAAGCTTTTCATCGGCCCGTTTTCACCAATGTTTCACCCGGATGGCATAGGCGTATCCAGGAGGCCAAAGGGACCATGGCCCCCCTGAATTTTAAGTCAAATTACAAAGCAGTATAAAAAAAATAAAAACATAAATTTTTTTGCGCCTCTGCAGGTACATTAGAGTTTATTGTTGACTTTTAGCAAGGGGGTGGGGAGGGTGTGACTTTTTAAGTTTTTAAATTTTCAAATGTTATCAAACAAGATGTGTACGTTTTACACACTAAATATCGCCAAAGTTTTTCTTCTATGTCGTAGTCGAGTGATGAATTGATAATCCAAGTTATGGATGGTAATTGCAAGAAATAAGCGTCTCGCTGAGCGCTTTCTTGTTTTATTGCGATGCGGACTGCTACAAAGACGTCGCTTCTTTTGTCAGAACGTTCAACCTACCAGTGGGAGTGGTTTCCTTGAAATTCCTCAAATAGGGCGTTGTACGTCACAATTGAAGTTGAACTATTAAAGCCGTTCTTGATAAAACTACATTACATCAGTGAAATCGCATTCGCACTTTCTCAGTTTTGTACAGCAATTTGTATAGTAGCGACAAGCATAGTTCACCAAAGGCAAAATGCCGTTATAAGTAAATGACGTCACATTAAAAGCTGCAAAATTTGGCCCCCTCTCAATTTTTTTCTGGCTGCGCCCTTGCCGGATGGTTTCCTTTTGGCAGTGTTATTGAGTTAGAACGCCTTTACCGAGCGGCTAGTTTACGCCATCATCGGCTGCTTCATGTCTTCCCCTAGCCTCTTTTCATTTCTGAGGCATCCCTGCCTCTCCTACGAGTCACTGGTCTTATTCTACATCGTCATCTTGTAAGCAATAACCGGCGCGATGGCGTAGTGTTTAGAGTGTCCGCTTCGTAGTCGGTAGACCTGGGGTTCATTTCCCTAAGTTGTGTCATACCAAAATACTTTTAAAAATGGCATTCTTAGCTTCCCTGCTTAGCGCTCAGCATAAAAGAGATAGTGTGAAGTACGAGCCGGCAAGCTTGCTTGTTGTGTCCTTGAGCAAGGCACTTAAAGGGATGCATCCATCTTTATGTGGCAAACAAATGATGGGGCCAAGCAGTCTACCCGTCGTGGTGGCCCAGTCTGACGAAAGACATGCAAACAGAGCATGAGCTCATATGCATAAATGCATGAATCTTGTAAGCGAGTTCCTTCAGGATTGATGGCCAGACTTAAAGTAAAACCAAGGCTTTTTCGATCCTCCAAAAGAAACTTTGCGATTATTGACCCACTTCTGCTTTCTTTTCCCAGCAAAGTTCTTTTTGCTTGCCCTCCCTGGAATTAGTCTTCATTCGATGTGCGCCTCTCGCTCTCGCCTCCCTGGATTTCTACTCCATGCTCTCGCTCTGACCCTCCTCTTTCTTCTCGGATTCTCTTCCATTTCGCTACCTCGTGATTTGGACTGATTGCCGAGTCTCTTTTTCTTTTGGCAAAGGAGGCTGCGGCGTCCTTGTCAACTACTCATTTTGGGGCGTTGAGACCACCCTTTCCTATTTAGCAAGCCCGGTGTGTTCAAGTTTTTCAGCTAAAGCCTGCGCCATTGTGCAAGCTTTGCTCTCGGCAGCACCAACGAGTCTACCGTTTCTCCTTCTTTTAGACTCTTACTCTGTCCTTTCGTCTTTCTCATACTTTTGGGCATATCTGGCAGAACCCGTTTGTCTATTTGGCGACAATGGGTCCCTGACTACTTGTTTCTTCCGGGCAATAACACAGCTGATTAGACAAAAGTGCGCCATCTGCAATCTTTCTCCTCTCGTACCCCCTTATCTCGCTATTTTGACCGGAGGCTTACTGTCTCTGTGTCCTCTGCGCTGAAACGGACACAGCCTTCTGTTAAACTCTTATCTCTCTAAAATTGAGAGTACTGTACTTGATGCAGCGCCTGCGGTCATACAACTAGGGCCATTTCTTAATTCAATCTGCACAGCCAGATACGTACTCTTTGCGCGGCTCCATGTTTAGAGACTCCTTCTCTCTATACGACGTTTGGTTCAGGCCTTGGGGAGTTGCCCAGCTTCTGGAGCTCCATGATCTTCCAACATGTCCCCATCCCAAGGGAGAGGCCAGGTATCAACAACAGAACTGCTGCCCAGCGACGCGGGAATAGTTTAATACGACAGGAAAGCTTTGCGTTGAAACAGCACTTAAAAAGGTCTCGTAACTAAGCACCGCAAACAATTAAAATCAAAACTAAATACAGTCATTAATTGCACTTTGTAACACAAATCAAAAATAAAACGAATTTAATCAAGAAATACTCGAGTTGGCTAGATGAAACATCGAGTACTACAAGACAAAAAGATGAGCATTTCTTGTCATGGCAGCCGAGGTCTCAGATCTGCAAGATGTTTTATGACTAAGGTCTATGTAAAAAGAAACGAAAAACAAGCATTGCATGATTGTTAAATTACTAAGCATTTAATTCAGATTTCACCCTTCGAAAATAATTGCTAATCAATTTAAGTTTTTGCAGAAATGATGCAATAATTCAATTAAAGTTTCGCATTTCTCCGATGCTTCAACTCCATTCTTCGTTTCACAAACTTCATGGCTTGAATTGTTATGTCTTCAGACAACGCTCGTTCCACCAATCTTTCCACTTCTTCCTTGTTTATTTGAAGAAGCTTTTCACGATCACGTTCCCGAATTAATCGCTTGCCATACAATAAACACTGCAACGCAGTTAAGCAAGATGAGAACGTTTTGGGTGCTTCTATGGTTTAGAATAGAAAAGCCACCCACCTAGCATGTCGTTAAAGGCAACTTGTGGTCACCTACCGTTGGCAGTCTACCTTGTTGATGTGGGGCAATCAATCAGCAGTTTGTATTCAATACGGACGGCTGCTTTCAAATACTATTATTTCGATTGAATTTACGGTGAGAACCTAAATTATCGTTTTACGAATGAGGAGGTGAAAGAAGGAATATGTGGAGTCCACCCTTTCCTCTTCATGCTTCCGATCTGATCCCCTCTCTCTTGCCAAGGTGAGGCTCTCACCCACCTTGACTCTCTCCCCCCTCATAACCTGGTACTCTGAACAGACGGCTCTGTTCCTTTTCCTTTTGGCAAAGGCGGCGGCGTTCTTGCCTACTGCTCTCTCTGTGGCACTAAGGCCACTCTCCTTTTCAGCAGACCCAATATGTTCAAGTTTTTCCGCTGAAGCCTGCGCCATTCTGCACGCTCTTTGCTGGTCTCGGCAGCACCAACAAGCCTGCCATTTTTCTTCTCTTCTCCTATTATCTGACTCCCGTTCTGTCCTCTCCTCCTTCTTTCCTTTTACCTGAAACTCTCTGGCAGGAACGGTCTTCTCTTTCCTGTTCTATTAGGCTACAATGGGTCTCCGGACACTCGTTTTCCCAGAGGAACGACGCGACTGATGAGCTGGCCAGACGGGGAGTGCTACTTTTGCCCTCTGCAATCCCTCTCCTCTTACTCCACATATCCACTCTTCTCTTTTCTCGGACTGGAGGCGTACTGTCTCATCAAAATTTTCCGACACGTAGGTTCGCTCGATTTCCACCGAGGAACTTTTGCTCCCTCGTCACGCTCGCTGTTTTCTCTCGTCTACGCTGCAACGGACACAGCCTTCTGTTAAGTTCTTATCTCTCTAGGATTGGCAGAATTGAGAATCCTTCCTGCAGCGCCTGTGGACACTTGTTTCAAGACATCTCTCATCTCATTCTGCACTGTCCAGCTACGGACTCTTTGCGCCGATCACTCTTTGGCGACTCTCTGTCGCTCTACGACCTCTGGTGAAGACCCTGAAAAGTTGTCCAGCTTCTGGGGCTCCATGGTCTTTCGCCATGCCCCCATCCCTCGGAAGGGGTTGGGTAAACAACAACAGGCGATGGAATGAGGAGGTGAAGGAAGGAATACGTGGAAAACAAAAAGATGCACAAAAATCGGTCGGAGGGAAACAAGGCTAAATATAAATTGAACAAAGAAAGCGGTTGCTAATTCTATGCGAAAAAAAAACTGAAAAAATTAACAAATGTAAACCAAATAACATTTTTAAATTAATGAAGTTAATGAAAAAGATGGGAAAGGTAAGGAAGATGCATGAGAGGTAAAAATATAAAGTTAGGTTTTAGTGAATAAGACAGAAAAAGAATATAGAAAAACACATGGATCAAATCATGAATGAAGAGAATGATTGGGATCATACGACAGAAGCTAGTATGGTAGAGGGACCTATGAAAAAAGTTACCCACTAAGAAATGCGGATCGTTGAAAGAGTGCTGAAAAGAAGGAATCGACAATTGGTAAATGTTGATGGATTGCAGTTCAATTTATGCCCGGCAGAGGAACGACAGACGCATTATTTGTTGTCAGAAGAATATCGAGATAAAGAGTGGAAGTCGTATATGTGTTTTGAGGATATTGAGAAGACATTTGATTGAGTTCCAAGAAAGGTGGTGAAAGGGCTATGAGGAAGAAAGGTTTACCAGAACTAATAAAAAGCGGTGATGACCCTCTATGGCGGTGCCAAGACGAGAGTTAAAGTGGGATCAGAGTTATCTGAAGAATGTTTTGTGCAAGTTGATGCACATCAAAGATCTTAGTTGTAGCCGCTGCTTTTCGCAATTGTGGTGGATGCAATCATGGAGAATGCAAAAGAAAATTTGTATGCAGATGACTTGGTTTTAATGAGTGAAAGCACGGAGAATTTAAGAGAAAAGTTTTTGAAATGGAAAGAGGCATTTGAGAGAAATAGGCTGAAGAAGAACAAAGTGATGGTGAGTGATTCGAAGGAAGAAATACTCACCAGCAAAGTCGATTCATGTGCCAAGTGCGGCAAGAGGGTGATGGCAAATTCAGTGTGCACAAAATGTGGTAAATGAGTGCTCGGTAGATGCGCAGAAACGAAGAGGGTGACTTCAGCTCAGGCAAAAGGTTTTGTTTGTGAGAGATGTATTGAAGGAATGAAAGGAATTGCCAAACCAGCAGGAGAGCACACATTTATTGACCAGTAGGTGGAGCTAGAGAAGTTTTTGCTACTTGTGGGACAAATTAAATGCTGGTGGTGGAAGTGAAGCGGCGGTGACGGCAAGGACAAGAATTGGATGGATAAAATTTAGAGAAGGGGAATTAATGGAAGAACGCTTTCGTTGAAATCGAAAGGACGAATTTATGAGAGCTGTGTCAGGTGGGCGATGTTGTACGGAAGCGATACATGATGTCTACTGGAAAATGAGATGGCGATTTTGAAAAGATGATGCGAGCTATGCATGCAGTTAAATTAATTGAGAAAAAGATTAATCAAGAGCTTATAAATTTGCTGGGTTTGGAAGAAACTTTAGACAGACTAGTCACAGCGAGCGGAATGCGATGGTATGGGCAGGTTTTGGAGATGATGAGATGTCAATATGAGAGGTGGATTTTAAAGTGGGTGGGAGAAGGTGTGGGCGACCGAAGATGGCATGAACAAGGCAGGTGGTTAAACATGTGGAAAAGTTCGGAGTAAAAAAGGAAGATGCTACTGACCGAAGTGGCGCGATTGCGTAGTGGTTAGAGCGTCCGCTTCGTAGTCGGTAGACCTGGGGTTCATTTCTTAAATCGATTCATACCAAAAAACTTTAAAAAATGGTATTCACAGCTTCCCTGCTTGGCGCTCAGCATAAAAAAGGGTTAGTGTGGAGAACAAGCCGGCAAGCTTGCTTGTTGTGTCCATGGACAAGGTGCTTAACGAAATGCCTCCATCTTTATGTGGCAGACAAATGGTGTACCCGTACTTCACCGGGTTACAATTGTGAAGCAGTTCCGCCAACATGTCACAAGAGGCGACTCTTGGGAACCCACCAATGGCAGTCCGCTTTGTTGGTGGTGGGGCTACCAGTCACTCATGACTGGTTCGAAATAGGCTGCCACCTTTTCCCTAGCCTAATTCAATTAGATTGATGGCGTGAACCTGGATTGCCGTTCGTGCCGTACCTCCATCCCAAGGAAGAGAAGGGGTAACCACTACAAGTGGGGCAGGGAGGTAAATAAACTTTCGAGGACAATGAGGTGAATCCGGCCACCTCTGTTAACGGAAATCAAACCGCATTTAAAACATAAATCTCTCTCTCTCCCTCTTTCTAAACCTGACGTAATGTTTCATGACATGCCTCTATCCCAGAGAGCAGTAAACACAGGGCGGCGTTGTACATTTGGGGAGAGCACAACACGGCAATTTCCCGTGTTTCTAGTAGTAATACAGATCCAGCAGTATTAACAACTCCGAAGGAAATCGGAATGCAAATTATTTTAAGTGCAATAGTATCAGCATCTAAGGTTTTCGTGAATGGATTCACCAGAAGTCAATTCTATAAACATTGGTGATGTACATCTTGGCACTAAATAATTTCTAGCAGCGCTGGGAAGTCGGGTCTATGAACATCCGATTCGGACTCCTATAATTTTTAAGAACCGATTCAGACTCTAGAATGCATAATATTTAGTAGTAGTGTCTTATTTCATACACACATTAGCGTTTTGTTAGTATGACTATTTTTTTTGAGGAGTCGGAGCAGGTGCAATTTTACCGACTCCGACTCCTCTAGTCCATAAATTGGTCTCGACTCCGCAGCCCTAATTTCTATTAACTCACTGTAGCAATAATAATCTCTAGAATAGTCATGCCATTATCCCGTGTCGACGCAGTTTTTTGTTTTGGTAATTATTTCCGGTATTCCCCCGTATACAAACCGTTGCTTATTTATTATTCTCGAAACGATTTTACTGATAGGTATTCCCGATACTCTTCCGTAAACAGACCTTTTCTGATTTATTTTCTAAGCGTTTTTATCGGTTGTTCTTTGGGTAGCAGTTTCCGGTATTTTCCCGTTTTCAAACCTTACCCTGATAACTTCAGTTTCTAGTAATTTTGATTGGCTAAAATATTTGGAAACTTTTTTTCGGTAACGTACGAATGGGAAGTATATATACGGGTGGGTCATTTTGAAAACAGAGACGACAAAAACAACGGAAGAAGGGAGGTGAAAAGACAAGCGAGAAGTGTGAAGAATTAGAAGGCAAAGGCCAAGCACTACTACAGTAGGCGCCGCTTATTATGACCACGGATAATATGACCAGCCGCTTATCATGACCAATTTGGTACGGTCCGGAATTTCTCCATCTAAATTCTGTTTAATACGACCAAATTTCGGATAATATGACCAACATTTTCTCCAGCTTTCTTGTTACAGTGCAGTATTTTTTCCCGCCACGCACTTATAACTTCGCCTTTTCAACATATTGTTGCATACTGTACTTTGTTTTACTGCCAACGTCACACTGTTACTTCGGGTAAACGATGAATTTGACGGTATTTGGACTTCTTGTGGCTTACGGCGTCGATTCAGGAGCTGTTATGGCGGCTTCGGTTTTTATAACCATTCGGATATTGACCAAAATGGTCTGGTCCCAAGGTGGTCATATTAAGCGGCGTCTACTGCATAAGGGAAGGGGACTATCGGCTGCTACAAGAGTGTGTCGGCGATTGTCTGCGTGCAACAGCTTATGTTTTAATAGAGTTGTGTTGATAAAGAATGGGCTGGCAACCTAGCTTCTCAAGCGTAAGTCCTTAGGCCAAAGAATAGGATACTGTAACAACCGAATTTTCAAGTCGCAGAATCGTCACCTACCGGTTACTAAGGTACAGGGCGGGTGTTTTAACCGTATTCGGCGACACTCACCTTCGCTGGATTGTCAACAAATTCGTGCACGCGTTTGTAAACTTCTTTCATGAGAGTTTCTTTTGGAAAAACATCAGTTATCAAGCCACAGTTATACGCTTCCGAAGCAGATAAAGTCCGATTGAATAATAACATCTCATTTGCCTGTGCAACACAACACGTTTGTTGGCTAACTAGACACACAACTTGCAATCGCTTTCCTTTCTTGAAAGTTGAGTAAAAGCTTTCGGAGTTTTTTTACTGAGAAACTTCCAAATACACGTGCTACGTGAGCAGATTCTAAATGCACTATTTAAGAGTCAACATAAAGCAAAAGATTAAACACAACTTAATTGATCTCAAATCACTTGAAGTCGTAGAGCACCATTAATCAATAGTGCGGGTGCTAGAAAATATGGTATTCTTGGTTGAGCGTAAGTCAATGTATTTTTGAAGTTGGCATGTAATTAAAATTGAACTTGAAAAGCAAAAGCAACTAGAGTAATTCTCTTTCTTTAACAATCAACTGTGAAGCAAGTTGGAATAACCTCACCTCTCTTTTCGGGGAAAACTCATGCAAAGTTTAAAAAATTCACTTAAGGAGTGTTTCCAACAAAAAAAGGCAAGTTATGTTGCGTGCGGAATTTGCGGCATTTTCCACTGCAGTCACTTCGAACTTACATTCGGGCCTGATTCGTTTTAGTGGCTTGAAAGGATTTGCAGACCAGTCTATTATTGACATCAGAAAAATATGTAGGCCTACCAGTTAGTAAATTAAAGCCAACTTTGTAGAAAACAATTCAGTCAAAAAATTCACAATAAAATTATGTTGTCTTACTTTTGCATATCCCATTACGATCGGAAAGGTGTGGGAAGAACAAGCTTCAGGCACCATACCTATCCTCGAAAAAGGAGTTAAAAATGTGCTATCAGCTGACGCATACACAACATCGCAAAGAGGTAAAGTGCTCACACCCATGCCGATTGCAGGCCCATTCACAGCAGCAATGATTGGCTTCGGAAACTTAATTAAACAATCCACAAAATTCCTTAAAACAGACCAAAATTACGGCATCTTATATGAATCGGCCCGAAAGCAAAATAAGCACTAAGCAAGCACATACTTTGTACAAAATCTGAATCGCAGTATAATTTTCACCCAGAAAAAATATGTTTCCAAATAAGGTATATTATAAAAGGTAGTCACATAAAAATGTAGTTCAATCTTTTGATGCAAGTGTTCGTACCTGACACTGTGCAAAATCAGCTGTAAATTTGAAGTATATCGGAAATTAAATATTAACCAATAAGCATAGTACGCATAACCTAAAGCAAAAAAATTTGCTGCGCATTAGACGACTACTTTTAGTCTCTTGGCATAATGTATAGGGTGGGTCGAAAAGTTTTCTCGAATCGCAAACAATGTTGTTCTAAAATGCTGTATTGCCTAAGCTTTGGACCGTTGCAGTCCGTGCAACCAGTTCAAATGACGGCATCAAGGGTCAAACACATCAACAATTTTGCATCTTCGGAACAAAATGGCTCGAAACATTCGTGTTAAACTTTTTGACAGAAGGGCAATAAGCGGACTGCGAATAATTATGCGGGCTACTTGACAGGGAATGTATTCTAGTTTTCACTTCAATGATTACAGGTTGCTGCAAAAACAGACAAAACCATCGCACCAATATTCCAATTTTAGATATGTGCATTATCCTTTTTTAAAACTTTGAAAACAGTATAAATACATAGGTAAAGTCGACAAAATTTTCAATAAGCATTAATATTTCACTATTAAGTTTGGCATTGCTTTTACAAGCTTGGCAATACAGTAGAATCCGCTTAATTAGCTCACGGATAACTGGATCATTTTTCCAAGTCCCGAAACACATGTGCATTTTCAATGTAAATGTACGCCGCTTTCTTGGATCACTTTTGCACCGAAACTTACAGCAAAATCCCATAATTCGCACGGCAGGTGTCTCAGTCATCGATCACGTGCTGAAACAAGATTGTGCCACGACTATATTGCGTTTTTTCAGCAGAAATAATACAGTATTTTAATAAATAAATACTGTATTATTGATTCTCATTTCATTATTTCTTTTATAACTTGGCTTTCTTTGATGACTAAATAAAACTTGATCGTTTTTTAAATACAGTGCTGTATCTTTTCGGCTAACTGGATCAAAAGCCCTTTGTCCGAAGTGATCCAGTTAAGCGGAGTCTACTGTATTTGGTGTGATAAAGGATGTAGCAAAGAGAAGCAAAATTTTTTCTAGGTTAGCCAGAAATTTCTAATCTCAGCGAGATTTAACATGATTTTTCTCAAAAAACTTACCCGCATAAGTACAGTTGAATAAAGAAACTATGAACACCGCCAATCTGTTAATCCCCAAATACTTTTTCCTTACCACGTATTTAACGTGAGATTTAAGCAATGCATGATTTTGTAACTTCTCTAAATCAGATGAACACCGAAAATCGACTCTATCCGCAAGTTTTCGGGTAGGGTGTCGATTTTAGAATATTGAATAAAAATTTTCGAATCTAGAATCTTTTCAGAATTTTGTATCCTATTTCGATTGTATTGAAATGTCTATAAATAAGCACAACAAATCCTAATTTTTTACTCTACAATCCAAACCCTAATTTACATTTGTACTCACATGTCAACATAATGCCACAAAACAGTTTGAAAATCAGTACTTTTAAAATAATTTAGTATTTTTGAATGAAAACAAGTTTGGCGGAATCTAAAGCAGATTTTAGTTTTGCACCAATCACATCCCTGTCTTCTTGAAAATTATCGCTTCGCATGTGTATTTGCGCGAGTCATTTTACGAGTCGAACATATTGTCTAGAGCGTCCGCCTCGTAGTCGGTAGATTTGGGGTTCATTCTCAAAGTCGAATCGTACAAAAGACTTTAAAAAATGGTATTAACAGCTTCCCTGCTTGGCGCTCAGCATATAAAAGGGATAATGTGGAGAACAAGCCAGCAATCTTGCTTGTTGTGTGCTTGGGCAAGGCACTTAACGGGGCGCCTCCACCTTTATGTGGAAGACAGGTGGCCCTCCCGTACTTCACCGGGTTACAATTGTGAAGTTGCTAACCCAGCATGTCAGAAGACTCTTGGGTACCCACCAGTGGCAGTCCGCCTTGTTGGTGGTGGGGCTACCAGCCACTCAAGACTGGTTCGAAATGGGCTGCCATCTTTCCTCTAGCCTAATTCCAATTAGGTTGACGGCATGAATCCGAATTGCCGTTCATGCCGTACCTCCATCTCGAGGAAGAGAAGGGGTAAACAAACAAACAAACATATTGTTGTAAGTTAACACACGTCAAATTGATTCCGAAATTCGATCCGGTTTAAAATCGGAACCGGTACTTAAAGAGTCAAAATTCTGAAATAGACACCCCTGTTTTCAGGTACTACCTTTGCTTTTACAGAAAGAGTGCAGCAAAAACAAACTGGAACGCATGGTACACTTTGTGAAGTTAGCTGAATACTTTGAATTTTAAGACACTAAATTGCAGGAAAACGAATAAAATTTTTGTCGTTTATTTGCGTTTCATACCGGCTAATTTTGAAACGTTGGCGTTGACATCATCAAACACAGAGTGTATTACAGTAATTGCCCTTTTCTCTGCAGTTGTGAATTTAGTTTAAATGGGCAGTCGATACCAACAAAAAACCATAATCTTCCAATTTTTTCTCGTTATTCAATTCAGTATTAGTATTTCCTTTACTTTTCATGAAGGCCCATATTGCATCCTTTACTTCAAACATTTGTTACAGCATTTTGCCGCAACTCATCCATCCAACGTAAGTGTAGTATGGAATGTCTTTTCAATGTTTTCGAAAATTCTTGATGTATCAATTAACATTAAAATTCGTAACCCAAACTTTTCAAGTTATTCTGTCTTTTACTCGTTAATTTTTATGACGATCTGTCTTAAGATTATGTATGGAAACTAGTAGCTAATTTCGTGGTGTAAAGCACCAAATTACATGTATACCATAGGCAATTGGGTTTACTTTACATCATTTCAACAAATAATGGTGGGGCTTCCTCGAGCCATGGATTGGATGTTCTGGCCTAAAAGAACAATTCTGGTGTCAAAAGAAACAGAAACATAAATGCTTAATTTTAAAGTTAATTTAAAAAAAACTGATTTTTGCCACGCTTGTTACTTCATGTGAGACAAACTACCTATACGCTGCTTATTATTTTCTACTTTTACTCGATATATATATTGAAATAATCCTGTTTTTATTTTGTGTCGCACTGCTGCATTCATCAGGTATCTCATTTAAATACACTTTTAATGGAATCATGATTATTTCTTCACTGGGTGAAATTGCTTAGTAGTTTTGCTACTAGCAACTGGTATATTTTTTAAAAATTGTTTTATAAAGCGAATAGAATGAGCAAAAGTAAGTTGGAGTAAAAAGTTAAGTCACATGATTGGAGATTAACTGGATTACTAAGTCTTCATAAAATTAATGTCATGCATTAATTAGATCATGTTCATTTTTTTTTGTGCACGTGCATTCCTGTAAAAAAAGTTGAGATTGATACAATGCAACAGTATATTGAATGGAAGCGCTCTTTTGAACTGAATTGTTTCATCTATTGTCTAGACCAGATCCTCTTTTGAATAATTTAATGAGTAGTTATCACCAACAATAATTCAAACTTAATTCAACACTAATTCAAACTTCAAGGATGAATTATTAAAGTCTGTGAAAGGTTGAATTATTGAAATTGCTGATTGAAGTTTGTGAAATGATTTTACTTCAAAATTCAGCTAGAGCAATAATAACCGACGCAACCCACTCTTATGTTGCCCTGAACTACTGCAGTGCATGTCTTCTTGTTCCACAAAACCACCTTAACAATTACTATTAACAACAAATCTTCCATGCCTCTTTCCATTGACAAAATTTTATAAACTCCAATTTGGAATAAATCAGGTTCTTAATCAATCAGAATTGCAACAAAATTGCTATCAAAGTGTAAGAGTTTCTTGTCTTTGTATTTCCTTCATATTTTTGTTTGGGTAGCTTAACAAGTTTGTGTATAACGTTGAGAAGGATTTTTGTTGTTGGGTTTGAAAAACGAGTTGGCAACATGATTTGTCAGAGAATCTGGTCTAGACAATAGACGAAACGATTCAATTTAACATACTGTTGCATTGTATCAATCTCAACTTTTTTTACGTGAATGCATATGCACAAAAAAAATGAACATGATCTAATTAATGCATGACATTAATTTTATGAAGACTTAGTAATCCAGTTAATCTCCAATCATGTGACTTAACTTTTTACTCCAACTTACTTTTGCTCATTCTATTCGCTTTATAAAACAATTTTTAAAAAATATACCAGTTGCTAGTAGCAAAACTACTAAGCAATTTCACCCAGTAAAGAAATATCGTAATCATGATTCCATTAACCATGTATTTAAAAGAAATACCTGATGAGTACAGCAGTGCGACACAAAATAAAATGACCAATTATTAAACAAAAATAGGATTGTTTTAATACAAATATTGAACTAAGTAAAAAATAATAAGTAGCGTACAGGTAGTTTGTCTCACATGAAGTAACAAGCGTGGAAAAATCAGTGTTTTTGCGTTGCCTTTAAAAATAAGCGTTACAAAACAAAAAGTTTTCTTGAGACAGATACAAACTTAATGTTTCTGCATCTTCTGAGACCAGAATTTTTCTTCAAGACCATTTGTTTCTAAAAATACTAATTTTTTTTATACAGGGTCCGGCAAAATGATCTGACACATTTGTAGGTTTAATGAACTCCAAATAAAATATAGAAACAAAAAAGTGTTTTCATTTTTGAAAAGTACATATAATGCCATTTTGTTTCATTACGTTTTAAAAATTAAGCCAGTCAAATGGGATCCATTATTGTCCACACACTGCCGAAGGTGTTCATGAAAGTAATCTATAACTTGGTGGGTCATTTCATGTGGAATGGTAGTAATTTCTGGACAAATTGCATCTTTAAGTTGTTCAATAGAGCAAGGGCGATTAATGTACACCTTTGACTTGAGGTATCCCCAGAGGAAAAAATCGCACGGATTTAAATGAGGTGAATGGATGGACCAACTGATGTCACCACGCAATGAGATCAAATGACCAGGGAACATCTCCCTCAAAATCCCCATTGCACGTTGAAAAGTGTGGGCTCTTGCCCCATCCTGTTGAAACCAAGCATTGTCCATATTGTGGAGCATATTCAATTTTGGTCTGAGAAATGTCTTTAGCATCTCACAATATCGATCAGAGTTCACAGTCACTGTAGCGTCTTCTTCGAAGAAGTATGGACCCCATATACCGAATTCTGCCACTGCATACCACACAGTCACCTGAGGACAATGCAAAGGGCGTTTATGCAACTCACCAGGGCTCTTCTCTAATCTGAAGTTTTGCTTATTCACTGTGCCACACAGGTGAAAATGTGCCTCATCACTGAACAACACAGCTGTTGCATGGGGGACATGTTGTTGAATCTCCAAACACAATGCTCTGCGAGTTTCAATGTCTCTTTTGCAGAGTTCTTTTGACAACATCACTTTGTATGGATGCATTTTCAGATCCTTATGAAGAATTCTTCACAAACTTCTTTTGGAAAGCCTAAGAGCCTGGGCGCATTTAAATGCTGAATGATTATATGAAACAAAATGGCATTATATGTACTTTTCAAAACTTGAAAACACTTTTTTGTTTCTTTATTTTATTTGGATTTTATTAAGCCTACAAATGTGTCAGATCATTTTGCCGGACCCTGTATTACTAATTTTTTTTATATATTTAACACTTGATGACGCCACTTAAATTGGCTGCACGAACACAGTTGAGTGCAACCATCCAAAAGCAAGTCAAAACATGTTGTTTTAGGCTAAACATGATATTAGAATCACAGTAGTATTTTGACATTCAACACAAATTTTGTCCAAACCCACCCAAATTGTGAAGGCAAAACAATGACCTTCACTCAATCTGCCAAGAAATAGTTGAAAACAGATGAAATTAAAACAACCGATAGTGTAGTTTTTACAATTGATTTAATCACTGTTAAAACAAATCACCCCACAAATAGTTACTTGAACGGTTGAAGATTTTTCACAGCTGTGTCTCGATTTAACCGTGCATTGTCGCTAGACATTAAAAAATCAGCACCACTGGTGTAATAATCTCCTGTTCCTGTTAGTACGACCAAGCTCACTTCTTCATCATCAGCAAGTTTGTTCAAGTACTCAACAGCTGCATTTTCCATCTACAGAACATATTTTCAAAATTTGTTAGTTTTTCATAGATATATCTTCTTAACCGGCTTGCTAAACTCAAAAGTTTAAGTTCAGGTTATAAAATACATTAGATAATAATTGTAATACTGCAAAATTGCACATAATGCCAAGAAGAAATACAGTGTGGAAAAAACTGCGTGTCAGACCTGTCAACAAAAGACTGTATATTGAACACTTAGAGTATGCTGCATGGCTGTACAAAATCACCATTTACATTACAGCTCATGGCTTAAGGTTTACAATTTGACTGCTTACTAAAACTTACTACAAGTACAGGTTGACTGCTTACTAAAAACCCGAAGATCACCTAGCAGTCTCTTAAAACCTGTTTATCTTAACCTATGCTATTTGATGACTTTTGAATAGGTTTGAATCGTTTCTTTGGCAAAAGATATATTTTCTTAAAAAACAAAAAAATGTTTAGTTGTTAGCAGGGGCGCCGACTACGGGCATGCGGTCATGCCACGCATGCCCGCACATTTGACTACACTCAACACATGGAGGTCAGATACAAGCTAGAGTCAGTTGAAAAACAACATAAGCAGGCAAGAGTGTATATCAATGGTCCCCAAACTTTGATCAAACGATCTCCGGAAGTTATGGGATGTAGCCCGAAATGCTGATCTCCAAAAAAAAAGGTCATCGCCTCTCTCACCGCAACCCGTCATGCCTGCCGCAACTTCTGGAGATTGTCAGCCATTACTTTACAAACATTTTCACGTAAATTTCGCAGACCAACTTCGGAGACCAGGCGCTCGCACTGTGGCACGAAATCCTTACACGGGCCGTATGTTTGACACCCCTGTCATAGACAATCAAACGGTAATGTTTTAATTTTGACGTCATAAAGTTTGCGCATGCCCGGTAAAATCACAAACTCGGCGCCTATGGTTGTTAGTGATCAAGTGCCAGCATGTCAGTGCAAGCTTCAATCAGTTTATGTAACTGTTCCTATTACCATATACTGATTAAAGCAGGACTTGCAATTTATGAGAAAATTGCTTGTGCATTAAATCATTTTATGTGATGTGTTTGATGCTCTGGCAGCAACAACACAAGCACTTGGAAGACAAGGCAAATTGTTTATTAAGACTTTAACAACTAGTGAGCTCAATCCACTGAATCCCTCATCTGCCATCTAAAGTAGCTAAGCCTTTGAAAATATTTGCCAATAGCCAGATAGCAGGGTATCTGGTATGCTACTGCTTCAAATATGAGTGAATCTGGGAGTAACAAGTAACTAAAGGGTTTCCTAAAACTACAAAATTTGATAGCTAGAGCTTTCTATCAGATGCTGTAGTAAGTAATACCCAGGACACATTACAGCAAAAAATTATAGCAATCAAAAATTACCACAAAAAATTTTGTACTGCATTCACTAAAATAATTTTTAAAATGAAATCCATTACCTCATGAATAATTGCATTTTTCCTATGTGGTCTATTCCATCTGATAACAGCGAAACCAGGATGCTTTTCCAACACTACCAACTTTTGTGTTGACCTCTCACTCATAGCAACTGTATTGGCAAAGCAATATTTATTACATCCACAATCCGAGCATTGATTTCCACATTTAACAGCATATATCAATACATTGAGCTTTACCTACTTACTAGTGGTACTGCTGTTAATATTGGTGGGTAACTTTTTAAGCCAGCAAGTTAACCAGCATAAAGTTCCTTTGGCTCTACACCAAGTAGTTCTGGGATCAATTTCCTTGTCAAATCACACTTAACTCATTATCTCCTATAACTGGAAGTTCTCAATTTTATTTCATAATTTTCTGAATCCTACCATAAATTGGAAGGCAAACGCATTGCAATTGTCATAATTCCTCCAAATTAAAAAATAAGAGAGATACAAGTAATTACATGCGAGATCAGTGGAATCATGAGATATCAAAACTCACTGTATTTAAAAAAGTGTTTATTTATTACACTGGAGATATTGGGGAAAAATTGCAATACAGAGTTAGGTGAAAGCATGTATAAAAATAAACAGCATAAAATCAAAATGAATTTTATACAACGCAAAACAAACAGTACAGAAGTCAAAATTTTTAGAATATATACAGTATCATTATCAGTTCTATATATGCACTATATAAAGTATTTTACTTATTTCTATGTGTAGAACGACTTCAGCTGTTGTTCCTATGGTTGGAAGAAAAGCAGTCAACACATGCAACATTGCAGTTACAACAGTATGTCCTCAGCCTAGCAGTACATGACTTGCTTTGAAACCTTCATTGTTTAGCTTGCTTCATAACTATACGTCTTGTGGAAGAAAATTGAACATCCAAGGGATTGAACAAAGTTCCTGGGCATGATTGTTTTTTACAATGTGGGACTCTGTTAGTGCCTCAATATCCATGACATCAATGTCTTCAGTGCAGTTATGATCCATATCTTCATTGCATGTCAATCTATCTGTATCTCGTGGAATCACCACAACATCTTCATTTTCATAAAATGCCATCAATTGTTGCTATGTCTCTGGCAAAGAAAGGAATTTTTCTTAACTGCTTGACATCTGTAGGGTTAAATAATACAATATATGCAAGTCGATGTACAAATATAATGAAAAATATTATTCATTTTAGATGCCATCAGAACAACAAAAAAACTAATTGAACAATGTACTAAAGAAACAGATAAAAAAGCATCTTATTTATGAAAATCTTGCCTCATTCAATCTAAATAATTTTTCTCCTGCAATGACTTCTGCTGATGAACTGTTCTAGTTGAAACCAACGCTGTCTTTATATACTATTTTCAAAACCAATTTTGACAAGCAATGCATGGGAACTATTCTGCTTTCAGGTCAGGAAACAAATCATGACACAATTCACATATGTGACAACATGTTCTACTAGTGTCTCATAGGAGATCAGTTTACTTTTAACAACTTTCTCTCTTTGCTTGATGCTTGTACTAATGCTATTAACAAATAAGATAGTAAATTAATGTGTTATTAATAGGATTTAAGTGGCTTCTATTGTTTTATTTTAATGCATAAAGTTAAATGAATGTTAAAAAATTTTTTTGATGAAGGTTATTTTTTGGTGATTTTTACATTCATATTTGCCTTTTCAAAAAGCTACAAATCAAGGAATAACCAGCTGATTATTGTGAAGAAATACCTAGCAAAGCGCATGATAGTGGTAGATTTGCAAATAAATAAATAGGTACACCATGAATTCAACTTATAATACCTGATCTCATACGAGATTACTGGGAGGTAATGGGTTAATATTGGGACTTCAAAAACGATAGTGCTACAAATCTTGATGCTCAGCAATAGGAATAATGTAGATACAAATCTTGGAGCTCAGCAATAAGAATAATAGAGAAGATAAATAGTGGAATCAACAGGGTTCACTCAGTTATCATTGAAAACAATTCAGCGTTATTCTATGGCCTAAGCAATAAGATTGTGGCTACCATTTAGGTAGCTTTGACCTAACAGCAACAGCAAGTTTTGACCAAAAGCATGGTGGGACAGACAGATTGTTTGCAATCAACTTGTTATTGAAAAACTGCTGGTTGCAACCTGAGTGTGATGCTATATGATGCTATGCAAAGCACGTGCTTGTAATCTTATACTTTATGATTTCTAAGTCTCAGAAGTCAGCAGTCACTTGTGCACATCATTGTAGTCAAAACAAGATATTGTTTTAACTCAAAACGTGTATGTTGATGATGCTTCTGCTTTATGCAATGTATTGGTGATGACCTTAGTCCTAAACTTGCATTTTTTTGATGACACATCTGCTGTGTAACAGGGGCGATTATAAATAGGCATAGTACAAGCATAGTTGGCATAGTACAGGCATAGTAGACATAGTACCGGTACAAAGATAGTAGGGGAGGTGTGCAACTGAAAACCAGTTGCACAAATATAAAGTAGCCTTACCTCTTTCCTTTCAAAAAAAATTAATTTTATTAGTTTAGATTTAAGCATTGAGGGTGTGCAATGAGATTTCACATTAAATGCTCTGGCTATCATCACTATGCCTACTGCGCCTGTACTATGTCTACTATGCCTGTACTATTCCTACTATGCTTATTACTGTACTATGCCTATTTATAACAACTACCGGTGTAACAGCACCATGTTGTCAACATCAAGTATGACACTTTCAGCAGTTGTTTTAATTATTACAAAGTACAGTAAAGGGTTAATCCTCATTGCCATACCTGGCTTCTTTAGAAGGAAACTTTTTAGTACAGACAATTCTAACGCTTTTTACAAAAATTATTTTTGTTTTTTCAGTTCTAATACCAAACACATTGTGGGTCTGTTAGAAAGAATTAACAATTCTGCAACATTGCTGTATACAGTGTATATGTAGAATTAGATACCGGTACTACTGAAATGCAGAAATGCAACTAGCGTTTTGGGTTGCAATTAGATGTTACCTTCACTAATGCTTTGTTGATATTTTAAAGTTTTTTAAAATTCTTAAAAATGTTTCCTAACAACTATGACTTTGATGTTTCAGTTCTCGCAGAGAAGCTGTTATAAACGTTCTTCAACCTTCTCCTCTCACCAAACATACAGTACTTAGAAAATTATATCAAGAAAATTATTGGAAAACAACGTAAATGATATTTAGAAAAATGTTTTGAAGCAGCAGCTGCCCAATTTTGTTTTCAAATATTGATGATATACTGCCCAGTGTTGCCAGATTTTCCTCATGTTTCCGCGGAAATGGTATCTAAAAACTAGCCCAACCCTTGCCTGTTGAAAAATAGGCAAAAATGTGCAAAGTTAGTCCATACAGAGCCGTTGGGAGAACAGTCCTGGCCCAGCTTCAGCACGGTATTTGGTCTCCCATCAATGACCATAGACAAGTCAGTCTGTGTTTCAGCATGATTTCCAAAAAGACATGCCAACGCTGCTGTTGCACGTGATATCCAAAAATAAAAAAAGAAAAGGTCATCACCTACCAGGCGGTCTCAAATCATCCTAGTTTTTGAAAATATAGCAGTGTCGTGCCAGCTGTGCCTATTTAGGAGCTGTTTTTCCCACGAAAATATGCCGGTGACGGTAGCAACCTCCATATCACACAGAGCTGTCTTAAGCTTTTACACTTCTTGCTACTCCAAAAACTAGCTCACAATAGCAAAACGGGTGGCAAAAAATAGCCCAAAAAAACGCAACCCGCGACTGCTAAATTTTTTCCGCAACGCCTTATCAAAATTAGCCCAATTCTGCGGGAAGACCGTGGAACTGGCAACACTATATACAGGGACCCTCTGCTATTCGCAGAATTTTTTGGAATTAACTAATGGCTGGCGAGTGCTGTGTTGACTGGCTCATACAAACGGTTAGCAGGTAATTTTGCCATGCCTGTGGGCTCGACTAGTCTTGGATTCTGTGATTATGTCTATTCTTTGTGATGTTTGCGCTCTAGGAGGCCCGTAAATGCGCAGCTTTGTGTAATGTTTCAGGTAAAGAATTTAAGCGCCAGAAAAATGTAATGGCGCTAAATGGGAAGGTGACTTTGGTCGATGTGCATAAGGAAGAGAAAAGTTATGCATTAGTAGCCAGGCAATACAACTTGAAGAGAGTACCGTTCGGTACATTAATAGATGCAAACTTTATAAAAAATGTTTAGGTTGATGTTCTAGGGTCTAGGGAGCATTTTACCCACTGGTGCGAAAAGTTGCTTCGCAGAGCTAGTAATATTAGCTCTACGGATCCTTTCTGCTTCATCAAACAAAAAACAGAAAGCGGTTGAAGCTTTCTTGCAGTGTTGTATTTACAAATATGCGCAGCTCCTTCCACCATGCGCAGAACGAAAATTCACGGCGATAAAAGCTACCGGTACCACACAGCCTTAATAACAATCAAGCAGGTGGACCAACACTCAGGCCCAAACAGAAATCCGAAGCATAATCAGGCCGAAACGAAAATTCACTACTCGTTTCGCCACGTTGACGTTTTGACAAGAATAGCAAAAATACATGTGGTTACTATATATATTCGAGCAGATGCAGCTGTTAAATATATGAGTCAAACATGTGGCCTTATTTAACCACAGGGCAAAGACCAAAGAAAGACAATACCACAAAAGAAGGTTTTTAGAAGTAGTCCGTAGGAAGCCCGGTTATAAAGTCTATTACTTCTCAGTAGGGGCTAATTGTTCGGTTCACTGTGGGGGTCTAATTTGAAGCTATATTTACTTAAACTCCTAACAAAACAACACGAGATCACTTAATTTACCACAATATCAAGCAATTTTGTGGGAAATTGCTTATGAAGTCTTTGCGTCACATTCTCAAGAGACTACGCTGTATGAAGTCAAATCGCTGTGAAAAACTACATGGCGATTGGCGGAACACCCACCAAAACAAGAAGTTATAAGCATTTTTTGGGAGTCAAAAGTATTTGTAAATTTCCAGTTGTCTGTGGTTTCTGACCCCTGCAAATATGGGGTTTACTGTTTATACCAAAGTGAAATCTAGAGAAGACACGAGCAGAAAAGATTGCAAAAATAAAATTCACAGAAGTTAAATTTATGGCTGCAACACCCAAAGAACCTTCACTTCGCAAACAGCTGACTTCAAAAAAAATGAATGAAAGAGTTTGGGCAACAACAACAGTTTTAACACATCATTCAACATGGTCATTAACTCCTCAAAAAAGATGGATAAACAGCAGGAATTTTAAAAAAATCGTAAGCAACTAAAAACAAAACGGTACTGTACTTTTATAATTCAGCGATTGTCCGCAATCCAAAGAGTTTTTCATTAAAAACCAATAATAACAATGTTTCACAATATTAGAACAGTAAGCTAATCAGTTTTTACCACGAAGTATGTTTAGACAATCAAAATGTTATCTCAATAAGTCAGCAGTGAAGTTAAATCTTCACACGTGTAGCGTAAATCTTTAAATTATCTTTCACAAATAGAGCAGTAAACCCTTTACCTCTGATCCAGCAAATCCTTTGAAAAAACGTACATGAAGCGCTTGAATTTCTATTTGGTCGAGTTGGAAATAGCTAGATTTGTATATAGGTTTGGCATTAGCATGCTTTTATTTTTCTGTTAAAGACTTTTAGTTTTTCAGTTTGTAGAATAGCAAGCTAGGTTGTTAATTAAGACATTTCTTCTACATGTATTTGATTGAGGCAAAGTGGTCAAAATAGGCTATTTAACCGTTGCCCCAAACACTCCTCGACCCATGTCTATTGGTTACATAGGATTTAAAACGTCTCAATATATCGCTGCTTAAAAGACTTTATTGTATGGTTGGAGTCTGTCTGGGAGATAACAAGGTGTTGAAAGCGTGTGACGGTCCAAATCCTCGACAAACTCAAATAGAATCAAAGATTCAAAATCTTTTACAACACGAGTAAAACAATTGAAATAGCCAGCAGACCTAATTTGGCACAACATCTATTTACACCCTTTGGATTAAATTATGTAATTCTACATTGCAACACAGAAAAGGCCGCAATATTCAAAACGGAACTTTCGTGATTTTAATAATCAGAGGGTTGTTCGAATGAGAAAAAGAAGCATTTTTCTACAGCATTTTACAACAACTGTTAACTTCTGGTAACTAAATTTTAAGCTTCTTAAAAGTAAAACCCTGCTGTATTAGTTTTTGGTCAACACGTGAAAGCACAAAGTTATGTTTTGTCCAGCCTTTTCTCGACACAGATCAAGCTAAGTGTTATTCAGCGCACGCTTTGGCCTTCATCTATAGCTGACCAGATGTAGGCCTACCGTTTTGAATGAGACAGTCAAGTTTTTTTTTATTTTTCTGCAATGCCGTCGTTTTCAATGTTTCCCGTTTTTTAACAAAAAAATGTCATAATAATGAAACAAAACATGATATTTTTGCTATCTGGTTGCGCTTCTTTAGCTTGCAATAAATTCACCTTTTTGCTATATTGTAGGATCTATCTTTTGCTTTCATTAAGCACAGCTTCTATTGAAAAGACATTTTCTGTTAGAAACCCCATGTTGTCCAATGAGAAATTCATACTACGCGTGGAGATAATGAAAGCACTGCTGATTGTAAGATAAAATTATGATATAGAGAGTGGCAAGTTCTATATTTAAGTCTCAAAAGAGCAAAATTTGCTGTACGGGACTTCTTTTGCTACTTTTCTGCACAAGTAATATTACTAATAGTTTGATCAACATTGAAGAAATGCGTAATAAATTTCTTGTATTCATTTTTTAAAATAATACTCAGTTTCAAGATAAGCATATCGGTTACACCATTTTTGCTACATCATGTCCGGTTTTTATCTCAATAAAATATGGTCAGCCTATTCATCTACCAAAGTACCGGCTATCAAGGAGGTTGTCTCGATGAGCAAATAATTATTTTTGTTCCAAAAAACAACCACAATCTTTTGTTATTTACCATGCAAGTTTCTCAAAATTTTGATGAAATTCAGCAAGATGGTAGAAGTTTTGCTCCTGATTACAGAAAACTCAACTTTTTTGAAATCGGTTGACTACAGCATGAGTCACAGTATTCAAATAATTGGAGTTTTCGCAATCACTCGAGCAGAACAAAAACCTTTCAATTTTCAACCCAAATTTAGCGCCCCATATTTTCAATATTTTTATCGTGGTCGTTTGGTCAAGCACCCAAACTCAATCCAGGCCAGCACAAATCAAGGCCAGGGCCAAGGGTCCAACCTTTTACTATCCTGGATTGCTGTGGTGCCTAGATTAGATGCTGGCAGTGGTAGTGTTAAGCCAACATCGAGTTGCATCATCCAAAACCTGCAGACCTGGTGTTCCTCTTAATACATGATGTATGAGAAATGAAGATATAACGTGATCTGCAGTTTGCTCAGTGACGCCACATTCGCAATTCGGTGATGGAGCGAGACCCCATTTGTACACGGACGAGTGAAAATGCCCTACACCAGTCCGCAGGCGATTGTGCCTTATTGAACACGTTGGCTACCAAGGGCTATTTTGCTATGCCATTAATTATATACCAATCAATATTTTGCTTCAGTTGCGATATCATAATTTATTTTAATAGTATTTTTGCCAAAGTAGATGGGAATTAAAAAACACGCGACAGTCAACTAAAGGCATTCATTCTGTACCAAACCTGCGAGTTTTAACTCTACACAACGTACCAGCCTTTTTTTATGAGCAATCAAAGTCAATGTACCATGGGACTCACCGGTGAGTTCCAGGCACATACACAATGCTAGTTTGGGACTCACCGGTGAGCCCCCCGGTAGCCAACGTGTTAAGATATTCTGGGCAAACTCATTGCAAGTGGCCTTGAACTGACCCTGGGATTGAAAGCACGGACACTTGAAGCACTCTCTAAGTAGTCCGCGTTTCATTTATGATTCGTCCACTGCTTCACGCGGATGTCCAGTTCAGACAACCTATCTAATAGTTTTCACGCAGCAGGTACAAACAGGCGTCTTGATCTAAGTCTCCCCTGGTGCTAATCCCGCTGCCCAACCAACTGTCCGTGCAGTACATGTTCGGGGTCATGGATAGCACGATTTGCCAAGGAGAGTGTCGCTCTTAATCGGCGGAGCTCAGCTGCCTGGATACTTGAGAGGATAGGCAAATCCTCCGTTGCTGTGGGAAGTTATTTTTTTGTTTTTAATTTTTTTTTATGTGTTTCGCATCAATTTTCGATGTATTGAAAATTGAGGACTGCTAATTCCATTTTCTTGACATGATCTTTCTAGCCTTATGTCAACCTTTGACCAAACATAATTTAACTCTAGGGTGAGAAAATCATTCAAATGTAACCTAATTTTTGTCTTCAAATACCTCGTGGTACCCAAATAGCAGCATTACAAATGACACGTCTTAACATCTATATTAAGAAAAAATAATTAAACAATAACATCAATGGATTTTTAGTATCTAATAAGGCAAATAAAGCGTTTTATTCAATAACTACAAAGAATAATGATATGATATAGTGGCTAGTTTTTGTATTCATAATTGGAAAATTTGTGAAGGTGCATTTCACTACAAATATGAATGACTGGATTGATATGGCTCATAACAATTTTCTTAAAATAAAAATTTTAAACTAAGCTACATCACGGTCATTGTGTTGCTTTAGACAATGAACAGGCTGAATTACCAATAACTAGCTGTTTCAAAACAAATACATCACTGGCCTGCACACCTTTAATCAGCATTTTTGTTTTGATTTATCAAGATTTCCTGGGAACAGCTTAGTGTTCTACTAATGTACGGTTATTCTTCCTCTCTATGACTACAAACAATATGATGTTTGCTTTGCAAGTACAGGAATAAACGTTTTAGATTAGTTTAGCCGTAAAAACAAGAGAGTAACTGAAAGCAGTTTTACAAAGTTAAAAACCATGAAAATATTGCTGTGATATGACAGTTAGTATTGCTTTGGTTATAGAATAGCTATTTTAAAATTGCTGTTTCACAATGAATTAATGTAGCTATGACAATTTAGCCTTCACTATGATGGGTTGTTTAACATCAAGATTCAATGTTTATGACAGTTGTATGAGAATCTGGTGGTTTTGATTCTAGTGAATGAAAATGTGCTTGCAGCATTCTCTTGCAACCTTGAATTGTCATAAACAGGACAGGTTGTAATACTCATTACCATATTTCAAATCTTCTAACTACGCTCAGAACATCACTGTGACGATGTAAGTTTTTATCACATCCGTAACGGCCCTATCTTGTTTGATACAAAAACAGCCTAGTCCTTCATACCCAAAATAATGGCAAAACATGAGTTTTAAAGCAAATTTTTGGTTTTATTTCACACTAAGTGTTCTACGAAGAAGTGCATTGGGTGTTCATACAGTCTTTGCAGTGGGGGCACTAATAGCTTGAGAATCTTTGACTTACATTGAGATAATAAGCTATTGGTCTATGGTACTTTTGACCACACTATACCATATTTTATATTGCAGAGTATATTTTGGTTTTATTACGATTTCAATTCTATTTTTGACTGAGTTGATATGACTATCTGCAGTGTTGGAGCAGCTTTGCATACTAAGTGTAATCAAAAACGCTATAATTGTCAAAAACAAAACCTGCTGGTTTTATTATTTTTATTATTATTATTTGCCATATTTATCCTCCATTCACGAGAAAGCGATGTATCGCTATGTTTTGGACGGTGAGTCCGCACTCGCTTGGGAGTTGCCATTTCCGGGTCACCTGTCTTCTACATAAAGGTGGGGCGTCCCGTTCAGTGCCTTGCCCAAGGACACAACAAGCAAACTTGCCGGCTTGTTCTCCACAACCTCCCATAAATGCCAAGCGCCAAGCAGGGAAGCTATAGATACCATTTTTTAAAGTCTTTCGGTATGACTCGACAAGGGGAATGAACCCCAGGTCTACCGACTGCGAAGCGGACGCTCCAACCACTACACCATCGCGTCGGAATTTCACTGAAAACTTACAGAGAATTTCACTGAAAACAAAAAACAACTTTTAGAAATTAGAGTAAAGGCAGAAACCAATAATGATTTCGCATTTGCCAAATGTGTCTATGTTTCACAAATAAAAATTTCTTGACCCTTATTCTGGTTTTTTCAAAACTTGCAGCAACATTTTTTAAATTTATGAAAAGCCAACACGCAATACAAGTCTCCACGTTATCAGTCTTGAGTAGTACCAAAACGTTAGTCGTGATTAATGCTCTTGGTATCGTACCAAGTAGAAAGCTTTGCTCCAATTAAGAACAAAAGCTGAAAATTCTTCTCATCTTCAATCAAGCATGCCAAATTCAAACTGTTGTTGAGGCTGAAGAGTAACTGCCGATCAATCCTCCTTGCACAGGAGTGAGAGCACTGAGAAATGCACACAGAAAATCACCTGTTTGTAAGATTTTTCTTTGTTTTGGTGAGAGACGTATGTCTATCTGCTTATTGCCGTAATTTCGTTTTGTGTCGCCTCAATATGAGTTTGCAATAATTGGAAAGTTGAATGGTCTCTCTTAAAACATTTTAAGCACAATCACAAAGACAACACATGACCTCTGGCTTTGCTTTTTCTAAATAGTATTTCTCAAAGCAGATGGAACTTTTGTAGTAATGTTAGAGTAGGAGCCTCTTTTTGCTAGCGCTCCATTTTATCGATAAATGTAATCTATTTCTTCCGAAAAAATGCCTGGTATTTTAAGTTTTGCCTTTCAAATTCAGGAGTAAATAAGCTCTCGGAGCGGCAGCTAAATTCCTACATGTTTTTAAAGCTTTGTTGAAATTGTAGTCTTTCCTACGCCACTTGGTCCCACTATTAAGAAGCTTCAAGCGTGTGTAAATTTTAGAGCCATTTCAAGATGGCTTTTGTGATTTACTGAAAATCGACAAGGACGAAAAAATACAACCACAAATTGACTTCTCTATGCTTCAAGCTGTGAATTTTATCACAAGAGTGAAAAACGCGTTTACTTTCCCTATCTTTCCTAATTTGTTGTTTTGTATCATACTTCATTTTAATGAACCAAAAAAGCACTAAAACTTACTTCTTATAATCTATTTTCCATTTTTCACAAAGAATCCTTTCCATTTTTCTGGCATCCTTTAACCCATACTTTGACAGGTGTTAAAATGTTTATAAAGCAGGCTTTTAGTTATTTTATGAAAAGAATATTCAATAAACACTTTTCTCTTTAAACTCTGTTTGGAATTATAGCGCTTGCAACTAGTTTTTCACTACTAGAGATGTTGTGTCGATGTAATGTTATTACGCTTCACAGCATTTAACGGCAATTTCATTCTTTACTCAGACTCTCATGTCTCGCCTGATTTTAAAGCTGGTTTAGAAAGATTTGAAGTAAATTTTTTGAGACCATTAGACATTGCATTCATTAGGTAGAATGCATTTCTATTAGTGTAGAAAGTTTTTATAGGTAGTGAAAAAAAATTTAATGTGATTTTCACCTGTGTTGCCGAGAATCAGTTTAACTGCGCAAACTAATATGTAGATGTACGGTTTATTTATTCATATATTTTTACTGGAGTTTAATAAAAATGGTTCGAAGAATACTTTGTAATTAATAAGGAAACTGGATTCATTATATAGGCGTACATAAACGGTGAAATTTTTCGTTTTCATTTATCTACAATATGGTTAGCAATTGGGTTATGGTGGCTTAAGCTCAGAACCGGTAATTCATGATGTCACATTCTCGGCACCTGTGGTAATTCACGGCATCACAGTCTCACTATAAACAAAATTTTTATCTTGACCAAAGAGCTGAAGAGTATATAGACGAGAATTTCTCAAGGCTCACAGATCTAAACAGGTCTACATAAAATTTTGTATACAAAGCAATTTCTTCAGAAAACTGCAGCTATTAAAAACAGACTGCTACTCTACAATGAATTGACTACATTCAATACCTTGAGGAGGAAATCTAATATAGTAAGAGAATAGATGAGAACAACAAACTAAAGAGAAAAAACTTCAAAGTTGAGGCAGAAGTCTGAAGAGTAAAAGTCATCATGCTGACCTCTGTTTCACATACGTATGTTCATTCAAAAATAAAATGTCTAAGCTGGTATTTGAATTAGTTTGTCCTTAAAATACAACGGTATTATTTCCTTTGATACATATGCATCCAAGCTGTTGCTACTAAGCTTGAAACACGCTGTATCGATTTCCTGCGTCTCAAAACCAAAGTTTGGAATGTACTGTTTTGGCCATTGCGACTTAACAACTGATAATGTGTTTGTAATATCCTTGGCAAAGAGTTAATCTGTGATGTAATTTGTTGTAGTGAGAGATCGAATTAGAACAATAAATTGAAAAGAATAAAAATTCAAAACCAGAGCAAGAGTGTGAAGAGTCGTCAGACTGACAACTATTTCAGATGAGAACATCAAGCGAAGATGGACAAAGCATTCATATCACAGCATAAAGATGATTCAAGGTAGTTGAACACCGCAAAGCGTAATTATGGCGCATTGACGCAGCATCTCTGCAGCTGGCAAACACGGCTGTTTCGACGTCACCGAAAATAAATCGGCCTAGAGGTGCTACGAGAAGAGGCCGATCAATAAGATTACCATTGCGTTTTTGTGATTAATTTGCATAAAAGCGGAAATGCACAATTGTTATTTATCCCGACCCAACCGCACCATTTTGCCGTTCGCTTACACCATCGTCGCTGCCAGTATTGCCGTTTGTCACTTTTATTCGCTTATCTTCTCCCTCTGCTTAAAGTCTTTGTTGTATATAACTGCATTTCATGTTTGTGATCCGCCTTTGCTGTAATTGAGAATTAGTTGGCAACATTACCTTTGTTTATATGAGTAATCCGGATTTAGTGCGGTACAATTATCAGCAAACTCTAGTGGTTTATTTTGTAATTGGGTAATTTGGTTTAACTAGTTTTTTTTTAAGCTGAATTAGATATTTAGTTGTACAGTTGATGCATCAGTTAGTCTTTCCTCTATGTGATTGCTAGTTTTAACTAAATTTTTGGATAGTTTTAACTACTTACAACCTGTTATTGGTATTGCATGCTACCATATTATTTTATTTGAATAAGATTGTGATAATGTAATGAAAGGCTGTAGTGCAGTTGGAAAGGATAAATACCACCAAAGGTTTCTGTGCCAAGAGAAGTCAGCGCATTCCTCAGCTGCACAGAAATAAACGGCAAAGTCAAGCGCAGTGAAGAGTCATTTCTATTAGGTTTAGAATTGAATGCAGTGAAGCATGATGACGGCAAGTTGGCACATTGTGTCTGCAAGCCTAAGCTGTACAGTCAAATGCATGGAGGTGTCGGTTCTATCAAGTGTAGTACAACTTAGCTTGACTCCAAATCCGAGCACTTGTCAAAACTCTCACAGTGGAAGAAAGCTGAAACTACAGACCAGTGATACCCAAACTTTTTTGTCTGGCGGCACAGTAAGAGGTAAACAAATTTGGCGGAACATGAATCCATGTGTATTGATCGCAGGAAGCATTACAGGTGACAGTGATATAGTTGATGACCTTTTCTTTGCAGATCACCACTCTTTCGGGCAACATAACACAATCTTCAACGTTATCGGCCATCACTCAATTTTGGCTGAAAACTTGTATAAATATTAAGCTTTTTACAAAAATCAGCGGCACACAGTTCGGGAAACACTGCTATAGACCGATTAACTCTTTCGCTCCCGCGATCATCGATTGATGATCTCGTGTTTTCCTCAAATTTTGTTAAATTGAGTTACAAAATTAGTTTACTAAAAAATCGATTTGTGACTTTATTTTTCATCCGATTTTTATAAAATTTTCAAAAGATCACGCTTATTTCCTCACGCATGGGAAGATGTATAATTTGTGCCCTAATTCTTGGATTTTTATACCCAAAAACGGTTAAAAAGTCCAACAACCCAGTTGCAGACGACAAAACCTGCCAAATTCTCAGCACGTGCCAACTACACTAAAATCAAAATGAGATTACATCTTTACCACAATACCAAACCCTTTATCATTAACACAGTCTGAAAACCACTCTTTTGGGGCATCATTTGACAAAATTTCAAGCGATAATAATAAATTTTACTTTTTTAAATTTCCAAAGTTTTTAGGGGTCTCAAAACCCCCCAAAACAAATTTGAATGGTAAGTAGATAAAAGTAAATTTAGTGCGTAAAAAATATATGTTGCTAAATATCGGTTACATTTGAAAGCTTAGGAAATTTGCTTTCCAGCAATATATAACTTTAAATAGTTTAGACTAAGTGGTATATGATATTTACTGATCAAAAATGAGTACTGTCCATCATGTCAGTTCAAAACTCCCAAAATGTTTTGACTTACCTTCGCTAAATTATAATTTTTAAAAAAACTACACCCTATAAGAAGATAAAATAAATTGCAAATGTTTCACTACTAAAGTTGTCATTTTGTATCAAATTTCCAAGGAGACAAGAAGTGAAATACAAGTTTAAAAGCTAGCAGAAGTTTGGCTTCTCTAAATCAAAGTTTGCTGTATCCCCCTTGTTTCTCAAGAAATAGGAAGGGTGTAAACAAGCGGCTGTTTCATTGTCAGTGACAGCATATTCTATTTAAAGTTGATATTTTCTGAATCTTGAAGAAATTCCCTGTTCAAAAATACATAATGTTACATGGTTTGGGCTAACCTGTAACAGATAATGACTGATCATATTTTAGGTACTGAATTTAACTACCAAAATTTGGTACCGGTCAAAAAATAGGTCATGTGCCTCAGAAAATTGCAAATTGTAGAAAACCTAGGCTCTTAGGTAAGTTTTGATTGATGTACCTTGAAAGCTTATTTCCTTAGCATCATCTTGCGACCATTTGTAAAAAAATTGGTAGAAAATAAAATCTGTAGTGATCTTTGAGGTGAGGGTACCTCTTTAATTTTGAAGACAACTACCCCCCAGTTGGGGGGGTTCATTTGCATATTTAAAAAATGTTTATTTTTCTATTTGAAATCCTGAAGAAATGTAGATTTCAACGATATATAACACTTAATGTAGAAGTAAACAGCTGAGTAATGATTTACAAACAAACTTGAGGTACATAATTATGATTGATTATGACAGTTTTTCGCGCTGCCACCTTACGGACATTTTTTTCGCTATTTTCGCGGGAGCAAAAGAGTCAAATCAAGATATAATGAAACTTAGCTTGACACTTACTCTAAACGAACATTTACACACATTTTTTTCATATTATTCTGAAAAAGTTTGAGCATTCACCAATGGTTATTTCCTGTGATTTTTTTTAAATATAAGCACTTACATGAGAAATATAGCCTACGTCTCAGCTGGCATCCAGATAAGTTTATCCTTGAAATAAATAGTACAATACTATCTGTTAGTGAACTTGCACACTGCACCTGCATAAATAAACTAACCACTCTTTCTAGATTTACCTTTAATAAATGAAAACATTGTTTAAACTAGCATCATAGGTACCTCTTCGCTATACCGCAATCGTTTTTACCTAACAAATGTATAGTGCTGCCGTGATGTGAAAAACCTAGCGACTTTATTTTATATATCACAATTTTGATTTCTTTTATGTAAAGCCACTAACCAACAAACGCAAAGAAATAATAGACCTGAAAGTAAAAAATTGACGTTTCATTGACCAATCATATTAATATGCAACTTACTCTTTGTATCCAAAACTCTTAACAAAAAACCTACGCCGCTAACGCTTATCACCAAAAAATTGACTATTGAAAAAACTAGCCATACTCTCAACAGTAAGCCCCATTTATAAAATACCTAAAAACTTACTTGTTAAAAATAATTACCTAAACGTTAGCAAGAATTGTTTAACTGCAACAAATATCGATACGCTGTTCCATTAGACCTAAACAAAGTTATCACGTAGTTCTAAGAGTCATTGGACACTTTTCTATATGTTGATCCCTTTGTGAACTCGAACCTGCGGTTGCAAGCAAAGAAAACTATTTTTTGATCTCAATTTGTTAAAATGTGACTGATAACTCTTCAGGTCATATGAGAACTTTCCAAGCTCAGTCCTATTTAAATTCAAAAACAGCCTTTTAATTCTACTCTATTATCTGCATATATAAATAAAAGGATCAGCAACAAGGTAGCAGAGGCAACAAAATTACTAATGCGCACTTTCATCAACATAGGCTACATGGCACAAATGCTATTTACCTAATCAGTGAATACGGCAACACCACCATATTTACTAGACTGTAAGCCGCGGTTATGTAGCTTTTTTTATCATCATTTGTGCCATTCATATAGGGCACTCGCAATCGAAGGAGGCTACATTTTCTTATCAAAACAAAAAATCGTAACTAAATTACAAACAAAAGCAATCATATTGGATGCAACACTTTCAAAGTTATCGCTGTTTTCATAAAATACGTCAACAGACGTCCATTGTCAAAGCGCGGCATGGCACAGCAGTAAATGCGCGCGCGCACACTCGCTCAAAAAAAACACAATAGAATGGACTCTGAATATCCAGACAAAAGATGTCATTTCCTACTAATGATCGTATATGTGCAGAACGCTTTAGTTTCATTTTGAAGATGGTGCATACTGTAGCGTTTTTTGAAATATAATAAAAGTTCGTGTTTAAGAATGATAAAGGCGTCCATATTCTGCAGGAGTTGAAAAACTGAAGTCAATTCATTTTGCAGGGAAGCATTTAAATCTAAGACGGGACAAAAATTCAAAGAGTCAAAGGTACAAAGATGGGATCCAGACAAAGCCAAATCAAAAAATATGAGACCATCGAAAAAGAAGGTTAAACTTGGCTGTGGAAGAAAGCCATTACTGCTATTATTATTATTATCTAGACGGAAGCAGAGTAAACAAATTGCACCGGAGCGAGAATAAAATGGGCTTCTGAAGAAGGCATTGCCGAATTTGCGGCTTCTTGCGTGATTTTCCGAAACGAATCGACAATCAGAAAGTAAATCTAGTGGGCAATCCGTGCAAACCGAACTGAACGAAAAACACCGCAGTTATGTAGGATTTAACAAAAAGCAGATATCTGCGTGAGTTTCAATAGTCAATCGCCAACATAGATGAAACGTCAATCTGTGCAAATTTGCACAGAACTACCATTGAACAGGGAAATGCGCGCGAACTAATGGATACGAGAGAAACCGGCTTACTATGTGTATGAAAGTAAAAGCAGATGGTACTGGGACGAAATCGCATGTTGTGATCCAAGCCAAAGAAGTTAAGAGGCCGAGACAGTTTTTGGTGTTATAGTGGCTGCAATACCAAACGAATTGGGTATCAAGATTTGGACAAATTGCACCTTTTAAAATCGTATGCCTGCATAGAACTCTTTCAAATGCCACATATCCAAATATAGGAACAAATAATTAAAGCAGCATAATACTGCTATGTCAGTGATTCCTGGTGAATGCACTAATTATTGCTACACTTGACGATTGCAGCCTTATCAACAAACAGTTTAAGGAATATTTTCGTGAATGATATGAAGAGTGGTTTCAAAGAAGGCGAGCTTGAATACACTTTTGGTGGTAAAATAAACGCATCCAGTCATTTGCAACTAATATAATGGGTTATGCAAGCATGGGATTAAATTTCAAAATAAATCGTCATTAAATCTTTGACGTATGGCGAGTAACAACCAAAATTTCCTGCCTACGGAATGAGCACTGTAAGATTAATTCAAAAGTTGAGATGATGTGTACGGATACAGGTTAAATTAAATTCACGAAACAATGTCTGTGTTTATGGCATTGTCATAGAGAATAAAAATTATATTACCGATGAGAGACTTTACGTTCAATACGACTAGATGTGCGGCTTATGCTAATTTCTGGCACTATCGCAAACGGTTTACAATCAAGGGCGGCTAACAAACAAGAGTGGATAACAATTAATTAGATATGGAATAGCGAACTGTAATCCAATAAACAAATTAACAGCGTATATATCATGAATATGTGATTTAACAACCACTTAAGTGTACCAGGTCTATTAAAAAAACATCCGACCTTTGCCTATTCCCATCAAATATGACGCCACTGATTTTGACGTCATAATTAATGCACACGTATTAAGTTTCAAGCCAATAGTTTGCATCATTTCTTTGATTTAAATCATTTAGTACAGTCACAAACAAAGCCACCAAGGTTTAAAAGAGCTCGATAAGTTCGCTGCAATTTGAGTGATGGTCACTAGTCTTTTTTGATTTCCGAGTTATCGTGTGGTCATGAATAAGCACCAAAATGCGAAACATTCAATAAAGAATACTAATTAAGAGGTTTTACTTCGCCTTCATGATACTGTGCAAAAAAAGCGGCCAGAGATGCGAGTAGCGAAGAATTACCAACTTTATCACGATAATGCTCCAGCTTCCGCTATCCATGTAATCAAGGCTTTTTTGGTCAAAAACAATACAGCACTTGAGCGACAGCCTCTATACCCTCCTGACTTAGCATATGCAACCCCTGGCTGTTCCCATGACAAAAGGGCATAAAAGGGTACGATTTGACTCCAGAGATTAAGAAAAAAAATGAACGGCGGAGCTCAGGAGCATTCCAGAAGCATAAGTGGTACAAACGCTGGGAGAAATGTGTGCATTCGCAAAGGTAATTTTCTAAAGGAGGTCAAATAAAATTTGTGATATTTATTGTGTTGTACTCTTAAAGGTCGGAAACTTTTTGCAGACTTCGTATGTTAATAAAAGACGGCTTTGCAGCCGAAAACAGTAGTCTGCTGTCAGGAAAGCAAACTCTCGCATGATGAAACGATGGTGTTGGAGAGGTCTAGGGCGTACTCAGAATCCACAAGTTTTTATAAAAGTCGGAGTTCTTCGTAATATCATGTAGTAACTCGAAATGGCTGCCTATCAAGACCCATATCAATGTGGGTGATACACCTGAGTTTTTGAATCAATACTTTGCTCAGAGATCTTGCACTTAATTGCGATGTTTTAACATACATTTCTCAATGCACTGTCAGTTCCTTATTGAGCTACACAGAATCTTTGCAGCCCAGTGCTTTTGCTTTCACTCGCGTTAAGAGATTCCTTCCACCGTGACAGCGCATTAGTAACAGAAATAATCGAACAACAATTTTCAGTTACATGGGTACGTACTTTGAACCTAGTTTGTTCATTAGAGGTATAGATTTGCAGCAGAATTAGAAACGACATAACAACAGCACGTAACAATCACTTTCGCTGGAAAAACTTCATTATTGCATTCATACAATCTTCGGATGTCCATCTTTCTATCAATCTATCACACTCAGCTTGATTTGTTTTGTGAAGTATGTCCCGTTCATAATCACGCATCAGCGCTTTCGAGTAAAATAATGACTGCGATAACAAGTTAAATATTAAACCATGATCATCAACGCATAACCCCATGGTCGTCATGGCGTCAGCGCCCAGTCTTGATCCGGGCTTCTCAAACTTTCTTGTTACGCAACCCCATTTTAGAAAAGAAATTTCTGTGCGACATCTTAATTGATAGCCTACAAGTCAATGATGCTGAAAAGTCCAATTACAAAAACTGGCGTATTTAGAGACCACTTTCTTGGGACGGAGCACTAAACAAGCTCAATCTTCTAGACAAGCTATTACATATACTAAGTAAGCTTAATCTTATTTTGGAGCGAAGCATTAAATTTAATGCTCTCGCCCTAAAAAAAAGAATCTTTTGAAAACATGAATTTCGCTATTTTAATTTCCAAAACAACTGTTTAATATTTTCTGCTTTGTCATACCGTTTGAGGGCTATCTCTCTTTTGTCTTTGCCCCCCCCCCCCTAAGTACGCGACTGATCACAAATATCTAATGGAATATTTGTCCAGGGCAAAATCATATTGATGAGCACGATCCACGAAACTAACAATACTGCAATAAGAGAACCGCGTAGTGGGGTTAGTACAACGAATAAAGAATCAACAAAAAAACAACTCATTCTGTCGAAGTTATCAAGCACATTTTACGGGATAATGTCTTAAGCTCTCAAAAAATGTCTTAAAGCACATGCTAAAGAATTGAATGTTTACGCAAATGTTACTAATATTTCTAGTTTTTCAATTTTCGTGTCAAGGTACAGGGAGGGGCACATGGAACTGCGTCCCTCTCTAAATACCTCTCTACACTGCCACTGGTGAGATGCCCAACTTTGCACAGCTTAAGCACTTTATCGTTAGCTTCCCTTTAGCTCTACTTAAGCAAATCAACAATTCCAAGTTGTTAACAATAACTGCTCGAAAGGTAGTTTATTGTCAGGCTTGAAAAAAACAATCTTAAATTCAGATAAGGCAGTATAAAACTTTTTCTTTTCTATAACACTGTTATTGGCGATTTTTCTGCACAATTCCTGCATTTCTACATGACAAGTTACACTTTTTATTCTTTTAACTGCTATATATCTTATTTCCTACTGATTATCTTATTTTGATCACTTTCTTCCTAATTTCCTCTCTTTCCTCTCCCAGTAAAATATTCGAGAGACAGAGGCACAACTGGTTACAACAGTCTGAACGTAACAAGCATAACTTCTTCCAATAGGTTATAATTTTATTCGAAAACTCAGACATACATTCTGGCAAACTGACAGCGTGAAACACCGAGTAGCCCCCAAAAATGCAGTACAAACTAATTTTGTTATAGACCTTTTGCTTTTACTGCGAAGGTTTCAAAAATTTTTGTTTCTGTTGCATCAAGCCAACTTGTTTGAATGTTTCGGGCCCCCAAACGGGGTGGCCAACCATAGTTTGAGAAGCCCTGGTCTGGATTGAAGCCAAGCGCGTTTCAATTTGGCTCAGACGCAAACCGCGCAGGACATGCGTGACTGAACAAGTTAAGCCGCGCTTGACCTCAAGATTGGGCTTCAATCAGCAAAAAGCAGCTGATTTATTACTGTCATTGCTTACAGGACGCTATAACTTGTAGAAAAGTACTTTATCGAAATCTTATCGGCTTAGTCACAGTAAAAGCCAATGAAAATGCTTTTATCAGTAGCGTTGACAACCTCGAAGCAAGCCTGAGCAAAACTTGAAACGCATTTCTTCGCAACCACAATAAAGCCGTTAATTTTGCTGCAAGAAGAAAATAGAAACCACAAAAAAATCAAATCAGAAAACTCACATGCGTGGTCAAAGCAAAGATTAAATCAGCAAAAATTTAATCACAAACCTTTTGCGGAAGGGAAGCCATGTTGTTAATGATTGCATCGATTTCATTTTCAAAGCTAGCTGACGGCAATATTGCTGTGACAAGGCCGCAAGATTTCGCTTCTGCAGCATCGAGTTTCTTATTGAAGAGCATCATCTCGCAAGCCTGATAAAATAATTGCAAGGGTGAGAAAAACGCTACATCAAACATCAATATTTGTTACTCTTGTTCCTGGGAAAAAAGGCCTGGCGTGAAACGGAAATCGATTACAGCTCAAAGATTTTAAATGAATTTTGTGGGGACTGGACTTTAAAAGCGTTTTGGAACGCTAAATTCAAAAATGTTGTCAGGTTTTTCCTATGCGGCCAAATTTTTGAGCCCTTTGATATTTTAGATTTATGCAATTGTAGCAAGCATATTGTTGCATAAGAGGGTTACGCATATCGTGACTGGTGAAACTTGTTAACATGTTATTTAAACGCTAGTGACTTCTTGTAAAAACCATGATTTGGAAACTAACTTTTGAAGAGTAATGAACAGGATAGTAAACACACAAAAAAGTTGAACACAAAACTTCAGCTTATGTATACTGTATACTTGCAACTGCAACTTACCACACACAGATGAAAACTACACAGATATTGTGGCTTTGCAATGCAGATTGTGGTAAAAAAAAGCGTTAAAATGCAAATAGCCCAAACATAATGGCATACTGGTTACAAAAAAGTCTTCTTCATCTTCATTTTTGGTCTCGAAGATAGGAAAATAGCCTCTTTTAAAAAGTTGGTCTCCATTAAAAGCAGGTCATCCAAATACTTTCTACTTTCGCCCCCTCCCTCTACTTGGCGTGGGTTGTCGATTTAGGGAGAAATGGCTAGGCATTCCACTTTACGAAAGTAAGTTTTTTTAGATGTTATTTTTTGCTCTAATCTTTGCTTCGGTGTTGAAAACATGTTGCTTAAGTTATCGGCTGCGATCCAGGGTTACACAAAGGTATATTGAAATGACAAAGTATAAAAGCGCATACCACGTAACAACAGAATGCCTAGTGCTTTTTATTTTAATTTGAAAATGAAGGAATTAAAGGTTTTAAAGATGTGCAAAAAAGATATGTCTAAAAAGGTAGAGAATCACTGCGTGCATCAATGCGAGCAGCAATGCAAAGGCGTGCATCAATGCGAAACCTTTAGCACAGTCCAGTCAAACACCCTAACCCAAATGGACCATGAGTGTGGCCAAAACATCTATTGGGGGAACAACTTCTCGTCAAGTTTTGATACTTTAATAAAGCTTGGCCAAAACCATTTAAATTCAGTTCACAGCTTTACAAGTAATTTGAATCGTATGGAAAATGAGAAAATCGAAAGAAGAAACAATTTAAAAACCTTATTTGAAAATAGCCAGTCATCGTGGTTGGATACAAAAAGCTTGGGTAGTGCAATATGGCCCCTTTCCACCCCATCTGGCTATGTTTCTACACAGGACTTGAAATTGACGAAAGAATTGAAGGTGGCACAAATCTATACATCATTGGAATTGCAGCAAGAGCATAGCTTTAAAACCACAGTATTTGGAGATACTAAATATTGATTTGCAGCACGCAGTTTGTACCCCTGTAATAGACGAAATCGATTTCCAAGTTGCTATCCGACCCCCTTACGATGGATGGGGGCATGGTAGAAGACCATGGAGCCTCAGAAACCAGGCAACTCCTCAGAGCCTGGACCAGAGGTCGTAGAGAAACAAAGAGTCGCAAAAGGGCGAGCGGCACAAAGAGTTGGTAGCACGACAGTGCAGAATGAGATGAGAGGTGTCCTAGGTTGGATGACTGCAGACGCTGCACGAAGAATTCTCGATTCTGTCAATTCTAGAGAGATAAAAAGTTTGACAGAAGGCTTTGCCCGTTGCAGCAAGGAAGCACAAATTCTTCAGTGGAAGCCGAGGGGACCAGTGTGTCGAAAAATTTAGAGAAATAGCATTGTCTCTAGTCTGAGAAGAGTGGAAATGAGAGGTAACGGCAGAGAGATTACCAGGGACTGCAGAAGGTAGAAATAGTGCAACATACCTGGCCAACTCATCAGCAGCGTTGTTTTCCAGAAGAAACGAATGTCCAGGTACCTATTGCAGCCTGATAGCAAAGGAGAGAGAGAGAGAAGACAGTTCCTAAAGATCTTCCAGAGAGTTTGAGGTAAAAGGAAAGACGGAGGAGTGGACAACCTGTTGAGGACAAAGCGAGAGCCTGAGGAGAAAAGAGAAGTAGCTGACTTGTTGGTGTTGCAGAGATCAGCGAAGGACGCCAGAGCTGCCTTTGCTTAAGGGAAAAGGAACAGAGGCATCAGTCCAGATCACCAGATCATCAGATGGGAGAAAGCGGGAGCATGGAGAAAAGAGTCAGCTCCACAGTGAAGGAAGAAGGGTTCCAAGGAGGAGAGGAAGCGCAAGCAAAGAGAACCTTTTACAGGAGAAAGCATGAGCAGGTGAGTGGACGCAAAAGTTCTCCAGGGGGAGCTGGAGAGTCTTAATTTCACTTCAGGCCTGGGCTAAACTGAAATGGAAAAGGAGATTAGAAGACGATGGGCCCGCTCAAAAGAAGATAGGGCAAAATGGATCAGGGTGACTTGTAGGGTAGGTAGAGAAGCCTCAGAGAAGAGAACGGGATAGGGGAGAACAAAAGGCAGCCGGTAATGGTGCGACTGGCCGTTCGATGAAGGTGTTCCAACTTGGCTAGGCTGGTAATGCCAATGAAACTACGCGGGTGAAGCACATATGGGAAGGGGCCGAAGAAAAGCTGTGTACAATAGCAAATGGGACTCTTTACTGGGGCCCCATGTGGAAGTAGAGATACAGCGCAAGGCCTTGAGATGAGGGAAAAATTTGGCCTTTAGTGAAGATACATGTTTAGAAAAGGAAAAAGTGCGGTCAAAGGTGACCCCAAGAAAAGTTGGAGTGTGACTGAAGCAGGGGGGAGTTAAATAAAAATAGGTGAGACTGGAGGTCAGCTTGATGGGGATCCACCACTGAAAGAAAAGCCTCACATTTGCACTAAGTGGCAGGAAGACACCAGTTCTCAGACAAAGTCTCCAGGTAAATCAGAGATCCTTGTGTAGCCTCCGAAGCAGCAGGGACCAAGGGGGAAGGAGAGGACCAAATGGCCAGATCGTCAACATAAAAAAGCAGCTGACAGAAAAAAGTAGAAACGCAGGAAGATTATTGACAATAAAAAAGAAAACAGGGCCAAGGATGAATCCCTGGAGAACACCTCAACGGACTTGAAAGAATCGATTCCAATGATTTGAAATACCACGCAAGCGTGCCGGTCAGAAAAGAAAGATGGAGTCCAAAGAGCAAAGCAAAGAGAGAGGCCAGCTGAAATAAGTTTATGAAAAAGAGCGGGATGCCAGACAAAGTCGAAAGCCTTGAAAAAGTCGATCGTAGAAAAAATCGTCCGAGAACCTAGCCCAGGTTTGTCCAATCCGTCTGAAACGGACTGAAAAAGGAACAGAATTTAATCGATAGTAACTGTCCAGCGCAGAAACTGGCCGCGGGGGGAGAGAGAATGAAATGAGACTCCAAAAAGAGTAGAAGAGATAGAAGGGCAAAAACTGGCCTGGCGGGGAGAGAAAAAATGGAAGGAGACTCCAGAAAAAGAATAGACGAGATACAATGATGAGTTCAAAAAGCTTTGAGATGCAAAAGGTGAGAGAGGAAGACCGTAAGAAAGTATGAGAGTCGAGAGGTTTTTCCATATTATGAATGGGAGTAATGGAAGATGTCTTCCAGCTTGAAGAAAAAAATGTAAAGGTAAGATTGAAGATGTGAAGAAAATTATGCCAGAGAAAGGAAGGTGCTTTAACGACGGATAGGCGACTTTGTCTAGATCAGTGGCAGTGGATAAGGTAAGATTTATGGTAGCTGCGAAAATTCAGTGAAAGAAAAAAGGAGAAGAAAGAGAAATGAGACGTCTCAGTAAATGTGGCCCATCGGAGTTTGAACAGATAGCTACTGGCGCTACTGCGCAATGCCTTTGGCTGAGAAACGGAAAAGTAGGATCTCAGAAAGTCAGCATAGACTGACACCAACTCCCTGGGAGAAGAACAGTTGAGAGAGAACGACCACCAACAGAATGGAAGAGAGAATAGACTGACTTAAGAGAGATGAGCATGTCGCTTGCCATGCCTCATCCTTGGCACTGACGATGACAGATGAGGCAGATATGTAAGCCAGATGGTTTTCAACAGTTCTATGAACAGCAGCAAAAGCCTAATGTCTTTCGCTTACCGCATCTTCCACTTTAAGAGACTACCGGGCTTGAGGTTGGCATTTGATGAGCCCAAAAAAAATGAAAAATTTGGTTGCGTTTAATGCCAGAGATGTAAATAGAGCAGCAGCAGGAGAATGAGTATTCTTTTGCAGAAAGACAATAAGAGTCGAAGTTATACCACGGAGCATTTTCCAAATTGTGGTAAGGGGGTTGTTTGTTAGATTGGAAAAGCAGAGAAAGAGGGAAAGTTGGAAGAATTGGGAGATGATCAAAACCCAAGTCCTGAAGCAGCTCCCTGGTGCAAGAGAGGAAGGAGAAAAGATATCAGAAGAGCGGTGGGGAAAGGTGAGAGTGTCAGGGTCATTGAGGGCGAAAGGAAATCTGAAGAGATGACCCAATCAAACACTTCCTCTTTGCAGGGGTCAGAAGTACCTTTTGAGTCCCAGAGGGGGCGATGGCAACTGAAGTGCCCAAGAATGAAGAGATTTCTGGAGGGAAGAAGGAGTCAGCTCTATCTAAGAACAGCAAATTGGGGAAGCACAAACATTAAGAAAAGAAAGCGAGGAAGCATTATTTAGTGAGCTGTTAACCCCTACACAGTGAGAGCAGGGTCAAGCGAAGAGAGGACGTAGAGTTTAGAGAAGGATAAACTCTTCCAGACAAAAATGATGACACCACTGCTTGCGTCTGGGACATCATGAGAAAGAATGCCAGGCTGCAAATGCGATCAGATTGCAGAGCAAATATCCAGGAATTAGAAAGACCAGTTGAGGTTGGATTCCTGGATACAAATAAGGTCTAAAAGATGGTGCGAGATAAAGCAGAGAAGTTTAGCGATATTGGCTCTAAAAACCTCTGGCATTTCATTGAAGAACCCTGAGTGAGTCAGGGGAGGAAGAGGGAACAGGTATAGAAGAACAGCCACAAACATAAAAGGGTGGGAAAGGTTCAGAGAGAAGAGTTACGAAGTGGTCAGAAAGATAGGAAGTTTGTAGGCAAGGGCGTTGTGGGAGCCAGAAGGGGCAGATTAAACAGTGAAGGCATACATGCTTGAAGGCTTTGAAGAAATCACAGTATTCGATAGTTGGGGACCCCAAGGAGCAAAGACACAACAAGGACAGCTCCAGGAGTGAGTCCTAGAGCATTGAATTTGAAGGAGGAAAATAGTAAGCACCTTAGACGGACTCATTTAGAGCGGGTGCAGCATTGCACCGACCTACCCCTCCAGATCACATTCCAGTCCACACCAAGCAAAGAAAGATGTGGCCATGGCTAGGGTAACTGTTGCCGCTCATCACAAGAAGAATAGGAATACAGGCAAGAAAGAGACAAGCGACCGAATATAAGGAGACTGAGTGCCGTCCTTCTGTGGTTCTTTAAGAGGCCAACAATCAGTCTCTTCAAAACTAGTTGCCTGTCTCTTCTCCTGCTCTTTCTTGCCTGTATTCTTATTCTCCTTCTGATGGGTGGCAACATTCACTCTAACCCTGGCATCGTCTTTCCCTGCTCAGAGTGGACTGGAAATGAGACCTGAATGAGACCTAGACCTGCATTTCAACCTACCTTAAATGGGGTCGGGGACTGCATCACCACATTGAGGCGGTTGTTGATTGGTGCAGTTTCAAGTCGTCCGGCTCCATAGTCACGCGCCATAAAGAGGTCGGTTAATAGCAATTCAATTTTAGGTTTTGTGAACAAACAGAAAGCAGATTTTTTCCATATATTTCATAATTTTTATCACACTTTATGAATATTGACGAAGGACTGTCTTGATTCCCTAACTATGCAATTTGCTGCTGGAAAGTCCTTTAAACGTTTAATTAATTGACAATTAAAGTTATTGTACCTTGCTATGACCCATAATTTTTGGAAAAGTATATGAAGAGCAACCCTCGGGACTTTGACCTAAACTACTGAACGGTGTTGAGAAGGTCGCATTATCAGCAGCATAAATGACGTCAAACAAACCGAGCACAGTAACTGCGACTCCAATTGCAGGTCCATTCACAGCAGCCACCAATGGCTTAGGAAAGTCAATGTAGGCAGCCACGTACCTCCTAAAACATAAATGCAACCACTCATAAAAATTATACCAGTGCGACAAATAAAACGTACATGCAACCCTTCATAAAAAACATACCAGCACAACCAATAGAATAAAAGACATACTAGTATAACCAACAAAACATAAATGCTACTACTCGTAAAAATTATACCAGTACGACCAATAAAACGTATATGTAACCATTCATACAAAATATACCAGCACAACCAATAAAACATAAATGCAACCATTCATAAAAATATACCAGTACCACCAATAAAATATAAATGCAAGCATTAAAATAAATATCAGTAAAATCAATCCTAACACTCAGCTAGCTACATGCCGTGAAAAGAATAAATACGGTTGCATAATTATTCAAAAATTATGCTTGCCGAAAAAAAGACAAGTTAAAAAAATCTATGGTGTAATTTGTACCGCAGCAGGTCGCCAGATTCTCGAGCGATTTCGTGCATGTTGTCGGGAGAAATGTCTGTGAAGTTTCCAAGATCATTTCCACTGCAGTAATAATCACCAGCTCCTGTCATAACAGTAATGTTACTGTCATCATTCGCTGCTTGATTTAATGCAACAATGATTTCTTCGTACATCTAAAATAATATTAACTTCACAATATCGAACACTAATGTTGTGAAAGTCTGCTCATGTCCTTTAGGCATGACAGTTGATGCACTCATGGTAAAAGCCATTTATCTAACACTGCACTAAAAGGTTAAACAGCACTACTTGGCGTTAAGCCGGTCATTACAGTATTAGAAATAACTACATCAGATATGAAGGCATATGTAAACAGCTTTTGGCTAACTATTTCTCAGTGATAAAAGCATCGAATTTATGAAAAATTTTTGCTGAGTTACTCGTACTTTAAGCTATTATAAACACGTTTTCAAAATATCTAAGAGCAGTGATGGATTTAGGGTGAGGCAGCTGCTTCAGGCTCCCATTTAAAGACATGCCCAATAAGCTACTTCATCTCTTTGGAACAGTGGTCAACTTCAAAAAAGTCTATACTGAAAACTTGGACAGTAACGTCTGCACCCTAACTTGAAATAAAGATTAGCGAATTCAACCCTTGAAATAGTTGTAATCCAAAAAAAAGTTCTTCTTCAAAAACTCAGGCTGTTTAGGGGGCCCCTCATAAATTCTTGCCTCAGATCCCAAATATCTAAAATCTACCACTGTCTACGAGATCGGTTGTAATTACGTGAGTTAATGTCAAATTCAAAACAACTCCTCAAAAACAAAATATCAGAGCCTTTATTATGTTTATTTCAGCTGGCAGAAATTTTAAAACGGTACAGAGAGTGGAGGCATTTAGAAGGGACAATGATGTTAAAAGAAAAGCTTGCTACCGTAACTTGATTGATCACTACTAGATAAATAAGAATCTAATTTTTTTACGATACAGATGGCTAAAAATTACCAAAAGCATCACGTATATGGGCAGTAAAAACGATATCTTCACTCATCTCGGCTCCATCATGAGAGTTGTAGATTTTTAAACTAGACAAAGATTTTAGCTGGAGTCTCATGGGTAAGAAAATAAACCGTGATTTTATTGATGTTCTTATTGCCAAGGTTAACAGCGAAAGCTGCGTTAGGACGTCAACCTTTTCCTGGATTCTTGCAACCTCAACTTGGAAGTGATTACATGATTTGGCAAAAGTATTCTTTCACACACAATAGAGGCAATCTAGACTTGCTTGGTGGAGGCTACACCAAAATCATCAAAAAAAATAAACAATCTCTGTGAAATCCTGATCCTACGCCAATAAATTATTCCATACGTTAATTTTTGAAAGGTTGACCAAAGAGAGCAAGGCAAATTGATGGAACAGGCGTAAAAGAATAGAACAGTTATGGCATGGGAGATATTGGTAGAATACAAAAAATTTTTCTTTTGAAAGAAAGGCTTTGTTTAGCCATAAAGGTCATACTGATCATTAACTACAATAAATGAATTTTATTCTGATATTGCATTGTTAAGGCGTTGTTTTAAATATGATGTGAACTCATAAAATATCACTACTAACCAACCTTTGACAAGTGCAGATAATGCTCCACAGTAACTCTCCCTACATTTGGAATTCAATATCTAATCACAGAAAAAAATTCTTTAAAAATGTGATTGACATTTTCTGGTACACCCTGTTATAGTAGACCCTTCAGAAAAAGGAATGGCAAGTTTGCAATGACAATTAAAATATACCTCTCTTGTTAAAGCATTTTTCTTTTGTGGACGATTCAGAACAATTTTCGTGACACCATTACTTTTTGTTACACTTAAGCAGGTATACATCAATGCTGAAGATTCACTACTTTGAGTCTGTGGTTGACTTGAAGCTCCTTCTGCCTTAACCAATTCATTCACGACATTGACGTATTCTTTCTTTGCTTCATCCTTCCCAATACCAAAAACGGATCAATAAGAATAGTAACCGTGATAAATATTCAAACTTTAAACAAAAGTGATGTAGCAATCGTGGGTGCGATTATGAGTTTAATTTATTAGCATGAAGCCAACTAGTCGGCAATCAGTAACACTTGACAAGCTCCTCCTAAGTCTTGCAAACTCCTCATTTCCTGCATTGGTCCAACTTGTTGCCCAAAACACCTTTAAACGCACCAACCACAATAACAACCACTCACCATAGACATTTTACCAAGACCATGCCATGCATTCCACTTGGCTTGAGCTACAAAGTTGAGAGCACTTGGTTTCTTGCTTGTATTTTCACCCAGAGTGGCCTAAATTATCAATTATTTTCATCATCGTTATTTAATTTTGCTCTGTGGTGTAAAGCTGAAGATTTTACTTTATTCTTACTATTAATGTTATGGAAGCAAAACAAAGAACTCATTTAACATCACGCTTGACAGTACACACTACTTAAGTGTTCCCTCTAAATCATTGGCCAGTCAGCGCATCGCCAAAAAAACTAGGCTTAAGTGAAGTTCTGTGGACCTAAATTTTGTTTAAACCAATTAACTTTCCTCCACAAATATCATTACCCTAGCCAAAGTGACGAGTTCAGTGCCTTTGGTTTCAGGTGGATCAAAATCAAAAAATATAATGCTGCTTTTGAAAAACATATGTAGTTTGCCTGTGCATCATGGTTCCATGTAGATCAATTTTATCAATAAATTAGCAGTCCATTTAGGCACAAGACAACATTACATCAGGACATGCGTAGTCACACGAGAGTGGATGCATTTTAAGGCTTTTTGATGCATCTGTCTGCTCTGGGGTTATAACCTTTAAATTTGCACACTCACAGAAATGACAGCAGTTCTAAAGAAACGAGCTACTCAGCTCATTGTCAAGACTCCAGTAACTAAAACTTTGAGGGAACAAGCTGTGCGGCTGTGCCCAAATATATTAATTATTAGTTGCAACTTTTATGTCAAGGAGACTAAATTTATTTTTGCTCCATGATAATTTATTGCCGTTTGATCTATAAGACATAACATTTTTTATATTGATTCTTTTTTAGATTAAAAAAGTAAACATAGAGTAAAATTTGCCCAAGTCGCCTACAGCTAAGTTGCTGCATATCGCTTTGTCTTTGCTATGAGCTTATGGCTTTTTGTACAAGACAAAGTTGGCTTTGCTTAATACATCTATTTACCTAACTCGCCACCATTCTTGCTAACCATGAACGAAATGATTTGCCTAAGCCAACAGACCTCTAAAACTTAACATCTTGAGAGTTCAAAACCACTAAGATTGCAAATTTCCGAATATTGCATTTTAAGAGATAAAATAAACTCTACATTATTGTACAGCAATCCCATAAAATGCTTTTTGTTTCCTGTTTTATCTCTCAAATGTTCAGCATCTATAGAAATAATGGTTTCTCAAGTTTTTGTAGGTTCATGCATATTAATACACTATTTGCTTAAGTTGCCATTTCACCTAAGTTGCCACTTTTTATGTTCTTCTGAATATGGTAACTTAGGCAAATTCTACTACATAATAATAAAATATAAAACTTTTGTACCTGTTTAAACAAGGCATATATCTTTAACTTTACATCATTGCCTGGTTCATTTCTTAATGTGTTTATAGTGTCTTTTGCTTGTTCAAACTTAGCATCAACACTTGTAGACATCAAGCATATTTGATTGACAGAAGCAAGAAGACATCTAAAAAGGAAACAAACTGAATAATAGAAAAAGTTTTTCAATTGTATGACTTTTAAGGGGAAGTGTATGTTATAGCTTATGCTAGAAACAGCAACTGAATTAGTACATCCAGTGGTATGCCCAGTTACGTTCTGTAAAAGTGGTAACAATTAATCTGTATCATTTATGCTGAGAATGAAATTCGAACCTACAACTACACCTAGCATCTACAATACAGTTATTAGCCACTACATGTACAGGCTACAGCATGACATAACTTCACAGAAGTCAAATCCTTACCCACCTCTGCCATACAACACTGACAGTTGCTGTAGCTTATGAATTAATGAGGTCCTTGTGAAATAAATAGACTATGTGAATTAATGAATCCTTTCACTTGATTGTCATTTAGCTCGTATGACATAATATGGTACTGTAACAGTGATTCTAGAAAAAGAGATCCAGTTTTTTAAACCCAGTTTTGTCCATGTTATCGCAGGTGGTCAGATTTACCTTGGGCTTCTCAACAGTTTGTAAACACCATTATGCCGCTTTACTCTGTGAATAACATCCACCTGATTCTAGTATTTCATAAAACTTAAAAGCACAGTGTGCTATTGACCAAGGCATCAGGAGTAACTGAATCATTGTCAACTGATACAGAAGTAATCACAGTTATTCATATCACTAATTACTATACTAGTATCAGAAAAATTGACGATTGTATCTACCTTTACAACAAGATGCAGCATGGCACAGTGACTGAGCACCAAACATGTCATCAAAAGACAACAAACTAAATGCTCAAAGCATTGGGGTCATGCAACAAAGGCAAGCAAAATATTCATTTGCTTTGACGCAAAAATCAGAGTTCAAGTTATGGCTTTCACCAACAGCAACCAAATCTGGTTCCCTCTTACTTTCAACAATTTCTTCAATAGAAGGTGTGAATGAATGCAAACGTCACATGACCAAGATACTTAATTCTTTTAGCGTGGCTTTGGGTTCCTTGCAAGTACAAGATTAGTAATAAAAGCCTAACTTATCACAGTCACTTAGCAATACAACAGACATCCTAATGTAGTCATTGGTGTTTATGTAAAATGCCTTCAGTCGACTTAAAAATATGGCTGTTTAAACTGTTAAATTATTAGAGTATTAACATCTATGGATGAGCAATGACCTGGAAGGCAAGTTACTAAAAACAGTGGCCATTTTGCCATCAAAGGCATTTTACCCCTGGAAGCTATTTTGAAGTCAGACATTTATGATTGGTCAATTTTAATGATGTATTAAACTTTTGACTTTTGTTCGTTTCTGATAGGTCAATTTTTATACATTAACCCTTTGAGAGATAATGTAACACATATGTTACATGATTGTTAATTGTTCTATCATTATGACGTAACAACCATTTTTCTGAAATTCATTGTAATTTTGTTGTTTCCAAACAATAAAGGAATTGTCTCAAATTTCATGAATTAGAATCTTATGATCCTCAAAGGGTTAAGGAAAAATTGTACCTCCTGTACACATCCTCACGTTGTACACTTTCCCATATATTAACATACTGGTCCCTTCCAGTGTACACTGCCTGTCAAAGTACTCTGGCAGCAAAGATTCAAACCCATAACTATTATATTTGAAAGCAGCTGCACTATCCACTTCACCACAGGATCACCACTAAAATTCTAGCATTTTATACCAGTTTAAATACATATGAACAGTAATTGCAAACAGCCTCCAAAGGTAAAATGCAATTGACTGTAAAATAGCCACCTCGTTTACTAAAGGCAGTGGCTATTTTGCCGTCGACGGCAATTTGCCCTTGAAATCTATTTTGCCGTAATCATTCTTGCGTGCTTATATAGCCATATTTGCTACAATTACGCCAGTGACACTGTGGTGTAGTGGATAGTGCGCTGATCTTGAGATACCATGGTTGTGGGTTTGAATCTCAGCTGGCAGGGCATGAAAAGAAAAGCAGTGTACACCGAAGGGGCAGGCCTGGTATGTAAATGTATGGGGCAGTGTACACTGGAAGGGAGTGTACAGCATGGGGGATAGAGCCCTGGAGGTGCAAAATTTTTTTAATTGGTTTTTAAAATTGACCAATCAGAAACGACCAAAAGTCACATGTTTAGTATGTCATTAAGACTGACCAATCACAAATAACTCACGGCAAAATAGTCTCTGAGGGTAAATTGCCGTGGATGGCAAAATAGCCACTGCCTTTACTAAAAGATAAAATGGTGAAGAAAGTGTTTCAGAAAATAGAATAATCTAGAAACATGTCATTCTGGAGAACCAGAGAACTGTTGATTAAAGTTAGTGTTACAATTTCGGTTAGTCAATGGAATTTCAGTGTCTCAGTGGTAGTACCATAGCCTATGGTACTAAACAGGCACAGTACAAGATTAGGGTGAGGGTAGGCATGGCACTAAGATAGTAGGGGAATCGTGCAACTGAAAACCGGTCGCACCTATAAAACAAAGTCTTACTTCTTTCCTTTCAAAAAATATTAATTTTCAATTTTATGACTTTAGATTAAGCATTGAGCAGATACAATGAGATTTCAAATTAAAAGCTCGAGGGTACTATGCCTACTGTGGCTGCACTACGCCTATTTATAACCACCAGTGTCTCAGTAGTACTGGACTTAAAGCCTGAAAGGTCATTTTGCAGTTTCTCGAAAGCCAATTACCAGTATCTTGCCAGATAAATTAAATGTTTTATCATTATTTTCTGTGACAGATTAGGCTAGATGAAAAGTCAATTATATCATCAGTCTTACCTGCTAAGCTTAAGGGTATCTGACAGTCCTGACCAAGTTTTAGAAAAGAAATTGAGGGTTCTTTTTGTTGACAACATACTGTATTTATAAAGTTTACTGTTTTACAAATATATTCAGTTACTAATCTGCTAATGTAGATGTTTGTTAATGCTACTATCAAAACAAATAATGTTTTATTCATTAAGCAATAAAACCACTGTATTTGGACATATACCAGTTCCTAAACTTTTCTTTAACGAACTCAGGTTTCAGGTAACAGTACCTAAACTATAGGAATTCAGTTTCAGAATTAATTTACTACTTCTGAGATTTTATCTGCCGCTTTGCAAATGCAACGCTCATCCAGTGCTTCCACAAATACTTTTTCTATTTTCGCCACTAAGAAATTATTTCCTCTTATTTTCTCATTCCAAAAGCAAATTTTTTTCATAATTCTCTCATTCATATTTTTCTAAAAATTCTTTTCAAAATTATTTGTTACACTTTTCAATTCAAACTCATACGAGAGATACGATCACGATGAAGCGCATGCACAATGGCTAAGATGTGCCAATCGAATGCCATAGCAACAGCTCCAACTCCTAATGGTTCAGAACGAATTGAAAATGTTGTTTTTGATTAATTTGCTCTTTTTCGTTATTTATACAGTGCTCGGCGTAGATGTTAAAAGATGACCAAGAAAATAATTGAGTGATCGAATATTCGCAAGGAATTTCATCACTTGACCGCACCAAAATTTTGAAAAAAACCAGCGAGGATGGCCGACCACTGACTCACTTCTTTCCAAAAAACAAAGATCTTCAAGTTGCTTGGAGGAACACAATGTGAGGAAATACTTCAAAATCGCTGCCGAAATGTAATTGGACTCAAAATGAGAAAAAGATCTCCATGTTTCTGTACTAACGGTTTAAGAAATCCAGGTCCAAGCTATGCTTTACGCAGTAGCCCTAATTGCTATGTGATAATTAAAGGTGTTTTTTTATGCTACTAGCTTGTGGTTGCATGTTTTGTTTTTAGAAAAAAGCTGTAAACAACATAATGCAAAGTATGTTCAAAATTTTAAAAACAAAGAAATGTTTCAATTATGAATTTTGCCTGGCTTTGGTTGTGTAGCAACTACAACTACAAACCACAAACAGAAAGTCACCAACCACGCTTGGCTTTATGTGTGGATCGCCATCTATGTCCAGTAGGTATCACGATAGAAGTGGCTAGTCGCCACACGAAATGCACTTATTTTAACTCGGATCTACAGTCGGATGCCTGCCGTTGCGCTACAATAGTGACCCGCGAAGGAGCTACATCTCTCTCGATGTAGTTGGACGCCAGCGTCTTTAGTCAAGCAGCAGCAGCCATCGTCGAGATTTAACGTCAAGACCGCCTTCCATTGAAGTCTTGGCAGGAATCTCACTTACTTTGGCCGGCAAGCCTCTCACTCTCTCAACATTGGCGGGGAAGGCATATTGCGACCTCAGCAACCTCCTCTGTTCCTTCGCACGTCTCCGCTAGCTGCGCGTGCTTGAGGAGGGAAATCGTGTAGCAACTACAACTACAAACAGAAAGTCACCAAGCACACTTGGCTTTATATATATAGATCGCCATCAACGTTCAGAAGCCATCATGATAGAAGTAACTAGTTGCCACATGGGAGTGCACTCATTTTAAATTGGATTTCAGTCAGATGCTTGCCGTTGCGCAACCAATGCTTTAAGGTATAAATTACTTGGTGATAACTTAGTTCATATAGTTCTATAAATTTGATATTGATAAATTGTCAAACTATAAAATTCGTACGGATTTGCTGACTTAATATTTGCAAAAATCTGAACCAGGGTACAAAATAACATAGCATCGCACCAAATCCGAACCAAAAACCGGTACCGGTATCAATCGCTCATATTTTCCTCAACCCAAAACTCTAAGCTATTGCTCGAGTGATGCCTAACGGAACCTAAACCACAATGTGTGTCAATAACAAGATTGCATATGACGTCACACATTCGGTGCAAAAAAAACTGGATGACCAAAAGCAGTATTTATACTGGAAAGATATAGGCCCAACATCAACTTATGGGGTTATTTTGAAAACTACAACTAATGAGAACTAATGCCAACTGAAAGGCCAAATCTCAACCAAATCGCTTTTGATTAAATTTATTTATTTCCGAGTAGCAAACTATCAATAATTCATTCCAACTTTTTATTAATTTTTTGGTTGCTTGCCATATTTATCCTCCATTCACGAGATAGCGATACAATTTGCTTTCTTGTGAATGGAGGATAAATATGGCAAGCAAGCAAAAGCTTAATAAAAAATTGAAATAAACTATTGATAGTTTGCTACTCGGAAACAGATAAATTCAATCAAAAGCGTTTTGATTGAGATTTGGCCTTTCAGTTGGCTAGTCAAAGCTAATTTGTGTGCCAATTTGCCAAACAATCGGCCCTAACAGAAATGCCTTCAATACCATTTGCTCCTCAGTTCAAAAATAACTCTATGCCAATTGGATACTCGTAGGTACATTAGCAAAAACAACCATTATCAGATCATTACCACCGGTACGGTAAGTTTTAAAATACCCTTGGTCGAGAAGCCAAGGCAATGGCCCAAAAATTGTTCAAGGAATAGTAAAGGTCACAAAATTATATTTGATATATCAATGTAACTGGTCTGCAAGCACTATGGACAAATAATTTCAAAGAATTGCTGATTTTATCTATTAATATCTAATCCAACGTATGACTAATGGTACAGAAATCTGCTCTGTCATTTAGGCTACAGTATAATTTAGTTTTACAACTTTTCACTGTGCTTATGCAACTGCAGTAAATATACAGTGTAAGTTGCACACTACAATTAACTTTAACTCAGCATTCCTAAATACACTGATTGATCGAATATGAAACCTTACCAGAAGCTGGTTACAAATAAGCCAGCATGTATAGCCCTTAAAATTAGCCTAACTAGTAGTAATAACATAGTTAGTCAAAATTTATTGTTGTTTGCCCAATAAACTCAACAGACGTCAACATAGAACAGTAGCAAGATAAAATAGAACATTCGTGCAATGGGACAGGAGACACTGAAATAACCCAAAGGTTTTCTAGTCAGTACCTCCTAAACAAGCAAACTGTAGCACCTCTTACCTTACTTTGACTTCAGATTCATTCCATAACATCAGTAAAACAACACATTCAATGTTGTGAATGAACATTCAACAACTGTCACGTTTATCCATTTGATTTGCAACAAACGATACTACTCCAATTCAATTCAATGCAAAATCATTGAAAGTGGGTGAGCCACTGTTTTCGAAAGCGCATTTTGATGACGTTTGATCACGTGGGTGCAACCTTTCTATTATTTGCAAAATTTGTTTTCGTAATTTACTCAAAAGTATTAATTGTAAAAACGTGATTAAAAGCTTTTTTGGAAGATCTTAACAAGGTACCTTCAATAAAATGAACTCTACAATAATTAAAGCTCAATTGGCCGTACAACAACAAATTCTTTAAGTATTTAAAACCTTCTAGGCACGTTTGCTTTTTTTCTGCACGCTTCAACTTGCTCTATGATGTCATAATGCTGCTTAGCACGATTAACATATTTTTTGCAACCCTACATCATCATTTCATAATCGTTTCAAAAATTGCAATTAGTTTAGTTTAAAACCGATTTGTGACCTCATTTTTAAACCAATTTTCAAACTTTTTTCAAAAAAATTAAAGAGCATTTCAAGTCAATTTTAATAATATTTGACAAGAACATGTATGGTACATATAGCTTTTATACTAAAAGGGCCGAACTGTAAAGACTTTTAGTGTAAGCCTTTATTCCCCCTCAAAAAAGCTGTAAGCTGAGTAAAACCACGTTAGTTTATTGCATCAAAGCTATGATATTATTGCATAAAAGTTAAGTACTAACAATCAACCTCGTTTCGTCGACGTCATAGTTTGAGCTATCGCGCTGAGCATTATGCAAGAAGATATACATACATTGTGTAAGAGATCATACTCTGTGTGCGAGTCTTCAGTTAGACTGGACCACCACGACGCGTAGACTGGTTGGCCACACCACCTGTCTGCCACATAAAGATAAAAGCGCATCCCGTTAAGTGTCTTGCCCAAGGACACTACAAGCAAGCTTGCCGACTTGCTTTCCACACTGCCCCTTTTGGGCTGAGCGCCAAACAGGAAAGCTGTGAATGCCATTTTTTAAAGTCTTTTGATATGACATGACTAGGGGTATGAACCCCAGATATACCGATTGCAAAGCGGGCGCTCCAAGCACTACACTATCGCGCTGCTTGGACTGGACGGTAGATGTTTTTTTGTAGCCCGGTCCGTCAGCGAGCTTGTCCTCCAAACTGGTATGACAGACCGAAATCAAATCTGCCCTAACGGTAGGGCATCTCTATTACCGATGTTCTGGCAGATCTTATAAGTGGCAAACGCCTTTTTTAGGGCACTTTTATGTATTAAAACGCATCGTCAACAACTTCCGAAGGCCTGCCATCTTTCAGCTAAACATCGAAGGCCTTACTGCAAGCAAGATGAGCATTTTTTATCATCCTTCTGCACAGTGTCAGGCAGTCGTCATCCTACTCTAGGAGATCCACTGCACTTTTGCACAAAGATTAGTTCTACCAGGCTACCAACTAGCTAGGTTCTCTTTAAGCAGGAAACATTGTTTTGCTGTGTTTGTTCATGAACGACTGAAGTGGACCCTTTTCGACCAATCTCCATCTTCATCGTAGACTGAGTGGTTGTACGTCGACGTTGATGGATATGAGATAGTCAACGTTTACAAATCTCCACCGATTTGTTTGCAAGGATCCGATTTCCCAGTATCCCACATCCCTGTCTTTATGCTGGCCACTTGAATTTCCAGCATGTTAATCGGGGTTATGATGCCAACAGTTCAGATGAAATGCCTTGTTGGCTGATTAAGTACCAACAATCTTGCCCAACTTCATAACCCAAAAGATGGCGACAGCTTCCACTCTGGCCGCTGGAATACAAGTACAAACCCGGATTTTGTAGTCCTTAGTGTCGATTCGAACAGTCATTTACCTGACAGACCTGTCTTAGAAAAGTTCCCAAGGTCTCAACATCAACCCTCGCTTATTACTCCACCCAGGTTTGCTCGTCCTGTACCAAGCAAATCTAACTTGTAAAGCGATGGAACTCGCAAGGCCAAGTGTAGCCGCTATATTGCTCTCACAAACAAACTTGCCAGGACTTTTCCACCACCTGATTCACCTGATATGGATCAGGCATACCAGTGTTTTCGTAACGCTATCAGCATTGCGGGAAGCGAAAAAGTGTATCCCACGTGGCCTACGACATAATCATATACCATGTTGGGATGGCGAGTGTGAAAATCTCTACCAAACATTCTTGCAATACCCTAAAGGACACGACTCTAGCAGAGCTGCTACACCTTTGCTTGCTAGGGTTAACAGGAAACGGAGAAATCGATGGTCTGAGGCTGTCTAGAACATCAACTTTTCACACTCTAGCCGGATAGCATGGAGTACGTTAAACAATCTTACTCCTAGGTCACAACAATCCCCCGTCAATGTCCCGTTTCAGCAAATGCTATTGCGAGCCAGCTGGTAGAAAACGGGAAATGCGAGGGTGCAAATTGAGAGACTTCTCTACTCGTTATGCAGGAATTGTCTGACCTTTGGGGGTTACTGCCCCTGATATAGTAAATATCTCCGGAGATTTTTCTCCAAGAAAATTTGCTGTTGCCCTCCATCACTTTAAACCAGGTAAAGCTCCGGGCCCTGACTCTATTTTTTAGAGTTTGTAATCCGTGCTGGTCCCGGCTTGAAGCTCTGTCTACTTGGCTTCCTTTTTTCCTGCTTGCGCCAACTCAAAATTCCAAAAGTCTGGAGAAGAGCGCTGATAGTCGTGATCTCTAAGCCCTCAAAACCTATAGAGGACCCACAGAGCTACCGTCCCATCTCTCTGCTCTGCGTCCCTTACAAGATCCTCGAACAACCAATCTACAATCACCTCGAACCAATAGTTGATCCCTTGCTTCCAAAGGAACAGGCTGGATTTCGACACGGAAAGTCTACCGTAGATCAAGTCGTTTTGGTCACGCAAAACATTGAGGATTCTTTTGAGGCAAAAAAGAAAGCTGATGCCTTGTTTGTCAATCTAACAGCTGCTTATGACACTGTTCGGCACCTTGGTTGCAAGCCACTGAAACTTCTGCTGGAGAAGCATATGGTCCGAACAATCATGGAATTTGTTCGGAACAAAGCTTCACCCTGATCACTGGTGACAGCAAGCCAAGCAGGCTCCGACGTCTGAAAAATGGCGTCCCAAAGGGATCAGTCTTGGCTCCTCTTCTTTTCAACATATACATATACGATCTGCTCATAACCTCCAAAAAGTATGCCTACTCTGACGATTTGACGATATTTTACTCATCTGGAGATTGGAAGGTGTTGGAAAGAACTTTGAGCGAAGACACGAATACAGACTTAGCGGCTAAAGCTCATCCAGGCTTAAACGTTGACGGCAGCCTTTCATCTCCACAATCGAGAGGCCAAGGGTGAGCTCAAAGTTAATAACAATGGTAAAGTCTTAGCATTTTGTCCAGCGTCGACCTATATCTTGGTATGAAACTTGACTAATCGCTTACCTATCGCCATTACCTTGAGGCATTGCACAAAAAACTATTTACGCGCGTTTCGCTGCTGAGGCGACTTGCGGTTCAGGATGGGACGCTGGTGCCCAGACATTGCGCACAGCTGGCTTGTCCCTGATCTACTCAACTGCTGAGTACTGTGCACCAGCTTGCTTGTCCCTGATCTACTCAACTGCTGAGTACTGTGCACCAGCTTGGTGTCGCATCGCGCATACTTGCCTCATTGACAGCGTTCTTAATGACGACTTGCGCATTGTCACTGGATGCCTACGTGCCATTGCTGCGGATAACCTTCCAGTTTTCTCAGGTATCCAACCAGCTGAGCTTTGCCGCCAAGGAGCGACTATCTTCTAGGCTAATCGCAGTGTTTTCGGACCCTGGCCACATTCTGCATGACCAGCTGACTGAGTCGCAGGCTGCTAGCAAGGAGAGACTGACATCTAGACACATGTTTGTCCCTGCCGCGCGGAAATTATTGCACAACTTATCTAGGTCGGGCATCCAGTTGCCCAATGGACGAACTTGACACGGTGCACGGAGTACTCTAATAGTACGTCAACGCTCTGTGTCTACATTCCTAAGGTTAGCGCAAGGTCTATTGGAATGAGTTTGACCAGAACAACCGGGGTCAAACTTAATCGCCTGCGTCCAGGCGTTGGGCGTTTCGGTTGGTCCATGCACAAATGGGGTTTCGCTTCTTCAGCGAATTGCAAGGGTGTTGCTAGTGAACAAACTGCAGACCTCATTGTTTTAACATGTCCCACACATCTGGCACCTTGAGGAATAATGGGTCTGACAGTTTTGAATAACGAAACAAGGTGCTAGCTCAACTCCATCACTGCCAGCATCTGATCTGGGCAACACAGCAGGCTTAGGTGGTAAAAAATTAACCCTCGGCCCCATCCTTCTGTTTTGTCTGACCTGGATTATGGATACCCTGCGGTATGACGAAGAAGTGTGTTTTGAAAGCTGAAGAAATTTGCTGTCCAGGAATATGTTGCTCTAATTACTTAGGGTTAAGAATTTTAAGAATTTAATTTGGTCCAACTTAATTTTACAGCGGGCCATCAGAATCTGACAAATTTATTCTGCGGGTCACCGTTTAATCTAGGGTCACACCGACATATGCTAATTAATGCGAAATATAACCACGTATACGTTTGTGAATTTATTGCTAATTAAAGCGACTTCTGAGGTCTGCATACTTCTTTTCAATTGCGCTTGTATCTACGAGAATATACTTCAAAACATTTGTACTTCCACACATCGAGAAGAGCTTTGAAAGCTGCATTCTTCAACATCGCAAATCTCTTTTTTTAAAACAAACTTTCAAAAGTTTTCTGGATTTTCCATTTTCTTCGACTGATCATTCTGAAGATCACATAACTCGAGATAAATTTTCGACGGTTGTGTAGCAGCATTAACTTGCATGGGATTGTTGTATAATGCAAGAAGACTTTTCAACTTATAAAAATCCTCAAATCTACTGCGAAATTCCTCAGACAATGAGGCCATATTACTTATAAACTGTGAAAATTAGCATTGGAATATTCTTCTTTGATGACAGAGCAGCACGAAAAATGAGCAAGATTATTATTTTGCAAATAGAACGTGAATAAACGTAATTTTGAGCGAAAACTCCCAACATGTCCTACCAAATAAGAAATACTTTGCCCCATTTCCTGCAAACTCAAATTTGCCGTATTCAAGTGATTTGTCATGTCAGTCAGAAAGCTAAATCTCAAAGAAATTTAGTCCTTTGCAATTGTATTTGAAAATTACCTATACTATCCACTAATTGTTCTTAAAAAAATAAAAGAATTTCTTTGCGCAGCCCAAAAAAGTGTTTCAGTATCTTGCCTGCGCTCAACCATCTGATACTCGTATACAAGGGCAAGTCACCAAATTCAGTTTCAAGCTCTCTTAAAAATCCTACAAATCTTCGGTGTCTTTGAGCTTGATGTCCACCCCTTGTTAGATTAACTATCTTGATAACACTTTGCATGACATTCATCATTTTCAGTACTTTTCCGCAAAGTGCTTCTTGGTGAATTATGCAATGCAAAGCAACGCAGTTAATTTCGTTTTTTCTTCGCAATCCAACGAGATCATTTTGGCTCTCCACCATCGCCTTTGCTCCATCTGTCACTATACAAGAGCACTTTTTAAAACCTCTGAACTTAGAAACAACATAGTTAAATGCTTCATACATATTGGATCCTTTTGTTTCCACTGTTGACGGATGAATTGCTAGCAATTCTTCGTTAAAATCAAAATTCTCATCCACTAGTCCAGCAAATATCATCAACTGGCTAATGTCAGTTACATCAATACTTTTATCCAAAGCAAGTGAGAAATAGCTGCATTTGCTAATATGCGTTTTCAGTTTACAAGATGCATGTTGACTTAAATCCGCTACTCTCCTTGTCACTGTCTGATTGGATAAAAACACCGTTTTAAATTTTTCTGCCACTTTTTTCTCACCAAATGCTTTTGCCATTTTAATTGCACATGCTTTTACTAATTCACCTTCTCGAAATGGCTTCATTTTTTTGCGAGGAGTGCAACTTCATATGATGCGGCTAGGCTAGAACTTTGACTGCTCACAAAATTGAACATCGTACTGACTTGTTTCTCCTCTTTGCTTTTCAGATTCTGCAAAACACTTTTTTTCTGTTTCTTTTATATTTTTCACGTTTATGTTTGTGAAGAGCGTCATAATAGCGCTTTATATTGCATTCCTTTGCAAGCGAAACTGCTTTTTGGCATACTAAGCACAGTGGCTTTCCATTATTTTCCACAAATAGATAATCTTCCTCCCATCTTTTAAGAAATGCTCTTTCTTCCCGTTCCTTTTTTTTGGTACTACTCATTGTTTTACTTTTATGCAGCTACGGTTGTTTTCAAACTTTAAGCCTAAATTCGTGAAACTAGTATTCTACTCTACCGTGTCTACGATACTGGACTGGTAAAAGATACATAAAAAGCGTGTAAAAATCTGTTATTGCTGTTGTTGTTGTGATTACCTCTCCTCTTCCTAATCTCGTCGCTTTGTATATATATATATATATATATATATATATAAATGGGAGGGATCCAGAAAATTCAAGAACAACATCACGTGACAAAAAACACGTACTACTAAATTACGTCATATCAGCCATTGGAAACTTTTGAGAAGAAAAAGTGTAATCTGGATCAGTCTTGATTGTAAACACGTGATCTACCACTGCGACGTCAGAAGAGGCTTGTACGAACAAATCTTAATGCGAAAGAATGAAGGTTTTTGCGAAAAAACAACCGAGATATAAAACAAGTTTGGACTCGAGACAAATCTAGATTTACGAATAAAATAATTACAGCAGAACGAAAGCAATAAAATTACAGACTATACATATATTTGTATAAACTATTCCAAGGAAGCTAATTTGCTTTCGTGACAAGTATGGTAAATATGAATCTTAACACGCTAATTGCCATAATTAGCCGCGGGCCAAAAAAAATAACTGGCGGGCCAAAATTTGCCCGCAGGCCTGCAGTTGGACCACGCTGGGTTATTGGAAATGGCAATAGTGTTTTAAATGTTGTTGTGGCAATCTCAGGGTATTTCGCCATAATTTCAATTCAGAATACTGGTAGAGTTGTTGTCTCAAACGTCGTATTTAGGTTGCCATCGTTTGCAATCTTCAGAAGTTGATCTACTTGCACAGACAAGCTAAATTCACCTAGTTTGTTGACAAATAGGTCGCGGAACCATTCCTTACCAGTTAGTGGGTCTTTTGTGGTAGGGAAGTACTGCTCCAACTCTTTCAAAAGCAAAGACAGGTGATCCTGCACTAACTGGGAGAATAAAGACTACGGCTCAGTCTTGCTCGAAATCCCCGCTAATGTTTAAAACATGTACAAAATGCCGCTGTTCACGAGCCGTCTCCACAACTCCAATTTAGCTTTAAATGCCGCTACTTTGTCTGCCAACTTGAAAACAGCTTTCATTTTCCGCTGAAGGGACAGATTTAGTTCATTCAGCAGGCAGGATATGTCACACAAGCAAGCCAATTTTACAACTCATACTTTGTCACTGAAATGTGCTACCAGCGGTGACTTTTTATCAAAGAAATCTTAGCAACAGGCAACGGCTACGTGGGAAAAGAGATGATGGAGATGGCGGTGCCAGATAGAAGGAGAAGAAGAAGGCCAAGGAGAAGATGGATGGATTTGGCGAGAGAAGACATGGAAAGGGTTGGTGCTAGGGAGGCAGACGAAGTTGATCGGATCAAGTGGAGAACACTTTCGCGCTGTGGCGACCCCGAGTAGGGAGAAGCCGGAAGAAGAAGAAATCTTGGCAATAGCTTTTGTAATTCCAACACTCTGGTTCGCGATTTTCCTCGGCTTAACCATCTCATTTCTGAGTACAAAAGAAGATGTCTATGGTTTGCGACTATCTCCTCACAGAGCTGCTGCAACAGGCCCGAGTTACGGGCGTGTAGTTTGATGTGGTTTATAACATTGACGATATCATTCAATACGCTGTTCAATTCTGGTGTCATTTTTTGGCTTGCGAGCATTTCCCTCTGAATAATACAATGAGTAGATTCACTCTCAAGTTCAACCTTCTTTTTCCAAACAGATAAACCAGACAGTCGTCCAGTCAAGACAGCAGCTCCGTCGGTGCATATGCCAACATAAAAGACCATTTCAGTTGTTTTGATATATAATCATCCAGAGACTTGAAAAGTTTTGCTCCTGTGGTGTTGTTTGGAAAAAATAGATTAAATCTTCACGCACATTCTCCTGATAAAGATATCGCACATAAACAAGCAGTATTGCCTTGCTATCGATAACTGTAGATTCGTCAACCTGAAGTGCATACCACGGTGATGTGTTGATTCTCTCCAACAATTGTACTGCAATGTCTTCGGCTGTTTGCTCAATGCGCCTAGTCACAGTGCTAGCCGACAAAAACTTGTGTGTTATCTATTTAAGAGCAGCTTTTCACAGAAGTTTACGGCAAATGTCTTTAGCAGAGGGCAAAATCAATTCCTCGCCGATAGTGAAAGGTTTTTTAGCCTTAGCAGCACAGTTGGGACCGACGCGATGGCGTAGTGGTTAGAGCGTCCACTTCGTAGTCGGTAAACCTAGAGTTCAATCCCCTTGTCGAGTCATGCATAAAGACTTTAGAAAATAGCATCCACAGCCTCTCTGCTTGGTGCTCGGTATTTAGGGGAGGTTGTGGAGAACAAGCTGTCAAGTTCGCTTTTTGTGTCCTTGAGCAAGGCACTTTACGGGACGTCTCCGCTTTTATGTGGAAGACAGGTGACCAGGTCTATAGAGGGATGGGCTCCGCCAGGCGTCTCAGCCTAAGATTCGCTGCATGATGAACACAACCAAACAAATTGGCCATCTGCAGCGCCCCAACGGCAATCGCCACGGGATGAAAAGAAAAAAAAGTTAGCTACCAAATATGAAGCTCTCATTGTATTCTCGTTTATTGATGTGGTCGCCCTCAGATATTTCTTGTGTCCTTCATGCTACCGCTTTTTCTTTTAAAATATTCCAGGGGCTTGTTTTTTTAATCTGGGGTGCCTGGTGTTCAAATGGCGAAGCAGTTTTGAAGGTTTCATTGCCTCATTTGAGAGTCAAACGCCGCAAACTATGCACAGAGGGATTTGCATGTGACATTCACCTGTCGCGATAAATCGATATTTCAAGTAGGATTCATGGTATTGTTTGTTAAAAATTTTCTGTTTCTTTGATTTTAAAGGCTCTTCTTCTGTCTCTTTACTGGGACTTTTCTCCTTCGCAAAGAAACTTTCTAACAACGTCTGCTTCGTATCCATTTTTATTAATTTGCGGGTGAAATTTCAGTGTTTTTTACTTAACACCATGTAAACTTGAAAATAGAGAAAAGTTCACTCGACCCTAGTTTTTCCGGACCTTGTTAATCCGGATTTTGGTTTATCCGGACAGTGAGTCCGAGCGGCCGACAAGTGATTTCAAACAACGCGCTCTTCTTGTACTGCCAGAAATGCCAATAGGTGGATAACGACACTCGTAAACACCGTATTTTGTCGGGTATCAGTGAACAATTCTGCCGTTCCATACAAAAACACCACGTGAGTGAACGGAAAATTATATCATTTTATGAGGTAACAGTAAAAACATTTACGAAAATTTAATTTTATATGTCACATTACTAAAACAATGGTTAAATATCTCAAAGCATGAAATTCGCCCACGTGTTTTTGCATGAAACGGCAGAATTTTGTGCATTCAGAGCGAATAACTTTTTAAAACTTTTAATTATGCCTTCCAAGTCGAGCAAGCGTAAGCGAATACCCCTAATGGTGACTCGAAAGCTGGAATTAATAAGAAAACTAAAGAAAGGAGCTAGTGTTACGAGTGTCTGTGAGAAGTATGGTGTGGTCAAGCAAACTGTGTTCGACATCAGAAAGTCGAAAGATAAGAAGTTGTACATATTGTTAAGGACGGTTATTTCATTTGATTTGCATTATATAAATGCATTTGTGTTATCCGGACTTTTCCATTATCCAGACTGGCTTCTGCACCATCTATTCCAGAAAAACGAGGGTCGAGTGCAGTGCAAATACGAAGCCCCTAAGAAAAAAATTTTGTATTTTTTTAGCTGATGTTACAATGAGTAATATTCATACAACACAGCTAGTATTCTAAAGAAAGGCTTAGCATAGATCGAGTAGATCTGAAGTTAACAAAGAATATCTTTGTTGTTACAATACTCCTTGATACGGCGCAAAATATCAGTCACCGCACGGTCAAGCTTTCTATTCTAACTACTGACAATTTTGCGGTATCAAGCCAAGATATGGCAGTTTTACTATGAAGCGGTTAACGTTATTAATATCTAATCAATGCTATGCTACATCTAGAACACAAATTTAAAGGTGGTAAGTCTGCTTTATTATATTAACAATTCATTCTAAAACTTCTTTCTAGTCTACAGTAACAACGTTACAACCTCGGTTGAGTTGTCAACTCAGTGACTTCTTGCAGTTCTTGTCTAATGTTGTGCAGTTTTACGCAGCAGAGGCAAAATCAGAAAAAAAGGGGCAAATCTAAATTAACACTTATACGTGAATTCGTTAGAATGCTCGAGAGGCGCAAATCAAGAATTTTCTGAAACTAAAATGTTACGTGGTGTATTTCTTCTTGTTTAAACAAGCGCTCGATCTTTATGCGCATCGGTCGAGGGTAAAATAAGTTTACCAGGCAGCAAAAATTTTCCAATGCTTTGCAAAAATCAAGATACTGTGCGGACCGGCAGAAAATTAATGTGAACCAGCACCAGTCCGCGACCTGGGGGCCGGGGACTGTTGGTTTAGGGAATTAAATTTCATTTAGTAAAAAAATTGCGCATTAAAACAAAACTGTTAAGGACAAATGAAGGGTAATTAAAAAAATCATAGAGTTCAACAACCCCAATTTGCGCAGCAAAATTTACGCTAAAGCGCTTCACCGAAACTTGAAAACTTTGGGTTTCTGTGCATTACTCCTACACCCGATAAAAATTTGCTTGTTTTTAAACAAAGTATTGATTTGTATGCTTTCTAAGCCAGTGTTCATTTTTGAAGTGTTTGAAGTTTTTATTTAACTAACCCAGAACAGAACGTTGAGTTTGCAGAAGAAGGGGGATTAACGAATTGCAAGCCTACAATCAACTGATGATTTCTACGGAAAATGTTAATGCCAATGAGTGGAATGACTTTCCCTGTTAAAATTTGATTAAAATTATTTGTCAAAGGTTTTCCTCGAACAACTGAGCCATATTTTTTTTAATGATAGCTTCAATGAGAATGAAATTCCATCGAATTGCCTTGAAGTCAAAAATGGATCCATCTTTCTTACCACAAAGTTTCTCCTTTTATTTTTATGACAACACAAGCATCAAATTTGCAATCTCGATTGCAAGTCAGCGCTTTTGCTGCTTTGGGTCAGGATGCCGACAAAGTCTAATTGAGATCCATGTCCACGGACAGCGTAAAAAGCAAGCCAACTGCATTAAGGTTAAGGAAAAAAGTGTGCTGTATTCCAGTCAGGAAGGAGAAATTTGAAATCATGAGATCACGCAATCGAAGATTTCTTTTTAATTATTAAACGTAAAATATCTGCATCAGGGGTTCAAAACCTTCTTTTCGTCATTATCCACTTCCAGCTTTGTATAAATCTCAATTTTTCGAAACTTCCACAAACTGAACCATTTTTACCAGTTCAACAGTGTGTTAAACACATACATAAGACCAAAGACGCGCTGCAAAATTGACTCCCTAGAAATGAAAAGATCACCTAGTCGAAATTAGGGACAAAAAGCTTTTTATATCAATTAACCTTAAAAAAGGGATCAGGTCACCACGTATTGATCTCCGAAAACGAAGCCTCAAGTATGCAACACCCTTGTACTCGCAAAACAGCCTATCAGTGCCACATAACTCCACACGAGGAACCTCTTCCTTATGATGATTCCTAATTACCCATTTGAAATCTCTGTTATTCTATGTTATTACGGGGAAACCTCCACCGATTAAAAGCCCTTCGTCTACATAAAATATTATTTTTTACCTGTTCTTTGCCACTTTTTTTGGTCACAGTTTCCTGGGTGTTGGGTAAGCGTGGTTTAAATTTTGCTGTACTGTAGTCAGAAAGTTTATGATCTTATTTAGATCACAAGTTTGAATGCTTCCATAAAAGGCTTATAAAGTTTGTATTTATTAGCATGATAAAAGACAAAATCTAAATATAATGGATTTTGTGGGTTTCTTCTTGTGTTATACAGCAGGCAGATGATGGATAATCTATTTAACGTAGCCTATATTAAGTTTATATTTCCAAGATTTCACTTTTCGCCTTAACCACTAGATGTTTTAACCTTTTTGTATATTTATTGCCGCAGAATGCTTGAAACTTTAATCGCTCTGATGCATTCACTAGAGAAAGCGATTTTATAAAATAGAAAATTTTGATGGTTCAGTAAACTCATAGATAAATATTATAGACGTAGTCAGAAAAAGCGGAAGGACAAAAAAGGCAATGCTCCCTTAAAAATTTTTGTAAAAGTTGCTCACTCAAAAAGTGAGAGCATTTTCTATAAAGATCACTTGAAAGAGGTGAGAATATTTTGTGGTGGTTTCCTGTCAAAGGTTTTCAAGTATTCAGAGGAATTTGACTTCTACAAACGTGTTCCTGGATATATCCTTGATCCAGACAGAAAATATCTAATAGCAGTAAAGAGATATTAAGCGATGAAAGTAAGCTGGAGAGTTCCAGATGGCGATTTCGTTGCACACATATACTGTTGCCGTTACAAACAAAACCTTTTTTCCGAAGTTGAAATGCATTTTCGCGCATTTATGGTGTACCCACTCGCCACATTAGAAGCACAGCACCGGATTTGCAATCATCCTCTCGACACTCTGGGTGTCAGAATCGAATTCCAGTTTAACATCTCTTCTCTGAACAACTCACCATTATTGCTCTCTTCTCAAGATTAATTTTCCTCTTTTCTCAAACACCTTTTTTGATTTAAAAACTGAATAGCAAAATAAATCAATAAATAATAAAATAATAAACAGATAAAATGAATAATGATAGAAATAATAAATAAACAAATAATAGGTTAATAAAAAAATTATAAGGGACTTTTTGAAGACAATAGAAATGAATGAAAGAACTCAAGTAATAAACACAATACAAATGAAGAGTATATGTAGAAATTTGCAGTTGACTTAACCTCTGATTTAGCAGACAGGTCGCTTCAATAAGCACAATCAATGGATTAAAGCCGCAACGATGATTCTGCTTAGTGCTGCGACATGCAGTCCAACTATGAGCGCTCAAGAAGCTGAAATAATTGCAAATTTGACGTTTATCCCATCTCTTCATTCTGCCTGATCGCAAAGCATGGTTTTAAAAGGGAAAAAGATTCTACTTTTAACAAGGGAGCGGACTATATCATCTGTTAACGAAGTTTAATTTAATGAACTACGCGCCACTGATCAAAAGACTATACCTCGCGGATAAGAGCAAAACTGAAACTACGCTCTTGAAATCGAAAAATCTAGTGTTTCTGGCTTAATGAGAACTTTGTGGCCTTGTATTCAAAACTTTTTCCGAGCTTTGATGTAGCAATTGGAGCGTCTGCCTTGAATGCTGTAAATTGTCGATTCGAACCTTAGCTGGACCTTTCCAAAGACTCAAGACATGGTATTCTCGGCTTTCCATGCAGCTTGGGCCTCAGCCCAAAAGGAACAAAATGGAAAAGAAGCCGGCAAATTCGTTTGTTGTGCCTGTTGGTAAAACCATTACGGCGATTCCTCGACTTTTGTGGGGCAGACAAATGATGGGACCGATCAGTCTGCCCTTCGCTGTGGCTGTGACTCAGTTTGGATAAAGTTAGCAAACAGAGCATGAGTATCACAATCGTGAACAAGAGTATCGCAATCTTACAATCACAGAGCGTCAGTATCACAGTCTCACAATCATGAATAAACGCAAAGTCATGGAATCATTGTTGCTGCAATGCCCCTACCCGCTCAACCGCTTTGCAGGTTGACAAATCGGGATTAGCCAGAAGCCTATTTCACGATCAAAAAAATTAGACTTGCCAGCATGGCAAGAGAAAAGTCGCCGAATGAGTCAAGAGACAGATAATTGCTAATCAAAAAAGGATAGGTGTTTTGTTGTTATTTATTTATTGTTATTTCGCTAAGAAACACTATGCCAACAGTCACAGCGCAACATGCTTCGGTTTATTTTTTACTTTTTCATTACTTTTTTTATTTTTGATGTGTTTTATGGAGAAGTACTGTACCAGAGAATGAAGACTGAACATGAACGAAGAAAACGATGGGGTAAGCAGAGTCAGAGATTTCCCCTCGACAAGACTAATGCATATAGTTTATACAACGGAATGTTCTTTAAGCTAATTTATGAGAGTAAACTCCGTGGTTTAACAGTAAGAAATTTATCGTAAAAACCTTATTTAATGACTATCATAAAGGAAGACAAGCAGTTGTATAATATCACCAACTACTTTGTGTTGAGTGACATGCAAGCTGTAAAACCCACTTTGAACTTCAATGTATGATGAGATCAGTTTGCAGCGATGGTAGAAAGTTATATCATCGGCTAATGACTCAGCGCAATCAATTCTCTTAAAGCAGAAATAAAGATTTAAAAAATCGTTTTTAACCTGCTAGTTTTATTTTAGGAATGGATTACAGCTACAGCAACGTTTACTATGATTATTATTCCTGGATCCCACACGGACACGTGTATTATTGGGCCTATACCTGCTATGATTGCTGTTGTGGTAAGTCGCTATGCTCTGATCCTTTTGTATATTTTCAATCACGTCAAAACGATCAACTCCTTATTTATTGTAACAACGATTTTAATCAGGGTTGCCAATCTATCCTGAGGGTGCAAGTGGTAAACTTGAGGGGTGAAAAGCTCTCCTTACAAGGGAGGGAGGAGGGTGTCCAGCCTTACAACAGGCAAAAGATAACATAATTAGATCAAATACGATTCATTCCTGTCGTCAAAAAAGAGATAGAACAAACATTCTTGAAAAAACCTCCGTCTGTTAAAGCTAAAATCACAACCCCGAAATTGTGCCTTTTTTGGGGGTGCTGTAGGAGGGTACAACCTTTGCCATCAGATTAAACAAATGACGCTATTTTTAAGATTCTATTTGGAGATCATTTCTTTAGGCACGACCTCGTTACATGAACATCGCAAGAATATCTAAGGTGTAAGAATGAAAACAGATAAAGAAACACTGCATTGCAGGATGGCGGGTTTACTTTTCGGATCTGGGTGTTTTGCAACAGCAGTGTATGTTTTTGAATAAAGCACTCGTAACAACACGTTTAGTAGGGGTGGTGAACTTGAACTTGTTCGGTGGTTTGGTTAAAGCTGGGTGGAGTTTTTAGAATTAATTTGGTTGGCACTTCTTGCACCAAAACACTTAAAAGCTGTTATTGCCATTACAAATTCAAATCCTGAACGTGTTTTTAAAAGCGATCGTCGTAAATACTTTCCTCTAAACAGATTTCCGGCTCCGAAATTTAATTATTTGACGTCAATATGTTTGTTGTAGGTTGCCATGAAAAGAGGAGTGTTTTGAACAAAGAACAATAAGTGGTTCATCACTTCAACAACTTATTTCGGCACTCTCGTCCTTATGCTTTCATACATACTATGATTTTTGTTTCAGATCCAAATTGTTCGAATAATACAAAAATGTGGTGAAGCAACATGGAAATTATCGTTTTCTTGACATCGATTTCGTAAGAGCTTTTCATGTCAACATCAGAAAATGAATGCTTTTTTGTAAACTACTGTATGAATATATTTCAACTAAACCGTATGTTTAAACAAAGTGTTGGGCTCTGCAACGGTTGTTAGGAAATACGGGTCTATTAAGGCCACGGTGTTTTAACATTTCGTACGTAACCACATATATCCGTCTGGCCACTGAACATATAAAAGTTTACAACCACTGATTAGTATTCCAGCGATAATTTGATTTGATTCTCACATTTTTATAAAATTCTAATTTCTGCTGAAGATGAATGATTGGACGGGCTGCTTGATTGAAGCAATTTGCAAGTTTTTAAATAAAAGGAAAGCATGCCGAAGTTATCCAAATTGCACAAGGTAACAATGCATCAAGAAGAGTTTTTAAATTCTTGTGGCTGCAAGTCAGAACATATCAATTGCAAACATGCACGTGGAAGTGGCTGACTTAAGCATACTTTGAAACTAAATTGTTAAATATTTAAAAGCTTATTCCACTCGATCTTCTTTCGCGCAACAACTATCGCAATTGTAGAGAATGCAGAGCAATAAAGCGTTGGGAAGACTAAGGCAATAATTTTACAACGACATGTAAAACTCACATTTTCACTGCCCACACTGCTTAAGATAGCATTTCTTGAAGCAAGAGCTCTCAACCTTTTTCTGTTCGTGGCTCAAGTTTAATGTTGAAAATATTTCGTGGCCCATTTTTTGCATTTTCAATTCAAATTAAAGCGATTTTTTCAGAGATCGACTCTTTCGAAGTCTGAATTTTCGCACTACCAAGCCAAATTGAAAGCAAAGACCTTTTTTTGAAGTTTGTGTTTTTGCGAACTTTGGAAATCACCGTCCTAAATTTTGAAATTTGAAGCCATGGCTCACTGGCTGAGAAGTACCGTCTTGAAGAGTTAAATTTCAACACCAAAGGGCGCAATTTCTTTTTTCTTTCTACTCCAATGGTTGTCAAATTGAATCAAGACTATACACAATATCAGAAAAGTATAGAAAGTGGGCAATTTTTTGTTTGTTTCTCAACTGGAAGATTTTATTTGAGATCAACTATTTGATTGTTCTGGCCGATGTGGTCAAAAATTTTTTAAAATTACTCAACTTGAAAAAAGTTGATTTTGGAGAACAACAAGTGGAGCCCAAGCAAAAAATGTTTTTTGATATAGGCTATCTAGTAAATTGAACTACTAAAATTGGTAAAACTTGAAAAAAATCAAGAACCACTAATCTAGGATGTGAGTTAGATATCTGCTGCCTTTTGCTGACTTGAAAGAGTAAATTGTTAAACCCCACACAGCTACTTTTGTATCAACACTGCAAAATTTTCCCCGTTGCTCTTGACAACAATAATCATTATCACTTCATGGCGCATATTAAAAGGGCACTACGGTGCAGTAGATGGAGCTTACTGGTTTACAAAAATATGAGAGAAAAAATTGAGTCTCAACTTGTCTCTAAAGCCTGGTTCACACGGAAAGCATTAGCGAAAAGACTCAAAGCGCTATCTTTTTTCTCCTTCGCTTTGCAAGGCGGAAATGCAAAATCTGTGGCGCTTTGAGCAAATGTGTTCAGACGAACGTCGATGCGGTTGATTAATGTTGCCAGCGAAACGCACTTTTAGTTTCATTTGTTGGCTGGAAGCGCCAAGGCATAGATAGGCAGAGTTACCATCTGTCTTTAGATCGAAAAATAGGCATGTGGTAAAAAACCATGCCTTCGCCGTATTTCAAGATTTTTATGCCAAAGTTAAGCCGAAGAAATTTTTGTTTTGGGTCTACGTTTTGAAAGTCTGCTTTGACAAACTGTTATTTCAAGTTTAGGGCGAAGACTTGTTTTGAAATTCCACATTTTGACCAACAGAATCCTATCACAATGACAATTCTTACGACATGATAAGCGCACGACTCAAAAATAAGTACGTTTCTTAGAAATAAGTAGATTTTTATTTTCTAAGATAATGTTCTTGGAAATAATAACAAAGATTAGAAACAAGCGCAAAACGTTTACCCCGTGTTTAGGGGTTACATATTGTTTGTGGCAATACTTTGTTGTTTATGCAACAGGTAGGTTTAGGACTACAATCAAAGATCTTTCTTGAATATCATTTTTGTAATTCGACAAAATGCTGAGTTACCAAATCTGCTTCAGCGTTCAAAGGAGTTTTTCGGATGCCCTTGCGTGCTTAACAATATACAGTTTTTTGTGAATTTGTTGAGTCTCACTTCACTAGCCAAACACTTAAATTTACTGTAATTCAAATAAGTTTGTTAAAAATGTGGGCTCATTTTCATGTTTTATCAGCCAATTGTTAGGGCGACTGCTAAACCTGATTAATACATACGCTTTACATGATGGTAAAACTGGTTGACTCGCCTTAAAGTCAGTTATAATCAAACAGTTTACCTAAAACATTAATGAACCGCCTACATGCCACTTAAGAATCTAATTTAAAATGAAGGACGTCTACTGTACGTAAGAACAATAGTAAGATAACATAGAGCAGGCTGGGCTAGAGATATAATCAAGCTTATTCGTAAACAAGGAAAAAATCTGGGCCGATAAGCTTTTGTGAGTTTTGTGTATTAGTAAGACACACGAAAATTTTAATATTTAAGAAAGTTTAATGGCCCAAAAAAATTACGAGATTAATTTGTTACAGAACCTAACAGAATGTCATTGAAAATGTTGAAAGAGTAAAGAAGATAACCAAAAAATGATAGTAGTCCTTCATAATGAAAAATTGAAATTCATGTCCACTTAGCATGCAAAAGTAACAAGTTCAACTTTTCAAACGGCAGTTTCCATTAGCTCTACATTTGAATGCGACGAAACTTTAAGAACAGACACCATCTTCTCATGGCCAGTTCATGTAAATTTAGTTTAAAAATGTGTTTGGAAGGAATACTGGTGTGCGCGTAGAAAGTAAGATTATGTAGTTGTTTGACAGATCACCTGTACTGTATAGTGAGGCTCAGTCCTGCCCGCGGAAGATGGGCAATAAACAATCTGACCGTGCATACATGTCTACGTTCTGCTTAAGGAAGGCTATGCTGACCTGTGGAGTGTAATCAGGAAACATACGCCAATCGATATCGTAGCTGCTACAATAAGACTGTTATGCTACTGCAATCAACGATTATATATAAGACAAACAAAAAAGCTATAGAATAAAATTAAGGAAGAATAATCCCTCGTTTGAACAAGGTGGTTGCTGCTTTCATGTTGGAAAAAATACTGATTCCTAAAAAATATTAGCCTACTTCAGAGAAATCAAAACAGATAAAACTTGTAAAAATCCCCTGAAAATACAATTTAAAATAACATGCAGTAAAGTGAGTAAACTTCCAGTGAAGTTTAAGTTTGCTTCTTAGAATTTATTTTCAGGTATTAGGCACCACTGAAAAACACATTTTAAAAACTCTATGAAATAATTCAACTGACGGAGATAAAGTTTGCATGTACCTTCATGTACACGGTTTAGCATCTTTAAGCGAACGTTTCTAGAGATCTTGCTGCTATAGTTCATGAATCAAATCTAACATTTTTATTTGACTAAGAGGTTATTGAAAGACCTCACATTGTGTTAGATTACAAACTATAGAAAACCGTTGATTAGACAAAAGACACAGCTGTTTGGAAAGGTATTGTTACCAACTTCAGATGAAATCTTTTCTTAATTCACACGGGCAACCAAGCTTGTCGGCAGCAAGCAGTGACCTTCGACATTTTTGTTTTTGACATAAAAGCTGCTAAATTTATTTGAAAAAACCAAGTCACCTAAACAGCTTTAAATTAATATTTTTAAAGAGTATAGCTACCATAAAGCATTCGCATAAACATGCTTAGTGATAAAGCAGTTATTTTGAGCAAAAACATCTTCAGGTTGTGGCTAGAATCACAGAATGTTGCAGCTGTAGGCTAGAATTATAGTTTTGCATCGCTCATCCCATTTTTTTATCGCAATTGAGTGGCCATATACCTGTCATTATTGTGCTTTGTCTTCCGTCGTAATTAATGACATCTTCCGATAGCTGTAATATCATGAATTGTTATTCACAAACAATGCGCGTTGTAGTGCTGACAGCTGAATGTGTATGAAGAACCAACTAAATTGCAATTGCTTGAAGCGCTGGACCAAACAGACATTTTTCAAGATGACTCCGTTGGCAATCCAAACATTTTCTAGTCTTCTATTAACTTAGCGCAAAAACGCTAAAGCCCCTCCAAACTCCTTTACTTCAAATTTTATATTCAATTCTATACTGTTACTCAAACAAACACTGACAATTGAAACTGAAGTTGGCACATTTATCAAACAAGATCACCCAAGAAAGAAAAGAGCTTCGGTGAACTGCGACTAAAGCTGCATTAAACTTTCATCATTAAACACTTCGTTCGTGGTTGTATTTAAATGGGACGAGTCTTGAAAATTCAACTAATTTTTCAAAATGTGATCTTGAAACTTTTACTTAATATTGGAATGAGCATTGCGCAGATGTCCGAAAATCAGCAAAAAATATTTTTGGTGCAAGATAACTTTTTGTAAACATTTTCCACTTCACCAAAAAAACATTTGTTTGGCAAAAAGCAGGCTCTTTTTCCCGATGGTAGCCCTATTATACGACCTTGTCATGCTTTTCCATTGTTGTCAGTACAATCAGAATTTGCGAAAGAGTTTGTAATCTCCGTTGAAGTTTACGTAAAAATAATGACATCAAGCATGTCGAAAGACCAAGTAAATAGTCAATGCAGCGGCAAATACTTGCCATATCATGGCGTAGAAAATTGCTAGATAATTCTTTGTTTGTAATAGTTTAACAATGCAGGCGGTATGTCGAAGGTTCAGTGGAAGTGCTGCCTAAGCGGCTTCGATATGAATATGGTAGGATATCTGCACTTGATGAAAATAATTGGAGGGCTGTCAAGCAGTGACTGCAGTGCAAAAACAGACAGCTCAAGATGCTCTTTTGTCAGCCCCAATCAGAGTCAAAGAAGAAGGGGAAACCGGGTCTAGATGCAACAGGGGTAAGTTGTAACAAAGCCAATTACTTCCGCAGAAAGGCAGTAATCGGAAAAATTTTGGCGCCATCTACCGCTATTGTGCTGATCTTTTACCCCAAAGAGTCACGTTTTAGTTCTTTGTCTTCGAACAAAATGACAGAGAAAATTTACAATCCAAAAACGTATGACTATTTTCTTGCTAGTAAATTTTTGAAAAATTTGATCACACATGGTTTGGGAGTAAGTTGTAACAATGAACTTACAACATCGTTTAAGTGCATGCTATCACTATGCATGCAGCTGATGCATAGTGATAGGGTACTCTAACTAGAATTGTACATTATGTTATCACGTTGCAATTGTTCAGTGGACATTGCTGTTAAGTTTAGAATGAAAGTTACAAAATGATGATCAACCGTGGTGAAATATCATCAACTACAATGAAACAAGCCGCAGAAATTGTTTTATTGGAAAGAAAAACAGCACAATCCGTGGCAAAACAGTTCAATGTGTGACACGTAAGCTTTCACCGACTGGTGAAAAAACAAAAGGTAGCCTACAACCACAAATCTCTCACATTTGCCGTCTTGGGAAATGCATGACAATCTACAATTGTCATCGGTAGCAAGAGAAGCTTTAACAAAAGCAAACGCACCAACAAACGTTATCAGTGGCCTCAAAAAAGCTGGAATTGTGCCCTCTAATAAACATGTGTTTGAAGAGCACGAAATTGCTCCTGCATTTGCAACCGACTTAAGACATCAGAAAGTTATGGCTAAAAATGATAAAAATATGACTTTCTATGTTGAAGCGGTAGCACCATACACCTCAAATTTAAACGATCAATCACCCATCATCTTGGACAGTGTTGGTACATTTGCACATGGCCAGGCTGTGGAAAGTTTTTCCAGTGTGAGTAAGTGTAAGTGTGAGCCAGTGTGAGCCAAAACCCTCCAGTGTGAGACACTACAAAAAGCTCCTCTACAGAACAGCAGTGCCAAAAAAAGAAATGTGAGACACCGTGTGATCTTAATCGACGTGTCGAAAAGGAAAGGCTAAAAAAAGAAGTGCAGTAGAAGAACCCAGCACCAAAGTCACGAAAAAGAAAACTTGATTTTTCCTCCAAGAAAAAGAAGCAAGTTAAAAAGGAAAAAGGGTTTTTCGTGGTTTGTGGTGAATGTTACAGAAATGTCCACCCTGGTAATGAGTAGGAAAGATGCAGTGAACGCCATGAGTGAGCACATCTTGATTGCATCGAGGGTCTTGAAACTTACGAGTGCTACAACTGCACACAGGAAGGGACTAAAGTTTTACATCAAAGTGCTGTGTTTTTCACTCTAACCGTCTTTTCGTGGGTCTTCAATGCTGTATTCTCTTTTCTCTTTTTTATCGTTGTTCACCTTTTTCTTTCTGCGTAGGTGCTTATAACTCTGTTAGTCTTTCTGGCTTCATGAAGTGCTATTAGACATGAGCTATTTCCATTTTATTTTGTCGTTACAACTTACCCCAAGTCTTGTGACAACTTACCCGGGGCTCGGGGTAAATTGCAACACTCGAATTACATTTTTCAAACACCTGTCACTCATATCACCCATACATCATTTCGCAATTTATCGTTTTGCCAGCTAGACATCATTGATCGAAGCTTAAATCAATACCCAAACTAGTAATCGTTAGTACCGTATTACAACTTTTATGTATTAAATTTACCTGTTTTTACTCAGCTTATTACTTTTTGGTTGACGTAAAATGTTACCACAACAGGCTTCAGCTTGTTCAGAGGTCACAAATCAGTTTTTGAGTAAACTGATTTTCTAAAAATATTGCAATTTTAGAAATAATAATTGTCATCTTATGATCTCTGTTAACAAAAGTCTGTGTTAATCGTGTCTGACGATATTATGACATCATAAAGCGAGTTTTAACCGTGCAAGAGAAAAAGAAAAGTAGCATGCTCAAAAGGCATAAAATGCTTAAACAAAGAATAGCTCGTTGCAATTTAAAATAAGCAGTAATTGTTGTAAAGTTAATTTTATCGAAATTACATTATTAATATCTCCTGAAAATGCGTTTAATCGCGCTCCAACCACCAGTAGTTTTTGACAAAATACAGCTAACAAACTGTGCAATCAAGCATGGATTGTGATGTCATCTTAGATTCCAAATGGATGAAATTTTTTGTACAGTGATAGGTTGCATGCTAGCTTTCGTATTAGCAGAAAACGGTTGTGTTCTGTAAAGAAATGAAATTAAAAATTACCTTTAATAATAAGGTCATGATGACGTCACAACCCCGTTGTGACAATGACCTCGAGGTGGTGATCAATCGCACCAAGTTTGATGTTTGTACGTCCAGAAGTATCTGAGAAGTTAAAGCGTACGTACATACACACGTAGAGATGGAATCGCGCTTTATATACATGTACAGAATACAGATTTATGATATTTTGCCGACTTAATGCAGATTGATCTAAAATAATGACACGTAAAAATCTCAGAAGAAAGCAACTACTAGTTACCTTTGTAATTTTACTTTTTGGATGCACCATATTCAATGAATATTTTATTTACTATTTGACGCTTTTTGCTTGTGATTGGCCGAACTTAAATGCAACTGCCGGGAATGAAAAAACATTGAGGTAATTTAATAACATATTAAATAAAACAATAGTTTTTATTTATGTGTACATTTAACAGGCATTTTTATAAACCTATTATAGGCTGTAGCCAATATTTAAGCACGCGGTATAACTGGGAAAAAGCTACAACTTTACTTTAGCAATACCAACTAAACTTGTTAAAAACGAGCTGTTTTGTACGTTTTTGTATTCAACTGGTGCAATTTTTAACGCAAATTGCAAGTAGGTTCTGGCAATTTAGTGTTCGGTTCTACTTTAGTGCTTGTGAGGCATAGCCAATAGTCAACCTTTTTTCGGGCATAACTATCGTTGAAAATGGCATTAGCTAAAAAGCCGAAACTTTTCCAACAGTATGTTTTTAACAAGTAATTGGCTGTTTTTTATGGAATAAAACTTAGTTGCAATAGCCAAAATATATATTGTAGCGCTCGTCTGTGTGTCGAACACGCGTCGAATTCCCCAACCAATTGTATTCGAACAGTTCAATTCACAAAGAAAAGAACGACGGTTCTGTAATTTAACACAAGATAAGCTAACATATTCACAACACACAATACAAATGTAAGCTAACTTACCAACTGTTTATCAACGAAAGACGAGACACACTGAATGCCCCAAATTTTGCACATGTTTATAAAAGGATAGCAAATGCGTAGAAAAAAGAGAAAAGTTTAAAAAATGCAAACTAAAAGCTGAGAGAGCAATTTAGGGTCAGCAAATGATTGACCGAAACAACATAAAATCAAAATTACTCCCAAACCACGGTAACTTTTGGTCGCAAAATAAAAGCAAGCAATACAGAGTTAAATACAGCTGCAACATACATCACATTTTAACAGAGTTTGTTACTTAAACTATTAGCATGCGTGATATAACAAAAGGAAAATTGGTGTTAAAGCAACCTAGTTTTAATTAGTAAAATTAAATCTGTTTACAACCATTATGCCAGGAACATTTTTTTTGGGGGGGTGGGGGGAAGGAAAATAAAGCAACTTTCTCTTAAAAGTGTTGACAAAAACTTTTCATTGGCGATCACAAAAATCCGTCCGCAACCATTTTTTAGAAAATCTTTAGAAAGACTTTTTGCTCCTCAAACGAGTGTGCTACTTTTTCAAAAATTTGGGTGGGACGCTGTGATACAATCGTTTCACCCTTCTACGTTTATATTATTTAATTTTATGCTGCAAACGCATTTTTTAACAGATTTTTGGTTCTTTCTGATCCCCATCTACTTGGAGATAACGGCCATTGGTTGGATAAATTGAGAAGGTGAGAATAATCAATTCAAAACTCAATCAACTACCGATTTTAAACCTACAACCAACTTCAGGTTCAAGTCCGAACTTGAGCTTTAAACTAACCTGGCCAGTTTGAAATCACTCACAGCTTGATCATAGCAATTTTTTTGCCATTGTTATCGTTCCAGTATAAAGGATTGCTCTCAAGTTCATTGACATTTCGGATTTTTGATTCTGATTGTCGATTTCGGTGTCCTATTCGGCATCTTTTCTCCATCCGAGTGTACATGCAGGAACGTCTCCATACACACTTATTAGGGTACCATCAACGTACCCAGCGATGATGCCGCATGGTTTGATGGTAGCCATGCTTTTGCTTCAAACGCCCAAGGCCCATTGATATTGACGCATTTTGTGTGCCACTTATTATCAGCTGCTGTGTCAGCAGGATTCAAACACCAATGTTTTTGAGCAATTCGAAGTATTATAAAATCTGTGTTCTTTGGCCAAAACAGCAGCTTGCTGTTACAAATGTGCGAACCGGCCTCGCAGGAAGATGTTCAAGGGCGTACGCAGAAATTTCTTGAGGGGGTTGCGAGACATTTGTTTTTGAAGATCGGCAAACGATGAACACATCACACAAAATTGTTCGGGCACGGTCAACTTTTTTTTGGAGATCGATGTTGGCGATTGTCTAAATTGTGTCATAGTTTACGGTTTTGACCTTTTTTTATAGATCGACCGCCCGCAGTGCTAAATTTAAACAAATACATTCGGCCGTTACAATCACTGCAGTCAACAATCACAATCCACAATTTCCTGAAGGGGGGGCGAAAGGGTGATTTTTGACAAATAATCGCTGAAATAGACATTTTATTTTTCCCGACGGGAGGCGTGCTCATAGGGGCACCCTGCCTACGCCACTGATGATGTGATTACATGCGGTATACGAAGAAGTAGGTGTTTAAGCTCTATGAGTAGTAGTAGGAGGAGGTTCCACCTCCATAGACAAAATGATTTTATTACCGGATGCGAGTCTGGGTACTTTTCACGAACAATGTTAGTCTTGCAATGCAGTATCGAATCATTGATCTTTTATGCAACTGCCGTACTCAATGGCAGCGGTTTTTCTCAGTCATAAAAAGGGACTCGGCTGTGTCCAGCTAGCAATTGATCCTAAGACGCATTCCATATTTGTCAAAGAATGATTTTTTTAATGTTGTCATTTTATACAAGTCATTTTGACGAATTGGAGTCGTTGCTGGGTCGGGCGGCCAGTTGAAATTACCTCAAAGGAGGCCAGGATGCACCGGTTTTATTCAATAGACCGCATCTGTATGAGCGTGGTTTGCCCCTTAGACAGGTCCATGTCCATGTGTACAACTGCGTTGGTCACACTTTTTGCATTGTCTCTTGTCACCTCAAAACAATCCCATAGGAAATGATCTCGGTGGTGCTAAGACGTATTGGTCACATTGTAGCTCGCATTTTTTGGCGTTCGGTCTCCGACAGGCATGCATATGATTCGCTGTTGGCTCATACAGTATGTGTGTATCGAAGGCCAGTTTGCTAGTGGCTATCTTTGACCATCCTTCGGACACCGTTGGAGGTAGGTGTATCCACTTCAAACTTTCGATTTCGTCAATTGGGTTGCATGTTGATTTTTGTATTAGTGTCTTTCTACTGCATCATATGCACGGTTTTGCTGCTGAATGCGTTAGTCCTTTATCATAGACCTCGAACCAAAGGATGTTCTTGGGGATGGTTTTACCCACCTGTCCGCTTTTCTCATATGGTGTTTATCTTATCGTCTCTTCCACGTATTAGGACCTTGCTTCACGACAGTGTTTATAATTTCGGAGCTTGGCTGAACCGATATACGATTCCCTCTATCTTGATCCGTCAAGGGGTTAGTTTCGGACCTAGAAGTTGTTATTCTGGTTGAAGAAAATTTCTGTTTACTGATCTTGGATAGACGTACGTCAAGCCTTCTATTGAAAGATAAGGAACAAGAGGCAATGGGAGGAGAGATCGATTTCTTCATCAAAGGTCTGGGATAATCTCTAGCCTATAGTCACTTTCATACCACTTGTAGAACTACTGCAATGCTATTGTTTTCCAGGCGATCAGGCAGCGTGGAGTTGTCTCCATGTACTGATTTAAGAGAGTTAGGAATGACCAAAACCTCCTCTTTTCTACTTAAAGATATTCACTCACTAAAAAGGGTGTTAAAAGCATGTATAGCTTATAAAACATCCCTGTGAAACTTTCTATCCAATCATCTCTGTAAAGGCACAATTGTTTCAATTTTGGATTAATTAGTATTTCCACTGTGGCTATGCAAAGCCCCGAATGATTCAATTTTTTGCCAAGGTTTTATCAATCCAAACCCCACCATTCTATTTGATTGTTTTGCGAACGACCTTATCCATACCCACGATTCAGATTTTAAGGCGAGGGAAACATGACATGAGCTTTACCGAAAATATCACGAGAGAACTTCTCCCATTTTTCTTGAATTGCCTGGTTAGGTCTTCACCTGCTTATGACAAACTACTTTTTCTGAACCCAAAAAGCAAGGTTTTTTTGGGTTAATGGTCAAGGCTGATCTATCTATAAATCTCTTTGCAGTTGCCAGGGGACTTTGATGCCCACTTTGCATGATGTAACATGAGAATTGTCTGCCTAGCGAAAATTTTACTACCATTCATCATCTCGTACACAAGCCATGGCGGTGCAGAACAATATTACTTACAATGGTCATATTTGTTTCGCCCTGCTTCGAAGCTGATAACTTCGGAGTTTGTCTGGCCGCTGGAGACCTGGACAGCAATCCATCACAGAATTTTCGATCCTTTTTAATAAAGTACTCGCTACAGCGAGAGTTGCACAAATTCCGAAAATATCAACTTGTTAATCGCGTCGAAAGCATTGACCAGATCTAGCATTGTAGCATATATTTCGAGACTCCTAGTACGCGCATCCCGGATCAGTCCGTTGAGCATCGAGATAGACAGAGTACAACTATTCGAAGGAAGGTCTCATGGACTGAGTTCAGTTTCACCCAGTTTTAAAATTTTTGTACTAAAATTGTCATGTAGAGTCTGTTAACAAATGCGTCACCCAAGTGTGATTATTTGCCAATTTTAAACATTTTTGAAATCGTCAACGAACTTTGAAGCTAATACCCTACGACGTTGCTTTGTCATCAAAGTGTGCATCGGACTATCAGCCACCTTGAAAAGTCAAGGTTTAGCACGGTAATACCAATCTTCTTCAAATTTTGGGCACTGAAATCTGATCTGACTGATGTTTTTCAACATCAGCTCAGCCTTGTGAAATATGACGGGGTCAGTCAAAACCATGAATTCATGATTCGGACCGGAGAGTGCCTGAAAGATATTAAGATTTAAAGTTTTCTGCGTTTGAAAAAAGCGGTCATAATAAATCCTTCTTATGTCGCCTGATTACGTGATCAAAGAAGTTGTCAAGTATTCACGGGAAGTTGTCAAGCATGACCATTACCAATTGCTTTCAGCTTTTTTTCGAATATTTACTGCTTGGTTAAATAGCGTTGGCACTTTCTCTCTCTAAATTGCATATTCAATAGAAAAACCGTTTACAAGTTTAGGTTTGAAGTAATACAAGATGCACTTAGCAAACTGCAGACAATGGCACTGTTTTGACCTATCAGGTATCTTCAGTGCTGTTGGTGACCAATACTTTCTTTTTTTGATATCTATAGAGTCTGTGATTGACACTTATCTGGTCGAGTTTCCTCAGTTTCCCATGACCAGCTCTTATACATCCTCGCCATACAGAAATTAAAAACTCAAAATATCAATTGCTTTTGCTCCAAAGAGCTTGGAATGACTACAGTCAGGTTTACCTCTAAAAAATTCTAATCATGTTTAGATTCCCATACTAGGTTTTTTTTCCTAAATCAGAGAGACGAGCAAAATAGGTATTTCTATCTGTTCAGCTGTTTGATCAACAATATATCCATCCGTTAGAGTCTTGTTCCAGTATCTGGCCGACCTTGTATCAAAATTTGCCTCCACCATAGCCATGAGGATCAACTCCTCCTGCTCATATCCTTGCCTACTTCGGTAATGATTGCTCGTATGCTGCTGTTAGTGATATTACTTGGAGTGTGTGGTTTGATAGTGCTGTAACTCAGTTTCCGTTTGGTAAGGAAATAGTCCAAACCAAATATATACCATCTATTGCAGACGTTCTTGTCTTGTTGGAGTTGTTGGCTCGGCTTATGTTTTGCGACTAATTTAAATCAGGGCAAGGCGATAAATGACCTGAGACCTGTGAAATGCGCCACTCATGAAGTCTGTGACGTTACTACCAAGGCTGTGGTGCCGGTGTCGGTAGGTGTCTGCATTTTAAAAGGGTGTCGGCACCAGCACAGTACCTTGAATAATTAAAACGAAAGATTTGCCGACACCACAATCTTGGTTACTACAGTACTTTACACTGTCAGCTTCTTGTATGGTGTGCTTCACAAAGACACCATTATCGTCCTTGTCAGAGTTAGGTTCAGTGGACCCAGGCAATTTTAGTGTCATTTTTCAACCAAAGATGTGAAATTTTCCGGGCTTCGTCATCCATCTATAGGCTGCATAAAATGTGAGGACATAGCTTCACCAGACACGGACAAGCACCAGCAGAAGCTCGGGCTGTTTTCCTACAGCAGAGGCTGCATTGTTCGGTGCCACAGCATCAAAATTCGAATGGCATCACTACACAGGAATACATGACATACAGTTCACTTGAATTGAATACTCGTATAACTTGGGCATTCTCTGAATGTAAGCTAAAGGCGTTTAATTCCCAATCACAAAAAGCAAGCCATGTCATTTTTTCAAGGTAATTTCCATCCCAGGAAAACTGCGATTGCCATTTCCACATCTTTCCAGTACCAAGTAGGCCTAGCGTATAAAAAGTTTTTTTGGTGTACAATATTCTAAAGTTTATGACATATGGTTAAGTAAACTCTTCAATCTTTTTTCAAAGCATACAACATGAGCTTGCAGTAAAACTTTCTTGTCGAAACCTCTACAGCAATATGAGCTGAGAAATTATAAGGTTGTCAATTCAATCCCTGAGTAACTTTTGAGTTGTTTTACCTTTACTATCACTTCTATACCATGTGAGGTGGTGGTACTTATGATAATAAATACTACATTAGAAGTACGCTGACTGGTTTCTAGGAAACAATTGTTGGAAACAACTGCCTTGTGTTTAATTGTCAACGACTTTTTTAAAAATTAATTAGAGAATAGAAATTTATATTGCAATGCAAGTGTAAGACGTTGTTAAATGGCTGGCGGCCCAAGATTTATGCTTTTGTATTTCTCCTAAGCAGCACCTATTTATTTAGTTTTTTAACTCTTGTTTTTGGGATGCAAAATTATTGATTTCAGAGTAGGGTTGATATTATATTTCCCTAAATAACTGCTTTAACCGGTAAATAGAATTATAGCTACAATAAGCATAACTTCTTCCTGTTTAGAGAATGGCAGATTTTTATGTCATATCAAACATCTCTTCAGCTTTTTAAACCAGAAGCGGTTTTTATTTTGGGAGATTTATTTGACGAAGGAAAATGGGCCTCACCCGACCAGTGGCGGCGCTACTTGGAGAGAGCTAAATACATTTTTAAAACTCCAAAACATATCGATTTTTACGTGATCGTTGGTAATCATGATGTTGGTTTTCATTACAGCATCAATGAAGAGAAGTTGAGCAGGTAAAATCCTTCATTTGGTCAGCAACGTTTTGATTAGGTTGAATTTCAGCGAGAATGGTCGACGTTGTAATTGTTTGTAGGTTAAGTTGTTATGATCTTAGAAAAGGCATTTTACGGCAATTTCCCCCAGTAAATTGCACTTTTTGTGGTAGAAATGCATTGCACCAGTAATACTGATAACTGCAAAGCAGGCACAAACACAATAATGTTCTAGTTTGCAAAACCGAGCAATAGTTTTCCTGTGATCGCAGGATAAGGATATGCCACCCACCAACTCGTTGATACGAAATAATGCGCAGGTCTCGCTATCGGAAGTTGCTGCAACGCCAACTTCCACAAATTAAATCTGCCAAACTACAAAGTAAATCTGCCAAACTACAAAGTAAATCTGCCAAACATAGCGTAGCATAACAAATGGAGAAAAACAAAACAATTTATTTTAAACCACTAACTCAAGGTAACAATCACAATTGCATTTGAAACAACTTTCACAAAAAAGGGAAGTGAGTTCGCCAATACTATGCATTTTTTGACACGGATTTGAGTCAAAAAATGCATAGTATTGGCAGCCTCACTTCCTTGCAGAGTATGCACGACCACACAGCCACATTTTACCTTCCCATCTAATTCTGGATTGCGATTCTTTTGCGACTCAGTTATGATTATATTTTTTATATTTTTGACATTCTGTAAATTGTGTTGATTGAGCCAACAGTATCGTCAATCTTGAAGCAGGCTTGAACACCTATGTATTGTTTTGCTCACCCTAGATCGAAAATCGCAAGCTCCAATAGATTTTTGCCCCGGTAAAATAAAGATTCTCAAAAATCGCAATAAACTTCATCATTTTGTTACGCTCCTGACGACAAAGAAAGCAACAAATTGCTTTTACCACACATTGATAAAAAGATTAGCTTGCTAACGATATATGAAGCAATTTAACAGGCCAAATGTCCCCGCCAAAATTATTTCACACTCAAGTATATCTAGTATGTTGCTCAATCCTTCCTCACAAATATCAGCAAATGAAGATTTAATAGAATAACAGTGCGCTTTAGGTACGTATATGTTGAACATCAAATAGTAGCAACGGGGCAAGAAGTAACCACCGTGACGTAAAAAAAGAGACTGCAGTCAAATCATGGAAGCTGCAGAAGGCAGGAGCAAAAAGTAAAAATGACGTATTGATAGTGGTACTCAACAATGCGCAAAAAGATTGTAATATTTGATTGGCCAGAAGTCGTCAATCATGATCACAGCCGATCTAATTAAAGAAGAACTGCAAAAACGTCAAAGCGAAGGTACCTTAGGTAAATTTGTCGGATGCATATTTAGAAGGGAACGAAGGGATGCTGACCTTTTCTACTCAAAGGAACTAACAATCTTTTTTATACCGCATACAGGTAAAGGCCGCCCCATAGTCGATTTTGAGCTTTAGAGATGGCCAGGGTAAAGCTTTCATTTTCCTGATCCCACGGCACTGATGTAGGTAGAAGGTAGGCAGTTTCTTTCTCTCGACCGTCTCTTCTTTGACACGAATGCTAACGCGTGTTATTACACCCTGGGTACGAGTGGCAAGCTGTTTTTAGAAATTCCGACTCATCCTAGATTCCAACTTGCGTCTTGCGCTTGCGAAGCAGGTGCCTTAATCACCACATCATCAAGCTTACCAAAGACAGTGCACAATGAATTTTAAATGGCCAAGGTATCGACACTGTAGTTAACTGCTTTTTCTTTCAGAAAATTTAACTTTTGATTTGTATTTTAAGGTAAATAGTTTAAAAGGGCTCAGACATTCACCGCATTCTCTACATTTTTTCTTTAAAAATGCGTGCGTTTAAATGGATACTTTTGGAAAAGAGCACTAATAGCTGAGTGACGTAACAATGCATAAATAACCGAAGCTAGGGTCACATATAGTTCATCTAGCTTTTAAGCATTCGGTTGCCATTATGCGATAAAACAATCATTTAATACACAAAGCGCAAATATGTCTGTTTCTGTGTCTGTCTGTCTGACTTATTTCCTCCAAAACTGCGAGGCGTACTAACATCAAACTTGGCACGATTGATCGTCTTGTCTCTTCTGTCGTCTTTTTTTCTCCCCCCTTTTTCCTCTGTTTTCTTTCTCTCTGATATACCTTCCATGCTTCACGTAATAAAGAAATAATTCCATCACATTTCCTGCGTCTGCCAATAAAATTGCTAGAAAATGCTATTACAGGTTGACCGTCACTAATCCGGAATCATTGGAACCTGGAAGGTGCCGGATTAGCTATTTTTCCGGATTAGTCATTTATTATCTTAGAATACACAAATCCAGTTGCTAACCACCTCGTCTTAATATTGAAATATCCTTCAAATCGGTACAAGTTAATTAAAGAAAATACAAGTGAAATGTTAATAAAATACAGGTAAAATAATTGGTACAGGAACAGTACAGTACAAATTTAATTCAGTTTATTTACACAAGACAAATCATGAAATTACGGTACACAGTACAGGCACTGTTTTCTAGTTTAAATTAGTGCCGGATAACTGATTGTCCGGCAAACTGATTGCCGGATTAGTGATGGTCAACCTGTACCAAGAAAAGATTTTTAGACGGGGAATACCGGAAACAGTTTGCAATACAACCAACAAAATCGCTAAGAAAATAAAATAAGTCAGAAACGGTTTGTATACGGGTACACCGCAAATACTGTAATTACCAAAAACAATGAACTACGTTGAAACAGGAAAATAACTTAACTAATTCCCAAATTATTATTCTTGCAATATTTCTGCGCCGGCTTCACCCAATGAGTAGTTGTAAGAATAGTAATGAAAAGTTGATAATTTTTCGATATAACGAATTTTTGTTGCAAAATCAAAAGAACCATCTGTGTTTTTAATTGAAATTGAATAAAAAAATATTTGGTGGTTGCGCATAGCCGCTATATTTCTCCCAAATTTCTGAAGTCTATTGCAACGCCTCATCCTCTTGTTTCCAGCATGTACTTACGAACTTAACTTGCTCACCATTGAAACTGTCAATCATGCCACAAATTCTATTCGTTTATTTCAGCATTTGCGTAGTGAAAGCATATTTGTAGGGTTGTGGGGTAGCGGGCGCTACAGTGATTGCGGTGTAATTTCCAAAAATAGCTATTAAATATTTGACATACAACTAAAGAAAGGAGCCGGTGGTGCGCCAAACCTGGGGTAAGCTGCAAAAAGATCCGCACAAGCCAATGATAGCGCTAATATAGATCGGCTTGTCTTGATTGCCTAACGTCCAGATTAACCAGATAAAACACTTACTCACTCTTTTGACGCGATACCACCACTGATAAGAGCGTCACGAAAAGCTTATGGCTCAAACAGTTTTTTCAAAGCTATATTAAAATTCTGTACCACCAACAAGATTTTTTCAAACTTAATTTAATGGTCCGTGTTAATTTAATTTAAGAACCCCCGTTTTAGAGGTTAAGATCACTCAGGCTTGCAACACAACTGTACAAAATTGTTGGAACTTGCCATTGCACGACAAAAAAACGAGTTTTATGACCAACCGTCTGTTAATACTGTAATGTATCATTCTTCTTTTAACAGACAGCATATAAAATGTTTGTTTTGAATTAACAATAAATAAAAACTTGACGCGTCGTTGCCATCTGCTGCTTTTTTCCACTGCAATGGCGCCAGACAAAATTATGACATCATAGAGCGTGTTTGAAGCGTTCAAGGAAAAAAAAAGAAAAAGCATGCTTTAAAATGATTAAAATGCCTAAAAAAGGAATCTCTTGTTGCATTGGCAATTCAGCTTAAATTTTATTAGTATTTTTTTAAAGTACTTTGTTAATTTCTCTCCAAAAAAGCTTTTAATGACGTTCGGTATCCGTAGTATCATTAGTTATTGAGAAAACGTAGAGAACAAAATATACTGTCAAGCGACAGCAGTAATGTCATCTTACGCTTTAAAGAGTTAAATTTTTGCAAGGTGTTAAGCTGGAGGGCTGGCTTTGGTTTGAGCAAAAAATGGTTTATGTTCGTCAAAAAAGCCAATTAAATAATTATCTTTTATTGTGACGCCGTGAACCTTCTTTGGCACTTACCCCAAGGAGGTGATCAGTCCTGCCAAGTTTCATGCTTTTACGCTCAGTAGTTTCGGAGGAGTTAAGGTGTACGTTGGTATAAACAGAACTCTGTTTTATATGCTGTACTAGCCGCCTCTGTTGGTGTCGCCTGCTGGACCTCTATCAGAAACGTCGGGTTAAAGAATATCAGTTCAACGGTTGTGTGAACAGTAATAAAAGTTTTAGTAACTTTTTCTGTTCATCCAGTCATTACGACTTGACGTGCTACTTTTCGTAATATAAATTTGTGATTTCAAGATCCTGGCTATGCCTTAGGTTTATGTGCTTTGCTTATTACTTATGCATAGCCATGGGGTTGAGCGCTTTTCTTGGTTCGGAAGTATGCAACACCTTTATGCTATTAAGGTATTTTGAAGAAAAATGACAGAAATGTCTTCCATAAGGTGCGATTTCACACAAGCACGTTGTTTTCTTTTGATTCCTCTTAAACTTTCTCAAGTCCGTGCTGGCTAGGCATTATGTTGCACGTTCTTTCTCCCTGCTTAAGCGTATCCATGGGAGCAAAAAGGGACTTTGCTTTTTTCTCAAAAATTCAGCTTTGATCCTGGTAGCTCTACAAAGGTATTATTTAGCAAAATAGCAAAAGTGTTTCCCTAAGTATAGTGCGATTTTATTTCGCCAGGGATTGCCATCAGCTATGCCTAGTTTAAAAGTGTTTGTTCAGGCAGTTGCTCCCTTTCACCGTACAAACGTTTGTCAGAGTAGAAACAAAAAGTTGTTGTAAACGGAGGTCATAGTTTCTGTGAACTAAATGGTGATCATCTTAGTCTATTAATCAAGACTGGTAATACTCACAAAAAAAGAATGATGTCACTGACTATCATTTGTATTTTAAAAACGTGTAAGAGGGTGGAACACAGTCAAAAATGATGGTGGCGCCTGAGTGGTGGTCGTTTTCACAATTACAGAAATAAACTATTTACTGGTAGGGCTATTTTTTGATGCGGTTCGCCCCTTTACATATTTGTATTTGTGATATTAAGTTTTTTGACTGTACTATTTTCCTTGTTTCCGCTATATCGAAAAAAGCACTATGTCTTTCCCAAAGTCATATACCATATTCTAGCAGGCGCCAATTGAAGTAAGTTATTTTCAAAGGAATATTTTCTCTAAATTGAGGTTTACAAATTGATGCTATTTTTGCTTCATTTTAATTTTTTCTTCCACCTGGCATTTTATTGCATTTAACTTTGCCCCTAACTCCGAACTCTCTACTTTTAATTATAGATTAGTCGTATAAACTTGTACAAAAAAACTATCAAGTACTAATATTCATTTTTAGAGAAATTTGAACAAAAAACCGTTTTTCTTCATCACAAAAGGAAAGCAAAACTCTTTTCTCGTACACATTGAGACTTTACCCTGTGACAAATTTTTGTGATATCCCCAAGATTTTCTTAAGTCCCTGACTTGTTGGGATTGTTACTCAAAATAATTTTTTGTTGTTTAATGCTGAGATGACGCACAAACAAAGTGACTGCACTGCTACTGGTTTGCTAGTGGATAGGTTTTTTTACATTTTTAAATTGTAGTCCCAGCAAAAGAAAGAGGTATATTTATTTATCTGTCTCGAATGGTTATACATGAACGCCTTCAGTTGTGCTAGCAAAGCACATTCAAGAAAAAAAGTGTGCTCAATGTGGCATAGCGCGTTGAAGAAAAAGATATGCTTAATGCAAAATGCTTAAAAAATATCCCGTGTTGCATTTCAAATAAAGTTCAAATTATTTGCAAATTTATTTCGTCGAAAGCACCGTGTTTATTTTTCCCAAAAAAACGTTCAATCGCGTTTCTAGGATTAGTAGTTTTTGAGAAAATGCAGAGAACAAAATATGCAATCAAGCGCCAACTATGATGTCATCTAACACTTCAAAAAAGTAGAATTTTGCAAGGTGATAATCTGGGGGCTGGGTTTGTTTGAGCAAAAAACGGTTTTCCTCCGTCAAGAAATGCAAATTTCGAAAAAGTGTCTTAGTTATGACATCATCATGACATCACGAACCCTCCTATAACGCTCACCCCAGGGAGTGATCAGTTTTGCCAAGTTTCATGCTTTTACGTTCAGAAGTTTCGGATGAGTTAAAGCGCATGTTTGTACATATGTACATATGCACGTACACACAGACTCGCTCTTTATACATTAGATTATCCGGCTTTATTGGCGTCGTTCGCAGGGCCTTCATCAGTAATGTCGGGGTAAAGAATATCGCTTTAGACAGCTGTCCCCGCTTCACTCAATGGGTAATGCTTTTTTGACATAGCAAATGCTTGTTTAAAAACCAAAAGTATCGTTTTTGAAAAGGAATTTAAAAAAACATTATGGGGAGTTGTGCATAGCCGTTGTATTTTACCAATATTTCTAGAGTGCCTGGAAACATCTTGTTTGCCCTGTTTTTAGTATAGGTGTATTTTGGAACTGGACTTGCTAGGAATTGAAACAGCTGGCGATTTTACAAATTTTTTTCCGCTCATTTTTTGAAGTTCATGGAAGCATGATTTCAAAATTGTGGGAGGGCGTCTAAGTGATTAATATGTATAAACGGAAATAAGCTATTGAAAATGAAGCCCACTACTTACGACTTTTGCGCAACCCTAGGCCTATTTATACGACCCAAAGCCTGTGAGTGTGCCTATGTTCTTTGGGTTCCGGAAAGAGTTCGGCAAAAGAAGAGCAAAGTTACCCAAAGTGAAGCACTTACAGTCAAGTTATTATTATAGCAGAGCATTCACCATTAATGTTGAGGTTAAGAATATTTATTCACGCGGTTTCGCGGTGTTCACCCAAAGAGTTTCACTTAATTAGTTGTGAAAACAGTCGGAAAAAACTAATGTTTTTTAATTTACAGTTGTCAATTCTTGTTCCATAATCAAATTTACTGTTTTTTACAGGGTATCGAGCAGATAAACATTATAGGGTTGCGCGTAGCCGCTTTATTCTACCCAGCGATTTTGAAGTCCGTAGCATCGTCTTGTATACCCTGTGTGCAAGATGGACGCACTTACGGACTGGTCTTGCTCGCAATTGAAACAGCCAATAATTTTACTGACTTTTACCGTTTATTTCACCAATTGCATGAAAGCACAATTTCAAAGTTGCTGGAGAGTGCCAAAGGAATTGTTGTTTTTCGGGCATAAGCTATTAAATATTGATCAAAATATTAAATACTGCTGACAACTGTTTCGGAATTGTGGGCTTATTTTTATGATTCTAAATCTTTTGCCTTGATGTATATTTCTTGGTCCTGGCATAAACGCTGCTATGGAAAAAGAAACTAACTCAAAGTTAATTACTTACTGTTAAAAAAACTGCAATAGTTGTGGTTTAAGAGTGTGATCCTTCGACCAGATTTTTGTGCTGAAAATGTTGATAACTGTTGTGATTCCTGTAAGATTTTAGATAACGTTATGCAAGGTTAGTTGATGGTTGGAAAGTTCACACCGACATAAACCACAAACATTATATTGAAAACAATTTAGTGTGTATTGCAAACAATGTACCCAACCCAATTTGACGAGACCATCCCTGGACGCGTTTCGTCCTCTTGGACTCCTCATCAGGGCCTGTCCCGTCCCCCAAACCAAACCCTTCATTTGCAATAACATAAACTCGTTTTCTCCAAATGCAGAAGCAAACATGCGTCGGACAAGCGGCGCAAGCATGTTCATGAAAGATGGTGAACCTAATGGAGAGACTTGAGCTTTTGCTGCAAAATGAGGCTCGCAGAATCCACTGCGATCCACAGACTAAGTCACCTCAAAGCAACACCTTGCTACCAAGAGCGCCCTCACCCTTTGTGATGTGAGAATCCACTCCAACGACCCCACGCAGGTGGAATGATTAATTAGATAACGTTAAGCAAGGTTAGTTGATGGTTGGAAGGTTCACACCGACATAAACCAAATAAAGGGTTTGGTTTGGGGGACGGGACAGGCCCTGATGAGGAGTCCAAGAGGACGAAACACGTCCAGGGATGGTCTCGTCAAATTGGGTTGGGTACATTGTTTGCAATACACACTAAATTGTTTTCAATATAATGTTTGTGGTTTATGTCGGTGTAAGATTTTAGTTAAAAAACCTTGCTGCATTTGATTAATATGTCTTTGAGGTAAAGATAGGTAAGACCTGTGGCATGACTGTACAAAAGTAATTTAACTTGCCATTGTATTACAAAAAATATAGGTTTTTGGCCCAGCGGTGTGCAAATACTGCAATCAATTATTCTTCTTAGCATATTAGTTGTTTTCTTTTGAAATGACAATGTATAGCAACTTTAAACGCAGCTGATGCCTGATGATGTTTTCATTGCAATGGTGTCAGACAGCATTATGACATCATAGAACAAATTTAAAGCATTTAAAAAAAAGAAAACATGCTTTAAATGATTAAAAAAGAATCTCTTGTGGCATCATCAATTTAGCTTAAATTGTTTTAGAATTGTTTTATCGAAAGCATCTTATTAATATATCCCGTAAAAGCTTTTAATTGTGTTTCTACGGTCATTACTTTTTGAGAAAAAAAGGAGAACAAAATTTGCAATCAAGTGTTAATTGTGACGTCATCTTATTCCTGAAAAGAGTAAAATTTCTGTAAGTTAGTAAGTTGAGGGCTGGCTTTCGTTGGGGAAAAAGCAATTTTCCACCATCAAAAAATGCAAATTAAAAAAATAATTTCTTCTTTTGACACTTACCCTGGGATCGTGGTCAATCGTACAAAGTTTGAAGTTTGTACACACTGTTGTTTCAGAGGCGTCAAAGCGAACGCACTTTCGAACGTACAGACAGAACTCTGTTTTAGAGCGTAAATCACTCGTAGAATCTTATTCGTTCGAATATTCAAAAAATTTGTAAATTCAGTATGTCGCTGTTTTTAAGAAACAATTTGCCAAATTTTTTGGTTGGATGATGTTTGACGTTTTAGTGAACACAACGTTAGCTGATATAAAGACACCATCTCTAGATGCTAAGAAGCATAATGTATGGTTGCAACAACAACTCAACAATAGATTGAGGAGAGGCAAGATTTACTTCATAGTTTTAATTTGGCACAATAAACCTTGAAAATTTCGGCATCCCTAACTACGTATTTTTATCATAAGTACTACAAAATCGACAAAAAATGGTTGAGGTTTTATGTTGAGATAGTCAGAAATGCATTGCAACTTTGTTTTCAAGAACATTTCAAAGATATGTTTTATAAAGCTTCGCTTTGGATTGCGTCACACCTCCGCGATTGGCGCAGCTCGCTAAATTACAAATGTCTAAATTTCGTGACTTCTTTCTCACTGTAGAGGGACTTCTGCCAAGCAAAACTATAAAATTTGTGTACTAATGAGAGTACTGCCATGTTTAAAAGTTTGTGTTTTGTAGATTTTTCAAAGCCTACGACACGCAAAATGTTCATGTGCTTGAGTTGAAACAAGTATTATTTGTGAGTGTCAATAGCATGGGACTTGATGATGATGGATGCTTCATGTGCAAAGATGTTGAGATAAAATTAAAAGAAATATCTAAGTACATCAACTGCTCTCAACAAGTGAGTACAAAATTTATTACCAGAATTGCTGCTTTCTCACTCGCTAGCACTAATTCATGCACGAAGCATGCTTTTTACCTTTGCTGCGCTGGTTTGGCTGAGTAAGTAAGCGGCGTGAAGAAAAACTTACTCTTGAATTTCTTTTTCCCTCCTCAACTGGAATAATACCACTTGGCCCAGCAAGAACTATCTTGATAAATTTTGTTTACGATCAGGAATTTAATCAATTATGTTAGCTGTTATAGCAAGGGTATGTGTGGTTTCATGTAGAGGTTCAAGGGCTGCCTACCCCCCGCAATCCTCCTAAAAGAAGTAGGTGGTAAAAAGATGTGTAAAGTTGGAAAGGTGGTCAGGGAGATTAAAGCAGTGTTTGATCATTTTACGGTAGTGCGTTCAAATCTCATGATAGTCGCCCTCTTGTGTTTTGAACTCGGTACGTTAGGCCAATTTTTCCTTTTTGGTTCCACTGCTTGTGTAAGAAATTTGCTATTTCAAGCTGTATCGCCAACTACGAAGCGGGACAAAACACGCAAATATTTCAGTGTTGGCAGCTACAATACTGCAACATAACCTCATTGATCAGTTGCATCTTTCTTAGTTCTTATTGGGACAGCACCGCAAATAGTGGAAAGAGAGCACAGGTGGTTGAACTATTTGGAATCCGCAAACACATTTTTAGGATTTGTTTCATTACTTGGTTAAAAACACCTTCCAAATTTGTTTACTGGCTTCTGTGTGGCACATTATGATAAATGTAAAGCCAGAGAACTATTGCTATATTTTAACTGCTTTGCAAAATCTTAAAACAAAAATTTTGTTTACATCCGGACTAATTTGATAATAACTTGTTCTAGAACAGGATTGAGCTCTTTTTCAATAGTTTTGGAGAAGGTCAAGATATAGGTTCTAGGCAACCACAACCAAATTTTAGTTCTTATGTTCAAAGGTATGAGTGAAAAGCATATATTTGTTACAACATTTTTCTGAAAATCATTAGCGAAGATTGGAAATTATAAATTATTGCTTCCTTGTATATTCAGCCGTAGTTAATTGTTATGCCCTTTTTCGCACGTTGCTGCGTCACCAATTAGATGCAAGATCTTATAATACAATATTTTTATTTTGGGCAACATATAAAACAGTGATAGCAAAATTAAAAAAATACATTTGCATTGAAAATGTTGAAGTCGAAATTGAAGAAATAGCATGTTAGGGGTCCTTTGAACTAATTGCTAAGTGACCAATAAGCAATTGATTCAAAGATGCCTGTGAATGCTTATTTTGCTGCTTTAAATACATAAATTAAAAGTGTCTAAAAAAGTAAAAATATTAAAGTAACTTTATTAAAAATAATGTCCGTGATATTGTGAAAGATGTTTTTCATTAACAAATAGGTTTGAGTTTTTTTGCACAAAAATAAAATGTATGGTTATGATATGCACAAAAATGAGCTTGTAATGAACTATTGTTTGCTCTACAGTGCTTGTTGCTGTAGAATTATTTATAACAATGTTTGGTTTGATTGCTTCATGTGTTTTACAGTGTAGGTCATTGGCCCCATATTTAAAAAGAATAATGGACCAATAAGTTAAAAGTCCAAAATAGTTTCCATTATCAAGTTCAAAGCAACAAAGTCAAGAAAACAACGTTAGCAAATGTGCTGAATTATCCGTTTTGTCGATATCAATTAATCCACACAACTTTTCCGGTTTACTACCTCTGGACATGAGACTTTGCAAAGCATCCTTTTCCACGTTTTTTAGATATATTCGAATCAACTATTCAATTAATTTTTCTTTTAATTTTACTGAATGAAGTTCATTAGCTTTTATGATTGTCTTGGAAAATTTCGTTTTAAACGAAATAAATTGCTCTAGCTTTGAATCATAATCATCGCTGTTCAGAATAACAATTCGATTTCCTTGGTCTCGCTTGTAAATTTTAAGGCTCTTGTCCTTCGAAGTGAATTTAAACAGTTGTGTAAAGCAATATCATTTCTAGAAAAACATGCTCGCTTGGCACTGTCAGACAACTTTGCTCACAAATATTTCAAGTTGTCTTTAAATTCATCATCAATCAAAATAGATTTTTTCCTTTTGATATTTTATTGATACATGTACTTTTCACCGTCAACTTTAGATGCATCAACCTTGAACTTTTTTGGCAAAATGTGATGATTTCAATTCAATCGTAAAAACTCTTTTTGTTTAATATCTTGTTTTTTACTACTGAACTTAATGATTGATTCTGAGCATCAATACTGTTTTTCAGTAAATTGGCCACGGATACAATTTGTTGCTTCGTGTTTCAGGGTCGTTATTTTTCTCTTAGACTTTTGCTTAAAACAGATTGAAAGAAGTAGTCTGCTTTTTAAAAAAACTCAAATTAGGTGGTTTGAATTTCAAAAATGCGGGCAAATTTTCAGATTCAAACAAGTTTCAAAATATTTATTTAACAACTTTTAAGCCTAATTGTTCATTATTCCGAAATAAACTCACCGTAATCCCTCTTTTCTTGGTGATTAAATGATAAAACTTTGGTAAAGAAGTAAAGCATCTTGAAATCCAAAATATAGTGATGGCAAGCAACTTCAATAAATTAGAAGTGATTCAAATTCAAACGACATTTTAAGTTTCAAACGTTTTCTACTTTTATAAAACCCTTTTCAAAAATTAAGATTTGTAGACCTTCTTCTTCATCTTTGTGTGGGGAAAATCATTCTTTCGGAGAAGCCTCTTGCATATACGTATGAATTTTCATTAGCCCTTTTTTCTTAGTCTTAAGTTAATTGGGCCACTACAACGGACAGACTGCTTGGCCCCACCACCTGTCTGACACATAAAGATAGAGCCATCCCGTTAAGTGTCTCGCCCAACGACACAACAAGCAAGCTTGCCGACTTTTTTTCCACACCATCCGTTTCATGCTGAGCGCCAAGCAGGAAAGATGTAAATACCATTTTCTTAAAGTCGTGTGATATGTTTCGACTAGGAGAATAAAACCCAGGTCTAGCGACTGCGAAACAGACGCTCTAATCACTACGCCATCGCATCGGTTTATAGATGCAATGTGACCTAATAAATATATCACTAAATGTGACGTATAAGTCAAAACAAACAACGAGAACTACAAATACACATTGTGAAGATATAATGTTTCTACAGGCTATAAAAACGTAGCCAGCTATCAAATCAATACATAGATAGGAGAAACGAGACGCAACGATTGTAAATTTCATTGAAATTAAGATCGCAGTACCACAGAACACCCAAGTACCCCAAAATCAGGCTAAAAGTGCAATATAGCATGTGGTGCTGCAATAACGTTTAAAGATATTATGAAATACAATACATGTTTGAAAAAACAAATGCGCAAAAGAGACCAAATTCAAGCCAAGCACTTTTCCAACCTCAACTGGATGAGAAAGCAGCATGTTGGTACAGCAGCTCCCGTAACCGAAAATAGCATTGTAAATCTATCAAAATACGATCTTTCGGATACTGAGAAATTTGTTTTGGCCCATGGTCTAGAATTTTGTCTGTCTCCTTTCAAAATTAACCGGGAAGAAGTTTTTGCTGAATTTGAAGAGTTGATTGGACAATTACTACAACATACACCAAATTAAAAGAAAGCGATTCTTCCCTCACGGCAAAGTTGAACAACCTGGCTCATTCTTATTGTGACTCGTCAATCAACTGGACAGATTTTTCCATACATCGTGAGTGCTTTCAAGCAATTAAGTCACTTCGTTCTTACAAGGACATTCTGATTACCAAACCAGACAACGGTTCCAGAATAGTGATTCTAAACAGCACTGACTAAATTGCCAAAATGGAAACCATTTTTTGTAACAGTAACAAATTCATTTGTTTAGGCCCGGTAGAAGAGAATGATAACACTGCCAAGCTGGAGACTAAATTGCAAAGACGGCTACTGCACCTAAAGAAAAATGGTCAACTTTCACCTTCGATATGCAATAACATTCGGCCCACAGGTTCACAAAGACCTAGAATATGTGGACTTCTCAAAATCCACAAAGCATCTGTTCCGCTGAGACCAATTCTCTCCATGATTGGTTCATCTCAACATGAGTTGGCCAAGTGGCTTTGCACAATACTTCAACTGGTGCTTGATCGATACTTAGCCTGCTGTATTAAAGACTCCTTTACCTCTGCTAAAACAATTCAAGAGCTTACTACCGACTCGGATCAAACTTTTCTGTGTTTTTTTGATATCTCAAGCCTTTTTACCAACATTCCTTTGGAAGAAACTATCCAAATTTGTGCGGACTCCTTATTTGAAAGCAATTTGACTCCTCCAATGATCGATAAAGGCGTCTTTATTGAACTTATGAATATTGCTACAACTTCTCTGAATTTAGTTTTAATAACAAAATGTATAAGCAAATGGATGGTGTCGCTATGGGCAGTCCACTTGGTCCAGCCCTAGAGAATATCCTCATCGGATATCAAGAAGAAAAATTATTTATTGACAACAATCAACCTTTAATCTATTTCAGATATGTCGATGACACCTTTGCCTTGTTTGAAGATGAGTCCAACTGCAACCAGTTCCTAAAGCAACTTAATTCACTGCATCAGTCCCTCATTTTCACCCATGAAAAGGAAGTCAATGGCAAATTACCTTTTTTGGATGTGCTTGTGGAAAAAAAGTAACTCAAAATTTTAAACTTTTGTTTACCGGAAACCTTCTTTTTCCGGCCAGTACAATCGCTAGGATTCGTTTGGACCTAAAAGCAGAAAAAACAATCTCATTGGTACTCCTGTACACCGAACTATGGAAAATTGTTCGCCTTCAAAATTATCCCAGGAAATAGATTCCATTTGATCGATTCTCTGCTCTCATGGCTATCCGGAAAATCTAATCAATTCGAAAATAAAAAGGAAGATTGAAGAGTTAAAATTACCGACAAAAAAAGGAACGGAAAAATGTTCAGTCTACCTTGAACTACCATGGATTGGCAATATTTCCACAAAATTTAAAAAGCAATGCAAACCGCTGTCAGCTCATGTTTGGGTGCAGTAAAACTTCGTGCAGTATTTTCCACAAGAAAAATGCTTCCAACGGTCCGCAAAGATGTCATGACTACCAAGCAACAAAGTATGGTCGTTTATCAATACGTGTGCCGCTGTGATTGTCGGTACGTAGGCCGCACATCTCAAAGACTGCAGGATAGAATAAAACAGCAAATACCAAAAGCAATGAGAAACTGAACTCAACCAGATCGTGACTTATTTCAATCCAATCCTACCAGTACTTCGGCAATAGGACAACACCTCCTAAACAATGAAAAATGCGCCTCTTACTACGGTGACAACCAATTTTCTATTTTGGCGGTGAAAAGTACATGTATCAATAAAATATCAAAAGGAAAAAATCTATTTTGATTGATGATGAATTTAAAGACAACTTGAAATATTTGTGAGCAAAGTTGTCTGACAGTGCCAAGCGAGCATGTTTTTCTAGAAATGATATTGCTTTACACAACTGTTTAAATTCACTTCGAAGGACAAGAGCCTTAAAATTTACAAGCGAGACAAAGGAAGCGGAGTTGTTATTCTGAACAGCGATGATTATGATTCAAAGCTAGAGCGAATAACCTGTATGCATAAAGCGCGATTCTGTCTGTATGTGTGTGCGTACGCATGCTGTAGCTCCTCCTAAACTACTCCACGTACAAACATCAAACTTGGCACAATGGACCACCACCTCGAGGTCAGTGTCATAAAGCGGTTGATGACGTCATTACTAAAGGTAATTTTTTTGTTTACACTTCTTGATAGAGCAAAACCGTTTTCTGCTCATACGAAAGCTAGCATCCAACCTGTTACTGTACAAAAAATTTCATCCAAACAATCCACGCTTGATTGCACAATTTGTTGGCTGCATTTTGTCAAAAACTACTGGTAGTAGAAGCGCGATTAAACGCATTTTCAGGAGATATCAATAATGTGATTTCGATAAAATTAACTTTACAACAATTACGGCTCATTTGACATTGCAAAGAGCAATTCTTTATTTAAGTATTTTATGTCTTTTGAGCATGCTACTTTTCTTTTTCTCTCGTACAGTTAAAACTCGCTTTATGATGTCATAATATCGTCAGGCACGATTAACACAGACTTTTGTTAACAGAGATCATAATATGATAATTATTATTTCTAAAATTGCGATATTTTTAGAAAATCAGTTTACTCAAAAACTGATTTGTGACCTCATTTCTCAACCGATTTTGACACTTTTTATACCAAATTAAAGATTATTGCAAGGCTATTCCGATAGCATATAATATGTATCTTTAGTATTACATTTTATACTCAACAAGCTGAAATTTATTGCCTGTTGTGGTACCATTTTACCCCTACCAAAAAGTAATAAGCTGAGTAAAAACAGGTAAATTTGATGCATACAAGTTGTAATACGGTACTAACGATTACTGTTCTTCGAAAGCTTAGTAAAATTTTTTTCCCAGCAATATGTGACTCCAATTAAGGTTAGTTCTGTTGCCACACGTCATTTTCCATTTTTACGTAAACAATTATCCTACTTTACACTAACAAACTTGCAATTGTTAGACAAAGTTAGTTCTTCGCTCCATTGTGACTACTTTTTCTCACAAGCATAGTTCTTTGGCATTATCTTTCTACATTTTCAAAAACATTTATGAAAAGATAAAGTCTCTAAACATTTATAAAATGTAGTCTACTGTTTAAAAACACTGACAGTTTTGGTGCCTGCACATAACAAACTTGTAATTTCGAGAAAAACTAACTACTTTGGTACATGTTGTTTATTCATTCTCGATAGCATAGATCATTGGCAATATTCATCAAAATATTCATAAAGATTCAATTGAAAATTAAGTCTCTAAAAACTTCAAAATATAGCCTACTCCAACCAAAACACTTGGTGATCGCCCAAGAAAAAAAAGAGGGGAATAATGCTGGTCCTGTTTAATCTTTTGCAACAAAATATTAGCCTGGAGTTGCATATCACCTAGATGTTGAAGCACTTTCCTTTGCAATTGGGTGAGGCTGGCGCAACCAGCTGATTTGATATTCTTAACCTCGCCCTAATTAATAGGAGCCCTGCTATTGCAATAACTTAACTATGAGTGCTTCATTTTGGGTTAGTTTGCTTTTTTTGCATAACTGCGTTTATGCCAGGACCAACCAACATGCGCGCAGTTAGAGGCGCCAGCTCACACAAATACGCTTACAGTTACGAAAAAGTCGTGTGTAGCGGTTCTAACATTTAATGGCTTACTCTATGAAACACATATGAATTACCTTGGCGCCCTCCCACAACTTTGACAGGCTTTCAAGCACTTGCTGAATTGAACGGATAAAAGTCTGTTTAGTTTAAGAACGCTTATGGTTATATCAAGGAAAATAAGAAGTTGCCCGTACGCGATAAACTTGAAAAACATGTAGCGGCTATGCACACCCGCCCACAATGTTGTTTTTAGTCGATTGCGTTTAAAGAAATGTGAATATTTGCCTAAAGTAATTCTATAACATCTCACTCTGTATCAAGGTGCAACAAGCGACTATTTATCTATGTGTTTTTTAAGCATAATTATTTCTTCTGGCTGAAACACTTCTACAAAGCAGTGTTCCGTCATAATCTTAAATGACATCACAATGCTTGCCGCTATATAGTGAGAACAGCAGCAAGCGGCAAAATTATCCACTATGGTTTCGATAGCAAACACGAACAGTAAAGCCTACCACTAATATGTGTAACTGATAGGCTCTTTGTATTGATACGAAGCACTGATCTACTGCATATTTAGAAATAGGGAGGTCTGGATTAGCTGCAAAGTTAAATGTAATAAAATCTAAGTTTAAGAAAAGATCAAAATATGACAATAATAGCATCGCCTTGTAATTGCATTTTGAGAAAACAATTTTATTTAAAAAGCAGCTCTACGTATTTTGGACCATCAATTTTGCATCCGGGGGGCAAAAAATTGATGCCAGCTCTACCATTTGCTGACATGGTCCCTCCAAATTCTATGACAGGGAGGGTGTTGGGGTGATGAAGTTTTCCATATATCGTTCTCCAGGCGGTCTCCAAACTCAATATTTCTGAGCAGAGAACTGCGTAATTGAGGATTCATCTGAAAACAGAACATTTTTCCATATCTATGTGTCCCAGTCAAGATGCTTTTTGCAAACTCCATTCTTTTCATTGCTTCAGTGAGACGTGGTTTCTGAGCTGGTCTGTATGACTTTAGGCCAAAATCTATAGATAACCTACGCCTAATTGTCTTTTTACTAATTTTGATATCTCTCTACCATTCTAAACGGTATTTTTTGACAGAGCTCATGGGAGGTCGGCTCATTACCTTCCTGATAACATGATCGTCCCAGATGCTGGAAATTCTTGGATGATCTAATTGTTTTCTGTCCTTTAAAGTACTTTCGTTTTGAAATTTTTTAATAGCGTTGTGTACAGAAGTCTTGCTAGCCTTCATCTGCCTAGATATTTCACGTTCTGAGAGCTTCATCGTGCTAAGACTAACAATTTAAGCGCACTTTTCAGCGCTGATTGCTGTTTTTTGCCCATTTTCAGGTGTCAAAATTTGGTACTTTCTCGATTGATTTGCTGGTAAACGTCTAAAATACTAGCAAAGAAACAAAAGTCTGTGGACGTCGCCATCAATTTTGACTACGTTTCAACCCCCTCCTTTACATCTTCAAAAAAAGACAAATAATAGTTTGTGACATAGTTTTTCCTGTTTGAGAACTACCAGTCTAGATTAACAGACCAACATGATCACCATTACGTGCACAGGAGCCATGGCTTACATTTTCTACAACTTTTCGTTGCTGCTTTCACAAATGTTTGTACGGTGAAGCTAGCGCAGCTGCCTTAATTGATACATTTAGCTTGGTACAGGTGATGGCATGACCTGTGGGGGTAAAATCGCACCATACTTAATGAAAACATTTTTTCTATTTTGCTTGATAATACCTTCATAGAGCTACTTGGATCTAAACTGAAAATTGTGACAAAAGCAAGGACTGTTTTAACTTCTCTGAGCACACCTAAACAAGGAAAAACGAATCTGCAACACAATGCCTAGGCAGTGGGGAGGGACTTGATAAAGTTTGAGCAGAAATCAAAATAAAACAACCTTACTGTGTCAAATCCCACTACATTTAACGTATTTTGCATTAAAATAGCTTTACAGACCTACCGGGATCAAGCCTCAACCCTTAAAAAAAAGCAAGGACTTTTCAACGCCCCTGGGCACGCCAAATCAGAGAGATAAGAACACGCTACATGTTGCGTAGCTAGCAAGGACTGGTGATTGTTTAAGGAGAAATCAAAAGAAAACAACGTCACTGTAAGAAATCGCACGACATCAAAACCATTTTGCTGTTTTGCTTGAAAATAGCTTAATATCAGCTATGTATTTTCTACTTCCAAACTCATGGAAACGCAAGACCCCCTTGGGTTCACGTAAGCAATGAACAGAGTACATAGATCTAAAGCATTGTCAGAACCTTGAAATCAGAAATTCTATTAGGAAAAAAGCGCACAAAATCGTGAAAATGTTATGTGCAAAAAACGCATAAACTTTTCGTTACTGTTCACTCAAGTGCCTGATGGGTAAAGGCAGCTTGGCCGGCTGAACCGAGATTCTCAATCCCGACGTTACTGATGGGAGCCCTGCGGGCGACACCGACATATACTATAAAGTAGGGATTGTTTTTTTGCTAATATGCTGCCTGTTAAGTTATCTATATCTATACTTTAAAGCAATATAATAAAAACCCAAGCTTAAGAAAAACTCAAAATAAAACCATAAACCTAACAACTTGCAAAACTGAATGTAGAAGAAATATTTTGTTTAAAAATGAATTAATGTCATGGGCTCCTACAACAATATGGTGAATGATTTTGGGGAAGCCACAGCCGCTTTTGTGGCTATGCCGGAAACAAGGCACACAGTGCAGCCAAAGAACTTAAATACCCAAATATAAATAAGAAGGAGGCCGCACGAAATCCCCAAATAAGCTTATCATTAAAGAGTTTGTTTTTGTAATTGTGAAAACACCCACCATTTGGCCTCCACCATCATTTTTGACTGTGTTTCAATCCCTCCCCTTAAAACTCTTTCCAAGTATTTAGATTCTTTGTTTGTGAGTATTACCAGTCTTGATTAAAAGATTAAGATGATCACCAACACGTGTACAAGAATTATGGATGGGCATAAAAAACACAAATTTTTCGTATTTGTCTACGCAGATGCATGATGGATGAAGCCGGCTTGGCCGGTTGAACCAATATTTTAAACCCCGATTTTACTCATTGTTGAAGGCACTCATTCCAACAAAAGTCACCTGGCATGAAACTTTCCTAAAATGTTTCGGCAGACAGGGAGGTAGTTAAAAACATATTTATGAGAGGGCAAATTTTCAAGAATATTTTGATACAGTGATTCTCAACCTTTTTTTGTTGCGGCATACTTTTAACGACTTCAAAATTTGGCGACACACATAATAAAATAATTTCAAAATTTTTATGGATTTAACTATCATATTCTTGTTAAGAGGATTTAAAAAAAAATCATATTATTTAATAATATTAACATAATTATATATCTAAAATTTGGCAGCACACTTCTATAATTTCGCGGTTACACAAAAGTGCCGCGGCACAGTGGTTGAGAATCATTGTTTTAATATATCAAAAGAATAAGATAGCCCAAAATAGTAGCATTTCAATCCACATTGTTTTAGCTATGTTTTACCACCCAAGTCGCACAAAACCACACTGGCTGCAACTTTATACAACTAAATTAAAGTCAATGTAATCTAAACTTCAAATAAAGATTGCAAGAAAGTCAGACCTGTGAAATCGTGTCAAGTATGTAATAAATATTTGTGGTTCTACTTGAAAGTTGATAAATATAAGAATCGAGTGCAGAAGAGGGGGCCACGGAAATCACATTTTGATTTTAAATTTACAAACTTAGATGCTTGTCATATTCTCATAAAAGGTGTAAAAAAATGGAGGGAGTTCCCAAAAGATTCACTTTTTCTGTGTGTCACGAATAAGGAAATTTGCCTTGTAAGAGTTGTTTTCATATTTGTGTAAAGTGCTGTGTCATTGTTCGCTCGGCTACTGATTGAGAAAAAAAGACCTTTTTTCGCCGCAATTAATTTGCTGTAAGTAAGCCTTTATTACGTCACAATTACGACATAATAAAATTCCAAATTGATCTAGAGATTCTAGCTTCTTCGAAGAATTTCGATAACTGATTACATAACTTGAAATGCATTTTTTTCTTTTTTCACGTGATTTCGTTCTAACGTTTTCTGGATTGTTTTTTGTCAGTTTATACAGCGTGGCCCAAAAGTAGGTATACAGTTATTAAAAGTAGGGTTTAGGTCCAAAAGTAGGTTTGTAGTTCTCATGTAGGCACTTTAAACCTCTAGAATGATAGTTATATCTTAGACGGAAACTGTTTAATCTCTTAAGTGCTCAAAATGTCCTCCACCAACATTGCCATATTTACACCTGTCCAAAACACTCTGGCGCACAGTGCGGCACTAATTTCGATCTTCATCAACTTCTCTGAATGCGTCATGAATGTACGAGTAATCTTTTAATTCATTTACTGTTTTGGGATTCTTTTTATACGCCTTGTTTTTACAACACCCCAAAAAAAGAAATCCATTGGTGTCAGGTAAAGTGAGCGTGATAGCCATTCAATGCTACCCCTTCTTCCGACCCAACGCTGTGGAAGGACTTCGTTAAGGTAATCTCTTACTCTTAACGCCTAATGTGGAGGTGCTCCATCTTGCTGAAAGAAGAGTTCATCGAAATCAGGTTTGGTTTGGAGTTGTGGCACTACTACTTCACAAAGAATTTCCAAATAATTCTCTCCATTAACTGTATACCTACTTTTGGGCCACATAAAGTGCGCTGCTGGTAACTTCAAAGCGCATAAAAAATAGTTTAATAACTGTATACCTACTTTTGGGCCACCCTGTATATAAGGCGACGGGATTTTTTTTAGTTAGAATAGAGAGTGTGAGTAGAAAAGCGTGTAGTGGAGAGAAAAAGAGATTGATTGACAGAGTAGATAAGAGCTATTGTTTTTGCGATAATTTATTGTGGATTTTGTTGACGTGGAGAATATTAAACAGTTGTTGGTGGACTTAGTTTTGGCGGTTTCCTGATTGTGTAGTAAAGTGATTAATTCTGAGATCGTTGAGCGAAGAAGCTTGAAGTCGTGAAGTATTATTTCTGTGAATACATTATTTTGTTCTTAACGTGGTTTAAGGTGTTTTTAGTGGAAGCCAATCTTTTCCAAGTTTTATTAAGTTGCAGTCAGACCTAATTATCCGAGCGATTATCATACGTCGCCTCAAATTTAAGAGAAATTTAAGATTGAGATAGAACCGAAAAGTTCTGTTATTAATATTATTATATTAAAACGCGACACTGTGCTCCTTGTGGCAGTAACCATGCTGCAAGCAGACACGTAACTCTTAAAGTGACTTTCAATATGCCGTGTTTTCAGTGTTAGTAACCTATAGTTTATTTCATTGGCAGGACTATTTACAGGATATTGAAGACTGATCTAGGCAGTACTAACATCGTCATTTACTTTTAGCTTGTAAAGACGAATGAATGCAAAAAATTGCAGCAACTGCCAAATGCCAAGCCGGTTTTACTTCAGGTAAAAACTTCATTTATGTGTAGCAAAGAATCACTTCAACATTATGTCGTTTTTTGTCTAATTTTACTTACCTCTTACAAAAAACAATTTTTTTTAGCATTTTCCTTTGTTTCGAGAATCCGATGCTATGTGTGAAGGAGTGGATGCTATTTCAAAATCCGAAATAACACCGTTTGTTGAAAAGCATGACTGTGTTAGCAAAAACGCTTCACAAAAAGTGAGTAAAATTGTTTGCTTTTTATAGGTTTTTTAGATGGATATTATGGCTAGAAATAAAATAAATGAAAGAAATGACTGACCTTAGTTAAACTAACCAGTGTGTTGATGATGATGCTAGGTCTTATTTTGATGGCAATTTCAGAAATCAAACAGTAAATATCTTACTTTTTGAAAACCTCAAATATCTAGCCATTTGATACACCAGAACGTATGGATATAAGGCGAGTTTTTATGATCAGTCTTCTTTGAAACTAGAAAACTCCTACATTTTAATGGGCATTCCTCTGGGGGCTGATGGAAACTACACGAGTATATCTGAGAGCAGCTGGATGACGATTTGACCCATGAAAAGCTATTGTGCAAAGCCGCGTTGTCTCTGAGGCCAGGCAGCACTAAAACGCGTCGAATGGGCTTTCAACTAGCTGCCGCAAGACATGAAGGTGCAACTGAATAGCAACACTAATTCTTGTGTCTTTTGTGGTAGACAATGCTTTTCCAGAGTAGGGCTCCACGATCACGAATAAACGATCATGCACCAGCAGAACCACAACTTGGTTCTGTCGTTTCAATTATTTTTTTTTGTTTTAAAGCATGTCAAAACTCAAGGTCAAATTTATCGAAGGAGGTCATAACGTTGCGCCATTGGTTTTGTCTGTTTTAGATTACATTGTCATTGTAGTGCGATGTGGTATTGTTAGAAATTGTACTGTCAAAAAAAGAGTGGTCTATTCTATACAGACAAAAACAATGTCATTGATTGGTGGTTTCAGTCGAAATGCTACTCAACTCTTGTCCGATGTGTTGCGTAAGATTTAAAATTCGTTCTGATGAAACTACAAAGCAAAATTTTATTTAATACTTTTTTCTTTTGGTTCTTCCCTTTCAGGGATCGCAGCAGCAGATCATTCTTTTCCATCTTTTTCTGTCTAATGATCCTCTTGTATTAACCCGACCATCAGCAAATCATCTTTCGCTGCATTCACCAACTTTCTTTTCGGTCTCCTACTTTTTTTTTATTTGTTAGGTTCATTTCCATTATCCTTCTACCACTCCGATAAGTTTATGGATGATACTAAAAAATTTCAACCAATACACTTTGCAGAAATTCTTGGCTAAAGTCAGAATCCTTATAGGCAGAAAGAGGAAGTTGGTCCACCAACCACTGTGAAATTTCTTGAAAACGTGAATCGAGTCCGTGATTTTGTTAAACGGAGTTCCGAAAATCTCTCAGACAAAGAAGTTACGAAATGGGACTTACGCTGAAAACAGGAATTACAAAAAACTCTCATTGAGTGCGTTCTTCTTGATGCATGTTTTAAAATTATAGGACTCTTTGGATCAACATGTTTTAAATTTTGATATTCTATAAACTACTTCTTAATTTACAAAAATCTCAAAACTTCAAAAAAATTGTGAAACATTCTGTTCATGATGTTACTACAACCTAAGATGTTAAACGAGTTAATTATAAGTTATCAGATTTAGATATTTGTACATTACCATACTCATTACCGTTGAAATTGCTTCAGAATCAAGCGAAGGTTGTAAGATTCATGGTATCAATTCCCAAATCTTTTCTCTCAGCGCCTTTAGGAACTTATGAATACTAGTGACGCCCGAGTCAAATCCAAAATTTGCCCCAATAGAAGTTGAAAACCTTGCTTATTAAATATCAACTTTTTAAACCGTTTGTTTTGCTCAAAGTTGTGGCTCAGATTAAGGTTAAGGTGATGTGCCCGAATTAAAGTTTGAAGACATTCTTTTGGTGATCAACTTTTCAAAAGCGTTTATCACACTCAAACGCGAAGCTCAAGTCTTTTAAAGGCTGAATTTGCCCATTTTGAAGTTAAAGACCTCTTTTTTGATCAACTAAATACAAATATTTCTGTTTGACCTAGGCGGCTCCCCTGGCAAAGTTTTGTAGCGCCCATTTTGAAACTGCTAATTCACGTAATAAAAATTAATACATCTCGCAGTTACACTGGCATTTGCCTTTCTACTTGAAGCAAATCTTCAAAAGATCTCTTCCGAATGGGTATGTTTTCACTAAACAAGACACAATCTTGACCACTGGTTGAACATTGCAAGATTAGTACACAGTTGGTTCGCAACGAAGTAGTTCTACAGTGTTGAAAAAAACTAATGAAGTACCGAGAGACTTTTTAGTAACGAGGGATTCATTTGAGTAGTTTCATTTTTTTTACTTTTATTCAATTATTGTTTGAGAAAGAACAACTTTTACTTAGTAGGGTAGGTAGCAGTGGTGAAAGTAGAAAATTTTTCTTACCGGTACTATGCATGCCAGAAGCTCATAACAGTGGTGGAAGTAAAATAATTTTTTTGTGGTTGCTGATCAAAAAAGGCAAATGGGTCTTAGACATCCACTGATCCAGACACGAAATCCTAAACGCCTTAATTATACCTAACACTTTAAATTTTAACGAACTATAAAATATTAGATAATCCGAAATAACTAATTGTTGCTGGATTAGAATGAATCGCTAATCTGAGACTCGAAACAATGTTCTGTAGTACTGTTGCCTGCAAATTGGAGAGTAAAAGGTTTGCCAGAGAACTATATTGACACGATTTGAAATAGCCTATTTTGGGGGATAATTACAAAAGATCCCCAAAACCTAAGTTACTTTTGGTTCATTATTGAAAGTTTGCAACCACAAACATAACGATACATTTTCAACCAAGCACATAACCACATAATCCAAATCAAACACTCAATTATTTAAAAATTTTCCATAAAGGTTCATAGTAGTTAGCCTTTTTCAAGTTTTGTTGTCGAGCCATGCCGCTTGTTGCATGAGCTGCTCTTCTTCCTTTTCCAAGCCAAGTTCTTACGTATGGCTCTGGATTCCATTTCTCGCACGGTGGCCCCACAGTGCTGACAAAGAGTTGCTTCTCGGCTTTGTTCGTAGTGATTGCATTTCTGCTGTCAGTGATGATGTTGTTCATAGCGCTGAACCCGCGCTCACAGTCGGCGATACTTGGTGAAAGGGTGTCAACGGCCACCATCAACTTATTTAGTTGGTCAGGAATGCTTGTTCCTCCACTTGCCTTAAATTCAATATACGCAAGATGAGTTTGTTGCTTGTTGAGACGAAGGGTGCCACATAGACTTTTCACTTCATCTTCTCCAAAACGAGGATTTTCGTGATCAATCTTTTCTGGATCTAACGCATCAATTTGACCAAAAAGGGTTTTGTAGTTCTCCCTTCGAGTTGCATGAACGCTAGGCTGTGCTCTGCTTGATGCAGTCGTGAAGAGCCTTTCTTTCATGTTGTCAGCTACAGCCGCAATAAATTGAGCCTGATTTATTACTGGGCTTCTTCCTTCTCTCAGTTCTACTTGTTGAAATGACATTGCTTTTTCTGCTTGTTCAGCCATGATGGAATGTTCCCCCGGGGAAGCCATAAGGCTTTCTATACGTTTTGTATACGCAGTGAGTAAAGTGTGGGCTTTTGGCAGCGTGGTATTTCGGCTTTGTAGTGTTTCTGATAAATTTGTTAATTCGTTCAAGACATCCACCATCAGCGCTAAATTTTTAACAAAATTTATTGTGCAAAATTTGGACAGTATGCCTCGAAATCTGGCCTTTTCTGTGCTTTGCCTCGTTTCGTCATTTGAAGCTTTTTCAAAATGTTGCGCCAATGCTGGGAAAGAATGCCAGACTGCTGGTACTGCCCTGAAGGATGAAGCGACCCAGCGAATAGTAAACACCTTGCCGATTCTTTTGAGGGTCGTTTGCAAATCATGGGAACATTGGTCAAGTTCACGCTTGTTCTTTGGTGACTGGCTGTACAGCGAATATAAATGTTCAAGAAATGACTGAAAGTCATTTGTACCACCGATAATTTCTAGTGCATTTCCTACAGCAAGCTCAAGTCTGTGATTAAGACAATGCCACAATATTATATCAGGAAATTTGTCTTTGAGCAACTTTCCGACTCCTGACTTTATCCCCAGCATCACGCTAGCTCCATTCCTGCAAAATCCGATGATTACTTCTTGGAGTAACTCGATGGAGTAGCCGTTTTTGAACAAACAGTCCACAATTTTGTCAGCAATATGAGAAGCGCACAGACTTTCCAATTTTACTAAATCTAGCGGAAAATTAATAGGCGCCGCTTTGCCATCAATACTAGCTCTTAGAAACACGATTAAAGTTGATTTGTCACCTACGCGAGTTGATTCATCCGCTAGAACATTTATCTTACTTCTGCTCCCTATAATTTTGGTTAAAAGTTTTTTCTTCATATGTGAAGATATATGTTCAATTATGTCAACAGCTACAGTTTTACTGTGTAAGACACGTCCCATGTCTATAGAATTGGCTTGCTGAAGGTTAATCAATTTTTCAAAGTCTGTAAAAGGTTTGCTATTTTTTGCCGCATAATAAGCTGTCCTGAACACTCGCACTGTGGATTGAAACGCAGTTTGCTCACTCTGTGCATTTAAATTAAGGAGTACACCTTTCTTTGCCGTCTCTAGAATATTAATAGCATCTTGGTGCGCTTTTGAGTTTCTGTGCTCACAGATCTTTTTTCGAAGTGATGAAAGTTGAACCGTTCTTGTGCTACCATAAAAAGTGACATTGCCATCTGCCCATTGAGTGGAAATATTAACACCACGAGATGCTCTTACTCCCAAATTATTGACTTCATGACACGGAGTACATCCTACTTTACCATCACTAACGTACATCCAACTGTTTTTTTGCTTAAATTCCTCATACTGTTGTTTAGTCCAAATTAACGGATAAGCAGTGGAACATTTTTCCTCAACTTGATCTTGATGCACAGGTAGAGGATCGCTGATTGCACCACTTTGGGTAGGCATACTAACATTGCTCTCCGTTCTTTGAACTTTAGTTGCTACTGAACTCAAAGTCTCATCACTGGTTTCTTTTCTCTTCCAATAATGATTAATTTTTCTTTGCATTTTATAAAGGTATAGTCTTTAGGCTGGAAATATTCCTAAAAATCAAGCTATTAAAATATAATACTCGCTATGTTTTATCGGTTATTTGATATTCGTTTAACAGGAATCCATAACTTGAAATCCATAAAAATTTAAAACAACCTCTGTAAGTAGAAGACTCACTACTAAACTGTTGTCTCCACAACACTGCTTTCGATTTTAGTCGAGTCTGAGCTGGTCTGAGTACTTAGTGCGTATGCAATGAAACTCGTATTTCGTAGTGCGTATGCATTGAAACCAGCAGTGTTGGGAACAATACGATTTTCACTAGTCCGAAGCCGAGTGGAGTCCTTAGGTCACGAGTCCAAATCCGAGTCCGAGTTCATTAAAACTGAAATTTACGAGTCCGAGTCCACAAGCTATGAGTCCGGGTCGGACGTTGTGAACTCGAGTTCAGTAAAATTTTCACCATGAAACAGGCAAACAAGTAATAGTTAAATCAATCCATTCTTACTGTACTTTGCTACTGGAACACTACTAGAATACGGTATTTCTTTGGACATGATGCTTAAAATCTATCTTATTTTTGTCTTCAAAATGGCAAAAAAGTTTTATTCATTTTAAAATTCTTTGCTCTAACCTCGACAAGCTGGCTCACCATTTTTTCTGCAAGGGATTTGGATTCTTATTAATATTTAATTCTAGCTCACTGTTTTCTTTTCCGCATAACATTGTCTATAAAAAACTATCTTTCGGAATTTTGTATCACTTTTAAGAGCCTTTCTTCTGACACCAATCTATTTGCTACTGTCCAAAACATTTTTCAGAGTAGATTAAAAAGATGCTCAATAATAGTTTAACTTTTTATCGCGACTTGACGGTTAATTTAGATTTTATAAAGTTTGTGAAACAAAACGTTTGCAATTTGCAATTCTCCAACTCTGAAAACTAGTGCTTGGTTCAAGTTACTGTACTTATTGCGATGGGCCTATGACTTGAAAATTTTAAGTAACTTTGTAATTGTGATAAAATAAAACCTATTGTGTTAAAATGTATTGTGTCAACACAGTTTCAAGATAAGAGTAAGTAATGCCATAAATTGAACTTGATAACTTCCATTTTTTTACCGGTACGGCGTTCCGGCAGCAAATCTTTTACCGGAACGGCGTACCGGACCGTTCCGGCTTACTTTCACCACTGGTAGGTAGTTTGTTTGATTATGATTATACTTTATTTGATCACCTCCTATTAAATCTTGCACATTAAGGTCTAACATTTTTATTCGCAGAAGTGAACGAATCTTAACTTTATTGAATCTCTATACGTTTTATCGATTTGTAATCGTTAGTGAATATTCCATCGAAACCAAAAAACAGCCATTGAAAAATCAAATCAATCTCATCTACAAAAAAAATCATTTGATATTTAAATAATTCTGTGTCTTCGCTATACCTCTTCATTTTATTAGGATTTGATAGAAGCCGGCAGTGACCTAGCTTGCAAGGAAATTTTACAAAGAACAAACCTGCTTACTGCTGTATTTAAAAAAATTTATCAATTTCTTATTAATTCCCCGGCTCTTAGCTTCATTTACATCCACACTTTAAATGGGACACGTCCCCTCTATCACCCCTGAAAATAGGTTCGTAGGTGCTAGAAAACACCGCTAAAAATGAAACTACTTTTCACTTTTACTACTGAAATAGTTTAATTTTCGACCTTTTTCTACGTTTTCTCAAGTGAAAATATTCGTAATTACTTTTGTGCTTTTACTTGAGTATATTTTTGAGTTATTAACAACACTTTGATTCAAGTACATCTTTTAGCTACTTTGACTACTTCTGTCAGTAACACAGCAAATGTCTTGGAGCATGTCGCAGCACAGACGGTATTCAATGGTGTCGTCTGCTGCACAAATTAGCATCACATAACGTGTTGTGTCCAAAAGCGTAAGAATGAAGTGTTTGGTGAATTTACCCCAGAACAAAAACAGTTCAAACACTGTCCTAGAGTCCAATTGATAGTACAAGCAAATAGTAACAATTATGCAGGTTAAATGGGTGTGAGAGAGTTTGGTGACTTCTCTTTCATTTTCATTTTCCATGTTTCTACTCTCCACCTTGACGGCGTTTTTTTAGAAGGTCATTGCAGTGCAGAAAGTTCTTCCTTGATCTAAGTGGGCTTGGTGCTGACTTGTAGTTCAACATGTGATTGAGTCGAGGGAATAGTGTTAGAACTCACCTCTACATGTACTAGCGTACTCTGTTCAAATTTCCGGTAGTGCGATAGTAGCTGCAGCAGGTACAGATTGTGGAGGCGAAATGCAACCAGATGGCAGCTGCTATTCAATACCGACTAGATGTAATTTACTTGTGATGACCTTCTCCACTCGGAACAGGCATGCCCAGCAGCTGAATATGAAAGATCCTGGAAAGATAATCGTAAATCCCATAGTGCTGTTATATAAATTTTGAAAAATATTGAAGCCATTTAAGATCTTTCCACTGGTCTTTTAAACGTATTTTTGTACGTTTGCTAGGACAAGCTAGATTGGATCTCCACGATCCATGTTCGAGTTTCCCCTTATTTGATGTTGACTTCTCTAGTGGCCTTCTTACTTTCAGAGTTGATACCAGATACTTGGATCTTCAACTGGGACGTTTTCAAAAGGTTTTTCTTTTCAATAGCAGCCAATAACTTACAGAGCAGCGTTGAATATCCTCTCTGCAAATTGAAAGAAGGAATGTTGGTATGCAATGAAAAAGTCACCAGCATACGAAAATTGCCAGGCTCGTTAGTGCAGAAGTTTTAGGATCTATACAAATATTCGACCAACAGTCAGAAATTTTTCTCAGATAGTTTGTTCAAATTGCGTTATTGTCTTTTGTGTACCATGACACTTTTCGATTTTTTGGGAGGTAAGTTTTTTAAAAGCGGTAATTTCTACTATTTTTTGGTCAAAACACAATTGAAGAATGCTTTTTAGCCCATTGATCTTCCCAATATGTTTTCTTTTGCATTTATTGCTCCTGTCAAATTATTTGCAAAGCTAACAACCTGTATTCTACCCCTTAAATATGCCACTGGTCCTAGCATTCCCTCTTGAGAAAGACTATTCGTTTGAAGACAGACAGTACTTTTCTTATGCTTTAAGTTGGGCGAAAAATAGTTGATAACTCAACATAACTCAATTTTTGTTAGTGGCGCTGCTTTTGTCGTCCGCAAAATTTGGAAAAAAGGCTGCGATGATTCACCGATTCTTAAGTAGCTGGACTAAGCGGCAGATACTTTCTCGTAGCCCAGTCCGTGAGTACGCCTGTCCTCCGAACTCGTATGACCGACCGAAACCAAATCTGCCCAATCAGTACAGTATTTACTGTTACTGATGCTCTGGCAAGGCCTTGTAAGTGGCAAACGTCCTTTTCAGGGCGAGGTGATGCATCAAAACGCATCGTCAACAACTTCCGAAGGCCTGCCATTCTTCAGCCGAACATCGAAGGCCTCACTGCAAGCAAGATGAGCGCTCTTTACCATCTTGCTGCACAGTGTGAGGTACTCGTCATCCTACTCCAGGAGATCCACTGCACGTCTGCACAGAGGTTAGTTCTATAATTTGGTTGGCAGTTTTGTGGGCAAACTTACACACACATAGGCCTAAATGAAGTGCTTGTAGTTATTGGGTCAAAGTTTGATGTTATCTAGCAATGTTACGAATCGTTTCCGGTTGTTGTTTGAGGTTAAAGGTACGTCTGAATGGTATGAAGGCAGAGCTGTTGGAAGCAGTCACTTGGACTCCGATCGAAAGATGTTACAAGGTCACACATGAACATGCGGCTCAGATGAATTCAGGTGGCTTTTGCTGTCCTGTTCAAATTCATCACTTTTTTTTGAACAAAAAATAGATCTCGTTGTTGGGCTTAAGGTCATGGTCAAGCACAAACTTTGTGTTTAGTTGATCTATGTTATGGCTCACAAAAATATGATTATGTAAGGAGGTTGTTACCTGATTTTATGATCCAAATTCCGGGTGGCTCATAAAACCAGGTTACAGCCATTCCTCTACGTTCGACCGCAAGCGACTCGATGTTGTTTTCATATTATCACGATTTGGCTTTGATGAATATTACGGGTTTTACAAAAACCGCTTTGCCTTGCTTGTTCCACAGCTATTCCCATACCACGGGCGTTTGGTCAATCATTGCTTGATAGAAAATTTTCTGTTGACAAAATAGCCTAAGTTACTTTCAAGGTTTTTGCAGTTGATGGGACGAGTGTATTCTTTCGGATTAAACTGGCCTTAATCTTTGACAAATATGACAATCGACTTTGGTCTTAGTGAAAACCTTTCAGTGTCACGCTAACATCTGGAATGACAAAATGTCCTAATATGTTCTAGACCAGTGATCTGCAAACTGTGGCCTCCGACCTTAAGTGAATCGCATGTTGTTTCACAAGTAAAAAAATATGCTACTATTTATTTTAGAAATTAATTGATTAGACATGGTTTGTGGCAAGAGTTAATTCAAATTTTTGTTATAGCCTAGGCCAGTGGTCATCAAGCAGGAGACAATGAAGAATTTTTAAGGAATCTGCAACAAACTTAAGTTTTTGAGTCGTTGACTAATGTGCCTTCCCTCACAAAATTTATCTTTAAAATACAGTACATTGCCACAAACAAATGTTCAAGTGTTCAACTTTAGAAAGAGCAAAGGTATCAATTTCATGAAGTCGATCACAAAAAAAGATCGGCAATACGTTGGGCCACATATTATGGTAAAATTTCCTTTTGAAGAAGTTGATTTTCAAATGAAAAAAAGGTCAAAATAAGCTTGCCAATTTTGGGACTGGACCATGGTTAGCAACCTAACGCCCCTGCTAATAGGGGCCCTCCATTAATTCAAACATGCAAAAGCGTCCACCAGTTTAAAAAGTTTGAGAACCATTGCTGTAGGGATATTAACAACCTGATTTTGGACAGGATTGCAATTATTTGCGGACTTCGGTTTTGTTTAAATTAGTGTTGCCTAAAATAAAATTTGGGTACCATGGCTATCATAATTCTTCTGTAGGAGTACTCATTGAAGTAATTCTGTAATTAGTTACTCTGTAGGATGATCTACATGTTGGTTACTACGTGGAAGTACCTAAATGTACCACAGGAAAGTGCGCATCGTATACTCGCCTTCTTATATGATAACTTCGCTAATCAGTAAATATGCACTAGCTTTTGAATTGCTAACTTACCGCGAACGAATCGCCAAGTATATTTCCATATTCTGTTAAAGTTTTTTTCAAGTTTAGTTTCCGAGGGCCAAGCAAGAGACCGCAAGTGAACTTTCTACAGTCTTTAGTAAAACTTGAAAAGGGAATTAAAACCCAAGGTTTAACAGCGATTTGTTTAGATTCTGTCTCTATTGCAACCTCGTCTCGTTATCAGTGGTCATACACACAGTGCGTGCGAATATTATCACAATGACGTTCTTGAAGTTTCTGTGCCCTCTTTCAGCTGGAGAAATCGTAATAATCCGAGCTTTTTTTTGGTAAGAGAACAAATTCGTAGATAGCAAAGTACAGATTAACAGCACAGTCTGGCAGGCTACTTGCAAAACTAATTGCACCTATACTGCGTGAAGATGTTATTGTCGATTGAGATTGAACGCATGCATGCTTTCTGAGATCAGTTTTCTCAGTGTATCTGAAATTTAATGGTAAGGACTATTATTTATCAAAACTAGTATCTTAGCACTAACACTGATCTTGGTACTGCATCTGTCTCTATGTATGTCATTGTATATTTTGAGAGTCCAATATAGTTTCTGATTTCGAAGAAACATAACCTTGTTTGTGGTTATTGCTTGAGGTCTTAACTTACTGATAAGCGATATTTTGTTTATACTGCAGTAAACATTTATTTTATTTTGTTTAAATAAAATAGGACTTGTTAGATGAAACAAAAACGAGCCTCAATAAGGTTGAAAGTAAAACAACAAAACTTTTGTGAGAAAACACAATCCCAGACGGATTTTTCTCATTTATAAGTACGTCTTGGGTGCACTACTCACAAACATGATTACCAGTGTTACAACTTTTGATTTTACGAATTTTCAAGCTTTGAAACTGTGAAATTCCAAGATTTTCCCAAGGACTGTAAACAAGTGCACAAAATCTAAGAGTGTCTTTTTAGGAGAACGATGGCTTCTCAGCGCTGTTTTTGACCTATTTGCTGACGTTATTACCTGAATCAGCATGAAGATCTTTTTTTATAGATCAATCCCTTTTTTGCCGCGTGTTGACGCAAGAGCACACTTTCGTCAGCCAGCAAAGCACAATTACCTCTTTTTTGGAGATCGACGTTTTTCGACAGAAAATGAAACCTAACCGTCCACCTATAGATCTTCGCCACGTGCAAACTTAATTTGATTTTAAGAAGTATTTCAACAAATCCCAAGATAGGCAGTAATTTTCCAAGATCTTTCCTAGATTCCCAAGGTCTTCAGAAATTCCCCAAAGGCAGGAATCGCTGATACAGCAATTTCCCAGGATTAGTCAATTTTTTGAACAATTTTTCCAAGATCCCAAGATAGGCAGCAATTTCCAAAGATCTTTGGAAATTTCCCAGGGGGTGGCAACACTAATGATTACAACTGAAGTAAATGCAGAAGTAATCTTTTTTTCACTGAAGAAGAAAGTCTTTCAAAGGCTGGTTTCCTGTAGGCGTAAATTTCCGGCGTAGAGTTAGAATTCTTTTTTCATCCAAACAATTTTATGTCCTAATCTATGGGGTGCCAACTCTAAAGTACGTGGTAAAGTAAAATTTTGCAGAGTTTAGGACAAATCATACGGCAACGAAAACGTTTTTCCTTTCAAAGACGGATCAAACAGCAACAAAGCATTTTTTTCATTTCCAAAGACAAATCATATTGCAACGAAACAATTCTTCATTTCCAAAGACAAATCATTCAGTAATGAAACAATCTTTTCTTTCCGAAGACAAATCACAACGCAAAGAAGCATTTTTTGTCTTTTCAAAGACAAATTGTAGAACAATGAAAACACGGTAAAGTGCCGTCTGTAAAATAGCGCTACCTGTAACATAGCGCTGGGAGCAAAATATATTCGGAAACGTTAGTGGTAATTCGGAAGCGGGCAGAATTGGTTTACAGTAAAAGGTGCTGGTTATTTATGGGCAAGTCTAGGCTTTGTTTTGCTGTCAACCGAATCTCGCCGCTTCCAAATTACAAACGTTACCGAACATATTTTGCACCCACAACTATGCTACAAGTAGCACTGTTTTAGTTTTACAGAAGGCACTTCACCGCGGTTTCGCAGCTATATGATTTGTCTTTGGAAAGGAAAAATTATTTCATAGCTGTACGGTTTGTTTTTGGAAAGGAAAAATTGCTTCATTGCTGTATGGGTTGTTTTTGGAAAGGAAGAATTGTTTCATTGCTGTATGGGTTGTTTTTGGAAAGGAAGAATTGTTTCGTTGCAATATGATTTGCCCTAAACTCTGCAAAGTTTTACTTTACCATGTACTTTACAGTTGGCAACCCATACCAATTTGTCGCCCGCAAAATAACTTGAAATAGCTAAGCAACAAAGTTTTGCGTTACGCAGGCAATATACGGTAGTTTGTGCAGGCAAGTCCAGCAGTCAAAAAAACTTTTTGCTGAATTTCTGTGCAGTAATTCAACTTACTCAAATTCTATCCAAATAACTCTATGCTTTTTGCAGGTTAGTATGACGTCAACTGAATATGCCATGAGCAAATGCTTTTTGCCAAACGAATATACAGTTTTTATTATATACGCATTTTCTATTTTCGTCCCATTGGGTGTTTGCTCACAAGTTTATTCACTGTGTGGAGGACTGTTGCTTTATTTAATTAATAATCTTAAACAAGCGCTTTCGTAAAATTAGAAATTGATTTGATTTACATTAGCATTGGTTCATTGTATCAGTTCTAATTTTACAGTTGCACAACAATACAAACAAATTTATTGTTTTTGTAAAATATTGATTTGCCTTTTCACTTACTTCTGCCTATATAAAGTTGAGTCTACAGAGCGATATTGCGACATGACTTGTTTGTTTGTTTGTTTATTTGCGACAAGTGTGTTTATTTGATATTGCAGCAGTGCAGATCAACACAGATTTTGTCGCTTGAACGTGCTCTTCACAGTCGGTAGACGTAAGTTCAATTCCTATTTACCGCAAACGCATGTTTAAAATAAGAAAAAATCCATTTTAAAGTATTATAGCAGGGTGGAAAAGCTATCAACAGGACTACATCAAGAAACTCCAAGCAAAGATATGAAAAGTGAAACGTTTTTTTGTTGACAATGCGCTCTAGCAAATGTACGAAAATATGGGAACAGAAAAGCAATTGAAGCCCAAAAGCTAATTATTGCACTTTGTGTCACAATTTCACAATTTTGCGTATTTTCAACAATATACCCATCATTCACTAAGGTACTAGACAAAATACTTTCATTTCAAAAAATCTATGTTAAATGTCAACTAATAGTCCATGGACCTACAGCTCGGCAGAGGAAATACAGGCTGCTGCTAACAATCTAACAATTAATTCAATCAAGTTCTGTGGAAATGGCAAAACGCTCAGATGCTGAAGCGCCTAAACCAAAGCTTCTCAACCTTTTTTGTCATCGTGGCTCATGTTTGATCTGTAAATCATTTTGTGGCACACTTTTTAAATTTTCTATCCAAATCAAAGGCAGAATCCTTTGGAGATCAACTATTTTTATAGTTTGGTTGATTTTGATAAGAGATATTTAACCTATCCAACTCCGACATATCTAAACGATTCCGTTGCTGTTGCTAAGAATGGACAGATTCAGAGCAAGGGTCTTGCATTTTTGGTTGCAAACTTTGATATTTGGTGACGCGATGTTTTTCCGCAACGACCCGTTACAATATATTTCAATTCACAACACGGCCTTCATCTTTTAATGACAGAAGCACGACAATTACCAATGCGAATTTCGGTTGTTCAGCGGTAAGACTTTATTACGTAACTGTGATTAATAGCTTCCTCAAGTTCCTCATAGTTTATCTGTCAGATTAACATGAGTAATAAGGGATGTTGGCTTTCTAACTACATAGAATATGGAAGGCACGGAGGCACACATAGAGTGGAGACCTGTCTCTAAATCACGGCACCAGTCTCGATGAAGTTCGGTGTTCGTCACATCGTTTGCCACCACAAAGCAGCATCAGAGTAAATTGACTTCGGGTGAGGTTCGAAATCATTTTGGCTTTGCATGTCCCTTCACGCCGTCTTCACTTTCAATTTGGCTACTTCTTGGTATCCTGACTGTCTCATTTAGTGGGTTAATTGTCACCAAGATATGAAAATCGTTAAAACCGAGGTAGGGGGTAAGCAAGGGCATGTTCTACGTAAAAAACTTTGCTCATACTAATCTCCATATTGATAAAAAATAAACAAATGACCCCCAGTCCACGATAACTTTTAATTCGGCAGGGAATTCAAGTAATCTTCGAGTTTAAATCTGAATGTCATGGGATAAGATTTGTAACTTTAAATGTCGGAAGTCTTTGTAGAAGGAAAACAGAAGTGCATAAAGAACTAAGGAAAAGAATAGTTGATGAGTTCTGCATGCAAGAAATAAGATAGAAAGACTAAGGATTTTATTTTGTGAGTACTCAAGGTCGATGGCATAATCTGTGTTGGTCAGAACAAGACAGCTGGAGGGGATGGAATTTGGTGAAAAAGAGGACCATCTGGAAGAGTTGTAAATGTTAGAAGAAAATGCACAGAATGATGGCAATTTTGCTAACTTTAGGGAAAGACGTGATGCCAGTAACAAGTATGTATACGTTATAAAGTGGAAGACTAGACATAGAAAATATTTTTGTTTACGATGAAATAGCAAGTCAATGGGATCGGGGAAGTTCTACTAAAACTATCTTTTCCTTGAGAAATTTCAATGGGTTTGTCGGTAAGGTGTTTAAGATTTTGAAGGAGTGCACTGGGGAGATGGAATTGCGAAAGGAAGAAGACCACAGGAAGGAAGAGTTCTGTGACGAAAAAAACCGTGCGTGGCAAACACGTGGCTCCAAAGAAAGAGAAAACAACCTATAGTGTAGATGGATATAAAACAGAAATTGATACAGTGATTCCATGGGAACTGCAGCACAGGTGTAGATCTAAATAAAAAGGTTGCAAAAAAGGAATAGATCATTCAGAGAAAGATGTGAAAATTGAATGAAAGTCGAAAAAATGTGCAAAAATAGAGTTATCACTAGGTTGGCAATGCGTTTTGCATGTTCAAGATGCAGGGAAATGGTTCCCAATCTTTTCAACATTTTACCTCCCCCGCCGTATTTGAAGATATTTTTTACCTCCTTTACATTCACAATAATTGCAACAAAACAAATACAAAAAGTAAAAAAATGAATTACGTTATGGGTAATGTCAACAGGAACATTGCTGTTGCAAGTTACTTAAAAATGAGGAAATTGTTGAAACAGATCAACAACGCAAACCACATATCAAATTTCACACAAAGGTGCAGTTTTTTTCTCCATGTTAATAACAACCTCAGTAAAAAACCGACCTCGCATAACCAACTCTTCAAAACCAACTACCCGTAAACTTACGTTTATCTTCTTCAGTTTATCTTCTTCAGAACCTCCAGTGTCTCCACGGTCGGGAGCCATTGATCTAGTGGAATTACGGAGTGAATGGTGGAGTTGATAAAAAAGTTGAGTAATAAGACAAAGACAGTGAGTAGATATTACTGTTTAAGAAACAGACTACATGCTAGCGGTGGTTTTGAAGAGGCAGTCACTGTAAGAGTGAGAATTGGTTGAGTGGCATTCAGGGAATGTGGAGAGTTGTAACTTGAAAATAGGTTTCCTTTGAAGATAAAAGTATTTGTTGTTGCTGTGTTAGATCAGCAATAGCAATATTGTATGAGAGCGAGACACGGTGCTTAAGAGAAAATGAGAAAGCAATTTTAAAGAGAATGAAGAAAGCTATGGGGGGAGCCATGTACGATCGAAAAGTAAAAGAAAAAAAGACTACTGAAGAACAGATGGACATACTGAGGTTGAAGGAAGTTTTAGAGAAGCTGGCAAAGGCAAACAGAGCAAGATGACATGAATTTTTGCCGAGAGGAGATGATGATAGTGTTTTGGGAGTTCCTCTATATCTCAAATTAAGTGGCAAGAGAAAGCAAAGACAATCAAAGAAGACCTGGAAGAAGAAAGTGGAGGAGGAGACAAAAAAGATTTGACTAAACACAGAAGATGTCTTGAATCAAGCAATATGGCGTTGTGGAGTGTGAGCAACTGTGGAAAGAATGAAATAAATCTGGCCAACTCCGCTAGGGGAAAAAAACCGAATCACTATTACGGTCATGCCACTGCTAAACAACAGCTACGGTTGAAGCCGGAGGAACCAAATTTTCTACCGTTGATCACTTACCTCAGCCTGTTGCCAGCGGTGGGAAACCTCAGCCTGAGAAAGTTTTTAAAAGTAACTGAGTCACAGCTACCTTACAAAAAAGTAACAAGGTACCGTTAACAATTTAAAAGCGTAACTTGTCACAGTTGCTTTTAACAAATAAATTTTTGTGCAAAAAACAGTTAAAATAGCCAATAGGTTTTTATTTTGCTACATATTGTCTTCATCTTAAGCTCTATTAATATGGGTTTGGTGTTTACAGAGGTAAACATTAAAGCCGTTAACTTAACAAGAATATGTATTCTGCTCAAAGAACAAATACACTTGAAGAATCAGCACAAACACCTGACCATGAACATAAATGCAGCAGCACAACAACATTTATGTTTGTTCCACACAAATGGCATTGTAATAGGTGACTTGTGCTCTTCAAGACAGAAACCGAATTGTTGTGGTTTTACAAAATGCTTTTTAATATACGTTATTTTGGCCTTATTTTAGTACCAGACAAGCAAAAATGTGAGCTACTGAGCTATTTATCCACAAAATATTCACTCCTGGCGACAATAAAATTACGCAACAACAGGGACCGACAAACCCAGGCACGTCAAAAGCAATGAATAGAGTTTTGTTTTTCTTTTGTTATCTGCAGCCAGTTAAGAATTGTCAAGTTGTGGATAACAGAAAACAACGGGATATAGTACATTGTTACTGTGTATTTGATCTCCCCCAACCCCCTTTCTTGTCTGCCAGCTACTTGTGCTCATTTTATTTTTGGGCAAAGGCCCGCTTTTCATCTCTCCGTAACTCTATCTGTACAATCACTAGCGAATGCACGGTTACCCATCATTGGTCAGGCGTAATATCAACTTTCAAATTAATTACTACTTTACATAATTCAACAAGCGTGATATGGACATTCGCAAATGAAAATCGTGAACATTTTTTATGCTTTTGGCATAAAATGGATATAAGGAGGCGCTATTTTTGTAGTTAGCTGCTTTTTAGTACAATTTTGCTATGATAAAACTAAAAATTTTTATCGCGCCTTCGGTGCCGGTTTACAATTGACCTACAGTCTGGAAAAAACCCTTAGTGTTGCCAACGTAATTACTCCCACTCATTTTTTATAACAAACTCCATCATTGTGACCATTAAAAATTTTACGAAATAAAAATTCTAAAGAAAACGTAAAGTCAACCGGCACTGCGACACATAGATACCAGCAACAGTTTTTATCTGAGTGTAACAATGCGGCGGTAGAAAATTTCAAAGTCAAATTAAGGTAGATGCCGAAATGATTTTTGTTTTACGATTACAGAAATAAATTATTAGGTGGTTGGCTTATTCCAAAACTTGGTGCAACACCTCTGGCAATGATATTTGGGGCGTCAAGATTCTTGGCTGCACATATATGTCTTGGTCACGGAATAGCACGGGGTGAGAAAAAAGCTGTACTTCAGTTGTGGGATTCAGGGGAGGATTCGGGGGATGCATTCCCATCCCAGCTTTTCTTAGACTTGGTATGGTGAAGTTTATTTTTTGTGTTTGTTTCAGAAAATTTTGTGTAAATCATTGGGCGTTGAAAAAATTTGTTAACTATGATTCCCATTTTCTTCTATTAATATCCCCGCGAAAGTATGAATTTTATAAGCTATGTTCGTAAAACTTTCATAATTCTTTTTAAATGCACAAATAAATTAAGACGTGTGCTGAGGCCCACTTACGAACAGCAAATAAAATCACAAATTTTCATGCGTTTACTTAACTGCGTGCATGGGGCAGGGGTTTCCAACTTATATGAATTCCTGACGCACTAATCCCAGCTAGAAGATCAAACAATGCACTCCAGAAGTTGAACTAAAAAAAAAGCTCTAGAAAAGGTCATCAGGTAAAAAATAGATCACAATCAGTTGGTGACATGGTTTCTTGGGCTTGGAAAAATATTGCTCCTCATCCCCAATTTCACTAACCATCAATGTTTCAACATTGTTATCTGTTTCCGAATATTCCACAGATTCTATATTTTTTCACCACCTCAAAAAAGTAAACTAATTGAAGTAAGCTACAGTCAAAATTTGGTGTCACCAATAGTTGGTGACATGGATTCTTGGTTGCAGATGAATATTTAACACCACATTTTTTTACAAGCTACATATAATTCAACTTACTGAAAGATACCATTCGTTTTCTTGGCGAAGACACTTTTCAAAAACAACAAAAAATGAGAGTGTCCCCAGATGGCCCTGTACCCATTTTAGGCTGGCAGTCCAAGTGATAAAGCCAGCCTAGTCTGGAGTTCAATTACTATCAGGAAATTAGGTATGGAATGAAATGGTTTTACGTACTCCGTACTTCCAAAAAATATCCTGCTGCAACTCCGTACTTTACTAAAGTACTTTAGGTAATACTACAATACGTAATCTTTTCAGTACCGTAATATTGTACCTTTTGTACCAATTATTTTGCTGAGTGTTTGTTCCTACGTAACAGCAACTGTGAGCGGAGATAAATATCAGCTGAGGAAGAGAGGCTACACCAATTTTACGTTTTCTAAATAAAACAAAATAACTCAACCAACCTCCAATCAACTTCTTCATTTAAGAGTAAAGCACATCAGCTCGATGATATACTAATAGAATTTACACTTGACAATCAAAACAGCAATGATGTTGATGTTTTCATCTCATCATTATCAAAAACCAAAAACAGCCCAAGCGAACAAATTGTAAAGGAAATTGTTCAAACAGCCAGTTCAATTATACCGCAAACGAAAAGTTCAAGTGTTACAACGCTAAAACATTATGGCCTCGATTATGCCTTCTTCAAGCCCATGACTCTTCAACCAGAAAAAGTTCTTTTAACGGTGGCTTGAGTAATTGGTAAAGCAGGAGCAACATTAGCAACGCGTTGAAGATCAGATTCTGCTTGCTTGTCCCACCAATCAGACATGTTGTTGTTCCTAAGTAGACGAGCTTGGTTGTTTAAGCACTTCATCATCTGTTACATTTTGCTCATCCCGTGGTGATTGTGATGAGCTGGCATAGCAAACATCTGAAATAGCGAGTATCTCATTAATATCAACCTCGCATGCAAGAGTAGATCCATTTTCAAATTATGAGGATGAGTCTAGGCATTCTACGTCAATTGCGTCAACTGATTCCTTCAGCATTTGCGAGCGCCTCCACAACGCTGCTAAAAGGGCTTCTGCAACTGTTTTCTGAGAATATTTTAGAAATACAGCGTTGACTCTATTTTAAGGTGGTCCGATTTATGCCGGATCGAATATAAAGCGGTCAGAATATGGACTCCGATTTCGTCGCTCAATGACAGTGTGTATCTAGCAATTATATGGAAAAGTTGTTGTAAAGCAAACTTACCTATAACACGGTCGGATTTTTTTGGACCCGAACGTCCGCGTTATATAGCGTCTACGACGTACCTAATACCTTAGATCAGGCCTGCACAACATACGGCCCGCGTGGCCTTTTATTGTGGCCCTCGAAATGGTTCATGCGAGCACGTGATCTTGAGTCAAATCACTTTTAAAAAATCCAATTGTGTGTATTGTTTTTGCATATCTCGCATAGTTAGTTGATGTCATTTCACTGATTGTCTGACGCTATTGTTAATTGTGAATGTTCGTACAACAGTGGTTGCGTGTTTACGATGCGTGTGTGTTTGACAAACATTTTCAGTTTATTTGTCTGCAATGAGCATGTTGTTAGCAATGAGCATACTGCAATGACTGAAAACAAAAAGAGAAAGATTAAAAGTGAGGACAGAGAATGGAATTAACTGAGAATGGACAAATAAATGCTTATTAACAGTAGTAATCTCAAAAATATTGTGCTTAGATAGCCGAAACGTGGTTTTAGTTTCAAAAGAATATAATCTGAGACGCCATTTTGAAACCAATCGCCCGAATCTCGCTGAATTAGATATAAAAGAAAAGAGCCTTAAAGCAGGAAGTTTACTTGCCAATCTCGCTAGAAAAAATAGAAAAAAAATAGAAAAAGTAGCTTAATCTAGAAAAAATAGCTGAAAAACAGTTACTAGCCCAAATAAAAGATAAGTGGAACAAAGTAATATAAGTTTTTCCTGCCAATAAGTATTAAAAACACCAATGAGATGTTGTAGTACGATGGTAATGAGTTAATAATGGTTTTGTTTTTATACGTTTCCGACAATCACAAGATGTTTACGCCGCAACGGTAGCATTTACGTTATAACAGCGATAGCATGCGGCCCGCGACAAGTAGTTCTTCGTAGATATGGCCCTTGTACTGTTTTGAGTTGTGCAGGCCTGCCTTAGATCAACATAAATTGCAGCGAAAAGAGCAGCGTTGGGTAAAAAAGATGTTGCTTAATGTTTTGTGGCACGAAGCATAGCCAATGCCAAAGAAGAAGCATTGTTCACAATCTTGCGCTGCAGTCGGACTTCAAACTTCAGCCACTTTCTGAAGAATTAACCAGCAATTAATTTTTTCAGCTGAATTGCAATGATCGTGTCATAAACTGGTTATAAACATTCAGTAAGCTCCTATACGACAAACCGTTTAACGCCTGACAAAAGGAGGGATTCAACTGCCAGAGCGACTTGACCTGATAAATCTTTGACAAGCAATATACTTTTCAAGCATTAAAACGTTGAACCCTAGCGGGTCCTGCTATCCAGTCTAGGAAGAGGCATGTTGTTGTGTTTCAACAACGCTATGATATTCTGCTTGTGTGCCTTTTTGGCGACATTTTTCACTTTTGACACCACTTCTTTGGCGTTGGAGGTCACGCGCACTCAACTGTACTGTGTGAACAGCACACTTGACGGTAATAACTCCATCGTCAGCAGTTATTACGTCCTCCCAAAGTTCACTGTCAGAAGCTTCAGTTACATCACATTTATCCTCGTCATTCTGACGAGGATAAATGTGATGTAACTGAAGGATAAATGTGATGTAATCCTCGACATTGCAGCAGCTGCAGCAAAATTTTTGGACAAAACAAATTCTCTTTCATCAGCTCCCCAACTTTTCTAACGTTGGAATTGTTGTCTGCCGTGGGGCTGTAAATTTGGTTCTCCGAAACAACAAGTCTGGTCAAGCAGCTTAATGTGTTTTTACGTATTGCTGCAGCTGCTGCTCGTTCGTATAACTCGTTCACAGCTTCGGTGATCACTTGCAAATTACCGTTCATCACTGCTTGCAAATTTACGTATTCCAATAAAATGACGTTTTCTTTGCGTACACAACTCTACTTTAACTGAAACCATTTTACCAGTCAATATCTGTTTGGTTTCTATCATCTTTCTCTGATAAGCATTAATGGTCCATGCTCGTTCGTTGGATGATGTAAGTTTTAGATTTAGTTGATTTATCATCGGAGCAAGCATCTATGCGATGACGGATTTTTCAATAGTGTTTAGAGGAAGACGATTGGTGGTGACAGCTTCATCTGCCGTATCTTTGATACTTTGGCTTGTAAATGAAAATTTAATCATAGGTGCAGTTTGCTTTTTCTTGCGATTCAAAATAAAAAGTTACACTTGGCGCCTTAGGCTTTTTTTCTTTTTCGACGGCTTGTTGTAGTTGTACCCGGCCCCTTCTGAGGAATTGGGGCATAGCGGAAGACCATGGTGCCCCAATAGCCGGGCAACTTTTTGGGCTTGGACCAGAGATCGTAGAGAGTTGCCTAAGAGCGAGCGGCGCTAAGACCCCGTAGCCGGACAATACAGAATGCGAAGGGCCGTGTCCTGGATCGGATGACCGCAGGCGCTGCATGAAAGACTTTTGATTCTGCCAATTTTAGAGAAAAAAGAGTTTAACGAAAGGCTGTGTCTGTTGCAGCGAAGACAAGAGAACACAGGGCGAGCGTGACGAGGAGCACAGGTTCCTTAGTGGAAACCGAGGGAACTCCCCTGGGATCTACGATCAAGAACTACTAACAATTGAGTCGTAACAACGCTTTTGTCTGTACAAAACGTTAAGTTCTACAAAGTTCAAAAGATAATTCTAGCAATTTCTAATAAAACAAAGAAAGACTATCACACGGTTTTTATCCTATTGTAAAACACAGCTGTTACATCACAGAATGAATCTCCAAGAAAATTCTACTGAGTTGTCGCACTTCAAACCATATTTCTTAGGTCATAAAGTGCAGAGTTCAAGAAAGTTCGAGGTCAAGAATTCAAGTATGGTCAAACTTGTAGCAATTAATTAAGTTTTCGTCAGAATAATGCAATTTTTGTAACAGCTGTGAGTTCCTGTTATAGCTACAGTGTTACAGATGCAACTTTGTGTGACTTTTGGTTTCAACAAAGCAAGTCGTTTGGAGACTTTAGATTAGGCTTCCGGAAAGAGTACGATATGGAAAAAACACCGTATTTCCGTTCCATGCTTTTCTTCAAAATTTAACCTTACCGTAATCTCAAACCCGATTCTTTGGTTTCTATAGTTTTCATACTTGCCATTGCACGATCGAAAAAACAGATTTACAACATTCTGCTTTAAACAGCAGCATACATGTATGCAATCGGTAATAGATCTTCTTATTTGCGTATGTTTTCAAAATTACAGTTTGCAACCACAGGTAGAGTTGTTTTGCCTAAACAGATTTAATACAGCATTACGACAAAGCAGTGCAGCATGTGAAACGCTCAAGAAAATAAAGGAGCTTAATTAAGTGAAATGCTTAAAAAAAGAATAGCATGCTGCGTGTTGTTGTTGTTGTTGTTGCCCGACCCCTTCCGAGAGATGGGGGCATGGCGGAAGAACATACATCCCCTGAAGCTGAGCAACTCCCGAGAGCCTGGACTAGAGGTCGTAGAGAGACAGAAAGTCGCTTGAGAGCGAGCCGCCCAAAAAGTCCGTAGCTGGACAGTGCAGAATGAGATGAAAGATGTCCTGGGACGAGTGGCCACAGGCGCTGCAGGAAGAATTCTCGATTCTGCCAACCAAAGAGAGATAAGAGCTTAACAGTAGGCTGTGTCCATTGTAGCAAAGACAAAAGAAAACACAGGAAGCGTGACGAGGGAGCTAAAGTTCCTCGGTGGAAATCGAGGGAATCGATGTGTCGACGAATTTAGATCACACAGTACGCCTCCAGTCCGAAAAAAGAGAAGAGTGGATACGAGAGATAAGAGAGAGACTACAAGGAATTGCGGAGGGGGCGAGTAGCGCTCCCCGTCTGGCCAGCTCATCAGCCGCGTCGTTGCCCGGGAAAAGCGAGTTTCCGGAGACCCATTGTAGCCTGATAGAACAGGATGAGGGAGAAGATAGTTCTCGCCAGATCTGCCAGAGAGATTGAGGTAAAAGGAGAGAGGAGAGGACAGGGTGGCGAGGACTGAGCGAGAGTCAGATAGGAGGAGAAGAGAAGTGATAGACTTGTTGGTGCTACCGAGACCAGCAGAGAGCTTGCAGAATGGCGCAGGCTTCAGCAGAAAAACTTGAGCGTAGTCCTGCTGGGTCTGCTGAAAAGGAAAGAGTGGCCTCAGTGCCACAAAGAGCAGTTGGCAAGTACGCTAGAGGCGCCTTTGCCAAAAGGAACAAAGCCGTCAGTCGAAAGCACCAGATTGTAGGGTGGGAGAAGGTCAAGGTGAGCAAGAGCCGCACTTTGGCGAGAGAGAGGGAGATCAGAGCGAGAACATGGAGAGGAAAGGATAGTTTCCACAGTGAAGGAAGACAGGTTCCAAGGAGGAATGGGAGGGCAAGCTCGGATAGCCTTCCTAGAAGAAGTAAAAGGAAGCATGAGCGAGTGAGTCGACGCAAAAGCTCTCCAGGACGATCTGAAGAGCTTTGGTTTCACTCTTAGTCTGGCCAAACCTGAAATGGGAAAGGAGGTTGGGAGACGAAGAGCCCGCTTATAAGGTGACAAAGCAGTGAAATGAGTCATGATGACTCGTAGGGGAGGTAGAAAAGCCTCAGAGAGTATCAGTGGGATAAGGGAGGACGAGAGGCAGCCGGTGATGGCGCGACTAGCCGCTCGGTGAAGGCGTTCCAATTTGGTGATATTGGTAACGCTTAGAAAAGGAAAACATCCGGGTGAAGCGTATGTAAGAAGGGGCCGAAGAAAAGATTTATACAGAAGTGAAAGGGACTCCTTGGAGGGGCCCCATGAGGAAGCAGAGACACAGCGAAAGGCCTTGAGGCGAGGGAAGAACTTGGCCTTCAGCGAAAATACATGTTTAGAAAAATAAAGAGTGCGGTCGAAGATGACCCCAAGAAAGATTGGAGTGGGGTTGAAACACAGTTGGGAGTTGAGTAAGAGCAGGTTGGGCTGGAGGTGAGCTTGGTGGGGATCAACTGAGAAGAAGGAGGCCTCACATTTGCTCGGATTGAGAAGAAGACATCAATACTCAGACCAGTGCTCCAATCGAAACAGAGCTCCATGTGTGACCACCACCGCAGTGGCGACCGAGGGGGAGGAGACCAAATGGCCAGATCGTCAATGTAAAGAGAGCAGCTGACGGAAGAAGGCAGAGAAGCCGGAAGATCACTGATGAAGAGAGAGGAAAGTTCAGGGCCAAGAACGGATCCTTGGGGAACACCTCGACGGACTCGAAAAGAACGACTTTTGTGATATTGATAAACCACACCAGCGCGCCTATTAGAAAGGAAAGATTGAGTCCAACGAGCAAAGCATGGGGGGAGGCCGGTGGAAATGAGTGTATGGAAAAGCGCTAGGTGCCAGACAAAGTCAAAAGCTTTTGAGAAATCAATAGTAGCGAGGATCGTCCGAGAGCCCGGCCTGGGTTTGTTAAACCCATCCAAAATGGACTAAGAAAGATAAAAATTTGATCTAGAGTAGACCGTCCAGGGCGGAAACCGGCTTGGCGAGGAGAGAGAACGGAATTAGATTCCAGAAAGAAGAGTAGACGGTATAGAATGATGGGTTGAAAAAGCTTTGAGACGCAGGAGGTGAGAGATAGGCCGGAAGGAAGCAGGAGAGTCGAGAGGCTTTTCCCATCTTGTGGTTGAGAATAATAGAAGATGTCTTCCAGATGGAAGGAAAAGAATGTGAAGACCAGGAGAGATTAAAAATGTGAAGAAAATCCATGCCAGAGCGAGGAAGATGCATTAGCATGGGATAGGCAACTTTGTCTTGGCCAGTGGCAGTGGACGAGGTTGGCGGCAGGCGCAAGAAATTCAGCAAAGAGAAGAGCAGAAAAATGACAGAGACTCCTTAAGGCATGTAGCTCGGCGGAGCTCGGAGATGTAGTCTCTGGCTATGCTACGCAGGGCCTGTGGCTGGGAGATAGAAAAGTGGGATCTCAGGTAATCGGCGAAGACCGACGTCGACTCTCTGGGAGAAGAACAGTTGGGGAAGGAGGAAGAAGAGCCAGCGATAGAGCAATGAAGAGAGTAAACAGACTTAGTGTTAGATTTGGGCGAGAGAGAAGAGCAAGTGGTCTGCCATGCCTCAGCCTTGGCGATGACAGACGAAGCAAGTCGAGAAGCAGAGATGTAAGCCTGGCGATCTTCATCACTTCTGTGAGCGGCATCGAAAGCCTTGCGTCTTTCACTAACCGCTTCATCCGCTTTGGCGGATCACCAGGCTTTAGGAGGGCGTTTAATACGTCCAAAAAGAAGGGAAGATTTGGGCGCATTCGTTGCCAGAGAAGTAAAGACACAGAAACAGAGAAAAGAGACGAGTATTCCTCTGCAGAACAGTGAGAGTCTAAGTAAAAGGCAAAGTCATCTCAGCGAGCTTTCTGAAAGTTGAAGGAAGGGGGACGTTCGTTGGGACGAAAAGCTGGAAAGAGAGGGATAGATAGAAGAATTGGTAGGTGATCAGAACCCAGGTCCTAAAGTACCTCCCAGGAGCAAGAAAGAAGATGTCAGGGGAGGAGCGATGGAGAAGAGTGGGTATGTCAGGGTCATTGGGGGGGAGGAGGTCAGAAGAGATGACCCAGTCGAACACTTCCTCTCCGCGGGGGTCGGAAGTACCTCTTGGGCCCCAGTGGGGGTGATGGCAATTGAATTCCCCCAAAATGAAGGGATTTCTGGAGGAGGAAAAAATGGAGGGAGAAAAGGAGTTGGTTCTGCTATCCATCGGAGAGGAGCGTAAACATTAAGAAATGAGGGCAAGAAGGGGTTGTTTAGAGAGATGTTGACCCCTATATAATCAGAGTAGGGGTTAAGCGAAGAGAGAAGGTAGAAAGTTTAAAGGATAAGCCCTGTCTGACGAAAATGGTGACACTGCCGCTAGCGTGCGTGGCATCAGGAGAGAGAACGCCAGACGGGAGTGGGTGCGATCAGATCGCAGAGCAGAGAATCCGGAAAATAAAGATGAGTTAAGATTGGATTGCTAGACACAAATAAGGTCAACGGGATGAGACAAAAGAAAGTGTAGAAGTTTAGTGCTTTTGACTCGGAGACCGCCAGCATTCCATTGAAGAACCCTGAGAGAGTCAGTGGGGGAAAAGAAGCAGGAGGCGTAGAAGGACAGCCAGAAGCAAGAGGCGGTGGTGAAGGGGCAGAGGGAGAATAAGAGGTTTAAAGGCGAGGGTGTAGCATTAGCATAGGGGGGTATACAGGTCGGAGGAGTTCGAGGAGAAAGTCGCAGGGTTTTACTAGTAGGGACACAGCAGCTGCAGGTGTGAGAACTGCCAAGAGTTCTGAATTTGTAGAGGAAGAGTAATGAGCACCTTGAATGGACTCATTTGGAGCAAGTGCAGCATTGCACTAACCTACCCCGCCAGGTCACATTTCCAGCGCACACTGAGCAGGGAAAGATAAGTCCAGGGTTGGGATGAACGTTACCGCTCAAGACAAAAAGAATGAGGAGACTAAGAGGGGCAGAAGAGAGAAGACAGGCGACTGAGTTCAAGGAAGCCGTGTGCTACTCTTCTGCGGTCGTTCAGGGGGCAGCGCGGCGAAAAAATGGAGGAGAGTGCCAGGGGTAACTGGTACCCTCGGGAAGGCCAACAGCCATTTCGACCCAAGCCAAACGTGGTCGGGGACCGCACCACCAAGTTGAGGCGGCTGATGATTATTGAAGAGCATGCTACGTCGCCAATGAAAATTGCAAATCTTGGTAAAATTTATTTTTGTCAGAAGTAGCTTGGTATCATCTACCGCAAATCTTTTAACCTCGTTTCTATCATCAATATTTTTTGGAGAAAATTTCTACATCAATTGGTTCTCATAACATTATCTTATTTCCTAAAGCGTAAAGTTTTGGAAGTTGATTAGTTGGGTTCTTCCTTCCGTATGAGCACAAAACCCCTTTTCTCCTTTAAAAAATATTCATCATTTATTGTAACGTGGTAATGAGGTCACAAACACTCTCACGACAATCACCGCAAGATGGTGAGCAATTACGCAATGTTTCATACTTATACGCACTGCAGTTTTGGAAGAGTTAACGCAGACAAACAGAATTGTGTTTTAAAGTGTAGATATTATTAAATTCTTTTTGTGTATTTTGATAAAGCGAAAAGACATACTCCTTGCCAGGCCTCTAGCTCCAACTTGTTGAAAGGGTTATAGCGTAAAGCTATATAGAGCGAATTGATCTTTACAATACTTATTGTGACCCAAACACCAATAAAAAATAAAGTTCACACCGATATAAAACCAAAGTTTTCTATACTGTTGAAAATCAAGTTTATTACAGCCAACGACAATACACCATTCATATAAAATACTCCAGAACTCCAAAATAGTTAGTATGTATGCTAGTTGACATTACTCTACCCGCAGTCAGTGTCTCCATTAAGCAAAAGCCCCAACAGTCATAGCACAACTGAACATGGCAGCACCTGCACATTTAGCTGTTTACACTAATACAGTTTTTCCTGTCAAACCCTGACATCCACTTTTTTCTGTTCGGACTTGAAACCTATTTTAAATGGCTTGCTAAGTTTGTGAAAAGCACTGCGTTCGAATTGCCAATCATGAAACAGTTTGAGATCTAAAATACTTCAAATCGGGGTCAGCGAAATACACAACTTGTTCAGCATGAGGAATCGTTTCATTCCAGCAACTTTTTGAACATGAATAAATAAGAACAGTGCCAAATTCGACTTGCTCATCATCTGCGAGAACAAAAAACGAAAAAATAATATCACTGAGGTCAATAGTTTGAGCCAAAAACAGCACACAAAATGCGTTCTTAGGAATCACATACCAAACACAAAAATGCAACAAGCGCTTTAACTTCTAACTGCTATCATTCCGAATGAACTCTCAACCGATAGAACCAGCGTAGGTATTATATACAAAGGAGGTAATACGAGATGAAAATGGATTGACACCTCAAGCTTATTTAATTTGATTGTTGCTAAGCCTTCTACGTTTTTTCTTGCAGAATTGTGGAGCAATGGTAGTTGCTTGTGCGCCTTAAAAAGACCGATTTTCTAACTTCTTATAAGGGATGAGCCGAGAGAGACTCTAAATATAAAAAATCAGTCTCGATGCTACGGACAGAAAACCATGACATGGATTCTGTCTTTCTCACTCTAAAACTTCTACTCATAGGTTACAAATCTACCCGCATTGGTATGGAACAACAGCATATGAAACCAATTATTGCTATCCCAGCAAACAACAGTGCATCTTCCGACATGCCTGCAGCTGGATGCAATATGATCCAGAAAATATCTGGCAATTTAAAATGACATTGCAAAACAATTACTGGAGCACAGGTGTAATATTTTAAGAACTCGGTTCTCAGTCGTTAGACCGGAATTTAATTCTCTCGACGGGTCACACCAGATATTCTGTAGACGAGTCTTAAAAATTGATAGTATGTATTTACAGCTTCCGTGCTTTGCGCTCAGGACAAAAATGATAAAGTGAAAAAAGTCGCAGTTCGCTAGTTGTGCCTTCGGAAAAAGCACTTAACGAGATTCCTTTTCTTTTGTGCAAGCAGGTGGTAGAGCCAAACAGTCTACTCGTCATAGTGTCAAGCTGAAGGCTGAGCACGAGCTCGTACAAATAAATAAAAGTGAGAGCGCAAAATCTGAAGACAAAATGATAATCTCTCTCCTCTTACATCCACTTAATTATCCACCGGACTGGAAGTGTAATGTTTCCCACCCCTCCCCCAGTTTCCAGTGACATGTGCTTCCTTGTCACGTTCGCTGGGTTCTTTCTCGTTTTCGAAGGAATAGAAAGGTCTTCGATTAACTGCTTATCTTTCCAAAAATGGCATTTTTCCAGCAACGCCTGTGATCACTCTGCTAAGGGCCCTTTACATCTCTTTCAGCCCTGCTGTGGACCGTTTACGCAGTACACTCTTTCTCTTTGTGCGACCTCTAGTCCATGCTTAGGAGAGTTGCCCAGCTCCAAGGGCTTAACCGCCTCCCATAATGCCCCGATTCGAAGGAAGTGAATGGGCAACAACAAAAACACGAGCTACTAATGGTACATGAAAATACAAAAAATAGAGCATACTACCCTTGCCATTGTCATTGTATGTGAGATAAGGAATTAAAGCCGGCATGAGTTGAAATTCGAACCTTCTCTCAGCTCCACAATACTCGCACCTCGGAACGGACGGTTTAAGTTTTTCAACAAATAGCGCAGGCAAGCCATCCAATGAATATCTAAGGCAATAAACTAGTTAAGTAAAATATCGCTTAATCAGTCAGCTAAAATATCATGATCTAATTGGAGGAGAGCGAATTTCTTAAAAATAATTTTAATAAACAAAGCTTTTAAAAAATTTCTTTGATGAAACAACTTTTGTTGGCTGCCATTTGGCTTTACAAAATATGACGTTAGAAAAAAAATCTTCAGCGTTTATCTCAATACGCATTGTCTCAAACTCTTGAACTAATACTTGGAAGTAATCAAGCAAACTCTCACCGGTTCTCGTCATTATGCTGACTCAAGATTGACATCTATAAAGAACTATGTTTCACACACAATAACACATGCTGAAGGTCACTTTATATTTAAATGATTTCGTCGGTTTGAACCTAGCGACTCTTGATTATCGGCCAGATTTTGAGGATTTTAATTTCACCGGAACCATTTTAGCCTTTTGGGTGCTTTAAGGTAAGAGTACGTCAACAATACTAGTTATCATTACCAAGTTAGTAATATATTTCTTAAGTTAGTAACGTCATTCACAGATAATGAAAAAAGGTTTTGGTCGCAAAATAACCAGCGAAGAGATAGAATTACATCCATTTTTACCTTAACATACTAAATATAAAGTTGAATCGGTACCACTGCCGGCAATTGTGCATTTTACCACAAATATTGCCACCAGCATCAAAAATAAATATAAAAAATGTCTAAGATGCGACAATGTTGAACCGATTCCTGCATCAAGATCTTAAACCTCTGAATTGTCACAACATTAAGGTTCTTATAATTAAAAATTAAAGCTACGTATAAATACCTTACTATTTGGGACGGAAACGCTTTGACTTTTTTCCAAAACCGATGAAACAGAACATCTTCTGTATCATTTTTTTCATAAACTTCTTTGCCACTTACGTCAAATCCTCCAGAAAAACTAGATTCAAACTGCAAAAATATTTTCTAAACAACACCGCTATTACGCTCTTTCATTGCCTGTGTTTTAGCGAGTTTGCATAGTACAGTTAATCACCCAGCATGCAGTAAAAAACCTTTAATGGGCACCCACCAATGACAGTCCATCTTGCTGGTGATGGGGCAGTGAGACTACAGCAAGCATTCGTATTCGTAAAAGGGTAAAAATGGACTGTTTTTCTCTATTCTGATGGTGATTAAGTTTGAGGTGTGAAGCTGGATATCATGCTATGCCTCCAACAAAACAGTGAAGTAGGGACAGACAACTTGTTTGCATGTGTAAAAGCACCGCCTACCAGCCAGTGGGCTGCCACGTTCTTTCAGGTGGGCAACACAACACGACAAAATATCACAATTTTTCAATGTTTAATTAGTAGCTAATCACCTTTTTCAAATTCAAGTTCATAACATTAATTACCAAAAAAAACAAGGTTTTTAAGTTGAGATAAGACATAAGCAACAAAACACTGGGAAATAAAAAGACTTTAGAGGCTTTTGCAAATTTAATCTCAAAGAAAACAGAAAATTGCCAAGTTGGTAAAGAACGGCAAATACTGATTTTGACACATGGGTCTGTGGCAGAGTATGAATCAAATTACACTAAGTACTTGCATAGCAAATAAATCTAGCTTTGCTGGTGAATAGAGAAGTGTGATGTAAGAAAACAAGTAGAGCAACATCATTTTCTATATTTTGCAATTTCTACTTACATTATCATTGTCTTCATATCTATCTATTAAGTCTTGTATGTGCTCATCATCAGCAGTTACTGGTTTGCAATCACACTCATTGAACACGTTGATATAATAAGAAAAAAAAGTATAACCCACTGGCCCAAAACAATCTTTCAAAGTTTCATCATCTAACAGCAACTCATTTAATTTGCTTGTAGTGGCTTCAAAATCTTGAGAATGCATTTTCTAATTCAAAAAACTTACATTTAAACTTGGAGCACAAATAATGAGATGAAAACCTATTTATCATATACAATAGGAATGGAGAGTTTGGGAAACTGCAAAAAGACGTTGAGGTCTGTGAGTCAGCAGTGATTCATATGTGTTGTCGTAATTTGCACAAACCATAGTTTCAATCTGAAACCTGAGCTGAGTTTTAATGCAACTATTGGTTTTCCTCACCAATGCTCCATGCAACATAATGCTATTACAGCTTTAGTAACAGTGTTTAAATGACAGGTATAATGCTCAGTTCATGCTGAGAGTGATGTAAGAGACCAAATTTTCAATACCAAATGTTCAATACAGTTAAATATCATTTTAAGTATAACAATATGAATATGATTAAAAATTTATCAATATCGAAGTTATGCACCTCTGAAGCAGGCATTGCATTGCTGGAGTTCCAGAAATCAAAACCATCTTCAGCATTTCCCCAGTCATCATCTGCATCTCCCCAAGTATTAAAAACCTGTTACATTTAAATTCTTATCAGAGCTAGATAGCTTGAAGTAAAGAGCAAAAATGACAACATTCAATTGTCTACTTAAAATCAGTCACAGTTATGAGCTAAGGTTGCAGCTAGAATCAGTAGCAACTTAATTCTTTGTTCAAAGAAATAATTTGAAGCTTTTCTAACAATAAAATTATAAATGTATGCAACACTCTGGCTTTGTCTTTAAAATAGGAAAGATCAGGCCCTAAAAGTTATGTACGGGGTAGGCCAAAAGTAGGTATACAGTTATTAAACTACTCAAAGGACCTGTTTTTTTGATGGAAGTGCAAATGTAGAGAACTATTTGGAAATGCTTTATGAAGTGGTAGTGCAACAACTGCAAATCAAACCAACTTCAATAAACTGTTCTTTCAGCAAGATGGAGCATCTCCACATTATGTGTTAAGAGTAAGAGATCACCTTAATGAAGTCTTTCCACAGCGTTGGTTTGAAAGTAGCATTGAATGGCCATCATGCTCACCCAACCTGACACCAATGGATTTCTTTACTTGGGGTATGGTAAAGAACAAGGTGTATGAGAAGAATCCTAAAACAGTAAGCAAATTAAAAGATTACATTTGGACGCCTTCAGAGAAATTGATGAAAATCGAAATTTGTCACACTGTACATCAGCGTGTTTTGAAGAGGTGTGAAGAATGTTGTAATGTTGGTGGAGAACATTTTGAGCACTTCAGCAAGTAAACAGTTTTGTCTAAGATATATCCAGCACTATTAAGTATTAAAAATGCCTACATGACAACTACAGACCTACTTTTGGACCTAAAACCTACTTGTAGTAATTGTATACCTGCTTTTGGTGCACCCTGCATAGGATTGTTTATAATTTGCTTTTAAAAAGACAAGTCATTGCAATCTGTTGGTGGTAGACAAGTAATTCTAAAATATTGTCACATTTTATACTATGTGGGAAAACAAATTGAAGCAAACTCTCATTTGAAACTACAACTGTACAACTTCCAGTAAATTACAACAGTTCAAAATTACAGTCAGAATTTCAAAATAATTGCACTACCATATTGAAACATGTGCCAACATCGAAAAACAAATATCATGGAATAACATGAAGAAATACTTAATGAGATAACTGAGTAGCCTACTAAAATCAGGTCCTACTAAGTAGTACAAATCCACAATGTACACCATATCTACAACAATGTCTTGAGATTTCAACTAACCCGAATCCTAACCCAAAACCAAATCCTTATCCTAACCAGACACTTTCATAAACCTTATTCTGTTATTGTGGACATGCACTAATCAGAATTATCACTAAAATCTACCCAAGTGCAACTGATAACATATAAATTGAACTTAAAACTTGTTAAATTCAGGCCATCTGGCATCAATAGTTTAAGAAATACACTACATTGAAAACCTGTTTTTTGGGTGTTATTTCTTGCTTTGACACTTTGTGCTGTACTTGATAACATTGCATGCGATAAATGGACCACCTAAAAAATAAAAATGCAAAAACAGTAGGCTATAGCATATGCTACCCTAAGTAGTTCATAAGCAATGAAGTATTAACCAAAACAGTCAAGAGATAATATTACCCTTTATTTGATATCCAACATTCTTTAGAAGGACAGCAAAAAACATAAATTGTACGATGAAACTTTGAATTCTCTAAAGGGCAGTAAATTTGGACTACAAGACTTTGAGTTTTTTTACACAATAAACACAGTGAAGCTCCGTAATTTTCATTCATCCAATCCTAAAAATTTTACTACTGTTAGGTCATTGGTAAGTTGGATCAATTTTATCTCAAAAAAATTAAACTTACCGCTATGCCTCCTATTTTGTTTGTAGCCCACGACGCTTTTTCTGAACCGATTGCTGCATCAGCTTCACCCAGAAGGACATATTCAGACATCACACTCACACAGTACAGTGTACAAACTAAACGAAGACCTAGGGCTGACACTTAATTTCTTCCACTTTTTATCCTTTTACTAGATGGACCCTGCACTGCGGTATCTACCAATATTTTCGATAGAACTCCAAACCTTGATTTTCAAAAAAAGATTATCCAACATAAACTGAGATATCGGTATTAACAAAATTTGATGTACAAATTTACAAACATTGATGATCAGAAATCATTAGTGCAGTACAACGGGGCGAATAGGAGCATGGGAGCAAATAGGAACAAATTTTTAGAATAAAATTTTTTTTAAATATATGTTTTTGTTTTCATTGTTTTATAATAATTACACAATATTATCTTAAGGTGACCATACGTCCTCTTTTTGGAGGACATGTCCTCCTTTTTGGTAAAAAGTAATTGGTCCTCCGAGGATGTTTAAAAATGTCTTTTTTGTTCTCCTTTTTAATAAAACTAATTTGGTCATCCAAAGTCGTTTAAAAATTCCCGTTTTACGTTTACCCTGTGATCAAAAATTATGTCACTGCATATTAGTTCAAGTGATAATAAGTTTAACTGGTAAGGAATGATAAAAGGGAGTTTCCTAACGGTCTGCTTCAAACTGACTTGCTTTAGGTTTGAAAGAGTAAGATTACATGGGATGCGGTACAAATAACGGTAAGTTTCCGAACTGCATTTCTTGTATTTTACGCAGCGGAGATACCGAGATAAATTTTGCTTTGTTGTTCTGGTCGATTGACCTAATTTCAAAGGAACCATTGCGGTACATATTTACTTTAGTTTAAAAAATCAAAAAATATTTTCAGTTGAACTGTTTATAATTATCATTGCTGTGATTTTTGAAAAATAAAACAAAAAGTTAAAAGTTAATGCGGTGTAGGAAATAAGTTCCTTAGAGCAATAACGTGCTGACTGAATCCCAATTGCTGGGAGCTATGGCAGTCACAAGGAAGAAAGCACTACAGCAATATTTTATTCCATCAATTCGCGCAAGCTGTGGCAGATAATCAAAAATCACGTCCTTCTGCCACGACGATCAACAACGAACGAGAAACATGACAGACAACCAGAACACGTCCGTCCGCCACGGCGATCGACGAAGAAAGAGAGCACAATATCTCCGACCACATGGTCGGTAACAAAATCTGCACGCGACACCAGGAATTAGGTCGCTGCACACGTCTATGTAAACAGGACACTGCACACGTCACATCAACAAAAAATATCGGATAAACAACCTAATGGCGGGAAAGGCAAGCCGATCACCGAGCTACCAAGAGAAGATAAAAATAAACATAATCTAGCCCTAATAAAAAAAGAAAAATAAATGTGTGTGATTTTAGACGCATACAATAACAATAAACAATACGCGTTGCAATATCACGGCTAGGTTGCCGGAAAGCCATGCAAGCTAGATTCCTGGCGTGAGGTTACATCGCCAGGCGTGCGGACTATAGGAGCACGATATACTTGAAACGGAGATAGCCGAGCGGCTACAAACCTGACGGTAGATACTTCGTCAGTTAACATTACCTCATCAGCAAAATCATAGGGTAAAGCAGCAAAGGTGCGCAAGCTGGGCGTCAAACTGGGGACGCACGAAGTTACAAATTAGCAAACACAGCTCTTACATTAAACAACTAGAATCACACACATCAGTGGGAGGAAGGTGCTAAGCCACTGAAAGCAAACTAATAAAAAAAGTGTAAAAAAAAGACAAAAAGATGTTTGGCATGGCAGCTCGTTGAAGTGCGAGGCGCGATACACTACAGCGGTATGCCAAGAAGAAAATCAAAGTTTACTGAAGAACTTCAACAGAAGTAGGCTATCCATTTTTTAGAAAAGGATGAGATGAGTTCGAAGCAGAATGCATTACTTGTGGCAACGGAACTTTTGTTTCTGTAGCAAATAAAGGCAAACTTAGCTTAGACATGCATGTAGACAGTTCAAAGCATAAAAAAGCTGTCCGATTTACATTTTTTTGTTCATTGGCATAATAAATTAAAAAGCTAAACTGCTGTATTTGTACTAATTATCAAAATATAATTATCAAAAGCGGTCAGTGTCCAACAAATGTCCAGAAAAATTTTCCCAGCCTTGCAAAACAACTTGTGGGACTGATAATGATTATTATCAAAAAATGTCATTCTTTTTGGTAATGAAAATATGGTCACCCTATATTATCTTGAAGTATACTATAAGGTGTTGACAAGTATTAACATGGTATACGTAATTGCTTTGCTATAGTTGAAAATCAAGGGTGTTTGAAGAGCTTGTGAGCGATCAATTTTTCAAACTGGAACAAACTTCGCTTTCCCAGAAGTAGTTACGTGACTTGGAACATCGGCTTATCACTAAAAACTTGCAATGTGGTAAGTAGTTTGCAGTCCCGTAGCACTCCAACTTCGGGCCCCCCAAGAAGTAAGCGCAAGAGCCCCTGCGCACAGGTCATATCACTTTAGAGGTGTAAAATTGAAAAGCTGCATTAAGAAAATACACCACAATTTGTACATAAGTAAACAGGCTAATGTCAGAATAAAGCATGCCGATACCGAAGGTGCAAGTCATAAAAAATTCGGCACCGATGCCAGAGTTCAGTAGGACATTTATGCAGACAATGCGAAACGAAAGCAATGACACTGAAAAACATAAAAAAGTTATAAAAACACAGTATCATTTAAATAGTCTGGAGCGAACCTTTTTGTTCGCAAATGCTGTTATGACATTGTCATAATCAAGAGATCGGGCGCAGTCATTTTCGATTGACAACATGGCTAATGAAGATAGTCTACTGTCTGTCATAGACGTTCTATTAAAAGTTTTGATCAGTTTCAATTTGCTGAAGCTTCTTTCAGCGCTGGCAACAGTCACGGGGCAAGTTAGTAAGATTCGAAGTGCGATGTACACATTCGGATACAATTCAAATAAATGAGTCTTTAGAAGATAGTTCACAAAGTCTTGAGCCGTATTGAGATTGCGTTTTTTTTGTAAAATTAAAACAAACCGCTGTAGCTCAGCGCTCATTTCATCAGAATCAATGTCACCGAACTTTTTTTGGAACTCTTTACAGCAAGTAAGAACACCATTTTCTTGTTGCACAAGCAAAAGTTTGTCTCGTGTGTACAAAAACCAAAAGGCGGAAGAAACCTCACGTAACAAATTAAAGCGCTCCTTTATTGACATAATAGCCTGGTCTACTAATGGATAGAAAAAGTTGCTTTTAAATTTCACTTCAGGAGTAGCTCGTTGTTCCTCTTCACCTTGGTAATCAAACAATCTTCTTTTCTTTCCACTTCTTGACAGAGGAAAAGAAGGATCAATATCCAATTCCTGTGCTATTTCAACAGCAGATGTTGCGGCACTGTCATAACCCGTTGTGCGATAGTTTTGCAAAAACTTTTCAGTTGCCTGGATTTCCGTTTCCATTGTATAAAGGGAGACTCCATACGATTGAAGAATCTTGCTTGCTTTATTGACTTGGAATAGGATATCATACCAAATAAACACCGACAAAAGAAAACTCCATTTTGATAAATGAGCTATCAACGATTTTGTTTCTGAGGCAGCTCTTCCATCTTTTCTTTCTATGGAAATGGCTTCCAAGTCTTTCAGTGCCAGCAACACCTCTTTTAAATTGTATCGAAGAGGTTTGATGCATTTAATTCTGCTTTCCCAACGAGTATCAGATTGTGACTTTATGGACAGCTCCACATATTTCTTCAAAATTTCCCAACGCTGAGCAGAGGAAGAAAACAGCACATACAACCTTGTAAGTACTCCAAAAAATGTCAATGCTTCCGTCGATGAATTAGCACTGTCAACAACAACTAAGTTAAGGGTATGGTTTGCACAGGGCACGTAAACAGCTTTGGGATTGATGTCTAGCATTCTTGCTTGGACCCCAGAATGTTTTCCTTTCATGTTAGCACCATTATCATATGACTGACCTCGACAATCAGACAATTCGAGTTGCAGTTCGGTCGCTTTTTCTAAGAAAGCGTCCAACAAGCCTTTCCCAGTACTGTCACTTATTCTCAAGTAGCCAAAAAATGTTTCTTTAACAACAGCAGCTTCTTCATTACATAGTACATAACGGAGAATGACAGACATTTGTTCATGATGTGACATATCTGGAGTGCAGTCCAAAATTATAGAAAAATATTTTGCCAATTTCAATTGCTGTAAATTTTCTTTTTCAACTTCTGTCGCTAGCAATTCAATTAGTTCATTTTGTATGGTAGGACTCAAATAGTGATCTTTAGTGTTTTTATTCTTGATTCTGTCTTGAAGCTCTTTTAGGATCGGATCTCTTCTTGCCAAAAGCTCAAATATACCCAGAAAATTTCCATTGTGAGGAGATCCTAAGACTTCTTCAGATCCTCTAAAAGCAAGATTCCTTTCCGATAGAAACAAGGCAATGTCGATAAGTCTCTCTAAAACATTTCTCCAAAAACGTCTTTCATTGAAAAAAATATTCATCTCGCGTTTGTCGATAGTGGATGAATTTCTTATCCCTTCAGCTAGCAACATCCATTGACTGCAGCATTCTTGGTGGGAAATGCCGTTTTCATGGTCTTTCAGTTTTTTCGAAAAACCCTCCCATGTATTTATACCACTACAAAAGGGGCTTAGTGTTTTTCCAAATAGCTTACAACAAAAGCAAAAAACTTGATCTGATTCCCCAGAATAAACTAGCCACGACCGTGAAACACTTTCACCATTAGGTAACACACGTTTATAATGGTTGGAGGAAAAACGTCGCCTTGGAGTTGTGTTATTATATGGAAAATTCATTATTAGTTGATGTGGTCCACGCTTTACTATATCACATCGTTGAGCATCAGAAATGCTTTCAGGCCATTTACATGGGTCATCAGGGATAGGGGTAAATTGAGATTCAGTTATTTTTGATATTGAAGGTTGCGTATTGGCAGGTAAATCACAACTTACATTTTCTGGAAATTCACAATCACTTTGATGCTGATCGTCATAGTCTTCTTTTTCTTGTACACTATAGTTTTCTTCATCCCTCTCGGTACTAATGCCAGGTCTACTCTGCTCAGTAATCTTGAAAAAATCTGTCATCTTGGGCAATTTCGCTACAGCATCTCGAGCAGTGGCTGCTTCTTTTCTCTTTTGAGCACCATTTTTTGAACGTTTCATTCTATACAATGTCAATAAAATACTTTATCTGCACTCTGCAGTGTATATATATTGTCCCGGTATTTCTAGCCAAACAGAATTCCAGACCATTCTATGATTGTTGCATAACAACGGCATTGTTACGTCAATCGAATATTCAAGATTCTACCAGAAAATCAATCGAAATATACTAGATAAAATGACGTTGCATTCACTTATGATGTCACAAGCCAATTTCTTCCTACAGTTTAAATCGGTTGTAAACAAGTCTGCTGAACTGAAAATAGTCACGTAGCCAAAAAGCAATTTCAGACTAACTTGGGCCCCCAAAGTTGGCCTGGGCCCCCCCCAATTGGGGGGTTTGGGGGGCGGCTGCTACGTCTCTGGTAGTTTGCTTTTTTTCGTTTTGTTTTGACAGGATTCAAATATACTTGGTATGAGCATATAATATTGGAATCTGACACCAGGTTTTGAATTTTTAGGGATGAATAGGAACGCAATGGTTCGGACATACGAGCCAAATCCCAGACGAAAGAAATAGGAAAAACACACTCCAGAAACCAATGATAGTGCTTCGGCCGATTATCGACGTGGTATGTCTTTTCGGGCATGCTCTCGAAGGCATGGAATTGTAATAAAAGTCCTATGTAGAAGGGCAAGTAATCCGCACATGAAACCCCAAGAGAGCCAAACCGTTTTAAATAAAGATGTAGAGAAATTTATGGCCAAAAGAGTTGTTACTTCCCTTGGCAGCCTACCTAGCTAGAACGGGTGAGGTTGATCTCTAATTACTGGACCTGCAATCGATAGAAAAGGCAATTCTCTATGTTTTATGCTGATAGCTCCGACGACTAGCACCACGTGGTCATACAACGACACGCCTTCTAAATGATAATTGAAACTCTCTTCCAATATAGTGGCAATACACGCGGTCAAAAAACAGTAACTACCAGAACGAAATCACAAAACAATTATACCTAATCACTCACCAAATATGAACAAATTGCAAGATCCCAGCGATTCGAGAAAGTTTTGCCTCCAACCTCTACACCGTCATCACGCAAAAGAGACCAAAACAAATTCGATACAAAAAATCTCACACAAGGGTGACGGCGGCACCTAGCGGGTTTACATACGAATTATTAGAATTTAAAAAGGTTCTACACTAAGCGCTCCTGTTTCTTACATTCCCCACCCCAATAAGGCAGGTTCTATCCAATGCCTTATAAAAAAAAAAAAAAGAGAAGGAAACAGGAACAAACGACCGCTGCAATTCATGCTACAAATCAACACCACGGAATAAAATAAATTACGGCACACACAAATAATTTAGAGACTCGGAACAAAGAGTCACTGTAATTGTCCTTCAAGCAAACACAGCTTTCGTATGTCCCTCGTGAAAACCGATCCATCCGACGTCCGTAAGCGCACTCTTCTCACGAGGCCACATTTATCAGGCAATTTCTCCACTACTATTGCTTTCGGCCATTGCCCTCGGGGTACAGATTCATTCATCATTAAGACCAAATCTCCCGGCTGCAGGTTGGAAGAGGCTCCGAACCACTTCTGCTTGGGCTGAAGCAAAGGCAGGTACTGATCAAGCCATTGCTTCCAAAACTGGTTAGCCAAGTACTCGGTTTTTTTTCCATGATCAACTCCGCCAATACATGGTTTACTCCCAAATGTCCCTCCCTCTCATGGTGTAGCTTGATCAGTAAATCCGTTACTGGGTGCTGATGAGGCAACAGCAACGGGTACTTCCTCTCATAAGGAAGAGTAGCTTTACGAAGTCTTCCTCCAACGCGAAGCATTCCACGCACAACGAAAGGACTGAGCGATTGCAAGCGTTGAAGATCAGGGGATTTCTTTATTATTTCTTCAGTCACAGGATTTACTGGATCATCCAACTCGAACTGATTCGACAGAATATTTATTACTTCTTTAAACGAATTGGCTTGGACAGACCGAATGATCACGTCAAAGGCATCATCGCATTCATCGGCAGTCAATGGCCCTGTAGAAGGGGGTTTGCCGTAATTTGAATGTTTATATCGAACATACGTCTTGAAGCGTAGTAGCCAAGATACCGCCCGTTGTAACCTCATGAAATCAGAGTAATGCTTAAACAAACGCAAAATTCCTTCTTCTTCCTCTTTCAGTCTCTGGGAAAAGCATTTCTTGGGTCTCTTCTTGACCTCTGGATCATTTTCAGGCAGTTCAACGAGAAATTTTGGCTGTTCTGGCCAATCATTACAATTACATTTCAAAAAAGACGGTCCATCAAACCACAATTTCGCAAAACTACATTCCTTAGGTGGTATCCCCCGTGAAGCCATATCGGCTGGATTTACTTCAGTGGGAACATAGCGCCACTGCGAAACAGAGGTAAGTGTATGCAATATTTCGATACGATTGCCAACAAAGGTTTCAAAACGCGATGACGAATTATTAATATAGCGCAACACTACAGTAGCATCCGTCCAATAATACACTTCGTCAACAGTGATATCTAGCTCCTTACGAACCAAATTGCCTAATCTGGCAGCAAGAACTGCCGCGACCAACTCCAGACGCGGAATCGAAATCTTTTTTAAAGGAGCAACACGAGATTTTCCCATTACTATACAACAACGCACCATACCATTTTGATAGACACTGCGCAAATAAGTACACGCTCCATACCCCACAGTACTTGCATCCGAAAAGGTATGAAGTTCAACTCTAGTCACGACATCCGCAGGCACCAAGCATCTGGCCAGGACCACCTGTTCCAGTTCTGGCAAAGATGCAAACCAACAACCCCAATCTGACTCCAAGCCTGGCACATTACTGATATCGTCATCCCACCCCAATTTGGATGCACAGGCTTGTTGGAGTAACCTCCTAGCAGGCAACAGGAAAGGTTGTATGAGCCCCAATGGGTCATACGTCTGCCCAATCATCGACAACAAACCTCGCCTTGTACACGGCCCTTTCTTGATGTTGACTCTTACTCTCAGTTGGTCAGACGACGCGTCCCAAAACATGCCCAGTGTTTTATGAACAGGCAGCTCTTCGGAGAGATGCACATCTCCAAGAATATCGTCCGGCGGCAATTGTTCCAATACGGTTCTACTGTTAGACACAAACTTCGTTAAGTGAAAACCACCACTAGCCAATAACTGGCGAAGTTGGTGTACTAAATCGCTTGCTTCGCTTTCTGTAACACAAGAAACACACACGTCATCCACATACACGTTTTTCATTACCGCGTTTACAACATTTTGTTTAGCACCAGTGGCGTTTTCACTCCCCGTCATCCTAAGGGCAAAAGCAGCACAGCATGGCGATGACTTAGCACCAAAGACATGAGTCTTCATGCGATAGACGACTGGTGCCTGACTGATATCATCATCCAGATACCAAAGAAATCTAAGGGCATCCCTATCAGCTTCCTCCACCATAACTTGGGAAAACATTCCCTTAATATCCGCCACAACTTCAACCGGATGCTGCCTAAAGCGGATCAACACTCCAACTATACTATTGACAAGGTCTGGTCCCGGTAATAACTTGTCATTTAGTGACTCACCATCTCCACTGCGAGCGCTGCAATCAAACACTACTCGGAACTTGCTCTCCAATGCAGTACAGTGATGAGGAATATAGCGACAACGACCATTTTGCTCACTTTCTTCGCAGACCGGCTCAGCATATTTCGAAATATACTCCGACATCTTCTCAGAGTACCTCTGGAATAGATCAGGATCTTTTTCAAACCTCCTTTTTAATCCTTTCAGACGTCTTTCAGCCAACGCTCGACCATCTGATGACATTTCCAAATCATCTTTCCACAAAAGACCAACAGAAAAATGGTCATCCACCTTCTTAACAGTGTCATTCAAGATATAGAGAGCGCGCTTGTCTTCCTGGGACAGCGAGGTATCGTCCTTATTTTCATCAATATCATCAAAATCCTGAGAAAACAATTTTATCAACTGCTCACACGATCTATCTTCATCTCCCAGTGTTGTCATAAAGTTAACCATAAGCTGCGGTGAGCCCACTGCTTCTATATTACCTTTGTCTGTACCAAAAATGGTCCAACCAAGCGCAGTGTGCAATCCGCATGGTGAGCCTGGGTTTCCAACCAAAACATCCTTAATCAAAAATGCCCGATGCATATCACAGCCTAAGAGAAGGTCTACCCTTCCTTCTTCCAACTCTGGAAATTTCAATCTCCGAAGGTGTGAGTGCCGCTGTACCAAATCATTGGTAGGTATACTTGAGCTTACATCAATGACATTGTCAACAACAAATGCCTCTCCTACTCTGAAGGCCTCAAGCTCATTCACCCCCTGGATGACCAAGTCATCAATTTTGCGATCCAAAACTGAAATTGCGTTACTCGTAAGCAACTGGACGTTAGTTGCTGATGTTGAGACCCCAAGCCGTTTAGCTAGATGGCTTGAACACATATTTATGTTGGACCCCTCGTCTATGAACGCATATGTGAGAACATGTTCACCGGGGTCATTTGCCCACACCTTAACTGGTACCACCTTCAAAATGGAAGATACTCCTCCCAGCGAAGAGAAACAATCATCCTGCTGCGTAGCAGCACAAACCACCGAGCCTGAATCCTGTTCTATTTCCCTTTCTTCAGTTGAGGAAACTGCTACAATCTTTTCCAAAGGGCCCTGTGGTTGCCAATCCCAATGGTGCAAGGTATTATGTCTCTTACTACACTTCCTACAAACTATCTTAACCCTACATTGGGACACCCTGTGTCCAGAGAGCAAGCAGTTGAAACATAACCCTTTCTCTTTTAGCAATGCCCTTCTTTCTTCTACAGTCTTGGCTTCAAATGATGCACATTTCCACAACTTATGGCATCCACTGCAACATTCACAAACCAAAGGCTGGGATGTAGAGCCTACACGCTCTACCACCGAATGAGCGGAATGTTGAGCTGCACACAAACGATGATTCTTAGTAGGACGGTCTTGTGGCCTCGAACTGCTTTGACCTGTCTTGAACTTGTACAACAGCCTACCATATTCACTATCGGCCTCAGATGCCGCCTTCTCCACCAAGGTTCTAAGATCACTAAAGGAGCTCAGATTGCCACTACTGCTAATAGTCACAAATTGCACCTTAATTCGATGTGGCAATCTTCCAAATAAATCATGCATCAAATCTTGAGAATTTAACATCCACATTTTATCTAAACCATCAAAAGTTACCTCGCATTGGTACATTCGATCGGCAAACCTCAGCAATCCTTCGGCATCTCCATCCTTTATTGCTGGACCGTTGAGGAGCTCTCCACGCAGATGCTGCATAAGCTTTTAACATCACCAAACCTTTTATCTAACCGATCCCAAGCCCTCATGTACGCAGTGCGGCTATCAAGTAAGCATCCTATGCCAGCAATTACTTCATGAGCCTTGCCTACACATAAGCTGTCCAAAAAGGCCATTCTGTCATCATAACTGAGATAAACATCCTCAACGTGCCTTTTGAATCGTTTTTTAAAATCCCAGTATTTAACTATATCGCCCTTAAAACTTTCCAGAGTTAAATGTGGTGCAGGTGGTAAGGGCAATTGCATGTTATCAACGGTTGCCAATGGATGACCAACATTTCTGCCACAATACGGAGCAGCTTCTGGATTCAGAGAATGAAGAGGTCGCGAATCAAATTTTCCAACAACTCCCCTCGAATCAGTCATTACGTAATTAGGTGTCATACGTAAAGAGTTGGGCTGAAGTGGCGGTGGAAGATCATTGTGTTTCGTGCTCGATGACTCATTTTCACAATTATCCTCACCAGATTTGCTATCTACCGGAATGCGTAAAAATTCGCTACAAGCGGGGCTGCTAGATCGTCGTCCTCTTGGGCTTGACCTAGAATTTTGTGCCTTTCTCAGTTTGCTTAACTCGCCTTTTAATTCAAATAACACATCTTCGACTCTACAGGCCAACTTATCGAGGTCGTCAATATCAATGCTTTCACCACATGCCAGAATATCAGCGTGCACTAATGACACTGATTCAAAACACACATTCCATTCATTATTAAAGTCTTTAACAACCTCAATCGTGCTATCATTACTCTCAAGGACATCGTTCAGCTGTCTTCTCAAGGCAGATGCTCTAATTTGAATAGCAATGAGTTTTCGCTTCAGCACAGCCTTATCACTGCCCTGATGATCAATGGCGACTGAACTTTCTTTGTCGTCATTCTCATTAATTGACTTCATATTCATCGCAAATACCGTACTCTTTAAAATGGCCGGGCCCGTCACGGTTGAACAATGGTCTGTGTAAATCTCAATAGGGTGCCAGCAAATCTCAAAGTGCGGTAGAACAAACCAAGCCTAGTAAACTAAGACACTGAGAGGCTTATCTTAAAACTTTTCTCGAATGAATGTTACTTCCCTTGGCAGCCTACCTAGCTAGAACGGGTGAGGTTGATCTCTAATTACTGGACCTGCAATCGATAGAAAAGGCAATTCTCTATGTTTTATGCTGATAGCTCCGACGACTAGCACCACGTGGTCATACAACGACACGCCTTCTAAATGATAATTGAAACTCTCTTCCAATATAGTGGCAATACACGCGGTCAAAAAACAGTAACTACCAGAACGAAATCACAAAACAATTATACCTAATCACTCACCAAATATGAACAAATTGCAAGATCCCAGCGATTCGAGAAAGTTTTGCCTCCAACCTCTACACCGTCATCACGCAAAAGAGACCAAAACAAATTCGATACAAAAAATCTCACACAAGGGTGACGGCGGCACCTAGCGGGTTTACATACGAATTATTAGAATTTAAAAAGGTTCTACACTAAGCGTTCCTGTTTCTTACAAGAGTCGCAAGATGTGCTGCATTGGGCTTTCCACTGGATAATACTGATGTTTGTTATCTAACTTAAGGATACCATGATAAATGTGGTTTGGTCATCTCAAGATTCAAAACCAATATGCCGAATAAAGACTGGGTCGATTTTTTTTTGAAAGGAGAAACGAAGAAATAATTTCTCATAAAATATGTCCAAACATAAAACCAACAAGAGCATCAATGTCACCATCAACCTTAAAAGATTTTATTTTCAATGTTGCACAAATCCTAATAGAGACGTTCCCTCATTAAACATAACGAACTATGATGAAACAAACCTGCAAGATGATCAGGGGAAAAAGGAAGTGGTATCAAAGCGCGATATCAAATAGGCTACCAAGGACGAGGGATACCGGATAGATTTAGCAAATCTTTGATATCAGTGATGCTTGCTGGTTGAGCAGTTAGAACGTTACTTCCTCATTATTATGTATGCTGCAAAGCTGCGAATTTATATGAGTCTTGGACAGTCGGTGGACCTCCTGGGACTAGCTACAATCGCTTGGCGTCTGGTTGGTTCAAATTGCAAACGTTCGAAGATTGGGTTGAGACTATTGCATTGCCATACTTCTCGAGACTTCAAGGGAATAAACTTTTGATCGGCGACAAACTCAGCTCCTACTCATCTATGGAGGTTATCAGAAAATGTGAGCGGAACAACATCTTGATTGTCTTTTTCCACGCCGTCTTCGACTCAAATCTTGCAACCACAGGAAGTTTCTTTTTTCCGTCCCTTGAAAAGATTTTGGCAAAAAATACTTGAAAACAAGAAAAGAAATTACCACGGGAAACCTTGTAGTCTTGCGAAAGACTTTTTTCCTCTCTCCATAAAACGTCCATACAAAGAAGAGTACTCCAATGCTGCATCCAACATAGAAGCAGGCTGTAAACAATGTGGTTTGTTTCGTCTAAACGTGGAGAAACCTTTTGTAGTTCTTCATCAGATTGTTGCTGGAGACAACACATCTGAAAGCGATCTCAGTTCTACATCAGCAACGGATGATAGTGTAGCGATCGTGTAACCTTTTCCCTTAGGCCTACCCCGCGCGTGTTTTTTTCCTATATTGCTACCTCGAGTTTGTTTTTCATTTTCGTAGAAACGTGAGTCATGCATTCCTTCGTCTTTCTATAGTGATTGTGTAACCTTTGCCCTCACCTCACCTATGCGCATCTGTTTCAAATATTGTCTCGCGTTTCGGAACATTAATCCTCGTGTTTCGCTTTATTTTTTGTAGAAACGTGACTCATGCATTGCCTCGTCTTCACCCCACGAAAAATTATTCCTCGTGCCTTCTTTTTATTTTTTTTTTGAGATATAAATGTCTCTTGATCTTTGGATAAAACATCATAAAACAGAAAACAGAATTAACTTTTGGACTGAAGATGATGCTAAATTTTGAAATTGTACGATAATATTTGGTAAAAGGTTTAATAAACAAAACAGAAAAATTTGTGTCAACTGAAAACTTAAAGGAAATAATTCGATGTCAAAGAACTCCCGTGAACTTAAGTAATTAAGTGTAGGTCAGTAGGCTCACGGTACACCACGCCACGCCTCTGGTGCTACACTAGCTTAATTTTAGTCTTGAAGGATGCGTTATGGGGATGCCTCAAATTCAAAAGTTTCGATGCGGAAAAAGCTAAACGTTGAGCCAGGAAAGAGTGTCGGATTGGCTGACCTTCCACTTACCCCTACTAATAGAAATGCGAAGGCAACAACGAATTCAATGTCAATGAATTAGATGGTTCCAGATATTTTGTTGGAAACTTTGTGAAATTCGCGTATCAAGGTGAATGTTTTCCTGGCCAGATATTATTTACTAATAAAATTTTGTGATAAATTCCATGACCAGAAGAGGTTTTAATTGAAGGGGCTGACTCCACTATGAGGACATCATGCATTACCCATTTTCATAAAATTGCTCCTCCAGTGCCAAAGAAACGAAGAGTTTTTTTCTGTTCCAGAACTGGATGACGCGTGGGGATTTGAGATGTGATAACAAACTTTTTTATTTGGGATTTAAAAGCTGTTTATTGACTTTGATTTGTTACTGAGATGTTTTGGTCTTGAGCATTTATTCAAAAAAAATAAATGTTTAGTTTCGTACAAACAAATTTTTGCTTGCTATTTTCCAGCCCGCTCTGTAATTAGCATTGTTCCATTGATTAGCCGTAGTTTTAAATCATTTCTATTTTCGTATGCTGTACTGGGTGAGCCATAAGTCGCGCACCAAAGAATTAGGTGAAGTGTGATATGAAACAATGTACAATCAGTGGGGTAAAATATCTTTTCTTTTCCTTGGTTATAAAACACATGTTCTTTTATAGAGAAATGAAACATTGTTTGTATGTATCAGTTACTATAACTTTCAAATTTAATTCCAATCGAAGTTTTTTTAGTTATGATTTGCCTTTTAAAATTTTTTATTTTAATTTATAGATATGCCCTTAACAATTGACGAACCAGTTAAACTGGTGTTTATGTCTGGTGCTGATGGCGCCACTAATCGATCTGCTGCTGAGAAATTTAATCGAATCTATCCTGATCGTGAGCCCATCTCTGATATGAGAGTAGGACGTTTGATATTGAAATTTGGTGAAACTGGTAGCGTCCTAGTGCTTTGGTGCGCGACTTATGGTCCACCCTGTATATATCGGGTAGATTAGAAATAACCACTGGAAAAAAAGAGCTCTTCCTATTGACCCCAAAAGTGGGGGTGAATAAGAACACCACATTTTTGCAAATAGCTTCAAAAGTGGACAAGAAACAAATTTTTTGTTTCATCTCTCCGAATCAAGATTCCAAACAATATTGAACACCAACTTTATAGCTTTTATCAATATCTTAAAAATGGCAGCAAAAATATGTTGAAATTGTTCCGATTTATCCCGGTTTACGGCATTCAAAAATCAAACATACCAAAGATATCCAAGATAGAGAAGTACTTTTTACCCTCCTCTTCTAAAATGTACTCTCTATAATGAAAAAGTGGGTCTTCTAAAGAGTCGGCTGTATTGCTCACATTAATCCTATTCCAACTCACCTTATCTCAAATACTTACCCAAAGCCAGATCAGCAGTTCCCCAGAATTTCCTCGTTTCAGTATTACCCAATTCCACTGCAATATGCTTGAATGGTCAAATGGTCAAATACAAATGCTTGAATCTTTTCTGCATCAGAATAGGTCGCACCAACAGTAGCCAAAAAATGGTGGGGCTCTTTCACAACTTCAATCACCGGCGAGTGTGGTTCTGCATCGGAGGACATTCAACATCTTCTTATTTTCCCTACGGTACTGACACCGTGCTCAATAAAAAATTTAGCACTGCACGTGCTCAACTAAAAATCAGCGCGTGGACAACACACGCGCATTACAATGCATGAAACAGTGGGCAAAACATCATGTGACGTCTCAGTGGAGAAACAATAACAAATATCAAAATGCTCCTTGATAAACAACTGAGCAAAATGAATTACCTTAAACATGTAGTACAAAATGCTTAATTATTGAATGTTGATTGCGGGTGTGCAGGGATGGCAAAACGAAGAGAGCATAAATGCTCTTTTAAAATTAATAAGACTTTTTAAATGTTTTAAATTTTGTAAATTGTTGAAAATCATTGACACCTTTGAAATAAATTTTAGTGAAGTCGCTTTTTTTTTATAATAGGATAAAGAACTTTTTTCCTTTGGAGGTTACCTTGCCTAGAAGGCTCATTTGCCCCTTCTTTTGAGATAATAGCTAACTTTTTGGAGGTATACTTGTGATGTAACCTCCTAAGTAGTTCTTCACAATGGCCTCTATGTAAAGCGAAAATGCCAGTCGAAAAATGAAAAGTACTTTTTTCAGCACAGCTCGGCTTCTGCCCCCGGGATTTTTGAACTACCCTGTGTGTGAAAACACATTCATGGCATCACATCGCTAAACAACTACGATAAGATAATACTTGGAATAATCCTGAAACCCAAATGTTCTAGGAAACACAACAAAATTAAAATTTTTTGAACTCTAAAATGTGGAAATTCTTTTCCTATGAAGAAAATACGCAGCATTCCTAGTTTAGTTGAAAGACGCTTCCCTGTTTTGTTTGCTGAAGACGTCACATCAAATCCAAAGCTGAATGGTGATAAAATGGACAGAGAAACGCAGACTTACAGGAAACAGTTTTCTATAGAAACAAAGGCAGCAAATAATTCTTACGTAAGGTTGAAAGCAGAATTTCAAAGCCTTACCAAGCTATGCCGAACACAAAAGTCGCACGCTAACTAAATATGCACAATTGCGCAATATTAAGTAGTAAGGATGCACACGCTGCTGCAATAATAAAAACAACGATAAGGATATGCTTCCAAATTTTTAAGGCTACAATATTCTTACCGAGTACGTCAGCAAAATCTCAGAATAATATCCAATGTTGGATCTAATTCATATACTATTACACATCATATTCCATTTTTTATTACATTTTACTACACATTTAACACCAGTTGTAATTCAGTACACGAAGCATACAAATCAACAACAATCTCATAGCTATAAGTCTCAACGACTCGACTATGTAAGGTTGTCAAATGTAATAGCGAGCGACTCGTTCACTAATTCATCAACGCTTTTTCTCCCACCTTCTTAGTTTTATCGAATTACAATATACGCACAGTAGCCTACACCGCGACTCATGGGCCCCGTTTCAAAATTCAGGTAAACCCAAAATAGTAAACACAAAAACCACTGCTGGCGCCGGAAAATTTAAGATAGAATTTAACAGCCTAAAAGAGTAGAACTCATTTCGTGAAGGAATTTCCTTCCCGATTCGGAACCACTGAACTAACTTTAAAAATGCATGAAAAAATTCTGAAATAAAAATGTTGTACGAAGTGGAACAAAATTAAAGTCTCAGAAATTTTTAACGCGGAAATTCTTCCCGTAAAAAGGTAAAATTCTCCTCTGGGGAGGAATTTTTACCCACTTGGGAGCCACTGCTTTAAGACCTACTTTTTATGTTTCTAAAATAAATTTTTATTTTGATACCCCGCAATGCTCGAAATACAAGCATTTATATTTAACACGGTTTTATGGCAATAAATGCTTTTTGCCGTTTCGAGGATGGCAAAATTGAAAGTTCACACGACCCTCGTTTATCCGGAACTCGCTAATCTGGACATGGGTTTATCGGGACAATGAGTGTGAAACAAAAGTCACCAATTTTTCTTCACTTCGCTGTTCTACATTTCAAGCCCCAACCATGTAAGTACTAGTAGGTATTCAGTTTTTATCCGGTGTTCTCCCCTTAGCTGAGATGGCCGGATTCACCCCATTCCTTCTGCAATTGCTTGCACTCCGACTCTCCAATTTGCTCGATTTAGGGCATCCTTCTTCTTCAAACCAACTTTCTCTGTCCTCTCTTTTACTTGCTTCTTTCAGGTCTTCTTCGGTCGTGCTCGCTTTCTCTTGCCACTCACTTCAAGCTCCAAAGCAACCCTCAAAACACTGTCGTCATCCCTGCTCAGCACATGTCCATACCATCTAACTCCATTTGTTGTTGCTGACCGGTCTATTGTCTCCTTCAACACTAACATGCCCATGTTTTCTTCACTTGTCTTTCGGTCAAAAACTTTCTGACCGCACATGGTTCACACCAAAGGTCTGTCTGTTTTCCTTAAAATTGCTTTTTCATTTTCTTTTAAACACCATGCCTCACTTTTATGCAGTATTGTTGATCTTAAGCGGCAACCATAAACTTTATCTTTCATCTTCAGAGGAAACCTATTTCCAAGCAATAGCTCTCCGCATTCCCTAAATGTTACTCAACTGATTCTTACTCTTATTGTAACTTCCGCTTCACAACCACCACTAGCACTGAGTCTGTCTCCCAAATAACAAAATCCATTCGCAGTCTCTACTTTATCGCACAACTTCTTGATCGAATCCACCGTTCCTTTCATTATTCCTTTACATTTCGAGCAAACAAAATGCATTGCCAACCCACCGGTAACTCTCTTTATTTTTGCACATTTGCCATTAGCCCAGTTTCCACATTTTGTGCACAACTCTGGATTGGTCATGACTCTCCTCCCACAAACTTCACTTAGTCTATCTTGCTTTTGAATGGTTCTCCTTTCGATCTGCTTATCATCATTTTTGTTTTTTTAGTGTTGACCTTTAAACCTGTACTTTCCAATGCATTCTTCCAATTACAAACTCTTTCCTTTAAGTATTCCATAGTTTTGCTCATGAGAACAAGGTCATCTGCATGCAGTAATTCATTAACCACACCCCTTCTTGCATTTTCTGTAATAACGTCCACAACTATAGCAAACAATAGTGGCGACAGCAAAGATCCTTGATGTACACCAGCACCAACTTCGAATTCCTCTGAATATGAAGATACCACCTTCGCTCTTGTCTTTGCACCCTCATACAAGCTCATAATTGCCCGAACTATTACTTCTGATAGACCTTTCTTTCTCACGGCCCACTCCATTACTATTGTTGGCACTCTATCAAAACCTTTTTCCATGTCAACAAAACACATGCACAACTTCTTGTCCTTCTTTTGATATTCCTCCTGCATTCTCCTTCAATGAATATCGCATCCATTGTTCCTTTTCATGGCATAAACCCAAATTGCATTTTATTCAAATTGACTAGTGTTCGTAACTTCGCATTCGTCTCTCTAATACCCTTTCAACAATTTTTAAGGCATGTTCTAGCAGTTTTCCTTCTCTGTATGATCTACAGCTCATCACATCACCCTTTCCTTTGAAGATGGGAACAATCGCATTGGTTTCCCACTCACTAGGCATTCATCTACCATCCAATACAGGCTGGCACAGTTTCATTATCATTTTCACCCAGATTTTGCCACTTGCAACTATCATAACTACACTTACTTCAGATGGTCCAGTTGCCTTTCCTGATTTCATCTTTTGCATTGCTTTCACAATTTCATTGCGAGCAACTTTTTTGCACTGATCTTTCTATTACATTAGTTTCCACTATGTGGTCCAATTCGTTCTCTTTATTCATGATCTTTTTTATGTGTCCCTTCCAAAGTTTTGCCCTATCTTCTTCAATAAAACCCAATCGTCCATCGCTTCCTCTTAAGTACCTTCCATACATCGTAAATATTTTAAGGTAAGCAAAACTGTAGTGCTGTTGGCTTTTATCTTTTTCAGGACAGTTATTTTATGTTGTTGGCATTGAAATTTATACATGTACATTTGTGTTATACGTACTTTTTCATTTCTCCGGACCCGTTCCTGCACCATTTAGCCTGGATAAGTAAAGATTAAGTGTATGTTGTACACATTAATAAGGACAGTTATTTCATTTGATTTGCATTGTGTACAGTGCTGTATATAGGCCTACATTTTTGTTATTCAGAGTTTTTCATCATGGGACCGGTTCCCACTCTATCTAGTCCGGAAAACGGGGTCGAGTGTTTATGGATGCTGGGCTTAGATTATTACCGAATAATTGAAAAGTTTGCAAACGAGGAAGCTTGCTAATATTTAATGTGACAAACAGGTGGTACTGGTAGACCTTAGATGATTTGTCCGTGTATGCGACTTCCTAGCTACTATATTGATTCACATTAGTCTAATTTAATGCTTAGCCTACGTTGCTCAACTTTCATCTCTTGATTTGTTAGGTAGCTGTGGAAATTGAATTTTTAAAAAATGGTGAAGGTGTGATCAGAGCTGGGGAATTGAGATCTCCGAGCTAAAAAGTTTTGAAGAAGCGGGAGCTAGTTTGTCAAATTTAACAAAGCCAGAGCTAATCTGAATAAATTGCCAGAGCTGGAGCTGTTTTAGGCTCCCGCTTCAATTCCTTACAATTTGATGTAGAATGGAGCATTCTGAATTTAATCGTATTTGAAACTTCTTTATGAAAAAAACAAAAATAATTCCCAGCGGAAACCATGGCTTATGCCAAGAAAAGTTACTTTGATTTTTATCTTATGTAAACTTGTAGCCTAAACTTCTACATTTTCAGTAGTTTTTAACTCTACAATGCAAAAGAAACCGTTCAGTTTTATACTGTGTGGCAAATGCAAAACGAAATTACTAATGAAGCGGGAGGAGAATTTTAAACCACGGTTTAAAATTTACAGCTTCGCAGCAGAAGCCATAGCCAGTGCTTGAAGGCTTAAAAGCTCCGGAGCTGTAGCCAGTGGATGAATGCTTAAAAGCTTTGCAACTGGTGCCTGAGCCTCTGCTTTTTACAGTTGCCTACCAGGCCTGGATTAAACACAAATAACTAAAATTTTAAACCCAGGAATTCTTTTGACGTCGAGCTGCTGCTTCATATTGAAAAATCTAAGTTGGATTGGTTTGGTTATTTAAGTAGAATACCCCCACCAAAGACTTACTCGTCAAATCAAAAATACTGCAAAACGACAGCTTGGCCACCCAAGAACTAGATGGATGAGTTACTCAAACGTCTTGACTTGGTTAAAAATTAGAATCTAACCATTTTCGTTTCAGGATAAAGCTGGAGAGGCTAAAGTATACAGAAAACTTTTAAAATTGCTTCGCACGCGACCGTCCTCAAGAGCAAATTTTATTATATCAGCTGTAAATGAAGCATTGTACATCGAACAAACACAAAACAGAAAAATGCAACAACATAACTTTTAAAATGCTGGTTGCAAAATTTTTTGATTTATATGTAAAGGTAATAATAAGGTACTAAAAATTAGTGTGGTTTGAAATCTTAGGAAATTTGCTTTCCAGAAATATGTAACTCCAATTACTTAGTGCTAAGAATTAGTTTACAATGGCTGATCAGAAATTGGTTGCCATACATTATTTTCCATTTTTAGTAAAAAAAATTTCTTACTACACCTAGGCATCTGGCAATTTTTTAAAAAAGATAGTTTTTGTTACATTTATACTATTATCCTCGCGAGCATGGTACTTTGGCATTATTTATCTAAATTTCCAAACACGTTCATTAAAAAATATTTATAGGTAGCCTACTGGTCAAAAACACCTTAAGTTTTGGTGGCTGGGCTTCACAAAATTGCAATTTCTACAAAAACTAAATCCTATTGTACATTTTCTCTTCTTTTTCAAAAGCATGGATCTCTGGCATCATCTATCAAAATTTTGATGCAGATTCATCCAAAAATGAAGTTTCTAAAATTTTTTAAATGTAGCCTATGCCAAGCAAAACATTGGTGATCCCCCTGCGAAAAAAAGAGGGATAAAGATAGCTCTGTTTTATCTTATGAACCTCGCAGGAAAAATTGTGCTGAGGAAGGCATTTGTGCAATATGCTGGAAAAATCTTGTTGGTGGTACAAAATTTTAATATAGCTTTGAAAAAAGCTGTTTTAGCCATAAGCTTTTCGTGACGCTCTCATCAGTGGCGGTATCGCGTCAAAAGGGAAGATCTAGAGTGAATGAGTCTTTTATGTGAATAATTTGGATGTTACGTAATCAAGACAGGCCAATGATTGCGTTTGTATTGCAAAGCGCGCGAAAGAAAGATTTCGCAAGTGTGAAAGTTAAAGAAGGCGCGGCAGGAGGCCAAATGCTACGATTATCGAAAGAGTTTGAGAGTGTAAACAAACTCTTTCTGTCTGCATAACACCGGGCGTCGGGTCTTGATATAAGTAGCCTCTAAAAGATTGAGATGGAAAGAGCTGCGCGCTGCGGCAAGGATTGAAAACCGCTTATCATCATAGTTTAATGCGCATCGATCATTATCTAAAAGATGCTGACCAATGGCGGAGTCACAATCCGGTTTGGTGTCGGTTCGTTTGCACGATCTGTGTGGTTGAGATCGGCGTGGACGAGTCAATTGCTGTCTTAACCATTGCGGAACATGTTGCTTGATGCGATCCTGTAGTCGTTGAGATGTTCGCCCTACGTACCGACTGTCACAGTGGCACTTGTATTCATATATGACAAAGCTTTTCTGAATGGCAGGTAGAACATCCTTGCGGGCCACAGGCAGCATGCGCTTAGACGTAAAGACCAGGCGGGTGCTGACGGAACCATAGCAGCTTTCCACGGCGGTTTTGACTTCTTTTTCTAAGTTTGAAGATGGCTTACCTATCCAAGGGACCCTCAAGTACACAGGACACTTTTCAGGGCCAAATCGCTTAAGGGTGGAGAACTGAGCAATTTTCTTGGTGATCTGAGTGTTGATGATGTTTTTAGGATAGCCATTGTCCAGTAATATCTTCTTAATCCGTTCTATTTCTTCATTGAGTCTACGCTTGGTGCAAATCATTAGAGCTCGATGCACCAATGTAGATATTAGACTTATTTTGCGTTTGAGAGGACTAATGGACTCCCAACGCAAATACTGGCCAGTGAAAGTGGGTTTACGGTATACACTGGTCTCCAAGCCAACATCTGTTCTTTCGACGTAGACGTCAAGAAACGGTAGACATTTCCCTTTCTCTTTTTCAAAGGTGAACTTGAGGGATGGATGAAGGCAGTTAAGTTTGGTCAGAAATTCATCTGCTTCAGCTTCGTGATCAAAGATGGCTCTTTCCATCTCAATCTTTTAGAGGCTACTTATATCAAGACCCGACGCCCGGTGTTATGCAGACAGAAAGAGTTTGTTTACACTCTCAAACTCTTTCGATAATCGTAGCATTTGGCCTCCTGCCGCGCCTTCTTTAACTTTCGCACTTGCGAAATCTTTCTTTCGCGCGCTTTGCAATACAAACGCAATCATTGGCCTGTCTTGATTACGTAACATCCAAATTATTCACATAAAAGACTCATTCACTCTAGATCTTCCCTTTTGACGCGATACCGCCACTGATGAGAGCGTCACGAAAAGCTTATGGCTAAAACAGCTTTTTTCAAAGCTATATTAATATGCTGGAACCAGCATCGCGTATGTTTACATTGTCCGGTCGAGTCATAAAGTCATCAAAATAATCCAACGAAGCAAGAGTAGAACATCCAAAATCAGCCAAGGAGGAGGATGGAACAATGAGATTTCCTCTAGAAAGGTGGTTATAATATGAAATGGTAGAGGAATTTTTCACCATCAATGATATTCATAGTTCACACTTTGGTCTGTTTAACAGTTTTTTTGCTATGTAACCAGAAATTGTTACTTTAACTTCTTTACTACTTTTACATAAAGCAATGTTGTCCGTGACAGCCTCATCAAATATCTTTAACTCTTTCGATCCCGCGACGGTAATATTACTGGCAAAATAAAATAAGAGTTTCCCTTAAATTTTTTCAAAATGAGTTACAAAATTAGTTTACTAAAAAAACGATTTGTGGCTTTATTTCTCATCCGATTTTTATAAAAGTTTCAAAAGATCACGCTTATTTCCTCACGCATCGGAAGATGTATAATTTGTGCCCTAATTCTTGGATTTTCATACCGAAAAAGGGTTAAAAGGACCAAGAACCCAGTTGCAGACGACAAAAATTGCAAAATTTTCAGCAGACACGTGCAAGAGCCAACTACCTTGAATTCAAATCAAGATACCTGGTTTACCACAAAACCAAACCCTTTATCATTGACACATTCTGAAAACTACTCTTTTGGGGCATCATTTGACAAAATTTCAAGCAACAATGATAAAATTTACTTATTCAAATTTTCAAATTTTTTAGGGGTCTCAAAACCCCCCCAAACAAATTTGTAGGGCAAGTAAAAAAAGTAAATTTAGTGCGCAAAAAATATGATATGTTGCTAAATACCGGTCTCATTTAAAAGCTTAGGAAATTTGCTTTTCAGCAATATATAACTTTAAATAGTTTAGGCTAAGCAATATATGATATTTACTGATCAAAAATGGGTACTGTACATCATGTCAGTTCAAAACCCCTCAAAATGTTTTGACTTACCTTTACTAAATTATAATTTGTAGAAAAACTACACCCTTTAAAAAGATAAAATAAATTGCAAATACTTCACCAATAAAGTCGTCATTTCGCATCAAGTTTCCAAGGAAACAAAAACTGAAATACAAGTTTAACAGCTAGCAGAAGTTTGGCTTCTCTAAATCAAAGTTTGCTGTATCCCCCTTGTTTCTCAACACATGGGAGGGGTGTAAATAAGTTGCTGTTTCATTGTTAGTGACAGCATATTTTATTTAAACTTGATATTTTCTGAATCTTCAAGAAATTCCCTGCTCAAAAATACTTAATGTTACATGGTTTAGGCTAACCTGTAGCAGATAATAACTGATCTTATTTTAGATATTACATTTGACTAACAAAATTTGGTACCGGTCAGTACCGGTTAACAAAAAGGTCATGGGCCTCAGAAAGTAGCAAACTGTAGAAAACCTAGGCTTTTTGGTAAGTTTTGACTGATGTACCTTGAAAGCTTATGTCCTTAGCATCATCTAGCGACCATTTCTAAAGAAATTGGTAGAAAAATAAAATCTGTAGTGATCTTTGAGGTAAGGGTACTCTAACTTCGAAGACAACTCAGCCCCAGTTGGGGGGTGCTAATTTGCATAAAATTTGCATTTTCAAAATAAAAATTTTTTTTTTGTTATATTTGAAATCCTCAAGAAATGTAGATTTCAACAATATATCACACTTGATGTAGAAGTAAACAGATGAGTAATGATTTACAAACAAACTTGGGTATTTTATGATGATCAATTATCATTAATTATGATTGATTATGACAAATTATGACAGTTTTTCGCTCTGCCACCTCGCGGACATTTTTCTCACAATGCTTCTCACAATGCACGTGGGATCGAAAGAATTAAAAAAGATTCATGAAATTTCTTCATTTTAGAGAGATTTTGGGTATCTCCCAAAATTTCTTGTGATACGCCATCCCTTTCTTTTAGCAATGATTTGCATAAAAGAGTGTTTTCGCTGTTTAATACCTCTCTTAGGCTTACCAGAAAATTTCCGCCGCTCATTTGGCGATATTGCGAAAATCTTTGCTCAAGTGGATCACTTTGAAATTTAGCTGGAATAACGAACTCGCAATCTTCTTGAAGCAGGTCTGTCACTAAGTGTGCTTGTGCTTGCATTGTCAGCACCATAGCTTAAAACGTTTGTTGTAATAAGCACTGTCAACTTCTGCTTTTACTCCAGCTGGAAAACCAGTCAGCAAGCGACTGCAAAAACTCCACTTTTCTATCATCTTTTACGATTGCACTGGCTAGCGGATTAGCAAAATATCTTGCTTTGGAATCAACAACAGTCCACCACTTATTAGTCATAATTAAAAGCTTTGCATATCCTTTTGCTGAGGGCAATAACATCTGCAGGCGGCTATTGTTAGCTGGTCAAATATGTTCAGAGTTTTTGTTTTATTTGCCATATTTTATCCTCCATTCACGAGAAAGCGAATTGTATCGCTACACTTTGGACGGGAAGTCCGCACTCGCTTGGGAGTTGCCTTTTTCGAGGTTTATGGGCCACCTGTCTTCCACATAAAGGTGGGGCGTCCCGTTAAGTGCCTTGCCCAAGGACACAACAAGCGAACTTAGGACACAACAAGCGAACTTAAGAAGGCTAATATTCTGCTTGTTATTGATTGGATGCAATGATCTAAATATAATTTTATGGGCTTTTCGCAAATTAGCTGATAGTTTACAGTCTTCATTATATATTAACCTTTAACAAGTCGAAATATTTTTCTCACACTAAAAGTCGAAATGGGTCATTTTGACCCATAGCTTTCTATCTTAACCCTGCATCAAATAGCATTCGTTAAAACAGCAATATTGTATTGAAGAGAAAGTTTTTATGAAATACACAAGAAAAAAAAATACTTATCATGACAATTTTCATGATAGTTTATGGTATGACGTACTTTACTCAATGCAGTTCTTGCAAGTTGGTGGTCCCATGTGTTGCTTGCAGACTGGCTTTGAACATTGGGAGCAGTAGGTGTTTGTCTTTCTGTCTTTGCAGAATGCACATCGAACCCTTCGTGCACGTTTAGGAGCACTTTCCTCAGAACAATCAGGCTCAGTGATCATCGCAACATTGATTCCCAAGCTCGCTGCACAGGTCGCAATAGTGTTTTGCAAACCCCTCTGTATTCCAGTTCTGTTTTGAAAGCGTATTTCAAGTTGTTTTCGCAAAAGCTCTTTTCCAAGGGATCTCAAAAATTCTCGCCGTAATCGTAGGCCATCCGTTTCGTTATTCCAAACGTATATCACCAACGAATTCAAGCAAACTTTGTTGATGAGAGAATGGAATAAAGACATCGGCCAGCGGTTTGTGCGTCTGGAGCAAGATGTAGCCGCGGATTTTTTGTCTGCGATGTCCACACCACCTTTAGTGGAATTGTAAAATGTCACAACTGAAGGCTTTTGCTTGTCTCCAGTCGTTTCGTCGATGCTTGCATCCGAATGCATTGTGGATAGCATAATAACTGCCTTTTTTTGTTTCGGTACATAGGAAGCTATCATCATATCTTTTCGGAATCCAAATTTAGAGGTGAAAACTTCCCGATCTTTCTGCGGTCTCATTTCTGGTGGAATATCCGGTTTGTTTTTCTGCATTGTTCCAACGAGAGTTATTTTATTTTTCAAGAGATCTTCAGCCAGTGGGACACTTGTATACCAATTGTCTGTTGTCAAGTTGCGGCCGGTACCAAAGATGGGTGCAGTCAGACGCATTGTGATGTCATGCGGTTTATTTGAAAGCTGGAAGGGACCATCTGGTTGTTTTCCAGCATACACTTCCATGTTGCATGTGTAATTCGTATTGGCGTCACATAAACACTGTAGCTTTAAACCATATTTAGCTGGTTTCTTTGGCATGTATTGAACAAATCCACACCTGCCTCTAAAGGGTTCCAGAGCTTCATCAAGGGTCACAAACTCTGTAGGACAGTACATTTGACGGAAAGAGGCTACCACGCTTTCAAAAATATCTCGAATTGGAGCCAGACGATCGGTAGAGCGCCTCTCTTTTAGTGCTATCATCAAAACGCATTTGACACAACAGAAATTTGAAGCGCTTATAAGACATTACAGATCGCAACAAGTCCATTCCAGTTCCATCGGATTTCCAGAGGTCTTGAATGTCATGACGAGAGGCTTGCTGTGCTCCAGAAATAATTAAAATTCCCAAAGCAGCCAAAAGTTCTGAATTAGTTGTTTCAGCAACATCATAACTGGACCCATACCGTTCCCTGATCTTCTCAATTTTTTGATTTGTATGATCAGTAATTTTAGTTATTAAAGATGGGGGCATAAAGAGGCTGAATATGTCTAAAGGAGTTTTACAGTTTTTTGCAGCACCATGTGGGGCATAAAGAGGCTGAATATGTCTAAAGGAGTTTTACAGTTTTTTGCAGCACCATGTGGACCAGATTTTTCTGTTACAATGTTTCTGGAGCTACGCCGCACATTGGCCCGAAAGGGAGTTTCTTTCCATTCAATTCCTGACTTCGCAAGTAAAATGCGTTCTTCCAAATCTTCATCAGCACCACTTTCGTTATTTTCATCGGAAAGCGATCCCTCTTGCTCGGATTCGGAATCATGCTCACTTTCCTCAACCACTTCTTCCTTGCATTCAGAATCACTACATTCAATTTCGACATCAGATTCATCTGAATCATGCTCCAAAGCCTCCAACACATCTATTATACGTTTAGTAGCCATTTTAAAGCATAAAATCTAAAAACACTGAAAAACGATTAATGTAACATTAAGTGTCGAATTGGGTCAAAATGACCCAATTGACAAACAAATCCCTGCTCACCAGGCAACCACTAACCCAAAAAGCTTACCAACCCTACCACAACTTTATCCCTCCAAAAAAGTCAGCTACCAGAAAGAATAGGCAATTTCCAGCAACAGCGACATAATTACAGCAAAAAGTGTACCTTCATTGGTCAAAATGACCCATTTCGACTTGTTAAAGGTTAACATCAGATCCGACCAGCAATGTATCCTGAGCTTGATTCAATTACTTCTTTATTAATGTTAAATGAAAATAACGGAAAAAACCAATTTCTTTGCATTTAACATTTTGTTTCAAATATTTTTAATTAAGTGCACATTATCAAAAAAGGGGTAAGTAACTGTCTCATTTTTAGAATGCTTTATGTACAAATCGCTCTCTGCTGAAAGCATAGTTCGTATAGCTTGAAAAGCATTAACGTTTGCAGCATGATTGTGCGTCACTATCGCTCGAACTTTAAAACCTGATTTGGGTAAGGCAGAAATGCAATTAGCCATTTCATTGGCCAACTATGTACCATTTAGTGCAGTTATAGGACAATCTTTAACCGGCACAGAGTTCTTTAACCCTTGGATCATGTATACTATTATGCCTTTGTGAAAATCTCTTTCTTCATCACAATCAATGCACTTTCCTTCGCTTACTGCGCACATTTACGAAGATACATCTCGTCAACCGTAATAATTAGTTATGTCTTGAAAAATTTTGCCACTTTCCCTTAACCCCTCCGCGTCGCTTATCATCATATGATCATGGCGAAGAGAACGCCGCTCATCCTCTTATGATGATTTGCCGGCTACGGCGAAATGCGTGTATTGAAGAGAGATGTCAAAAAGGAAAGGAAGATCTCTCCCAAGCGAGCTTGAAATACACGCATTTCGCCGTAGCCGGCAAATCATCATACTGTATGAGGGTGAGCGGCGTTCTCTTCGCCATCATCATATGATGATAAGCGACGCGGAGGGGTTAAATAACTGCATACCTTCAGAGCATCTATGTTTCCTTTTCTGAGTTTACTTAACAATGCCAAAGAGGGTAGAGGAAAATGTTTTTGGAGTATTTATATGCTTGAAATGATGTATATCGCACCAGCATGGCTAAACGAATACGTTGTGTTGACTAGGGCAAACGACCTTTGGGTTTGTAATGTTGTTGGTTTCTCACTTACACTAGCAATTAATTTTGGTTGTCTTTAAAGCATCCAAGATAAGATGAAAAATTGTCTAGCATACTGAAACTATTCAGCTGTGCAGTTTTGCTTTTTTGTAAATCATTGCGGTAAAGGAACACTACAGCCACAAAATTGCAATTGAACATTTAGATTTCTGTCTATTTTAATCGCTTCTTCAATTTGTGGAAAGCCGGCGGTTTGATTTGAAACTGTGTGGTAAAAGATAATAAAATTTTTGGTTTTTTCACACTGATAGCCTCTAGGAGCATTGTGCTCACTTAAATCTTCAAAATTATGAATAATATCTTGTTTTCTAAAGTCTTCTATTTCATCTTTTTGAAATATACGGACTTTTGGAGCTTTACGAGCGACAGCTGAAATTTGAAAAGATGATGGGCGCTTTAAAGCCTTTTCAGTGTAGATAGTTGGATAAGGTTTAAGTTGGATATAGTAGATAGTTTGATAACCTGTGCATGTCTTACCTTGATTTAAAACACTATTTATCACCTTGTATGTTCAATTGCAGTGATATTTTTATCTTGTTTGCTCTGCCAAAACAACTCCATTACTTTCCAACTCAGAACGTGCTTTGCTTTGCTTTGCACAAGCGTTAGGATCGATTTTAAATAGTGTGTGCGCGACGAAAGTGCAACTTTGTTACGTCGCTCGCACAAACATTTTGCCAACTTCTCTCGTTGACTCGACCATCTCGCCTTTTCGCTGTAGAGAAGAGTAAACCTGGCAATTTTAGCCATCAAAAGTCGACATATACGGCCGCATTTATAGTAGGCCGTGGCTGAAGTAGTCCTGATTTACAAAAAGGGGACCCTAATCTGTGCACCAATCACAGGCAAATTGCTATATTATCACCATTCAGTAAAATTTTAGAAAAACTTATTTTTGTTTACATTTGCTCTTCTTTAGAAAAATATGACATGTTGAGCAAGCAGAAGTTTAGCTTTAGGAAAAACGTGTATACTACGCAAACTTTATGCATTATATATGAGAGAATAACAAAAAATATAGACTGCAGTCGGTATACCTGCTGTGTTTTTCTAGATTTAACAAACGTGTTTGATACTGTAAACCCCAAAATACTACTGCACAAAATGGAGCATAATTTTGGAGTTCGTGAATTACTACTATGCAAAAGCTACCTATCAAATAGATATCAATATACAAAAATTAATAACCATAAATCCTTACCGTCAAAAGTATTTTGCAGAGTCCCTCAAGCATCCTTTCTAGTGCTGCTACTCTTCCCTCTCTACGTCAATGACCTGCCCCAAATAAGTCGGTTTGACACTACACTATTTGTGGATGATACACTTCTTATGTTGAGTGATAAAAACTTAAATAATTTGGAGAATAAGGTGTTGCGACCTCAGCAACTTCCTCCGTCCTTACGCACGTCTCCGCTAGCTGCGCGTGCTTGAAGGGGGGAGTTGTGTAGCAACCTCAACTACTACAAACCACAAACAGAAAGTCACCAACAGCAATGTTAACTTATAAACCAAACGGAATCTACGAAAAACAGCTATCATGATTGAAGTGACTAGTCGCGACATAGTGTGCACTCATTTTAATTCGGACTACAATTGGATACCTGCCATTGCGCTACAAAGGTAAACAACCAGCAAAACAAAACTAACTATTGGTTGAAAAAAACAAGCTATGGCTAAACTATGCTAAAGCAAACTACCTGTTAATTAACAAACAACCTAACATTTCCTGCATCGCTGAGTTTTAACTGCAGCTCAACAAAACTTCTCTAAAAAGAGAATATGGAATACTTCTGAACAAAAACTTGAAATGGTGTAATCAAATCCAACACTTATCTCTTCAGCTAGCTCGTTATTCTGGCTTGTTTTATAAAATTCGTAACTTTCTCCCAAGATAGACATTAGCCTACGCATGCTCTATCACAGTTTGATATACTCTAATTACAACACGGTATTTTAGTTTGGGGCACTACATCTAAAAATCACCTTCGTGAATTAACGATTCGATTGAACAATATTGTTTGCATTATTACCTTCAGTAGGAATTGGAGTTGAATGTCAAATTTGTACAAAAGTTCATACCTCCTAAAACTAACTGATTTATACAAACTTGAGCTTGCCAAATTTGTGTTTGCGCTTCACAATAATCGCTTACCAAAATTTTTTTATAACCCGCTCACCAAACTGGAGTCGGTACACCACCATAACACCAGACAATTAACAAAAAATGTTTGTTTTTATCCCCCAGTCAATACAAATATCCGTAAAGAAACTGTATTATAGCCTATAAGGGAAGGAGTCTATGGGGAGAAATAGATATGAATATCTGTTATCGCATCTACGCCCTTTTGAAAACAAGTGTTCTTCAACCGAGTTTGCCGGTAGTCAAACCGCCGCCCTGAGAACAACAGTCTTTTTTTGCACGATTTGTTTATCGCACTTCACCACGTTATCTATTTTTTTACACTCTGACCTAAACACAAAAACGCGTGGTTTTAGGTTTTTAGTAATTATCTATATAAGAAAAAAAAGTGACAATGTGGTCGGTTATTTTTAAATTTGATTTTGCTGGTTCAATCGTTGCGAAGACAAAGTTTAGTCAACTTTCCCCGTGCTGGTACGTTCAAAGTTTTTATCGTTTTGCTTTTAATATATTCAATTTGGATTTTACTTCGTTTCTGATTTTATTTCGTTGGATAGACAACATTGCGGGGAAGATCCTGGCCGTCCGCCTGCGACAAATATATTACAAGGTTCATTGCCGTCGTGAGGTGAATCCTTACCAATATTAAAAATGCTGATCTGGCATCCTTTAAAATGCAATACAAAAAGACTTTAATTGAAGCTTACGAGTCATAGATCTATTCCTCGTTTAAAAATTATCTTTCTCACATTTTATTTCAACAACAACTTTGAGTGTAGTTCTCATCCTCACATATATTTACTGGTACTGGACTACAAGGACATTCTTTGGGTCTCGTTTTTTTTGTATTGACCATGTTTACCTTCCATTCACGAGAAAGCGAATTGTATCACTTTATTTTGGACGGGACGTCCACACTCTCCTGGGAGTTGCCATTTTTGAAGTGTCTGAGTCACCTGTCTTCCAGATAAAGATGGAAACCACCCGCAAAGTGCCTTGCCCAAGGACACAACAAGCGAACTTGCTGGTGTGTTCTCCACAACCTCCTCTATATGGCGATCACCAAACAGGGAAGCTGTAGATACCATTTTTGAAGTCTTTTGGTATGACTCAACATGGGGAATAAACCCCAGGTCTACCAATTGCAAAGCAGACGCTCTAACCACTACAAAATCGAGTCGTCCAATATACTATCACGTCAGTTTTTTCTTTTTTTTTTATAGGGGCCTAGGTGTTGTTCATCGAGTTAAATCTTCCCTTGTTTAGACTAGTTTTACCTCAAATTCACCAGTGACTTTATTAGGGTGACCATATTTTCATTACCAAAAAGAATGACATTTTTTGATAATAATCATTATCAGCCCTACAAGTTGTTCTGCAATGCTGGAAAAATTTTTCTAGACATTTGTTGGACACTGACCGCTTTTGATAATTAGTACAAATACAGCAGTTTAGCTTTTTAATTTATTATGCCAATGAACAAAAAAATGTAAATCGGACAGCTTTTTTATGCTTTGAACTGTCTACATGCATGCCTAGGCTAAGTTTGCCTTTATTTGCTACAGAAACAAAAGTTCCGTTGCCACAAGTAATGCATTCTGCTTCGAACTCATCTCGTCCTTTTCTAAAAAATGGATAGCCTACTTCTGTTGAAGTTCTTCAGTAAACTTTGATTTTCTTCTTGGCATACCACATCTACTTTTTAGCTTTTTGTTTTATTTTTCAAAAATCACAGCAATGATAATTATAAACAGTTCAACTGAAAATATTGTTTGATTTTTTAAACTAAAGTAAATATGTACCGCAATGGTTCCTTTGAAATTAGGTCAATCGACCAGAACAACAAAGCAAAATTTATCTCGGTATCTCCGCTGCGTAAAATACAAGAAATGCAGTTCGGAAACTTACCGTTATTTGTATCGCTTCCCATGTAATCTTACTCTTTCAAACCTAAAGCAACAGTCAGTCTGAGGTAGACCGTTAGGAAACTCCCTTTTATTATTCCTTACCAGTTAAACTTATTATCACTTGAACTAATATGCAGTGACATAATTTTTTAATCACAGGGTAAACGTAAAAAGGGAATTTTTGAACGACTTTGGATGACCAAATTAGTTTTTATTAAAAAGGAGGACAAAAAAGGCATTTTTAAACATCCTCGGAAGACCAATTACTTTTACCAAAAAGGAGGACATGTCCTCCAAAAAGTGGACGTATGGTCACGCTAGACTTTAGGATAATATTTTGCTGTTTGCTGTCGTCTCGCTGCTTTCTTAAACCTATTTTCAATTTTGTTAATTCTGCATCTTCTTGTTCAGAATTATTTGCTCGACAGGAAGCACCTTGCTTAGATAATCTTTGGGTTCTTTGGTGCTTCCTAGTCTGAACAGGCCATTTCCAATTGCTATGATGATTTTTTTCCTGCTTGTTTTACAGATTTAGAACTGAATTTATCATTTGTTCGCAGTTAAATTTATCGTTTGTCCAGAGAAAAATAAACCTGACTGATTGATTAACTTTTTATAAGGGCTGTGCCGGATATCCGGTAACTACGCGGTATCCAGCGGTTTTTAAATACCCGATATCCGATCGGATTACAAGTGGTATCCGGCCAGCTTTAGATAGCAACTGGTAAGACTATTTTTGATTTGTAGTTTAGATTTTTTGTCATGAGCACTTTGAGTTATAAATTAGTAAATATAGCCAATTTTGGCATTTTATACAAAATGCCAGCATAAATGTTTCTACTTTATAGATTTACAGTTAACTGATTGATTATCAGTTGCATCGTTTTGGGGGATAAAGGGCAATGGTCCTAATCTTTAAGAGTAGCAAACATGACAAAGTTTTCATGTCTGTTGTGGGACCAAAAATAGTTATTGCGCTAAATTGTCATCCACCTTAGGCCAAATTCTCAGTTATAAGAAGTTACTTTTGAATTTGAAAAGATGTTCATCTTTTTAAAATGTTCCCAGCCCCCCCCCCCAAAAAAAATTTGCTTAATAAATATGCTACTGCTAATTATTCTTAAATTTTTAATGAAATAATAAGGCAGTGGCTATTTTGCTGTCGACGGCAATTTACCCTCAGAGACTATTTTGCCGTGAGTTGTTTGTGATTGGTCAATCTTAATGATGTACTAAGCATGTGACTTTTGGTCGTCTCTGGTCAATTTTAAAAACCAAAAAAAAAATTTTTGCACCCCCAGGTCTCTATCCCCCCACCCTGCACACTCCCTTGCAGTGTACACTGCCCTGTACATTTACATACCGGGCCTGCCCCTTCAGTGTACACTGCTTTTCTTTTCAAGCCCTGGCCAGCTGAGATTCGAACCCGATACCTTGGTATCTCAAGACCAGCGCTCTATCCACTACACCACAGAGTCACTGGTGCAATAGTAGCAAATTTGGCTATATAAACACACGTGAATGATCACGGCAAAATAGATTCCAAGGGCAAATTGCCGTCGACGGCGAAATAGCCACTGCCAAATAATAAAGCAGTTGGCCTAAAAGCTTGTTTATGCTTGCATTGTTTAGACGTACAAATACAAAATTAAGTATGCTTTTTTGATTAAATAAAATATGAGCAAGAAAACCAAATCTAAATCAAAAGTGCTCTATAGTTGTAAAAAATTAAGAAATAGAAAACCTAAAACATATATTGGCCAATGATTTTTGGTGAGTGAATTTAACCAAGGTCGAGTTATTAGCAATTGATTTTAGCTGAAAAGGAAAATTTTATTAAAAAGATTTTCTGGTTCCAAAAATTGCTTAGCTTCTGAAAAATAAGCTTTACACATTTCAGGGAAAAACAAAAGCCTGCTTACTAAATGCAGCTTTGCATTAGACAAGAGTAACAGACAAAGGGTTGAATATAATGCCCTTTTTAATTTATGCTGACAAAAACTAATAACTATAGAACAAGTTTGTATGACTTTGTGTTTCGATTATCAAAAGTTAAAACACATCAAAAAAGTAAAGTAAGGTACCTGATGCTAACAAGGCCCACTAGTTTTTAATTTTGCCTATCTTACTAAATATTCAATATATTCAAACTCTATTAGGCTGTTTGATGGAGTATGTTGACAGCTACAATCCCATCACCAATTTCAGCTACTTTAATAAAACTGTTTATAAATAATTTACAAACTAAAAAATTATTTTTTGGCCTTATTACCTTTACATGCAACAAACAAGGCCCAATGTATCATTGCATAGAAAAGGGTTTTAGATTGAACTTTTAAAAATTACTCTAAAACGTCACTGAAATTGATATTTGAAGAACATTTAGCGCAAAAAGCAAGTTTTGATGACCCAAGAACAGCTTTCACTCAAACAAGCATCTCTCTATTTTCCTGCATTTTGCTTAAATTTACATTCTTTCAAAACAGAGAACAACTCTCAGTTTACATAGGCCATACAATTACAGTCATACCTCACCTTTACGAACTAATTCGGTCATACCTCACCTTTACGAACTTTACGACAGTGAGACAAGACCGCAGAAAATATTGCACAACAATTGTAATTAATATAATACTTCAGTTGTTTGATAAATTACAAAATTTGTTGGTTCTTTGTTGAAGCTGTTACTTCTAAAAATCTATTTTGTAATTCCAAGGTTTTGTAAAGCGGGAGTTCGTAAAATGAGGTATGACTGTATGAAAAAATTGCAAGTAGCAATCCTTAACATAATTTGGTTGAAGCTGGCTGAACTGGTGATAGAAATCCTACATAATTGATTATTAGCCCTGCTGGGAAATGCCAGTGGAGCTGGCTTGTGTATACATATTACATTAACCCAATGCAAGAAACTTCAGATTGCAAAATGCAAGTGAGACCCTAGATGTGAAACTGCTCAACTATTAATTTTGCCACAACTATAAATGATGCAAGGCAAGGTTTAGATAGGCTAAAGTTTTTTCTACAGTTAAACAAATTTATCAGTGATGGTAATAATAGCTTTAAAAAATGCATCATCTTGATTATCAATTGTTATTTCAATGGAGAGTGATTTTAATTGTTTGACTTCCTTAGTTCGCTAATTGACCACTGGCTACTTTTGTTGTCTAATTGTACCACTGGTGGTTTTTCAATTTCCAAGTTAATGGTTTAGCAATATTACAGGACAGACATTAGGCATCTTCAAAGATTTCCTTTTTAAACATTTCAAACTGTTTTGGTTATGACTGTGAGTTGTTATTTTTTTAATAAGACGCTTTGACTTTTGCTCCAAATTAGCATCTTTTCTACTCAGTCAATTTTCACCAATGTTATAAAGTGGATTTTTTAAAAAGTTTTGCATTTACATTGAATAAAAATCTTGGAAAGGGCTTAAAGTGTTCATCAATGCAATTGCCTATAAAGAAATGGCAGTGGCTTTTTTGCCATCAAAGCATTTTACCTTTAGAAGCTATTAAGCCTTGTGATTGGTAAATCTTAATGATGCACTAAACACGTGACTTTTGGTCATTTCTGATTGGTCAATTTTAATAACCAATTAGAAACATTTTGCACCCCCAGAGTGTCCACTCTCCCACCCTGTACATTCACATACCGAGCCTGCCCCTCCAGTGTACACTGCCTTTCATTTGGTGCCCTGCCAGCTGCAATTCGAACCTGCAGCCATAACATTTTAAGACCAGCGCACTACTACACCACAGCATCACTTGCAGAATCATAGCAGTTATGGCAATATAAACACACGTCAAATCAAACAACCATGTAAACACACATAAATAATTACAGCAAGATAGTCTCCAAGGGTAAAATGCCATAGTTGGCAAAATAGCCACTTCCTAAAGAAATAGTTAAAGACTGTGTCAGCTTATTGATGTTTTATTGATGTTAACTTTTGACTGCAAATAATGGTAATGCTTGTAGTAGATTACACGTACTCGAGGATTGTATACATCTTTTACAGAATTTGATGAGGAAAACAAATTCCATTTCCATTGCACTTTGTCATTTGAGTTTTCCAATTACCGGTATGGTAGCAGTTGATGATAGTATAAACAATTTAGCAATGTTACATTTTCCTCTGTTTATTCCTCATAGATGCTATGATAAATAGATTAGTGAAGCCTCAGTTTTAAGCCTTTTGCCCAAGTTAGGAAATAAAAAATATTTTATTTTACTATGTGTTGAGCAAAGTTCATTTTTTTGCACTGGTAACTATTTCATTTAGTCAAATCTTGATGGAAAAGATCCTTTTCATGATGCATTGTGTACAATCAAACATTATTTTGTTATTACATTATAACAAAAATTATTTTGTTATTTTATGGAGTAGATTTATGTGTATATAACTGCAGGAAAATTAGTCTTACGTGATGCTGATAAATTAATGTTTGCTGTTTAGTCTTTAAACCTTTTCACAATTGTTTATCAACAAAAATATGTTTACTGATCGCCCACAGCCTGGGGAAGATGAAGAGGATTTGATAAATTTTCAAAATAGGTTTTTGGCCAGTGGAGAAAAGCCTTGTGTCAAACTAATAAAATGTGAAAACAAATTCTCTGATAATAATACAGCAAAAAGTGATGCAAGTAAACCGAATGGTTTTGATTCCGAGATGTATGGAACAAGAACTGATGCTATCACTTCAAATCAATATGCAAATAGCACTTTTAATGACAAAGAAATGGAAGAACAATTGAACAAATGTGATACTCATGTTACAACTGTTTTGTCAAATATCATACATGAAAAAACACCTTCTTTTAAACCAGTGTTTCCAACGTTTAAGCAGTTTGCTAATCCACAAGCGAATCAATGCAAAAAAAAGTTGATTAAAAATAAAAAACCAAAAAAAAAAAGTTTATTTGCTCAGCAATTTAGTTGTAAAAATGAAAAGGTTACTTCATCTTCAAAACATGACAAGCAAATTGATATAAATGATTTGGAGAAAATGTTTTCAAAATCTAAAATAATAACTGGTGAAGGTCTAAAGCAATCTGATAACAGTGGACGTGACGGTAAAGCAGTCCAAGCAATTCATGTTGAAAATATTAAAAGGTTAAGTCTAATGTCTGCTGTTGATATTCAAGATGAACAAAATAAATTAGAAGAAAGCTTAGATCCAAAATTGCTTTCATTTCTGAAGAAACGCAAACAGCATGCCGATGTGTCTCATCAAGTGACTGAAAGTAAGAAAAGAATTGTTGGTAGCATTTCTGAAGCTGAGAGCGTTATCCAGGCAAATACAAAATGGGTTCATATGGACAAAGTTGAGAGAGAAAAGATCAAATGGATGGAAAATACCCTTGTAAGTGATAAAGTCAAAGAAATACACTTGCCCAACAGGTTTGATTTTGAGGGCAATTTATTGTCGTTTGACAAAAGTGAGAGCATTCCTTCTCATTTAGGGTTGCATCATCACAATGATGATCCAGATTTAGCAGGATACACTTTACAAGAACTCATGTTGTTGTCAAGAAGTCAGTTTCCTCAGCAGCAAGTTCTTGCTCTCAAAATGTTTTCCAAGATAATTCGCAAAGATAAAAAAGGAGATTATGTTAAAACGTTATCTCAGTTTGTTTCTCCACTGTTGCTGGAGTGTGGCTTGGCATTTATCCTACGATGGGCATTAGATCAGCAGTCGAGCAGCTGTATTCAGATTGCAATTGATTCACTTCATTCTCTCTTTTATCCTGGTGATATGCAAGAACGATTTTTAGATGAACATTTTTTGACTTATCGAGGTTGCGAGTTTCCTTGTTTTCAACCATTTCCTAATGATAAATCAAGCAAAGATGAGAATGATCATGAGCTTTTAGCTCGAGATTTGGTCAAGGGTTTTGTTCAAACTAATGTTCTTTGCAGAATAAGGTACGTTTTGGAAGTGTGTCAGCCAGATTCTTCTGTCATAATCAAGTGCCTTCAAATTCTTCAGCGGTTTTCACAACATTCAACCGAAATCGCTGTCAGCATACTTAATTGTCCAAGATTAATGAAATTTATTGTGAAGAATTATTTGCCTTTAGCAGTTTTTTCTGAGGATGACTCTTCATTGATAACTGACACTTCCTTAACTTGTGGAAATGCTCTTCGACTACTTCGAATGTTATGCCAAGCAGGAAGGCACATCACATCTCGAATTATTTATGAGTTTGATCATTTGAAATCAATTTTAATAAAGTATTTCATAGTCAAAGTGATGGAAAAAGATGCTGTTTGCTTAGCTGAACTAGAGGCTTGGAAGCTATGGAGTGTGTTCTTGTCATATGGTTTTTATTTAGAGTTTTACAGAAATTTAGCTCCGACGTTGATCTTGCAGCTGCAGAAGTGTGTAGAGTTGGTTATGAATGATTGCTCTGAACTAATGCTTAAATGGGTAGAGCATTTTCTTAAGGCACTTACTTGCCTTTTTAATAACATCTCGTTGCCATATGAACCAAACAAAGACACTTCTCTTCATTGGAGTGAAATAAAAGAGCTTCATTCTCAGGTTAAAATTCTTGTGCACTGGGTGGTTGTTAAAGTTATTGCTTGTGAGAAGGAGAACCATCAAAAGTTGTTTGGAATACTTGCTGCTGGCTTAAATATCATGACGACTTATCTTGAAAAAAGTCATCAGATTTTTCAAAATCTGGCAGCTGAAATTGTTTTGATTATTGAACCACTATTTCATGTTGTTGCAAATTGTGGTAATGTCTTAAAGATCTCTGTTGATAACACATTATCAAATGATGTGTTGAAATGCTTACCTGATCTTTGCTTAAATAGATTAAACGGTGAAATAGCTGAAAAGTTTTTCTCTTCACTTGTGAAAATCAACTTGATCACGTCATTTTGTTCATGCGCTGTTACTGTTTGCAAAGTAGATAGATCATGTTGCACTAAATTTATTACATTTTTTGAATATTGGTGTAAGATGGACTGTAATGATGAGATTTATAACAACGACCTTTCTAATTTTTATAATCGCATTGCCCAGCACTGTATTTATATGCTTGTAAAGCTTTTTGTTGCGTGTGTCATTGAATTGCCTGTTTTGTTGTCTTTTGTTGCATACTTTCATTCTCTTGGTTTTTTATGCATCAGTATAATTGGTTCTGGTGAGGAAGAGTACTGTAGATGTCTACTTAACAATTTAATATTTTGCCCTGACATGCTTAAAGATTGCAAATTAAGTGATGTTACAAATTTCAATGTTACAATTGTCAATGGTATACGGGCTACATATTTGTCACTTTTGTCACCCAGCATGAAATCATTAAACCTTTCAAAGTCACTTGTAAGTCAAATACCGCAAAAAATGGCGTCTTTTCTGCTTCCACCAGATCATGGCCCCTTGTTACCTACTGATTGGCCATTTCTTCCGATTCTTGATTGTTATGACAAAGCAGTTCATGAAGGAGAGAGCGATCATGAATCTTCCGCTCAGTCCCTGTTGTGTTCTATAAAATATTCCCTGTATTTTTTATATTTCTTAGAAAAACACCGTAGAAAATTTTGGAAACGGGTGAATGTTACATCTAAGTTTGTGAGAATGATGTGCCTTTATATGGCTGACAGTAGTATGTTTTTTGATGATGACATACGTTATTTGATGACAATGCTTTTTAAACTGTATGCAAAATGTGATCAGCGACTTGATTTTGATTCACTTGTACCTGGTGTTACTTCATTCTACGACTTTTACATGGCTTTACTCGATCAATTTGAAGCTGTGTCTTATGGAGATGTGCTGTTTTCTGCTGTTGTTCTGCTTCCGATCATTGCTTCATCTAGTCGAAAGTTAAAACTAGCTTTGTGGGTGGAGCACAGCGAGGCTTTAAGAATTATTAGTATAAGAGAAAGTGATCTTTTACTGCCCAAAGAAACTTTTTTAATGCCTCCAGAAGGAGATTTTGAAGTAGTTTTTGCTTACACTAAAGCTCTTGCGTCTGGTCAGTGCCAGAAAGCAAAATCTCCATTTCTGTATCATCTAGCTGTACATCATGTAACATCGTATCTTTCTGATAAAAACCACCCTGAATATCTTCAACAGAAAGTGTTGCTAGGTGTGAAGAAATTAAATATTTTATCTAGTGAAATGGATACATAAGAAATGCCGTTTTTATTTGTGCTAACGTTTAAGCAACATCATTAATTTTTAGGATTTCAATTTTATTATTTAGTAAAGATTTAAAAGCCAAGATGAAATATCACGCATACCTAACGTCGTACTAGTAATATGATAGTTCAGTTGTTAAACTAACAGTATATGGTGTCAATTGGTTGCATAGAAACATTTCAGTTTTAGTGTCAATTAAAGCATGAGAATAGTAAAATCTTATTTCATGAATAAGAGCTAAAGGCAAACTACTTCGTGGTTAGAAAAGATAGTTCGTTAATATATTTTCATTATTTGGTTCAAAGTGATGATTACTTTTTGTACATTTTGCAGCTTGGCTTTGTATGGACTTTTATCATGTAAATGAACAGTGACTTTTAATTTTGTTGTTGAGAGATAAGAATGAAGTCATCTTTTCATCATGATGACAGCACCGACAGTGTACCTGAACAAAGTGGTGTTGAATCAAGAAAAATTAGCAAGGATTATAGCCATGGTAAGGGTGTGTGCTGAACTTATTTGGTGTGTTGGTTTCGATTTTCACAAATGTTAGGAATACGTGCAAGTGAGCAAACAAGTCAAGGTATTGATGCCAAAACTAGAACCATTATGTTGCTGTATTTATTTGGACGTTTCGCTCAACACTGTTCCATAGTGATCTTACACAATACAACTGTTATGTACTATAATTTGTGCTGTATAAGTAGACAGACAATGCTAGCAGCGTTAAGCGAACCTTCCATACAAGTTACAACTTATGTACAGCAGCATATTGGATCTGATTTTTATTTCAAACATTGTCAGAATATCCCAGTCATTTTGCTCCTAAATCAAGTCTTTTTACCGTGTAACTTCTATCTCACAAACTTGTAGGTTGTTTGATAGATTTGAGCCGATTACGGACATTACTTTGGAATGCTAATTACGAGACAATTGTTAGGTGTTTGGGCGTAATGAATGAGTTGTATGCTTTTTAAATACAGATGTTTTATGTTAATTTTTTTATGTGGGGTACTGTGATTTGAGTTTGTCAAGCAACACATTTTTTATAAAAGTATCATCCAGCTGAAAAAGATAGTTTAATTTTTGAAACATGATCTGTGCCAAAAGTTCTATGAAGTTGTTATAATTTTGGATGTTTTTGGGTCAATAAAGATCAGTTTCCTTTTCCAAAGAGCGAACTTAGTCTAAGAGTTTACCTTGTTTTATTATTACGTCAAATACAATGATAATGCAAAGTAAAATGTCTAACTGGTATTTATTTGTCATTACAACGCCAGTAACCAATCTAATAATCTCTGTTTTCTCGACAAAATTGCTTTGATCGGCCTCAAAAAAAAGCTTATCATAGTTCAATGCCTATTTTTAGTTGACTTTTCTTCTCCTGAAGCTGGTGCTAATGGCGGGTCTTCCAGATTATTAAATCAAGAAGGAGTATATCACTTGACCAGAGATGTCCGTTCTTTCTCGGAAGCGCTAACGTCATTGAAAACTGTGTTTATAGATGATGGAAGTAAGGGTGTAAAATAATGCGATCACAGCTATTTTTATTTTGATCTTTTAAAACACTGTAAAAATGCAGTTTTGGAATTGATATTTTAGATAATGGTTGCTTAGAGTAATATTAGAAACATTTCCGATATATTTTACGTGCTGGTGTTGGAAACAATTTTATAGATTCGGTTTGTGCTTTATTTTGATACTAACTTAATGCTCTTAACTGGTATTGCTTTCTTGTAACTGCTCACCACTTTTTTCAAGTAGTTAATTGTTCGTGTCTAAATTATTTGCATTTTTAAAGTGTTTAGTTAATGGTTGGTAATCACGGATTTACTTTTGCCATCGTCCATGATTGATTACTCTTTTGAGGTAGAACGCTCGCCCATATCATTTCTTAACTAAGCTATATGTTAGGATATGTTAGCTAAGCTAGTTTCATATTTTCCCTTTTTTGATATTAAAGATGCACGAGGTCTCGTCAAATCAAATTTTGGTCATAATTAAAAAAAACAAACTTGTTTTGATTTGACGTCGTTTAGAAGGTGTCCAGCCTTTCAAGAGTTTGACTTGGGAGGTTTTTGTGAAAATTTCCATATCTCTCCAACGAAAAGAGATAAAAAGTTGTGCTTGGTGTCAAAATCGCAGAATAGTCTATTTCCTGTCTGTACCTAATTTATTGTTCAGCGCTTGCTACAACAAAAGCTAAGATCTACAAAAATATCATTTTTAGCCATTTCTTGCTTATTGAAATTCTCCATCTATCGTATTTTCTGTTTAAACTCAGAATCAAATTTGCTCCAACTAAAACCAATATATTCACGTACACACACTATCAAATTTAGAGCACAAAACTACTCAGGAGATCAACACTCAATAGTTGCTCTTGTATAAATATGAGCTAAGGCAAAGATTTGTTCGTCGTTCTTGTGATGGGTTGTCCCGATCGTTTTTCTGTGTAACAAATCTTTTCGCTTACAGATTTCTCTTTCATTGCAATGGTTATGATTTTTAATGCCTTGCCAAAATTCAGCTGTTACAAACAAGACGCATGGAGTGCTTTTTGCTGGCAACAGTAAAAAAGGATTTCAGCTTGGTTCCCCAATTTAAAAGCAAACTTTCAATTGCTGCCTCTTCAAGCAGTGAAGAAAAAGATGCCAAAACTTTTTTAGTGAATGGTAGATTTCTGAATACTGACTCAGAGCAACGTTATGTGATCAAAGCCAGCTTGGTGGTTCACTACTTTATTCGACACTGAATCAACTTGTTTATAAGCAACCAAAAGGTCATTTTGAAACGATGTCACAAGTGAACCCTCCGATGTTTTTGGTTTGAGATGTATTATGAAAAATAAAGGCTAGTACAATGATGCTATATACGAAACAAGCCAAGATAATTTGCTCTTTTCTTCTACGTTTAGACCACTGGAGCCAAGCAAAAACAAACGCAAGTAACCGTTTGCTATTTGTCTACAGGAATGGCATATATGCTTTTGCTTATATCAGAGAAAGTGAATAAGTTTCTCTGCAACATCCATCAAAAAGTGACTTCATAGAATCAATAATCACATTTGGTCACTAATAAAGCCGTCATTGAATAACGATTCAAACGTTTCTCTTCCGAAAACCAATTTTTCCTCAAAGATGAAGTTGAGCAGTAGGGCTAATTGAAACACTAATACCTTTTCTACCAATTAAATTCTGCTGGTTACAGTTAGTGATGGACTTGATTGTATTAAGAAGAGCACCATCTTCCAAAGCATGTGGACCTGTCTTTTGATATTCGATCACGTAAATCAATCGGGATAACTATATTTGTTTTATATGGAACATACACTTTAGAGCAGTGTTTCCCTACCATTTTCATGCCGCGGCCCACTTTAGAAAGACAAAAATTTTTGCGCCTACTTAGTGAAAACTGTAGTGTAATATTTAAAAATGTCAGTAGAATAAGCCTAAGAAATACATAAATTAAGTAAAATAGGACCTACTCTTCCTTTTTTTGGAAGTAAATCAGGCTTTTGTCAGGAAATAGACTGATAGCTATCTCGTTAAACCGCCGGTTCCTCGTACTACAATGTTAAGTGGCATTTAGAGGTGAATGTGTCGCACCAATTGTACTCTTTTCCTCCTTTCCTCTGTCACACTTGTCGCCAACTGGTTTCATGTTAAGACACTCTTTGTATTTCTGGAGTTTCTGTTGCTTTTAAGTTTCCAACACGTCTTTATAAGGCAGGATGAACTTTATATTTCTCCGTTTTATTATAACATAGTAATAAGCTTATAATATTAATAAAGATTTACTGAATATATCTGCGGGCCACCTGAAAATCCTTTGCGGCTGACCGATATGGAAACACTACTCTAGAGCGTGTTCCTCGCGTTTAAAGTTTTCTGTAATTTAATCGCAGAGGCGTTTTGCTGATGCCAGTCTTCTTTTCAGTGCTCATACTGGTTGCATCGCTCATGACAAGAATACACTTTTCACATCTTCCCGCCACAAACTTCATTAGCTGTTGCATGGAAGATACTTTCACTGCTAACAGAGATTTTTGGCGAATAGGGTTTTACCCCAATCTCTCGGTTCACTTTTTTCTTAGAGTCTTTACATCAAAGCTGTACAACAAATACGTATCTATCCAATCCATTATTTGTATCTTTCCATTTCAACCATTCTGCCATCTTACTGCAGCTGCAAAAAATCTGATGTACTGATTTTGGATTCGCAAGCGTCTAACGGTAACAGCCTGGCTTTTTCTCTGCTTCTATAAACAGTGCTTTTAGATGCTGCAGTTTCATGTCCAGGAAATGCGAAGATTCGGTCGTATTCTGCAAATTTTGGCACCAAACACCACTTCTATGTCATATGTTACAGAGATATGCGAATATTTACAAAAACTCCTCACGTCAAACTTTGGGGAGCAGGACACCCTCTAAACGATGTCAAATCAAAATTTCATTTATTTTTTTATTATGACCAAAATCCGATCTAATGAGATTCCGTGTATTTTCAATATGAAAAAGAGTGAAAATTGTGAAGCAGCCTACTCTGTGTATAGCGCCGATCAGTTTAAAAAAAACGTTTTTAAACATTTTTTAGGTCTGTACAACTGTAGTTTAAGAGTTTTGGCTCATGAAAAGCTTGGTGAGTTACTGCAAGTGCTTCGAGCTGTAGTAGATAAATACCCTGAAATCGATTCGGAAGATATTCTCTCTATGGCCAGCGAATTGATCAAACATGTAAAAGGTAGGGATTAAACATGCTGAGATCGCAGCATTACAATGCATAGTTTAGTGAATCACAAACCATTATTTACGTGTACCGTGTAGGTACTAATATTACTTGCTAACCATGTACTGTAGAGCAAATTTCGTCTTTCGACTATGTATTTGTGTTGGTAGTTCAAATGTTGCAGACCAAAGTGATCGCACCCTTTCTTATATTTGGTCTATTTATTAGTGTATTTGACTTGAACGTCACCTCTGCACGTTTTGTTATTAGTTGAAACGTTATTTTTAAATTGTTACTGGCAGTTTTGTTTCTATATTTCACGAAAGTTTCCGTTAAAAGCTTTTAAATAGAATATTGAATCATTGATTTGTGGCAAACAGCGCTAATGGTTAAGCAATTACAAACGAAAAACTAGTTTCATTTTTCAGCTTTACGTTTGCTCGATCAACACAACAATCAAAAAAATTTAGGCATATAAAAGTAGTAGTAGTAGTAGTAGTAGTTATTCAGTTTTTATCCGGTGTTTTCCCTTTAGCAGAGATGGCCGGATTTACCCCATTCCTTCTGCAATTTCTCGCACTCCGTCCCTCCACTTGTCTCGTCTCAGAGCATCCTCCTTCTTCAAACCAATCTTCTCTGTCTCCACTTCCACTTGCTTCTTCCAGGTCTTCTTCGGTCGTCCTCGCTTTCTCTTGCCAGTCACTTCAAGATTCAGAGCAACCCTCAAAACACTATCGTCATCCCTCCTCAGTACATGTCCATACCATCTAACTCCATTTGCTGTTGCTAACCGGTCTATCGTTTCCTTCAACCCTAACATATCCATCTGTTCTTCAGTCGTCTTTCTGTCTACAATTTTCTGACCGCACATGGCTCTCACCATAGCTCTCTCCGTTCTCCTCAAGATTGCTTTTTCATTTTCTTTTAGACACCATGTCTCACTTCCATACAGTATTGCTGATCTTACGCTACAAGGATAAACTTTACCTTTCATCTTCAGAGGAAACTTATTTCCAAGCAACAACTTTCCACATTTCCTGAATCTTACCCAACCGATTCTTACTCTTGCTGTGACTGCCGCTTCACAACCACCACTAGCATTTAGTCTGTCTCCCAAATAACAAAATCCATTCACTCTCTCCACTTCATCGCACAACTTCTCGATTGAGTCCATCGTCCCTTCCATTATTCCTTTACATTTCAAGCAAACAAAATGCATTGCCAACCTAGCGGTAACTCTCTTTATTTTTGCACATTTGCCATGAACCCAGTTTTCACATTTTAATAAAGCTTTAGTTATCGACCATTTCATATTACTCTTTTGCAAAGAATAAGTGAAAACTCTAACGTTTTCGTCTAGCTCTCATCAGGAGTTATCGCTAGAATGAAGCCTGGTGTTGATGGCGAGGTATACCTCGCCATCAACACCAGGCTTCATTCTAGCGATAACTCCTGATGAGAGCTAGACGAAAACGTTAGAGTTTTCACTTATTCTTTGCAAAAGAGTAATATGAAATGGTCGATAACTAAAGCTTTATTCAAATTTTGTACCACTTCTCATCTTTTCACATTTTGTGCACAACACTGAATTGGCCATGACTCTCCTCCCACAAACTCCACATGGATCTATCTTGCTTTTGTATAGTTCGCCTTCTGGCCCGCTTACCATCATTTTTGTTTTTCTGGTGTTGACCTTTAAACCTTTAAAAAATAGGGTCAATAGGGTCAGCCTTTAATAGGGTCAACAGGGTAACAGGGTCAGCAGGTAACAGTCAATAGGGTAACAGTCAATAGGGTCAACAGGGTCAGCCTAAAAAAAAGTCAATAGGGTCAGCCTTTTTGACCTTTAAAAAAGTGGTTGCAAAATTTATCTCAAACCGTTTGTAAAGAAGATCTTCCCAATAATACAAAGGGAAAAAGTTCATCATTTATTCGTGTATTTGAGTTAATGGTCTGTTTGCTAGTCTTCAGAGAGATTGAGCCTCCTCGACGAGCAGTCTGCTTGGTCACAACACATGTCTGCCGTAAATGGTAGAAAGTTTTCGTAAAGTGTTTTTCCCAAAAGCACAATCGGCAAACTTGAATTTTTCTCCGCATCATTTTTTTGTGCCGACTGCCAAGCATATATGCTGAAAATACTGTGTAAAAAATCTTTGGTTTGTCCCGGTCGAGTTAGAACCAGCAACCTACTGCATTGTTGACGAACGCTCCAACCACTATGCTACTGTATTTTGATAGGTATAAAGTACTACCGCTTCACGGTCTGGTGAAGTTTACATATCAAAAGTTTGTTTTATCACTGTTTTGTTTTATTTACGTAATGTTTGACAGTAAATAAGAAACTCGCTATTTTTAGCTGACATTTGAATTGGCAACGTAATTATTTCATTTATCTTATCTGTAGAAAAATATGTGGTTTTATGACCTTTGAGGTAAAAACTTCAGTTACAAATTCTGATATCATATTGCTTTAATGGTTGAATCTCCCTATTTATATCACAGACTTTTGTTGAGAACTGAGTTAAAAACAAAACACAAATTTTAAATTGCAAACCGTGCTGAAACTTATCAGTTTTCTTCCAATTGTTTGCTTAGATTGCTCAAATGCTTTTAGATTATAAATATGAAGAAGAAAAATCAGATGTTCCCCCTGAAATAATTCGAGCCATTAACAACTTGGCGATGGTTTTTAGCAGCAGGTATTTTATTCGTTCAATCTCTTGATAAGTTTCGTTCACTCTCGTTACAACTTCTTGATAAGCTTCGAAGGAACCATGTTGCGGACTGGTGACTGATTTTGTCTGCGAAGCAAAAATAAACACCGTCACGTTGAAGCGGGGTTCTTTGATACATTCAGAGCTCTATAAAAAATTGCTGTGAATGTGATAATTCGAGTCAAGGAACTAAAAAGCCAGACACGAAATGTGGATGAGAAAGATGGATGTCACTCATGTTTGGTCAATAGGGTCTGGTGTCAGAAAAACAAAATTCTCTGCAGAATTACGTTTTGTAAATGATCAGGTGAACGAGGAAGCCTACCCCCTTATAAATATAATCTTCATGTCATCGCTACAATTTTACAAAAGACAGTGTGCTTTTTGGACAGATTTTTTTTCATGGTGTGGTTTTATGAAATTCGATTTCACATCCAGGATTTCAGTTGTGGTTGTTACTAATTGGGTAATATCATAACGCATATTTTAGGTTAAATCAAACAGTGCATCACTGTGACCCTACATTAAATACCTCTTCTAATCGTACCCGACTTACTAAATTACCAAGCAGCTTTTCAACGATCTTCGCACATTACCATTGCAAATAACTGCACAAAGTGTGATGAAGCGTGACTGAGGTGGCTTTGTTTCTTTAATACAATTTAGCCAGTTTGAAAATAATTTGAACTTTGATTCAGTGTTTCAGAGTGCTTGATGGGAGAGGATGATATTTGCTCTTCTCAATTTATGGTAAGTCAGTCAATCCGAGAACACAATATATTTGTTTTACGAGTAGAACTCTTCGTTTTCAGTTTTATATGCACTGGCGAAATTATATATGTCAAACAAGTTGTCGGTTTTTTTTTCATTCGACCAAACAAATCTAAAAAGCGTCTGAGGAAATAGCTGCCAATCATTTCTTTTGTAAATATATTACTGGTGCGATCTATTGTTTACTTCAGAATGCGACCTCCTTGCGGTGTTTGCAAATCTTTAGTCGGCGTAAGCCCTCCCTGCCAGCAGACTGCTTGCCCTCGCCACCTGTGTGCTGCATAAAAATGGAGATGAACTTGTCGGTTTTTCCCTACACTATCCGTTTTGTGCCAAACACCACGCAGAGAAACTGAATTACCATTTTTAATGTAACCAAGTGCCTTAGGAGGCTGTTTAAATTCTTGGTACTGGCTAATTTTATTTGTCAGGTGCAATCTTTGCCGTTAGAAAACTCAGAACCATTGAGAAACTGCGCTTCTGAATATAATGAAACTGTATCCGTGTCGGAAAGTCAAGAGAGATCACAAAACGGTTTGTTTGACATAGGCCCGGTATATCACAAAATCTAGAACTGCAAGCAGTCGTGGAGTGCTCTACACATCTTTTGATCTATATCTGTTGACTCGATGGTAAAAGTGTCAAGCTAGAAACATACCTGTTATGGTTTTGTACCTTTCACCACAAAAGTAGCCAGATTAATTGCTCTGCAGTAGTAATATATCTAGCGCCAGCTGCTTCACCGGGTTAAGGTAGCATCAGTCTTGTCAACAGTGGCAACGACTGAGCTGCATGAAAACACACCAATCGCGATCCTTCTTGTAGTGGAGAAATCCCAGTCTGCCATCAGCAATTGTATCCATAATTAGTCAAAAAAGAACTGTCATTTTCCTTTAACTTAATCTACGCGTTTGACGTGTGAACCGGAATAATGGTTTGATGTCAAGCCTCTATCTCAGGAAAATCATTGGTTTGGATGAACACAACAGCACAACATATTAGACTAGATTGGTCTTGTCTGCCTAGTAAAAAAACCATTGGTTGCTGTTGTATTTTCATTATATATTTTTCGGCAGATACCGATGAATGCCTTCTTAAATTGGACAGTGGTGTAGAAATGGCTTTCCGCCGAGCAAAAGTTTTATCGAAATATCTTGGAGAACTAATATCGTTTGCAAAGAAGAGAGCTCATCTCGGTAAGTTATAACAATATGTTTAAAGAATCTAATTATTTTGCACCACACCCAGTTGTAAAGCAACGGTTAATTTTTTCTATCATTAAAACAAACACATGGCTATGACAACCACGCTGGTTGCTTAGTACGCCATTACTTTTTAATGTCATAGCCTTGATATTTTATACTGCAATGTTTTCCTCTTTTACTATACATATTTTCATTGTATTCATGTATTGTAGTCACTTTGGTGTGAACTAGCTGCAAATTGATTTTGGTTCACGAACATAAGTTCTGCACTTTATTACGCGACTCAATGTTGAAGTTTTGTTGTCGTTGTAATAGCGTATTGCTATGGATGGAAAAAATTTTTAAGCTCGTTCTGAGTCCATGACCTGCAAATGTTATCGATATTCATTCACGTTTCTAGTGAGCCATTCGGAATTAAAACCCCTCGCCGATCGCCGATCAATACCTGACGCAAAATTAAGTAGTTGGCGGCAAACATTTCTGCACCACTATTTTTGAACTTCACCTTTGTCCGCACCTTTAAGTTTAGTGTAAAAAGGTATATTGCGCATTACAGAAATGGAACATTCTCGAAGTATTCTCAAGCTTTCGCAGCAAACCAAGGCGATCTTGACAGATCAAAGTTTCCTGCCTTTTCAATCTCTTTACTGCACGAGTCTCGACCATGTACGTACGGATAAAGTTAAAGAGTTAATCTTTTACGCGACTTATATGGTTGTAGCGACGAAGCGTTGCGACCTAAAGTTGATAAAGGCTCTTATCTACGTTTAGCTGGATTATTGGTCATGTCAAACAAAAAACACTAGTTTTTAAAATCTATCTAATGCTTTGTAAAAACGAAATAAAGTTCTGAGCCAAATTGACGCAATTATTTTCTGAATTCAAGAAGTGGATTTGACTTCAACCTGATGTTTTTCTCTGTAAGATTGTAGGAACAGTTTTATTCACAACCTGTTTACTTCTTTACGTTTAGGCAGCTATTTGATTGTATTCAAGACAATCATCTGTTTTCTGTTGTTTGCTTGGCAATTTTTTCCCATAATTGGAATTTGTTCAGTTTGTAAAATTGATTAAAAGCTACTAAACATTCAAACCAGCTTAGTCATACTTTTTGTTTAGCTGAAAATAAAATCAGAATTGAAGTAGAAGTTATTGAATTATTGGCTTCGTTTCCACCTATCATCCAATCTTGTTCAAATTGCTTCTTCTCGCCAATATTGTGTCTGATCCTCTTTGGAGTGGGGTGAAAAACCAAGTATTATTTAGAAGTGGGCACTCACTACCTCAAAAGTAGCGACGCTACTGCTGCTTACCACTCAACTATAATTAAAGTGCGCTGCTGTTTACTAAAATTGGCCTTATGCAACGTAGACCACAAACTGTCTTCTTGAAGGTTCTCCCTGTCCAGAGACCAATTGTCCTCACCCTAAAATAAATCCTGATTAAAATAGGCAGCTTACACATGAATTGCCTACTTCGCTTTTTCTCGAATTTTATTTGAAACTATTATCCTCTTCTGCCTAAAAAGAACACTTCAATCGAACTGACAGCTCAGAGTAATAACTGCAAGTTTCATTCTCGGAATCTTAGGAGTCTGTGAATCATTGCATACTGGCTCGTAATATCACAAGCTTTGCTTTGATCTAAAAAGGTGCCAAATTTTTTGTAGCATTCTTGCAGTCACTATCTGGTGATTTTTAATTACATTTTGAATAGAAAAGAGTGAACAATAGAAAGATAAAGGTTAACCTTTCTCATAGACGCATTTGCATTTTCACTACTAGATAATCAAGTTTTCGTAAACTAAACTCTATAGCAGGCTAAAATAAAAAATCGCTCTCCATATTCTGAGTAAATAAAATAAGTGTGAACTGTAGCGGTAGGAACATTACACCTTCTGCAAAAATAGCGATGCTACCATTGGCCGCTACTCAGAAAGCAGTGCGTTACTTTTGCAGCGCGCTATTGCTCACCTCCGGTATGTGGTTTATGCTTTACACGCCGCAGTCAACATGAGTGACGTCATAAAAAACTGCGATTAATATTTGACTGCGTTGGCAAAACTTTCAACTTTTTCAAACTCTTGCAGCAGGGGTGTGCAATCTCTTTTGCCGGCAAGCCAATTCAAAGCGCTTGGAAATTCTGTGGCTCGGCTAGAGTTGGTCATTCAAGTTGCTTGTGCGTACAAATAAGTTTTGAAGCACTAACTGGTGACATTTTTCATCCAAACAGAGGGCGGAGACTATTTTTTTTGGACATCAGCACTTTCAAGCCGAGCTTTTATGCCAAATTGAACGTTAAAAGCTCTCTCCCTTTTTTTTGAAATCGGCTTTTCCAACGGCGAATTGATGGCTTTGACATCCAATTCGTTCCTCAAAATACTTGCATGGGCCGCATTTGGCCAGCACGTTGCGTACTCTTGCCTTACAGAAAATGTGAGAAAGCTTCCCATGCTTTAGATAACTATGCAATTCTTGTTTCACCTTGTCTTTGATTCAGACCGAGTGAATAATGCTGTTACTTTTCCGCATTCCTCTTCTGACTGACCATAGTAAAACACACACTAAAAGTCAGGCCACGTCTTGGCTTCAGTGCAGACCAGACCCGAGCTGATTAGGTTCGGTCGTATTCAAAAACTGGTTTTGTTCACTACGATAAATTAAGTTTCCATGTTTGTGCGTGCGAGTATTACGATGTAATAAAACAAGCAAAGCATGCTTTTCAATACATTTGACTGGAGTAATATGCTGGTGGAAACGGAGCTTTTTGGCCGTTCTATTGTATGGAGTATTTTTATCAACTTGGTGATGAGCCTTATTAATTTTAGGACCGTGAATTCGCAAGCAATAGCCAATCTGTGTATCAGACAATACACAACAAATATGTCGAATCGCTACAAGCTAAGAAAAATGAACACGACAAAAAAAGAAAACAAATTCGAGAATCTTGGGCAAGAGAAAAAAAGAGATCTGTACGAAGAATTTCTTAATTATCTTGCTTTATCACAGATTATTACATTTTTCTGGGACTAAAATAGATCTGGATACTCCCATCTGACAAAAAAAGGATTCGCCTTTCATCGGAGATTTCAAGTAGCATAGGTTTACTCTCTATCCTAGAACATGTTCGTTGCTGGTATTTGTCTTCGCAAATGTTTTAAGCGATTTTGTATTTATAAAGACAGCTACGTTATACGTCAACGTGGTCACATTGGGAAAAACGCCGTTTTGTTGCGACGTAATTCGATTGATATTGCGTTCAAACCTCGTTGTAACTATGGACGTTGTCAATTTCTCTGCTTAACGGATTTAAACAAGCAGTAAATATATTACGAATGATACCAGTCAATTCAAGCCGAATGTTGAAACTTGAAGACTCCGAAAAAATCTGGATAATCGCGTTAGGAGCCACTGCCCCTGTTCTGCTAGCCTTGGATAAATGTGCAATGCAAAATACCTTCGTCGTTTTTCACTGGCGAAAAGTACATGTATCTCACATGGAGCACTGTTAACTGTAAGGAGAAAGCTTAGGTGATGCTGTCGATAGCTTGTGCCGACCTTCAAAGCGCTTGGTTCAGGGTTAAAGGCCTACCAAGCTACTATACGCATCATCATTTATGGTTTGAAAAATATTCAAAATTAAAAGACTCAGTCCTAGTGTAAGTCAGTGGCCAAAATAGGTGGTAAATAGTGAAAATGGCTCTTGTTAACATCATCATACTGTGGATGATCTGAGGAAAACAACGTTGCATTTGCAGGAGGAGGCTATGTCTTTGATGAAGAAGGCGAAGCAGAGTTACAACGCTAAGATGCAAGAATATCAAAAAGCTAAAGAAGCTGCTATTAAAGCGGAAGGTGAACAACAGCAAGTTGGCCAAAGTCAGCAAGCTATCAAAATGAGCAGCAGTGCTTCGTCGTCTACATTAGGAGCAGTTCTTTCCGGAACTGGAAAAGTAGACAAAAAGCGGAAACAGGAAGAAGACTTGTTTAATAAGGTTTGTGAACGGAGTGAGGTGCAGATATACTGTACTTTAACTTCGATTGGTTATCTGAACCTCAATTTATATTTTGAACTTACAAATTACTTAACGCAACTGAATATTTTAAAGAAGACGTTCGTACGTACAATGCCTTTTCTTAAAAATCAAAGTCTGATTCTAGAACAGGTGGTTAATTGTAAACAGCACTGTATCAGCTACGTGAATACAATCTTATAGTGAAAAAACGTGTACAGCAGTATTGCCGTATTTGGTTGGGCATTTTTGTTAACTTGAGAGGAAACGAGCCATACTTTATTGGGTTTGAAATAGAAAAGCTGCTCAGCCAGCATTTCATGGGAGACTGTCGCTTTACTCTAGCTAGCCTGATTTTAATTAAGATTGCGGTATAAATTTGAAAAGTCGTTTTAGTATGTTTTGCCTCCATTCCATGAAAGAGAAGAGGTAAACGACAATTTATCAAGTATTATTAAACAGGCTGCATCCGCTGAACTAGTATATCGTTCATCGGTAGCTGAAGCAAACCGTCGACTCCAAGAATTGGAGAAATGCAAGGTAAGTAGTTTTTAAAGATCTGGTGGAAATCATTTTGTTTTTGATTCCATTCATTTCTTGCTTTGAATAGACCAATGCTTTTTAATCTGTGAGACGGTAGGCACTGGTGTATGTAAGAAAACCTTTTATGTGGATGACATACTCGATGCGAATAAAGTGGGGATGAGAATTTTTTCATTTTGCAGCAATAGTAGCTGTAAGGTTTTTCAACTTAAAATTAGATAATGTAGATAAATATCTTCTGTGTTCGATAAATATTTCTTTAATGACGTTTAATTCGACAAATGTTTTGTGTTTCTTTAAATGAATCTCATGTGGTTGGTAACATTTTTTCAGAAACTGTGGTTAGTATCACGAATTAAATTTTCGTGAAACGATAGAGTGCGAACCGTATTATTAAAAGTTGAAAAGCATTGGAGTAAAATCTAAGTCACTAGCTATTGTTTCCGGTTCGTTGCATTAGATAATGTTTTCGGTACATTCACGCGTATGAACTAATTCTTTAGTGGGACTGGACCACCACGCTGATGGACTGCACGCCCCCCCCACCTTTCTGCCTTACAAAGATGAAGGAACCTCGCAAAGTGCTTTTCCCAAAGAGGCCTAACAACCGAACTTGCTGACTTGTTGTTCACGCTGTTCTTTTCGTGCTGAGCGCCAGTATGGAAGCTTCGAATACCATTTTTTAAAGCCTTTTTTGTATGGCTGGACAAAGGAGTGTAACTCAGGTCTACCGACTCCGTAGCAAACATTGTAACCACCACATCATTTATGAACGTTGAATACGATATGGTATTATTTCAGGCCAAATGCCTTCAACAATTACGCGATTTAATGCTACAGTGTGATCAGACAGCAAAATCTGTAACTTTATCATTCTTTCAACTACACCATCAACTATATGCACCTCTGCCCGTGCAGGTAAGCGTAGTGTTGTGAAATGAAACAAACAAGCGGAAATTAAAAATATTTTTTAATGAGATGCGTGTATTTTTATCCTTCGGTGACGAGAAAATTTTTGTATGCATCTTACTTGAACCATATTTAAGGAACTGATGACAATGAAGCTGTTTTGACCTATCAGGTGTCAGCAGTGCAGTTAATGACCAACAAGTAGCTAAAAGCTTTAAGCAAAGCATAGCTTAGCACATCACACTTGTGGGACCTAAACTAGGTCCACTGCAGTGGAAGTTCTGTGTCAGTACTGGTGTAGGTCTCATATTCTGTTGATTCTATCTGTACTAGTTTAGCTTTACAGTGGACTCGTTCTGACACTACAGGTGTGACCTCCTAGGCTGTTTCTCATTTAAAACGTGTAGCTACTTGCCGTTCAACAACTGCACTAATGAGACCTAATAGGTCAAAACAGTGTCGCCGTCTGCTGTTTGCTCAATGTGGATCGCTAGGATCTTGTATGACTTCAAACCATATTTGATTTTAGATCTACTTCGGAGCCAACAACATTATTGGTACAGAGCATTTTTCCTCAAGCAGGAAAAATTACCGTTAAGTGCTTTTCTCAAAACCCAATAATGCGGGTTTGAACGTACAAATCACGCGGTCATTAATGCTGCGCACCAACGAGCTTGACACCCATTGTCCGTTTAATTTTGTTGGATCCTCTGATAGAAACTATTGTATTAAAGATCTTGATTAGGATCTATTGACTCGCAGAGATACATTGCAATAATTGAGCAATTTTTGCATGGAATCTGTGTTGTTGGGTACTCGGAAAGACATTCTACTGATGTTCCCTCTGCTTAGTTGCAGTGTTGGTGCTAAAAAATGCACTGGAGCACTGTTTATCTGCAAAGGACGAAAATGCAATGCAATTCGAATCGAGTGGTTCATGGGTTTCACCATGATTTGATCTAAAATCAGTTTGGTCGAACACAAGGTTTGGCCTGCAAACTGATGGTCATGAAACAAACTCAGGCGCAACGCCAACCAGCAAATCATTTTGCTATATTTGATGGGAAGACTTGTTGTCCATAGTTTCAGGCAATGTGCGAAGATGCGAAGAGATACGAACCAGGACATCAATATTCTGAATACGTTCGCAATCTGCCTATACCAACCTCACAAACCAAATCTTTTTTTCAATTTGAATCATACACCGCTGATGGCATACCTTACTTCACACAACCAGGTATTTCTTCCACTACCTCTAGTTTTCTGCTTCAACTGGCCATTGCACATATTGAAAGATTAGTTGGTTTTTCTGCTGTGACTAAATGTTTCCTATGAAGCGCGATTCTATCTTCCTGTCTGTGTTAATTCCTTCGAAACTACTGGCCGAAAAATATCAAACTTGGCAAGATTGATCCATCACCCCACAGCGAGTGTCATAAAGAAGGTGGCAACGTCATGGTGACTTCACAATTAAAGATAATCAAAAAAAATTGCCTCGCTTGACGGAGCAGAGCGGTTTTTGGCTTTAATGATAGCCAGCATTCACCTTACCAAGTTGTAAAAATTATGTTTCCTGTGTGCAGTATGACGAAATAATGGACGATTGATTTCACAAATTGACTTCTTCATTTTCTTACAATATACTGATTGTAGAAACGTAGTTAAAAGCTTTTTTGGGAGATACTAACTCGCTGCTTCCGATAAAATTAATTTAGAGGGATTTGAGTTTCATCAATGACGTAGCTAGCGATTCTTTTTAAAGTATTTGTTCAGCCATGATTTTTTTGAAGATTTTAAAAACAGTAGTTTTTAAAGTTCAAAATACTAATTGACGTCATAATGCTCTCTGGTTTCATTTTAGCACAAAAAAGCTCTATTTGTAGTTGCTATGAACTGTTATTTTGAATGCAAATACGAATATTTGTGGTAAGATCCATTACCGATTGCTTAAATACATGCTGCTGGTTGAAGCAGAATGATGTGTTACCAGCCGATAAATCTGGTTTTTCAATAACGTTATGGCAAATATGAAAACTATTTTAACTGCAATGTAAGTAGTCTCCTGATGAGATCACCTTTATGCAACCGTGCTGCACGCCTGACTAACATCCATCTGCAGGACATAAAGTTACGTGTAGCAAAATAAGGAAGCAGGTCGAGTTTTGCTGTAGGCTCCTGCAGCTTTTAAAAAACAAAATATTCTCCTTGCCACACAAATTTGATGGTTGGCTTATCTACTTAAGCCCAAGTCCACTGTAATAATTGAACTGTTGATGCTGGAATTGAACTGTGTTTGCCCGACTTTCCTAATTGGGGGAAAAGTCATGGCCATGTAGTCCTCCCCTGGCTGCGCCTATGCCGGGGCAAAGAAACATAAACGCAGCCAGGAACTTTGTGAATAAGACCGCTTTTGATTTAAGTCGGAAGGTCCGGATTAAACGACTTTAATGTGTCCCCTTCCCTTTACCGTACTTAAAAAAGAGATAAACGTTAATGAATCTTTGTGAAGTGATGGGCTGATTGTAAATAAAACCAGTCTTGAATTAAAAGCTGTGTTTTTGAAAACATTTTGATGTTTTTGACTTGTCAAATTAAGAGTTGGTATTCACAGCGAAAAAAATTTCGAAGAAACAGTGAAGCATTGCGGTAATTGCATCACTTTAAAAAAATTCTGTGGTTTTGCGTTTGCGCTGTTTTTTTTTTCTTTATTATGTAAAAGCCATCTATGAGGAAATTTACTGATATGTGTTTCAAAACTACGGTGAATGTCTTTGTCAGTTTAAGACCAGCCAAAAGCTAAATAGATTTTAGAAGTCAAAAAATTTCAGACATTTATCTCAAGCCGAGGCTCAGTTACAACAGTTTAAATATTCTTGGGGTCGAATCAACCCTTAACCGGTCCTGATAGTGTTAATAAACTATTTGGACGATTTGGGTCACCCGTGCTTCACCGGGTTAGAATAGTGAAGCTGCTCACCCAGCATGTCGTTAGAGGCGACTTTTGGGTACCCACCAATGGCAGTCCGCCTTGTTGGTGGTGGGGCTACCAGTCGGCAATTTGCATTCATGTCTGGTTCGAAATGGGCTGCCACTTTTCCCCTAGCTTATTTTTTCATCTTGCATGACTGATAGGTTGCCTTGCCGGCTGGTTAAAATTGGTTGGTGCTAATGTTGGAGTTCAACAGAAGCATCATTTTGAATTAAACTTTTTCCCTAATGAGAAGCTTAAGCAATGGCGTGTGCCAAAATAAAATTTTATGCAATCCCTGGCGCTTTTTGCAGCGTTTTTCGCTCTAGGTCGTCTTTTCATCAGGCCATACAGCATTTTTCGCTCTGCTTTTATTGCTGAGCAAGAAACAAGAGATCTGTGAATTTTGACAAGACTCGCAAGCGACTGCAAAGCGGACCCTATATAAAACTGAGTTTTCAAACGCTCTCAAATCTCATTAACAGCATCCGACCCTGTATGATTTAAGGTAAACCAGGTGAAATGATTTAAACTTTGGATCATTATAAAGCGATTTCGTGACGATGTGGTTCATTGAGTTTTATAAACAGGTTTGAGTGACAGCGAGAGCTGCAGCAGTCGTTCCTTTGATGATCTTTCACCTACTGGCATTGAACATGCGAGGCTAAACACCGGTAGACGTCATTCGACTGAAGATTCCTTGTCTTCAGATGATCTCTTAGATCCTTCAATGAGGGAAGGAAAACATGCTGGAGGTGAGCTGTGACGTATGGATTTGTGACCACATAAACCTTACGATGGCGACGTAGTTTTGTGACAAAGTAATAAATTGCTGTTAATAAAACGTGATAAAAATCATTTCTTGTAGCAATAAAGGCACTTTTTACATTCCCATTGGTCATGCTTTATTTTAACTGGTTAAGTGAAATTCGCTGGAGAAAATGACTTCAAGATGAACGGTACGTGGGGGAAGAGGCTCTTATATTTCAAAAGCGATGGTAGCTTTGTTGAAAAAAGGAAAGAAATTAACAGTAGTAGGCTTGAAACGCCACTTTCGTGCAAGTTTTATTGTCGAACAAAATTTTTAAATAATTCAATGCTTTCAAACTGCGATGCTGAATGTTATCGCAATTGTTGGGTCATCACCATATATTGTTGCGTCAGGAGATTTTGCGTACGAGCCTTCTCCTGTTTCAAAGCGCAACCTAACGAAGAATGCGTTTCGAGTGGCAGCGAACGTGAAAGGAGCTTTCACGGTGAGTGTTAAAGATATGCATGAACAACTTAACGCTTGATTTATTAGCCCTGTAGCTCTTGTTGCCTCTTCCCCTAATTATGACCAAACAGAATCACTGCAAGCTTTCAGCCTTTTTGTATTAATTCTATCTTAGTGTTATTACGAGTACAACAGACCAATATTTTTGGTTATGGCAGTTAAATGTTACCATTTCGTCATGTTTAGCATTTTTTTCTTCTGCAATCGCTCTTAGTAAAATTGTGCCGTTCAGAGCTAAGCGATGTGTTTGTTACACTGATCAACAACATGCTTGTTGCTCATAGGAGGAGGTGCTTATACCAAATCTGCAATTACTTTTTTTCTATCACGTCTAGTTTTTAAATCTGCATCTGCATGATCCTGCGATATTGGTAGATGTTTTGTACCATTGCACTTCGGCTTAGATGTCTTAAAATTCTGCTGATTAGTGGTAATTACTAATGGTTATGCAGAGCTTAGTTATTTATTAAAATGATTTATTAGCAATTTTGTTTATGAAAAGAAAATGTTCACCTTATTTGATTTTCATGCTGTAAAGATGTAGCTGAGAACAAACTGCTGTAGAATTTGCGAAATTTAGAATAGTGTCTATTGAAAGTGACACGAATAGTAACTTACAATGATATTCGGTAGTGAGTTTTGTGATTCCATGAGATGCGGTTAATCTATAAGTTTAGTAATTTTTTATTCAAAACAATATTATTGTGTTGACTCACTAAGTTATTAAAATGTCAGCTAAAAGTAAGTGTAGAAATGACTAAATATAATTTTTGCTATGTCTATGGACAATACACACAGACAACACATCGACAAAATCTCAAAAACCTGCGTGATGGAAAAAAACTGAAACAGATATGAAATCAGCGTCCAAATTTCACCCAAGATTGTCAAAAAATCCTCATCTACTCAGAATAAATATGTGGTTAGATGTTCAGTGTTAGTGACATTTAATGATCCCTTGTTTCATTATATCGACAAAGTCGACATGGCGCAGTGGAACACCCTGAGCGTAAAATTTAAAATCGCCAGTAGTTTTAATACGCATCCATCGAGAACAAATTTAGAGAATTGCTTGCTGCTTCAGTGGATTGATTAATCGGCGACGTGCTTGTGGTATTGTGCCCTGCATAAGCAATTAGCAATCCTGTGCTTTCGGAAGAAAAGACTTATTTAATGTTGTTCTATATCATCAATCATTGTACATATTGCAACAGTAACAAGCTATTACATTGCAGGGAAAGAAGTCATCAAAGTCCAATCTGTTCGGAGTTGATTTCTCAGTCGCTGTGCAGAATTGTCCGGATGGTATTCCATTCCTAGTGAAAAAATGCGTGGCGGAGATTGATAACCGTGCTCTAACTAATAAAGTAGGCTGCTTAAACTGCATGTAGCATTGTGCATTCAATTCAATTGTTTGTCGTTGAGGTAGAAAATAGATTCCACGCCGTTATCATCTAGCAATATGTTCTCTTTTCCGCCTGATTGCAGATTGATTGTGACTCACAGAACTCTCGTAGTTTTCTAGCTTTGCCGGAGAAAAAAGCGAGTTTATGACAAATATTTTTTGCATGAAGTCGGCTGTTCTTGTGTCGTATTTGGCTTTTGAACAGATCCACAATCGTCCCTTTTACTTGTTTAAACTTGTTATATCTTAATGTTCTTATTGGGTTTGAACTTATTGCTTTTCGTTTGTTTTCTTATCATACTGGTATTGAGGTGTATTTATTACTTTTGAGCAGAGCAAATGACCATGTCAAGGCTGTGTATTCGTTTGATATTTGTGTTGATACTTGATCAAATAATCGCTGTTGTTAGGCATTGTATTAAGTCAATCTTGTTTATGATGGTCATTAATCTTGGTAATGAGGAATCGTATTTCACAACTTTACTATTATGAAATTTCTATTTTTAACAAATTGTCTTGCACTGCTGAACGCAAGCGGTTCTTGGGGTTTGCTCTGATTGGTATTGCGAGATTATCTTTTTCATCATCACTCATCAGGCGACAGTATTTTTACGATTTCGTTGTAAGTTGAATAGAATGTTTGTAGCTTTTCAAAGTTACCGTTAGAAAATCTTCTACAGAGTTTTGTGGTTACGGTAATCTCAAGGTATATAGTGGTACTTACAGGATGTTGCGTGTGCTCACAGGGCAACGATAACACGGTACAACAAGCGGCTGAACTTGCAAGCTTGAAGTTGTGACTTAAATTCCGACATGGATTATGCGTTGTTTTGGCTTTGGACAGGCACTTTGTTGCAATATCTTTGGATGATTGTGTTGTTAGTGGTGGAGATATTGTGTAATGGCAGCTCTGGACTAAAGTTGCTTTATGTGCAAAATTTAAAACAGCTTTGCTTTGCAGGGAATATACCGGGTGAACGGTGTAAAAAATCGAGTTGAAAGAATTTGTTCCCAGTTTAATGCACTTCCTGATCGATTGGACCTCTCTCAGTTTTCTCCTCATGATGTCACTGGCACCCTGAAGCACTTCTTTCGACAACTTCCACAACCCCTCTTGCAGTTTCGGTTTTACAATTTATTTCTTGACATCGCGAAGGTTGGTAATGGGGTAGATTTGATCGGAAAATTTTGTACATGCCGAACTAAAGTTGAAATTTAATAGATAACGTAATTCAATACAAACACCACTTGCATTTCTTACTGTCTGTACCATATTGAACAATTCGCGAGGTTTTTTAAATGCATGGATTAATGATGGAGGAAACTTGTTCATCGCAGCTCGCGCTTCATTCAAATTATTGTAGCTTACGCTTATGGTGAGCGCAAGTGCATAGGAGCTGTAAAGCAAGCTTTGCCGTCTTGTTGCATGATAGAGCTGCAGCTTGTTATTCATTATCTGCTAACGATAACCTTGTACTTACGTTGGTTTTGTGAAATTATTTGTGATTTGATACGTTTCACATTTTGCTTTGATGGCTACCGCCTGGTCTACTGACGCCGACTGTAGATCCTTACAAACATTTCTGAAATTAGTGAGATTCTTCGATTCTCTCGACTTTATGCAAAAAGTTTTTAAATTCAATCGAAGCTTACAATCTTGTGCTGTTACAAACAAACTTGATACTTGACTCATTTTTTTATTTGTAAAGAACGAGGTCATCTGGATAAAGTGATTGGAATAAAAAATGTTTTTGTGTTAAATCGATGAGGCTGGTTGATAGAAGGGGGGGTTGACTCTATAAGAGATGTAGCCTAGCTCTCTTTACGTTTTTTAGCAACTAATTTTAAGACTTTAATCTGCTTTATAGTTTTTAATACTGACACCATCGGCTTATCACCCTAACATAACAAATATAGTAGTGGTTCCCAATATTTTTCTGATTTTGTTTCACCTGATGGTTCCGCAGAGTTGTGAGTTGGGTCGGGATCGGTTTACAGCTGAATTTGGCTTCGAGCTTGAGTTTCTAAAAAAATTTGGGCCTAATTTCACTATGAAACTTTCCCACATGTGCGTCGTAGTTTCTCTTTCTTTACACAAACTCATAGCAAGAATCATTCCTTTTATAGAGACCGATGTAATCGTAATTAGCGTGCCGCGTCTATTATTTCTTGCATATGTAGCCTTGTTATGTGGAGGGAGGCAGCTCGCGTGAAAGTGAGTTTTCTTTTCAGAGTCGCACTAAGCATTTATCAGTGTGCTTTTATAGGTGAATTGAAGTTTTGGGCCTGATTCGGGCTTCAAATAAATTTGAGATTTGCGCTGGTATTTTCGGTTTCTGGTCGGGTTAATGCCTAAAATAGTTGATTTCCTGACAACACTGCGCTACCGTTTCCTCATCGCCACCATCTCATTTCAGAAAACTTATTCAATCAAATATCATCACGATGAAACCATATTTTACATATCCTGGATCTTATTTTTGCTTGGGGATAGCCCAAAAATAAGTAAAAGGTTTATTTAAAACAAGATTATAAAAATTAGCCGTACTTGTACTAATCTGATGAGACAAAATTTGAGAATATTTTTTTCTGTCTTAGATTTAGCCAGATTTTGGCCGGCGCAGATTTTTGACCAACTTCCACAATTTTTGCTATAGTTGTTTGAGTATAGCATAGGCGTATTTGGAAGGGGATGAAGGGCGACTTACTGCAAACCGTAAAACAGAAGCAAGAAATGTAAAAAAAAATTTTGTTTGTTTGGATATTAAAATAGGCGAAATTCTCGCTTTCAAAAAGTTGATTTTTAAAAAGAAGGATGTTCGAGTTTAAAAAATTCAAAAACATCAATTTTAACACGCGTTCGCTTTAAAATTTTCCTATGGCCGTCATAAATTCACATTCAATGATAAGATTGAGCTCACTTAATGCTCTATCCCCTCCTCTTTCCTCAAAATGTGTTTCTAAAACTCGTATGGCCCATTGTCACTGAGTTCTGAAACAAATATGAATGCAAATTCGCCCTCTTGTTGTGATATCTGTTGTCAAAAATCACAGAAACATTAACACGCTTGACTCTTTAACTACCTACCATAAAGAACGGCTTTGTCCAAAACATTATTTGGCGGTTTAAAGATTCTTTAACGTCATAAAATCTATTTTTTGTCTGGCATGCAATACGCAGTACATTTGTTCATTGATTGATCCGTTGAGAAATTACCAAACCACACTCACTGCATCGTATAAGGACTAAAGGTGAGTGTACACAGTACTCGTTTGTATGGTTTTGTCCGGTTTTTGAACGGTTTTTCTGTTAATAAATTTTTGTACGAAAAGTTTTATTCGCTTTGGCTGTTTGTTGTTCAAACATACGGTTTTCTCTGCAAAATACGTACCAAACGAAATGTTTTTGAGGTTAAAAACATACAAAACGCTTTTGATAGGTGCTTTGTGGACAAAACTATTTGTGTGTGACGTAACAACATATTAGCAACCAAGCGGATAATGTTTTATATACAAAAATGCGTAAGAGAAAAAGTGAACAAAAACTACAAAACATATACTGTGTACATGCACTTTAAGACGTCAACTGTAGCCAATTGATTTGCGCAAGACCGTACGTTATTTACGGAAATGAAGAAATTTATGAATAGGACTCTTAGTAAAACCAAAACCTAGTGACACAGTTTTTTTGCGAAGAAAAAAATTCAAGGTACTTTTGTGCTACCTGAAAGGTCTTTGCGTATCGGTAATGGTGCCCGTATTACAGGCAGAACCTCTTCGGTAAAGGTAGAGTTATGTTTCCGCTAGAGAACTCGGCGAGTAACAGTAGCTATGATATTAAAATATTTTAAAATGCATTGTGATTGTGATTGATGCTGCATGTTGGAGCTTAAATATTTGCTAGTTATTTCAATTTGCAAATATTAAGTTAGTATCATCAAGCGCGAACAGTTTGTTGAAATCTGGCAATAATTAACTGATAACACTCTATGAGGTATTAATAGTAAAAAGCAACTTTTCTAATGTTTTAAAATAAAGTTAGCACCTTAGCAAAATCAGTGCTTTAAATTTTTAATGTGCTGTGACTCATAAAACTTGCCGCTTATCTCCGCGTTTTAGTTTTTTCTGCGTTTGCTCGCAGGCGGTGCTGAAATGTTGAGTGATCGACGTTACTCATTCAATGCTAACGCGGTTTCAAGTACGATTGCTATATTAACACAAGCGCAACGAAAACTTACCCATTTAATACTGTATGTGAGAAAGTTTACAAAAATATAGTATGTGAAATAGAACATAGAAAATAGTACTAAGCATATTCTGATCTGTTTATGGTATTTCATAGGAATGTTAACGACGTCTTATAACATTCAACGCAATTTTTTTTATCGCCCTATGTGGTTTGTGTAAATGAACCAATAAGATTTGAATCGAAAACAGTTGAATAAGTCTGTAGCTCAGTTTTTTTTACATTCAAGAGTTTATTGAAGGAATGACATTTAATATGATTTCAACCGATTAAGCTTTAATTGGACGTATTTGTGGTACCTCATACAGCATGAACTATCAGTCACATTCTTGAGATTGTAAGTGCCGCGTTGCTGTGATTTCTACGTCGCACTTTTGAAAGAAATTCGTCTGTTGTTGGTACGTGAAGGCAATATTTGTTGCCTAGTTGCAGTGCTTGTGGCACAATGTCGCTTTACGAGCAGTGCATGGTGACGTCGATGCAGATCTGATCACAAGTTGCTTCGTGATGACCGCTTCATAATTTGTTGTGGTGGAAACCTAATGATTACTTTATTATTATCTTTGCTTACAGGATTATCGAAACTTGATCACTGAAAATCAAGAGCAGGATCAAGAGCAGAATCCTTCTCCGTCTTTGGAAACATTGGAGCCTTGCTTGAAGAGGATGAGGGATGCCGTGTTAGGTCTTCCAATGGAGAACCGTAACACCCTCCAGTATGTAATGTCTCATCTATCAAGGTTGGTGAACGCTGTAATCATTTCAATGTTTACGTTAGAATGGTTGAACGTTGATAATGATGATGTGTACGCTACGGTGTTCCATTTTCCCCGAATTTTTGAAAGTAACGTGCTTGGAGCCACTTTATGAGATTTTGCTACTGCTCACAAATTAGTAATTATTTTGCAAATATGCCGTCATTTTGATTTGCATCTGCCTTTGAAACGTTTAAGAGGGGAGTCAATCTGGGAATTTTAAGTTGGCGCTTTGTTTGGTCTATTTCTACATATTATAACTTCCAGCATAGTAAAAAACAATGCTGTAAGTGTGGTTTAGTATTGCATCCACTCAGCAGTGGTTATTGGTTTATACAGTTACAAGCATGCGCCTTGGCAGGTAGTAGATACTCGAGCTTGCCTAAAATTAGCGCTGCTCTCTCGCCTTTTCTGGGTGGTATTCGAAGGACTAGGCGATGTCGTACAGTTCTTAAACTGTGGTGCGCGTGCAGTCGATCGCTGATCAACGGCCGTGCTTTATCGGGTGAGAACAGTGAAACTGCTTAGCCAGCATGTCGTAAAATTGCATTCTATAATTCTCCTGATGCATCGACATGTGATGTGGATAAAGTGTGGTCACTTTTTTGTAACCACGCATAATACTAGACAGGCTGCTTGTAAAATAGGCTAGCCATAGCTTCTTTACCGTCAAAATTGTTGATGTCACACACCAACTTATGGCTGTTAACCAAAGAAAGAGCCAACTTACCTGAAGTGACACCCTAAGGTTTTGTTGAAGTTAATCAACCTCATAGATTTGGAGGTAATTTATTGCATTATTTGTAAAACAGATAAAATTATCCTTTCTTCAAATTACTAGCTATCCAGAGTGAGTTCGACTTTATACTACTCCACAAACTAGGGGTAGAAATTAACCATTTCCGTCGTGTTTATCCAAAGTCCATTCCTATTCGACGTGCGCTGTGACTTCATAACGACGTTGTAACCGCGATGTAATTACAACGTCGTGATCAGTGGCACGATTCTATTTCATGTGACCTCAAGCATTTATACTTTTCAAATGGCAAAAAAAATAAACATTTAAATGCTAACCTGAGTATCTGCTTTTGCTGACTTGAAGACCAAAAGGCCATTTTGCAGTCTCCCGCATTTTCATTCATCTTGTGCTCAACAAGCTGAATACTCCGTATATTCTCTTTATTTGCGTCTGAAATTTATCATGGAGTGAGTGTTTAAATTGCAAATGTTTTTTCTCGAGAATACCAATGGAAATTTGTCTTGTAAAATTGTGGATACTTTACACCAATGTATATGCTCGTTTACAAATCAAAGCATGTTGCAATGGAAGTTAATGACGCGTAGACAAATGCATCGTATGCCGAAGTTATTATTTTGTAAAACAAGAAGTTGGCTTTGTGATAATGCTTGATCTTGATCAGTAATTGCTTTCATTGTAGGGTTGCGGAACATTCGAGCGCGAACATGATGAGCGCTAGTAATCTCGCGATCGTATTTGGACCTACTCTCCTTCGACAAGCCACGGGGTAAGTGCGTGAACTACTTTAATTACGTGGAAAATACGCTCTATGATTGTATTAAAACGTTGCTAGTTGTTGTAAGTCAGGCGTGGCGCTTGTGAAAATGTTGACGTGTTTTCCCTGATTTGTGTGAATGATTGCGCGGCTGTTATCTTATAAGCAAACTTTTCTCAGAGCTCGTATTGAGTAGAAAAAGCCAAATATTATTACCAAACATCTCGAATGTTGCTTTAAAGTTTTTGGATTGCTTTTCAAAGGTATAAAATGTTGATTAATTTTGAAAACATTTCTTGAGTTGGAATCTTCAAAACATGTAGTAGGAAATTTAAAACCAATCGTAAGTACTATTGCTGTTTAACTGGAAAAACATCTTAAATGTACAGGACAAGACGCACACTAAACGGGTACGTCTAAGACCTGAAAACTAAATCTAAAATCTATCCATTTTTGGTGATAATTAAGGTTAAATGCACAAGCGTGGGAGCATCTGGGTATCTTCTTGGATATCTGGAAATTGTATAATGCTTAACATACCGTACCAGCAACATGGAAATATTGCACATTCAAAAAATAAGGCCAAAATGGTTAAACAGTTTTGCGGGTTAAATTATCTGCTCTCCTTTTGTTGAGATATTGATTCGTTTGATGAAGAAGGTTTGTCCTCTCAGGTATTACCAGAAATTACGTTATAAGTCTGCTTTCAGCAGTTATGTGCATCTCAAAGTAGGTTTTGCTTGCTAATTTGTATCTCGATTGGCAATGCGATGCGCGCTAGAAGGCGATATTGCTTTCAACTTTTGGCATCCTCCATGCTATTTGTATATTGTTGTGCTGTGCCTGATAATCCTGTTTATATCTAGTGGTGGCAGTGTATCACTTGAAACATTGATCGATCTTCCTCATCAGTCTCACGTCATAGAGATGCTGATCGTTTATAAAGATTACATTTTTGATGTTCATCCGCTATTTTCAGCAAACTCGCCTCCAAATCTAGGTAAAGATGTTTGTGTCCGTACAAGTGCGTGTGTGCAAATTTGTGTTTTTGACATCTTGCTGCTGATCTTTTTACTGTGCCCTAGAAATGTATTTCAGAATTGCTTTTGAAAGGTTCCTATGTGAGATATGAAATCCACAAGAGCATCCTGGCCTAATTGTAATTAAACGACAGCATGGCCCCTCGTGGAGGGAGGATTAGCGATATCAAATAGTTTTTGATGTGTTATGAATTTGCAGCTTCCCAACAAGTACCGCTATCACCACCTAGTGAGGTAACAAACTGTCAACCTAATCCAGATCGTGTTGATGCAGAACGCAGAGCGTCTTCCATAGATCCTGGCGACCTACCTCGACCATCAAATGAGAAGCAGGTATAAGCTTCTGACTCTCCTACAGCATGTGCTGGCATGGGTTGTTTGCTTTCACTCACAGCTTTAATTTTTCATCTGTTACATGCCGGTCGATTCGTGTAACAGCATTCCAAGATCACATGTAATTATTTAAAAAGCGTTTGTGGCAACTAGTGATGAGTGTATTTTCTGTTTGAGAGGAAGACGAGATGACAAGGGAAAAGAAAAATTCATCTTCACGTGACAAATCAAATCAAGCTTTAGAAACATGATAATCGCAAAGTTTTGGCAAATTTTGCTTGTAAAACGTATATAAACTATGTGGCCGGTGATAGCACAAAGTGGCCGATATTTAATTGTGTTTATTTTTTTAATAACTGACATTATCGCTAGTGAAAACAGCCCAAACGATTTTAAACTACGTCATTAAAAAGAATTTGGAGACGAAGTGGTCTGACTTGGTTGATCTAAACACATTTGCACTGGTAGTTTCTGTCACCATTTGCAAAGTCTTAGAGAACTCGACCTTTTCTTCGGGATGCGAGTGCGGTGTGATGCGGAACTTTAAGGTGTCGTACCGTAAACGCAATCAAGCTATGGGAACATGCTGATCGAATTAGGGAAAACGACAGCGGTACAAAACGGCAATTTCTTCATTATCAGGGCGGACTATGATTGTGGGTTAGCCGATAGTCGCTCTGGGTTTATTAAGCGAATTGGCTGCATGATGACTGGTCATTTTCCTGAATCATTGCGGCTGATGAGTGGCCAACTGCACATCGTTGCTTTGCTTGCTTTATTTTTATTTGCTTTTAACTGCAAACTCTTCATCTTTATGTTCTTGCTTGATGTCACTTTTGGTTTGGCTTTTTGCATGTGCGGTTCGTCACACGCCATTAATCCTATCACTTGGCAACAGGGTGAGTGCACACTGTCACGCTTTTATACTTTTTCATTGTTTTCTAAATTGCATGTATGTACAAATGCTCAAGTTCATGTGGTCAGAGTTTTAGGCTCAAATGTATTTGATTCTAACTTTAAACTAATCAAGCAGCTGTAATCATTATTTGGGAAAAGCATCTGAAATTTAAAGGTTTGCTTACTCTTAATGATTGGCACAAAAACTGATGGTTAGTAGTTCATCAAAAGGAAGTGTTACTGTGAAGGCTTGCAAAAATACGATTACATGACTGCTGTACGTTGTACTAAACATCCAAAGTACAATTGAACATCGAACGAGTTGGAACTTTCAGTGAAATAAGTAGAGTTTATTTCTTCTTTGTGGAAAGAATGCCATGGAAATAGCTTATTACCTCAAACTTTGAAGCTCTGAATGATGTTTTCTTCGCTTACTGTAGTTATCTATTTTCTTGAACCTCTGATTTTTTCTCATTCAGGCTCCAGTGGAACGCTCGTTGAACGTCGCTCTAGTGTAAACGATGTAGCGTCTCGTCGCCCGTCCGGTAAGTGTCCATCCATAAGGATGTTGAGTAATTTCATCAATTTGATTAAAGAAGCCATTTCTGGTAATCTGTACCATACGCAAGCATTCCTTTCAGGCAGGTGTTAAGAATACCAATTTCCAGCTATAATTTGACGGCATTGAGCTGGTTAGATTCTCGGCCGTGCTTCAAAACTTCTTGTAGTGACACTGACAAGACTTTGATGTTAAAGTAGTGTTTGTGTATCGCCTGTTAATGTTTCTTTATTTTTGAATTGCAAATAACTTAAATTGTTGTTGTTGTTGTTGTGATTACCCCTCTTCGTCCTCGGGATTGGAGGTACGGCAAGAACGGCAATTCAGGTTCATGCCGTCAATCTAATTGAAAATAGGCTAGAGCAGGGATGGGCAAACTGCGGCCCGCGAAAGCCTCCAGCAAATAATTAAAAAAAATTAATTAATGTAGAAGAATGTGATTGGGTTCATTTTTCTCATTGATAGACTTTAAAAATTAAGTGTGCTTGCATTTTCAATTGAATGAAACTAATTTGATTCATTCGTCTAATAATAATTGTTGGTTTTTTGATATTATACCAAATTAAAAATTCAAATCAATTGGAATAATATACCAATGGGTTCGTAAAAAAGTGCGGCCCTCAGCTAGCTTCCGTGACCGCGATGCGGCCCGCAAGCCAAAACAATTGCCCACCCCTGGACTAGGGGTAAGATGGTAGCCCATTTCGAACCAGTCACGAGTGACTGGTAGCCCCACCACCAACAAGGCGGACTGCCACTGGTGGGTACCCAAGAGTCGCCTCTTACGACATGCTGGGTTAGCAACTTTACAATTGTAGCTCGGTGAATTACGAATACGCCACCTGTCTGCCACACAAAGGTGGGGGCGTCCCGTTAAGTGCCTTGCCCAAGGACACAACAAGCAAGCTTACCAGCTTGATCTCCGCACTATCACTTTTTATGCTGAGCGCTAAGCAGGGAAGCAATAACTTAAATTCGTTGGTATGCTTATAATGTGACTTTAAAACAAAGAGAAAAATGGAATAACGCTAGTGCTAAAGTTGTCCTAAGTCCGTACCTAAATTACAAGGGCTGTATGTGACCCAGTCTTGTAGTCTTTTACCAGTTTTTAGAAGCAAAATTAGGCCCAACCCCGACCGAATTAATCAGTGCTCTTCCATTTTTTTTATATAGCGCTACATCATTCAATTTCGCTTTCGGAAAACCGTTACACCGTTATCATGTTAAAAAATATGATTTTTTGCCCTTGTGAAGTTGATCTCCAAAGCAGACTCGCCCCGTCGCGCTAATATATCTGGTAGTCAGGCACTAAATCAGATAAGGAAAGAAATCCTAAGTTCGGTTGGAACTATACCCAAGCAAATTTTTTGTGGTTTTAATTTACCGTCAAGTTATTGCCGATCACGATGTTGCTGAACTTGTCGTTGTCGATGAAAGATGACCAAAAGTCGCTGGCCAGCAACATTGCTTCAGGACGGGTTCACTGAACCTTTGTAAAAATGACTGCTCTTTCTTTACCCAGACCAATATCACAAATGTAATTTTGTATCAAATAAGTTTCGAGTAAAGCCTGATCAACTATTTTGTCGCAATCATACTTGTTATGCCGCAACCATCCTTGTTAATTATCAACATTTTTTTTTTAATTTGTGATCCCCAAAAGAAGAAAATTTGATAATCGCAAATACAAGACACACTTTTAGCTTTGCAATCTATTGGCCATCAGTAGTGGCTGAGAAAACGTACGGAATTAACAGACTCGCTTGACATACAATATTTGGTACAAAAATGGTTCATATATCTCTTGTTTAATGGAGTAGTTAGAAGTGGATTTGAAACTGCATTGCTTCTGTTGCTAATCTTTTTGCAGTGCAATCTAAATACACTCACCGTGTACAGAAAATAAAAATTGTGTGTAAGAGTTTGCCCTTCGCTTGTACCGCTGTGGTTTATTGTAAACACATGTGGTAAAGAACTAAAAATGTTAAGAGGGAGCAAAGTTCTTAAAATCGATTCGTAAAAAATTTTTATGTGAACTTCAAAACAATCATTTTTTGCGGAAATGCTTTTGGTCAAAAGATGTGTCGTTGTTATTTTGACCAGAAGAAGGGCTTTACTCGTAAAAAGGCGCTTGTAGAGGTTTTCGGGCACTAGCAAGCAACTTATTTTACAGGCCTTCGAGTCCTTCCGCCCCTCGCTAGCAGCATGGGTGCAGATAATGAAAAATCGAAAATCCATCGCAAGATTGCAATCACTTCTCCTTGTCCCCCTCTTGTGGAAGGAGAGACACCTCCACTCCCTCCACCTCGCAGGGAGAAGTCACGGAAGTCCTTGGGGGAATTGGACACTCCCGGGAGACATAAGCGTAATTCCTTACCTGCTGATCGATCACCGATCAAAGATTACTTTTCCTCCGCTTCATTCCAATCGGGAATCGAGAAATTTGGAGTCTTAGCTCGTAGATTTTCTCGCGAGAACATGATCGGGAACCTCGCATCTTCTACGAAACCAGCTTCTGGATTAAGAAAAGCTTCATGTTCTGCTGGTGGCAACAGTGAACCTGTGTTTAATGAAAGCTTTGCAGAAACTAATTCTCCACAATCTAACGTAATTCTATTGAGTCCAACCAATAGTATCTCGGAATTAGACGATTCATTCTGCTGACGTACAAGGTGCAATCCAACAAGCAATTGATGCAACAACGTATCAACATTCCAGTGCATTCTATTATCTCTTGTTGCAATGATGTATTTGCGGAATCTTCTTGAAATTTTCACGGAAATGATTACGTGGTGTGAGAAAGTACGATCATGTGCTAAATGCTATTATTGTGCTTTATTTTCCTCGCTTCACTTTACACTTATGATGAATGTCAAAAGCAATCAGTGAAAATGTTTTATGTGGTTGAGTCAAGCCGGAGATACCTTTCAACTTTTCGAATTATATATCAGTTACTTCATAGCAATGCTCTCCACCTATCATTGTCCAGGTCTTTTCAGTGTTTATTTCTTTATTGACGACTTGTACGACCTCACGACAGCATTTGTTGTTTGAAGTTTTCCAATCATTTTAATAATTTCTTCATTTTTTTGTTTTCAAGTGTTTTTAAAATTGTTTTAAGCAATATTTTTGTTATAAAGGTACATTGTCTAATACCAGTGCTGTATTGTGTATTTTATAAATGTAACGCGGTGTAGATAATGTAAGTCTTACAGCTTTGTAATAATTTCAGTTAATTGGTTTATCACATAACTGCGAGACTTACGTTTGTGGCATGAAACAGTTGTCCCAGATCTCAAACCCGATCGGCTAGGAAAGAACGGCAGTCCATTTCAAATCAGTCATGATGAACAAAAATTGAGGATAGGAAGCTCCACAACGAGCAAAGTAAAATGTCGTTGATAATATGCACCACGAAGTCTTCCTGCATCACAAGCTAGGTTTACGGCTTTATTATTTTAATCCGGTACACTAAAGCTTTTTTATTCACGATAACCATATTAGGCCACAGGTTACTAAGATGGGACAGTAAAAGAGTGGCGCCTGCAAAATAATGCTTAGTCATCACTTTTTTCAATATTCCATTTTAATAACATTTGGCCTGATGAAGTTACCTCAGAAAAAAGGCTTCGGTACTTTTGTATTATCTCTTGTACGCAGCGCACAAGAGATTTACTTTGTAGTTGTTTAGTTTGTTAAAAGAAAAAAATGAAAATGCATTTAAATAAACTGCGTAAATTAAGAGGCTTCTTTGAAACATGGTTTTGTATGTGGTGCTCAACTACGCATTATGAAACGAAGCAATTTCGGTCGCTTCTCTGATACAACATACAGATTTCCTGATGTATACGTAATAAACGCACTTGTCTGTGTATGAGTGGTTATCAGTAGACTTTGTGGCTGTAGCAAAGCCATTATGAATTATTTCATGTCACAAGCTGTTGGTATTGAACAATTAAGCACTAATTTGGTACATACATTATTATTGTTTATAGCTTTGTTTTCTTGAAATTTCGGATTTAATTACATTTTCATTATAATATAACCTGCACTGTTGAGTTTTGTTTTACGTTTGTTGTTCCCAGTGATTCGTGAAGACTTGAAGAATGTAAAACTAAGTTAATCAAAACCCCAGTTAAATCATTGTTTTGGTAAAAGTCTTATTGGATAATTAGTGTATGAATTAATAGCGAACATAGTGGTTTAGTGTTGATTTTTATAAATTGTCTTAAGTTTGATGATAATACGCGCATTATTGTAAATGTTATTTGCAATTACATTTCCATACGGGCCGCAGCGAAGTAGGGGTTATTAATTTGGACTTCGCAACAAAAGGCGCTCAACTCAAAACTCCGTTTGTACATCGCTGATATTTGCCAGGAAGAGCATGCGGAATTTAAGTGCTGTGTTGCTCCAATATAAAAGTTGATGGATAGCGAATAGATAATGGCAGATATGCCCTGCACCAGCACGTCTAAGCCTGCAGAAGGGAGAAAAGTGGACGTATCCACCTTGCTCGTAATCGTCTTTGGCAGGATGCCATTTACCGTATAACAAGTTTCGCCTCAACATGGTCCACGTGAGCGTATTGTACGATGTGCTTATATTTATGTTAGCAATGTATCGAAATATATAAATAAAACTTAAAGCAGTAATTTCACGTCTAATAAAAGTATTTTCTTATTGCGTGATGCCAGAAAGTAGAACAATGCATGAAGTTTCGGGTTAATTACCAGGGCTTTTAGAAGGAAAAAATTAAACCAACTTTTGCACAAATCTCATTCAATATTTGTCAAATGTTGTTAAGGTAGCTATGGAATGACGTAAATGTTGCATTTCCAGAAGAGACTGGTTTCTTGGCAAAGTTGCGAGAGCTGTGAATGGTTTTAAATCTGTTTGTGTTGTTCATGTTTCAGAGTTTACATCGAAGAAACCCAATTAGTCGTCATGTTTATGTTGAGAGTAAATGTAATTGGCAGTGAGATGTAGTTTAGGTGTCGGTGAAATTCGTTTATGTTGCTGTTGTGATGATTCTAATTAGTTATTGCCATCATCATATTTGATCAAAAAACGGGCAAATACGAAAAGTGGATGGCCTTCCGTTCATTGTGTTTTATGTAAATGCTGCCTCGCCCCTTCCGAATGGGAACGTTGCAGAAGACCATGGGGTACCTCAAAGCGAGCAAGTTTCCGCGGCGTGAACGAGAAGTTGTAAATAGAGACAAGAATCGCCAAAGAGCGTGCGACGAAGGAGCAGGTGATGGAACTGGACAAAAAATGCGTTAGTACCTCGAGTAGGGTTGACAATCCTTAATTCTGCTAAACAATTGTAATGTGAGAAAAAGTAGTGTAATTCGAACCCCTCAAGCAAGAATTGCAATACGACCAACAGTTTAGCTCCCAGTCCTTTCCCATTCTGTGTATCAGTAAAGGTGAATAAACGGTACATTTTGATGTAGTATCAAGCTTTTATGTTCACTCGTTCAAATGCAAAATTACGGTAATATTTATGATTTCATCACAGGGTCCAATTTACGCGACATGCGTGTAAAAGGAACTCTTTGATAAACAGTCAAAGTGCAAGAATTTTAGTCAATCGTAATACAGTTAAACAGGGTGCAATGTCATGTAAGGTTGAAATTTACTATTTGGCGATGAAGTAGTACCTGTTCCGGGTAGGAGTTTCCAGTCTTACTATGGTCGTAGCTGATTAGAATGTCTGTAAACTGGTCATGCAACGAAAATTATTGGAATTTATTCGTAGCAATAGCAAAAGACATAGAAAACAATATGTACAAACATTCCCATCAGCGCCTTTGCTTTTTCGTGCAACTGACGTCGACATTTGAACAGCAATAATTAAACAGTATTATAGGTCCTGCAAACCTGCGAAATACAACAATAAATTAAAGCCACGTTAGTGTTCAGTGCTACATAAAGTAAGGGCAACCTCAGAAAATGCTCTGCACCTTTTTATTATTAAGTGAGATTAATGCCTTCCACAGAGAAAATTGAACCCCGGATCCATTTTAGATGTGTGTGAGTAACGTTTCAGTAGAACGCGTATGAGTAACGTTTCTGTAAAATTTATATCTTTCCCAGCCCATCTATTTTATTTCAGTAACATATGACCTAAAATAAGATCTAACTGTTGAATATTGTGTCAAACCTTCTTAATTGTTAAATTTACTGTCCACCATGTGGGGCTAGGGAACTGTTTGCATTGAATTTATAGCGTGGTGCTAATTAAGTGCTTCCCCAGCATGGTTGGTTGCTGTGAAGTGTCCTAGATGTTGGAAAGTTGTGGAGCCACATTCCGATAATAATAATGGGTTAACGTATTTAGGAATTTGGTTAAAACGTTTTTATTGTGCTTCTCTGTATCTGTGTGGGTATAAAATATGTGTATCTCTGCTTTGGATAGTAGTTCGCTGGTTGACTAATAATTTCGATTTATGAATGATAATAAAGGTTTCAGTTATAGAGACAAATGAAAATTCCTGAGTTCCCCAAACAGGTAGAATCACCCAAATACTGACACTAACACCCTTTATTTATTTCTTGTTGTGGATCCTCATTTCCTCCATACTTTGCCAATAAACATTAACGCTTTTTCTAAGCCTTGCCAAGATGTTTCAAATCATTTGACCATTTCCGTATCAAACCATAAAAACCATGAAATTAATCTCAAAACAAGTGGATGCCAATTTACGCAAGAGCCCAATTTGCGCAACTTTTCCCTAGTAAGAATTCAATAGAAGGCTGTGTGTGGGCTGCAGCGAGAAAAAGCATAGAAAGTATAGAGCGATTGTGTAATAGAAGAGAAGCGGCAAATTTGTTAAAGCTACCAAGACAAAGAGGAAAGTTTGTAGATAGTTATAGAATCTTTAAAAATCTGGACCTTTCAAAGTCACAAAGTGAGTAATTGGTATCTCCTTTTACACAGACCTTCCTTTGCCAAAGCAAAATGGAACTTAACCATCAGTCTAAATCATAAGATTGTGAATTGTGATGAAAATACCATGTCTGACGAAGATGATGATTCTACGAGCCATCGAGAGAGACAGATAAGAGAAAGAAAGAAATAGAGAAAAGAGTGTTTGTATGCCAGACCAGTGGCGTGAGTGATTAGATCGCAGGGCCACGTATTCAGAGATCTTAAGCGTAGAAGAAGAGCTTAGTTTGAACTGGATACAGATCGAATCAATCGGCAAAAGCGAGATGATGGGAAAAGTTACATATTTTTGGCGCGAATGCCTCCAGCGTTTCATTGGCAAAAACTGTGCGGGTCAAAGGAGAAGAAAAGTAGGAATGAAAGATGGAACACTGATTACGATGGAGAAAAGAGTAGAAGGCTCTACAGGCGGGCGTTATATAAGAGGGCAAAATCAGGAAAGGAATCATTGGAAGACGGTACGGAGGAAAAAATACCTTGGGAGATAGTTGGTTGAGCATAAGCCCAAAGGGTAGGTATGCATACTTCAGCAGTGGTATAGTGTTACATCATTTTAAGTTTCTGTAATAAAAGATTTTTGCAGTAATGAATAAAACAACTTTTGTCCAAACCGCTCTCCACGTTTCCAGTTTGGTAGTAGCGGTGACTCAATGCACTGCCGTCACAAGCACTCGGCCTGGACCAACCGACGCCATGGCGTAGTGGTTAGAGTGTCCGCTTCGCAGTCGGTAGACCTGGGATTCATTTCCCTTGTCGAGTCATACCGAAAGACTTTAAAAAATGGTATCTATAGCTTCCCTGCTTGGCGCTCAGCATTTATGGGAGATCGTGGAGAAGAAGCCAGCAAGCTCGCTTGTTGTGTCCTTGGGCAAGGCATTTAACGGGACGTCCCACCTTAATATGGAAGACAGGTTACCCGGAAATGGCAACTCCCAAACGAGTGCGGACTTACCTCCGAAACAACGATACATCGCTTTCTCGTGAATGGAGGATAAAATGGCAAAAAAAAATTATAAGTCATAGGCGAGTGTTTATCCCAAGAACGCAATAAGGTAGAATGTAAACGAGTGTTGATGTTTTGGTCTTTATGTTACAAGCTTTAAGGAGTTGGTTTATCGCACGCAGCTCGCTACGCAGTGAAAAAACGTTAATTGTTTTAGCTGCTGAGTTAGTTGTTAAGCTACCTCTCCTTTTTTTTTGGGGGGGGGGCAGATACATTACATAAACAGGAAATATCCATGTTGCATTGCAGGCCTACCTCAAACCAAGCTGTATAGTTTCAAAGTTGCAAGCCGATTTTTTTAATGACGAGTGTTCTTTTTAAGTAATAAGTTGATTCTTTTTTATCATGTGTTGTGGACAGTTCATCTTGCCTGAAAGTATTAAACTGCTAAAGTTATCATGTAACAGTATTCAATAAAATAGATTATAGTAGTACGTTTATACGTGGACTGACAGCATACAACGTTCGACAAAATGTTTAAACAAGATTACGCAGCTGTAGTTTTTGTTAGCCACCCACACCTCTTACATAAATTCTGATTGTGCGTCTACATAGGCCAACTGGGAAACCTTAAAGTGAGAGTCGCACTGTTGACTTGAAAAGATTCCCCATGAATAATTACAATGAAACAGAAAAAAAAATCCAAGAAGAAGAGGTATAGAGGGAGCGGAACTAGGAGGAGCAGAAGAAAGTACGTATTAACCGGGCCAACCAATTTGAGGCAGACATACCACCGCGCTGACCTCCTTCTCCAGGTCACATTGCCAGCGCACACAGAACAAGAATAGGCAGAAACAGGGTTAGGATGAATGTTCGTGCTCATTAAAAAAATAAGGATGAGAAGATAGCAGGAGAAAAGAACAAGCCGTCGAATTTGAAGTGAGAGTGGTTTAGCTTTCCACAATCGTTTAGAAGGAAGCATCACAAAAATGATCAGTGGATAAGTACCCAGATATGTGGACTCTCGTGGAGGTCAACGTCAATTTAGTCCAACTCAGCGGAGTTGAGGATCTCATGTGGGCCCTGAGGCAGCTAGGCTTAGAGTTACCGTTTCAAATAAAAACACAATCTGAATAGTTTTGACTCATCGAAAACATTAGAAGATGTGTTTTTAATTTTATGGCAATTCGTGAGCAACTTAACAAAATAAAAATTACGAAAAACGTGTATTGTTTGGGTCTGCTTCAATAGGCCTATATCTGTTTTGACACAAGATATTTCTAACTCAAGAACGGTAATGTGGCTTTTTTAGAGGTGATCAACAATTAAATAATTCTGCTTAAGTAAACTACTGACGTAGGTTTTTCAGTTACGATCTAATTACCAGAGTAGTTTAATTTTTACATCTATTTTTACTTGAGTAGGAAGTAGGGGAGACCGCGGCTGGTTGGGACACTTTTTGGTTCTACAGTGATCTTGTGAAAACTACAAATAAAATAAAACATCAAAACATACCACATGAAACTTGATCTTCTTCCTCTTTTTATGAATACTTTGAACCGAAATCCTTGTCCCAATGTGCCCCGAGGCTGGGGATACAGTGAGACATCTGTATGCATTGCTGAAAATAATAGAAAACGGGGATGTTCTAAAATATTTTATATAGTGATATAACAGAGCACAATTGTGGTTGAAAAGTTAAAAATCTAATAACGGTAGTGGTTATTCGGTAGCTTTAAGAAAGTTTAAGCCTGATGCTTTCACCTTCCCCCAGCAATTTGTCTCATATTCTACTCATTTAATTCGCGCATACCGCAGCAGTACTACCATAGTGTTATTTACAAACAAATCCACACGAAATAATTTTTATCACATTATTTGTAAATCTCAAGATTATTTAGGGCTACGGAAAAACACAAACTTATCGGTGCAAAGAAATGTCATTAACATAGCGGGGAACGTAAGCAGAAGAAAGACATCTTAGTTATTACTTTGTGATGGTTTAAATTAGAAAGTAATTTTTCCTATATTACTTAGGTGGGGCAATGTCTCCTTGAGCTACAATATAACTCTTCTAAGCCATGAGGCAGCTAAGAAGAAGTTACAAGATATTCCTACACAGGTATATCTAGAACTAATTCTAGATATACCTGTTCCTGCAGTTCATATTCTTCTTTTCTCATCGAACACTTCCCTTGTAGCGTGATATGGAGTGTAAAAAATGCTACCCGCATTTGCTTGTTGTGATTTTTGAACGTAGCATTGAAAAGATGATTTAGAGATGTTCAAATCTTTTGCTGTATTTTGGGTTAATCTTCAATCTTTTAAAGCCAACTTTACAGAAGTTTTCATGATTTCAGCTGATGTTTGACCAAAATTAGTTGCTTTTCTCGTTTTGATTTTTACTATCATCTCTAACATACTCACACCTTACGATTGATTAATGGTAAAACAGAACAACATGAGGTACGTTGGGATAGTGTCCCAACCAGCCCCATATGCACTGTCCGAACCTATCCCATTATCCTGCTGAATCAAATATCACAAATATTTAACTAAAGAAGGAAAAGTTTTATTAACTAAATTCCAAAACGTTTATATCTATTAGCTAACCTCCTCAGCATACGAGTATGCGCGACGTATTCCTGCTAACTTGTTTTCTTACAAGAATAACTTATTTCCAAACTAAATTTTCATTTCACGCTTCTAAAAACCACTATTTTTGTACAATTTCTTTAACAGTCCCTATAACAACTTCAAAGCAATATGGCAGATGCATAATTACATGTGACATTTAACAATATCAACATTCAGCAAATTGGCATTTTACTTTTTACGTAAATTCGCCTGACCCGGCGTACCCCTTCTCCAAACAAGCTCCGGTCTCCCCTAACACTCGTTGAGTAGTTATAACTTTTACTTAAGTAGATGCTAAAAGGTTGATGTCTGTTGAATTAAATGCGGTTAGCTAGCGTAAAAAATAGCTTTGAATTCACATTTCTATTTTCTGCAAACCCTCCGCTGAAATGGACCACTTTTTGTCCAGAATTTGAAAACCAAATGGTCGGTCTACTACTTTTTAATGCTAACAAGAAAAGATGCGGTGAGTTATTACTAGGGCCCGCTAAAGTCAATAAAGTCAAAATTTTTTCAGGACCTTCTTACATGATCAAACGTGTACTAACGTTCGTTTCAGGTGTTCAGGAGTCTGTTTTGCTAGATTTTATAAGTCAAAATAAAGTCAAAATTTTGCATAAAGTCAAAACTTGTCAAAATTCTCTTCATCAAAAATTTCCTTATAAAAACGAACAAATTTATATTTTTTTGAATTTTTCAGCTGCTATTAAAATTTTATGCACAGTTTTATTTGATTTTAAACTTCTCAAATAGTTGCAATGGTAAAAATGCGTGCGGTAATTGAGAAGGAAATAGCACTTATTATGCATCAAATCGTCATTGTTGATGCATAAACACAGAATTGTTAGACAATTAATCTATTCCTATAAAACCTTTGCGCTCTTTACACGTGGTCTTTTTAAGTCCTAGCTTGCAAAGCAAAGAATGCCTAAACAAGCCAAATCTTCTACACCGAAAGTTAGGCAAATTTGCCAGGAATATTCGGATGAGTTTTCGGCAACTCTTGCCCGCGACTTGCGATGCAACCTTTGCGACAAAAAGTTTTTTGTGGAAAGCCACCGAAAAAGTAAGCAACACCAAAGAAAATTGGAGACAAAGAGCAAATCCCAAAGTAAGCAAACCTTTTTACAACTCGATCAAGTAAACTTCAAGAAACAGGTTGTTTCTTCATTCTTAGCTGCAGATATCTCACTTCATAAACTGAACCATCCTTCTTTAAAGTCTCTGTTTGCTACAATGGGAAAAGTATTGCCTTCGGAGACTGCAGCCCGGGCATGTGTTGCTAAATTAGCATCCCAAAAAGAAGAACAAATTCAAGAATTACTTCGTGACAAAAATTTTTTTTAAATTGTGGATGAAGCAGAGATTGTTAAACAAAAGTACATTAGTGTGCTTGCGGGCAGCTTAGATGCCCCAAATCAGACATTCCTCGTTGATTGCCATCCACTTGACAGCGGTAGCAATGTTAATAGCAGTATTATTCTGCACACTGTGGATGACATATTGCGACAACTTGAAATAAAACGCGAGAATTTTTCATTGTTCTTGACTGATGCTGCTCGGTACATGTCTTTGGCTGGAAAGACATTAAAGGAATTATACCCTTCTTTGATGCATGTCACCTGCGTTGCGCACTTACTACATAACTGCGCTATGCGTGTGCGTGATCATTTTAAAAATATTGATGAGATAATAGCAACGATCAAGGTAGCAACAATCAAAAACAAAGATCGCAAAAAAAATTTTCATGATGCTGGTCTGCCATCTCCTCCTGACCCTGTAGTTACAAGATGGGCAACTTGGCTTAGAGCTGCCTTATATTACAGTAGAACCTTCCAGCTGTTCGTACCATTGTCAACAATTAGACAAGTGCACGCCTCTTAGTCAGCAGAGCAAAAGACGCTATCAATGTGGACGATTTGGTGCCGGACTTGGTTAAAATAAATCAATACCGGACTCTAGCAGCCAACGTAGAGTTCTTAGAAGGAAATGCTTGCACGATAACCGAAGCAAACGAATATGCAATTCGATGATGATCCGTGCGCAATTAAAAATTACATTAAAAAACGACTATCCAACTCTGATTTAGAAGCAATAATAAACTGTACCAACTTGACAATTGACCCAACAAGCTACGCACTATTGCAAAAAGCCCAGCCAACCTCTGCTGCTGTTGAGAGGTCGTTTTCTGTGCTCAGTAAATTACTGAGAAAAGACAGAAATTTTGATGTTAAGAACGTAAAAAAATATATGATGCTGTATTACAATAAAAAGTCTTGGTAATTATACTGTGTGGCTTTCGTTAAAAACATCATAGACGGACTGTTAATGTACAGTACAGTTGCGATAACAATGCATTTTTTGTATTACACACTAATTGATACCGGTACACACAATGGCTCGTTATCCTAGGTTTTGACGTCATGCGTCGCTTTGTTGCATTAGGTTCAAGACTGAGTGATTGAGAAAATATTTAAAGTAGGCTACCTTCTTCTTTAAAAACTTATGTAAATTGCGGATTATAAAACATTTTTAATCAAAAAAGTGCAACAAGACCTAAATAATAGGCGAAAGCGGTTAGGTCAAAATAAAGTCAAAATTTTGCTAAAATAAAGTAAAAAAAATGGCCCTACCCATGCCCTAAACTGATATTATAGTAAAATAGCAAAACAAATCTTCCTCCCACCCGCATTCTAGGTAGCATAGCAATTGAGAGAAAAGTTCAAAAGTCCAACACAAAACTGATTTGTGACGTCAAAGCGTCTGGAATGTGCATGCGAATGATTGTGCCATGTGCAAAGTCCTGTAGATGGTTAAATTAAGTGAGTATAGCAGTGGACGTAGACAGTTTTCTAAATCACGTTAATTCACGTGAAACCGCAGCCTGCGCTCACATCACGTGAGTTAACGTGATAACGCAGCGAAAGTGTTAAACAATATTTTCTGATTATCAGATTTATCCAGATAACTGACTGTTGATTTTTTACCACTTTTATCATTTATAGCTATTGTTTATAACCATTGAGTGGTAATGACTACTGCTGTCATGGAGCACCCTATTTTGATTCGCTGGCTTAGGCTATATTACAACATTTGTGCATTCCAGTCGTTTAGTTTGGACCATACGATTCATTCATGGGCGCGAGCACCTGCTATGTTGGCTAATTTCAGGTCAATCTGATCCAACGCAGGTAGACTGCTCGGTCCCACCACCTGTCTACTGCCTATAAAGGAGGAATTTCTCCAAGTGCCTTTCTAAGGCATATCAAGATTGTTTCTCTTCTGTATCCCTTTTCATGCTCAGCACTGAGCAGAAAATCTGTAAACACCATGTGAAATAAGTCTTTAGTAGGACCAAGTTGAAGCTTGAACAAAGAGCATTTATTGTACTCAAACTATTGTACATTTGAAACAATCAGTCCCGTAGCTCTCCAACTTCGGGCCCCCCCCAAAGTAAGCGCAAGAGCCCCTGCGCACAGGTCATATCACTTTAGAGGTGTAAAATTGAAAAGCTGCATTAAGAAAATACACCACAATTTGTACATAAGTAAACAGGCTAATGTCAGAATAAAGCATGCCGATACCGAAGGTGCAAGTCATAAAAAATTCGGCACCGATGCCAGAGTTTAGTAGGACATTTATGCAGACACTGCGAAACGAAAGCAATGACACTGAAAAACATGAAAAAGTTATAAAAACACAGTATCATTTAAATAGTCTGGAGCGAACCTTTTTGTTCGCAAATGCTGTTATGACATTGTCATAATCAAGAGATCGGGCGCAGTCATTTTCGATTGACAACATGGCTAATGAAGATAGTCTACTGTCTGTCATAGACGTTCTATTAAAACTTTTGATCAGTTTCAATTTGCTGAAGCTTCTTTCAGCGCTGGCAACAGTCACGGGGCAAGTTAGTAAGATTCGAAGTGCGATCTACACATTCGGATACAATTCAAATAAATGAGTCTTTAGAAGATAGTTCACAAAGTCTTGAGCCGTATTGAGATTGCGTTTTTTTTGTAAAATTAAAACAAACCGCTGTAGCTCAGCGCTCATTTCATCAGAATCAATGTCACCGAACTTTTTTTGGAACTCTTTACAGCAAGTAAGAAGAGCATTTTCTTGTTGCACAAGCAAAAGTTTGTCTCGTGTATACAAAAACGAAAAGGCGGAAGAAACCTCACGTAACAAATTAAAGCGCTCCTTTATTGACATAATAGCCTGGTCTACTAATGGATAGAAAAAGTTGCTTTTAAATTTCAGTTCAGGAGTAGCTCGTTGTTCCTCTTCACCTTGGTAATCAAACAATCTTCTTTTCTTTCCACTTCTTGACGGAGGAAAAGAAGGATCAATATCCAATTCCTGTGCTATTTCAACAGCAGATGTTGCGGCACTGTCATAACCCGTTGTGCGATAGTTTTGCAAAAACTTTTCAGTTGCCTGGATTTCCGTTTCCATTGTATGAAGGGAGACTCCGTACGATTGAAGAGTCTTGCTTGCTTTATTGACTTGGAATAGGATATCATACCAAATAAACACCGACAAAAGAAAACTCCATTTTGATAAATGAGCTATCAACGATTTTGTTTCTGAGGCAGCTCTTCCATCTATTCTTTCTATGGAAATGGCTTCCAAGTCTTTCAGTGCCAGCAACACCTCTTTTAAATTGTATCGAAGAGGTTTGATGCATTTAATTCTGCTTTCCCAACGAGTATCAGATTGTGACTTTATGGACAGCTCCACATGTTTCTTCAAAATTTCCCAACGCTGAGCAGAGGAAGAAAACAGCACATACAACCTTGTAAGTACTCCAAAAAATGTCAATGCTTCCGTCGATGAATTAGCACTGTCAACAACAACTAAATTAAGGGTATGGTTTGCACAGAGCACGTAAACAGCTTTGGGATTGATGTCTAGCATTCTTGCTTGGACCCCAGAATGTTTTCCTTTCATGTTAGCACCATTATCATATGACTGACCTCGACAATCAGACAATTCGAGTTGCAGTTCGGTCGCTTTTTCTAAGAAAGCGTCCAACAAGCCTTTCCCAGTACTGTCACTTATTCTCAAGTAGCCAAAAAATGTTTCTTTAACAACAGCAGCTTCTTCATTACATAGTACATAACGGAGAATGACAGACATTTGTTCATGATGTGACATATCTGGAGTGCAGTCCAAAATTATAGAAAAATATTTTGCCAATTTCAATTGCTGTAAATTTTCTTTTTCAACTTCTGTCGCTAGCAATTCAATTAGTTCATTTTGTATGGTAGGACTCAAATAGTGATCTTTAGTGTTTTTATTCTTGATTCTGTCTTGAAGCTCTTTTAGGATCGGATCTCTTCTTGCCAAAAGCTCAAATATACCCAGAAAATTTCCATTGTGAGGAGATCCTAAGACTTCTTCAGATCCTCTAAAAGCAAGATTCCTTTCCGATAGCAACAAGGCAATGTCGATAAGTCTCTCTAAAACATTTCTCCAAAAACGTCTTTCATTGAAAAAAATATTCATCTCGCGTTTGTCGATAGTGGATGAATTTCTTATCCCTTCAGCTAGCAACATCCATTGACTGCAGCATTCTTGGTGGGAAATGCCGTTTTCATGGTCTTTCAGTTTTTTCGAAAAACCCTCCCATGTATTTATACCACTACAAAAGGGGCTTAGTGTTTTTCCAAATAGCTTACAACAAAAGCAAAAAACTTGATCTGATTCCCCAGAATAAACTAGCCACGACCGTGAAACACTTTCACCATTAGGTAACACACGTTTATAATGGTTGAAGGAAAAACGTCGCCTTGGAGTTGTGTTATTATATGGAAAATTCATTATTAGTTGATGTGGTCCACGCTTTACTATATCACATCGTTGAGCATCAGAAATACTTTCAGGCCATTTACATGGGTCATCAGGGATAGGGGTAAATTGAGATTCAGTTATTTTTGATATTGAAGGTTGCGTATTGGTAGGTAAATCACAACTTACATTTTCTGGAAATTCACAATCACTTTGATGCTGATCGTCATAGTCTTCTTTTTCTTGTACACTATAGTTTTCTTCATCCCTCTCGGTACTAGTGCCAGGTCTACTCTGCTCAGTAATCTTGAAAAAATCTGTCATCTTGGGCAATTTCGCTACAGCATCTCGAGCAGTGGCTGCTTCTTTTCTCTTTTGAGCAGCACTTTTTGAACGTTTCATTCTATACAATGTCAATAAAATACTTTATCTGCACTCTGCAGTGTATATATATTGTCCCGGTATTTCTAGCCAAACAGAATTCCAGACCATTCCATGATTGTTGCGTAACAACGGCATTGTTACGTCAATCGAATATTCAAGATTCTACCAGAAAATCAATCGAAATATTCTAGATTCTGCGAGATAAAATGACGTTGCATTCACTTATGATGTCACAAGCCAATTTCTTCCTACAGTTTAAATCGGTTGTAAACAAGTCTGCTGAACTGAAAATAGTCACGTAGCCAAAAAGCAATTTCAGACTAACTTGGGCCCCCAAAGTTGGCCTGGCCCCCCCCAATTGGGGGGTTTGGGGGGCGGCTGCTACGTCTCTGGCAAACAACCAACTTCAACATCATGCGCTACTGTGGGGCAAATTTAATATCGATATCATCTCTGAAAAGTAAAATTCTTCAAACATTTTTAGTCGCAGCTTTCAGCTACAATTTATAAGTCTCATAGTTCATGGACTGTCTGTATAACTATCAGCATAATCGATCTGCGCTCTCGTTTGTTTGACCACATTTAGGCATAGCCGTAGATGCACTCTGTTTGATTCCTATTAATTTCGTATAGAAATTTGTAAGCGACCTCTTTCCTGTTCATCACTTGCTTCATAAACTCTGCATTCTACAGCGCACAATCGATAACGTTTTATGTTAGAAACTAAGCTCAGCGCAACAAGCCGTCCATCTGCAATCATAAGTTTGATTTCTGTCAAATTCATGCCATGTAGTATGTGATGCTCTTAAGAAAGTTCTATCTAAATACGCAGTTACAACAATTGCAGTGATTTATAATTAGCTAGCCAAACAAATGCAACAAAAACTTTTAATAGGCAACAAGCGTCCCTGCAGGCACTGATCTAGTTTTTAAGTTACATAAAACAATTCATTTTTGGCCATTAGCTGTAGATACCATTAGATTAAAAAAAAAAACAATTGGCTAAAACAGTATTATATTGGTAGAAGTATGAGCCACAGGTCGGGCAGCTTGTGCCGGTTGCATAACTTACAGACAGACTATCTAAAATCTCGCACAGTAAAAACTAAATTAATTTTCAAATTTTACAACAAGATAATTTAGATAGTTTTAGTATTCCTGTATCCTTAAAAAAAGTAATAAATGATTATCAGCAGCCTGGAGCAAGAAATACAAAATTCAAAATACCAATTTTTGACGTCCTTTTAGGGACGCTTGGGACTCCAAAGCTAAGACTCCACTAGTGATGATTTTTAATTGAATTCTCACTGTTGGTAATTTTAAATCGTCGCCTACATTGCCTTTTTGAAGTTATCCTTGTTGGATAGGCTGCGATTTCTTCAAGCAAGATTGGTAAAATTTTAAAAATTTCAGCAAGCTTCAGCTTACACTATGCAAAGTGACAGTTCGAGCAGCGAGGAAGAGTGCCCAGCGCAGTGTTTCTCAACCTTTTTCCTGCCGCCGCCCACTCCAGAAAACCACCAAGTTTTGCGGCCCACTTAAAAAAGACTACAATGTAATATTTAAAATGTCACTAGCATAAGCCTAATACATTCATAAAATAAAAAGTTTATAAGCCAAGAAGAACTTTATATTCCTTCATGGATTATAACATTGCAGCGAAGTTGATCTTCAAAAAAGGAAAAGGAAAAAAAATATTTTTGCCTCTCCAGCAAATAGGATTACGTCACAATCTGCTATTTGCTATCACGAGATTCCGTTACTAACTGTTTATATACACCAGTATTTCTCAACCTTTACAGGCATGTGACCCATTTTCAAAATACACAGAGGGTCTATGGCCCTGTTGCGTTATATTTTTTCTATTTCAGTGATGTTCTCCTCATTAGTTGAAATTAAAATATGAAGCCGTGGCCTACCCGACTTTCGTGCTGTGGCCCACTAATGGGCCATGGCCCACCGGCTGAGAACCACTGGCCTAGCGGGTTTGACCTTGGCTGTTACTCAAAGGAAGAGAAGAAAAATATTGTGGGTCAGAAATGAATGCAAACAAAGCGAAAAGCAGCTACATTGTGCCATTAGTATCGGTAACTTTGAAGCAAGTCTGAATTCAAAAATTCTATGCATAACTAAAGTGGTTTTCCTTCAACGGAGGATACAAATAAACGACACAAACACATAGACACATAAGTATCTTTTTTCATAGGCCTATTACCTGCAGGTGTCATATATGTAGTTGGGGAGGTTACAGCTAACCATCAGAACGAAGAGAGTTCTGACACACCCACAGAAGAGAGTCCTGACATACCCACCCTTCTCCATCGCGCCTCTGGCAGTCGCTCTTCCCCTGACATCTCCTTTGCTCCCTCCTCTCTTGCCCTTTCCTGCTCCTGAAGGGGGTGCTACAGGACCTGGGTTCTGACCATCTACCAATTCTTCTATCTATCCCTCTCTCTCTGGTCTTTCGCCCCAACAAGCGTCTCCCTTCCTTCAATTTTCAGAAAGCTCGCTGGGATGGCTTTGCCTCTTATTTTGACTCTCACTGTCCTTCAGCAGAGAAATACTCGTCTCTTTCTCTTTCCTCTGCTGCTGCTCTCTTTACCTCTCTGGCACTGAATGCGGCCAAACCTTCCATTCCTTTCGGCCGCATCAAACGCCCTCCTAAAACCTGGTGGTCTGCTGAGATGGAACAAGCGGTTATGAAAGACGCAAGGCTTTTGCTGCCGCTCACAGAAGCGATGAAGATCGTCAGGCTTACATTTCCGCTTCTCGACGCGCCTCGTCAGTCATCGCAAAGGCCAAGGCTGAGGCATGGCAGACGGCTTGCTCTTCTCTTTCACCTAAGTTTAACCCTAAATCTGTACACTCTCTTCTTCGCTCCATCGCTGGCTCTCCTTCCTCGTCTTCCTCCTCTCCTAACTTTCCCAACTGTTCTTCTCCCAGGGAATCGGCCTCGGTCTATGCCGCTTACCTGAGATCTCACTTTTCCGCTTCTCAGCCAAAGGCCCTGCGTAGCAGAGCCAGAGGCTACCTCACTGATCTCCGCCGAGCCACGTGCTCGGAGGAGTCTCACTTGTCCTTTTGCTCTCCTTTCTCACTCGCTGAATTTTATGCGGCTGCTTCCAACCTCTCCTCATCCACCGCCACTGGTCCAGACAAAGTTGCCTATCCCATGCTAAAGCATCTTCCTCGCACTGGCGTGGATTTTCTTCTTCACATCTTTAATCTCTCCTGGTCTTTGCATTCCTTTCCTTTCGTCTGGAAGACATCTTCCATTATTCGCAAACACAAGATGGGAAAAGCCTCTCGACTCTCCTGCTTCCTTCCGACTTATCTCTCTCACCTCCTGCGTATCAAAGCTTTTTGAACATATCATTCTATCCCGTCTACTCTTCTTTCTGGAATCTAATTCCATTCTTTCTCCCCGCCAGGCCGATTTCCACCTTGGACGGTCTACACTTGATCAAATTCTGTACCTTTCTCAGTCCATTTCGGATGGGCTCAACAAACCCAGGCCGGGATCTCGGACGATCCTGTCTACTATCGATTTCTCTAAAGCTTTTGACTCTGTGTGGCATCCCGCCCTTTTCCACAAACCTATTTCGGCTGGCCTCCCTCCTTGCTTTGCTCGTTGGACTCAATCTTTCTTTTCTGATAGGCGCGCTTCTGTGATCTTTCAAAATCACAAAAGCCGTTCCTTTCGAGTCCGTCGAGGTGTTCCGCAACGATTCGCTCTTGGCCCTGTACTTTTCTCTCTTTTCATTAATGATCTTCCTGCTTCTCTGCCTTCTTCCGTCAGCTGCTCTGTTTACGCTGACAATCTGGCTATTTCGTTCTCCTCCCCCTCGGTCCCTACTGCGGTGGAGGCCACACAAGAAGCTCTGTTTCGATTGGAGCGCTGGTCTGAGTACTGGTGTCTTCCTCTCAATCCGAGCAAATGTGAGGCCTCCTTCTTCTCAGTGGATCCGCAACAAGCTCACCTCCAACCCAACCTCTTCCTACTCGGCTCCCGCCTCCGTTTTAATCCCACTCCAACTTTTCTTGGGGTCACCTTCGACCGCACTCTTTCCTTCTCTAAGCATGTATCTTCGCTGAAGGCCAAGTTTTTCCAACGTCTCAAGGCTTTACGCTGTATCTCTGCTTCCTCATGGGGCCCCTCTAAGGAGTCCCTCTCTGTTCTGTATAAATCTTTTCTTCGGTCCCTTCTCACTTACGCTTCACCCGGATGGTTTCCTTTCCCAAGCGCTACCAATATCACCAAATTGGAACGCCTTCACCGAGCGGCCAGTCGCGCCATCACCGGCTGCCTCTCGTCGTCCCCTATCCCTGTACTACTCACCGAGGCTTCTCTACCTCCCTTACGAGTCACCCTAACTCATTTCGCTCTTTTTTCTTATGAGAGGGCTCTTCGTCTCCCAACCTCTTTTCTTATTTCAGGTTTGGCCAGACTAGGAGTGAAACCAAGACTCTGCAGATCGTCCTGGAGAGCTCTTGCGTCCACTCACCCGCTCATGCTTCCTTCTACTTGTTCTAGGGAGGCTCTTCTTGCTTGTCCTCCCTGTCCTCCTTGGAATCTGCCTTCCTTCACGGTCGAGTCCACCCTTTCCACACCATGCTCTCGCTCTGATCCCCCCCTCTCTCGCCAAGGTGCGGCTCTCACCCACCTTGACTCTCTCTCCCCTCATGATCTGGTGCTTTGGACAGACGGCTCTGTTCCTTTTCCTTTTGGCAAGGGCGGCTCCGGCGTTCTTGCCAATTGCTCTCTCAGTGGCACTGAGGCCACTCTTTCCTTTTCGGCAGGTCCAGTATGCTCAAGTTTCTCTGCTGAAGCCTTCTCCTACTATCTGACTCTCGTTCTGTCCTCGCCACCCTGTCTTCTCCTCCATCTTTCCTCTTACCTCAAACTCTGTGGCAGATCTGGCAGGAACTGTCTTCTTTTTCCTCCTGTTCCATCAGGCTACAATGGGTCCCCAGACACTCGTTTCTCCCGGGGAATGACGCGGCTGATGCGCTGGCCAGATGGGGAGCGCTACTTGCACCCTCCACAATCCCTTGTAGTTTCTCTCCTCTTATCTCTCGTATCCACTCTTGTCTTTTCTCGGACTGGAGGCGTACTGTCTCATCAAAATTCTTTGACACACAGATTCCCTCAATTTCCACCGAGGAACTTGTGCTCCCTCGTCATGCTCGCTGTGTCCTCTCTCGTCTTCGCTGCAACGGACACAGCCTTCTTTTAGATTCTTATCTCTCTAGGATTGGCAGAATTGAGAATCCTTCCTGCAGCGCCTGTGGACACTCATCCCAGGACACCTCTCATCTCATTCTGCACTGTCCAGCTACGGACTCTTTGCGCCGCTCACTCTTTGGCGACTCACTATCTCTTTACGCCAGACCCTGGGGAGTTTCCCGGCTTCTGGGGCTCCATGGTCTTCCGCCATGCCCCCATCCCTCGGAAGGGGTCGGGTAAACAGCAACAACAACAACAACAAGAGAGTTAACATTCATACAGTTCCAGTTTGATGCCTGGTGAACAGCTACATCAGTAAACAAAAAATTGCAGATCAAAAAACGATGATGCCATTTCGGTTGGTGTTCCGTTTTGTTGATATTGCAAGGATGGACTGAGGAATTTTACACGGAAGTGATGAACTACCAAAATGCATTTGCCATGTTGCTACTTCTATTCTTGGATGCCTGTAAATGAGATTGGTGATTTTGTATTTTATTAAGCAATTTGTTTGCTCTGGAAACATCTTTAACTCTGCTGCAATAGATTTTCCGAACAAATCATCCTTGCTGTCACTTTTAAAGAAATGTTGCAATTTTGTGAAGCACCTTATTTTGGTTTCGTCACTTTCCACGTGTTGATTTTTTACCGCTTTATAATGACCTGAAGAATGAGACGTACATTCTGTTTTGTAGCTGAACGAAGCTTAAATTTCTTCAGATATGGATTTAGTTTCGTTTCTCTTTTATGTGAATTTTCGGAGCCAGCGCCGCTTTAAAATGAAGCAACTTTATTGCAATAGTTTTCCATCGGCAAAACATTTGATTTAAAAAATTTAGGGCGAATCTAAGGATCATACTATAGCAAAAATTTGTGTTGTCCTGGAAATTTTTGTTTGCTTTTGCTAGCTGGTTGTCCATAACTTCCTTCATTTTCTGCTGCATCTGTTTAATACTTCCCAGTCACAAGTGGCACCCCCGAGTCGCCTTTACAGAATTTCCTCTATTCTTGTTCAAGCCTTAAACTTCCGTACTTTGTCTTTATAAGTTGCATCGCTCTTATCATACAAGCAGGGGTATTTCATGACTTTTTCCGCTAATTTTTCGTCTTACTCTAAAACATTTTGATTTGTTTAGCCCACGACTAAACTAAAAATTAAGCCAGCACATTAAACATGCTCGAGCTGCCTGTAGAATGCTTCACTATTTCTGCCCTTGTTACGTCATAAAGAAGATCGAGCACTTTTTGCAGGTTGTTCTTCAATGACTATTTCAGTGGTAAGTTATGAAAACTTTTTGATAAATAGTCACTGAAATTATCACCACAGTTAATTCTTAAATCTATTATTACTAAAATTTATCATCGACTGCTACACTGTTGACAATTCAAAATAATCACTCAGTGACAATTTTTACTCAGCGACAATTTTCGGTGAAAATTTTAACATTTTCCGTGACAATTTTTAAATATTGCTGGTAAAATTATCACCAATTGGTCCACCAGTGTGAATATAAAAATTATCACGAAATTTTAGTGATAATCGTGGTAACAATTTATAATTATCACTGGCGGAGCCTTAGCTTAATAGGTAAAATTTCATTTGTGCAACACACTAAAATCGACTCCGTTCTAACCACATACCGACCCAAAACTTTACTCTTTCCTAAAATTTTTTTTACTTAACAAAGTTTTGCTAAAAAGTTACACCGAAATCTAAAAATACTGGTTTGTTGGATTATTTATTTATATCAAAAATGGTGTCCATTTTTTGCGAAACTAGCAGCCATACAGTTAAATTAGCCAATGATTGATTTTGCAAAGCAAGTATGTGTGTAATATCACTAGTATTCGAAGCACACTGCGTGGATCAAATTAAACACTGGTTCAGCCTCAGACTATCTACCCTTCCCCCATCAAGGAAATTTCAAAGGTATTGGCTGACGTTAGGCTTACATAATGACCCTTTGTAGAGAGTACAAGAATTCAGCCAAAACAAAACTTTTATAAATCTTTTAAACGGACAATTGTCCCCTTTGTCACTTCAGGCTACTCCCTTGACACAAGCAGCAGCTGGTTTGCGCGCCAACACATGTATGCCTGAAAGGATGAAACAAACCAAAAAAATTAAACAAGGGAGAATAATTGAATTCACTTCTGCAGCAAAAAATTTTCAAAATTGAAAAGCATGACACCATGCCCTACTAATAACGTAATAACTAGGGCAATTTTTTATTTGACAAAAAATATATATTTTTTACTTTATTTTAGCAAAATTTTGACTTTATTTTGACCTAACCGCTTTCGCCTATTATTTAGGTCTTGTTGCACTTTTTTGATTAAAAATGTTTTATAATCCGCAATTTACATAAGTTTTTAAAGAAGAAGGTAGCCTACTTTAAATATTTTCTCAATCACTCAGTCTTGAACCTAATGCAACAAAGCGACGCATGACGTCAAAACCTAGGATAACGAGCCATTGTGTGTACCGGTATCAATTAGTGTGTAATACAAAAAATGCATTGTTATCGCAACTGTACTGTACATTAACAGTCCGTCTATGATGTTTTTAACGAAAGCCACACAGTATAATTACCAAGACTTTTTATTGTAATACAGCATCATATATTTTTTTACGTTCTTAACATCAAAATTTCTGTCTTTTCTCAGTAATTTACTGAGCACAGAAAACGACCTCTCAACAGCAGCAGAGGTTGGCTGGGCTTTTTGCAATAGTGCGTAGCTTGTTGGGTCAATTGTCAAGTTGGTACAGTTTATTATTGCTTCTAAATCAGAGTTGGATAGTCGTTTTTTAATGTAATTTTTAATTGCGCACGGATCATCATCGAATTGCATATTCGTATGCTTCGGTTATCGTGCAAGCATTTCCTTCTAAGAACTCTACGTTGGCTGCTAGAGTCCGGTATTGATTTATTTTAACCAAGTCCGGCACCAAATCGTCCACATTGATAGCGTCTTTTGCTCTGCTGACTAAGAGGCGTGCACTTGTCTAATTGTTGACAATGGTACGAACAGCTGGAAGGTTCTACTGTAATATAAGGCAGCTCTAAGCCAAGTTGCCCATCTTGTAACTACAGGGTCAGGAGGAGATGGCAGACCAGCATCATGAAAATTTTTTTTGCGATCTTTGTTTTTGATTGTTGCTACCTTGATCGTTGCTATTATCTCATCAATATTTTTAAAATGATCACGCACACGCATAGCGCAGTTATGTAGTAAGTGCGCAACGCAGGTGACATGCATCAAAGAAGGGTATAATTCCTTTAATGTCTTTCCAGCCAAAGACATGTACCGAGCAGCATCAGTCAAGAACAATGAAAAATTCTCGCGTTTTATTTCAAGTTGTCGCAATATGTCATCCACAGTGTGCAGAATAATACTGCTATTAACATTGCTACCGCTGTCAAGTGGATGGCAATCAACGAGGAATGTCTGATTTGGGGCATCTAAGCTGCCCGCAAGCACACTAATGTACTTTTGTTTAACAATCTCTGCTTCATCCACAATTTAAAAAAAATTTTTGTCACGAAGTAATTCTTGAATTTGTTCTTCTTTTTGGGATGCTAATTTAGCAACACATGCCCGGGCTGCAGTCTCCGAAGGCAATACTTTTCCCATTGTAGCAAACAGAGACTTTAAAGAAGGATGGTTCAGTTTATGAAGTGAGATATCTGCAGCTAAGAATGAAGAAACAACCTGTTTCTTGAAGTTTACTTGATCGAGTTGTAAAAAGGTTTGCTTACTTTGGGATTTGCTCTTTGTCTCCAATTTTCTTTGGTGTTGCTTACTTTTTCGGTGGCTTTCCACAAAAAACTTTTTGTCGCAAAGGTTGCATCGCAAGTCGCGGGCAAGAGTTGCCGAAAACTCATCCGAATATTCCTGGCAAATTTGCCTAACTTTCGGTGTAGAAGATTTGGCTTGTTTAGGCATTCTTTGCTTTGCAAGCTAGGACTTAAAAAGACCACGTGTAAAGAGCGCAAAGGTTTTATAGGAATAGATTAATTGTCTAACAATTCTGTGTTTATGCATCAACAATGACGATTTGATGCATAATAAGTGCTATTTCCTTCTCAATTACCGCACGCATTTTTACCATTGCAACTATTTGAGAAGTTTAAAATCAAATAAAACTGTGCATAAAATTTTAATAGCAGCTGAAAAATTCAAAAAAATATAAATTTGTTCGTTTTTATAAGGAAATTTTTGATGAAGAGAATTTTGACAAGTTTTGACTTTATGCAAAATTTTGACTTTATTTTGACTTATAAAATCTAGCAAAACAGACTCCTGAACACCTGAAACGAACGTTAGTACACGTTTGATCATGTAAGAAGGTCCTGAAAAAATTTTGACTTTATTGACTTTAGCGGGCCCTAGGCATAAGTTTCCTTGCTTTACTGTGCTTTGGTTTAAAAACTTTTGTAAAACTTGTAGTAAAAAGTAACTTTTGTAAAAGATTACAACTTTGCAAATATCCGTGCTTTGCTGAATATTTGTGATATGTTTTGGGTATTATAATCAAATGTCCTATTTTGAACAACTAATAAGAATTTTCCAATTGTAGACCGGGAAATCAATCAATAAAATGAAAGTAGTAATAGCAATGGTTTTATTTTTAAACGAAGTAGATATGAATAACAAATGATATGAAGTAACAATGAACAGTATTTGCGATGCTTATGGCAATAAAACCAGACAGCGAAAACAGCGCCGCACACAGGCGTCATACAGCGCGCAACGCTCGACGCATCGAAAGCGTTAAATGGTATCCACAATTTACAGATATCTGGACGATATAACGCTTGGTCACATGCATTTGTATAAATAATAATGATGACATCACAATGCTAAAATACTGTAGTTTGGTGGTTCCAGTTTCTTTTCTCGTCGCTCTGTCTTAACTTACAAATAAATGCTGCGCTCTGGCCAAATCCAAAATTTACCTAATCAGAAGCTGAAGGCTTTTTGATGATAAAATACTTAAAAACGCTTGTATGTCAAAACTGTCAGCTCCGGATTGTTTTTATTCTGAACTTGTTCAAATCGAGGTTGAAAACCTTTTAGGTGATCAACTAAATGCAACTATAACTTTTTGAAAACGCGGCTCCCCTGCCAAAGTCTCTTCGCTCACTGTGGGCGTCAACTTTGGGAACCAATACTGTAGCTCAATATTTTACTATTGTAGAAAAAGGAAAATCTAAATTGTAAACTCTAAAATAGTAGTTTTCAACTGGTGGGCTGTTGGCTATTGGTGACCACAGCACCTGTATCGGGTGGGTTACGGCTTGGTATTTTGATGTTGAATAATAAAAATAACATCACTGAAATGGAAAAATTATAATGCAACTGGGCCAATAACTACCGTTTAGTTTGAAAATGGACCACAAGTTTCAAAAAGCTGAAAAACACTGCTGTAAAATATTGAAATGTTCTTCTAACAGCTTAATATTTCTGGTTGGAAAGAAATTACTCAGTGATTTAAAAGTGGAGGCCGTTGCCTTAATTTAATTTATTTATTGTAGCAGAAGAAATTGATTCTCTTCGTCAACAAATGGAAGCTCTCAACAACAAAAGTGAAGGTAAAGTGGACTTGAGGTTTGGTACTGGTTGCACTGTTCTGGCCAAGACCAGCTTGTTCGAGATTAAAAGCCAAGACGTGATTTTTTTAAGATCAAGCTCAAGACCAGCATTTTTCAAGACCATTGTCTCAAGACCTTAACCGAGCCAGTTCAAGACCGGCAAAAATCTCGCAATTTATCAAAATAACAGACCTGCCCGAGCATTCAAATCTTTGAGCCGCAAATAGGTTAATCCAGAAAGAATATACGCTTGATCTTGGTTTTGCATATTTGCATTGTATTATAGATATACAGCGAGCGCAGGCATATTCAAAGACATTACTCTAGCTTGATATGATGGCACAACCAACCCAATTTGACAAAAATTGCGCTCCGAGGAAGCGGACGAAGCAGGGACACGAAATTAGTAGCTGGGGTCGATGACAATACATTAGTTACTCTGATTCACATAATTCTGCTAAATGCAAGTGAGTATCTATCCAGTCTTTTAACAAAAACTAGATCCATGGTTTTTTGAAAGTTCAGAGAAAATCAACTTTTTGTGTTTACATTCAACTCTTGCACTAGGCATAGATACTAGGTTTTGACACTTTGAATCGCCATCAGAGGTAGGGGCGTACGCACAAATTTCTTGAGGGGGTTGCGAGACATTTGTTTTTGGAGATTGGCGAGCGATGAACACAGTGCTGAAAACTGTGCAGGGACAGGCAGTGTGGCCCTTTTTTTTTTATCAGAAATCGATGTTGAGGGTGGTTTAAATTGTGCCAAAGGGTACAGTAATGACCATGTTTTGGAGATCGAGGATCCTCAGCGCTAAATTTGGGCAAATACATGTTGCAGTTACAATCATAACAGCCGACAATCACGTTCCACAATTTCCTAAAGGTAGGCCTAGAGAATTATTTTTGGCAAATAATTGCTGAAATAGACGTTTATCTGTTCCTGAGAGGGTTCACAAGCATAGGAGCTCCTCCTGCATAGGCCACTAATCACAGGATTAGGCTAACATTTTGTTCAGTATGGGTAGGCAAAATCCAGGAAAAGACTTGTTTCGAGATCATGTTTTTCACAATAAATGTTTTCCATTTTTTGCTTCAAATTCAAGTGAAGAACTGTATTAGAGATAAAAGTTTTAGAATGGACATAGCTGGACATTGAGAACAAACAGTAATGCACCTGAGTCAGATTGATCAGGGGCGTAACTAGCAAAAAGTTTTTGAAGAGGGCAAGGTAGTTTATGCGAAATCCAGCGGTTTTATGCTAACCCCAGCGATCTAGCAGCAGTCCCAGCGATCTAGCAACTTGTAGTCCCCTACAAGTTTACAAGACATGTATTTTCCACCTTTTGTCCGCAATTTGAACTGGGATCATTGCAGGACAATTAGGGAATTGTACTCACTGCGAACATTTCGGGGCATAGCAGACATTTGGACATCTTAACTACCATGGGACCTCGCTGGGTATAGAGGGCATAGCTAGGCATCGAGAGCATTGCTGAAATCTCGTACATGTTTGAATTAGAAGTACTGGATTGTCTTTATTAATACAAAAATTGATCTTGTGTATAAGAGAAACTGTCTAACCTTGGTTAAAAATCAGCTAAGAGTCAGACTATATGTTGAATAAAAGCAACAACTTAACTGCAAACAACGATTAAAGGCCAAGCAGATGCATAGGTTTTAAGTAATCAGCCAACTCTGTAATCACCCGGTGCGAGAATAGAAATGTAAAATCATGTATGCATCTTCACACTAAAAAGTTTTTTTTTACTTTGCCGGCAGTATTCGCAGCAAGGAAAAACTCTTATCTACCAAAGAAGTTGTGGCCCAGGGCCGTAGCTACTGCCGGTGCAGCAAGTACAAGGCAACAGGGCTCCAGCAGGAGGGGGACACCGCATTGCTACATTTTATTGTAAAATATTTCCGTTAGAAGTTCAATTTAACTTATTATTATTAAATGTCACACTTTATCAATAATTTTAATTTGTAATTAACCATCTGATTTATTGCTAGCTCCAAGTGGTTACGATCGATAGAGAGCGTCTTGTAAGCGATAAACAAAACAACAAAGCGAGTGCTGAAGGCGCGAGGCTTCTAAAGGAAGCAATGCTATTGAGAGAAGGCCAACTGGAGCCACTATAACTCCTTGACAAACAAGCTTGCAAGGAATTTGCCATCACCTGATTCAACAAGTGTGGATCAGGCCTACCAGGACCTTTGCAATACCATCAGCAAAGCAGCCAAGAAAGCTATCCCACGCGGTCGTCGTAACACCTACATACCGTGCTGGGACGCTAAGTGTGAGGCCCTCTACCAAACGTTTCTGCAGTCTCCTGCTGGAGACCAGTCAAGCAGGGCTGCTACAGCCCTAATAACTTGGCTTGACAAGAAGCGCAGAGACCGATGGTCGGAGGCAGTCCGAAACATCGACTTCTCACACTCAAGCAGAAAGGCATGGAGCACAATTAACAACCTTACTGGCAGGTCGCGACACAGCCCTGGTAACTGTCCCGTTTCAGCTAACGCCATTGCTGCTCAACTGGTAAGAAATGGGAAATACAAGGGTGTTGATCGTGAGTCGTCTCGACTCATTTCTCAAGAAGTGTCTGGCCGTTGGAGGGTTTTGATACCATCTCCAGTCAATCTCTCTGGCGACTTCTCGTCCATAGAATTCGCTGCCGCTCTCCAACACGTTAAGCCAGGGAAAGCTCCGGGCCCTGACTCTATTTGCCCGGAGCTTATAATCCATGCTGGAACTGCTTTGAAGTCCTGGTTACGTGGCTTCCTCTCTTCCTGCTTGCGCCAACTCAAAATTCCCAAAGTCTGGAGAAGAGCAATTGTAGTTGCGATCCCAAAGCCAAGCAAACCTGTAGAGAACCCAAAGAGCTACAGTCCCATCTCCTTGCTCTGTGTCCCCTACAAGATCCTCGAACGACTGATCTACGCTCGTATTGAACCTATTGTCGACCCCCTGCTCCCAGGCGAGCAGGCTGGGTTTCGACATGGTAAATCGACAGTGGATCAAGTTGTCTTGCTAACACAAAACATCGAGAATTCCTTCTAGGCAAAAAAGAAGCCGGTGCTGTGTTTGTAGATCTGACAGCTGCATATGACACTGCCTGGCATCGTGGCCTCACCTGCAAGCTGCTGAGACTTCTCTCGGATAAACACATGGTTCGTATGATCATGGAACTTGTCCTGAATAGAAGTTTTACCCTTACTACCGGTGACAGCAAGCGAAGCAGGTTGCGACGTCTGAAAAACGGCGTCCCACAGAGATCGGCCTTGGCACCCTTTCTTTTCAATATCTATGTGTACGATCTTCCTTCAACGGTCTCCAGAAGGTATGCTTATGCCGATGATCTGGCACTGCTTTACTCTTCTGATGACTGGAAGGACCTGGAGGGGGTCCTAAGCCAAGACATGACTACAATCTCAACATATTTCCAGACTTGGAGGCTACAGCTCAGCCACACTAAAACGGTGACAACGGCCTTCCACCTGAACAACAGAGAGGCCAAACGGGAGCTTAATGTCTACAACAATGACAAACGCTTGCCATTCTGTCCAGTCCCTACCTTTCTTGGAGTTAAACTGGACAGATCACTCATATTTCCTTACCATCTTGAGGCATTGCGCAAAAAACTAACAACGCGTGTTGCACTGATGAGACGACTTGCAGGCTCAGGTTGGGGCGCTGGAGCTAAAACACTGCGTACAGCCGCCCTATCTCTGGTCTACTCCATTGCGGAGTACTGTGCACCAGTTTGGTGTCGCAGTGCACACACTCGCCTCATTGATAGTGTTCTCAACGACGCATTGCGCATTGTCACTGGATGCCTGCGTCCAACTCCAACAGACTATCTACCTGTCCTCGCAGGTATCCAGCCGGATGAGCTTCGCCGATTAGGAGCAACGCTCTCTCTGGCATATCGTGGCAGCCTGGACCCTGGCCATATTCTCTATGAATTATTGGCTGGGCCCACACACGCCTACAGAGAGAGACTAAAATCTAAACGCCCCTTTGTGCCCGCTGCACGGAAGTTACTGCAAGATCTAACTGAATTGGATATTCGTGCATCTCAATGGACAGACTTTAAATGGAGCACGGAATACTCGGAGTGCTCATCTCATCTCCGTGCTTTCATCCCTAGGACAAGCACTAGGCCAATGGGGATGGGCCTGCTCAGATCATCATGGGTCAGGCTCAACCGCTTGCGGGCTGGTGTTGGGTGCTTTCAGTCGTCCATGCACAAATGGGGCCTTGCTCCTACATCGAATTGCGAGTGTGGCGCTGCAGAACAAACCGCAGAACACATCATTCTGACATGCCCCGTACATCGGGCACCCACAGGAATACGTGGACTGACGGTTTTGAATGTCGACACACGATGCTGGCTGAGTACCATCACTGCCAGCATTTGAAAATGTGGATCCCTTCCAAAAGAAGAAGAAGAAGCTATATGGTCCCAAGCGTCCCTCCAAGGACATAAAAAATCGGTATTTCGAATTTTGTATTTCTTTCTTTTCGCCACTGATAATTTCTTATTGCTTTTTTAAGGATATAGAAATACTAAAATTATCTAAATCACCTTTTAGTAAAATTTGAAAATAAATTTAATTTTTACTGTGCGAGATTTTAGATAGTCTGTCTGTAAGTTATGTAACCGGCACAAGCTGCTCGACCTGTGGCTCATACATCTACCAGGATAACATTGTTTTGAACCAATTGTTTTTTTTAAATCTAACGATATCTACAGCTAATGGCCGAAAATGAATTGCTACCTTTTTCATTTATTTCTTGGTTTTATGTAAGTTAAAAGTTAGATCAGTCCCCGCAGGGACGCTTGTTGCATTTGCATTGCTAGCTAATTATAAATCACTGCAATTGTTGTAACTGCGTAAATTTACATGAGGCTTTTTTAAAAGCATTACATACAACATGGCATAAATTTGACAGAAATCAAACCTATGATTGCAGATGGACGGCTTGTTACGATGATCTTAGTTTCTAACATGAAACGTTATCGATTGTGCGCTATAGAATGCAGAGTTTATGAAGCAAGTGATAAACAGGAAAGAGGTCGCCTGCGAATTTCTATACAAGTTTAATAGGAAACGAACAGAGTGCTTAAACAGCTATACCTAAATATGGTCAAATAAACGACAGCGCAGATAGATTATGCTGATAGTTTACAGGTGATTTACAAACTATAAGATTTATAACTAGTTGTTGAAAGCTGCGACTAGAAATATTTTAGTATTTTTGCTTTTCAGCGGTGATATTGATATTAAATTTGCTCCACAGTAACGCATGATGTTGAAGTTGGTTGTCTGCTTTTGTGTTTGGTCTGCTTGCTATGGTCAGGATCATCTTACTTGTTCCTGTTTGAAACCAGCTGAAATATTGACTCATTCAAGTTCACAGACTTCAATGCGAAACCCACAGGGTCCGCCAGGAAAATTAGGCCCGAAGGGTGAGGCTGGGTCACGTGGATTGAAGGGAATTAAAGGAGAACCTGGAATTCCCGACAATCAGCAAATGAACTTAGTCCGAGGTAAGCACCAATCATTATTTATTTCTTGAGCTGCTCTTGCTCTACCAAGCACTGTTACGGTACCGGTATGCAAAGTTGGCAAAAATCAAAACATAGTTTGATTTTTTAATTTTTGGCTTTTACCCGACCAAAAATTTAAAAACAGATTGCAATTGTTTAATTTCTGGGGTCATGTAAATGCAAGATGTAGCATGGGAGCTGTCAAGAATAAGTAAATTTGCGTTGTAAGAATAGTTTTTATATATGTATAGTTGCTGTAATCTGTTGTTTTATGTGCCGTAATTATTTTATTTGTAAATCTGAATTGTCTGAAGCCCTAAACTTGTTAAACTGTTTTCGAAAAAAGACTTTTTCTTCTTCCGCATTTATTAATAGATTTATAACTTACCTACCTCTTGTGATGTCACAATGGTTGACCACGTGACCAAGTTCCAGTATAATCTAGTGAATCTTGTTTCTTCTCAAAGATTTTACTTTTTTTTTATTATTACCAATTACATAATTTATTGACGGTGTTTTTTCTGTATCATGCGATGTTCTAGCATTTTCCAAAAGATTGTCTTTTTGTATATAAGGCGGCGAGATTTTTTGCGATTTAGAGAGAGAGAGTAGTTCAGTAGAGATAGTAGGGTGTAGTAAAAAGGCGTTGTTCTGTGGTGATTTTGTGACGAGAATCAAGCTATTATTTTGGTGGTTTTTAGTTTTGGTTAATCTTTGACATTTATGTATTAAAAGTGCTTTAGTTTCTGTATTTGACAAGCGAAGGAATTCGAAGTTTTAAAGTGGTTAGTGAATATATTTGTTCTGTTCTTCATCGAGAAATGCGTGAGTTAGAGCATCTTAGTGGAAGCCAATCTTTTCCTAGTTATTAAGTTGCAACCAAACTTAATTATTCAAGTAATACTACAAGTCGCCTCAATTTTAAGAAGTAAATCAAAGATTGAGATAGACCGAAAATTCTATTGAAACGCGACAGGAGCAAATAACTTGCCATTTTTAAAACCTTTTAAATAGAAGAAAAAAAATTATCAAATAAATAATAGGTAAACGCAATATAGACTAAGACATTGTTAGCAATCTAGAAGACTACTTGTTTCCGGTGACTTAATGTTAACCGGTCTACTCTTGGCTAATATAGATTTGTGAAAACACTGTTTTTTCAACTCGCGTTACTTAAACAGTTGGACGTTGCTTTAATTGTACATTAGTTTGAGCGCAAAGAATGCTCTTTGTTCAAGATTCGACTAGGTCCTAGCAAAGACTTCTTTCAGATGATGTTTACAGATTTTATGCTTTGTGCTAAGCAAAAAAAAGGATGCATGATAGTGATATTTCTTAGAAATCCACTGGGAGAAATTCGTTCTTCTTAGGCAATAGACAGGTGGTGGGACTGAGTAGTCTACTTGCGGTGGCTGAGACTGACCGAAAATTAGCAAACATAGCAGGTGCTCGTGCACATGAATGAAACGTATGGTCCAAACTAAACGACGGAATACACAAATGTTGTAATATAGCCTAAGCCAGCAAATCAAAATAGAGTGCTCAATGACAGCAGTAGTCATTATCACTCAATACTTATAAACAATACCTATAAATAGCAATGGTGAAAAATCAACAGTGTGTTTTCTGAATAAATCTTACGATCGAGAGACTCTATTTAAATGGTATTTATAATTTTGGACGATATAAGGCTTTATAAAACACATATACAACTTCTTGTCCTTTTGGTATTCCTCCTGCATTCTCCTCACAATAAATATCGCATCCACTGTTCCTTTTCCTGGCATAAATCCTGTCGCGTGCAATAGAAATTTTGGTTCTATTTCAACTTAATTTTTTTTCTTAAAATTGAGGCGACTCATAGTATTGCTCGAATAATTCGTTCTAATTGCAACTTAATAACTAGAAAAAGATTGGCTTTTACTAAGATACTTGAACCACGCACCTTCGATCAAGAACAGAACAAATATTTTTACAAAACACTTTAAAACTTTAAATTCTTTCGTCCGTCTGTCATAGAAACCAAAGCACTTTAATATAGCGATCAGAAACCAACCAAAACTAAATCCACCAAACAGCCGATTGTCACACTGATAGAAATTCACAATAAATCACCACAGATCAAGACACTTGTTTCTTTTTTCTCTACTTTCTCTCACAACTACTCTCTTGCATTCTACTACTACTGCTGCTGCTGCTGCTGTTGCTGCCGTTGCTGCTGCTGTTGCTGCCGTTGCTGCTGCTACTGCTGCTACTACTACTACTACTACTACTACTACTACTACTACTACTACTACTATTACTACTACTACTACTATTACTTCTACTACTACTACTACTACTACTACTACTACTACTACTACTACTACTACTACTACTACTACTACTACTACTACTACTACTACTACTACTTCTCCTGAATGCGTAAAAATCTTGCCGCCTTATTCACGAAAGAAACGAGATTCCAGAAATTGCCACAACCAAATCACGTGAAAAAGAAAAAAGCACCGACAATACAATTATATAATCGGCAATCAAAAATCTTCGAAAAGAAACAAGATTCATTAGATTACTCTAGAATTTAGTCACGTAAGAAGAGGCGTATGAGTTACAAATCTAAATGCAAAAAAAAGGTATTTTAACGAAAAACAGCCGACGTATAAAAAGCAAGTTTATGGCTTAGAATAATTCATATTTAGAAATAAAATAATCACTGCAGAACAAAACGATAAATTACAACAACTATACGTATATAAAAACTATTCTTTCAACGCAAATTTACTTATTCGTGACAAGTCCAAACTGCATTTTATTCAAATAGTATAGTGCTCGTATTCGCCTCTCTAGCACCCTTTTGGCAATTTTCATGGTATGTTCTTGCAGCTTCACTTCTCTGTATGATCCACAGCTCATCACGTCACCCTTTCCTTTAAAGATAGGCACAATCACACAAGTTTTCCACACATCAGGCATTCCTCTACCATCCAATACACGCTGACACAGTTCTGTCATCACTTTCAACCCACTTTCGCCACTTGTAACTATCATCTCCACACTTACTTCAGATGGTCCAGTTGCCTTTCCTGATTTCATCTTCAGCGTTGCTTCCACAATTTCATAGCGAGTCACATTTTCCACTAGTCCTTTTACTACATCAGTTTCCATTATGTGATCCCATTCGTTCTCTTCATTCATGATCTTTTCCATGTGTTTCTTCTAATATTTTGCCCTATCTTCTTCAATAAAACCGAATCGTCCGTCGCTTCCTCTCAAGCATCTTTCTCCTTCCACATCCTTCTCTTCCTTTTTCATTCTTCTAAGGAAGTAAAAAACATTGTCAAAATTCTGATATAAATCATTCAATTCCTGATTAGCTTTCATTTTCATAACTCTAGCAACAATTTTTCTTGTTTGATTTTTAAACGTTTGTATTGTTTCGAAGAATTGATTCGTATTAATAATATAGAATTTGAAAATTGCAGAAAGTAGGGTATTTTTTCTCGAAGCTTTTTATCTAACACTTTTCAAGAGAACTCGTCAGAAATAGAGTAAAAAAGATCAAGTGAATCGCATATATAGAGACACAGTTGACAAAAAAGAAAAAAGGAAAAAGCTCCATCGTGATTGGTAAAAGGAGCCACTAATAGAAGGAGCGGAAACTAATGTGTAATTTTTAGACCATACACGAATTCCTTTTGTTTGCATAAATATGGTTTGGATGTTTTGATGTAAGTGGCTTCAAGGGTGGAAAAATGAAAAGAAGTATGGCCATGGGCAAGAATGGAAAATTTGTTATCACTGTATTTACGTGCGCATGTAGGGTTTTGTAAAAGATGCTGTCCTACAGCGGAGAAGGAAATTTCAGCTTTAAAGCTTCTGATTGGCTTGCAAGAGCGGGCCAATGTGCTTCGGTCCTGTGAAATATGCTCCTGAAGAATGGTTTTAGGCACGTGCTGCTTAATCCTCTGTTGCAGCCTTTGAGAAGTGCGACCCACGTACCGACTATCACAGTGGCACAGAAATTGATAAACAATGTTGCTTTGAGGTAAAGCGGGTAGTAACATCCTTCTGGGGTGCAAACAAAAGTTATCTGGTGGTGTAGACAATGCATGGCTCAACTGCAAAGTAACAGCGTTAGATGGCTGGTTTGATTTGCATTTCGTACCTCATCGAAACATTGCCCAGCCATGGCAAGTAAAGATGAACTAGACATTTCTTCGGACCTAATTGCGTTGGTCTGCAAAACTGATTCATATTCTTGGTTATAACAGTGTTGATCACAGCTTCAGGGTAACCGTTGTTGATGAGGATTGTACAAATGTTGGAAAGTTCATTTTGAAGAGTAGATTCCAAACAGATGACTGGAGCTCTGTGGAAAAGAGTTGAAATCAGATTGGTCTTCCGTTTCGTGGGGCAAAAAGAGCTCCAGCGAATGCATTGGCCAGTGAAAGTCGACTTCCTGTAGATAGATGTAACAAATTCGTGATCATTTTTTTCTACCAGGAAGTTAAGAAAGGGCAAAGTCCGATTGCATTCCTTTTCAAAAGCAAAACGAAGCGATGGACGGAGAAAATTTAGATAGCAGAAAAACTCATTGCATTCGTCTTGGTCGTTGAAGACAGCAAAGGTATCATCGACGTATCGATAATACATAAAAGGTTTGTTGACTCTTTTAAAAAGCAAAGCTTCGTAATATACGACAAAAATGTTGAAAAGAGATGGGCCAAGAGGTGAACCCATAGCAACGCTATCTATCTGTTGCTGCATTATATTATTGAAACTGAATTCAACGGAGGAAGTAGCCGTTTGCACCAGCTCAACAAAAATTGCACGAGGAAAACATTAGTAAAAAGGCTGCAGACATCATAGGATCAGAGAAAGACAGATGGAGGAAAGTTAAAAGTTATGACCTTGTCAGCAAATGGAAAGGAATCTGAAACACAGTGGGTAGAATAAAGTGAAAGGACAGGATCAATAACTGACGTAAGCCATTGTGCTAATTGATGCTGCGCTGAGACAGAGATTGACAATATGGGACGTAAGGGTACATCTCGCTTGTGAATTTTCGGCAAACCATACATTCGTGCCGTTGAGAACCAGTTGGACGAATCCTGTTGTAAATCTTGGATTGAAGAAGGCCGTTTTTCTTGACTTGAGGTAATCGACTTTGAATATGAGCTTCAATTTTCGCAGGGATTTCAGTTTCAGAAGAAAGACCAAGATTTTCAAATTTAGAGCTGTCTTGTAAAACAAAATTTATTTTTGAAATGTAATCATTTTTATTTATTATGACAACCCCAGAACCCTTGTCAGGTTTAGTAACATGAATATTTTCATTGCATCTGAGGGATCTGCTTTCCTGGACGCACTATTTTGAAATAAGAAAGTCGCTGTGTCTTTATATAAGTGGCTCACTTGATCTTTTTCACTCTATTTCTGACGGAATCTCTTGAACAGTGTCAGACGAAAAGTTTCGAGAACAAATACCCTACTTTTGTATTGATTTATATTTTCTTCTGATGGAAACCTGCACAGTTTTTGAATGCCGCCTTCTTTCTCGCTATGGTATCCTTGATCTCTTTATTTCACCAACATTTGTCTCCCCGATCTCTCCTAGACTTCTTCTTTCCACACACTTTATCATAAGCCTTAAAAACACCTTCCTTGAAAGTTTTTCACAAATTAAACGCGCCTGCCCTTTCTAGTTTTTTACTCTTTTTTTAAATATTACTCTTGTTCGGTTTTCATTTAACTTCCAATTTTTTCTTCTTATGATCCGTTGCCTTCTTGCAATCGTTTTCAGAACCTTTTTATCCAGATCTACGTCCACCAGCCTGTGCTAAAGTTCCCATGCATTCAAGTTTACATAATTTATATAATTTCTGTATTTTTCTTCCACAAACAAAAAATTAATTTGTATTTTATATCCACCAGCACTCTAAAGGGATTTTCCTTTTGTCTGCCTTATAAAACCAAATGTTTGTCACGCACAGCTCTTTTTCATCGCAAAACTCCAGCAATCTTCTCCCTTCTGCATTTCTTTTCCCAATACTATTCCTCCCGTGTACACTTTCAAAACTCTCAGGACATCTCCCCACATGTTGATTGAAATCCCCCAAAGAAACGATGATTTCACTAGAACATCCCAAGTGCCACTCACTCGCCAATTCATCATAAAAACGAACTTTCTCTGCGTCTGGTCTTCCGCTTTTTGACCCATGCGCACTTATATTCCCATCACGTCTCCAACTAAAGTTTGCACAATTGCCATTACTCTATCAATTTTTCTTGTAACTTCCACCACGTTTCCAAATATTTCCTCTTTCACCAAAAGTCCAATCCCTCCAAATCCTGCATCATTTCTTGACCACCACAGTTTACACTTTCGACCCGAAGTACTCACAAAACGAGCTCCTTGACCTTTCCATCTTACTTCTTGGATGCTGCACACATCAACTCTTCTCTTTTTCAGTTTTTCACACATTTCTGTGAACATCGGTGACAGCAGCACATTCATCGGATGGGTTACGGCTTGATATTTTGAGTTTGAATAATAAAGATAACATCATTGAAATGGAAAAATTATAATGCACCTGAACCAATGACTACTGCTTAATCTGAAAATGGACCACATGCTTCAAAAAGTTGAAAAACACTTCTGTAAAATATTGAAATGTTCTTTTAACAGCTTAATATTTCTAATTGAAAGAAATCACTCAGTGGTTTAAAGGTGGAGGCCATTGGTTTAATTTAATATTTATTAATTTATCATTGCAGAAGAAATTGATTCTCTTCGTCAACAAATAGAAGCTCTCAACAACAAAAGTCGAGGTAAAGTGAACTTGAGGTTTGGTACCCGTTTTTGTGTAGTGGTCAAGACCAGCTCGCTCGAGATTAAAACAAAGGCGTGATTTTTTTAAGACAAAGCTTAAGACCAGCATTTTTTCAGACCTTATCCGAACCTGTCAAAGATCTACTAATTTTTCGCGATTTATTAAAAGAACAAACCTGCGCGAGCATTCAAGTCTTTGAGCCGCAAATAGATTAATCCAGAAAGAATACACACTTGATCTTAGTTTTGCATATTTGCATTGTATTTAATCACACAACAAGCGCAGGCATCTCCAAAGATATCATTCTAGTTTGATATGATGGCACAACCAACACACTTTGACAAAAATTGCGCTTCGCGGGAGCGAACGAAGCAGGAACACGAAAATTAGTAGTTGGTGTTGATGACAATATTAGTTACTCTGATTCACTTATTTTTTTACAAAATGCAACTGAATCGCTATGTTTTTTTGAGAATTTAGAGAAAATCAACTTTTTGTGTCACATTTAACTTTTGCAATCGGCATAGTGTCACGAGTAAGGAAATTTGTCTTGTAAGAATAGTTTTAATCTATGTTTATGGTGCTGCATTATTCTGTTCGCTCGGCTACCGATTGAAAAAAAAGACCTTTTTTCCTCGCAATTGGATTTGCTGTAAGTCACAATTGTTTATGACATAATAAAATTCCAGATTGATCTAGTGAATCTAGCTTCTTCGAAGAATTTCGTTGACCAATCACATAACTTGTTACATAACTTAGTAGTGCTTTTTTCTTTTTTCACGTGATTTTGTTCTAGCAATTTCTGGATTGTTTTTTTCGATTTATAAATAAGGCGACGGGATTTTTTTGTAGTAGAGAGAGCAGAAAAGTGTTGTAGTGGGGAGAGAGAGATTGATTGACTGAGTAAAGAAGGGCTATTGTGTTTTTGTGAGAATTTATTGCGGATTCTGTAGACGTGGTGAGTATTGAACAGTTATTGGTGAAACTAGTTTTGGCGGTTTTCTGATTGCGTAGTTCTGAGATCGTCAAGCGAAGAAGCGTGAGAAGAGAAGAAGCGAGATGTTACATGTTTCAAGATACAGAAACCTGTTTAATACAAAAATTGACTCTAATGCCAAAGAAGCAGAGTAGTTGGCAGAGTTCAAAGTTTCGATTGCGATGAAGCTGGCATTTAATAACAAAACTGACGATTCTGGCTTTCGGTTGTATCTTTATGATTTATATCCACTACTCAGCAAAAATGCTTCCGTAATTCTCGTTCGATTCGCAACTACCTGCCTTTGCGAAGCTGGATTTTCTGATCTGGCGTTTATAAAAACAAAATCCAGAAATCGCCTCAGTGTATGCAGCGGCATTTGCCTTGTTCAGTCCAAGACAGAGCCGAATATCAAAGGTCTCCTCAGGCGAGTACAAGAACACGCTTCGCACTGACTACGTTAATTTAAAGTAAATTGACTGTGATTTGTTTAATTCTTTGACTGTGATGCATCTATTCTTTTTCTGCAGTTTGTTAAATTTTTATCATTAAACGTGTGAAATAAAATAACTGATGGAAACCCGTTAAAAGCAGAACTTTTTATTGAAGGGCAGGGGGCCACAAGTGCTCAAAGTCTTTAAAAGGAGGCCACAGATGATGAAAGTTTGAGAACCACTAGTCTATATCAAACAAAGGTAAAGCAAACAAGGCTAGAGACTGCAAGAAAATCACGACACGCTTTAATGATTTTGCCTAAATGGGCTGCAAAACAATAACCCTATCCCTAAAACATGACTTGCATTCTTAAAAAGTGAACAGAGATATGCCTCTACCTCCGTAAATATCTATTTAAATTGTTGCTGGAGTGGTGGCAATTTTAAATGCAAATAAGCCGATTTATTTAAGTAGAAGAAAAGAAAATATTGCAGTATTAAGTCTACGGCTCAAAATCATCACTTTCATTAGCGCTACTACGTTGTGCATTATTATGGCGAATTCTGAAACAGATGTTGTAAGTCTTAGTTATACTTTAAGCCAGTGGTTTCCGAGCTTTTTAGGCTCACGACACTTTAGCTGAAAACATGAATAATCTGTGGCACTCTGTAGTAAATTCGATTTCAGCAATTTTGCCAAGAGCTTTTTTGCCATACTAAAAATATATTAGACTACGAGAAACACACTATAAACTATATGTCTCTATATATTTATCAATAAAGTAAACAATTTACTATGTATTTAAGTATAATGCGGTTTACTCGAATGTCAATGTGAAACTAATCGTGACTTCATGCTTATATATCATAGAACTGAAATCTCCACACTCTTATTTTACGCGATCCCAATTTGAAGTCGTTAAGTATTGGCAACTGTCGCCGAATACGGTTAAGTCACCCACCCTGTACCTTAGTGACCGGTAGATGACAATTCGGCGACTTGAAAATTAGCTCGGTAGAGTTCAACGGCTACCTTCTATGCCTTGTCCTTCGGCCTAAGGACTAACGCTTGAGAAGCTAGGTTGCCAGCCCACTCTTTAACAACACAACTCTATTAACATATAAGCTTTCGCACGGAGACAATCACCGACACAACACTTGTAGCAACCGATAATCCCCCTTCCTTATAGTAGCACTTGGCCCTTGCTTTCTAATTCTTCACACTTCTCGCTTGTTACTTCATTTCCCTTCTTTTTTTCTTCTCTATTCTGTCGCCTGTTTGCTTTCGTCTTTGAGTTTTCAAAATGACCGACCCGTATATATACTTCCCATTCGTCCGTAACCGAAATAAAGTTCCCAAAATTTTAGCCAATCGAAATTACTAGAAACTAAAAATTAACAAGAAAAGGTTTGAACACGGGGGAATACTGGAAACTGCTACCCAAAGAACAACCAATAAAAACGCATAGAAAATAGATCAGAAAAGGTTTGTGCATGGGGAGAGTACAAGAAATAACTGCCAATAAAATCGCTTTGAGAATAAAATAAACAAGCGACGGTTTGTATACGGGGAAATATCGGAAATAATGACTATTAAATATTGTTTGTGCGTTGTATTAAGTCGCTGCGTACGAGTTTTGAAGCCTTGGCCTCTTGCGTCGCTCTACCATTGACAGCAAGTGAGTTAATTTATTTTGGCATTTATCTCGCCTGTTAAAGCTTCAGGCTGCATCCAGACTGTCGCAATTGCACTTGTTTATTGGTTTTGTGAGTTGTTGTTTTGAGTTGCCAGCGAACGGACGGCAGTTTTCACCGTTTTGTTGTTAGAAAATTGTGCTATTTGCCCCTGACTGAGTATTAAGGAATTTGAGTTGTAACTACTACTTGGGTCAAGTTCTTGGAAGCTTAATTAGTTAGGTAAACATTTATTTTATAATGATTCTGTTTTAGGCAAGTTAGCGCATTTTACGATTATTTATGCTTTGTTTCTTACATCAACAGAAACTGTTTTCGAGCAGGCTCTGTGTCGCCAGTGTGGCTGTCTCGTTTATTTGGAATAAAGGAGTTGCATAGACGCGTACGCTTGACAGAACAGCGGCAAAGGAAGGGAGGCGAACTTGAGACGCGTTGGCTAAAAGCTTCGACCGGGCCTGTGACAGATTTAGCACTTGGCCCACGCTGAATTAAAAGATCTGTTACAATGACCAAAACAGAAAAACTACGTCGACACGGAAAAATGACCTGAAATTCCCAAGATTATTATTGTTACAGCAACCCTGTTTTATTTTAGTGTAATAGCCTAAAAAAGGGCTACTATGTTTTTAACATGTACTTGGAGGATAACATTTAGGGATTGCATTGCGGGTACTTTTTCTTTACTCTCTTAATAAAAGCAACTTTTGCCCAATTCTGTTACAGTGATGATCTTTTTCTTGTAGTTTGATCAGCATGAGAATCTTTTCTTTGGAGATCTGCCATTTAAAAACAATTTTTTGTCCTGTTTAATCAACGATCGCAATTTTTCGATTATTTTGTGTACTTTTACCTTAAAATATATGTTTGTTTGCAAAATGAAGGGCATTTGGACATTTTTTAATGTCCTCGGAGGACAGTTATTTTTTCTTGCAAATGGAATACATGTTCTCCAATAAGAAGACGTATGTTAGCTCAATCTAAACCAATTGTTTGACCCATTTATACGACAAAAACTTGCTTTTTGTTTATGATTTTTCGTGTTTTCAAGATGTAGATCTTTGTTTTAAAAGATCAACTTTTCAAAAGCAATCATTTGGCTCGAATTTATGACTCAATTCAGAAAACAAGAGACGCCCCCTCGTGGATTCGCAGCCAACGGTTTGAGAATGACTGACGTAAGCCAGCTGGAACAAAACAGTTTGAGCAGTTTTGTAACCGTCTGTTTAAAATTGTCGGCAACTATATTCCCGACGCTATTCTTACTTGACAAGGTCGGCTCAATAAGCTTGAACATTGAAACACAAAATTTTTTAACCTTGGCCACACTTATGACAAAACTATGAATCACAGTTGGGTCAAAAGCTCATTGTTGTGTCTAAGCTTGAGTTACATCGGGTTGAGTCTGGATTCGAAATTGTATTGGCAAATATTGTATAAAGAAAATATATGCCGACAACATCATATAGACTTAGCGCCACCGACATCATGCAGTTCCACTCAATACAGAAAAATTGCCGTAAAGTGCCTGTCTCAAAGGCACAAATTTGGCGGAAATTGATCGCCTGATGGCAAGGAAGCGGCTTATTGCACTGAGCTAACTTTCCGCCAGAAAAAAGAATTAATCAATTTAACATAAACGTGAATGACAAACAGGAAACAGGCAGACGAACGAATTGCTACTCCTTTGCAGAATTTATATAAAATTCGGTTTATGCTTACCGTTATAACTGCAGTCTATTGCAAAACTAAAAAATCACCTTACCAATTTCTAACTTTTCAATGCATTATAAATACCAATTAAAGTGTTCATATTTTACAGAAACATGCATTTAACGGCATTAAAAATTTTAATATTTAATGAAGCCATTACTATCGCTTAATTGCTCAAGAAATGCCAGTGCTTTAACACTAGAAGCCCGGACCGGTCATTTTTGACCGGTTTCAAATTTTGACGCTTCGTATTTCTGGCATTTTTGCTATTTGATTTTTCATACTCCTTGACTTTTCCTAACTTTGGATGATGTTTTGGTAAGTCAAACAATTTTTCTTTTATAGCTTTTGTAAATGGAGCATTTTGCACATCTACCTATAAGCCCGAAACGGTCAAAAATGACCGGTTCTTAAAACGGTTATAATTTGTCTTTGAACTGATGAATCAAAGCATAATAGAAGGGTGAGAAAAGTTTGTTTTTTCTACAAGCAATGCCTCACGTGACAATAAGATTACAATTGACCACTGCTGCAATGGATAACTGATAAGCAGTAACTAAAATAATTACTATTCCTGCTGGCTTCATCAAAGTAAAGTTGAATTTTATTTGCTGTCTCGAACAATGGCTGGTCATTGAAGGTTCTAATGTCTTTCTTAGTAGCGTAGAGTTCATCAGTGGTGTGTGCAGATAAAATAGACAGTTTATTACAGCGTATTGACAACCTCGTAAAATCTCTCAAGTTTGTCTTACAGATTTGAAGAAATGCATATTGTATAAATGATGTCTTAGGTATAGGAATTTTGTTTCGAGTTTTTTCATCGTTTTTGACAAACTGGTTTTTCTAATCATAAATCGTGGCAACAATTATCTGTCCAGCAAGTACTTCTGCGGTTACAAACTGATCAGCTTGATGACTCCTGTGATGAGAATGAAGAAACTGAATTGCAAGATAAAGAATTTGTTCCTAATTGTTGTGCTGGTGTCGAAAGTTGTGACAGTGATACCGACAGCGGTGAAGACGAACAAAGCTCTGCTGATGTTTCTATGGATTTTCTTTCTGAAAGTGATCAATCAGTATCTCAAAATACTGCCGGACAGGTGAACGCACGAAACGGAACTGTGTGGAAAAACATAACAGGTGCTCCAGGTCTGGGAAGAGCATCTTCGTCCAATGTGTTTTCGGAACGTCCTGGTCCAACGTCTTATTGTCACAGATCTGTAGTAAACGGTAGCCCTTACAGCGCTTTTCATTTATTTATAAATGAACATATGCTCAGGGGTATTCAGAAACACACTATCAACCACGGAAAGAAAGATAATGTCGATTTTGATTTACATGTTGATGAGCTGGAAAGTTTTATGGGTCTTCAAATCCCTCAAGGAGTGTTGGTCGGGAAGAATACGCCAGTAAAGCAGCTTTGGAGCAAGGAATGGGGACAACTAATTTTTCAAAATACAATGAGCCGTGATAGGTACCAGGAAATCATGAAACATTTGAGGTTCGATGACTTTTTTAGTCGGAGGTAAAGGAGAGAAACTGACAAATTTTGCTTGCTTTCAGAGGTGTGGAATTGCTTCATAGAAAACTGTAAGAAATGCTATGTACCAAACTGCGATTTGACAATTGATGAACAACTTTTCCCATGCAAAACCAGGTGTCCTTTTATACAATATATGGCTCACAAGCCAGACAAATTTGGAATTAAGTTCTGGCTTTTGGCTGATGCTCAATCAAAATACTTGCGCAATGGCAAACCATATTTAGGAAGAGATCCTAGCCGAAGCAGATAAAGCGACCTTCCAGGTGATGTGTGCTTGACCTTTTTACAACCTTATTATAAAAAAAGCTACAATGTCACCATCGACAACTACTTTACCAGCCTAAAGCTAGCGGAAGAACTTAAGCAGGCACTATATGAAAACAACGACGAGAAGTGCCAAGCACTGAGCTGATAATGAAAGACAAGGATTTATATGCGTCTGAAATATTTTCTTCGCCATTCGGTTGCAGCTTGACAATACACAAAGCAAAGAAAAAGAAAGTTGTTTGCATTCTGAATTCAATGCACAGAAACGTAAATATTGATCAATGCCACAAGAAAAAACTGCCAGAGACAATACAGTATTGCAAGTCCAAGGTGGGCGTGGATGTACTGGACCAGATGGCTCGATACCATATCAGCAAGAGTTCCACTAGAAGATAGCCTGTGGCTGTATTTTTTAATATTCTCGACTGTGCCTGCATAAATGCTTACATTATTTACTGCCTTACAACGAAATTGAAATTATCAAGAAGACAGTTTATGCTTGAGCTTACAAAAGGACTTTGCAAACCAAAAGATGGAGTGGGCTCAATACCTCCTTCTCCAGCAGTGGATCACATAGTCAGCATTGCATTGCCGGGAACCAGTGGTTTAGCACACCAAGCTCGGAAAAGAAAAGAGTGCCAGTTTGTGGCATGTAGAAACAAATCTAGCTCTTTTTGCCAAAACTGTGGGAAAGTATGCTATGGCAAACACACATCCGAAAAAGTAACAATTGTAAAATGCAAAAATTGTTATAATTGAGTGTCAATAAATTTGTATACCTTGTATTTCTACTTAATTAATTATAATCATAAAAATGTCAAAAAATTAATCAAAAAAAAATGTCAAATACGCAAGAATAGTTTCTTTGTGCTTTGCACACAGTATATGTCGAAATTAGTGAAAGAGAGAACCTATTAAAACCGATTTACAGATAACCGGTCAAAAATGACCGCATCCGTCCTTATAGGTAGGGAAATAATTCAGGGCTTCTAGTGTTAAACAATAATTTGTGTGTCTATCATTTTTTGGGAGATCTTAAACTTTAGCAAATTACTGGAAATATAATCTCTCAATCACACTAACAAAACAAAACAGATTTCTTAAAATTAATTATGACAAGGATTTCGGTTGATGGCTTCTAGGTGCCATAATTTGAAAGTAAGAGTTTTGAATAACTGAACAATTTTATAGTAATGCAAAAGGCCGGTGATGCTCTTAGCAAACTGCAGACAGTGACACTGTTTCGACCAATCAGATATCTTCAGTGCAGTTGGTGATCGACGAGAAGCTAGAGGCTTTTAATAAAGCATAGCTTAGACCGTCACACTTGTGGGATCTATACTAGGTCCACTGTAGTAGATGATCTGTCAGTACTCTGCGAAGCCGTATTACTCGTGAATGAGTGGCGGTTGTCGCAGGTGCACTAAGTCAAGCAACTGCTAGAAAAATAGTGCTGTCACAGCCTAGTGGTCACAAGCTCTTGTGGCAATGCAAGAGGCTAGCGATGCACTTAGAAAACTGCATACAGCGACACTGTTTCGACTTGTCAGGTCTTTTCAGTGCGGCTGGTACTTTCAGTAGTGCTATTAGTATGTGAAAATACAACACTACAGGCATATTGTTTAAGTTGGAATGACTACATATCTTCACAGCAGCTGAACTCTAGTTCTTTCAAAGAATGCTCAAGACTTCTTACGTTGAAAGAGCGCCAATAAAAAAAAAGTTTTGAACTACTTGAAAGTTAAAAAGAATCCCATCAAGACGATCAACCATCTCCAACTGTCATTTTTCGGCCCACCGAACTTAGTGCTTAAGCGAAAGGACACGACGAAAAAAGAAAGAGATAAATCAAGATGAATGTTCCTCCGAAACTTTGATCTACTCTACCACCAACAACAATACGGAGGAAAGCATGACACTGCAATCAAATGTGATGGACAGTTCGTCAAAACCCGCATCGGGCATTTGAAAAAAGAGGTTCAGAATGACTACTTTAAGTCTTTACCCGGTTTTGACATCACGATGCTTTCGTTTTGTCGTAGGTTGTTTGTAGAATCAAAATATTGTGCATTGCAAAGTCGTGGGTATCAATCATGCTGCTGCAATGCTAATGTGCAAGGTCGGCAACCGGGTATTCAAAGTGGTCTGTGATTCTCGATAGAAAAACACTAAAATGATGTTGTAACTAAGCCCAGAATGATTCAAATGCGGAAAATTAACTTTAATTCTCAACTTCTTAAAATCTAAAGTCTTAAATTAACTTTACATAAGTCAATGTGCAAAAAAGTAATTGTAATCGTCTTTTGTGGCAACCGACGTCTAGGCCATATGATGATAAGAAGAATTTCATTTCTGATAATTCATAATCAATTTAATAGATTTAAAATATGCTTTATAGTGTTACCAACAACATTAGCGAAACTTCTACCTTTGAATGACCATTGTAAACGGTCATTTTTTCATTTTAGTTTCCAATATTTAATCAAGTAATATGAAATTGTCCAAGAATGAAAGAAATTCACGAACCGCTCGCCATTAACATTGGTTGCCTGACCACAGTTTTTTCAATTGTTCTGCTAGCTTTTCAGTTTCATCCTCAAAAAAAAAATTCGCTCTATTGCTGATTGCGCCTATCTTAGTACGAGCGATTTAATATAGGGGAAATGTAAGGCTTGCAAGCCATATTAAAAGCTGCTGAGAACTTAATAGCTCTGATTCTGCATTTAGTTCTCAGTTCATTATTTTAAACATCATTTTGCTTTTTTATGTACCGATACCCAAAATGTATAATTTCTCATTTGTATAGAACGTTAAAAACAACCTTGAAAACAACTGTACGGCCAAGATATATCTGTATGTCTATATAAGTTCTTTTTTTCCCTAAATCTTTCCAATTGACGCGATGCAGGCACTGAAGAGTGCGTCATAAAAAAGTTTATAGCCGTATATTTTTTAACCTATATACATGCCTGAGAAATTTGAACTCATAAATGAACTAAATGGCAGCTAAAAATAAAAACGTATTGACCTTTTGCGAAATTAAGAATTTTCAAACAAAAACTATTGTAACTTGCCCTGCTAAATAAACAAGAAAAAAATTAATGGAAACGATTTCTAGAAACACCCAAAATTTAAATGATATTGACAAAATGTTTGTGTTGGATTTGGTCGAAGAAAAATCTACTATGTTACAACAAAAATTTAATCATAGCATGAAACAGCACGATTGGATCAGTAATCCTTTGGCAAGTTATGCCAAAATTTCAACTTGAGAAAAATTGGAAGTATAAAGCGACTAAATTGAGAAATTAATTTGTAGAAAATTTCCATTCCATGATTTTAAATTTCTATAAAAGAACTATGGCAAAAGCAGCTATTAAAATTCTGCACAACTTATAAGTGAGAACAGAGCTATTTATCTTTGTTATTAAATGAATAATTCTGATTAAAAGATGCTGTAGCGATCCGGTAGTCATCTCACTGTGATCCTCTGTCAAAAGAGTACACTACTTATTGGCGACAAATCACTTTTTTTTGACAGCTACATCATAGTCTAGTGGTTTCTTTCCATGCATAAAAATTCGAGAAATTGTTGATGTCTTTATATTGGTCTTTTATAGTTAGATATGCTTCGTGCTCATATTGTGTGGGTCACTTACAAATTTGATGCTACTTTCAAGTGGGTTATAAGCAAAGTATGGGCTAACAACCGAAAACATTCGGTCGAATTTTAAGTCACTGATTAAAAAAACTAAGACGCCATGGGCGCTGGAGTAAAACTCCTAACGTAAACACAGCTGAGAAAACATTAATTTTGTTACAAATGAACTCTGCCAATAAACAAACATTCCAGAAAGCAACAACATTTGAACAGTGGGCGTTTTCCTCATAGAATGTGCAGGAGAATAATCAAACTCAAATCTGAAAAGTCAACGTGATACAGTAAACTGCTGCCATAACAGTTTAGCAAAAAACTAACGCACCATCTAAATTAATGCGGTTCGGGCTTGCTGTTGCGCACGCAAAAAAAGGTCACAAACTTCGATTTCACAAAGTAGATCTCAAGAAAAAAGATCTTTAACTTGAAAAAAAGCAAAACACTGGCATTCAAAAAAAACTCATTTCTAAGACGGCACAACAAGTCCGCTATAAAAATTTCTGTTCTTACTTCACCGGTGCTGATCCTTGAAACCTTTAGTGCCGAGACTGGGTCAACCTCTCAACGGCCCTTCTTTTCTTCATGCGCCTTTCAGTTTTTTCGTCAAGCCGATATTTATGTGTTTAGCTCGTTATCAAAACTATGACGTTTAAGATTTAGTACACACACACAAAAACCAAAACTAGGAAAGAACATTTCCCCTTTCTCTCTTTCTGCTGTTCTTTCAAAGCAACGTGAAGCAAAAGGTACAGTTACAGTATTTTGCTGATATTTTTGTTTCGTCCAAACGTTTAGAGGATAATCGCTTTTATCACTCTTTGTTTAAAAAAGTCACTGGTTGCTACACTGTTTGTGAAAAACTCAAATTACTCTCTCCAATATAGCGAGTCAAAAATGGAGAGATGGTGCTTACCAAATCAAACTGAAATATTTCATTGAAATACAGAGCACAACCGAGCTCATAAAAAATTTAACACATTCTAAAAAATTTAGGTGTTATATCTAAATTTGTGTATTAATGTATTCTGTATACGATCATTCCCCAAACATCAGTTTTTATGGTCTCTTAGCATAAAGGTCATCTTTTTTTCATAATTTGCCCCAAATAACCTTTCCTATGTTTGTGGCCGTTCTGGAAAGTTGTCAATCATTCCAATAAATTCCATTTTGAAGATCAACCTTACTTTCGTTTCGATTTTAGTTTGTTGTTTGTTTGAGAATTTTTCTGATGTACTTTATTCTTGAGATGCCCTCACAGGAAAAACTGGAGGAGGGGGACTTCAACTCTGTTGAATGCGGTGCCTAGCGGCTACTCAAAGCAATACTTTCTGCTAATCAGTCTTTTCTGAAATTTCTCTTCAAGGAAGCAAAGAAATTTACGAGGTGCGAATGATTCTGTTTTACTAGAATTAGTGTTCATTTTGACTTATCTCTCTGCGTCGTCAAATGACTCCCTCCTCGCCTCGCTACGAAAACGCTTTTAGATGAGACCGATTAATAAAAAGAACGACTTTGAATGAGTACCTAATACACCAGGCTCAAACCACGTAGATCTTGAGGATAGCTCAAAAACAATGTATACTAGAACAACTCTAAACAACTGATGAGCTGAAGGCAACGATAACAGAAAAAATCGGAAAAATTTCCCAAAAGAAATGCGTTGGAGTAATTGACAATTTTGCTCTTAACATGAAAGTTTGCATCCAATGTCGGAAAGGCCATTTTAAGCAAATGTCTTTCATGCAAAGTGACCAAGAAAACCGATGCTCTGGAAAATGGTCGTATATAGACTGAAGGTTTAGTCCTGCAAATCTTAAAAATTTGCTAAACCCTTAGAGAGTTAACTAGATTTTTTTATCGATTCTGTTTTTTCAAAGGTCCCCCCTTGTACTAAACAAATAATTAAGCGTGTTTAATATTTTTCGTATTTTTGACGCAGCTTTGTTAGAAGTGCGCCGCCGACTTTTGAAAGTAACATAAGAGTATCGTAAGTAAAAAATGATTACAGAAAACAGTTCTACACATACTATACAGTATATGACAATGAACGTTATTAGTCATGGATTAAAATTATGGATTTTATTCCCACATCTAGCATAATTTTAAACATATTGGATGTTGTCGAAATTAAGACATAAATCTCATTATTACATCTCTTGATACATTAATATTTAATACGAATAATTGTAAACACTTCTGCTAGTACATTCATAGACGGATTGATTCAGTAACTGCATATAGCATATATGTCATCGCTCATTGTAGCACTCCTCCTACTGTACAAAAACACCAACAAGGGAAACCGGAAATCCTGCAAAATTCAATTAAAACATGGGGCCTCAGACTTCGGACAGCGCTGCTTAGCGTAAATCGGTTCGAAAAAAGCGTCATCTACAGACTCTGTAGATTACAGAAGCAGATGAAAAGCGAGCATAGAAAACATCCTACAATTTTGTGTTTTCATACTTTCATGTTTCTTTGTTAAAAAAATTGTCACTCTCGTGTCGGTTTCTTTCCTCATCATCGAAAGTATCAACTCATGAACAAACCAACAGATTGCACATTTACCACATTATCACGAGACTGATCTTTCAAGACGAAGATTAAGGTATAGAAAACTGATGCAAAATGATAAGCAAATTCGGTCACTGAAATGGTAATAAACTTTTTAATCGATCAACTCATTTGTTTTTCAGTTCAATCGGCGATTTCCCGATTGTTGATAAAGATATTGGAGCAAGGATGGTATATCACTTCTGATGGTTATATTTACAAACTCACAACTGGTCGGCAGTCGTGGGAGAAAAGTCGGCAACTTTGCCAAGAATGGGGAGGAGACCTTGCTGTGCATGGTGTAAAAGCACTAAAATCTAGAAGGTACTACCGTGCAAATGTTAATGCTTTTTAATTTGTAATTGATGAATGAACTTTTGCATCGTCATGGATGCTGTTTTAACATCGATTTATTCCAAGCTACTTGTTAGTCCTTGCTTGTGTATTTTTAACCCACCACTTTTTCATCAAGTGAAAATTTATTACTCGCATCATTTGCACAGCACAGGACAAAGTACGTAATTGAAAATATATAAATTATAGGTTGGATAAAACTCGAGGAGTTCCCAAAATTTCAACTTTAATACTAATACTTTATGATGCAAGAGTTAAAACATGTTTTGGCGTGAAGTTTAATATGTTTAGAGGCATTTTATTGTTAGGAATTTTGCTTGCTTCTTGTTTGTTTGATCACGTTTTTTTCGCCGATAAATTTGACAGACATACAGTGTAGTCGGTGGCATGAAACACTTCCTGTATTCCTCTTGAATAAGCTGTGATAGTACTTTCCTGCATTGGATGCTTGTCCACCAGCAAATGACATCTTCAGCAAGTGCCTTTTTATGAGAACCATGTGGCAAGGTTGTGAGATGCTAACGACAACAACCATTTGACTGTAGGAGTCGTAAAACCAACTTTCCAGTTCAATAGACTGCATTGTTTATTAACGTAGTGATGAACCAAAATGTCTAATCAAACTTGTAGAATTTTGTTAAATTCTATCAGTGGCATTGCAAGAATCGGGAAGCCTCAAATTAAAGTGCCACTCAAAAATTAAAAGAACATACTTTAAAATTAAAAGAAAAAAACTGTGATTTTTTTACTTATCTCTTAGATGAATAAAATACACATGTCCTCATGTCCATAGCCCTAAGTGACTTATTATTGTGCTGAAGGCCAATTTAAAAGGTATTCAATTTTTTAGCACTCAACATGATTTTCCTTTGGTTTATCACAATAAGTCTTACCAACTTGAACTTTATTTAATTTACAATATTGCAGGAACATCATGAAAGCTCTGTCAATAAACGCTTACTTTTGGATTGGTGTGAGCGACATTGCTTCAGAGGGCACATGGATCTGGGTAAACGGCGAAACTGCCAGCAATTCCGACTTAATCTGGGATTCGGGGCAACCAAATAGTTACGGAGGAAACCAGGATTGCGGAGGCATATTTCATCCTAGTGCATTAGCTGATGATGGCACTTGTTCTGAATCTACTTTTGGTTTGTGCGAGAAAAAGTTTGAAATTTGAAAACGAAATGCCGGCAAATATAATGCCAATTGATATTAACGTGAAATGATATCACTTGAATAGATTTCAGATTTGATAATGCAATAAACCATATTACTGGAACAAGTTGCGGTCACGCCCGTTTACTATTGCTGCTGAGCTCCCAATACAAAGAGCAGCTTCTGCAATCGACTTTTCCGTAAATTAAATCAATGCGTAAACCAGGGGAGCTTTAAATCAACAATCAATTAGTTTAATTTGACAAACAAATTTATAACAAAAAACGAGTAAAATTAATTGACCGTGAATTGGGGGACTTTAAGGGTTTGTCGAGACGGCTGCCGTCATTACGTTTTATCATGCATAAGATACGTATATAAAATACGTAAAATTGCTGCTTATTGTAACAAAATCATTGCTTGTTTATGCTAATTTAAACTAATCAATGAGAAGGAAATAATTTTAAAAGTATGCACAATTTATATATCTTCTAGAAAGCCAAAACGTGACAAATTATATCATCATCATTCGGCTGTGGCACTCTCGAGTGGTGTGACGAAACTAGTTGTGCCGTAAGTGCTAGTTCCAACTACCAGCTTCCGCCTCCTTATACCTACTAGCAACACTGATAAACTTGTTGCGCTGTGGGTTGCCAGTTAATCCTGCACTTTGCGTTTATCGTGAGAATAGCATTGCTCAAGCAGGGAAGGTAGCAGTTAGACCGTTACGTCAAAAAATCATTTTTTATCATATGTTGCAAAACATCCAAAAAAATTGTAAAGTAATGTATTTTTTGCTGGAATGCGTACTACGTTGGAGTAATATCAGCAGCATCAACTTGTTTTCTAAGCACTTACTTAGAAAAACAATTAACAATTTAAATTTAATTATTAGAGTCTTTACTTACCCACTCGTAGAACCTGTGAGACAGAGCATAGGGCAAATAAGATTTACCAGAAAACCGATAATTTTATGTTTGTTCAAGGAGCGAAAACGAAATGATTGTACGAATGTTCAGCATAAACATCTAATATATTAATCGCAATTCTGCCTGTACGTGTGTACGTTCGTATGTACGTACGTCTGCTTTAACCCCTACCAAACTATTGTGTGCACAAACGTCAAACTTGACACGATTGATCACCATTACATGGGAAGTGTCATAGGGAGGTTCATGACGTCATCATGATGCCATAATCCAAGATATTTATTAATTTGCATTTCTTGACAGAGCACAAATGTTTTTGCTCTAACAAAAGCTAGCCCCCGCCTAATCACCTTACGATTAATTTCATTCTTTTGAAATCTAATATGACAGCACAATTAACGCTTGATTGCACAATTTGTTATCCGCATCAGAAGAAAATCTACTGATATTAGAAACGCAACTAAAAATTTTTTCCAGAGATTTTAGCTAGATAGATATACTGTATATATCAATAAATGCAAGATAAATAAATAAATATAATATATAATAAACTCGGTAAAATATTTAAGAGTGCTCAATAACGAAAACAGTTAGAGCAAATTGATATATATCTTTATTAGCAAAAATACTGCAGCCTGTTTCGCCGTTAAGGCTCCTCAGGTATTTCTGCAAAAAAGCAAAAATGAATCCAAAACAAACAAAGAATGCAGTATTACTTACGGTTGTTCGGGGGGAGTAATCAGAAATAGTATGGTAGCTCGTAGAAACTATACTAAAGAATAATCTGCTGGTTCTCCTGCGAACAGTAAACTCATCTGGGTAACTAAGAACTGTGGAGGTTGGTATGAGAGTAATAGTGACGTAACAATGGGAACAGGTATATACTTAATATCGTAAACGATAAGTTGGAAAAATAGACGGAAAAGAAAGGATAAAGAAAAACGGCAAAAGTAAAAGAACAAAACACGCAAATTACAACGAACCGTCCAATTTGATACTTTTTAATTTAAATTTTTTTCTGTGGCGGCATGTGTTCACTATTTCAGATCGTTTATTGAGCATGATTTTTCTGTCGCCGCTTAAGATGGCAAGTTTTTCAGCCAAGCACAGGTTACATCTGCTCCCTCCGCATTTGTATGATGGTGCTGTAGAAACAATGGACCATTTTATAGACGGCTCAACACCATTTAAGCATGTAATCATTTAAGCATGTAAGCTTCAAGCATGCTTCTTTTTTCTCTTACACGCTTACTGCTCGCTCTATGATATCATAATGCTGTCTGGTATGATTAACTTAGTATTTCCTTACCACAGATCATCATTTGATGTTTTTTTTCAAAATGTACAACGTTTTTAAATAGTCAGTTTACTTAAAATTTAATTTGTGGCCTCATTTCTTCAACAATTTTTTTAATGTTTTCAACAAACTAAAGGCTATTTCAAGAAACTTTCAACAATATATCATATGTATTCTTGGTATTTGTTTTATTACTAAAAATTGAATATTCACCCCGGTGATGTGACTTTTCAACCCTCCCAAAAAGTGGTAAGTTTAGTAAACACCGATAAGTTTAATAAATAAAGATTATAATGAGGTACTAACCATTACTGTTCTTAGAAAGCTTAGGAAATTTGCTTTTCAGCAGTATTTGACTCCAATTAGTTAGGGCAAAGGCCTGTGTAGTGGCTGATTACAAAATGATTGCAATGCACCATGTTTTGTTTTTAGTTGAATAATTATCCGACTTGATCCAACCAACTTGCATTTGTTGGACAAAGTTAGTTTTTTAGTACCTGTCGACTACTTTTCATCACAAGCTTGTTTCTTTGGCATTATCTGTCTACGTTTTCAAAAACATTTACCAAAAAATAAAATCTCTAAACTTTTATGAAATGTAGGGCACCGAGTAAAAACAAACAACATTTTGGCGCTTGTATTTCACAAAATTGCAATTTCTAGAAAAAATACTTACTTTGATGCATTTTGTCTACTTGTCGTCAATAGCATGGATCTTTGGCATTATCTATCAAATTATTCGAAAAGATGTATCTAAAAATGGAAGTCTCTAAAAATTTTTATTATGCAGCCGACTCCAAACAAAACTTGGTGACCCCTCTGGAAAAAGAAAAGGGGTAAAGAGGGCTCTTTTTAACCTTTTGCAACAAAACATCAGTGCCGAGCTACATATCATCAACATGTTGAAGCAATTTCCTTTGGAATTGGGTGAGGGCTGCGCAGCCAGCTGATTTGATGTTCTTAACCTCAACATTATTGACAAAGGTTCTGCTCCTGCAATAACTTTAACCATAAATGCTTTTCGTCGGGTTAGTTTGCTTACCCCTGTTCTGGTGCCATTGGATCAATATGACCCCAGGCTTATTTGATAGGTTGAATATTCCAAACTTTGAGATGATAAGCTTTCATCTCGCTTTGTATTTTTTTTTCAGGTTCTTGTCAACTGTTTCTATTCATTCAATCTTAATTTCAATGTTGCCTTTTTTGTAAATTTCACATTTTATTTGTTTGAGGTCATATTGACCCCATGAAAGAACTATTTATATCGTTGATTGTTCAAGCTAAGCGCAGATTGGTGACCCCGCAAACACCTCAGGTTGTGAAACAAATTATTTGCAGCTGTGGAATTTTACCAGAAGCACCAATAGCTGTTCAAAACATCACCCAGTATTGTCCATCAGGGCGCAGGAGATGCTTCCTTTATCCGAGATTGAAGGACAAAAAGTACAGACTCACCTGCAGTAGATGTCATAACACCACTTGCGAAGAACACAGCAAGACGGTCTGTAACCAGTGTCAGAAGTAAAATGTTCGTGTATTGTACACTCCACTACATTTTTCAAGCAATAAACACAGACTGATAACAAATTAAGTTTTTCTACTGATGCCAAAATGTATTTTTAGTAATGGGGTCATATTGACCCCAAGGTGCTGCTAACGTGATTTTTTTCATGGTGCCAGAGCAGGGTTGATGTATGGCTGTCTTTATTTCTGGACCAAGTAACACGCGCGCAGTCACAGGCGTTAGCTCATGTAATTACGCCTACAGTAACGAACAAGTGGTAAGTAGTGGTTCTAATATTAAATAGCTTAACATTGAAAGGACCAAGCGCGTCAATAGACACATTTTTATTTTTAAATAGTTATACATTGCATTTTGCAAAACTGCTTACCTTTATACTTTCTGACTTTGTTTTTTATTGTTAGGTGTACTTTGACTCAATTTTGAGATTTGAAGTCAAAGATTAACATGAAAATTACTGCACTATCTAGAAGGCCCAATCGTATCAACTGGCGGAATAGGCGTTAATCTTTTGAATTCTAGCACGTTATGTCTTCGTCACTGCCCAACATGCTCACACAAAAAGCCAATAAGCTGTGGATAGCTGTTGTTTGATTTCGCTTTCTTCATCCTTGCGTATTTTCATTTTCTAAAGTAGCTTTTCCTTAACAGTGACGAAGACAGATCAGTGGCGTCAATTTCTGCATAGATAACACTACCATGAAAGTTAGTATAGTGAGCAATAAAATGCAACAGAGAATATGCTATATTGGAGTGTCATCAAAATTATCTTGATTACGCTACAGGCTCAAGTTCAGAATTACCTTAGAAGTTCTAGATTGATTGCCTTGGAAGAATAAGACTTTCAGTTTTAGCTCGACGTGAGCAGTGGATATTAGATAATTAGGGCAACAAGTTAGCACATTCAGCATAATTTCTAACGGCAATTGCCTTTTTACAAGTTAAAGTTCAAGTAAACCAGTGACATAATGCTTTCTTTGCATTTTGAATGTCTAAAAGGGTTGCTACTAATCAAACATTACAGCTGTTGCAAAATATTGCTTTAGGCACTTTTAATGGCAAGTACTTGTTTTCAAACCTAATAAAGCAAGCAGTGAGATTGCTGATCTTCAAATTGAGGAGAATGTTGCTGATTCTGTTGACGATTATGCAGAAGAGCAAAGCAACAACCCGCACCGATGATGGCACGCGCGCTCCACATGACAGTAATGATGAAGGACAGAAATGGATCCTTCTGGCGGTGCTCAACCTTTTTTAAAGTCACTTTAGGAAATTACCACAGTACAATGTTGTTACATTTCGAGCAGGAGCTACATAATTTTCTGCATCCCGTATCATAAGGGACAGTCTGTGCTTGGCAGGCCCATTTGGCCGACTTCATTTGCGTAAGGCTAATCTGGGATTGAGAATAACACACAGCTAGAATTAGGTATGTGTCCAAAAATCATGCTTTTATTTTAAGAAGACTGTCACAATACCAATAACCAGCGTTTGCTGCAAAAAATACAACTGAAATTAAACAGAGAAACGATACGCCAACTAACGCACAATTTAAATACGTCGCATGTGAACACCAAAAATTTCAGTTAATATGAGAAATATAGCCTTATTTTCCAGTAACTACTCCATAACGACAAGAACACTGTAAAACATAACCGCGTTTTACCCAGACACTTTTAGACGGGCGACTAGCAAATTGGGCTATAATTAGTTGGCCTACTGGTACTTAAATTTTGTGACAAACCAGACTATCAAACACCGGATGCAAGAACAATTTTTGCAAAAAGTTTAGCTTACTTATTTAGCTGAAACACAATCACAAAATTTTATAAAGGCCTAATTGACACCAAAACATTTGACACTAACCACTGAATTTCGCTGGCTGTGTTTTAGTGAAAGCGATAAACAACGTGACAGATATCTCAAAGCAGTCGCAGCGAAATCATGAAATAAAAAGCGAAACAAAACCAAACAAAAATTAGACGTATCGGCTTTTACACAGTCTCCTTTCTTCATTCTGTATCCAATTCAACGAGCCTATGACAAAGAATATTCTGAAATGCACAATAGCCGAAGCACATCGGTCTCTGAAAACAACTGGACGATTAAATTAATTGAACTGGAGAAATTTATATGACTCATTGTGACATGTGGCGTAGTTCGCGGTAGGACTTTGCCTATAAGAGTATGTGATACATACCTTGGTGATTTACTTTGTTCAATGCTACTCGTTGGAGATGCTTGGAAATCATGAAGTACCTTGAAAACTAAGAGAAGAAAGAATTTAGATAGGGAAAAATTCTGCTTGGCATCTTCGCAATAGAATTCATTCATTGAAAATTTTACCTCTGGCCTACAGTTCCAACGTGAAGATAACCATGGATAAGCAAATGCTTCCTTGTAAGACAAGAAGTAAATTAATCCGATACCTGGGGTTAAAGCCTGCAAATTTGGCATAAACCTTTAGATGGTTGTCGATATTGAAAGCAAGTATGGTTTCTATGCAACGAATTTACTTACTTACAAAAGGACTTGGCAAGAAGCGGAGAAGGCATGTTGAGAACGGATGTAATGATGAATCTAATGACTCCCTTAATCAAGCAAGGTGTCAATGCCACTTGCGGTAATTATTCCACTTTTTTGGATCTTTCATTGAGAGTCGCGAAAGAGCAGTGCAGCTTGGTGAGGATAATTTAATCATAATACTCCACGGATTACACTGCATATGACGTCCCACATTTGGCGCGAAAAAAAGGGCTGACCAAAAACTGTAATACAGGGTGTCCATAAAGTCCGTGTGCACTTTAAAAGATTTATAACTTTATTTGTACTTGCGATAGAAATAATCTGTAAAAAGTGTTATAAATTTTCATCTACCTAGTTTTAAGTGCAGTTAATGAATGATTCTTTACCACAAAATTAGAAACAGTGTTTCAACTGATACAGCGTTTCAACAAAATGGAGCTCCTTGCCACTTTGCTCTGCATATTAGACAGTTTCTAAATCTAGAATTTCTTAACCCTTTCAGCCCTGACTTATCTAAAGTACCATAAATTTTTTGAAGTTTTGGATATTTTTGCTCGAAATGGCATCAATAAACATATTTATTGTTATGAAGTGCATCAGATGAATTTTGGGGTCATTTTAGGGGTCCGGAATTCTAATTCCCGTCAGGATTTTAGACGTTAAAAATCGGAATTATTCGCCATACAGAGTCTTACATTTCTTCCGTATGATCATATTGATGACGTAATAGACATACCTGTATATTTTTATCTCTGAAAATAAACATTCTGCATGCTTATTCAGCTAGGTTTTGTCATACATACAAAAAACACTAACGCAACATGAATTTGGCGATATGCGGCAATGCGTATCAGATATTCTTTTCAACCAAATTCTCCAAAATTAACAAATTCATGCAAAGATTACGAAAAAATGACAAATATATTTTATACTGCAACTGATGATATGCCTAAAGTGTTGAATACTGAGGTTCCCTTCAGTGCTCAAAGACTATTTTTTGCTTACATTGCTTAACTATAGGCAGGATTATAAGCTGGGAACTGGAATTCCCGTCAGGACTCAAAGGGTATGATGGATCAAAAGAGGCGGACCATTTTCTTGGCCTCCGCATTTGCCAGATTTCACTTCATTAAATTTTTTTGTGGAGACATGTAAAAACAATTGTGTGCGCAACCAAACCTAGTTCATTACAAGATTTGAAAGTTAAAATAATTAATGTGATTTCGGGTATTACTGTAAATCAGTTGGCAAATGTTTTCTGTGAACTGCGAAATTGTATTACCCTTTGCATTGCTAATGATGGAGGACATGTGGAAACAAATAAAATTTCATTAAGACCTCAAAAAATCTAGATTTTCTTCTTTTTAATTCTTTTTACAGGTTATTTTTATCGCAGATACAAATAAAGTTATAAATTTTTTAAAGTGCACACAAACTTTATGGACACGCTGTATATGCTGGAAAAGTGTAGAGCGAACACTAACTTTTGGAGTTATTTTGAAAACTAATGAGAAATCAATTAAACATTGGAATGAACTATTGCTAATTTTCTAATTGGAAACAGAGAAATTTAATCAAAAGCAATTAACTTAAGATTAGGCCTTTCAGTTGGCTAGTCTAAGCTTAGTACTATATGCCAATTTGCCAAAAAATCGGCCCTAAGAGAAGTGCCATCTAAATACCAGTTGCTCCTCAGTAAAAATAACTCTGTGCCAATCAGGTACTCGTAGGTACCTTAGGAAAAACAAGCATTACCTGACCATTACTACCTATACCGTAAGTTTTTAAATTATTTTTGGTACTGCAACCTAGGCAATAGCCCAAAAATTGTTTGAGGAATAGTCACAAAATTACATCTGATATATCGATATAACTGGTCTGCATGCATTATTGACAAAAAATTTCAAAGAATTACTGATTTTATCTATCCATATCAAATCCAACATGTGACAAACGGTACAGAAGTCGGCCCTGTAATCTACGGTACAGAATATATTTTTTATTTTTTAAATTTTATTTGCCATATTTATCCTCCATTCACGAGAGAGCGAATTGCATCGCTATATTTTGGACGGGTTGTTTGCACTCGACTTTTCTCCTCAACCTCCCCTAAATGCAGAGCGCCAAACAGGGAAGCTGTGGATAACATTTTTAAAGCCTTTTGGTATGACTCGACAAGGGGGATGAATCCCAGGTCTACAGACTGCGTAGGATTACAACTTTTCAGTATGTTTTTGCAACTAAATATGCAGTATAAATTGCACACCACAATTGACTCAAACTCAGTATTCCCAAACACGCTAATTAATGGAGTATGAAACCCTAACAGAAGCTGGCTACAAACAAGCCTGATGTTTAGCCCATAAAATTAGCCTAACTAGTAGCAATAACAAGCAAACTTTAGCACCTCTTACCTTACTTTATCTTTAGGTTCACTCCATACCATCAATCAAAAAACACATTTAACGTTTATTTAACTACTGTCTAGTTTATCCATTTAATTTGCAAAAAACGATATCTCTCCTATTCAATTTAATACAAAACACTGAAACTGGTCAGCCACTTTTTTGGAAAGCGCATTTTGATGACGTTTGATCACGTGCGTGAAACCTTCCTATTACTCCACAGGCTATAATGCATTAACAAACACTTCTTCTCTATGCAAAGAAATCTAAATCTGTCTGCATTCTAAGCATCTCACATAAAAACAGTGGTGTTTCAAAAAAATAGTTATTCCATGCGTAAGCCTGAAACTGTGCTCTTTTACTATCAAGTTAAGATTCGTGTGAATATTTTAGATCATGTTGAAGATTGAAGATTATCGAGGCCGCTAGGAGACGATGGCCTGTACATGTCTTTTATTATGTCGTTGACATAACTCTAATAAGCAGCTTGGTTATCTACAAAGCTGAGTACAAAGACACCATTAACCGTAGAGCCTACATTCCAAAAATAAGTAAAAAGCTCATTGGCAGTGTGCCTGGTGCTGTAGTTTCTTCGCCTCTTGCAAATCCACCGGAACCACGGCGGCCTTTCCTTCTGCGCTGCAACTGAAAAGAAGAGAGTATGACCGTCCGAGAGGACCTGCACCAAAATACCGCAGAAAATCTTTTGCTAAATTGCAGAACAACTGATGTTTGATAGTCTGTCAAAAACTGACATACAGCCAATGTATGGAAAACGTTGCAGCAAGCAATGCCAGTCAAGCATTTTGTAGAAATTACTATTCATTTCTTATTATTTCTAATAATGCTGTAACTGAGCCGGTTTGCTTCAAAAAAGGCCTAGAAAATAATGCGAAACACATACAATTTGCCACGAAAGTGCGTACGGGTAATTCCGTATCAAGTGATCCAAAAAAATAACATTTTTTCACCCATCCTCTCAGATTTTGATGAATATCAACAGAGTGATCGAACTTCTCTTTCTAATCGCAAAAACAATTTCTTTAAATATTGGTCAGCTAGTAAAATCTCGTCTGCTATGATATTTTCCGATACTGTTGGACATAGCCTACACTTGTTTAGCCAAAGCACCAAAAACAAAACTTTTGAACTGTAATCTTTGACCTTTAACTTTGGGGTTATTGGTTGATCCCAATATGCTCAATCATGAGGAACATAGCTTTTGATCGTAAATATCTCGAGGTGCCCACTGGTGACAATCATGTGTGACACATCATGTGAAACAAAATTTTAGTGAGATTTCAAAGCACAAGTAAAATCAATAGCTTATTGAATATCGCTTTTTTAACAACCCAAACTAAACTTTGTGTCTGAAAAGCAGTAGGCATTTTTTAGTATAACAAAATTTCCTATAATAAATATCTTCATAATGACATCATCCCATAAAAAATTGCAATTAAACAAGCTATATAGTTTCAAAGTTGCAAGCTGATTTTGTTACTGCCTCGTGCTTTTGTAAATAATGAGTTGACTACTTTTTCATGTGTTATGGACAGTTTATCTTGCCTGAAAGTATTAAACTGGTGAAGTTATTATGTAACAGTTTTCAATAGAATAGACGATAGCAGTACGTTCATACGTGGACTGACAGCCTATAACGTTCGACAAAATGTTTTAACAACGTTAGGCAACTGTAGTTTTGTTAACTACCCACACCTCTTACATAAATTCTGTTGGTGTGTCTACGTTGGCCTATTGGGAAACCTTAAAGTGAGGGTTGCACTGTTGACTTGAAGAGATTTCCTATGAAAAATTAAGACGAAACAGAAAAAACAGCTTTAAGAGGAAGAGATATAGTGGGAGCGGCTAGGAGGAGCAGAAGAAAGTGCATATTAAATGGGCCAACGAATTTGAAGCAGGCATAGCACCGCGCTGACCCCCTTCTCCGGGTCAAATTGCCAGCACACAGAGTAACAAAAGGTAGAACCAGGGTTAGGATGAATATTGTTGCTCGTTAGAAAAATAAGAAGAATGAGACCACAGCAGGAGAAAAGTACAAGCTGTCGAATTTAAAGTGAGAGTGGTCTGGCTTTCTACAGTCGTTTAGAAGAAAGATCAAAGGATCGCTTAGAAGAACCAGAAAAAGATCAATGAAGAAGTACCCAAATATGTGGACTCTCGTGAAGGTCAACAATCTAGGCATAATCAGCGGAGTTGAAGATCTCATGTGGGCCCTGAGACAACTAGGCTTAGAGTTACCCTTTTAAATAAAAACACAATCTGAATAGTTATGACTCGTTGATAACATTAGAAGGAAGATGTGTTTTTAATTTTATGGCTATTTGTGAGCAGCTTAAAAGTTACGAGAAACAGGTGTTGCTTTCGTCTGCTTCAATCGGCCCAGATCTGTTTTGAAACAGTATATTTATAACTTAAACATGGTAATGTGGCTTTTAGAAGTCACCAACACCTAAGTAGTTCTGCTTAAGTAAACCACTTACGTGGGTTTTTTCAGTTACGATCTAATTACAAGAGTAATTTAATTTTTACTCCTTCTGCTTTTACTTGAGTAGGAAGTAGGGGAGACCGCGGCTGGTTGGGACACTTTTTGGTTTTACAGTGATCTTGTGAAAACTACAAATAAAATGAAACATCAAAACTTACCACATAAAACTTGATGCTATTCTATTTTTTATTAATAGTTTCAACCGAAACCCAGCTTTTCAATTTTTTCTGAAATTTTTGTTAAAAATAAAGTCATATTTGTTCCGACGTGCCCCGAGTACAAGGTACACCGGGACAGCGCTGAGGGCACAGTGGGACATCTGTATTTATTGCTGAGACTAATAGGAAACGGGGATGTCCTAAAATATTTTATATAGTGATATAACAGAACACAATTGTGGTTGGAAAGTCAAAGACCTAATACCGGTAGTGGTTATTCGGTTGCTTCAAGATAGTTTGAGCCTGATGCTCCACCTTCTACCCGCAATTTGTGTTATATCCTACTCATTTAATTTGCGCATACCGCAGCAGTACTGCCATAGTGTTATTTACAAACAAATCAAATAATTTTCATTACATTATTTGTAAAGCTCAAGATTATTTAGGGGTACTGCAAACACAAACTTCTTGGTACAAAGAACTGTCATTACCATAGCGAGGAACGTAAGCAGAAAAAAGACACCTAAGTTATTACTTTGTGATGGCTTAAATTAAAAAGTAGTTTTTCTTATTGATAACTAATTCGGCAGGACAATGTCTTTTTGGATTCCCTGAGCTACAGTATAACTCTTCTTTACCACAGTGCAACTCTTCTAAGCCATGAGGCAGCTAAGAAGTTATAAGATATTCCTGCAGTTTATATTTTTCTTTCTCATTGACCTCTGGTATTGTAGCGTAATATGGAATGTAAGAAATGCTACCCGGACTTGGTTGTTTTACTTTTTGAACGTAGCGTTGAAGAGATGATTTGGAGATGTTCAAATCTTTTGCTGTATTTTGGGTTAATCTTTAGTTTTTAAAGCCCACTTCCCAGCCATTTTTATGGTTTCAGCTGATGATTGATCAAAATTAATTGATTTTTTCTTTCTGTTTCTTACCATCATCTCTTACATACTCACATATTAGCGATTTTTCATGTGGATTATCGTGCTATCCAGTTAATACTCATCAAATATTGTATGACGCTTCCCGGGAGGGATGGAGAGGAAGTCACACCGCCGCAGTGGTGTCATACGGGAGGAAAAAATAATCTCATTATATGACGGACACGCTATTCCAGGGGTGGCTCAACAGCGGCTCGCGAGCCGCATGTGGCTTTTTTGAAGATGATGTTTTTGTGTGCAGATACGCAGTGTGAGGTTGTGGAACTTGCGGTGCGACACGTTAAGGTATGTGGCTGGGTAAGAAGGTGGAGATGCGTAATTTCGGGTTTGAATATGATGATCTCCAAAAAAGCTCATCAACATGATTGCGCGTAAAATGTCACTTCAAACTTAAAATTGCACAGAAGAAATTTATGTGGTGGCCCTTACGACTTTTGGCTCTTTAGTTTACCGATTATGGCCACCCCTGTGATCTAATCACAAAAATATTAAAATTTTCAATCTTTTGCTGAAACAGGTTTTGTGGCGAATCCAAATAACTATACTTCGCTCAAGTACTTTTTATATGACGCGTCATGTGACAGGGGAGGGAATTTACCAAAAACGTGCGCTGAAAATAGAGAAAATGAAAAGGTTGCCAGGGACTTAGATATAGCGGCTATGGGCAACGCCCCGTGATGATTTTTATTCGATTGTACTTTTGATTTCGGAACGGCACACTTACCTATGTCGAGAGCTTATTGCCATCAATGAGCAGTAAGCACTATACGCGCAACTAGTGGTGTAGGTCTCAAAAATGGACCAACAGCTACGAAAAGTCCTACGTAGTGGGCCTAATATTTAATAGTTCGTTTGTATACAAACAAATCAATTACTTCAACGCCATCACACAACTTTGAGATTATGCTTTCATGCTTTCAATAAAGTAAATAAATAACAATATGTAAAATTATTTTCTGTTTAATTGCAAGCACGTCCAGTCCTAAGTACGCCCGTGACGAAAATAAGGCGACTAAGACGTTGCCACATACTAAAGAAATTGTAGGACAAGATAGGAGTATGCACCGACCGCAAAATGTTCGAAAAAATGAGAAGTGGTACAAAATTTCAATAAAGCTTTTGTTAGTGACAATTTGATTGTACTCTTTTAAAAAGAATTAGTGAAAACTTCAACGTTTTTGTCTCGCTTTTATTATTCTAGCAATAACTCCTGAAGAGAGCTAAAAAAACGTTGGAGTTTTCACTTATTTTTTTTATAAGAGTGCAATAAAATGGTCGCTTACCAAAAATTATCGAAAAATGTTTATTATTCGAAAGATTTTACCTTCCATTTTGAAAATAAGAATTGGCTCTGTCAACAAAACATCAAGTTTTCATTGCTATTTTCACAACTGCGTATATACAGACTGAAGCCAGCTAGAACCGATAATCTTAACCCCGACGATATCGTTTGGGGCCCTGCGGGCGAGGCTGGCTAGTACGTAAATTAGAGATTCTCTCCTAAACTTTTCAAAACTCTTGAAATTTTGGGTTACAACACCCAAAGTAAAATACCTTGACCAAAAAGTCTCATGATTGTACCAAAATCCCAACATCGCTTTCAAAATTGCAAAGATTTTCCCAACACACTTTGCAAAAATAAAAATCCCAAGAACATCCCAATTAACCTTGAAAATTCCTGAGATCGGTAACTATCATCAAGCCAATCGAAACAACAAAATATTAATTTCTAATTGACTGAAGCCAGTGATTTGCAACCTTGAGTCGCGACATACAAGTGAGCCGCCGGCTACAGTAGAGGACGAAGCTATTCGTAGCCGAGCACGATACTTTATTGCAAGGGTGGCCACACCTGTCGCAATAAACGGACAAAAACGATGGAGGTCATCATTAAAAGAGCCGCTACGCAACCTTCAGTATGAATGGACGCATTTTCCGTCTAAAATTGTCGCATTCTCCGTCCAAATAGAGGGTTTTGGCCTTTTTTTTTTGAAGGCTATCATTTACAAAGCATAAAATTTGGAATTCACCGCCCACAAAATTAAACGTGGTGCACAGCTGATTGCACATCCCTACGCTACATCACTGTACACAAATACCACATGAGTCAAAAAAGCCGTAATCAAGGACCGAAAGAGCCGCAGTTTGGCCACTCCTGCTTGATTGCATATTTGTTTTGCCGTTTCTGACTTATCAATTCTTATAGGAAGAAGTTCATAATTGACCGATTTCTCTGTGATATTAGATTACAACGCGTTTTGAACTTTGAAGAGAGATGAGCTAGTAGTAATTTTTATAATCATGGCGATCTCAAAATACAGGCCTTGAAAACGTGCAGCTGAACGCTGATTCCAAAACAAAACTAAATGTATGCTCGGCCAAAGATTTCATTGACACGAGAATTTGATTTGATTGTTCTTAAAAATGTAAAAGCTTTGAAATAAGTACGCAATCTCTTTGCCAGTAGTGTTAATACATTGCCTACAAGTTACCAACATCATTCTGAATCTCAAGATAAGTGTTTTGATATTCAGTGCTTCAGCGAATCGATGAATACTTACAAGAAAGTAATTCCAGGTCTTATTTGGACAAAAATCAAGAATAAATAGAATATTGTAGGGCACGCACGCAGTAAAATTTTTTTTTGCCATTGGTTACTATCTCCCTGGTAAGAGCGAGTTTTCTGCGCTTACTGGCATCAAAACAAACACGAGATACGGTCTTCAGTGTGAAGATGGCATGAAATTGGTCCTTAGTATGATTGCTTCCAATTTTGACAAAGTTGTTAAATTGATGCAAAGTCAAAGCACACTAATTAGGATTGAACTTTCATATTTCGAAACTTAGAATTAAGATTCGAACCGGTCGCGGGTTATTACTAATAATATGTTATTATAGATTGTTGTATTGTATAGTGCGATGTTGGTGACTATTTTTGAGCAAATTTCGTATTTTAATATAGTATGATGCAGGAGGCAGATCCCTCTAAATAGGAGATTACCTAAAAATTGCCAACTAGCAACAAACACCATCTATATTTCAAGTTTGTGTTAAATTTTCTGATTTTTCTGTGGTTCATTTCATAAACCATAGTGTTGCAAAGCAAAGGACATTTTAAAGTAGTAAGCATATTTATTAAAAGTCTAAACGTTTTCGGCAATTCATTTTGCCCTCTTCAGAAAAATTGCTTTGATCTTTACTGTATCAGAAAATGTTACAAATTAAAAGCAGCGTACAAATTCCAAAGTTAAAACGTTTTTAAAGTCACAAAGCAATACTATCACGTCACAAAAGTTTACAAAAATAGATGAGGATAAAATAGGCTAAATGATGACAGAGTAAGGTACTGACGCAAGCAGAGTTACAAAAAGACACATGAAACTGTAGAATTATGTAATAACTAAACAAATTAAAAAACATTGAGCAAAATAGAACAACCGTTTGCATATAACTGAGAATTTAGTCGAGGTTTGTGTTTTTAACTAGTAACTTTGCAAACTTTGGCTTCATAATCGGTATCACACTGCCTCATCATCCTAAAAGAATTAGCGTTAAGTTTATTGGCATTGCAGCATTGACATGAACTGATGTGCTGGGTTTTGGCAGTTTTATTGATGTTAAATTCATTTTATGGTTACAAAAATGTTGTGTGACATATAGTTGCAAAACAGGGACGCCAAGGCTTTGTTGTTAATATATATTTGATACTTGGGTCGCCGAAAAAAAAGGCTGATAAGCCTTAGCTTAAATATTTTTTTTGAATATTTCTGTGGCCAACAGAATATTTTTAAAAGTTACTTTTTAAAGTTAGCAAATAGAACTTTATACTAAAAAACAAAAGTGCTTAAAAACAATCACCATAATGATGCTGTACAATATAACCATCTATTGCTAGATTTCAATAACCTGCGACTGGTTTCGACTTTATTGGGTTTCATTAGGCGGGAGTAAACTAACACAAAGTAACGAAAATGATAAGCTTAAAACACAACAAATTTGCCATTGTGTACAAAATACTGTATGTGATGCAATGCAAAGCAGTACAATACAGCAATACCTATATCAAGGGGATCTCATTTAAGGACACACACACACACACATGATATGGACAAAAAGTCTCATCGGTAAGACCAAATAGGAGTGTGAGATGATTATTTAAACTTTATCAATTTACAAAGTATGGATATTGGTAGTTACCTGCTAGCAAATTTCCGGCAATCTCCTATTCAGAGGGATCTGTCTTCAGCATCATACTAAGATAAATAGAAAAATTGCTTAAAAATAATCACCAACGCTATACTGTACAATAGAACAACCAATTAAAATCTGTCAATAACCTGCGACCAATGATTGTTTTGGAGCAATTTTTCTGTATGTATTAGTAGGTATCCAAACTCCCTATTCTGTTTCTAATAAATACAAGATTACTTTTGAGATAAAATATATTCGAATTGCCCTTCCTACACCTAAACTGTAATTTTTATTACTATACAACTGCCACAACCAGTCATTATTATTTCAGTATTACTAGGATATAATTTGCTAATCGTTACCATCTACACAAATCTTTCCAACCAAATAATCAACATCGTGACGTACAAGACCAGCTGTCAGCCAAATAATCTAGAATGACCTTAATTAAACCCGTGGGGTACAACTAGACACCACTTTCAAATGATGTGCTTTTTGAATTTGAAAATTGCAGTAAAGTCTATTTATCGCAATGTATCACAAATACTATTCTTGCCTGTTCCTTAAATTTTGAAAGGCCTCATACTTTTTGGGAGCTCGGGCTAAAGCCCCGTCCGAGTGTTTAAACCTTAGGATGACCACGTTGTGTGTTTTTGGGTAAAGCACTTTATGGTAATTTCTTTGCTTGTGTTGTGATGAGATAGTATCGTTTGTACGTAACAGCTACTTTTATTATCGATTGTGTGTAGTCACGTTTTGATGAATTATTGAGATTGTAAATAGAAGTGAACGAAAGGGTATACTCGTGATGAGTTTTTAGGTAAGTTTATTTCCCGTGATTATCTATTTGTTTTATTGTAAGAAAACACAACAGCTTGGTTGCATTTTTTGTGTTAAGATTGCACCGTTCCAGCAGTACGATCAACTGTGACGCGGTTTTCAACGCGAACATGTTTGATTTTTAGTCGCATAATAACAAAAAGCTTTCCCGTGAATAGATGTCTATAATCAAAAACTTTATACAAATTTTGCCGTGCTTCACCGGTTTTAAAGACTAGCGCGGCTGTTTACCCAGCATGTCGTAAGAGGCGACTATTGGGTACCTACCAATTGCAGTCTGACTGCTAATGGTGGGGTTGCCAGGTTAATTGCTTGGTTTGAAAACTCATGTCAGAGAATTGAGGTTGGAGGTAAGCAAGGGCATGCTCCTCGTAGAAGAATTTTGCTCCGACAAATTCCCATAAACCAGAAAAAATAAACAAATGGCTTCCAGTCCCAAGCAACTCTTAAATGGGCAGGGGGTGCGAAGAATCTCCTGGTTTAAATCTCAATGTCATGAAATAAGATTTGGTACACTAAATGTGGGAAGTCTTTGTGGAAGGAAAGCAGAAGTGTGTGAAAAACTAAGGAAGAGAAGAGTTGATGTGCCCTGCATCCAGGAGGTAAGATGAAAAGGCCAAGGAGCTCGTTTTCTGGGTACTTCGGGACGAAGATATAAACTGTAGTGGTCAGGAAATGATGCAGGACTTGGAGCGGTTGGAATTTTAGTGAAAGAGGAAATAGCTGGAAACGTTGTGAAAGTTAGAAGAAAACGCCACAGAGTAAAGGCAATTGTGCTAACTTTAGGTAGAGAAGTGGCGGAAGACCAGACATACGAGAAAGTTCGTTTTTATGATGAAATGGCGAGTGAGTGAGACTTTGGAAGTTCTAGTAAATTATTTTGGGGGGATTTCAATGGACATGAGGGAAAATGTGCTGAGAGTTTTGAAGGAGTACACGGGGGAATGGTATTGGGAAAAGAAATGCAGAAGGAAGAAGATTGCTGAGTTTTGTGATGAAAGAGAGCTATGCGTGGCAAACATTTGGTTTAAAAAGACAGGCAAAAGGAAAATCACTTATAGTGCCGGTGGATGTGAAACAGAACTTGATATTGTGCTTGTGGGAGAAAAATACAAAAAATATATAAGGGATGTTAAAGTGATTCCATGGGAACTTTATCACAAGCTGGTGGTCGTAGATCTGGATAAAAAGGTTGTGAGAAAGCAACGGATCATAAGAAGAAAGATTTGGAAGTTGAATGAAAACCGAACAAGAGTAAAATTTATAAAAAGAGTAAAAGAACTAGTAAATACAGACGCGCCTGATGTGCGGAAAACTTTCAAGAATGGTGTTCTAAAGGCATGTGATGAAGTGTGTGGAAAGAAGAAGTCTAGGAGAGATCGAGGAGACATGTGGTCGTGGAATGAAGAAGTAGGTCAAGGATACCAAAGCAAGAAAGAAGGCGGGATCTAAAGAGCTGTGCAGGTTGCCATCAGAAGAAAATAAGATTTAATACAAGCGTATAAAAAATCAAACGAGAAAAATTGTTGCTAGAGCTATGAAAATGAAAGCTAATCAGTAGTTGAGTAATTTATATCAGAATTCTAGCAGTGTTTTCTACTTCCTTAGAAGAATGAAAAAGGAAGAGAAGGATGTGGAAGGAGAAAGGTGCTTAAGAGAAAGAGACGGACGATTGGGTTTTATTGAAGAAGATAGGGCGAAAATTTGAAAGGAACACATGGAGAAGATCATGAATGAAGAGAACAAATGGTACCACATGGTGGAAGCTGATGTAGTAGAAGTACCAGTGGAAAAAGTGGCTCGCTATGAAATTGTGAAAGCAATGCTGAAGATGAAATCAAAATAAGCCAACTAGACCATCTGAAGTACTGTAAGTGTGGAGATGATAGTTGCAAGTGGAGAAATTGGGATGAAAATGATGATAGAACTCTGTCAGCGTGTATTGGATGGTAGAGGAATGCCTGATGAGTGGAAAGCTAGTGTGATTGTGCCTATCTTTAAAGGAAAGAGTGATGTAATGAGCTGTGGATCATACAGAGAAGCGAAACTGCTAGAACATGCCATCAAAATTGTTGAAAGGGTAATAGAAAAGCGAATCCGAACACTTGTCAATTTGAATAAAATGCAGTTTGGATTTATGCCAGGAAAAGGAAAAGTGGATGCGATATTCATTGTGAGAATGCAGGAGGAATATCAAAAGAAGGACAAGAAGTTGTATGTGTGTTTTGTTAACATGGAAAAAGCTTTTGATAGAGTGCCAAGAAAAGTGATGGAATGGGCCATGAGAAAGAAAGGTCTTTCAATCAGATCACTTCGTTCTTTCGACAAATTTTCTATTCAAATTTAACGTTTCGCTCCCCTTAGTTACCGGGGAGCTGTACACGTATTTGAATCCTCCGTCTTTATGGTTACGTTATGTTGATGATGTGTATGCTATTATGAAAAAAACTGAGGTCGAGCCCTTTCATGATTACTTAAATACTATATCTACTTCAATAAAGTTCACTAAAGAATTGGAAAAATCAGGACAATTAGCCTTTTTGGACGTAAGCATACAACAGATGGAAGATGGATCCCTTGCTACATGCGTATACAGGAAAGCAACACACACGGACAGGTATCTTCAATATTCGTCTCATCACCCGGTTAATGAAAAGGTTAGTGTGGCTCGTACATTATTCTCCAGAGCCAACAGTATCATATCCAATAACGAAAAAAAGATTGAAGAGTTTCATCACATAACAAAAACCTTAAAAAATAATGGATTTCCCAGTAACAAATGTAGTTTTAAGAAGTACTTGAAAAATCATAATTTTAGAAAAACAGAAAAACTGCAACGGTTCACTTCGATTCCCTACGTGCAAGGTGTCTCCGAACCTATTAGCCGAATTTTGACTCAAGTTGGTATCGGAGTGGCTTTAAAACCACATCACACGTTGTCTTCGTTGTTTCGCAAACCTAAAGATGTTATTAATTTTGAACAAAAGCGTGGTTTGGTGTATCAAATTTCTTGCCGGGATTGCAATGCTGTGTATGTAGGTGAAACAGGACGTAGTGTTAGAACCAGAAAACGGGAACATGTTGATGCGGTCAAGACTTTTAACACTAAAAAGTCAGCGCTGAGTCAACATGTTATGGAATTCGATCATAAAATAGATTGGGATAATGTCAAAATTCTGAAGTCAGAATCACATGCATACAGACGTCGCGTTGCGGAAAGTTTTTTGATAAATCAAAAGGCTTATTCATGTAATGTTATTAATCGCAATGATGGTGCGAATTTTCCGACTGTTTATAGTGTGTTCGTCTCCAATAAGTAATGTCTTATGTTTCTCACAACACTTTTCACTTGGCCACTCCTGTATTTGTGATGTAACAATGTTTTTGTTATTACGTGATTGCCTGCCCTGTTGATAAATAATTTTTAGTCTTTAGTAATACAGGTAGTGTTTGTAGTTTTATGTTGTACAGTTTGTATGTCACATTATTAACATCTACCGTGTTCTGAAGAAGCTCCCCGGTAACTAAGGGGAGCGAAACGTTAAATTTGAATAGAAAATTTGTCGAAAGAACGAAGTGATCTGATTGAAATATCGTTACACTCGACATACGTGGAATGCCTGCTATATTTAAAGAAAGGTCTATCAAAAGTAATGGTTTGAACAGTTATAACTTATGAGCTTGTACGATGGTGCAAAGACAAGAGTGAGGGTGAGATCTGCATATTGAAAGGAATTTGAAGAAAAAGTTGGTGTACATCAAGGACCTGTGCTGTCGGCACTATTGCTTGCAATAGTTGTGGGCGTAATTACAGAAAATGCAAAAAAGGGTGTGGTTAATGAATTGCTGTATGCAGATGACCTTGTTCTTATGAGCAAAATTATGGAAAACTTGAAGGAAAGATTTGGAAATTGAAAGGATGCACTGGAAAGTAAAAGTTTAAAGGTCAACACCAGAAAAACAAAAGTGATGGTGAGCGGGTCAGAAGGAGAACTATTCAAGAGCAAGATAGATCCATGTGGAGTGTGTGGGAGAAGAGTCATGGCTAATTCAGCGTTGTGCACAAAATGTGGAAACTGGGTTCATGGCAGATGTGCAAAAATAAAGAGAGTTACCGCTAGGTTGGCAATGCATTTTTTTGTTCAAAATGTAAAAGAATAATGGAAGAAACTGTAGATTCCATTGAGAAATTGTGCGATGAAATGAAGACAGTGAATGGATGTTGTTATTTGGGAGACAGACTAAATGCTAGTGGTGGTTGTGCAGAGACAGTTACAGCAAGAGTAAGAATCGGTTGGGTAAGATTCAGGGATTGTGATAAGCTATTGCTTGGAAATAGGTTTCCTCTGAAGGTGAAAGATAAAGTTCATCGTTGCTGCGTAAGATCAGCAGTACTGCATGTAATCGAGGCGTGGTATTTAAAAGTAAATGAAAAAGCAATTTTAGGGAAAACGGAGATACCTATGGTGAAAGCCATTTGCGGTAAGAAAGTTGTTGACCGAAAGATGACTGAAGAACAGATAGACATGTGGGGTTGAAGGAAACTACAGACCGATAAGCAACAGCGAATGGAGTTGGATCGTATGAACGTGTGCTGAGGAGGGATGACAATATTGTTTTGAAGGTTACTCTGGATGATGAAGTGAGTGGAAATAAAAAGCGAGGACGACCGAAGAAGACCTGGAAGAAGCAAGTGGAGAAGAAGAAAGAGAAGGTTGGTTTGAAGAAAGAAGCTGCCCTGAATCGAGACAAGTGGAGAGACGGAGTGAAAGCAATCGCAAAAGGAGTGGGGTGAATCCGGCCATCTCTGCCAAGAGAACAACACCGGATAAAAACTGAACTACTACCACTGCAAAAGGCTTTTCCATGAATAAATGTACAATAATCAAAAACTTTACACAACATTGCTTTCGATAGACTAGTCATTAGGGCCATCAAGTGAAGCTAGGAAAACAAGCAACACACTCAGTGCCAATTGCATTCACTACGTGGAGACTGTTTTGCTCTGGCTGGCTCAAGACGAAAGCAACTGCTGCCTTATTTTACTATTTACGTTTTCATTGGTCAAATATTTCTTATGCAACAGCTACAGCTGATATTTGCTTTTTCGTACCGGGCAATTAAGCCATCCACAAACTAATTAAGAAAGGTTGTTATCTGATGAGAACGTAAGCAAGCAAGGCATCTCATGCTTAAGCTCGGATGTAGCCAAAGCATCCTTTTGGGAACCAAATTTTTGCAAATTTTATTTTTTAGGTCACACTTTGATGATTTTTCTGCTAGATTTCTTTTCATAAATTGTATGAAAGGCGCTCATTGTAACCCATATTTGATATCGTACAAATAAATCAGTACATAAAATGCGAAGTAAGAAAAATTTTATAAAGAGATATTCCCGTTTGCAGTCGCCAAGCAAAATTAATTGCTACTTTGTTCAAACATAGCTTAATATGAATATTGGGTCAAAGATCCTGCGAGGAGCTACATCATCAATGCCCTTCACCCTTCTCATTGCACGCTGGCTATGCCAATAAGTTGAAATTCGGATCATTGTTTATCAGACGAGGATATTTAGGAATTTTTTTGACTTTTTTTAGTTTCGTATATATTTTTAGACATTATGATTGCTTGTGCGGAGTTAAATACAGCTGGTAGCATTTCAATTACTTAATTCATGATTTTTCATTTGTTTTAAATATTGCGTTGCAACGTTGCAGTCTTATTGTTGCTTGTGGTTGTACTGTTGGTAAACTAATTACAGTTTTTCCTCAAAATTTACTTTCAGATTGGTATTTTAATAAGCTAGTCAATTTACAAGCAAATCAATAATGTATCCAAATCATTTTATCATAGGTCTGAAACATGTTGCTGGTAAAAACATCTTTCATTCAATCCTCATTTGTATTTAGGTTAATCTTAAACATTGGTCAAAAATAAATCCTGTTTACCGATGACCTTGGTTGTACGTTGACCAGACTAAATACGTTTTCAAATATGCTGTTGCTAGGAATATGTTCATTTTGAAAAATTTTTGATACGTAGAAATCAATGGCATACGCAGAGGGAGATCCTATGTGTGCACCCCTATCTCAGAAGCTATAAAATATGTATTTCAGCAATTATTTGTTTGAAAAATCATCTTCAGGCCACCTCTCAGGAAGTAGTGGAACATGATTGCCGGTTGCCATGATTACAAGTAGAGACGTGAATTTGGCGAAATTTTCCGCTGTGGAATGTCGATCTCCAAAAAGAATTTATAACTTTGAGCACTGCGTTCATTAATCGCCGATCTCCGCATATGCGTATCTCGCAACCGCCCTCAAGAAATTTTCTGCGTACGCCACGGGTAGTGGTTATTGTAATTTTTTCAGCATTTTATTAAAAGAAAGCCTAAGAAAATTTGCTATCAACAATCAAATGGTTGGAAATGAATTATTCAAAAATAATTGCGATAGTTTCCATCGATATGAATTCGGAACAAAGTTTTTGGGAAAACGTGACAGAAAACCAAATAAATTGCTCACTGCTCCCAATTTTTTAGAAATATCTTTTAAAAAAAGTGCCTTCTTCTGTTTTAGTTCAAAATAATGAAGTATTTTGGCATGTTTTGAATGTGTGGAATTTGAAATATCCTTGTTTATCATTAACCTTGAGCATTAATTACGTTTTCACTAATCAGCAGTGACAGGTCGTGTCATACCTATCGCGTTAGGTTGCACCGTGTAGTTCTTTTCTTACTTTTAATGTAGACAACAATATTGGATCAAATTCCAAATCTGGCTGCGCAACACGCCATGTCTGGTAACCCTGCTGTGAAGTTGTGTATCAGTTTTTGGTGGTCTTTAATTGTTCAAGACCAGCATAGTTTGATCGACAGAATGAGACAAACGATTGTGAAGCTGCTTCCCACAAAAATATTACGCTGCGATTCAATTTGTCGCAGCGTCATAAAAAGCGATTGTTTATAAAGCACTTATTTTTTGATATTTTTCTTCTCTGCTTCAATTTTATGTCAGCAACTGGTATGCCAAACGCTCTTACGGCCACAAAAGTTTTAGGAAAGCAGCGACGCATTTCAAAACGTGAATGCTTTCGATATTTCACTAAAACATTTCTTCAAAATTAGCGGATTTTTCATTAATTAGTGGAAGTTTTGCGATTGTTGTTTCTATTTTGGTTTTGTTCCATATTTCGATTTTTTTGTTGTTGGTTTACCGCAATATATCATTGTGGTCAAAAGTCCAAAACATACTTTAGTAAAAAGTATGTCGTGATGTGAAAAGATTACAAAGCACTGTTTTTGCAAACCATAATATCAGTCGGCTACACTCAACCAATTGCGAAGCGAATGTTTTTACTATTGCACCATCACGGCGGTAGGACACAAAATACTGAGAGGAATGAGGCATCAAGGTTGTAAGCTGGTTACACTCTTGCAGTTTCAAAATGTACAGCACCAAAATTGAAAACCTTTGCCTTGGGATCATTCCTATGTCCCAATTGTACCCCCTATCATTTCCTACATGTTTAGAACCACTGATCTACACTATAATGCAGAGCTTGTATTGTGCGTAAACGCATACGCTTTTACTCCTGCAAAATCATTGTACTTACGACCATAAATCTTGGCACAATTGATCACTTTTTTGGATTGAGTGCCGTTTGAGAATTTATGACGTCACCATGACGTCGAAAGTCTTATTAAATCCGCAATTTTTGACAGAGGACAACGAATCTTCTCAAGCAAAAGCCAGCATTCCACTCAATACCATGCAAAAATCTGTCTGCAATAATTAAGATGGGATAAGACGATGTTATGAATTAAAGTTTGTTTGCAAACTTTGTTTTTCTCATTTTCCCAAAAATACTGGTCGCAGAAACCCTGTGAAAAGTTATTTCCGGAGATAATAAAAAGCTGCTTCCAATAAAACAAAATTACAATAATTTGAGCTTTATTGGCGACGCAACCATAAAATACTTTTTAAGCACGTTTTTTCCGATCTTTAACGCTTCAATTGTTACTGTTTTGTTTTGATACACAATGACTGGTACAATTATAACTGGTACCACAATTTTGTTATGCCTGTAACGCCAAAAGAAACATCGTAACAGGGAATAATTAATAGACAAATTTAAAAAGATCAACCAATGTACTAATTCTGTAATAGGTTGTCTACTGAGATTAATTGAATTATGTATCGTTAGGCCAATTTCTTGTTATAGTTACCAAGTCTAAGCTTATGGATTTGAGCATGTAAGCTAATGAATGCAACAAAACTTGCAATATAAGGCCCAGATTACACTTGAACATTAATTGTTTAGTTTTGTTACCACCTTAACTGGTGGATGATTAGGCATGATTGAGATAATAAAATATGAGGAGTAAGCTTTAAGAAAAATTGTTTCACTTAATGTTTGAGAGTTCTTTTTTGCCGCAAAGTTTGGGAAAGATTGTGTAAAACTCGCTCTTACAAAATCGTGTAAAGAGCACAACTCATAAGCAATTTTCATTTATTATTCGTTACCATTACACGAAATGCACTAAAGATTTTATACAAAAAATTGCAAATTCTTTTCACAATTTCACAGATGTCATCTAAAAAAGTTTACTTAACAAGATGCTTAAAACCTTTTCAAACATTTCAGACAATCATTTTTATGGCTAAGATATACCACTTTTAAAACTTTGAATTGCGAAAGGAGTGAGCACAAAAATTTTAAGGCTGGAAACCTGACTCTTTAATTCTAAAACACAAACAAGAGACACGTATCCAGATGATCCTTGAACATAATTAGATAGAAGTAAAGTTCAGATCCAAAGAATGGAAATGAGTATATAAAAAAGCAACCTAGCTTTGTTAAATTCACAAAATGCAAAAAAAGATTAATTTCTGCATGGTATATAGTAGATTGTGCAAGCATTATTTACGCTAACATCTCTTGATTAGAAAGTAAGCTAATTTCTCTTTCTTCGACATTTTATCTAATTTGATTTTTACTTAGGCTTATGGTTTCACTTTATGAACTTGCATTTTATCAAAACCGTTTACTCAACTTAGTAGACCTAATGGCCAATCAAAAGAGTGAAGGCTTAAAGTTCACCTGGTTTTGGCATTGACGTAGTTTGGGGAAAAGTAATTCACGAAGAGTTCTAAATGGTTGTTTTGTTTTCAATATGCATGCGCTGCGCTCAACGGCCTATACAGTTATGAAACGATTTAAACATAGATTGTTCTGCACTTTGGCCGTGAACATTATACGATGAACGGATAAAATGACTTAAATGGCTGCTACAAAGCATATTAATCAATCATAAATCAAATAAAATGATTTTCAAATGAAGTGACATTGTAAGTAAGTTGTATTGAAAAATGCATATTGTTGTTTGAAACACCTCAAACTCAAATTTTTTTCTCACACAAGCCAAAAGATCTATAATCACACGAGCCATCATCAGCATATCCAGAAGTGAACAGGCCACCACAATTTTGATCTCCAGGATGATCCGGTTGCCCTGAACTCCATATTAATTCTGAACTAGTTGCTGTCTCTTCATTCACCCAAACCCAGTTGTCATCTGACATGATAGAACTCATTCCAATCCATAAGTATTGGTTTATTGACAAAGCTTTCATGATGTTTCTGCAAAATGTATAGTCCACATATAAACTTTGTTACGTTTGAGTTTTTGAAAAATCTGTACTGTAAAAATTTCTATTAATCAGGTAAACTTCTTTCGTTTTAATCGTAATTCCAACAGCATTCTACATATAAGGATGTCTGACGCGGATTCGGAATCACAATGACGCTCATCGCAAAAAACTGCACCAAACAGACCAGGTAAGTCGAAAAAGTATCAATGTCTACCGTTCACTTAACGTGCATTGATTATCTCTTACATTACTTTAACAGGCAATTTATATTCCTCCAAAGTAAGTTCTTTGTTCTTACAATGCTGCCATCAAACTTCCAAAACGGCTTAGATCTTTATTCACAACTGATTTAACGGAAAAGAAAACTTGTTACAGATATTAATGATCTGAGGCAAACATTAAAAGAAATTGATGCTGATAAAAAAATGTTTAAAAATGGCGTAACCGTTAATTACTGACATGACGTTAATGAAGGCTTAAAGCAAAATTAAATTGGTTATTTAGCAAGCAATTAAGCACGATTGCTAAATTGCAAAAATGCTTTATTGCAAAAAACAGGATACCCGATCAACAACAAAGTTGTCATGTATGAAGAGGTTAGATTTCGTTCCAACCCAAAAGTAAATTGAGCATCTTTTTTTTCTGTTGTATTGTCCGTCTTTATTCTCCATTTACGAGAAAGCGAATCTATCCTGTAGTTTAAGAAAATGGGCTGCTAAGTTCAAAATGTCTCATGCTGCTTTGGGTGCATTACTTGCTATTTTGAAGATATGCTTTTTTATTTTACCTTGTGATCCCCGAACCTGGTTGCTTACCAATGTTAATAATAATTTTAAAAATATTTAAAATAGCCAATATTTTCGTTTTGGAAGTGCTAATGCCATTAAGTCACTAATTCGAGATGCATGTAATTTGCCAAACAAATCTTTCAATTTGAAAATCAATATAGACTGTCTTTCTATGTTTAAAAGTAGCAGTTATCAGTTTACGCCTTTGTTGGCATCAATGCATGAACTAGGTAATACTCCATTTATCATTGGGCTGTTTTATGGACCAAGTCAGCTCAGTGAACTTAATGATTTCCTGCAAGATTTCATAAATGGAGTACAGGTTCTGAAAAAAGATGGAATTCACGTTGGAAACAAGATTTTTTCATTAAACATTCATTCAATAATATGTGATGCTCAGCAAGGGCTATAATTAAAGGTATCAAAGGGCATTCCTGATATTTTGGTTCCAGCCTGGATTTGTGATTGAGTGACATTTCCCAAAATTAACCTTCTTCCTCAAACTGGTAAAGATTTTCGATTTCTGAAAAGCAGAGATAGTAGATCACCACTGAGTGACCTTGAATTAAATATGATTACCCAATTTCCATTAGACTACATGCACCTTGTATGTTTAGGTGTCATGAAAAAGTTACTCCATACTTGGATGAAAAATAAATCACATTGTCGTTTAAGTGCTAGCATAATACAACAAATGCTGTCACATCTTTTGAATTTAAGAATATGCATTCCAAAAGAATTTTTTTGAAAATCAAAAAATTTGGGCACTTCTTTGTTTGTTACCCCAGGCTGCCATCTTGAATCGAATGCAACTAAAAATGCGATAATTATGGTTTTAAATTTTCACTGGCAGGGTACTTCGACAAAGGCTGTGTACACAGGAGGGGAAGACCCGGTATGTGAATGTACAGTAAAGTGTACACTGGGGGTGCGATTCTGCCTGTTACATCCAAGATGGTGGCTTGGGGTAACAAATGAAAAAGCGCGAAAGTTTAACAGAAATAGAGCGATGGAAAGCCACCAAATTTAGGCAGTTCTCAGTTGTTCTGAAAGAAATTGTTGTTGATGTGCTGTACTTTAATTTTCTGCTGTTCCATGTAGGCAGTACCATTCTGGTTAGTGACTCTATTTGGCAAGATCACTCCGATGTTGCAGAGAATTAATTTGCTGTGCTATTTTGTTAAACATTGTGGAGAAATTTATGAGCCAGAATTTTTTTTATCTACATTGTTTACGGCTTAACACACTTATCTGGTGATTTAAAAAATTTTGGAGCTTTAGATAAGTTCTCAACTTCTGACTTCGAAAATTTTTCAGACCAGCTTGAACAGATGGTCAATAAGCCAAACTACCCTTGCTACAACGGCACGGTGGTGTAATGGTTAGAGCATCTACTTTGTAATTGATAGACCAGGGACTCATTCCCTAAGTAGAGTCATACCAAAAGACTTTAAAAAATGGTATTTACAGCTTCCTTGCTTGGCACTCAACATAAAAAAGGGATAGTGTGGAGAACAAGCCGGCAAGCTTGCTTGTTGTGTCCTTGGGTAAGGTAACCGGATGCCTCCATCTTTCTGTGGCAGACTGGTGGCCTACTTCCCGTACTTCACCGTGTCACAATTATAAAGCTGCTCACATAGCATGTCGTAAGAGGCGAATCTTGGTACCCACCAATGGCAATCTGCGTTGTTGGTTGTGAGGCTACCAGTCATTCATCACTGGTTCGAAATGGGCTGATACTTTTCCCCTATCCTAATTCAATGACGGCGTGAATCTGGATTGCAGTTCGTGCCGTACCTCCATCCCGCGAAAGAGAAGGGATAATTACAACAATAAAAACATCTTTACGACGGGACGTCCGCAATCCCTTGGGAGTTACCCTTTCCGAGGTGCCTGGGCCACCTGTCTTCCACATAAAGGTGGGGACGTCCCGCTAAGTGTCTTGATCAAGGTCACAACAAGCGAACTTGGCGGCTTGTTCACCAAAACCTCCCATAAATGCCGAGTGCCAAGAAGAAAAGTTGTGAATACCAGTTTTTTAATGTCTTCTGGTATGACTCGACATGGGTAATGAACCCCAGGTTTACTGGCTGCGAAGACACTCTAACCACTACACCACGGCTGTGATTAAAACAATGAATGTTTTGATGCAATGGAACAATGCAGCAACGTTGAAGATTAAAACTGGCCCGTATGCATTTCCAACTTTTGGTCAAAGTTTGAATTGAAGCTTTAGAAACTGCCTTACCGGCAGCAGCTAACGAAACGTGGAAAAGTTTCCTCATCAATTGCTTCACAACTGATGACAAAAATCATTGAAGTTGGTAAGTTGCTTAATATTTTGCATTCATTTGATGTTTAAAAACATTTCAGGTGGTGGACATCTCTTGACAAGTAATGCTATGATGATTGTGCTTTTGTTTAGGGTAGTAGGCGTGTTACAACAACGTTGGAGATTTAAAATTGCCCTTAAGTATTTGCAAAATGTTGGTCATAGTTTGAATTGAAGCTTTAGAAACAGTCTTACCGGCAGCTGCGATGTAAGATTTTCATTAACATCCTAAACTTGGGAATGTACATGAAATTAAAATTAAAAAATGCTGCCATGATATCGTAAACTTAATTACTACCAAAATGATGTTGATGGGAAAATTGACTTTTTTGTCATTTATTACTTTTCAACACGGAAATCTGTAAATAAATTTGTTTCAACCTTGCTTTTAACCTGCAAACTGTACAAACAGTCATTATTGCTTTGCGTTTGCTGATCAGTAGCTACACATAAATGAAAAAACGTCAAGTTGTTAACAAAATCTGAAATGTAGCTGCTGGTTTTTGTAATATCACGATAGAATACCTTTTTGTGAAAATGCACTGTTGACGAAATAAAGTACTATTTGAGCTAAACCTCGCAATTAAAGCTTTATTAAACTAAAAAGTAGGCATATGTCTGTAAAACATAATTAACAAATCTTTACTTAACAAAACATAATCTTACGGAAACTAAATAACAAATCTCTGCAAGTCTCAATTGCAGGCTTGCTCTACAAGTCTCAATTGCACGCTTGCTGCAATTGCACGCACAGAATTCAAAAGGTTATCGCTGAAGGCAACTACGCGCTTCAACGCGATAGCACTTCATTTTCCCCCACAAGCAAAAACAGCCCACCACCAAGCAATAGCAAAAATAATATAATCACATATAAGGCACGGCACCATATCGATTTACTGGTTTCCGTGCCCGTGTTGAACGGCGCGGCAAAATGACATCGCCCTCATCAACCGCGTCACCACTAGCAGCGCCTTCACATGATTCATCCGCTGGGCCCTCGAGAACAGAGTCAACATTCACCTCGGGGTCATTTGCAACAGGTGCTTCTGAGCCAGGGACATCAGTTTCCACACCCTGCTCCTTTTCAACAGGTGTTTCTGAGCCAGGAACATCAGTTTCCACACCCTGCTCCTCACAACACGGAGCCAAATCCCTTATGGAAACAGAAGTTTCCCGACCATTGTTAAGGCGAACACGAGCGTAAGTAGGATTGATCTCCAAAAGCTGAGCTTCGTCAACAAAGGGATCCCCTTTGTTGCGAACATGTCGTTTAACATAAATGGGGTCCGGTTTCAACCAACTTGGCAGCGACATACCACTTACAGAACGGCGAGTATGACGAAACATACGCTCATGAGGTGTGCAATTAATAGACGAACAAAGCAACGATCGAATACTATGCAAGGCATCAGTCATGACCAGCTCCCAATGCGTTACAGGCAACTTGCGAGATTTTAATGCCCCCAAAATAGCTTTCCAAATTATGTCATTATACTTTTCACACTGGCCGTTACCCCTTGGATTATAACTAGTAGTTTGGCTGGTAGCGACACCATGCGACAATAACCATGATTTAAGTTCATAAGATTGAAAAGATGACCAACGATCTGAGTGAATGAACGCACATGTACCAAAAATAGAAAACAATTGAGTTAAACAGTTAATCACAGTAAGGGGTGTCATGTCACTACATGGGAATGCAAACGGAAATCGTGTATATTCATCAATAATAGTTAGAAAATAACGGTTTTTTGTCATGCTAGGCAGCGGGCCCTTAAAGTCCAGATTAAGTCTTTCAAAAGGCTGAGTTGATTTAATCAAGCAGCTTCCTTGTGATTGCACGAACTGAGGTTTTATTTCTTGGCATTCTCTGCATTCAGATGTCATTTGTCGAATCTCCGATAGTGAATAAGGAAGGTTCTTGCTTCGCACGAAATGCGCCATTCTTGTAACTCCAGGATGACAAAGAGAAACATGCAACTCTTTCAAATGTGAAGTGCCAATGGTTCCACAAAATGCACGAGAGAGGGTATCTGGCCCAATCATTTTCTTTCCAGGTCGATGAAGGATTGTAAAATGAAATGGAGATAAATCCATTCTCCATCTCATGATTTTTTCATTTTTAATTTTGCTTGCGTGGTGACGATCAAACATAAAGGAAACACTCTTTTGGTCTGTCACGAGTGTAAAGTGTCGTCCAATTAAAAGATGTCTCCATTTTCTAAGCGCCTCTACTACAGCGTACGCTTCTTTTTCCACTGAAGAGTGTCGTTGTTCTGCCGGGGACAAAGTTCTTGAGTGAAATGCTATTGGGCGGCCTTCTTGATTTAAAGTGCCTGCAATAGCGAAATCGGAAGCATCGGTTTCAACAGTCAACGGCAAAGTGTTGTCAATAGGATGGAGAGCAGCCGATGCCAAAGCTTGTTTTAAAACATCAAACGCGAACAGAGCATCACTCGACAAAGGTAAAGTAGATTTAATCAGTGGTCGGATTTTGTCGGAATAAGACGGTATCCATCTGGCGTAATACGCAAACAGTCCAATCAGACGCTGTAGTTCTTTGTTTGTTTTTGGCGCACGCATTTCCAGCAGTGTCCGCACTCTTTCAGGGTCCGGCTTTATTGATTGATGTGCCACCTTGTATCCCAAAATCGAAATTTCTTTCTGAGAAAATTGAGTTTTCTTTTCATTGATAGTAAGGTTCCATGCTGCTGCCGCATCATTAAATGCCTTTAGGTTGAAGTCATGCTCTTCCTGATCTTCGCCAGCGATAGTGATATCGTCCAAGTAAGGAAAGCAACCACGTAAATTATTCTCGGTCACAAAAGCGTTGATTGCTCTTTGAAACTCAGGTACGGCATTTGTAAGTCCGAAAGGAAGTCTGCGCCATTGATACAATTCTTGACCTGCTTGAAAAGCAGTAAATTCTCGATCTCTTGGGTTTAATTCAATCTGATGGTAAGCAGATTTTAAATCTACGGTGGTTAACACCTTATATTTGGAAAGTTCTGAAACAATGTCCTCTATTTGAGGAAGAGGATAAGCATCAAGTGATGTGTAACGGTTAATAGTTCTGCTGTAGTCTATCACCATTCGACGTTTCCCACTTTGTTCATTCTTTACCACCACAACTTGCGCCCTCCATGGAGAATTACTGGGTTCAATTAAGTCTTCCTTTAAAAGTCGTTTCGTTTCTTCGTGAATAAATTCAGCATCATCTTTCGAGAATCTTCTGGGCTTGTCAGCAATAGGTTTGCAATCTTTGCTCAGATGACTAAACAGCTTCGGATACGGAACACACATTTTCGCAAGTCCATTCAGCGTAAGTGCCGGACGACTGCCATCAAAACTAAAGGTGACTTTTGAATGCTCTTGAAAAATCTTCTCACCAATGATGACATCAGTAGCTAAGTTATTTAAAACATGGAAAACAACATTTGGGTATTCGTTGTTGGCAATGTTTAACTTAGCTATGCATTGTCCTTGGATCGGCATTTTGACAGACGTTTCGGCAAGAGTCACTTCACCTATTTTGTCGTAGATTTTAAGGGTGTGTGCTTTAGCAAATCTTTTGTCAATATAACAGTCTGAAGATCCGGTATCCATAAGTGATCTAGCTTTAACGCCGTTAAGTTTTACATCAAACAAAACTTTATTTGAATTTTGTACAACCGATGCAGAAATTGGAGCTAAAGTGGTCCCACTGATTGCATTCGATGTATGATCACGATTGTAGCGCAATTTTATCAATCTCTTTCGGCATACTTTAGCATAATGTCCAACTCTATTACAGTAGTTACATGTAGCAGCTTTAGCTGGACATACATTTCTTGCATGATTAGATTTTCCACAAAAATAACATGTCGACTTAGCAAAGGAGCAAGACTGTTCATCGCTGGTTTGGTTTGCGTGCGTTTCTGCTACCTCAAGTGGCTCCTTTTTTTAATGAATCGCTTGCAGTAATATTACAGGTAGTGGTACTTTGAAAAGTTTCAGAACTTTTGTAAGCTAATTCTTGAGCTCTAGCTTGATCATATGCCTGCTGGAACGTCAATGTTCTATTTTCTAACAGACGTTGCCGAATCGGTATTGAAGACATGCCAGCAATAAAAGCATCACGCATTAATTCTAGTCGATGCTGTTCCGCAGTCACATTTTGGCAGTCACATTCTTTACTTAAATAATCAAGTCGCAACACGAATTGGTCAATGGATTCACCTGCTTGTTGCTTGCATAGGCGGAGTTTATGACGTGCAGCAATAACGTTTTTGGGTTTGACGTAAAGATTTTGCAGCGTCTGAATTGCCGTGTCATATTCATTGATATCGGCAATATGACAATAAACTTTGTATGATATTAAATTTGTCAAAACTTGAAGTTTATCATGCTGAATTTCTGCTGCCGTTAAAGCAGATAAGAAATAGGTGAATGTTTTGTACCAATGCTTATATTCAGCACTCGCATTGACCGTTCCTGGTTCCACATCTAAGCGCTCTGGCTTTAAGACTTTGTCCATAATTTAGTTTAATAAATTGAGCTAAACCTCGCAATTAAAGCTTTATTAAACTAAAAAGTAGGCATATGTCTGTAAAACATAATTAACAAATCTTTACTTAACAAAACATAATCTTACGGAAACTAAATAACAAATCTCTGCAAGTCTCAATTGCAGGCTTGCTCTACAAGTCTCAATTGCACGCTTGCTGCAATTGCACGCACAGAATTCAAAAGGTTATCGCTGAAGGCAACTACGCGCTTCAACGCGATAGCACTTCACTATTTTACCGTGATCGTGTGCAAAAACCACAGGGGGAGGCTTGGCCAATTTTGCTCTACCCAGGCGAGACCTGTGCCTAATCACGGGAAAACAAGCGCTGACAGGTCGGTTTCTTCAGGCAAAAAATATAATTACGAAAAACATTGCGCCAAATTGTCAAATAAACCCACCAGTTAATAGTTTGTTTGTGTAATTGAATTAGCTGTGCCATTTGGGAGCCAATCCACTTTCCCATAAATTTGACTATTTTCCTCTATTAAGTAAGGAGAAGCGATAAAATGGATAAAATAACACCCTGTTTGCAGTTAGTCCATTCTTGATTTAAGAGCAGGAATGTCGGAATCAGAGTCATGTTTAACAAGAACCAATATTAGAGTCGAAATAAAAAAAAAACGATATCACTGAATAAAATCGCATAGTAGAGAAAATAATATTTTACTTGATAATAGCTTTAGAGGCAGATGACCGGAATCAAGTGCAAACTATTGGGCGGAAGCGATTGAGAATTCTATCCTAAGCTGGAACTAGACACACAACTGCAGCCAAGGACCGGAGGTAAAAAATATATTTGCAAAAGTAAGTCGCTAACTAGCGTTGTTTTTGTAATTTCATAAAACAGGAATGAGCAGACTTTTTTGCAGGCTGGCCAATTTTACCCAACCACATAGAAGAGCGGACCAACATCTTTTTGTTTTTTGCAGATCATCTTAAACGTTACTGTACTTATTTTAATTTTAGATTGATCTTTACAGAGCAAAGTCTACAATTACAAGGTCTTTTTTTTTGAACACGACTCAAAAAGACGAAGTTTTTGAAACTAAATACCATTGCGTTTTTGGAGCATCAACCTCAAAGTGGCGAAGTTTTAAAACTGAAAAAACATTTTATTTGGGCATAAACACCAAAAAGATAGAGTTTTTAACTTGAAAATCTTTCAATTGTTTTGTATGATCAACCTGTAAACGAGGATCACGTCACAATCCAAAGATCGCAGTTTCCTTAGCACAGATACAAACAATTGTTGTTTTGGTGCCAACTCACGACTTTGTCTTAGCTGCCCCTGTATTTACTGAAAGACACAAATAAAAGTTTGTAAAATGATGGGTTATGTGTTTGAAAATATTTTGATTTAATTCTTTGATTTAATCTTGATTGAAGTAAAATGATCGGAGTTCACGAGGACATTGCCACCCGTTTATCAAGTTTTTGGTTGCTGCTCTCACAATGCTGCTTGCGTGAAGCCGGAGCAGCTGGTTGAACCGATAACATTTACCAAAGCTAATCTTGCAGTGCGATGCCGATAGAGCGGTTGGTGTAAGTTATAACAGTACGTAACAAAATTTAAAAAAAGTTTCAGTTAATTTTTTTATTATTTCTGAATAATTTTGGCCGCATATTTCAAGTGCAATCATTTTTCTCTCTCATCGTCCGTTTGAATGATATAGCCTAATTCGATTTATCAGATTTTGATAAGTTTAATGCTAATTTTAACATATTTTAGAAAATTTTAATTTCATCAATGTGTTTGTTGCTCAAAATCTTGAATTGCAATGAGTTCTCGAAAGTGCAAAGACTTACATGATTGAGCAAACTGCAGACAGTGACGGTGTTTTGACCTATCGGGTCTCTTCAGTGCAGTTGGTGACCGACAAGTAGCTAGAGCAGTATTTCCCAAACTGTGTGCCGCGGCACAAGCGTGGAAAATTTGCAGGTGTGCCGCGTCTTAACATTTATACAAGTTTTCAGCTAAAATTGAATAAATGCTGTCATGAAATAATGGTCGATAACGTAGAAGGTTGTGTTATGTTGCTCGAAAAATGTTGATTTCCAGAAAAAAAAGGTCATTACCTTTCTCGCTGTCATCTGTAATGCCATTCGCGATCAATTTGAATAGATTCATGTGGCTGGGGTGTAGCGAAATTTTTTTACTGTGCGAACAGACAAAAAATTTTGGGAAACACTGAGCTAGAGTCTTTAAAAAAATGATTGCTTTTGCTATGTATGTGGATTCTATGTTGGAAACAAACACATCTCACATAAAATTTCTAAAGAAATAAAATACTGGACAGCCTACAAGTTATATTTCGAAATGGATAGCTTTAATTGATCTGAGTATGGAGACTTCAAAATGTTTGGATATTTGCTTGGACAACAGGATCATTTACTAAATTTGCTTATTTTCTGTGTTTGTGGGACAATAGAGCTTACTCAGAGCGCTATGTTGAAGATAAGTGACCTCCCAAAGAAGATTTAACTCCACGAAAGCGTAATTTTATTTGAAATGTTCTTGTTCCTTGTAAAAAGTCTTGCTGCCCCCACTCCACGTAAAATCTGGTTTACTTAAACAGTTTCTCAAAGCTGTTGACGTTAAAAGAAAAGCCGTTAAAGAAATTCGAAAAATGTTTCCAAAACTCTCTAATGTCAAAGTGAAAAGAGGAATATTTGTTGGATCTCAAATTGCTACAATGTTGAAATCTAAGAAACTGAAAAATAAAATGCGATTCAGGGTAAAGGATGCGTGGCAATTTTTCCGTGGGGCGCGGAAAGATATGACGGCAATAGAAGAGATCCTAATTACAGATAATTGGTTGAAAGATTAATAAGAAGTCTTCAAAACATGGGGTGTGGAATATCATTAAAGCTGTTTTTTTCTTGTTGTCATCTAGATTTTTTTTTAATATGAGAAATTTCAGTAAATAACAAGGTGAAAGGTTTCACCAGGATATAGAGCCAATGGAAAGAAGGTATCAGGGTGGGTGGGACAGTGTAATGATGAGAGATTACGTTTGTTGTCTCATGAGGCCTGATACTTCAGCACACAAACAAAACGCCCGTCTTGCAATTCACTTTTAAATGTGTGTTACGAGTATTTTTTGAGAATGCTGTTTGATAACTAATTTATTTTATAAAGAAAAATAAAAACGCAAATACAATAATGTGTTAGTGATACAAAGTGCTTCGCCAGCAATAGGATATTATAGTAGAGCTAGACAAAACAAAATTCGTGAATAACTAAAAAATACTGATGATAGAAAAAAACGAATTGTATTTTTGAAATGAGCGGCAAAAAACGCATCAAAATTGGTCAAAAAATACAACAAACAAATTTGTGTTGCATAGTGTAACCCGCAATTCTGTGTGTTTATGACATCGAACGCCTCAGAAACTATTGGATATACAAACATGAAACTTGGCACAAATGCTTATTCCTCTAAAATGAGTGTCATATAGGCAGTTGGCGACAACAAAAATTAAATATAAATGTTTAAAGATGCGCATCTTTTAGCAGTCTGAACAGAAAAAAGCCAAGCAGCCTAGATTTCTAAAATCATTGTTCATTAAACAAAGATATAATTTATGTCACCTTCTACTTTCTAATACTTTCATTCCATTCACCGCGAGATCTCCTCCCCAGCTTTGGCAATGTTGTCGGCACCGCTGCCAAGTCTGTCTTTGAGGAGTAAGTTTATAAACATAACCAGCGGAAGTAATGTGCCAATCTTTTTTCAATACATTTATCAACAATTGGGAAATCTCAGATTGTACTGAAAAAAATAAAGAAGTAATAAAATGAAAGCAGTAGAGATGACCAGCCCAATTAACACATTTATTTTGTGCATAGCATTGTTGGAAAAGTCTCATTGAATCAATCTTCTTTACTTGGTTACATCAAGCATTTTAAAGCGGAAGTGTTTTGTGTAAGCAATGTGGTCAGAACTTCGAAGTGGTTTTAAGACTATGTTTAAGGGCTAAGGTATTTTTGGAAAAATCAAAGGACGAAGGTATACAATTGAACAAATCTAGTTGCTAGATAGTAAACCTTGAACAGTTAGACCGCAAAGAATGCAATTTTCTGTGGTTTTAAAATGTTTATGAAAAAAGGAATTTAAATAAAGTCGAAATTTCAAATCATTTTGAATAAAAACGCCTTGTGATTCTGGAATAATGCATCAAAAAAATTGTGTTCTATGCATGTTTTTTTTTTTTTTTTTAAACCTTGCAACTAATTGGCAAAGCAGCATGCGGGCGTAAGGGGGCATTAACAATTAATTTAAAATGAATAAGCCAGGAAACAATAATGAGTATACCACCCAACCAATTTAGACGAGACCATCCCTGGACGCGTTTCGTCCTTTTGGACTCATCAGCAGGGCCCGTCCCGTCATAAGCAAAAGTAACCCACTCATTAACGTTATCCGTAAAAAAAAAAAAAATCCAACTATGCACATACAGAAGCACTGAAACTTCAACCGACGACGTATCGCTTTGCTTAGCAGGGCGGGTTGACAAATTGGTTGATTTTGGCTGCATATCCACTGGGAGATCAGTTTACACACTGATCTAAAAAAGCAGATTAAAAGCTGCATTTATAGCCTAGCGCCTTGTCTTTGCAATGCCATCACGCTCGCGGCGAGTGCGTTGACAATTTACAATGTGGGAGCCGGGCGACCTTTGATAGAAGTGACGAGCAAATCCATGCCAACGAATTTTCACTCTATCTCACTTCGCAGTAAACCGGGCCTCCTACTCATTATTGTTTCCTGGCATATTCATTTTAAATTAATTGTTAATGCCCCCTTACGCCCGCATGCTGCTTTGCCAATTAGTTGCAAGGTTTAAAAATTTCCTTCTTCGCTGATCATCAGCATGTTTTTTTGTGAAATGCATTTTCTTTAAATTACGTACTTTTGTCAGAATAACTTGTTTGAACTGGTTTGAAAAACGACGGGGGCTCGGTTCTCGCTTTCAAATAATCTTACAGTGATTGGTGGAGGAACTTGCCTTTTTCTGTTGTGAAGGATTGAGTCTTGTGGGTAAGGCAACTTTTTACTGCAGTACAAAATTGAGTACGTTGCATTTTTTTTATGAAACTGTAGTTTAAAGTTGCCTGTATTTATATGCATATGAATGCATAGCATTGGGAAAGATAGGCTAAATTGTCTTTTTCGAAATGTTGATCTCAATAAACAAGGAAGGTCTCTATGTTTATTTGGAGAGCAAAATTCTTACTTTCATGTTTATTCGAAGAGCAATTTGGGCATAATTATCGCTTTCATATAGTTGATCTTCCAAGAAAAGGTTTTACAATTCAAACATCCTCTTACAATTGCTTTTTGTTGGATCGCCATACCAAGTTAGTAAAAAATGCAGTACAAATTTGCATTCAAAAAAGCAAAAACTTGCATTTTAAAATTCCTGTAAACACCTCAAAACATTCTAATTTATAAGTTTTCAATGCTAAGACATCTTTTTGAAGCAGTAACAAAAATTGCAAAAGCTGAAAAAGTGCCTTACTTATTAACTTAGAACCGCATTTCTTTGAGCAAAAATGCATCATAGTGTTACTACTTTTGATATTGATAAAAAATGATTAGTCGTTATGCTTTCAACTTTAGGTGATGAAGAAATTGGCCGCCATCCAATTGCAGAGACAATGGGGCAAAGATTATTACAATTGTAGAGTGAATTTGTTACAAATTTCACAAAATATAATCGAGCAGTACAGGTAACGTGATAGAGTAAATTAAAGGGCTTTTTTGGGGTGACAATGATGGAACGGTTTTACATTCAACCTTCGCAATATCTGAGTCGGTGAGATGTTTTCACAATGGCTTATTCTGTGTGGCAAATTCCAACATGTTGTAAATATGAAAGCAATATCAAGCAACTAAGAGGAATGTCAAAACTTGAAGCATGTTGATTTGATGCTGGTATGTTTTCTGCGATAATCAAGGATTAAAATGAAATTTACAGACAGTCGTGTTTTGTTCAAATATATTTAATAACTAATGCTTAGAAAGAGCTTAGGGCAACGCAACCCCAAATGAAATAGAAAATACATCTGTTCTACATTTCATCAAAATTGATTATATTAAATATGCCATTACATGTCGGTACATTATGAATTTCGAAATAAAAAAAATACTTTGTTGTTGCGTTGTATACAAGTAGAAGGCTTGACATCATATTTTACTCAAAAAGTAGTAAAAGTTACAAAAATATCCAAACATATGGGATGAAAGCCAAGCTGCCACAAATATTTTGCTATAGATTTTAGAAATGTTGTTACGATAAAGAAATATGTCAATTTAACCACAGCGAGGGCGTCTCCTGAAATTTTTCACGAGAGTATAATTGCAATTATTACTTTTTTTGTGGAATTTTTTTTCAATAGTTATTTCAGTGATGTCACAACCAAAATGCCTTGGAGCAACCGGCGCGTTTGCCCCATTTCAAGCGGACGCCATGCTACCAACTATGACCTCCTGATTTAATTATCTATTGGAGGTAATGACACCAACTTCAAATTAACATTACCTCTGCTTTCGTTTCTTAAATCTTCCATTTGCCGAGAAAAAGATTGAAGTTGTTCTGCAAAAGTATTAAATAATGCTTTGTTAGCAACATGAGTAAGACGAGAACAGCAAGACAAGCAGGAAAAAACTTGTCTTCATTAGACAATCTACATTGCTGATACAAAGTCAGTCATCTATTTCTGTTTTTCCTGAGACAAAACTGGGAGCCATAATGGTTATAACTTCAACAGAGATGGTCAGTAAAGTTAGTTTAACTTAAGCAAACTGCTTAAGTAGTTTTTTTTTAGTAATAAACAACTTACTTAAATAGTTTCATTTTTTACTACGTCTACTTTTACTGGAGCAGATGTAAAAATTGACTCTTCTTAAGTGGTTGTAATTTTTACTTAATCCCTTGGAATCTGAAACTTTAATGCTTACATACTTTAAAGATTTTTAACACTTTTCTTTAGTGTAGCTGCGCAATACATCTTAACAAACAAGTATGAAATATTATGCTTTCTCTAATTTGGAGGATGATTGAAAAAATTGGACTATTAAGTCTCAATGAGTTTCATGTTTACTTTTTGATTTTATGAGTTGCATGTTGGAAAAATTGGAAACAGTGCTTTAACAATTCGAAGAAACAGGGCATTGCACAAAACGAGCATATTTACCGCAAAGTTACATTCAGTCACTTTTATATGCAATAGTGGCGAACTTATGATGAAGGATTTATTTACTCAAGGCTACCATCGAAAAGATACCCGAAACATTTTTTCTTTAAATTACAGAATTACTGCAATACTAATTCAGGATTTTAATGTTTCTAATTTTTCGAAAAAATTCTGCATATCTATTCTGCCACTAAATTGTGTGAGTTTAAATCTGTAATCTATATTGCTTGATATGGGATGCACCAGCCTCCTCTCTCTCACAAAAATATTCTCTAGACATCCAAAGAATAAGTTCGCTACTGGTATGCAGTAAAGTCTATTTTAGACATCAGAGTACCATTGTCTAAGAAAGTCATTTTGCTGATTTGGCACAAAAATATGTTACAGATGTAACATTGAAGACAGAATCCAGAGTTGATTTTTTTTCTGGTGCAGAGCTTGCAGCAATATCTCTCAGATTACAAAACTCTGGGAGCTTAGTACAAACTTAGGCTCGCCGAAGACAGCCTTGTTGATGGAAAGGTTAATGTTCTTGTACGTTTACGAGTTGAGAATTTTCCAATCAAGTCCGTAACAACTTTATGCTTGAAGACCTTTATGATTTTTACTCTTTGGTAGTGTGGAAAATGTTTCCAATATACTTGGAATAAACAATAAATAAATTTACAAATGAAATTTCTAAAAGATCAAAAAACAAACGTAGCTAGCATTTCTTGTAATAGCTTCAATCAATTTCCCATGTTACTTTCAACTGATCCATCAAATCAGTTCGTTTGATCCCGCTTTTCTAAGTTTGAACCATGAGAGGGCATGATGTGGCTATCTTTTCTCTTTGTCCTTTCGCTCTTCTTTTCACCTGCGCTTTTGGCATGGATGAATCAATTGCTTAAAGAACAGTTACACTTTTTGTGTCCATGCATTTCACAAGCTGAATCCTATGGGCTGGCGTCGATCTAAATCTAGATTTTATGTCCTTATCATTCTTCAAATCTTTTGACAATCCTTTCCTGTGTTGACGCATGATATCACAAATATAAATTTGCTTTTCTTTCAAGCAAATCCATGATCGTGAGGTAAAGAAGTTGTCGAAAACTGTCTGACGTCGGTACATACTAACGACCGGGATAACTTGATTCCCACATCTTCCCTTAAATCTCATTCCTGCTAGTGTGTGGGCCAAATTGGTAAAGTGAGCCGGTTTCGGAATCGTTTCCGCACCACATTTTGAATCTTCGTTTTCCAGGCTTCAATGGCATGTATTGCCTCATGATATAGTAGCTTTTTATTTTTATCAAATGTTCATCAATTGCTTGATGGGATGTCGGAGCATTGCTTAAATGAATGAGTTGTTAAAGTGGATTGAATAATGATCTAAACTTACAAGCTTTGTCTTGCCAATTCTGGGATTGGACAATGTTCACAATGCGCAGAGCTTTTATTTCCAAGAAATAATCTATTGACGTAACATTAGCAACACAGCTATACCAAGATTAGGGTCTTGACTTCACCAGTCGTGCAAAGTGGAGACAACATAATACCTCATGAAAGCAGTAATGTAAAAGAAAACTGTCATCTCTTCAACTTCCATGATGAACATATGTCTTTTCTGTTGCTAACATACTTTGTGAAATCACGAACTGTAGTAGGTTATGTAATATTTCCGTGTCCATAAAAATATCGAGTGGATTTGGTTGAACACAATCATCATATGGCAAACCAACTTCACCAGACAAAAGCTTATATCTGAATTGATGCGAATAACTTTCTCCAACGAAATATATACGAGTTAAGTGGCAGTTTCATTACGTTCAGAGAGAGCATCATCAGTAGTTATTATTACTTCATCGTCGCAACCAGAAGAAGTAGCCTCTAATAAAATCATATCTTCTTCATCTACAGAATCATTTAATGGAATTAGACTTATTAGCCATGACATCTGCACAATATTAATTAAAACTACAATAAACCTGTAAAGATCTTGATTGCTTACTCGCCATTTGTGAGTTTTCATAGCCAAAAACCACTCAAGAAAAAGCGCATATTATGCCGAATAGGACCAGATAATCCCACCTTTATTTTACGACATATACTACCCGCAGAATTTTCATTTAAAAAATACTAGCGATGATGTGTAGTAAAAAGAGTGCTTTAAAGAAAATATGAACTTTTTGAAAATCATCTGCCATTAAATGTTCGTGGTGGCATTTTCAAAATCTGCTGAGCAATGCAAAAGCAACCTTGCAGCTGCAAAGCCTTGTCACAATAAACCTAACAGGTTTGCTCGTGAAAAAGATATCGGGCGATGTTTCAAATATAGATTAAAGCATAATTAAACCGATATTACAAAGTAATATTTGAAAGAGCATGTTTTTTGAAATTGCTGGAAATATGCCGTGGGATTCGTTGCTCCAATCGGATCGAAGGGTTTAAGTAAATGCCTAAAATTTTTAAAGTTGCAGAAAGTAGAGTATTCATTCTTGAAGCTTTTCGTCTGACACTTTTCAAGAGAATCCGTCAGAAATAGAGTGAAAAAGATCAAGTGAGTTACTTCACATTTGACGACAAAGAAAAAGCTCCATTGTGATTGCAGAAAGGAGCAACCAATAGAAAGAGCGGAAACTAATGTGTGATTTTTAGACCATACACGAATTCCTTTTGTTTACATAAATTTGGTTTTGATGTTTTGATGTTTAAGCAAACAAAAGGAGTTCGTGTATGGTCTAAAAATCACACATTAGTTTCCGCTCTTTCTATTGGTCGCTCCTTCCACCAATCATAATGGAGCTTTTTTCTTTTTCGTTAACTGTTTCTCTATATAAGTGATTTACTTGATCTTTTTCACTCTATTTCTGACGAATTTTCTTGAAAGGTGTCAGACGAAAAGCTTCGAGAATGAGTACTCTACTTTTTGCAATTTTCAAATTCTGGACCACGAATCAACTTTTCTAAAATTTTAATGTTTGTTGAATTGGAATGCCATATGGTAGCATAAAAAAAGCTTTTAATTCAAGCTTTTGTTTTCTGCAAAACCTCCATTGAACATTTAGCTTTGGTTTGGTTTTAAAAACTGATTGTTAGCCTACTACTGTTTAATGCAGTGGTTCCCCACATTTTTGATTTACGGCATCCTATTAAATAGACAATTAGTTTGCGACATCCAGAAGCAAACTTACACATATTTTGTGAAAAGCTATTATGCCACACTGAAAATGTATTACGAGAAACAGAATGAATTGCTTGCACAGCACAATTTATTTAAATATCAATGTTAAATTTGTATTTGATTTCTTGCCAAAATCCGTGGATAGCTTCAAAGATACAATGTGGACAATTTTATATTTATAGCAGTTTCATGGTCAAAACGTCGCTGCACAATAAATGACCAGCGTTTTTGTTCAGTTTTGTACTTTTTTCCTCTGATGCATTTTTGTGCAAAATTTTTCATCCGCTTTGTTTTTTATATGATGCTTTACAATAAATATTGTGGTTCAAATATCGGATTTTGTCCCCAATATACTGTGCATACCAAAAGTGCATACATAGGTTTTTGCGGACAAAAACGTAGGCCTGATAAAAACTTTTTGTTTATTAAACGGGTTGTTGACACAACAAGGAATACTGCACAACACCGTATAAATAAATATGCAAACAGATGAAAATTTTTCTACAAAAGTGCTTGGGAGCAAAAAAACACACAAAACCGTACAAAAATGTATAGGCCTACTGTGTAGAGCTACATTAAGCATCACAGTATTGGTCACCTAATGCTTCTCTTACTAGACTAGCTTAGCCTAACTTACGGTTAGGAATTTGAACATTTATACATAAAGTTTTCTAAAATAAATATACGTTATGACCAAACAATAAATGAAAACCGCATCAAACACCGATTTTAGCTCTGTTTAGGCCAATTTTTTGGCCGTTTATTTGAGCATACATCAACTAAACAAGTTGCAAAGGGAGAACTTTTAAAGCAATATCACCTGTTTTTTGAAACAATCTTGCAAAATATTTTGTTTCACTGGATATCAAAGGCATTAACAGTGGTAAAATTTTGTGGCCAGTGGTTGATGTAAATGCTATTAATTATTTCCTCGATAAATCGATTATCAAAAGAGTTTAAGCTTTGCATTTGGATGGAATATAAAATACGCTCTTCAAAATATTGTTGTCCAAAAAAAAAGACGAGGAATTACTGTTTATAAGTACGATCAAAAAATTTGTGTTTACTTTATAGTTTCTGACGGATTTGCAAAATTTTAAACTACCTTCAAATCGGCCCGCCTTGAACACTCCAGAACTACATTACTTCTAAAGGCATGCAAGCTCGCTTTATACGCAATTCTATAAGACATTTTATAATCTACTGTCCTTTTCTAAGATAAACATAAAATTTTTGAAATTGCACGGAATTTTCCGCCTTAAAAATCGGTTTTAATCTGCAAAGCTCTATCTGTATCAATGCTCCAGTACTTTGGGTTTATGCCCTATTAGTGTGTTCGCTGTGGCAACGGCGCTGTTTAGAACAGAAGTGTCAAACTCATTCAGTGCTGTGGGCCACATTTACATATCTGATTTTAAGTGAGCCAGACTTTGCTGAAAAAAATTAAAGCGGGCAAGACCACATTTCAAGGGTCCCCAAATTTTTTGTCGGTCTATCTCACTCGTTGTAACCTGTATTGCCACCCGCGACTTATAGCGGTTGTCAGCCGTTACTTTATGGCAGCATTGCAATTTTAAATATTTGTTTCTTTTGGAGAACAATTTTTCAAAGACCAAATTCGCTGGCCAGGCATTCGCACTTTGCAACAAAATCCTTACGCGGGCCACAAAATATTACGTCGTGGGCCACCAGTTTGACACCCCTGGTTTAGAAGTAAAAGAATTTTGGTCTCATCGAGTCGTGTTTATACGACTTTTTCACTATGAACAAAGATTCTATCTCAAGAATAAGACAATAATTAAAATAGTATAATTGAATAGACTCACAAGAGCAAGTTGTAGTTACTAGAATATTTAGGCCGAAATTGTGTGCATTGTGTTGCACAAATTAAATTTGATTATCGGATCTCAATTTATTTAATATATGGCACTTCATAAAAAAATATTCAATTTTACAAACGTCTTCCCATTACCATTTGTGTCGCCTTGTACGGATTTCAAAATCGTTACCCCAAATATCAAAGTTTCTCCGGTAAAACATTTTCGATATAAATTTACAGAGTGTTCTTCAAAAGAAAATACTAACCTCAGTTAAGGTACTCCTTTGCTAGAGTTTTGTAAAAATAATGTCATTCGCTATGATAGTGTCTCTTGGGATGTACCCTCTTTTATAGTGACACCAGTCGTTGCATCACACACGCGAGCTAAAAATCGCTTTTCGAACTCAGCGCACCGCAAACACCCCGAATTGAAAATCCCTGGTTTATAGAGAACCGGACGAAACTGCAAAAACTGATACTATTTCTATTTTTTCTACTTAGGTAATTTAATTCTCGACCACTTTTTTACTATTAATTTAATAGATTTTTAAGCTACCTAACCGGCTTTGAACGTTACACAATTTGTTTTACTACATGAAGTTAGTGTGATACAAATTGATATGCCTACGCTACTAATAGTTATTGAATTCCGAGACTGCTTGTAGATTTTCGTGTCCCATTTGTGGTCTGCCGTGAAGTTAACATCATACGAGGGTCAGTCAATAAGTAATGAGATTTTCTCAATAACTCAAGTTTGCAATGACTGGTAATCAAAAAATGCTTTTTTATTTTTCTACATAGTCTCCCTCCTTTGCAACACACTTGTTCCATCTTGATATTAGATTGTCTATTCCTTTGGCATAGAATTCCGTGGACTGGGTTCTTAGCCAGTTGCTCACAGCAGCCCAGCACCTCACAGAACCCAGCTGTTGCTGGGTTCCCAAGATGTTAACGGATGATCACAAAATGCAACGCCTGATGGCTTCCAGAGCATCACTACGCAGATACAGAAAGGAGGGAGATGCATTTCTGTCGAGAATAGTGACAACTGATGAGACCTGGGTTTTTCATTATGAACCTGAATCGAAACGACGATCAATGGAGTGGAAGCATGTTTCTTCCCCAGTGAAGAAAAAATTCAAATCTCAGAAAAGTTTAAGGAAAGTCATGCTCACTGTGTTCTGGGACAGAAATGGGCCGATCACTATCAGTTTCTTGGAAAGGGGCAATACTGTGAACTCAGAGAACTACTGTGAGCTGCTAACTCAAGTGAAAAAAGACATTAAGAACAAACGGAGGGGACTTCAATCAAGAGGTGTGATTCTTCTTCAGGATAATGCAAGGCCCCACACAGCAGCAAGAACCCTAGCCAAAATTGAAGATTTAGGCTGGAAACTTCTAACACACCCACCCTACAGCCCAGACCTTGCACCATCTGATTTTCACCTCTTCGGCCCACTCAAAGAGAGTATGAAAGGAATTCACTTCCAGACTGACGAAAAAGTGAAGGCTGCTGTGAGCAACTGGCTAAGGACCCAGTCCACGGAATTCTATGCCAAAGGAATAGACAATCTAATATCAAGATGGAACAAGTGTGCTGCAAAGGAGGGAGACTATGTTGAAAAATAAAAAAGCATTTTTTGATTACCAGTCATTGCAAACTTGAGTTATTGAGAAAGTCTCATTACTTATTGACTGACCATCGTATAAGAGTCACTGTACAGATGCAGACAAGCAAATAGGTTATTTTACAAGGTGGAAAAGGGGGCTAACAAAAACTACAAGAATCGTTTTGTGACGAAGTTGTTGTTGGCTGCCTATAAAACAAGGAATTCACCAGTTTTTGAGGCAAACTTTCTCCTGATTGTACTTTTACTATTACATTAACAAAAATATCAATTAAATGTATTCCAATCATTGCCTTTAAACGATCATTGTGTTTGGGCAGAAAAAATGTAGACACCAGTATTTGGCTGAAACTTTTCTAGAAGAAAAAAATATGACGCAAGAAAAAGAATTAGGAAAATATCCTTGACAAGTGCATGGTAGTTTACTTAACAGTAAAAGAACGAAACAACAAAACAAGCTAACATTACTTCTTCAGTAAACGTATAACAGATGCCGACAGGCCTGTTTCGATTTATTAGATCTCTTCTGGGCACTTCCTTCAACAAGAATCGAGATCAGCAACTATGGCTGTCATGTCACGATATCTTGTTGGAGAAGACTACAAATATAAGAGTATTTGTAACCGCTAGTCGACTAGGCAGGACAAATTATTTTAATTATTTGTTGCTTCTTTAGTTCATGAAACCTAATTTTTTATCAGAGACTCGCTGCAGCGTATAGTACAGAGTGTGAGCGTGTGAATTAGTTGTTTGTAAATAAGTAAACTGTGCATCACAATGTAGATTTATGTTGACAAAAACCAGGCTTTAGGTCTTTAGTTTTATTAGCACAAAATAGTAAAGGTCATGCACCAATACAATAAGGAACAGTCATTCAATTTTGAGTTAGTTGCTGCTATATAAAAAAAACTGCATGCATTTTGAATATGACACAGTTTTGTTTTCACTTCTGGATAATTTAATGATTATTTACTGAGACTATTTTTATAAAACACTATTAGTTTTTAAGAAAATTGTGAAAACATTTTGATGTACAAGTATATTTAAATCTTGAAAGTTTTGCCAAAGTTTTAATCTCAGTATCTTCAATCTCATTTAGGTCTTTGATTACAATAACAACTGTTTGTTACCGAGTCCATAAAACAGTTGAACCGTACCTATCGGGTTACAAAAACTTAATGCTATATTCAACATTCATACCGTCAAATTGATGCGAGGTCGTGTATTGCTCGCACAATCTGTCAGAGGTTGCTAATTTTTCTTGGACCTTAAAACTTTCTAAGACCTTGCTATTTACTGTAGCAAATTAATAACCACCTGAAAGTTAATTAAATTTACTCGTTATTCGAAAAACAAGGCATATACTTACACAAACAAATTGAAGAGATCCTTGCGTATAGTGGCGTTTTCCTCATAAATTATTGCAATGTTATTAGGGGTGAATTGGTAAAATTTTGCTTGAGAACTCTGCTGGAGCGCAAGACTGGGGTGAACACAGAGGCTATAACAAAATCCTGACATTTTTAATGCTGCCTTTATTGTTTATTAGCCTGCTGTGCCTGCACACCCCGTTAGTGACGTCGGCGTAAAACACATCAGTTTAAGCCAGATGCGTTGCGTTACTTAAGGCGCAGATCAAGGAACAGTAATATAATGTTAACTGGTTATCAACAGGGCTAATTTTTGTTTCAAAACCAAGTGGATTTATTCGAGTATCTAGTCAAAACGTCTTCGAGGAGAACCGCAGCTCTTAATTACTTCTGCCAATTTCTCTACTGTTCGTTTTGTACAATTGAATATAGTAGAGGAGCACAATTAGAATGAATGTCGAGAGAGTCGAGTGTCAAAATAGATCGTTTTTATTGCATACAAAAATAGGTTGCTAAGTGCTAGATCTGTTTCACAACTTAGTGCGGTTTTTTTGTTAATGATATCTTAATGACCTTAAGTCCCTCGCTACGATTTATCTGCACTATTCCCTGCTTAGGCGCAATTACGTGTACGAAACTGACAGCGATTACCCCTAAATTTTTAGCCCCTACCCGTATAGGCCTACTGAGCTTTTTTTGGGAAAAATAGCCAAATGGTTTCCCGTATATCGAGAAATTTCACACAAAGATAAAGTTTTTTTAAATTTCAACACAAACATTTGATGTTGTTAATTTCCCATATCAAGGCTTTATATATCAACATCAAAAAACAGAATAGATTTAATAATTTGTTTGCTTAAGTCACTACAAATTGCATTTAAAACCCCGTGATGATTTTTTAGGATACTAAAATTGATTGATTTAATATTAAATATTTCTGGCAAAATAAACTTTTTCCCCAAAAATGTGCTTTTCCTGATTAGCCGTCCATAATTCCCAATGCACATGTACTAAATTTTAAGCTGGTCTTACCGTCTCATTAAATGCGCAAGAACCCGCTAATAAAATCTTACAATTTTGGAAAATCTCTTTTTTTCTGTTTTGATTATATTTTGTTGCACCAAGACAACATTCCAATAATGCATTTTCTGGAAAAGATATCATAAAATAAATAAATTGTTTGGCTTTCTTTTTGACTATAGCCCATCCCTTTTTTGTTAAAAGCAGTCAAAAAATTGCTGCGTTTACTAAAATCGTACAAGACAGCATTATGACATACCAGAGCTATCTATGTTTAGAAAGTTTAAGGAAAAATGATTAGTTAAAATAATCGCTTGTGGCAATTAAGCTCAAATTATTATTGTAGAATAATAAAGCATGTTTATCATTGAGTGTTTTTTAGACCCGCCTGATGAGACCCAATTTGGTCGAAACCGGTCGTGGGTTATTGACATGATGTAATAGACTGCTGTATGGTACCGTATGATGTTGGTGATATCATTTTTGAGCAAAATTTTTGATTTTACCTTAGAAAAATAAAGCAAAGATTTATTCCTTTTTTTTGTCTGTGCTTACTAATCTTAAACTACTTGGCATACAAACGTCAAGCTTAGCACGATTGATTACCACTGCGGCGTAATTCTTATAAGTGGTCAACGACGTCATGATGATGTCATATCCACAAAAAAGGCTAATTTTTGCTTTCAACGTACGGAAATACTGACGAACACCTCAACTCATTCGAAACTACTGTGTGTACAAACACGAAACTTAATGCGATTGATCACCACCCTAAAGTAAGTGTCAAAAAGGGTCGGTGATGTCATGATGACGTCATAATCAGAAGTTATTTTATCAAAAATTGTATTTTTTGGCATAGGAATGCCACTTTGAGCTTAAATTAAAGCCAGCTCGCGACTTGCCAACTTAAAACGAATTTCATTTTGTTGCGATCTTAAATGACTTATTGTAAAAATGATTTTCTTTAATTTTTTAAAACATACTGACGGTAGAAACGCGGTTGATGGCTCTTTCAAGAGATGTCAACAACATAGTTCCCAAACAACGTTTGTTTTTAAACTTTAGGAATATTGACGATGCCACAAGCTATTTTGTGCTTGACCACCTTTTTATGCTTAACTCTTTTAAAAACTACTGGACATAAAAACTCTAAACGTGGCATCATATATCGCCGCACCAAGGCAAGGTGCCTAAGACAGTTGGTGACGTCACAATTGAAGATACGTTTTTAACGTTTTCATTTTTGATGAAGAAAAGCGATATTTGGCTCAAACATAAGCCAGCCCCTAACTTATCAACTTCAAGATGTAATATGTGTTTATGAAATAAGATCAAGTCATAATCAAAGATTGATTTAAAAATTTTTTTTTCATTTTCTCAAACAATACACATTGTATAAATGCGGTTGAAAACATCTTCCCAACTAATAAACAACGTGCTTCCGCTAACAGTAATCTGTAACATTTGTGGTGTATTAAGATGTAATAAGCGATTATTCATTTGACCGATTTATAGACATGCTTTTTTATTCGATCTTGAATCGTTTCAAAAATTCCTGTTACGTCATAATCTTAAATGACATCACAATGCTTGATATTACATAGTGACAACAGCAGCAGGTAGACAAACTGTTTATTGTCATTTTGAGAGCGAACATAAATGCAGCGCTTTTCAAACTTTTTTATGTTGTGGTACACTAATACATTTTGAATTTGACTGCGGCACACATACTTTATGAAATCGAAAACCCACTTTTCACAACCTTGCAACGAGAGCTACTTATTTAAAACACTCTATAAGTTTACATACCAAATAACATCAACATTTAATGCATAACAACAGCAATATTTAATGAGAAGGGTGCGATTGCATACGTGCACAAATTGTTTTGATACGGGGTTGAATGTCTGTCAAGCACACCCTTAGTTCGTGCTCCACACTTTTCAGCCCAGATCTTTGTTTGTTTTTGATCGAAGTCAGAGAAGAAAAAGCCGATTCACAAAGGTACGTCGTGACGAACGGCCACAAGACGTGAATGGCTTGTTGAAAAAGTTGGGAATACTCATGCCGACGCTAATCCAGAAATTGCCAAGGTCCATTTCATTGTACTTTAGTTGTAAGGAGCGATCTATGCTTAATTCGAGTAGTTGTGCTTGTGCTAACAAGCCAACAGTTTTGGCAGCTTTTATTGCAGACTGATTAAACGGATTTCTCACCTAATCATAGTGTGAAATGTCGAGATCAGGAAAGTAATGAGAAAGCCTTTGTTGAAGAATGTGCAGATGGTTGCAGATAGACTCTTTCAAAACAGGCAAATCATCAATTTCAGCTACTGCTGCTTCTGTAAGAGGAAACATTTCTAAAATCCCTTTCTCAGCTTTTTTACGCCAATGATTCAACTTTCGCTAAAATGCACCAAGCTTATCTGTTGTGGTCAACACAGATTCATTTTTACCTTGCATCTTGGTATTAAGCATGTTCAAATGACCAAATACATCTGCTAAATATGCTAGCTTGCTCCACCAGTGTTCGCTTACAAGGTGGGGCTTGAAGTCAGCTTTTTGATCAGCGAGAAAAAGCATTATTTGCTTTTTGAGCTCGTAGATGGGTAAGAGAACTCTACCCCGACTCAACCACCGCACTTCAGTATGTAGAAGCAAGTCCTTGTCGTCTGCCCCCATCTTTTTGCATAGAATTTCAAACAGCCGTGGCTGTAAAGGGCTGGTTTTAATAAAGTTGACTAATTTTACTGCTATGTCAAGTACTTTTTTAACCCTTTTTTTACCACTGCATGTTCCAGTTGACTATTTTTATTCAATTGCACTGTATGAGACTAAACTGAATCATAGATTTGGTGTACAAAAAATTATCTTTCGAGCAAAAAAGGATTTTGAGATACACCTACAATATGTTCCCATATGGAAACATTGGCGGGTTGCAGCAAAGAAACTCAAAAATAAAGAACACGTTTGTAAATTGTTTTTTTACTTTTTATTCAAAATTACAAGCAGAATGCATTGTGGTACACATCCCCACACATACTTTTTGTCCCAACACATATTTTTATTTGAAGCTCGCTTTCTTCTTTTGGTTCTCTCGGTCAGAAAACTTATTTGATCCTCCTTTACATCAACTTTATCTTCTTTCACTTCGAGCTACCAGCAGGTTCAAAAACCGTTACAAAGTCTTGAGGAACTTCTTTATTATCACTTGCTTGATCACAATCATCACCAGCAGCAGGCGCGAGTAAAACTACACTTCTTGGTCTTTCTATTGTTTCTACTGGGTTTCTCACTTCTGACATAGCAATAGCATGAGTTACACGTTTGTATAAAGAGTTGTAAAAAGATTTTGAGTCCATATTTCTAACCGCAATAAATACAATTAAAATAGCCAAAAATGATAGTACTTTTAACTGAACCTGTTAGCTTAAAGCAATAGCAATTAAGTTTTTATAACCTAATGTTTTAAATATAGTTGCAGAGCAGCAATTGGATGCATGTCAGTTTAAAGTAGCAAATGATAAAATCGAACTCTTGATTAAACAACTACTCCATTATCAACTTCAGATAAACTTCAAAATAGCTTGAGAAGTTCAAAGAAACGCTTTTCAATCGTAAAAACATTTAACTATAGACTTTTAAATAGTTTGATTTCAAACGTTTATCATTATACTTGCTTTTTTTAAAGTTTTTTCGATCTGCATTCAAATATTCTGGTAGTTATGAACAAATTGTATATCTATTGATACATCTGGTCAGTCCCGTAGCACTCCAACTTCGGCCCCCCCCCCAAAGTAAGCGCAAGAGCCCCTGCGCACAGGTCATATCACTTTAGAGGTGTAAAATTGAAAAGCTGCATTAAGAAAATACACCACAATTTGTACATAAGTAAACAGGCTAATGTCAGAATAAAGCATGCCGATACCGAAGGTGCAAGTCATAAAAAATTCGGCACCGATGCCAGAGTTCAGTAGGACATTTATGCAGACACTGCGAAACGAAAGCAATGACACTGAAAAACATGAAAAAGTTATAAAAACACAGTATCATTTAAATAGTCTGGAGCGAACCTTTTTGTTCGCAAATGCTGTTATGACATTGTCATAATCAAGAGATCGGGCGCAGTCATTTTCGATTGACAACATGGCTAATGAAGATAGTCTACTGTCTGTCATAGACGTTCTATTAAAACTTTTGATCAGTTTCAATTTGCTGAAGCTTCTTTCAGCGCTGGCAACAGTCACGGGGCAAGTTAGTAAGATTCGAAGTGCGATCTACACATTCGGATACAATTCAAATAAATGAGTCTTTAGAAGATAGTTCAGAAAGTCTTGAGCCGTATTGAGATTGCGTTTTTTTTGTAAAATTAAAACAAACCGCTGTAGCTCAGCGCTCATTTCATCAGAATCAATGTCACCGAACTTTTTTTGGAACTCTTTACAGCAAGTAAGAACACCATTTTCTTGTTGCACAAGCAAAAGTTTGTCTCGTGTGTACAAAAACGAAAAGGCGGAAGAAACCTCACGTAACAAATTAAAGCGCTCCTTTATTGACATAATAGCCTGGTCTACTAATGGATAGAAAAAGTTGCTTTTAAATTTCAGTTCAGGAGTAGCTCGTTGTTCCTCTTCACCTTGGTAATCAAACAATCTTCTTTTCTTTCCACTTCTTGACGGAGGAAAAGAAGGATCAATATCCAATTCCTGTGCTATTTCAACAGCAGATGTTGCGGCACTGTCATAACCCGTTGTGCGATAGTTTTGCAAAAACTTTTCAGTTGCCTGGATTTCCGTTTCCATTGTATAAAGGGAGACTCCATACGATTGAAGAATCTTGCTTGCTTTATTGACTTGGAATAGGATATCATACCAAATAAACACCGACAAAAGAAAACTCCATTTTGATAAATGAGCTATCAACGATTTTGTTTCTGAGGCAGCTCTTCCATCTTTTCTTTCTATGGAAATGGCTTCCAAGTCTTTCAGTGCCAGCAACACCTCTTTTAAATTGTATCGAAGAGGTTTGATGCATTTAATTCTGCTTTCCCAACGAGTATCAGATTGTGACTTTATGGACAGCTCCACATGTTTCTTCAAAATTTCCCAACGCTGAGCAGAGGAAGAAAACAGCACATACAACCTTGTAAGTACTCCAAAAAATGTCAATGCTTCCGTCGATGAATTAGCACTGTCAACAACAACTAAGTTAAGGGTATGGTTTGCACAGGGCACGTAAACGGCTTTGGGATTGATGTCTAGCATTCTTGCTTGGACCCCAGAATGTTTTCCTTTCATGTTAGCACCATTATCATATGACTGACCTCGACAATCAGACAATTCGAGTTGCAGTTCGGTCGCTTTTTCTAAGAAAGCGTCCAACAAGCCTTTCCTAGTACTGTCACTTATTCTCAAGTAGCCAAAAATGTTTCTTTAACAACAGCAGCTTCTTTATTACATAGTACATAACGGAGAATGACAGACATTTGTTCATGATGTGACATATCTGGAGTGCAGTCCAAAATTATAGAAAAATATTTTGCCAATTTCAATTGCTGTAAATTTTCTTTTTCAACTTCTGTCGCTAGCAATTCAATTAGTTCATTTTGTATGGTAGGACTCAAATAGTGATCTTTAGTGTTTTTATTCTTGATTCTGTCTTGAAGCTCTTTTAGATCTCTTCTTGCCAAAAGCTCAAATATACCCAGAAAATTTCCATTGTGAGGAGATCCTAAGACTTCTTCAGATCCTCGAAAAGCAAGATTCCTTTCCGATAGAAACAAGGCAATGTCGATAAGTCTCTCTAAAACATTTCTCCAAAAACGTCTTTCATTGAAAAAAATATTCATCTCGCGTTTGTCGATAGTGGATGAATTTCTTATCCCTTCAGCTATCAACATCCATTGACTGCAGCATTCTTGGTGGGAAATGCCGTTTTCATGGTCTTTCAGTTTTTTCGAAAAACCCTCCCATGTATTTATACCACTACAAAAGGGGCTTAGTGTTTTTCCAAATAGCTTACAACAAAAGCGAAAAACTTGATCTGATTCCCCACAATAAACTAGCCACGACCGTGAAACACTTTCACCATTAGGTAACACACGTTTATAATGGTTGGAGGAAAAACGTCGCCTTGGAGTTGTGTTATTATATGGAAAATTCATTATTAGTTGATGTGGTCCACGCTTTACTATATCATATCGTTGAGCATCAGAAATACTTTCAGGCCATTTACATGGGTCATCAGGGATAGGGGTAAATTGAGATTCAGTTATTTTTGATATTGAAGGTTGCGTATTGGCAGGTAAATCACAACTTACATTTTCTGGAAATTCACAATCACTTTGATGCTGATCGTCATAGTCTTCTTTTTCTTGTACACTATAGTTTTCTTCATCCCTCTCGGTACTAGTGCCAGGTCTACTCTGCTCAGTAATCTTGAAAAAATCTGTCATCTTGGGCAATTTCGCTACAGCATCTCGAGCAGTGGCTGCTTCTTTTCTCTTTTGAGTACCACTTTTTGAACGTTTCATTCTATACAATGTCAATAAAATACTTTATCTGCACTCTGCAGTGTATATATATTGTCCCGGTATTTCTAGCCAAACAGAATTCCAGACCATTCTATGATTGTTGCGTAACAACGGCATTGTTACGTCAATCGAATATTCAAGATTCTACCAGAAAATCAATCGAAATATTCTAGATTCTGCGAGATAAAATGACGTTGCATTCACTTATGATGTCACAAGCCAATTTCTTCCTACAGTTTAAATCGGTTGTAAACAAGTCTGCTAAACTGAAAATAGTCACGTAGCCAAAAAGCAATTTCAGACTAACTTGGGCCCCCAAAGTTGGTCTGGGCCCCCCCCAATTGGGGGGTTTGGGGGGCGGCTGCTACGTCTCTGCATCTGGTAATATATCTACCTTAATTCCATAGCAGCCTAAGCTGAGGATAAAAACTAAGCTACAACTACTGTACAAGTAGCCAATATAGCTACAATTTAAGATGTTTTGCCACAAAGTAAACATATAAATATCACTAACTGCTCCAATTGAGCCAAAAATACAGAAGTCCTATTTTCATCCTCAATAAAATTTACGATGGCCAAAACCGCCAATGTTCCCACATGGAAACATTTAAAAAAAGTGCTTTATATTTTGCAACTAACAAGCAAATTGCAAACAGCAACTAATAAGTCAGGTGAAGGAATGTGTGCTTTTTAATAAAACACTATCGCTAACTCCCAAAAATGTTACCCAAGCGTGATATTGCAATGGAAACTGATCAAGGTCCATCTATCGTCCTTTTTCGCCTATTAAATTTCCCAAACAATGTAATAAACCACACCAAAAAGTATTGAAAATTAAAGAAAAAATGTTTCCTTTTATGATTTTTGCTTTTTAATGCTACAAAAACTAATTATTTAAGAAAGAGACACACGATCGATAGTATGTTCTCATATGGTAACATTAGTAAAAAACGGGTTAAGCTCATCAGGCAAAGTTTTTGCTATCAGTGCTTTGCGATGCAAAAAGCAGCGAGTAATTTGAACAGCAGGATTTGTGTGTACAACTTTGGAAACAAATCCTTTGCTCTTTCCCATCATCGAAGCTGCTTTGCTCTTTTCCCATCATCAGACGTTTACACAGTTCTTCCACTACAACATTTCTTCTTCCAAAATTTTTGGTGTTGTATTTTATATTTCAGCTCCAGACGACGAGCTTGAAGTTCTCGGCATAAAAGAAGATTTTCCTGTATGGAGTCACTTCCAATAAATTTACGTTGGCTAGGAGTTGGCATTTTCCTTTTATATGAGTCGACTTATCCTACTGGATTGAAAAAAAGCTTACTTTCTGACAATTTATCTCAAAGCTGCTCCAATATGTCAGCCGCCGTGTCGTTTATGCGCCGGCTTACTGTATTGTCACAAAGTGGAATTTTTGAATTTCTTTTGCAGCATTTTCACCAAGCATACTCCGTACTGTTTCCCGACAGCATGGGGCAACTGAACTCTCTTTGATGGTATGAGGTTGCTTGCATTGTGCAATTAGTTGAGTAACAAGAAAGCTAGCTTCCATGCCTCTACAAGAAATAGATGTGTAATCACTCATCAACCGTGTTTGCTTTGCAGATTGGTCCAGCAAACGCGAAAAAACGCCGTCGATTTTTCTTTTAGAGTAAAGTGTTGGCTGTCGAGATGCCTTTTCAGCTTGCTAGGTACCATCGCTTCGTTTGCTAACTTAGTGCCACACACAAGGCATAGTGGTAGCGGAAGAGTAGCATCTCCTGTCCAAGTGAAACCATATTGTAAATAGCTATCATCGTATTGTCGACTGCTTGTTTTTTTACACTTTTTAGCAGGTACTCTCTCATCGCCTACGCTTGCTTCCTTTCGTTTGCTTATGAAATGAATATATTTATCCACTGCGTTTTAAAAGCTGAATTTTAACTCGTGCAATATATTTTCAAAACAATGCAGTAGTAACTACGGAGTACTGAGCTACAGTAGCTGCTTGGTAGCTAAACGTTAGTATTATTGTGATGTTGCATACAGAAATTTTACTAAAATTTTGCCCATCTATACAATTGTAAAGTCACTATAGCTGTTTTAGGATGTTAGGTTTTGTTGTTTCTGAAAAGTGCGCGAGCAACAGTGAAACAAATAGCTTAAGTTAAGATGAAAAGTTACAACTCAAAGCAATGCAACGCAGACCAAAAAGATTTACAGCATAAGGTTTTGTCAAAACATAAAACTTCCGCGGCACAATTCAGCCTCTTCAGAGGCACACAGTTTGGGAAACACTGATAAATGCAATAGCTTATTTCTGATATTTGTAATTGATAGGCTCTTTGTACAGGTTGGTGAGACTAATCTTCACTTGAAAGTTGGCAGGTCCAGGTTAATGGAAAGTTAAATGGAATAAAATACCAAATTTAAAAAAAGATCAAAACAAAACAATAATAGCATCAATTTGTAAAACTGAGTTTAGAAAGAACGTTTTTGTTTGAAAACAGCTTAGTAGGCGCCTAACAGAATAAGGTGATTGACTTTAAGGGAAGGTATGGCACCTTTTCTCACTATGGCGAAATTAAAGAAAAAAACGTAGTCAAAGAACTTCATATCACAAATACAAATACCAAAGGGGCCTCACCAAATCGTCAAATAAGCCTACCACTAAATAGCTCATTTCTTTAATTGTCAAATCGACCATCATTTGGGCGCCGCCATCTTTTTTGACTGTGTTTCACCCCCCTCCACCTTTACACTTTTTAAAGTATGAATGATGGTTTGTGTAATCATTTTTTAATTTTGATTATTACCAGTTTCGATTGATAAATTATGCTGATTATCATTAAGTGTACAGGAACTATGGCCTATATTTACTAAAACTTTTCATTGCTGCTCTCACAATGTTTGTGCGATGAAGCCTGAGCAGCTGCGTTAATTGATTCGTTTTTACTCGAAAATGACCTGCCGGGGTAAAATCGCACCATACTTAGCAAAACATGTTTTCTATTTTGGTTGGCAATAGCTTTATAAAGCTACCGGGATCAAGCCCAAAACTTTTGAGAAAAGCAAAGACTCTTTTAATTCCCCTGGGCACGACAAGCAGAGAGATAAGAACCTTCAACATAATGCGTAGCCAGCGAGAACTCGACAAAGTTGAAGGAAAAATCGAATAAAAGCAACGTCACTGTGGGAATCGCACCACATGGAAAACATGATTGCAGTTTTGCTACAAAATATCTTTATATCTGAAATGTGTTTCCTAATTTCAAACTAAGGGAAACGCAAGTTCCTCTTGGGTTTACATAAGCATAAAACAAAGCCCATAGACCTAAGGCGTAGTCAGGACCTTGAAATGAGAAATTCTATTTGGAATAGGAGCGCACCAAGTTGTGAAAATCTTATGTCCAGAAAAAAATATATCTTTTGGTTATTGCTCATGCAAGTGCTCGATTGGTAAAACCTGCTGAACCGATGTTCTTAACCCCGACTTTGTTGATGAGGTACTTGCCGGTGACGCCGGCAGAGCGGGCTAGCTGTAGAGTATTTTTGTTGAAAGCAGCTTTTCAATATCTGCATCAAAAGGTTTTAACCGCATTTCGGCTCACACTAATTTTTAATAGAGCAAAGAAAACAAATTCATAAACGAAACGTGTAATACATCGTTATTTTGCTACCAAAAAATGGGACACTTTTTGCATAATAATTAGTACAATGGTGGCTATCGTTTGAGCGGAAAGTCAATTTTCTTCATTAAAGACCGGATTTCAAACAAATCTGTTTTCTACCACATGAAAACGTTATAAATTCCTTTATGACACTTATCTCACGAAAGTAATCAATTGTGATAAACATCATGTTTTATACGCCCAACAGTTTTGGAGGAACTTAATGCATAGAATGCCTATTGGTTATTTAATATGGGAATTAAATTTATTGACTGCTCAAAGTTCGTTTAATGTCTTCTCGATTACTTCTGACAATTTGTTGTACCACCTTGGCCGTTTGATAAGGTGAATGTCTGCTTTTTCGGCAAAAACTGTCACTATATGGCTGTTGAAAGCCAAACGAGTTAGCTGCTTTGATCCAAATTCTATCATGTGACAAATGTTCTGAGTAGCCCAGTTATAGCAAAGCTTCCTTCCCACAGAAGAATTAAACCAATTTGTAAACACAAATCGAAGAATAGAATCAAAGACAACGAGTTGTTTTCTACTAATGTGTGTTTTTTTAAACTGCAGGATGATTTAAGCAATACCTTTAATTAGGTTTGGAGAGCCACTGTAAAAGAGCTTTGGCTTCCGATTCAGTTCCAAAGATTTCAAGCATTGAGCAAACTGCAGATCAGGTTATATGCTCATGTCTCATACATCATGTACCATAAGGAACACGAGGTCTGCAGGTTTTGGATGACGCAACTCGACGTTGGCTTGAGACCACCACTGCCAGCATCTAATCTGGGCAGCGAAGCAGCCCGGGGTTGTAAAAGGATAGACCCTCGGCCCTGGCCTTGATTTGTGCTGGCCCGGATTGAGTTTGGGTGCCTGACCAACCAAACGAGGACGACGAAGCATTTATCCAATAGCTACAGATTCAGCAACGGAACTGTAAATTTGTAAAACCTAACTTCAACTCCGGCTCCATTAAGAATCATTTGTGTTTCAAAGTAGAACGTGTTTAATTTGGTGAAGTGCCAAGTACGCTAATGCTGACGCCTTCACGATATCAACTTATCACAACCTGATATCAACCTAAGACAAATAGTAATTATTTACGCAACTACTTTTATAATCTTAAAATTTAAATCTTGACTTTATTTTGACCTAAAAATTTTCGCATTACTGAAAGGCGAATTGACATTTCATCACTACACATAAAATTAAAATTCCGTTGAATAAAAAAATATACTTCCATTTAGTTTGTTTAAATGACTAAAATTAAGTAAATCGAACGTAAGAACAACAGAAAAAAATTGATTTTAGCAGAAAGGAAAAGCACGTAATAATCAATCTACGACAATATGACAATAACCCCTTTACTCGATGCTATTCACAACAAAATATTCAACAATGAACACTGCTATACATCAAGTCTAGCTTTGGTGTGACTTGCCAGATGCTGCAAAAAAAAATATTACCGTTTAACAATAAGGATACAAAACCCACGACACAAGTTTACTCCCCTTTCAAAAAAGCACATCAAGGAAGTAAGCTTACCACTTTCATTCACTATCGAAACGACTCACTGGTGCCTCTCAACATTCACATTTTTGAATCTCTGGAATGATCTGTTAAAAACAATGTGGGCATGTGGCCCGCAGAAAAGCTGGCTTGAGCTGCGCCGGCCCACTCTGCGCATAAATAGTAGTAAAAGCCTGATTATCTAGAAAAGAGGCGATTATTACTAAATAGTCATCAATGAAAAATATTTTCACAAAAATATAGAGAGTTCTAGTTGCTAGTTAGCAAATTTCAGGCGATCTCCTATTTAAAGAGATCTGCCTCCAGCATCACACTAAAGCAGTGGATCTTAAACTGTGCGTCGCGACGTCCTGGGGCGTTGTTTAGGTTTTCCAAGGGCGTTGCAAAAAAACTCCGATCTGCCATTATGTCCCTTCCCCATAAAAATAAGCACAAAATTCAATTTGTAATAACGTTTTTCACCAAACGAAAGTCTTCAACTTTTGTGAAAGTATAAAAAAGATCGATTTCAACTGGAGATAACCAACACTTGCGTTTGTAAAAGACTACGCCACGAACATCAGTACAAATGCTCAGAAAAAGTTAACCCCCAAAAAAACAACTTCCACAAAGGCATTGATCTCATCAATATTAGTTGATCAGTGATTACTAGAGCAATTTTTTTATGACCAAATAAATTAAAAATATGAAACGAAGTTGCTAAAATATGATTTAAAATATAACTTTATCTTTTAAGCATTTAAATTCTAAAAAGCAAACAATCCAGTAGTGTACAAACAAGTACAGTGGAATTCGGTTAATAAATCCACGGTTAATAAATCCAGCCGCTTATTACATCCAATTTGCTTGGAACGGAATCGTCCCAATCCTTTCCCGTTATAAAAACTTCGGTTAATAAATCCAAGCGCCGCTTAATACATCCAGTTTACGTGCTTTATGCAGTCAAATTTTTCTTCATTATGTACTAATAAGTACAATATTGCAAAGTGACGAAACAATATTGGATTATCAGTTTCGTGTGGACAAGTACGTACATGTCCTTGTGTACTGGTAGGCCTAATCAAGCAGACTAATTGAACACCAGTCGTAGGAGTTGTGCAGTTATTGTTGCAACTGAAACGGTTTTATGAGATTTAACTTAAAAAAAAGTTTTCTGGATCCATTGCAGAATGAATAGATCAAGAAGACATGATAAAACAGCAGCAGAAAAGCTAGAGTTGCTCAATCGCAACAAAACGTTTACCTTCATGAGTCAGCGTGAAGCAGCTGATCGACTCGGAATTAGTAGAGGATGCTTACAAGGCTTAATAAAAAACGAAGCCCTTATACGTTCTTCAGACACTGCGAGTGGGATAAAACGTAAAAGATCGGGGAAAGATGAGGATGTAGAAAAAGCTCTATTTGATTGGTTTAAGTTTACTCGCCAAAGAAATGCCCCAGTTAATGGTCCAATCCTAATGGAGAAAGCAAACAATATTGCTGATGCCGCTGGACATGCAAATTTTAAGGCCACAGATGGATGGTTCAATCGATGGAAGAAGCGATTCTCTGTGACATTTACCACCCTAAAAGGTTAGTTATCTCATTTTCTTTTTAGCTACGTCCTTGTTTTCCGAAAAAATTTTCATACCTTTTTACATTTTATAGGTGAAGCAGCTGAAGCAGACATCGCCGGGGCAGAGGAATTTCGTTCTACAACAATGAAACGTATTCTTGAATCATTCTCACCAGAAAATATTTACAACGCTGACGAAACCGCTATCTACTTCCGTGCTCTACCAGCAAGTACCTACGTAGAAGCAGAGAAAAAAAGAACGCAGCGAGGATTCAAAACAGCAAAAGACCGCGTAACCCTGCTAGTCACTTGCAACATGAACGGTGACAAAGAGAAATTGCTGTTGGTTGGAAAATTTAGGTCTCCTCGCTGCTTCAATAACGTTAGCTCTCTTCCCATTTTATACAACTTCTCCAAAAATGCATGGATGACAAGGAGCATCTTCGAAGACTGGCTTAAATCGTGGGATGAACGGCTGCAGAAGGAAGAAAGAAACATAGTTCTATTGGTGGATAACTGCTCAGCTCACAAACCTGCCACCACTCTGAAGAACATTTCACTGTTTTTTCTTCCACCAAACACAACCTCGATTTTGCAGCCCTGTGACATGGGCATCATCCGGTCAATGAAGGGTTATTTCAGACATGAAATGCGCCAGAAGCTGATTGATATCCTAGATGATTCTCCTGAGACGGGACTTGAGGCTCAGACTGTGGTGAAACGTATTAACTTGCTGGAGGCAATTCATATGATCAAAGGAGCATGGGGCAAAGTTAAAACCGAGACGATCAAGAACTGTTGGAAAAAGGGTGGCTTCACCAACGACGAATTGACAAATGTGATCATTCCTTTGCCACCATCTCAGGTTGGGCAAAGTGAGGAGGAGTTTAGAAACTGGGTGAGCATTGATGATGATGTTGAGACTGTGAAAAATCAGACTGAGGAAGAATTCACTGAGAATCTTGTTTCAATGATACAAAACCAGGATGGAGTTGTTGAAATTTCTGATGACGAAGATGATGATAATGATGGTTCAGAGGAAGAAACGCCATCAGCAGCAGAGATGCGGAAATGTTTTTGTCGCTTGGCCCTGGGGCTAGAGCGTACTGGGTTTAAGAAGATAGACATGCTTTGTGATATGAAAGAAGAAGTGGATGGCCATCTGAGGAAAACATTTCCACCAAAGCAAACTTCATTGCGCAGATTTTTCTGTGTCAAATAAATACTGAAAAAATACTACATTTTGTGCATTTTAGAAAACGCCGTTTATTAAAGCCGCCGCATATTAAATCCAAAACCGGCTGTCCCGAGGTGGATTTATTAACCGAATTCCACTGCATTGAAAACCAACTTAAAAGCTTGAGTATTGATTTTTTGAGCAACCCATCAGCTTTTTATACTTTTGGAACCCATAGTTTAAAAAATCTTTCAGTTATGACTAACACATTGACTGCCAATCAAATTTTTGAAAAATTATCATTTGGGTCATGTGAAGCAGATTGTTTGTTTATGTTTATATTAACTCAAAATTATGTTTTAAACTAACCAACGTAAATTTGGAGACGTATTTTTTGAAATATTCTAGACTTCTATTGTCAGTTAAATATAACTGACGAGGCCACACTGAAAATTTTTTTGTTAATTTTGATAATTGTGTTTATTTTTTCAATCTGTGTTGTGATCTGTAACGCAAACCTTCATTTATAAACGATAATTTTGCGATTGCTAGATTTCCTATGGTTGATTCAGTTGCCTGGTTGCTAGTTATGCAGTTTTATTTTTCCCGTCAAATAACTGATTTTAAGCCAGGAAAAGAGCAATAGGTGGCAGCCTCAAGCGGTGATCTTTATTGATATTTTGATAATTTTCCTGTCACTAAATTTTTATTGTCAATGCAGTCGATTCTTCAAGTCAAATTAAAACGTGATTGCCAAATAAATGAAAATGGTATTGAAGTACTCAAATGTAAAGATACGCGGGATGTTGGCATGTTGTCAGCCTAGCATGCACCGATTATGCAACAATATCAACAGAATCACAGTCATTTACACTCACACAACTGTTTCCGTTTACACCGTCATCTAAATCCGCACAACAATAGACATGTGCACAATCCTCTTCGATATCAGTTGCCAACGGTCAGCCTCCACAAACGTCAACAGTGGATAATACATTCAGAGTTAGGCAACGTTGGTCTCGAAGGGAAATAGAAAAACCTTTAGCGATTTTATCATACAACAAAGAGAAATCTGGCATTGACTTATCGGACCCAATGGCATCATATGCCACGTCTCTTCAAAAAAGGAGTGAAATGGTATCGCAGATTAGCAAATTGAACTAATTTTAGGAATTGTAGTAAACGCATGAATCTTACACAAGAAAGCATCTAAGAAGAAAACCAAAACTCCTAACTGAAAAAATTTGACTGATGGTTCGCTGAAGTTGCGTATTGCAGATCGTGAGCAACAAAACTCTCATTCAATGAGAATGAGTACAAATCATGTCGTTGCAGATAGGGTCAATTCCAACGGAAAATCAATGCGAAGATATTGCAGTTTGTGTTCCAACAAGAACAAAAAAATAAGTCATAAAGGAGCTCGAAAATAAGCCAAACAAACAAACACATACAGCGACAAATGTCTTGGTCAACCACAAATGTGCTTATCTTGCTTCAATGCACTGCATCAATAACAATTTCTATTGCTTGCTGGTAGGCTACTGCTGTAGTATATGTACTTTGAACAATTGATGACGATAGTTTCTTATCTTTTTTTTTTATTTGTATTTATAAAAATATTGACAAAATGTTTGCCTCAATCAAAAAGCGTGTATAAAGTTTCCATTTCTGATCATTTTTCAGAACCAAGCGTATCAAAAATTTCGCAGCAGGCCACGCTTTGAAATGTCTATTGAAAATGAACGTAGTGTCAAGCATTAGCAACTGACGCGGTCTGCAATAAAATTTTCTGTGTCAGTTAAATATGACTAACGTGGCAGTAGTGGCAACACAACAGTCAGGCAAAAATAACTGAGATGGCAGTCAATGTGCTAATGACTAAAAATAAATTTTATGATTTCAAGTGCGAAATAAAACTTTAGTAAGACTAAATCTTGACATAATCACTTTGGGCTGCTGATGATGTGATGCTGTACGTTTCATAATTATCCAGGGTTAGTAAAAAAAATATGACTTTAATGACAAAAAATTGCGAGTGATCACGAAAAATTTTGCTTAAAAAAAGGTGAGACACAAAGATGATGAATAAAATCGCTTAGCAAATGTTTAGGCATCGCACCAAAAGAAGGTTGAGAACCATTGCATTTAGATTGAATAGAAAATTAGCTCAAAAATTTGTTCATTTATTTTACCTTAAAGATATCTTCACATAATTGATTTTTCTGTTTCATAACAAATAGAGCAATGTTTCTCAATCTTTTTCGTGTCGCGGCCCACTTCAAAGGGCCACAAATTTTTGCGGCCCACATTAATATAAACATCAATGTAATAATTTCGATGTCACTGGGATAAGCATAAGATAAAATGGTAGTCAAGATGGTTTCCAAAAAAAGGTCATTGCCTCTCCGGTTCTCAGGACGGCCTCTCCAGTTTACAGATACTGGTCCATCTGACAGTTCATATGGACCGGTATTTCTCAACCTTATTTGGCATGCAAACCCATTTTCAAAATGCAAAAAGGTACGTAGCCCACCCGGCTCAAGTGCTGTGGCCCACTTATGCATTACAATACCAAGCTGTGGCCCACCCAACTTACATGCTGTGGCCCACCGGTTGAGAACCACTGGAATAGAGTATAGCTAACCAGAATGTTCATGAATTTACAATAGCATGCAGTGGAAATTATAACATCAAAGGAAACCTAATTCATAAACAATTACCGAAGAACTGAAATAGAGCTATGCGCATTATGGCAAGCATGAAATTAAGAAACAGCTAAGCTAGAAAAACCGTGCATTAATTTGAAACAATCGTCAAAGCCAACATTTTGACTATATGTTCAGCTAGCGTAACATTTTGTTTTTTTTGATATCATAACTTCTTTATGACGCATTGTTAGAAGGTGAAATTTATTTTGTGTTAATTTGACAACATTCTAATCGAATTAATAAATTGTGGCCATATCTTGGTTTCCCTGGTTATCATTAAAATCTGCAACAGCCAACGCTGGAGATAAGAAGTGTTTTCTGAGCTCCTGCTCCGGCTGCACAAGAAATATTATTCTAAAGATTCCAAGTTTCAAGTTTCAAGATTAAAGATTCAAGCTCTGGCTTTGGCTTCAGAGAACTGCTCGGCTCCTCAGTTCCGGAATCCAATACCTGTACCGGCTCCCCCACCCTGATTAAGATACTGCTTAAATCATCTTGCAGTTTAAAAAAAGCACACGTTCCTAGCTAACTACACGTTGTCTTTGAATACTAGTCTTTGATTTGTATTTGCAATTTGGTTTATTTCTTTTATGGGGGAAACTTTGCTATAACTGGCCTACCCAGCACTTTTGTCACACAATAGAATTCAGATCAAAGCAGCTAACGCGTTTAGCTGTCAACAGCAATATAGTGACAGTTTACGCAGAGAAAGCAGACATTTTCCTTGTTAAACTGCCAAGATAGTACAGAAAATTGTCCGAAAAGACATTAAACGAACTTTGAGCAGTTGGTAAATTTAATTTCAATATTAAGTCTCCTTAACTTCCACATTCTCCGTATTTGAATAATTCTACAAAAAGTTATAATTCTTGAATCATCATTTTCTAATTCTATGCAATTCCTGAATAATTTGAATAATAATTGCCGAACAATTATATTTGTTAGATAATCCGCATTTGAATAATTTTCTGGATTTTATTGACGTAAAACAAGAAAATTGCAAATCTCAAAAATAATGTCAATTTAGTCATAGTAACTGCATTTTAAGATCAAAAACAATTCAGCAATGCTGATTTACACCGAAATCAATACAGCTTTGTATGTCTTTAACCATTTCAGGGATAGTGTAACACATATGTTACATGTATGCTAATTTTTATATCATAATGACGTAATAACCATTTTTCTTAAATTCATTGTAATTTTGTTGTTACCAAATAATTAAGGAATTGTCTCAAATTTTATGAATTAGAATTTTATGATCCTTAAAGTGTTGAAAAATTTTTTGTGTTGATCCATGCAAATAATTTTATACAAATATATTGGATAATTTTGTGCTTTCGTGATTTTTACTAATTAAGAGAAAGTTTAAGTAAGCCAAAGTTTGAGGAAAATTAAAAGAAAACAAAACCTATGTATGAAATTGCTACGTCAGCGGTAGAACTTATTATTTTTTTTGAAAATAACTTGCTGAATGGCTTCACAAGTGCGGGTGCCAAAACTTTCGAAAACATTTTGGTGCATCCTCCAACCTGGCTATGCTTTTAACGATTTCAGAGCACATAGGGCCAGCTAGTGACATATGGTCACAAATGTAATGAAGAAACGCACCGTACCAAGTCGTGAAATAGACTAACGGATAGAAGATAGCGCATAAAAGATTGTGAAACAATAAGTTTGTTGTTGATATGAGCAGTCTTGATTCCACAGCATCTGAACCGAAATATCAAATTTAAGGGCATAGGGTCTATTTTCTTCTAATTTATAACAACTTTTCATTATTTTTATTTAAGTTCGTCTAGAATAAGGACGATGCAACCGGCTAGTATCAATGAATTATAGCTAACTATAGAGTAAAAAGAACTCAAAAATTAATATTGATAATTCAAACTCACCTCTGAGCAAGTTAATTTGTTGATTGTCCGGAATTCCAGGTTCCCCTTTAATGCCCTTTTGACCACGTGATCCAGCCTCACCCTTTGGGCCTAATTTTCCGGGCGGACCCTGTGGGTTTCGCATTGATGTCTGTGAACTTGAATGAGTCAATATTTCAGCTGGTTTCAAACAGGAACATGTAAGATGATCCTGAGCATAACAAACAGCCAAAACACAAACGCAAATAACCAACTTCAACATCAATGCGTTACTGTACTGCGATTTTAAAAATGACAGATTTTACCATGGCTCTGCTTTTATAGGAAACGTAGTTGTTATGCTTGAAAGAGCAGCTTCATTTTTTTCGAAAAAAAAATGAAACCAAATAATAACTGATGGTAAGTTAAATTCATAAAGTATAGCTGCAAAAATTATGGATGGAAAAATTTTAAACCCGGAGGCATGAGAATCCAGAACGAGGAAATGATTCGGCTTTGCATCTACCGACCATTCACTAACATCAAAGTTATTTGGACGCTTTAAGCATTATAGAGGGACTGGTTTTTGTTGGGGTGGTTTGCTTTAGCCGTTTCTATAACCACCAGATTACCATCAAAACAATGGGATTACAGGTTTGTGCAAATCAAGTGCATAATGATAACAAAAAACAAAAATACGGCATTTACTGCATTATTTTATGAGGTAAGGAACTGATTTTGCATTTAGTCAAATATATAAAGTGCAATTCTGTCTGTAGGCACGTAGGTACGAACACTTTAATTCCCCCAGAACTACTGGACGTACCAACATCAAACTTGGTACAATTGATTGCCGTTCAAGGTGAGTGTTATAAGGACGTGACATAATTATGTCGTCGTAGCTAAAGAGAATGTTTTTAATTTGCATTTCTTGGTGGAGCCAAACCGTTTCGTGCTCAAACGATAGCCAGTCTCCGACTTACCAACCTACAAGTAATTTCATTCTTTTTTAGTCTAACATGATATCACAATCAACGCTTGATTGCACAATTTTTTATCTGTAGCTTTTTAAAGCCTGCTGATTGTAGAAACGTGATTAAACGCTCATTTTAGAAAATATCAATAAGATGATTTCGATAAAAAATACTCTTAAAACGTTAAAACTTATTTGAGAATGTAATGAGCAATTCTTCATTTGCGTATTTAAGCATGCTTCTTCTCTTTTTCTCTTACTCACTTATTACCTGCTGATGATGTCATAATGCTGTATGGTACGATAAACACAGTCTTTAGCAAACAGAGATCATTATATAAAAATGCTTTCCAAAATTGCAGGTTTTTGCAAAATCCGTTTGTTTAAAACTGATTTGCGACCTCATTTCTCAATCGATTTTTAAAAATCATTCAACAAATCAAAGACTATTTTAAGGCAATTGCGATAGTATATGATATGTATCTTTAAATATAGCAGGCATTCCTCGTATGTCGAGTGTAACGATATTTCAATCAGATCACTTCGTTCTTTCGACAAATTTTCTATTCAAATTTAACGTTTCGCTCCCCTTAGTTACCGGGGAGCTTCTTCAGAACACGGTAGATGTAAATAATGTGACATACAAACTGTACAACATAAAATTACAAAGACTACCTGTATTACTAAACACTAAAAATTACACTAGGCGACATTTTGCAACTTTTTTATTTTTATTTTCAAACAATTAGATGTGTTTACCTAATTTGACTACGCTGATTCCGAATTTGCAGTCGGAATTCACCCATCACGTCACACTTTTTTGCAAAATTGAATTTAAATTTTACTCAAAAACGCATTTAATAGGCCCAATAAGCACACAGTACTTTTCATTTGCTCAATAACATTTCATTTATACTACATTGGCTTTTTCCTCGTTGAAGTGAGGCATGAATTTTCTTCTTTTGGCTTTTATTGCAACTTCATTACTCACACAATCGCGTTTCAGGCACCAACAGTAGTCCGCCATCATGGATACATCCCATCGTCCTTGGTACCGTGTTTCCATGCTTTTGATGTCCTGGTGAAAGCGTTCACCATGTTCTTCACTCATATCGCCCAAATTTTGTGGGAAATAGTCCAAGTGTGCATGTAAAAAATGAACTTTCAAACTCATGCGACATCCAAGTGCTTGAAAACAAGCCAACATGTTTTCCACAATGTTTTGATAGTCAGGATCTTTGGTATTGCCAAGGAACTTTGATACAACTTCTACAAAAGAAAGCCATGCTTTTTTTTCCACATCCGTCATGGTAGATAAAAATTGGGGGTCTTTGGTGAGTTTTCTGATTTGAGGTCCAACAAATACACCCTGTTTAACCTTCTCAGCACTCAAATTAGGAAACTTATCTTGAATGTATTTAAAACAGGCACCTTCTTTATTGAGAGCTTTTACGAACTGCTTCATGAGACCCAGTTTAATATGAAGTGGTGGAAGTATCACATTGGATCTGTCAACAAGAGCAGGATGTAAAATATTTTTGCAATCTGGCGTAAGGGACTCTCTCAACGGCCATTCACGTTTAATCCAATGATTACTTCTATCCCTGCTGTCCCATTCGCACATAAAACAAGGGTACTTTGTAAATCCAGACTGTTGACCCAGTAGCATATTTAGGACTTTAAAGTCAACACAAATCTTCCATGTATAAGTGCTATATTGTAACTTCCCAAGCAAAAGTTTCATATTTTCATAAGACTCTTTCATGCAAGTCGAATGAGCTAAAGGGATAGAAGCAAACTGATTTGTATTGTGCAATAAAACAGCTTTCAGGCTTGATTTTGATGCATCAATAAAGAGGCGCCAGTCACTGGGGTTATAAACTGTTCCCAATTTCTCTATAAGACCTTGAATATCCACACAATAGACTAAAGAGTGTTCCATAGTGAAGAAGCGAATGTATTCATTTTCACGATGTTTATACCAAGCAAAAGTGGTATCAGTGCTGAGCATACGTTTTGCTTTCAATCTGGAACCCAGAATAAGAGCAGACGATTTTGGCAAATTCAAATCTCTGACAAGGTCGTTTAGCTCCGCTTGAATAAAAGGGTTGGGCTGCTGATCATCATCACACTCATACTCTGAACATTCTGTCAACTGGCTATCAGACAAGGACTCCTCACTGACAGAATCTTCAACTGTTTCCAAAACTCTTGGAGGCAATGGAATTGGGATACCTGGCCCATGTGGAATGGGTCGTATGGCACAAGGCAAGTTAGGATATTGAATTTTATGCTTATTTTTAACATTGAAGCCAGCAACAACACATGAGCAAAAGTAACATTCTTTGCCATGTCCATTTGGTTCCCTCCAAACCATTGGAACACCAAATGCTAAAGACCTCAGTTTTCCAATGCTCCACTGCCTCAATGACGACACACAATTACGACACACTTTGTGCGGGGCCCATACTTTATCTTGGTCTCCTAACTTAACTCCAAAATAAGCATAACAGACATTTTTAACAAAAGGTGTTATATTCTGCCGTTGAACAGATGGAACAAAGCTTCCGCATATGTAGCAAAATATATCTGGGTCGTTGATGCAGCCTCTTCGCTTAGATGACATTTTTTTCTGTTTTGAAACTCAACCAACAGCTTAAACAACAGTAATTGCAAGACTAGGTCAACAAAGACTAGTTCAGTCGTTTTATAGTAACCTCCTTCTGTAATGCCACAATGAAATAATTATGACATCACAATAAGGTGCAACAACTATAACAATAACAACGATGACGCAACCATAAGGAATGCTTCTTAAAACAGACTCACGCACGGCAAAAAAACTTACAATTATAGTGTAATGTTAAAATTTAAATCGCATTTTATGAAAAATCCTGACGTGATAAAAAAAAAGTGACTGCAGATTCGTAATCACCATACCCGAATTGACTTAGAAGTAACCAACTTACCCAGAAAAAAAAATCATGTCGACCAGTGTTATTTATCAACAGGGCAGGCAATCACGTAATAACAAAAACATTGTTACATCACAGATACAGGAGTGGCCAAGTGAAAAGTGTTGTGAGAAACATAAGACATTACTTATTGGAGACGAACACACTATAAACAGTCGGAAAATTCGCACCATCATTGCGATTAATAACATTACATGAACAAGCCTTTTGATTTATCAAAAAACTTTCCGCAACGCGACGTCTGTATGCATGTGATTCTGACTTCAGAATTTTGACATTATCCCAATCTATTCTATGATCGAATTCCATAACATGTTGACTCAGCGCTGACTTTTTAGTGTTAAAAGTCTTGACCGCATCAACATGTTCCCGTTTTCTGGTTCTAACACTACGTCCTGTTTCACCTACATACACAGCATTGCAATCCCGGCAAGAAATTTGATACACCAAACCACGCTTTTGTTCAAAATTAATAACATCTTTAGGTTTGCGAAACAACGAAGACAACGTGTGATGTGGTTTTAAAGCCACTCCGATACCAACTTGAGTCAAAATTCGGCTAATAGGTTCGGAGACACCTTGCACGTAGGGAATCGAAGTGAACCGTTGCAGTTTTTCTGTTTTTCTAAAATTATGATTTTTCAAGTACTTCTTAAAACTACATTTGTTACTGGGAAATCCATTATTTTTTAAGGTTTTTGTTATGTGATGAAACTCTTCAATCTTTTTTTCGTTATTGGATATGATACTGTTGGCTCTGGAGAATAATGTACGAGCCACACTAACCTTTTCATTAACCGGGTGATGAGACGAATATTGAAGATACCTGTCCGTGTGTGTTGCTTTCCTGTATACGCATGTAGCAAGGGATCCATCTTCCATCTGTTGTATGCTTACGTCCAAAAAGGCTAATTGTCCTGATTTTTCCAATTCTTTAGTGAACTTTATTGAAGTAGATATAGTATTTAAGTAATCATGAAAGGGCTCGACCTCAGTTTTTTTCATAATAGCATACACATCATCAACATAACGTAACCATAAAGACGGAGGATTCAAATACGTGTTCAAAGCTGTTTGTTCAATCTCTTCCATAACCATGTTTGCTATTATTGGTGACAAAGGAGAGCCCATCGGACAACCAAAAATCTGTTTATAAATGACGTCATTATACACAAAAAACGATGATTGTAAATGACGTCATTTATAAACATTTATAATTCATATCATCTCCAGGAAGCGAGAATTGTCTCAAAAAAGTTTTTAAATTGCTCCACCCATCGCTTTGCCTTTTGGTTGCCGGCAGCACAGATCGGGCACTCCTAGTCTTTGTTTATTTCTTGTAATTTTACTGTTCTACGATCACAGATGATGTCTCTGTTTCAAGAACAGCTTCTGGTCACCAGTTTGCTATTTTAATATGAAAAGCAGTGAATGGATGTGCGTCAGCAATATGAATTACTCGTTGGTTCTGTTTGGAAGCTGATTGACTAAACATTAGTTTACTGATTTATACCCTAACTAGGTATTTGTGGTATTGTGGTCTTAAAGAGACTTAACATGTACTACCTAGTGAGGCCAAGCAGTCCTATTAAAAGACAGCAAAATAGAAGCACAAAGGGCATCCCGTTTTGAAATGGCTAATTTTTTCTATTGCAGTTATAAGTTGTAAGTTTGTTTGCTCCAGCCAACAATATTCATCAAGCTGAAAATACTGATCTATCAACTGGGATGACACTTGTTACGCGGGTGTATTGAAAACGTTCACAATCTTCGAACAAAAGAGAAAATTTTGTGATATATGGAATAAAGTCGTTACTCAAATTAATCCTTCTTCATGACAAATACAACATGATGATACATTGCTACAAGACTATATAGTCAAAGAAACAACCGGAAATAATGAAATAAGTAAAGACGAAATGCAGAGATTATTTTATAGCACATTGGATCATGTCATCAATGAAATAGACGCGCGTTATAACCATCAAATTACAAAACTATTTGCTGCTGTCTCTGCTCTTCAACCTGAAAATAGCAACTTTTTGAATGTACAGTTGGTGAAGCCTCTTTCGGATTTTGTAGACAGCACAAATGTGGAAACAGAATTTGATGTTGCTAAGACGTACGTTGCAAAATTAAACGGTGATGAGACGACAAAGCCGACAACAACCAAGCTCCTTTCTGAAATTTGTGAAACACTTAATGCAATGTCTACTGTACATTTTATACTGAAACTAGAAGTCACTATCGGAACCGCAAAGTGTGAGAACTCTTTTTGTGTTCTGAAAAATATCATGCGAGATTGCAAGCAATCAATGAAACACGCTCATAAAGCCCATCTTGTTCAACTTGCGTTTGAAAGCGACTTGACAAAAAAAACTAAAAACTGATTGGAAAGAAAACGTCTTTCGACAGCTCAGTACTTCAAATCGTAGACTGCAGTTATTTTTGTCAAACTTAGTTGATTTACTTTATTTTAAACTTTTTGGTGTTTTTTGTTTCACAGTATTGGTTTCGCACTTCTGTGTTTTTTCTTAAGAGGGTCGTTATTTTAGTAATCGACAATGCTCTGTTTACTTATTTGATACGTGATTCAGTCGTTACCAACATACACCACTATGTATCTTGATGCGTCATGTATTTAACCAACGTTACCTACATTAGCAGTATATTGAATTTTTGAAACCGGTAGTTAGGCAGTTCAAGTTTTGAACATCATTTCACATCCCAAGTTTACGCCATTAAACTCATCAAGTCGTCAAGTATGGCAAAAACCTCAAGTTACATTATATTATAAATTTATCGAATCATCAACACACGATCAGTTATATCTATTTTAAGACCATAAAGGTTCGCATCGTATGCAATTCAAAACATGTTATACCCCATAATGTCTCTTTTTAAAGAAAAATAAAGATTTGTCAATATTGCGCAAGATTTTCAGCCGTACAAAATCAGTTTAAACATGCAAAATTCAGTCTATTTCAGTGCCCCCTCTCTTTCGTTTTTCGCCCCACCAGTTTGTTTGCTCTGGCGACGGTATTATCGGGGCAGGTCTGCCCATCAGCTTAGGGATTAAAAATATTGGTTTAGCCAGTGTCCCAAAATCTAATTATCATAGCTTGTTTGGCCAAAAAGCATTAGGTAATCAATGTGAAGGTATGAGGGAAGCGTATAGAAGATACCGGAAGTGTCACAAACGACTCGTTGATACGGCAATAAACTAGTTTTGACTTCTCTCCTGCAAGTTCTCGTTTTCGATTAAAGATTGAATGCATTTGATATAATAACAACGAAGATTGCTAGACCAAGTACGAATCGAAATGGAGTGAAGCTAAAACTGTTCGAGTAGCTTTAACCTATTCCTTTCCTTTGATTTTTACTCAAACTGTAGATTTAAGTAAATATGCTTGTAATCCCGACCTCACCACTTTTTACTGAACTCTGGACTTCTACTTTCAAACTCCTTGACTGAGTCTATTAGTCGTGAACTACGCATAGCGAGAAAAGAAGTCATACCTCACTCTACATATCTTCTTTGCGATCGTTGTACGCCTATTAAGCTGATGTCAAGCAACCGTATTCCCTGTAAAGTGCAATTTTACACTTAAGTAGGCCAATTATTTTATTTTGATTTTTCCTCAAATCACAAATTCAAATATAAGGGGGTAAAGGAGTCATGCCCACAAATTTTTCGAAAAAAATCAAGAAAATAAGGTATTTCAGAAATATAACCACAAACAATCGTCAACGTCTAAAAACAAATTGAGGGACAGAAAGTGAATCTACAAATCAAAGAAGGTCATCAACAAAAGTGCTCAAGGTTTAGTGATAATTTGCAGATCAGCGGTGAAGAACGCCACGCTATAGAAGGGATCTCGGCATACTGTCATAAAAATTATGATCTGATTTATAATCACACCAATCAACGAGGTGATAGGAGAGTACCATCCAGAGACGAGATCTAACTCTAAATTATAATGATAGCCTCAGTGAAGACCGTTCAATACGTCTCCCCATAAGACAACATTAATAAAAACTGACTTTTAAAGCTTACGTGGCTTGGTGTTCTCGCTGGATGATGTGGCAAATTATCATTTAAATGTTACTCTCTACTTGAGGGTGTAATGATCCCAGCTCTATAGATCATCAAGATAAGCCTCAACGTTCATCTATCAAAAGTGGTTCTACATCATTTTTCAACTCGGCATTTTGTTTCACTTTGATACTTCTTCTTTTTCTGTCTGCTTATTCCCGAATAAAGGTTGCCAAAACAGATATCTGCATTTTTATGACATGGCATTTGTTTTACGGTCGGATGCCCTTCCTGCCACCAACCCTTTCTTCAGAGGGAAAACTGGGCCACCTGTCTTCCACATAAAGGTGGGAGCGTTTAGTTAAGTGTCTTGCCCAAGGACACAACAAGCGAACTTGCTGGCTTCTTCTCTACAACCTCCACTAAATGCTGAGCGCCAAGCAGGGAAGCTGTGAATACCATTTTTTAAAGTCTTTTGGTATGACTCGACATGGAGAATGAACGCCAAGTATACCGACAGCGAAGGGGACGCTCCAATCACTACATCATTGCGTCGGTTGTTTCACTTTGATACACATAATAAAAATGTCTTAGCGGTTAAGAGTACTCAGGTGGGCGACAGTGATTGTACAGCAAAAGTATTTTAAAGTGGGCTCCATTTGGAGTACAGTTATTTTTATTCTAATACTATCACCATATTATTGAAAAATCAGATTTAAACAAGTACATTAGTCCTGAGATATATCATTCTGCTTTAACAGTTGGCGTATCAGTAATAGGCTTTATTATTTATGTTGGCTTTCAAAATAGCAGTTGATACAAATACAGCTGCTGCCTCCATTTATTTTCACTAAAGTAATACCATACAGCATTATGGACGTCACAACGCATTATGGCGACACAGTTCGTTTTTCAAGCGTTCAAGATAAAAACGGAAAAAAGGAAAAAAAACATGCTTGAAAAACGCTTAAATCAGAGGTATAAATTTGGAGTACGCATACCCCCAGTGGTACGTAGTTTGGGGATACGCGTACAAGTTTCTCATGAAAACACTTCATAGATATTCGAGAAAAAAGTCTTCAAACTGAAAACACGCTCAAACAACAATTACAACCAAGGATTTGCCAGGAAATTACAAAAACACGAGAAAATATACTAAACAGCACAAAATCACAGTCATCAACTTGATTTCAAAAAAGACCCTAAAGTGAGAAAAAAAAAACTCATTCTTTTTTAGAAACATGCCGCACATCTAGGTTCTATAAAAGGGTACACAGCTAAAAAACATTGAAAACGTTTGACTTAAATGTTTAATCGCTTGCTGTATTCTCGACAAACCTTAAGTTGTCACAAAATCACTTGAATCGTAAACCACCTTGCTATTATCGCTCGAAAAAACTTTCAACTGCGTTTCTACGGCCAGTATTTTATCACAAAATAAAAGAAAACAAATTGTACAATAAATGGTTAATTATGATGTAATCTTACTTCTTGAAAAGTAAAATTTCTGCAAGTTGGAAAGTCGAGTGCTTGGTTTTTTGTTTAAGTAAAAAACCGCTCTTCTCCGTCCAGAAACCCAAATTTTGAAAATTTCGGGGCTTTTCACCAAACATATGTCGCTTTTTATTCAATTTCTTATCGCCCCCTCCATCTGACGCATGATGACGATTTTTGCATACTCTCATGCCCTTTCTGTGAAAATTTATATAGAAGTGAATTCCCAAGCAAACTTTTATTATTTGAGTTCGTCACAAAAACCTGCTTAATTAATTGATTGAAAACTTTAATTTATTTAAACACTATGTTCCTTGCTCCTGGCATAAACACGTCCAATGGAAGGAGAAGTGACCCGGAGACCAGAGTCCAGCAGCTACAATTTAGTTATTAAAATAAGTTAGGTAATGGCTTAAGTGAATAACTCACGGACCAGCTGTTTGCGCTGAAGAAGAAGATCATTTTTTTCTAAATCCTGCAACATTTAACATTAAAACTCGGCATATTTATACTTTGCTAACACGTTATAAAAATGTCTTAGAGGATAAGAGCACTCGGGCGCGCTACATGACTGTACTGCAAGGGTATTCTAATGTAAACATGCTATTACCGTTTTTCAAAAGCGATAAATAAAGCTCTATTTTCTCATAATGCTAAATGATGTCATCATGATGTCGATACAGTTTTAGCAAAATCAGTTGCCGCTGTAGTTAGTAGCCACTGTTATTTTGAAGGCGAACGTAAATAGTTAAGTCAATTACTAATATGTGGTCTAACAAAGCATAATGTTATTTTGGTAAACCAAAAGTAATGGAAATTCATTTTATGTGTCATATTTTTGGCACCTCCTGGAAAAATTTTAGCACTATGCTGGAGTCATTAAATTTTTTTCTATCAGGATCAAAATAAATTTTAGAAAAAAAGTTGAAGAAAGTTATTTACTACTACGAAAAGAAAACAGTTAGCCTAAATTGTCTCGTGCTTGTCGTACAAAATGACTTACAATTTGGCAAAAGATTTGCAAAAGCAGCTTAGTCGCAAGTAAGAAAATCGATTTCTGTCGTAAATTTGGGGTCTGTGAAGCAGATAGTCCCGAAAGCACTCATGGCCCCAAAATATTGTATTTATTTAATGTTATAAGCCATCACACTGATCATAATATTGAATTGGGTTGTAGTATGAGCTTCTCCTAACGTACGAAGCAAGCCATTTAATTGCTTCTATTTTAGTCTGGGAGCCAAGCAGTCTACTCGCCGTTATGGTGGCCCAGCATCAAAACAAGACTAAAAAGCAGATCACAAACTTATATATTTAATTGACACCATCAACAAATTACACTGTGCAACAAATTTTCAGTTTGAAAAAAACTCAAGAACAAACAGATGTGCTTTAGGGTAATTTGCGGGCGCTGAGTCTGAATTTGAACTTGTTTTTTTAGGTAGACGTCAGGATTTTCTAAATAAAGCATCTGAATTTCTGGTTGAGATAGAATATTGTTTACATTGTCAAGCACTATTGCCCATAACAAATTTATCTAATATGTCTTCTAATAGGTGTTTTTATGAGTTGCAACAAGTCTATTATATTTGTAAAAAATGCAGTTCCCCAAGTTTAGGAAAACCTGGCATAGTTGATGATAAAATATTCAAATTTCGACCAAAATGCATTAACCACTTAGTAGCATTTTACCAAAGCAATTTAATTATGGTTTTACAGCAACATTGTTGGTCTATATTATAGTTTTTTTTGCTCTTCCACTTATTACAAGTTTCATCATTATCTAATATGAAAATGAAGCTTTAAAATGGAGCAACACAAAAACTCAACAAGAAAATCACACTATGTGCAAAAACTGAACAGAAGTTCAACGTCGTCGTTTTTTGTGTTCTTGTTCTGGCTTATCTCGTTTTAGTGACCAGCAGTATTCGGCGATTATTCCAGTTGACCACTTTCCTTTGAACCTCTTTTCAATAACAGCAATGTCCTGGTAAAATCTCTCACCGTGCCCATCTGAAACTGCTCCCGAGTTTTCATGAATAAATGGTAAATGTGAATGTAGAAAGTGAGCTTTGAGTGACATCTTGCATCCATTATGTGGTAGTTGCGCAACAAGTTGGCCCCCACATCTTCGAAGTCATCAGACTTATTGTAAACCAAGAAAATTTAGACACACTTGTTTAAAACTTTTCCACGCAGCCAACTCGGTTTCATTGAGCGTTTTGTCAAACATGTCATTCAGGATAAGTTTTCGTATCTGAGGCCCAACAAACATACCTTCTCTTATTTTGGCATCAGACAATTTGGGAAAACATTCATCAAAAATTCAAATGCAGGACAATCTTTTCTTAAGCCTTTAACGAATTGTTTGAATAGCCCAAGCTTAATGTGCATAGATTGCAAAATGATTTTATTTTGAGGGACCTAAGGCAAAGCTACCACGTTATGTTAACCTTCCTTTTCTTCTATTCTCTGCGGCCAGGTCTTCTCAATGTAATGCTTATTACGAGCTCTGGAATCCCAGAGGCATAGAAAGCAGCAGTATTTAGTGTAGCCAAGTTGAAGGCCTCGTAACAAAGCCACGACTTTTAAGTCTGCGCACACATACCACAAATGAGAATGGTAATTTAATTTATCCAAAATAAGTTGCAAGTTGTAGTATGTTTCTTTGAGGGTGGTTGAATATACTACTGGCACGGATGGATAGCGGTTCCCATTATGCAGAAGCACAGCTTTGATACTTTCCTTAGAGCTGTCTATGAAAAATCTCCTACTTGTTTGATCGTGGATCATACCAATACTTTGAAATAATGCAGAAACATCGTTGCAATAGCACAGTTCGCCATCAGTAGAGAAATTAGATCTTGGCTTCTTTGATGATAGAAAGTTACCTTTGTGTTTGGAGCAAGCAAATTCCATTGTTGTTAGCGTGAAGTCAAGAGTTCGCTATTAGACTTGGTCAGGTTTAAATCTCGCACAAGATCATTTAAATCTTCCTGAATGATCAAATGTGGTTTGGTAGCTTCTTGACTGAGTTGAAAGGTATCATCAGAATCACAACTTGAGTCTTCTGAAGACTCGCACTTTAGTTCAGGTAAACACGGTGGAGCAATGGGAACGGGTAGATCAGCAGAATGTGGGACAGGACGGATAGCAGATAGTAGGTTTGGATATAATATTTTCTTCCTGTTTCTTTGGTTGTAGTCTTTTGTTGCGGTTGAACAGAAATAGCAATCAGTGATGTGGTCTCTCTGCTCTCACCAGATCATAGGCACAGCGAATCCCATATCTACTTTTTTTCCCGAAAACCATTTGCTTAGTTTACCACTACAATCTAAGCAACAATAGTGTGGAGACCAAATTTTATCTTGGTTTCCAACCGCACATCCAAAATAAGCATAATACAAACGCTTGATCTTGTCAGTTAAGTTCCTTCGATATTTTAGCAGAGTCGATTCTCCACAAATGTAGCAAAATGTATCAGGATCATTTTTACAAGATCGTCTCTTTTTTGGCATTTTAGCTTCCTTATGGGCAAAATCAATGTCTAACTGTATAATACGTGCAATACTATTAGTATACTTGTCTTATAGCTTGCTTACAACATACCTAAATGCAAAAATTATGATTAAAAGAATGTCTGCTCTAGCTAAATCACAAGGACTGTTGATTTCTAACTACCTGTAAGCCGCAACTGTGACAGTCTGTTTCTGTTTAACTGACTGGATCATCATGGGTGACCAGAATCGCTATTTTTTTGTATAGATTTAACAACTATCAGCAATAGTGCCAATGATGGCTCATAAATCAAGAAGAGAAAATTTAGGCTTGTGTTTTCAAATTAAAATGTGAAATGGTGAAAAATCCTGACGTGATAGAAAAAAAAAATTTTATATTCGTTGTTCAGCACCCCCAAATTTACCAAAATCAACTCGTTTTGTCTTTGAGTTTTTTCTGTTGCACATTGTTATTTGAAACTGAGACAATGATAGTGATTATATGGCAATGCATACCTTGTAGAGCATCTTTGCAACGAACAAGAAACTTTGTTCCTGCACCTTTTGCAGCAGCCCTGATGCCTCTATACGTGTTTGTGCTTTATGAGCCCTTGAAGTACCCATTTCTTGGAGAAGCGATGTTATATGTTGAAATGAATTGAGAACAGCTGTTAGTGTAGCCAGATGACCAGTCCACCTCTGTTTAAGCAGGCGTTTCAATTTTTACCATTGTAGTGAAGTGTAAATGTGGGCTTGCGAAAAAATTATAAAGACTACCACAAACGAACAAAATGTAACTGATCGCTTGTTCAACCGACATTGCGTGTACCACTACAATGTGCAATTGATAGTGCAGGCAGTGCACATAAGGAATCTTTCTGTTTTCTCGTTCCTGCAATAGATGTTGAGGTCCTCCATAGTGTCCTGCCATTACAGATGCGCCATCATAGACTTGACTAAGTATCTTTGATGAAGTCAGTCCTGCTTAATAAGTTCCGCAAAAATCACGTCAGTAACTGATTTTGCATCACCCAAATCGGTGCTTGATGAAACCAAAAGACGTTTCGCTACTTTCAAAAAATGCTCGTCCAAAAACGAATAAATATGGAAATGTTTTCTACACCAGTCGGGTTTTAGGTGCCATCAACTCTCATTGTCTACTAAGAATTTCCAATATCATGCTAAATACCCTCGGTTTACTAATGAGCTAATACCAGCAATAATTTTGTTTTGCATAGTGAGTCCTCGGTAGTAAAAGTTGATTAACAAAGCATTTCTCGAAAGTCTCCCCCAGCTTTAGTTTCAAAATTGCTGCAAAGAAAGCAAAAAGCTGCATCAAACTTGACAGAATATTCCAACCAATTGCACCTCCGATACTATGCAACATTAAAGCATCTTTTCTTGGCCCCAAACATGCTTGCAGGATAATCATACAGCCTAACTTGCTTTGGGTCATCAACTCCCAAACCATTAGTATCAGCAAATTTTTGTTTGCTAATAGGCCTATTTGCAGCATATGTTGTAGGCGCACTGCAGATAGCAGACGAGCTGAGACCTTGCAAACTTTCAGAACTTTGCAACCAATCTCTCAAACTCATTTTGCGCCTTTTATATCTTCAATGAATAAGCGAAAGGAAAACATTCGCTGTACCTGTTGATAAGACGGTTTATTGCGTCACAATTGTGTTAGAGCAGTTGATTACGCCACAAATGTGCAAAGAATCGACCGCGTCAAACGAAAATTATGTTCAATTTAAAATTATTTTGCATCAGAAATCGAAGTTTCTTAATACTACTGTTTGTTGTGTTGTCGTTACGCGGTGCTCCAAACAAAACACAAAATTTAGAAAACCTCAAAATAGGGGAGCACAAGCAACCGTCACGGGAGCATGGCCTCTGTGGCTCCCCATAGCGACGGCACAGGTCTTGGCCCTATGTATTTTGCTCGATTTTTTTCAGAAAATCGTACTTTTGATTTCGGAACGGTACGCTTACCTATGTCGTGAGCTTATTGCCATCAATGAGCACTATACGCGCAACTAGTGGTTTAGGTCTCAAAAATGGACCAACAGCCACGAAAAGTCCTACGTAGTGAACTTAATATTTCATAGTTCATTTGTATACAAACAAATCAATTACTTCAACGCCATCACACAACTTTGAGATTATGTTTTCATGCACTCAATGAAATAAATACAGTAGATAACAATATGTGAAATTATTTTCTGTTTATTTGCAAGCACGTCCAGTTCTAAGTACGCCCATGACGGAAAGAGGGCAAGTAAGACGTTGCCAGATACTAAAGAAATCGTAGGAAAAGATAGCAGCTGTACGCCAACCGAAAAAATGTTTATTACTCGAAAAATGTTACCTTCCATTAGGAACATAAGAACTGTTTGTATCAACAAAACATCAAGTTTTCATTGCTATATTCACAACTGCGTATTGGCTGAAACCGGCTGGGGCGGCTGAACTGATCGCTATTCTTAACCCCGACGATACCGTTTGGGGCCCTGTAGGCTATGCCGACAGTGTCAGCTAGTTATATTAACTAAGATTTCGTTGGAAAAAGTTATCCACACTAATTCAGATATTTGTTCTTTGTCTGGTGAAGTTGGTTTGCCATATGATGATTGCGTTCACCAAAACCACTCGCTATTTTTATAGGCACATTTTCTCAGGCTTTCTTTTGATGAAAGGCTGAAAAATTTGCAATAACCTCTACCTGGGGCGTATGCAGAAATTTCTTGAGGGTGTGCGAGATTTCCACATATCGGCGATCATTGATCGAATGAAATGAAAAACAATGAAAAAAAAAACAAATGAAAAACCATGAATTAAGCAATTGAAATGCTACCAGATGCATTTAACACCGCACAAGCAATCATGATGTTTTAATATATCTACGAAACTAAAAAAAGTCAAAAAATTCTTAATATCATCGTCTGATAAACAATGAGCCGAATTTCAACCTATTGGCATAGCCAGCGTGCAATGAGGAGGGTGAAGGGCATTGAGAATATAGCTCCTCGCAGGATCTTTGACCCATTATTCATATTAAGCTATGTTTGAACAAAGTAGCAATTAATTTTGCTTGGCGACTGCATACGGGAATATTTCTTTATAAAATTTGTTCTCACTTCGCATTTTATGTACTGATTTATTTGTACGATATCAAATATGGGTTACAATGAGCGCCTATCATACAATTTATAAAAAGAAATCCAGCAGAAAAATCATAAAAATGTAACTTAAAAAATATGATTTTCAAAAATGTGATTCCCGAAAGAATATTTTGGCTGCATCCGAGTTTAAGCATGCGATGCTTGCTTACTGACTTGCTTGGTGTAATAGGTTCTCATCAGATAACAACCTTTCTTGATTAGTTTGTTGATGGCAGAATAGCCCGGTACGAGAAAGCAAATATCAGCTGCAGCTGTTGCATAAGAAATATTTGACGGATGAAAACGTAGATAGTTAATTAAACCAGTGATTGCTTTTGTTTTGAGCCAGCCAGAGCAAAACAGTCTTCATATAGTGAACGCAGATGGCACTGATTGTGCGACATGTTTTCTAAGCTTCACTTGATGGTCCTAGTGACTAGTCTATTGAAAGCAATGTTGTGTAAAGTTTTTGATTATTGCACATCTATTCACGGAAAAGCCTTTTGTTATTATGCAATCAAAAATCAAACACGTTTGCGTTGAAACTCGTGTTACAATTGATCGTACTGTTGGCATGGTGCATTTTAACACAAACTATCCAACCAAACAGAAAAATTGCCATAAAGTGCTTTACCCAAAAACACCACGATGTGGTCATCTTGAGTTTTCCTAGTAATACTGAAATAATAATGATTGGTTGTGATAGTTGTGTAGTGATGAAAAATTACAGTTTAGGTGTACAGAGTTCAACTCGAATATACATGTATTTTATCTCAAAAGTAATCTTGTATTTATTAGGAACGGAATAGGGAGTTTGGATACCTGCTGGTACAAATAGAAAAATTGCTCCAAAACAATCATTGATTGCAGGTTATTGACAGATCGTAATAAATTTCTTTATTGTACAGTATAACGTTGGTGATTGTTTTTAAGCAATTTTTCTATTCATCTTGGTGTGATGCTGAAAACAGATCCCTATGAATAGGAGATTGCCGGAAATTTTCTGGCTAGCAATTACCACTATCCATACTTTGTAATTTGATAAAGTCTAAATAATGATCTCACACTCCTATTAAGTTTTATCGATGAGACTTTATGTATATATCATGTGTGTGTGTGTGTGTGTGTGTGTCCTTAAATGAGATGCCCTTGATATAGATATTGCTGTATTGTACTGCTTTGCATTGCATCATATACAGTATTTTGTACACAATGGCAAATTTGTTGTGTTTTAAGCTTAGCATTTTTGCGATTTTGTGTTACTTTACTCCCCCCTGATGAAACCCAATAAAGTCGAAACCAATCGCTGGTCATTGAAATGTAGCAATAGATAATTGTATTGTACAGAATGATATTTGTGATTGTTTTTGAACTCTTTTAATTTTCAATTTAATGTCCTATTTGCTAACTTCAAAAAGTAATTTCTAAAAACATTCTGTTGGCAATAAAAATATTTATAGAAAATCCTTAAGCTATTGTTTCTCAGCCTTTTTCTGCAGCGACCCAAATATTAAGTGTATTGTATATTAATAGCAAAGTTTTGGCGACCGTATTTTCGAAACTATATGTCACGAACTTTTTTGTAAACATAAAATGAGTTTAGACATTAATAGGCCTGCAATAATCCAGCACAACATCGCACTGTACAATACAACAACCTATTATAACATATCAGTAACCTGCGACCGGTTCAAATCTTAATTCTAAGTTTTGAAATGTGAAAGTTCAATTCTAAATAGTGTAAGCTTTTATTTTATATCATTTTAATAACTTTGTCAAAATTGAAAGCAATCATGCTCTGGACCAATCTCATGCCATCTTCACACTGAAGACAGTATTTCGTGTTTGTTTTGATGCGAATAAGCGCAGAAAACCCGCTTTCACACAGGGAGATAGTAACAAAGACCAAAAAAATACTTTTACTACGTGCGTGCCACAATATTCCTTTTATTCTTGATTTTTGTTCAAAGAAGACCAGGAATTGCTTTCTAAAAAAGTATTTATTGGTGAGCTAAAGCACTAAATATCAAAAAACTTATCTTGAGATTCAAAATGACGTTGGTAGCTGGTAGGCAATCTATCAACATCACTGGCAAAGAGATTGCGTACCCATTTCAAAGCTTTTGCATTTTTAAGAATAATCAAATCAAATTCTCGTGTCGATGAAGTCTTTGGCCGAGTATACATTTACTTTTGTTTTGGAATCAGGGTTCGGCTACACGTCGTCAAGACCTGTATTTGGAGATCGCCATGATTATAAAAATTACTACTAGCTCATTGCCCTCGAAAGCTTAAAACGCGTTGTAATCTAATATCACAGAGAAATTGGTCAATTATGAACTTCTTGCTATAAGAATTGATAAGTCAGAAACGGCAAAACAAATATGCAATAAAGCAGGGGTGGCCAAACTGCGGCTCTTTCGGTCCTTGATTACGGCTTTTTTGACTCATTTGGTCTTTGTGTACAGTGATGTAGCGTAGGGACGTGCAATCAGCTGTGCGCCACATTAGGTTTTAAGGGCGGTGAATTCCAAATTTCGTGCTTTGTAAATGATAGTCTCCGATAAAAAAGATCAACACTTTCTATTTGGACGGAGATTGCGACGATTTTGGACGGAAAATGCGTCCACTTATACTAAGAATTGAGTTGCGGCTTTTTTAAAGATGGCCTCCATCGTTTTTGTCTGTTTATTGCGACAAGTGTGGCCATCCCTGCAATAAAGTATCGTGCTCAGCTTTCGTATAGCTTCGTGCACTACTGTAACCGGCGACTCGTTTTTATGTTGCGACACAAGGTTGCAAATCACTGGCTTCACTCAAATTAGAAATTAATATTTTGTTGTTTCGACTGGCTTGATGATAGTCGTCGATCTTGGGAATGTTCAAGGTTATTTGGAATTTTTTTGGATTTATATTTTTGCAAAGTGTGTTGGAAAAATCTTTGCAATTTCAAAGGTGATATTGGAGATTTTGGTACAATCATGAAAGTTTTTGATCGAGATACTTCACTTTGAGTGTTGTAATCCGAAATCTCGAGAGTTTTGAAAACCTTGGAAGATAATCTCTAATTTTTATATCAGCCAGTTCTACCAGGATCGTCTGCAGGGCCCCAACATCGACCAGTTCAACCGGCACGGACGATTTCAGCCAATACGCAGTTGTGAATATAGCAATGAAAACTTGATGTTTTGTTGATACAAACAGTTCTTATGTTCCTAATGGAAGGTAACATTTTTCGAGTGATAAACATTTTTCGGTTGGCGTACAGCTGCTATCTTTTCCTACGATTTCTTTAGTATCTGGCAACGTCTTACTTGCCCTCTTTCCGTCATGGGCGTACTTAGAACTGGACGTGCTTGCAAATAAACAGAAAATAATTTCACATATTGTTATCTACTGTATTTATTTCATCGAGTGCATGAAAGCATAATCTCAAAGTTGTGTGATGGCGTTGAAGTAATTGATTTGTTTGTATACAAATGAACTATGAAATCTTAAGTTCACTACGTAGGACTTTTCGTGGCTGTTGGTCCATTTTTGAGACCTAAACCACTAGTTGCGCGTATAGTGCTTACTGCTCACTGATGGCAATAAGCTCACGACATAGGTAAGTGTATCGTTCCGAAATCAAAAGTACGATTTTTTGAAAAGAAATCAAATAAAAAGCATTATGGGGCGTTGCCCATAGCGGCTATATATAGGTCCCTGGCAACCTATCCCAATTACGTAACATGGATGCACACTGTCAGGGGGTGGTACTGGGTGGGGAGAGTGAACACTAAAGATTAAATATTTGCATTAACCAATAATATCGGTTGGCCGCCATATAAGGGTTGACGGCGAAACAACCAGTACCGTCAATGTAGCTCAGTGGTTCTCAAACTTTATTCGATTTGATGCATTTAAAAAAAACTTGCAAGACATTGCAGCATCGGACAGCATCCTAAGGTTTTAGTTTGCCGTACTGCGAGATAAATGGGACCCAAAACCTAAACGACTATAGTTATGCTACCAAAATTTTGTTTTTGGTCTGTCATCTTCAATCGTAAAATTATCTTTATTGTTTTAGTGAACTCAAAACGCTTTTCTGAATTGGTAACTCATCTTTCCTGTTTTAGTGCAATCTACTACTGACCGCCTTAGTTTTCAAGCTGTATATTTTGCGCCAATTAAATCAAAATTTTGCAACTTGACTCTTAAGTAACAAGTCGATAACTACAGCAAAGTATTAACGACACTACTGTAAAAATACTGTACAGTTGATTATGATTGTTAGAAGAAAACTAATACAAGGAATCTACGATCAAAGCTTTTTTTGACAAAATAAAAGCTAGAGTCATTGGCACAAAACCAAATCATCATGCGACGTCCATGGAGAATTAAATTGACCCACCATGACGTTGCGACGTACAGATTAAGAATCACTGATGCAGCAACTGCCAAAATTCATTAAGTTTTTATTGCTGTTCTTAGAACTATTTATTGCATGAAGCCAGCGCAGCCGCCTGAACCAATCTATTCTTCACTCTGGCGTTACTGCACGTCTGGAGTGCAAGATGGCGGCACCATCGACGCGGATTACACATTTTATTTTCTTAATTTCCTCAAAAACTACTTACTTTAGCAAGGCGATCAAAAGCTGTCTCGGTAGCTGCCTGTTAAAGCAGAATGAAGCAAATTCGAATAAATCAGCGACCTCTCAGGTGAATTTTTGCATAATCCAGTTAATAGCCGTTCAAAAATTGTATGACGCTTCCAGAAAGGGAAGGCGAAGGAAGTCGAAACGTCGTAATCAAGAAAGGTTGTTATCTGATGAGAACCTATTACACCAAGCAAGTCAGTAAGCAAGCATCGCATGCTTAAGCTCGGATGCAGCCAAAATATTCTTTCGGGAATCACATTTTTGCAAATCATATATTTTTAAGTCACACTTTGATGATTTTTCTGCTGGATTTCTTTTTATAAATTGTATGATAGGCGCTCATTGTAACCCATATTTGATATCGTACAAATAAATCAGTACATAAAATGCGAAGTGAGAACAAATTTTATAAAGAAATATTCCCGTATGCAGTCGCCAAGCAAAATTAATTGCTACTTTGTTCAAACATAGCTTAATATGAATAATGGGTCAAAGATCCTGCGAGGAGCTATATTCTCAATGCCCTTCACCCTCCTCATTGCACGCTGGCTATGCCAATAAGTTGAAAATTCGGCTCATTGTTTATCAGACGAGGATATTAAGAATTTTTTGACTTTTTTTAGTTTCGTAGATATATTAAAACATCATGATTGCTTGTGCGGAGTTCAATGCAGCTGGTAGCATTTTAATTGCTTAATTCATGGTTTTTCATTTGTTTTAAGTATTAGGTTGCAACGTTGCATGGTTGTACTGTTGGTAAACTAATAATAGTTTTTCCTCAAAATTCGCTTTCCCATTGGCATCTGAATGAGCTTGTCAATTTACAAGCAAGTCAATAGTGTATCCAAACCATTCTGGTCTAGGTCTGAAACATGTTGCTGTAACAACATCTTTCATTCAATGATCATTTGTATTTAGGTAAATCCTAAACATTGGTCAAAAATAAATCCTATTTACCAAAGACTTTGGATGTACGTTTGACCAGACTAAATACGTTTTCAAATAAGCTGTTGCTTGGAATATTTTGAAAGATTTTTGATACGTAAAGGTCAGTGGCGTACGCAGGGGGGGCTTCTGTGCGCGCCCCTCCCTCAGGAACAATAAAATGTGCATTTCAGCGATTATTTGCCCAAAATCATTCTCGCGTCTCCCTCAGAAAATCGTGGAACATGATTGCCGGTTGCCATGATTGTAAGTAGAGATGTGAGTTTGGCGAAATTTTGCTCTGAGAAATAAATGGTCTTTTACCGATACATAATTTTGAGCACTGCGTTCATTGATTGTAAGTTTCGTAAGTACTGTATTTCATTGATTTAAAGTAGAGACGTGAAATTGGCTAAATTTGCGCTGTGGACGGTCAATCTCCATAAAAAAGATCATTTGCCGATACATAATTTTGAGTACTGCGTTCATTGATTGCCGATCTTCACAAATAAATATTTTACGTCCCCGTCAAGAAATTTCAGCGTACGCCCCGAGTAGTGGTTAATGCAATTTTTTCAGCATTTTACCGAAAGGAAGCCTAAGAAAATTTGCCATCAATAATTAAATGGCTGGAAATGTATTATTCAAAAATAATTAAGGTAGTTTCCATCAATATGAATTCAGAACAAAGTTTTTGGGAAAACGTGGCAGAAAATCAAATAAATTGCTCACTGCTCCCAATTTTTTAGAAATATCTTTTAAAAAAAGCGCCTTCTTCTGTTTTTGTTTAGAATAATGAAGTATTTTGACATGCTCTGAATGCGTGGATATTGAAATATCATTGTTTATCATTAATTTTGTTCATTAATTTCGTTTTCACTAATCAGCAGTGACAGGTCGTGTCATACCTATCCGCTAACCTGACATACCTATCTTGCTAGGTTGCAACGTGTACTTTTTTTCTTACTTTTAATGTAGATAACAATATTGGGTCAAATTCCAAATATGGCTGCGCACCACGTCATATCTGGTAACCCTGCTTTGAAGTTGTGTATCAGTTTTTGGTTGTCTTTAATTATTTAAAACCAGCATAGTTTGAGCAACAGAATGAGACAAACGGTTTTAAAGCTGCTTCCGACAAAAATATTATGCTGCGATTCAATTTGTCGCAGCGCCATAGGAGCGCCATGAAAAGCACTTATTTTTTGATATTTTTCTTCTCTATTTGAATTTTATATCAGTTACTGATACGTCAGAATGCGTTTGCCCAGCGCTTCCCACCCAATGGACTATAAAATTTTCAGAAGAGCCATGAAGTATTTCAAAACGTGAATGCTTTCGATATTTAATTACAACATTTCTTCAAAATTAGCAGATTTTTCATTTATTAGTAGAAGTTTTGCAATTGTTGTTTCTATTTTGGTTTTGTTTCATATCTCGATTTTTTCATTGCTGGTTTGCGGCAATATATCATTGTGATATATTGAGATTTTCAATTGAGATTTCAAAGCGTGGCCTGCTGCGAAATTTTTGATACGCTTGGTTCTGAAAAATGATCAGAAATGGAAACTTTATACACGCTTTTTGATTGAGGCAAACATTTTGTCAATATTTTTATAAATACAAATTAAAAAGATAAGAAACTATCGTCATCAATTGTTCAAAGTACATATACTACAGCAGTAGCCTACCAGCAAGCAATAGAAATTGTTATTGATGCAGTGCATTGAAGCAAGATAAGCACATTTGTGGTTGACCAAGACATTTGTCGCTGTATGTGTTTGTTTGTTTGGCTTATTTTCGAGCTCCTTTATGACTTATTTTTTTTGTTCTTGTTGGAACACAAACTGCAATATCTTCGAATCGACTTTCCGTTGGAATTGACCCTTTCTACAATGTCATGATTTGTACTTATTCCCATTGAATGAGAGATTTACTGTTCACGATCTGCAATACGCAACTTCAGCGAACCATCAGTCAAATTTTTTCAGTTACGAGTTTTGGTTTTCTTCTTAGATGCTTTCTTGTGTAAGATTCATGCGTTTACTACAATTCCTAAAATTAGTTCAATTTGCTTATCTGCGATACCATTTCACTCCTTTTTTGAAGAGACATGACATATGATGCCATTGGGTCCGATAAGTCAATGCCAGATTTCTCTTTGTTGTATGATAAAATCGCTAAAGGTTTTTCTATTTCCCTTCGAGACCAACGTTGCCTAACTCTGAATGTATTATCCACTGTTGACGTTTGTGGAGGCTGACCGTTGGCAACTGATATCGAAGAGGATTGTGCACATGTCTATTGTTGTGCGGATTTAGATGACGGTGTAAACGAAAACAGTTGTGTGGGTGTAAATGACTGTGATTCTGTTGATATTGTTGCATAATCAGTGCATGCTAGGCTGACAACATGCCAACATCCCGCGTATCTTTACATTTGAGTACTTCAATACCATTTTGATTTTATTTGGCAATCACGTTTTAATTTGACTTGAAGAATCGACTGCATTGACAATAAAAATTTAGTGACAGGAAAATTATTAAAATATCAATAAAGATCACCGCTTGAAGCTGCCACCTATTGCTCTTTTCCTGGCTTAAAATCAGTTATTTGACGGGAAAAATAAAACTGCATAACTAGCAACCAGGCAACTGAATCAACCATAGGAAATCTAGCAATCGCAAAATTATCGTTTATAAATGTAGCTTTGCGTTACAGATCACAACATAGATTGAAAAAATAAACACAATTATCAAAATTAACAAAAAAATTTTCAGTGTGGCCTCGTCAGTTATATTTAACTGACAATAGAAGTTTAGAATATTTCAAAAAATACGTCTCCAAATTTACGTTGGTTAGTTTAAAAAATAATTTTGAGTTAATATATACATAAACAAACAATCTGCTTCACATGACCCAAATGATAATTTTTCAAAAATTTGATTGGCAGTCAATGTGTTAGTCATAACAGAAAGATTTTTTAAACTATGGGTTCCAAAAGTATAAAAAGCTGATGGGTTGCTCAAAAAATCAATACTCAAGCTTTTAAGTTGGTTTTCAATATTTTCGCTTTTGAAATGAATTAAAAATGGAAAATTTTGCTCAAAAATGATCACCAACGTCATACGGTGGCATACAGCAATCTGTTACATCATGCCAACAACCTGCCACCGGTTTCGACCTCATTGGTTCTCATCAGACGGTTGCAAAAAACACTCAACAATAAATATGCTGAAAAATGACAATTTTGCCATTGGGTGCAAAAAAAAAGATGCAATACAAAACAATATGATACAGCAATACCAATATTATGGGAGTCTCTTTTAAGGACACACACTCATGACATGGACAACAACTCACGTCGGTAAGCCCTAATAGGGGTGTAGGACCATTGTTAAGACTTTATCATTTTACAAAATATAGAAATTGCTGCAGTAGTTGCTAATTAGTAATTTCCAAGGAGATTTCCTATTGAGAGGGATCTGCATCCAGTATCAAACTAAGGTAAAATAGAAAATTTTGAAACATTAAATAAGTGGAATGTTATCAACTAAAACGTGGAATTTTGGCAGCAAGAATGTATTGTGACGTCTTTGACGATCTGTGGCTGTGAAGTGCGGTGAATGTGTAAACCTATAAGCGAAACATAAATAGCATTTCCGGAGGAATCAGAATGAGCAAAGCTGTAGAATCAAAAGTGATGAATACAAACCAATATATGAATGAATATCCCAAGGAGTTTTCTTGTAATCCTTGAAATAAACTGATTTTGAGCTCTGTGAGACCATAGTCAAATGCGCCAAACGTTTTCAAATTGAGCAACATGGCCAAACTACAAAGCATCAAAGAAAAATGTCATCTGCGTCAGATCAAAAAGCAACAAAAACGCTATCTTTCATACCTGTAGGTCAAAAAGACTTTACGTTAGATGTTGTCAAAGCATTCCTAGAAGCTGACATGCCATTCTATAAACTTCAATCAACGCACAAGTACTAAAAAATTGACTCACTCAATTTCGGGACAACACTGCCCTTCTCAATCGCTTTGTCGAGACCATGTAAATGCATTAGCAATGCAAGAGTTGGAACGTGTAAAGAAAATGTTGGATAAAAACAAAGGTTCTTGACAGTGCATGAAGCAAAATTAAGAAGTGAAAAATATGTTAATATTTTGGCTACTGGAATCTTGAAGAAGCTCAGCAAAACCTATGCTATTGCTTGCTAGCCGTTGAGTAGCAAACCCAGCAGTTCTGTTACATGCCCAATTACAGATGACAGTCCCGAAGAAATAAATGTTGCTGGTGGAAACTTTCTGTTGCTGCTGAGTGATGCAGCACGCTACACGATTAACCCTTGATCTGTAATTACTGTTTTGTGACACAAACAGCCTAAGAGGCCCGGTACTAAAATATAGGAAAAAAAACGAGTGAATTGTATTTCTGTTAAACACTTCATCTTCATTCTTTTTCTGAAACCTAATCTTAGATCATATTCACCTGTGACAAACAATAACATCCTTATATTCTGCCTATCTTATGTGAAACTCAAATAACCGTGCTGAATGAAAATATGTATTGAACAGCTAGTACGGTCATTCTTTAGCAAAGATTGAGATAGGCTGATGCAGTGCTCATGCCAACAATAAAGAGCACCCTGTTAAAGAACTCTTCTCCAAAATTTTGTAGTGGTGACAAGAACTTATCTTATTGAGATAGACAATGTAGAATATGCAACATGTAGATCGAATTCTAAAGCTTTGCTTACAGTAGCTTGCAATCGGCCCGTAATTACAATTTACGGTGTACCATTTTTTTCGTGTTCTTAATTTTTTTTAATTTCTTAATCTGAACTCTGGTTTTAAGCTTTGCAGTAGGAACTATTTGAGGCATTTCAGGAGCAACAGCGTTCAACATCAACAAACAAAAAAGTTATGCAAGTTTTCTCTCTCACCGGGTCTCCCAGGCCCGTAATCACAGTTTAAGGGTTAAAGCAGCTCATACGTTTAAAGTTATGCATGCTCATTTGCTTCACGTAACTTGTACTGCCCATTTGCTGCATAACTGCGCTGAATATATGGGCGACATTACAAAATTACAAACAATTTTATTGCATTCATAAAGGCATCAACAGTAAAAAGTAAAGACGGCCGTGCTGTATTCACAGCCAACTGTTTGCCGGCACATCCACAACCAATTCTGACACGTTGGGCAACATGGTTGGAGGGATTATTCTATTGTGCGGATAACTCTCGCATCATCAAAGAGAACATCAACAGCTTCGAATCAGGCAGGAAGCTAGTGGAGCGAGCAAAGAAAACCATACAAGACCCAGAAGTTTTCACTAAATTGAGGCAACTCTACAGTAGCTACCGAGATATTGCGATCGATTTCAATCGAAAAAATTACCAACACTACCAATACAATTGCTGCTGCTTCAGAAGCCATTCACTTACTGGGTTTTGGCACGGATCCATGCCAAGCAAAAAACTTATATACAAAAGCGAAAAGCTTCTGGCAGCGACCTGCTGAAAATCACTGCAGGCACTATTACTTAACTGCCAGAGCATTCTCCAACGGAGGTGGCGCTGCTTCTATACGCACAGTCTACCGCAGCTGCTGTTGAACGATGTTTCTTAATTCTGAAGAAGTTGTTAAGGCCGGGACGAAACTTCAAAGAAGAAAGTAGAACACGCAGAAATATTCAAGCGCTTTTTCAAAAATATTCTTTGGCTTTTTTTGGTGAGCAAGCCACTCAATACGTAAAAACCAAGCTTTCAGAGGCATTTGCCAAATATGATTTGACATTGTAGTACAGGGATATCAACATAACAGAAGAAAATGGCGAGCTGGAATTTCTTGATATTCTCCATAAAATTTTTCCCCATTCCCAATTTCGATTCGTCACCACAGGCTACGTTAAACCAACAGCTCTTGATCACTGCTTTATCCAAAGTTCCTCATATCACGCCGCTACAATATTGAAAACGATTGTGTTCAGTGAATTAATTCGACTTCGACTTTTAAATGTACGCATTGAGGACTATTATAGAAGCTTAGAACAACTTAAGGGAAAGGCAATGGTCGCATATATGATAGCCAAGACCAAAACTTGGTCAAATAGATTTAAACCACTCACGACAAATGAATCACAAAAGCCAGAACCAATCGTTTGGACAACTTCATTCAATTATAATTTTTCACACTCTCAAAAAAGAGAAAAACCTACAACCGCACAGCATAGTCACCCATAAATAAACCCTTTGTTTAGCATCGCTTCAGCTAATTTTTAGATCCTTGTCATTAAACATCAACAAGCATGACAAAGGAGATTCCTCTGGATCATGTGGCCACTGTGCCCTCTGTGGTATTCACAGCAACATTGAAAATCAATAGTTATTCCCACTACCATTATCAAAACCGACAATGAAACCATCAAGCTGAAACAAAGCCTCTCGAAATGTCGAAACTACGCTATATATCCTGCACAATGCACTGTTTGCAATGCTAAATATATTGGATAAACTGAAACCAAATTCTCAACCAAGTGGCGAGCTCACAGAACTAACTGGAACAAACAAAACTCAAAATTTGGCAATGACCAAAGTGCACTTTTGAAATATTATTTGAACTATCGTTTAAGTGACTAGAATCAAAATAATATGTTTTCGAAATAATATTCTATTTGAATAAGAAATTGAAAATGCCTGTATAGGGCGAAATCGATTTTTCTTATAATAAAGTAGCTCAGCTGATCTAGTGTATCTTGATTTTATCTATTATATAATTATCAACCTGGATCGCTTCAAGCAAGTTACTTCACGGGTAGATTCCTGGTAGTATATTTACTTTTGCTGTAATATGTTTTCGTTGAGCTAGAGAGTAATTTTTCTTCAATAACTTGAAGCAGCATTCCTAGACTTTTAAGATTTTTGGTGGCACAGCATCAAACCTTCAATTAACATTCAGCTAACGATTACGCCGACAATTCGATAAGTTTTACTATTTGTTGCTCATTTCCAAGCTACTCGTTTTTGTTTAACTTAATGTCTACATTGCCTAGTTTTTATTGGGCAGCAATTTTCAAGGCGATCTATTATAGAAAGGGATCTGCCTCCAGCATCTTTGCTTAATTTGTTAATATGTTGTTTCAGCATTTTTATTATTGAGTGTTTTTTGCACCGGCCTGATAAGACTCATTTCGGTCGAAACCGGTCGCGGTTATTGACATGATGTAATAGATTGCTGTATGGTACTGTATGATCTTGGTGATCATTTTTGTGCAAAATTTTTGATTTTACTTTATTGCGATGCTGGAGGCAGATCCCTCTTAATAGGAGATTGCCTTGAAAATTGCTACCTAGCGACAAGCAACTTCTATATTTTGTAAAATGATAAAGTCTCAACAATGATCTTGCACCCCTATTAGGGCTTACCGATGTGACTTGTTGTCCATGCCATGTGTGTGTGTCCTCAAGCCATATTGGACATTTGTTCCACTACTGGAACAAAACTTTAAACGTTCGTCGTTGATCGCATAGATGTAATATCGACAAAATGTTTCTTGCATATTTCTATTTCGAGGTTGAAAATAGATTTTCATAAAAATTTGTTATGATAACGTCCTAAGTTTTGCTGTAATTAATCCTCACACTTCGCGATCTAACACCTACTCTAAGCCTTCATCTTTAGGAGGAAACAGTGACGTCATCAAAAATTTTGACCTTTTATCAATGCTGCTTTTTCTTTGTAATTGATAGGCTCTTTGTACAGTTTTGCAGAAAGCAGTTTGCATTTGGTTTTGCAGGAAACAAAAGCTTCAATTCAAAACTTTTTTTATGCTACCATACCGCATTCCAATTCAATAGACATTAAAATTTTAGGCATCTACTTAACCCCTTCGAGCCGATAGGAGCAATGAGCCCCACGGCATATTTCCAGCAATTTCAAAACACGTGCCCTTTCAAATATTATATTCTAATCCCGATTTAATTATGTTTTAATTTATATCTGAAACAATGTCCACTATCTTTTTCACGAGCAAACCTGTTAGGTTTGTTGTGACAAGGTTTTGCAGTTGCGATGTTGCTTTTGCATTCTTCAGCAGATTTTAAAAATGCCACCACGAACATTTGACGGCAGATGTTTTTCAAAAACTTGATATTTTGTTTAAAGCACTCTATTTACTACTCATCATTGCTAGTATTTTTTAAATGAAAGTTCTGCAGGCAGTATGTGTCGTAAAATAAAGGTGACATTATTTAGTCTCATTCGGCATAATATGAGCTTTTTCTTGAGTGGTTATTTGCTATGAAAAAGTACGAATGATGAGTAAGCAATCAAGATCTTTGTAGGTTATTTTAGGTTTGATTAATAATGTGCAGATTGTCATAGCTAATAAGTCTGATTCATTAGGTAATGATCCTGTGGATGAAGAAGATATGATTTTATTAGAGGCTACTTCTTCTGGTTGCGACGATGAAGTAATAGTAACTACTAATAATGCTCTCTCTGAACATAATGAAACTGTCACTTAACTACATATTTTGTTGAAGAAAGTTATTCACATCAATTCAGATATTTGTTCTTTGTCTGGTGAAGTTGGTTTGCCATATGATGATTGCGTTCAACCAAACCCACTAGATATTTCACTGGACACGGAAATATTACACAGCCTGCTACAGTTCGTGATTTTACAAAGTGTGTTAGCAACAGAAAGGACATATGTTCATCATGGAAGTTGAAGAGATGACAGTTTTCTTTTACATTGCTGCTTTCATGAGATATCATGTTGTCTCCACTTTGCACGATTAGTAAAGTCAAGACCCTGACCTTGGTATAGCTGTGTTGCTACTGTTACCTCAATAGATCACTTCTTGGAAATAAGAAGAACTCTGCACTTTGTGAACATTGACCTATCCCAGAATTGGCAAGACAATAGACCAATAATAATTCACTTTAACAACTCATTCATTTAAGCAATTGTTCCGACATCTAACCAAGCAATTGATGAATATTTGATAAAGTTTAAAAACTACTATATTATGAGGCAATACATGCCAATGAAGCCTGTAAAACGAGGATTCAAGATGTGGTGCAGAAACGATTCCGAAACCGGCTCACTGTACCAATTTGGCCCAAACACTAGCAGAAAGGAAAGTAAAGAATATAATTTAAGAAAAATCTGCTAATTAAGTTATCCCGGTCATTAGTATGTGTCGACGTCAGACTGTTTTTTGACAACTTCTTTACCTCACGATCACGAATTTGCTTAAAAGAAAAGCAAATTTATGCTTGTGATACCGTGCGTCAACACAGGAGAGGACTGTCAAAAGATTTGAAGAATGATAAGAATATGAAAATCTAGATCTAGATCTAGATCGACGCCAGCAGATAGGATTCAGCTTGTGAAATGCATGGACACAAAACGTGTAACTGTTTTTTAACACTAGAATGCCCGGGATTTTTATATACCTAGAATGCCCGAAGGAGTCATTTTGACTCCCCGCCATTTTTTGTGTAACATTGCTGTGACTATGGCTGTAGAATAGCTTTGTTAGACAGCTCACTTAGCAATTTTTTTATTGATTATTGTATTGGGCAAACTCAAATACCAAACCAACAAAATAAAAAGGCAAAAAAATCCCAGAATACCGAAAAAGGACACTTATTATTGTGAGAAACTGCATTTCACGCACAAACGTACGGTTTTAGCAGTACACTTTCCGCACAGTGATTTCCTACACTCATGACAGGTGCCAACTGTGCGATTCTTCTTACATTCACCCTTCACTTGGCAATATTTTGTCATTTTACTATGCCCTTCATCAAATGTCTCTTCTTGCAAGCGTCTTTTCTTAGTGTTGCTCCTTTCGTCTATATGAGGCACAGATAGGTCTTGAGCCAACTGCTGAAGAAAAACTCTTCTGGGTATATTGTTCTTCGTGACCGCCTTGTAAACGATCCATGCATTTGTAGCCGCCAAGTCCAGTGTGTTTTGGAGCGAACGAATAGGCCATCTTCTGGTGCAAGGTCTAACCGTGTATTTCCTTGCCATTTGATCCACAATATCAACACCATATTTTGTATCATTGTAAGCTTTGACACTTTCTGGTGTCTTTTTGGCATTATCTGCAATAGTGATGTTTTGGTGGAGGGTGCTGAGAATGGCCACATTTTTCTGGGTGTTACCTTGATAACAGTCATTGCTACATCACCAGATTTATGTAGCGTGGTGGAGTAAAGTGGCTCTTTCATGTGCTTTACCACTGCAGGTACTTCCTTGCGGATTCTGTTTACTGTTCCCAGTAAGCTGGTTTTGTATTTTTGCAATTCTGTGGCCAACTTTATTGAGGTAAAATAATTGTCTGTTGTCACGTTCCTCCCTTTGTTGAGGTACGGTTTCAACAAGCGCATGACGACCTGGTCGGAAACACGTTCATCTCTAGAGCGAGTCTCGTCTCTGCCATCGTATGGAAACCCGTTTACCACATACTTACAATCTTTGTCTACAGCCAGCCAATGTTTTTGTCCGCACTTGTCAGGCTTTGACGCCATGAACTACGTGAATGGACATCTACATTTGCCGGGGAAAAGCTGCTCATCCACAGTGATGAAAGCCCCAGGTGTGTAACATGAAATACAGTTGTCGATGAACCTGTTCCACACCACCAAAAATAGAGCAAATCTATCTGTTTTCAACCTTTGAGAACGATCCGACTTCTTGTCAAAGCGGAGAAAACGTAAAATTTTGCCAAAACGGCTCCTAGAAATTGTTTTTTTACACAAGGGCACGCCCCAGTTTTCAGTCCACAGAGTATGATATGGCATGTCATTTGAACCTGTTATTCCTCGTGCGTACATGACAGCAATGAATGCGAGCAATTCATTGTTTGTTAGACAAAATTCTTCGTTTTCGGTTGTCTATGAGCTTCAGTGATGGTACACTTACGGATGTGTTCAAGTATAAACTTGTCAACAAATAAAAGCCAGCCACTCGCAGGACTTGCAGCCTGTATGTTTCTATGCGCGTAACTTGAAGGGCCAGGACATTTCTAAGAATATTATGACTTGCAAGTCTGCCTGTGGACTGCTTACCGACTTGTACCTTCTTTCATTTAGTGCCATCCTTTGCAGTCAACGTTGCACCATTCTCCTCGTCAGATTCCAAATCACTTTGCAAACTGCTTGTGCTTGGATCTTGGTTTCCTAACGCAAAACACAAATGCAATTTGAAAAAACACAAAAATAGAGACATTACAACTCCATTCGCATTGCATACTTGCTGCATTCACATTCTCATCTTCACTAGAAGAGTTAGATTCATCTGCTGCCGGCTGCAGCTTTCATCCCCATATTCAGACACATCGTCAGGAATATCAGTTAGCACAGACAAAACTTCTCTAGCTGTGAGAACTCGTCTTGTAGACATACTCAAATATTGACTACTTTAAGTTTCAAACTAAAGCACAGCTACGATCAGGCTGTACTTGCAATCAGAACCACGAACAGCAATTCGAAATAAAGGTGATAATCCGTTATCTGTAGGGCACTGTTGACACACAATAGACAATAGAGCAAAAATTTACTCACAAAGTTGCAACCAAACAAACTATTGTATTCCTCTGATAAGAGAGTGATAAAGCAATTGCAAAGATACTTCACAGCTAAGAAGCTTTCAAATTGTTTCAAAAATACAAATGGCTTTTCAAATTGAAATTCTGCTTCAAAACACAAAAAAGTATCATTGCCCTTTGTCCACAAACTACTTTTCTAAGCATCTCTATACAGGTAGTCAAAACGACTCCTTTGGGCATTCGAGGTAAATTTTTTTAAAATCGTTTTTAAAGCTGACAAAAATTTACGCCACTCCAAGAGAGTGTTAGGCCCAACAAATGATGAAAAGTCACGGGAGGATTTTCCCTGAAAGCAAGCAAGTGAAAAGATATGCACAAGCAATCTATCCAAAGGAGTCATTTTGACTCCATTGGGCATTCTAGTGTTAAGCAATCGATTTATTCATGCCAAAAGCGCAGGTGAAAAGGAGAGCGAAAGGACAAAGAAAAAAGATAGCCACATCGTGTCCTCTCATGGTTCAAATTTGGAAGAGCGGGATCAAACGGACTGATTTGATGGATCAGTTGAAAGTAACATATCAAATTGAACAAAGATATCTGAAGAAATTTTGTCTACGTTTGTTGTTTGATCTTCTAAAAATTGCATTTGTAAATTTATTTATTGTTTATTCCAAGTGTATTGGAAACATTTCCACACTACCAAGGAGTAAAAACCTTTAAGGTCTTCAAGCATGAAGTTGCTATGGACTTGATTGGAAAATTCTCAATTCGTAAACGTACAAGAACATTAATCTTTCCATCACAAAGCTGTCTTCTATTAGCCTAAGTTTGTACTAAGCTTCGAGAGTTTTGTAATCTAAAAGAGGTCTGCACCAAAAGAAAAATCTACTCTGGATCCTGTCTTCAATGTAACATCTTCAACATATTTCTTTGCCAAATCAGCAAAAATGACTTTTCTAGAGAATGGTACACTTATGTCTAAAATGGGCTTTACTTCATACCAGGAGCAAACTTATTCTTTGGATGTCTAGAGGATATTTTTGTGAGAAAGAAGGAGGCTGGTGCGGCCCATATCAAGCAATATAGGTTACAGATTTATGCTCACAAAGTTTAGTGGCAGAATGGATATGCAAAATGTTTCCTAAAAAAACTAGGAACATCTAAATTCTGAATTAGCATTGCAGTAATTCCGTAATTTAGAAAAAAAATGTTTTGGGTGCCCTTTCGATTGTAGTCATGAATAAATAAATCCTTCTTCATAAGTCCGCCACAATTGCATATAAAAATGATTGAGTGCAGCTTTGCGGTAAATATACTCGTTTTATGCAATGCCCTGTTTCTTCACATTGTTACAGCAGTGTTTCCAATTTTTCCAACATGCAGCTTATACAAATCAAAAAGTAAACATAAAACCCATTGAGACTTAATAGTCCCATTTTTCAATCATCCTCTAAATTAGAGGAAACACAGTTTTTCATATTCTTTTGTTCAAGTGTATTGTGCAGCTATACTAAAGAAAAATGTTAAAAATCTTGAAAGTACGTAAGCATTAAAGTTTCAGGTTCCAAAGGGTTAAGTAAAAATCACAACTACTTAAATAGAGTCACTTTTTACTTAGCATGCTCAAATAAAAGTAGATGCAGTAAAAAATGAAACTACTTAAGCAAGTTGCTCATTAGCAAAAAAACATAAGTAGTTTGCTTAAGCTGAACTACTTTTACTGACCACCTCTGGTGACGTTATAACCATTATGGCTCCCAGTTTTGTCTCAGGAAAAACAGAAATAGATGACTGACTTGGTAACAGCAATGTAGATTGTTTTATAAAGAAAAGTTTTTACCAGCTTGTCTTGCAGTTCTCGTCTTACTCATGTTGCTAAAAAAACATTATTTAATAATTTTACAGAACAACTTCAATCTTTTTCTCGGCAAATCGAAACTTTAAGAAACGAAAGCAGAGGTAAGGTTAATTTGAAGTTGGTGTCATTACCTCAATAGATAATCAGGAGGTCATAGTTGGTAGCATGGTGTCCGCTTGAAATGAGGTGAACGCGTTCATTGTCCCCGGGCAGTTTGGTTGTAACACGACTAAAATAACTATTGAAAAAAATTTCCACAAAGAAGGTAACAATTGCATTTGTGCCTCGGTGAAAAAATTTCAGGAGATGCCCCTGTTGTAGTTAAATTGACATATTTCTTTATCATGACAATATTTCTAAAATCCATTGTAAAATATTTGTGGCAGCTTAGCTGTTATGCTTTATCTTTGGATATTTTTGTAACTTTTACTACTTTTTGAGTAAAATATGATGTCAAGCCTACTACTTGTATACAACGCAACAACAAAGTATTTTTTTACTTCGAAATTCATAATGTACCGACACGTAATGGTATATTTGATATAATCATTTTTGATGAAATGTGAAACAGATGTATTTTCTATCTCATTTGGGATTGCGTTGCACTAAGCTCTTTCTATTCATTAGTTATTAAATATATTTGAACAAAACACGACTGTCTATAAATTACATTTTAATCCTTGATTATCGTAGTAAACATAACAGCATTAAATCAACATGCTATGGATTTTCCAAGTTTTAACATTCCTTATGAGTTGCTTGATATTGCTTTCACTATTTACAGCATGTTTGAAATCGTCACACCGAAAAAACATTGCGAAAACATCTCACCGACTCAGATATTGCGAAGGTTGCATGTATAACCGTTCTCTCATTGTCACCCAAAATAATCCCTTTCAATTATTAGATTGCGTTACCTGTACTGCTGAATCAATATTTTGTGAAATTTGTAACAAATTCACTCTACAATTATAATAATCTTTGCTCCATTGTCTCGGCAATTGGATGACAGCCAATTTCTTCATCACTTATAGTTAAAAGCATAATGACTAATCATTTTTTGTCAATATCAAAAGTAGTGACCCTATGATATATTTTAGCTCAAAGAAATGCGGTTTTAAGTTAATAAGTAAGGCAGCTTTTGCAGCTTTTGCAATTTTTTTATTGTTTCAGAAAGATTCTTAAGCATTGAAAATCTACAAATTGAGATGTTTTGAGGTGTTTACAGGAATTTTAAAATACAAGTTTTCGCTTCTTGAATGCAAATTTGTACTGCATTTTTTGCGAACTTGTCCTATCGATTCAACGGCATGCAATTGTAAGTGGATCTTTGAACTGTAAAATCTTTTTTTGGAAGATTAACTATTTAAAAGCGAGAATTATGCCAAATAGCTCTCCAAATAAACATAGAGACCTTTCTTTGTTTTGAGATCAACATTTCAAAAACGACAATTTGTCTTATTTATGCCAATGCTATGCTTTCATATATATTTGAATAAATGCAACTTTAAACTACAACTATCATTAAAAAAAATGCATCTTTCTCAATTTTTTACTCTAGTAGAAAACTGTCTTACTAACAAGATTCAATCCTTGACGATGGAAAAAGTGAAGTTCGTGACCAATCATTGTGAGATTAGCTGACAGCGTGAACCGAGTTTGTCGTTTTTCAACCAAGTTTAAACAAGTTGATCAGACAAAAGAACGTAATTTAATGAAAATGGAATTCATAAAAGACATGCATAGAACACAGTTCTTTTGATGCATTATTCCAGAATCACAATACCATTATATTCAAGATGATTTGAAATTTCGACTTTGCTTAAATTCCTTCTTTTATAAACATTTTAAAACCCAAAACAAGTGCGAAGCATTCTTTGCAGTTTAACTGTTAAAGATTTACTAACTAGAAACTAGATTTATTCAATTGTATACCTTTCTGCTTTAATTTTCCCAAAAATACCTTGGCTCTTAAACATACTCATAAACCAACTTAAAAGTTCTGACCACACAGCTTATACAAAACGTTTCCACTTCAAACTGTTTAATGTAACCAAGCAAAGAAGATTGCTTCAATGTGATATTTCCAATAATGCTATACACAGAATAATTCTGTTCATTGGGCTGGCGATCTCTACTGCTTTCATTTATTTACTTATTTTTTTCAGTACAATCTGAGATTTCCCAATTGTTGATAAATGTGTTGAAAAAAGATTGGCACATCACTTCCGCTGGTTATGTTTATAAACTTACTCCTCAAAGACAGACTTGGCAGAAGTGCCGACAACATTGTCAAAGCTGGGGAGGAGATCTCGCTGTGCACGGAATAAAAACCTTAGAAAGCAGAAGGTGACATAAATTTTAGTTTGTTTAGAAATCTAGGCTGCTTGGCTTTTTTCTGTTCAGACTGCTAAACGATGCGCATTTTTAAGCATTTATATTTAATTTTGACGTAAGCAACTCCTTATATGATATTCATTTTGGAGGAATAATCATTTCTGCCGAGTTTTATGTTTGTACATACAATAGTTTCTGAGGCATTCGATGTTATAGGCACACAGAATTGCGCATTACACTATGACCACAAAATTTGTTGTATTTTTTAGACCAATTTTGATGCGTTTTTTTGGCGCTCATGTCGAAAATACAATCAATTCTTTCCGTCACCAGTATTTTTTGGTTATTCACGATTTTTGGTTTCTCTAGCTGTACTGCAATATCCTATTGCTGACAAAGCACTTTGTATCACCAACACATTATTGTTTTTGTGTTTTATATTTTGCTGTGAAAAAGAAATTAGTTATCAAACAGCATTTTCAAAAAATACTTGTAACACACATTATAAGTGAAGGCAGAACAGGTTTTTGTTTGTGTGCTGATGTCAACAAGGCCTCATAAGACACCAAACGTAATTGCCATAATTGCACTGTCCCACCGACTTTGATACTTTCTTTCCATCCGCGTCAAACCTTTCACCGTGTTCTTCACTGAAATCTTGAAAAAAAAATTTAGATGTGAACAAAAAAACTGTTTCAATAACATTCGACATCCCATGATTTGAAAATCCCTTATCAATCTTTCAACCAATTATCTGTAATTAAGATCTCTTCTGTTGCTATCAAATCTTTCCCTTAACCCACGGAAAGATTGCCACGCGTCCTTTTATCTGAAACTCATTTTGTTTTCTAGTTTCTCAGATTTCAACATCGTAGCAATTTGAGGTCCAACGAATATTTCTCTTTTCACTTTAACATCAGAGTGTTTTGGAAATATTTCTTGAATTTCTTTAACAGCTTTGCTTTTGACATTAAGAGCTTTGACAAAATGTTTAACTAAATCTAATTTTATGCGGAGTGGGGGCAGCAAGACTTTTTACGAGAAGCAAAAACATTTTTAATAACATTATACTTTCCTGGAATTGTTGTTTCTGGGATGCCACTTAATCTTAACATAATGCTTCGAGTCAGCTCTATTGTCCCATAAACACAGAAAACAAGCAAATTTAGTGAATCCAACCTGCAGTCCAAGCCAAAATTCAAGCATTTTAAAGTTTACACACACACAGACCAATTAAGTCATCCATTCCGAAATATAACTTGTAGCTGTCCAGTATTTTGTTCCTTAAGCAATTTCGCGTAAGGTGTGTTTGTTCCCAGCATAGAATCCACATACACAGCAAAAGCAACTCTAGCTACTTGTCGGTCACCATCTGCACTAGAGAGACCCGATAGTCGAAACACTGCCACTCTCTGCAGTTTTCTCAATCATGTGATTTTTTTCATTTTCGAGAACTCGTTGCAATTCAAGATTTCGAACAATAAACACATTGATAAAATTAAAACAGTTTCTAAGATATGATAAAATTAGCATTAAAATTATCAAAATCTGATAAATCGAATTCGGTTATAACATCCAAACAAATGATATAAGCAAAAAACGATTGCATTTTGAAATATGAGGCCAAAATTATCCAGAAACAGTAAAAAAATTAACTAAAACATATTTTACTTTTGTTACCTACTGTTATAAATTCCACCAACGACTTTATCGGCATCGCACTGCAAGATTAGCCTTGGTAAATAATATCGGTTCAACCAGCTGCTCCGGCTTCACGCAAGCAGCATTGTGAGAGCAACAACCAAAAGCTTGATAAACGGGTGGCTATGTCCTCGTGAACTCCGATCATTCTACTTCAATCAAGATTAAATCAAAGAATTAAATCAAAATCTATTGAAACACATAAGCTACATTTAACGAACTTTTATTTGTGTCTTTCGGTAAATATGGGGCAGCTAAGACAAAGTCGTGGAATTTCCCGAGCTAAGGAAACTGCGGTCTTTGGAAAAATGTGACGTGATTCTCGTTCACAGTTTGATCATGAAAACGATTGAAATATCCTCACGTTGAATACTCCATCTTTTTGGCGTTTATTCCTAAATAAATTGTTTTTCCAATTTTAAAACTTCGCCATTTTGAGATTGGTGCTCCAAAAACACAATGGTATTTAGTTTTAAAAACTTCGATATTTTGAGTCGTGTTCAAAAAAGCCTTGAAATTGCAAATTTTGCCCGGTAAAGAATTTGGCGCAATGTGTTTCGTAAATATTGTTTTCGACCTAAAGTAACTTACCTGTCAGCGCTTGTTTTCTCGTGATTAGGCACAGGTCCAGCCAGGATTGGGCAAAATTGGCCAAGCCTTCCCCAGTGGTTTTTGCACACAATCACGGTAAAATAATACTTTATTCCGTCAACGGTGCAATTTCACGAAGAGATATTCTACCGTGATATTGCAAAACCTAACAGCTACATTTCAGATTTTGTAAACAACTTGACGTTTTTTTATTTATGTGTAGCAGCTGATCAACAAACGCAAAGCAATAATGAATGTTTGTACATTTAACAAGATAAAAGCAAGATTGAAACAAAATAACAGATTTCTGCTTGAAAAATAATAAATGACAAAAAGTCAATTTTCTCATAAACATCAGTTTGGTTGTTATGAAGTTTTACCATATCACGGTAGTATTTACAATTTTGATTTCGTGGATAATCTCTAAATTTAGGATGTTGATGGAAATGTTACATCGCAACTGCCGGCAAGGCTGTTTCTGAAGCTTCAATTCAAACTTTGTACAACATTTTGCCAATACGTAAGGGCAGTTTTAAATCTCCATCGTTGTTGTAACACGTCCACTACCTTAAACAAAAGCACAATCATCATAGCATCACTTGTCCTGAGATTGTCCACCAACTCAAATGTTTTTAAACATCAAATGAATACAAAAAAATGAGTAATTTACCAATTTCAATGATTTTTGTCATTAGTTGTGAAGCAACCGATGAGGAAATTCTTCAAGGATTCGTTAGCTGCTGCCAGTAAGGCTGTCTCTAAAGCTTCAATTCAAACCAACCAAAAATTTGCAAATGCGTACGGGCCAGTTATAATCCCCAACGTTGCTGCATTGCATCAAACCATTCATTGTTTTAACTGAGGCCATGGTGAAGTGGTTAGAGCGTCTACTTCGCAGTCGGTAGACCTGGGGTTCATTCGCCTTGTCGAGTCATACCAAAAGACTAAAAATTGCTATCCGCAACTTCCCTGCTTGGCGCTCGGCATTTAGGGAAGGTTGTGGAGAACAAGCCGGCAAGCTCGCCTCTTGTGTCCTTGGGCAAGGCACTAAACAGGACGCCCCCACCTTTATGCGGAAGACAGGTAGCCCAGACACCTCGGAAATGGTGACTCCCAAGCGAGTGCGGACGTCCTGTTCAAACGATAGCGATACAATTTGCTTTCTCGTGAATGGAGGATAAACATGGACAATACAACGCAAAAAAAGATGCTCACTTTACGTTTGGGTTGGAACGAAATCTAACCCCTTCATACACGACAACTTTGTTGTTGGTCGTGTATCCTACTTTTTTGCAATAAAGCATTTTTGCAACATAGCAATCGTGTTTAATTGCTAGCTAAATAACCAATTTAATTTTGCTTTAAAGTCTTCATTAACATCATGTCAGCAACTAACGGTTACGCCATTTTTAAACATTTTTCTATCAATATGAATTTCTTTTACTGTTTGCCTCAGATCATTAATGTCTGTAACAAGTTTTCTTTTCCGTTAAATCAGTTGTAAGTGAAGATCTAAGCCATTTCGGCAGTTTGATGGCAGCGTTGTAGGAACACAAAACTTACTTTCGAGGAATATAAATTGCCAGTTAAAATAATATAAGAAATCATCAATGCATGTTGAGTGAACTGTAAACAGTGATACTTTTTAACTCCCCAGGAGTGCTTGGTGCAAGTTTTACGATGGGGTCATTGTAATTCCGAATCTTTGCTGCATCAGACATTCTTATACGAGTATGTAGCATGCTGTTAGAGTTACGATTGAAACGAAAGAAGTCTACCAAGTTAATAAAAGTTTTTGCAGTTAAGATTTTTCATAAACTCAAACGTAACAAATTTTAAATGTGGACTATACATTTTTCAGAAACATCATGAAAGCGTTGTCAATAAACGAATACTTTTGGATTGGAGTGAGTGATATCAGTTCAGAAGGCAACTGGGTTTGGGTGAATGGAGAAACAGCAACTAGTTCTGAACTAATATGGAGTTCAGGGCAACCGGATAATGCTCGCAACATTCAACATTGTGGTGCTTTGTACACTTCTGGATATGCTGATGATGGCACGTGTACTAGTACATATTTTGGATTGTGTGAGAAAAAAATTTGAGGTTGAGGTGTTTCAAACAACAGTATGCGTTTTCCTATAAAACTTATTTAAAATGTCACTTTATTTGAAAATCATTTTATTTGATTCATGATGGATTAATATGCTTCGTAGCAGCCAATTAAGTCATTTTATCCGTTCATCGTAAAATGTTCACGGCCAAAGTGCAGAACAATCTAGGTTTAAATTCTTTCGTAATTGTATATGCCGTCGAGCGCAGCGGATTCATATTGAAAACAAAACAATCATCTAGACCTTTTCGTGAGTTGCTTTTCTCCAAACTGCGTTAATACCAAAACCAGGTGAACATTAAGCCTACACCCTTTTGATTGGCCATTAGGTATACTAAGTTGAGTAAACGGTTTTGATGAAATACAAGTTCATAAAGTGAAACCATTAGCCTAAGCAAAAATCAAATTTGATAAAATGTTGTAATAAGAGAAATTAGCTTACTTAGTAATCAAGAAATGTTAACGTAAATATTGCTTGTACAACGTACTGTATATCATGTTGATATTGATATTTTGCCTTGTTGTGAATTTAACAATGCTAGCATGTGTTTTATGTATTATTTTCCATTCATTGCATCTAAACTTTACTCTTATTTAATTATGTTTATGGATTATGTGGATACATGCATCTTGTTTGTGTTTTAGAGCTAGAGAGTCAGGTTTCCAGCCTTGAAATTTTCGTGCTTACTCCTTTCACAATTCAAAGTTTTAAAAGTGGTTTATCTTAGCCATAAAAATGATTGTCTGAAATGTTTTGAAAGGTTTTAAACACTATGTTGGATAAATTTTTTTCGGATGACATCTCTGAAATTGTAAAAAAATTTGCAATTGTTTTATAATAGCTTTAGTGCATTACATGTAGTTATCAAGAATAATAAACGAAAATTGTCTACGAGTTGTGATTTTTACACGGTTTCATTGCAGCAAGTGCTGCACAATCTTCCCCAGAATTTGCGGCGAAAAAGAACCTTCAAACATCACGTGAAGCAAATCTCCTCAAAGCTTACTCCACATATTTCATTATCTCAATCATGCTTAATGATTTACCTGTTAAGGTGGTGGCAACACTCAACAATTAATGTTCAATTGTAATCTAGGCAATATATTTCAGGCTTTGTTCCAATCATTAGCTTACATGCTTAAATCCTTAAGCTTAGACTTTGCATCTATAACATAAAATTGGCCTAGTAGACAACCTATTACAGAATTAGAACATTGGTTGATGTTCTCAAATTTGTCTATTAATTCTCCCCCCTAACGATGTTTCTTCTAGCGTAACAGGCATAACAAAATTTTCGTACCAGCTATAATTTTACCAGACCGCAACATGATGTCATTGTGTATCAAAACAAGACAGTAATAATTGAAGCGTTAAAACAGGGAAGAAACGTGCTTAAAAAGTAATTTATGGTTGCGTCGTCAATAAAATTCAAATTGTTGTAAACTTGTTTTATTAGAAGCAGCTTTTAATTATCTTCGGAATTACCTTTCAACCGGGTTTCTACAATCAGTCTTTTGGGAAAATTTTTGCAAACAAACGTTAATTTTTGTTAATGCACAAACAAACGTTAATGTGCGGTATTGAGTGGAGTGCTGGCTTTTGCTTGAGAAATCTTGTTATCTTCTGTTAAAAAATGCGAATTTAGTTAGACTTTGGTGAGTTTTGACGTCATTGTGACGTCATAAATTCTCAAATGGCACTTATCTCAGGACAGTGATCAAATGTGCCAAGTTTCATGGTCGCAAGTACAATGATTTCGCAGAAGTAAAAGCGTGGGTGTGTATGCACAATAAAAGCTCTGCATTATAGCGTAGATCAGAAATTTTGAACATGTAGGAAATGATAGAAGTTACAATTAGAATATACAAATGATTTCAAGGCAGAGGTTTCCAATTTATGTGCTGTACATTTTGAAACTGCAAGAGCGTGACAAGCTTGCACCCTTGATGTCTCATTCCTCTCAATATTTTGTATCCTACCGTCGCGATAGTACAATAGGAAAAGCACCCACTTCGCAATTGGTTAAGTGTAGCCCACTGATATCATGGTCTGCAAATTAGTGCTTTGTGATCTTTTTACATAACGACCAGGCCCCACGAGAGAATGGTGCAGCCGGTGCGCCGCACAAGGGCCCGTGAAAATCAAAGCTCAAAATTGTAATGGGTAACAATGCACATATTTTTTATTGTTGCTTTGAAGCTGGGAAGGAATTTCCATGTCCACTGTCATGAACAAATTTCGCAGGAATGTTGTGGAGAAGGCTTTTATACAGGAAATCCAAGGCTAATGTCTAACCAGATGTCAAACTTGCAAACGTTTTCAGAATCACTGTGACAAAACAATGAATGAAAGTAGTACCATACCCGAGTGTAGCCATTTGACTTGGTAGTAGTATGGTAGGATAAACAAAAAATAAGATCAAGTAATCACAGTAGTGCATCGAAACTTGGTATGCGGAAAATAAGATAAGGAAATGGTATTAAGGCCTATCGACTGCGAAACGGCCGCTCAAACCCCTACACCGCCGCACCGTTTAAAACAATCGTGTAAGAATGGCATTGGTCGTTTCATTGAAACAGAAAATAATGTAGACAAACAGCCTGAGAAACATCCGATACTGGACTATGATGGCGGATCCCATGATTTAATCGCAGGGATCGCCATTCACTATTCCACCGCATTTGTCGCAAAACTTTAAAGTGTCTTCACGAATTATTGTAGCTTGTCTTTTGTTGATATATTTATTTATTAAAAATAACTATAGCCCTGCAATCGAGCATACAAATAGTGGGCTACATGGTTATGAAATTAATCTGTTCATGAAATATTTGAAAATGATATCGATTTGAAAAAAACAGTGGCACAACAACTTAATAAATGCAATGCGCCTTTCATTAAAAGACTGTGAAAGGCAAAAGGCCACCCTAAAGTGTGACTAGACTTGGTTTGCACGTGCCTCTTTTAAAAAAGGTTTCAGCAACGTCACTTGGTTTCGGCTTTGCTTCTGTGAATTTAAGAAAAATTTCAGTTTTTTGGCATCGTATCAGCAGTAAAATTTTAAAAACTTTTATTTTTTGAACATGAGTTTGATCTTCTCTAGTAACAAACTGCTCTCAAAATATTGCGCTAACTGCATGGGCTACTGGGTAACTTGGTTTGATAGAAGTGACAAGCCGGCTTTGCCGGCGTCACCGGCAGGGGCCCTTCATCAGTGACGTCGGGGTTTAGTATTTCGGTTCAACCGGCTGTGCCGGCTTCACGCATCGGGCTCTGGTGTGAGCAGTAGCGAAAAGTTAATGAATTTCATGCACTTTCACAATTCATATACACAAAATTGTGACCATTATATTCTCTTAATCATGACTGGTAATACTCACAAAGAATCTTGCCACAAATTATCGTTATGCTTGTCGGGGAGAAAGGATTGAAACACAATCAAAACTGATGGTAGCGGCCAAACGATGGTTGCTTTCACAATTACAAAAGTAAACTATTTAGTGGTAAGCCTATTTTGAGATGTGGTGCTGCCTCTTTCCTATTTATATTTGTGATATTTAGTTCTTTGGCTGCGCTATTTGTCTTGTTTCGGCATAGCGACAAAAGCGGCTATGGCTTCCCCAAAATCATTCACCATATTTCAGTAGGCGCACATCAGGCCAAGTTATTTTCAAACAAATGTTCTCTGTAAATTCAGTTTTACAAATTGCTATGGTTAATGGTTTTATATCGATTTTTTCTTAAACTTGGGATTTTATTACAATGCTGTAGAGTATAGACATCAATACCTTAACAGGCAGCATATCAACAAAAGAAAAAATCCTTTCTTTATAAAAAAACGACGGCTTCACCGGCAGGGCCCCATCAGCAACATTGGGATCGAGAATGTCGGTTCAGCCGGTCAAGCCGGTAAAGCCGGCTTCACCTATCAGGCTCTTGTATGAAGAGTGACCAAAAGTCTATGTGTTTTCAGCACATAAAATTTTTACGACATTTTGTGCTCCTTTTCCTAATTGAATTTTCAGCAGCGTCGATGAGGGGCTCCAGGAATACCTTTTGTTTCGGACCCGGATACTTGAAAACGTCGCGCGCAATGTTAGCAACATATTAGGCCTAAGTTTCCTATTTTTCCTGTTAACAAATGCATAATCTATATAATACTTTTTGTGACATGATGACGAATGTTTTCTTCATTTTGGCCACAGAAAATTTGCTTAAATACTCATTTAAAAAAAAAATTTGGGATCCCCAGAATACTTCCTCACCCCGTGGCCAGAAATATATCATATGGGTTCCTGCAACTCTTAAAGCAGATAACTTGCTAAACGTATCATTATTTTAAGCTCCAAACCAAACTCCTAAATCTTAAATCCATATATCCCATGTGGATCAATCAATTTGTTTGAGGTCAGATCTTACAAAATCATTTCACATCAATTCTATGGTGTTTTGTTGTCTCCATTAAACAGGAAGATTGCATTTTACTTACCGATTATTGGTGACTGATAATAATACATTGCATGATATTCACATTTTGTTTTTTGACTTACTTTTAGCCTTATATTATTCCATAGACATAATATTATAACTGTGCTTGATTTGTTACCCCACATATGGGAAGTCAGACAGCAATGTCTTATTCGTATCAGAGTGGAGCTAAAAAAAGAAAAAAAGCGTAGAAAGAAAGGCAATTTCTGAGCAATTATACCAAACACTCATCCATTTGTAATTGGATATAACCCGGCAACTACAGTTTACCTGACAGTTGTTAAAGGGGGCCCGGTATTGATGGTGGTTCATTTATTAGTGGAAGTTTTGCAATTGTTGTTTCTATTTTGGTTTTGTTTCATATCTCGATTTTTTCATTGCTGGTTTGCGGCAATATATCATTGTGATCGAAAGTCCAAAACATACTTTAGGAAAAGAATGTCGTAATCAGGGTCGTTGAGAGAACAGTCCGGGCCCGGTACCACCATCAATACCGGGCTGTTTTTTTCAAATCGATATCATTTTCAAATATTTCATGAACAGATTAATTTCATAACCATGTAGCCCACTATTTGTATGCTCGATTGCAGGGCTATAGTTATTTTTAATAAATAAATATATCAACAAAAGACAAGCTACAATAATTCGTGAAGACACTTTAAAGTTTTGCGACAAATGCGGTGGAATAGTGAATGGCGATCCCTGCGATTAAATCATGGGATCCGCCATCATAGTCCAGTATCGGATGTTTCTCAGGCTGTTTGTCTACATTATTTTCTGTTTCAATGAAACGACCAATGCCATTCTTACACGATTGTTTTAAACGGTGCGGCGGTGTAGGGGTTTGAGCGGCCGTTTCGCAGTCGATAGGCCTTAATACCATTTCCTTATCTTATTTTCCGCATACCAAGTTTCGATGCACTACTGTGATTACTTGATCTTATTTTTTGTTTATCCTACCATACTACTACCAAGTCAAATGGCTACACTCGGGTATGGTACTACTTTCATTCATTGTTTTGTCACAGTGATTCTGAAAACGTTTGCAAGTTTGACATCTGGTTAGACATTAGCCTTGGATTTCCTGTATAAAAGCCTTCTCCACAACATTCCTGCGAAATTTGTTCATGACAGTGGACATGGAAATTCCTTCCCAGCTTCAAAGCAACAATAAAAAATATGTGCATTGTTACCCATTACAATTTTGAGCTTTGATTTTCACGGGCCCTTGTGCGGCGCACCGGCTGCACCATTCTCTCGTGGGGCCTGGTCGTTATGTAAAAAGATCACAAAGCACTAATTTGCAGACCATGATATCAGTGGGCTACACTCAACCAATTGCGAAGTGGGTGCTTTTCCTATTGTACTATCGCGACGGTAGGATACAAAATATTGAGAGGAATGAGACATCAAGGGTGCAAGCTTGTCACGCTCTTGCAGTTTCAAAATGTACAGCACATAAATTGGAAACCTCTGCCTTGAAATCATTTGTATATTCTAATTGTAACTTCTATCATTTCCTACATGTTCAAAATTTCTGATCTACGCTATAATGCAGAGCTTTTATTGTGCATACACACCCACGCTTTTACTTCTGCGAAATCATTGTACTTGCGACCATGAAACTTGGCACATTTGATCACTGTCCTGAGATAAGTGCCATTTGAGAATTTATGACGTCACAATGACGTCAAAACTCACCAAAGTCTAACTAAATTCGCATTTTTTAACAGAAGATAACAAGATTTCTCAAGCAAAAGCCAGCACTCCACTCAATACCGCACATTAACGTTTGTTTGTGCATTAACAAAAATTAACGTTTGTTTGCAAAAATTTTCCCAAAAGACTGATTGTAGAAACCCGGTTGAAAGGTAATTCCGAAGATAATTAAAAGCTGCTTCTAATAAAACAAGTTTACAACAATTTGAATTTTATTGACGACGCAACCATAAATTACTTTTTAAGCACGTTTCTTCCCTGTTTTAACGCTTCAATTATTACTGTCTTGTTTTGATACACAATGACATCATGTTGCGGTCTGGTACAATTATAGCTGGTACGAAAATTTTGTTATGCCTGTTACGCTAGAAGAAACATCGTTAGGGGGGAGAATTAATAGACAAATTTGAGAACATCAACCAATGTTCTAATTCTGTAATAGGTTGTCTACTAGGCCAATTTTATGTTATAGATGCAAAGTCTAAGCTTAAGGATTTAAGCATGTAAGCTAATGATTGGAACAAAGCCTGAAATATATTGCCTAGATTACAATTGAACATTAATTGATGAGTGTTGCCACCACCTTAACAGGTAAATCATTAAGCATGATTGAGATAATGAAATATGTGGAGTAAGCTTTGAGGAGATTTGCTTCACGTGATGTTTGAAGGTTCTTTTTCGCCGCAAATTCTGGGGAAGATTGTGCAGCACTTGCTGCAATGAAACCGTGTAAAAATCACAACTCGTAGACAATTTTCGTTTATTATTCTTGATAACTACATGTAATGCACTAAAGCTATTATAAAACAATTGCAAATTTTTTTACAATTTCAGAGATGTCATCCGAAAAAAATTTATCCAACATAGTGTTTAAAACCTTTCAAAACATTTCAGACAATCATTTTTATGGCTAAGATAAACCACTTTTAAAACTTTGAATTGTGAAAGGAGTAAGCACGAAAATTTCAAGGCTGGAAACCTGACTCTCTAGCTCTAAAACACAAACAAGATGCATGTATCCACATAATCCATAAACATAATTAAATAAGAGTAAAGTTTAGATGCAATGAATGGAAAATAATACATAAAACACATGCTAGCATTGTTAAATTCACAACAAGGCAAAATATCAATATCAACATGATATACAGTACGTTGTACAAGCAATATTTACGTTAACATTTCTTGATTACTAAGTAAGCTAATTTCTCTTATTTCAACATTTTATCAAATTTGATTTTTGCTTAGGCTAATGGTTTCACTTTATGAACTTGTATTTCATCAAAACCGTTTACTCAACTTAGTATACCTAATGGCCAATCAAAAGGGTGTAGGCTTAATGTTCACCTGGTTTTGGTATTAACGCAGTTTGGAGAAAAGCAACTCACGAAAAGGTCTAGATGATTGTTTTGTTTTCAATATGAATCCGCTGCGCTCGACGGCATATACAATTACGAAAGAATTTAAACCTAGATTGTTCTGCACTTTGGCCGTGAACATTTTACGATGAACGGATAAAATGACTTAATTGGCTGCTACGAAGCATATTAATCCATCATGAATCAAATAAAATGATTTTCAAATAAAGTGACATTTTAAATAAGTTTTATAGGAAAACGCATACTGTTGTTTGAAACACCTCAACCTCAAATTTTTTTCTCACACAATCCAAAATATGTACTAGTACACGTGCCATCATCAGCATATCCAGAAGTGTACAAAGCACCACAATGTTGAATGTTGCGAGCATTATCCGGTTGCCCTGAACTCCATATTAGTTCAGAACTAGTTGCTGTTTCTCCATTCACCCAAACCCAGTTGCCTTCTGAACTGATATCACTCACTCCAATCCAAAAGTATTCGTTTATTGACAACGCTTTCATGATGTTTCTGAAAAATGTATAGTCCACATTTAAAATTTGTTACGTTTGAGTTTATGAAAAATCTTAACTGCAAAAACTTTTATTAACTTGGTAGACTTCTTTCGTTTCAATCGTAACTCTAACAGCATGCTACATACTCGTATAAGAATGTCTGATGCAGCAAAGATTCGGAATTACAATGACCCCATCGTAAAACTTGCACCAAGCACTCCTGGGGAGTTAAAAAGTATCACTGTTTACAGTTCACTCAACATGCATTGATGATTTCTTATATTATTTTAACTGGCAATTTATATTCCTCGAAAGTAAGTTTTGTGTTCCTACAACGCTGCCATCAAACTGCCGAAATGGCTTAGATCTTCACTTACAACTGATTTAACGGAAAAGAAAACTTGTTACAGACATTAATGATCTGAGGCAAACAGTAAAAGAAATTCATATTGATAGAAAAATGTTTAAAAATGGCGTAACCGTTAGTTGCTGACATGATGTTAATGAAGACTTTAAAGCAAAATTAAATTGGTTATTTAGCTAGCAATTAAACACGATTGCTATGTTGCAAAAATGCTTTATTGCAAAAAAGTAGGATACACGACCAACAACAAAGTTGTCGTGTATGAAGGGGTTAGATTTCGTTCCAACCCAAACGTAAAGTGAGCATCTTTTTTTGCGTTGTATTGTCCATGTTTATCCTCCATTCACGAGAAAGCAAATTGTATCGCTATCGTTTGAACAGGACGTCCGCACTCGCTTGGGAGTCACCATTTCCGAGGTGTCTGGGCTACCTGTCTTCCGCATAAAGGTGGGGGCGTCCTGTTTAGTGCCTTGCCCAAGGACACAAGAGGCGAGCTTGCCGGCTTGTTCTCCACAACCTTCCCTAAATGCCGAGCGCCAAGCAGGGAAGTTGCGGATAGCAATTTTTAGTCTTTTGGTATGACTCGACAAGGCGAATGAACCCCAGGTCTACCGACTGCGAAGTAGACGCTCTAACCACTTCACCATGGCCTCAGTTAAAACAATGAATGGTTTGATGCAATGCAGCAACGTTGGGGATTATAACTGGCCCGTACGCATTTGCAAATTTTTGGTTGGTTTGAATTGAAGCTTTAGAGACAGCCTTACTGGCAGCAGCTAACGAATCCTTGAAGAATTTCCTCATCGGTTGCTTCACAACTAATGACAAAAATCATTGAAATTGGTAAATTACTCATTTTTTTGTATTCATTTGATGTTTAAAAACATTTGAGTTGGTGGACAATCTCAGGACAAGTGATGCTATGATGATTGTGCTTTTGTTTAAGGTAGTGGACGTGTTACAACAACGATGGAGATTTAAAACTGCCCTTACGTATTGGCAAAATGTTGTACAAAGTTTGAATTGAAGCTTCAGAAACAGCCTTGCCGGCAGTTGCGATGTAACATTTCCATCAACATCCTAAATTTAGAGATTATCCACGAAATCAAAATTGTAAATACTACCGTGATATGGTAAAACTTCATAACAACCAAAATGATGTTTATGAGAAAATTGACTTTTTGTCATTTATTATTTTTCAAGCAGAAATCTGTTATTTTGTTTCAATCTTGCTTTTATCTTGTTAAATGTACAAACATTCATTATTGCTTTGCGTTTGTTGATCAGCTGCTACACATAAATAAAAAAACGTCAAGTTGTTTACAAAATCTGAAATGTAGCTGTTAGGTTTTGCAATATCACGGTAGAATATCTCTTCGTGAAATTGCACCGTTGACGGAATAAAGTATTATTTTACCGTGATTGTGTGCAAAAACCACTGGGGAAGGCTTGGCCAATTTTGCCCAATCCTGGCTGGACCTGTGCCTAATCACGAGAAAACAAGCGCTGACAGGTAAGTTACTTTAGGTCGAAAACAATATTTACGAAACACATTGCGCCAAATTCTTTACCGGGCAAAATTTGCAATTTCAAGGCTTTTTTGAACACGACTCAAAATATCGAAGTTTTTAAAACTAAATACCATTGTGTTTTTGGAGCACCAATTTCAAAATGGCGAAGTTTTAAAATTGGAAAAACAATTTATTTAGGAATAAACGCCAAAAAGATGGAGTATTCAACGTGAGGATATTTCAATCGTTTTCATGATCAAACTGTGAACGAGAATCACGTCACATTTTTCCAAAGACCGCAGTTTCCTTAGCTCGGGAAATTCCACGACTTTGTCTTAGCTGCCCCATATTTACCGAAAGACACAAATAAAAGTTCGTTAAATGTAGCTTATGTGTTTCAATAGATTTTGATTTAATTCTTTGATTTAATCTTGATTGAAGTAGAATGATCGGAGTTCACGAGGACATAGCCACCCGTTTATCAAGCTTTTGGTTGTTGCTCTCACAATGCTGCTTGCGTGAAGCCGGAGCAGCTGGTTGAACCGATATTATTTACCAAGGCTAATCTTGCAGTGCGATGCCGATAAAGTCGTTGGTGGAATTTATAACAGTAGGTAACAAAAGTAAAATATGTTTTAGTTAATTTTTTTACTGTTTCTGGATAATTTTGGCCTCATATTTCAAAATGCAATCGTTTTTTGCTTATATCATTTGTTTGGATGTTATAACCGAATTCGATTTATCAGATTTTGATAATTTTAATGCTAATTTTATCATATCTTAGAAACTGTTTTAATTTTATCAATGTGTTTATTGTTCGAAATCTTGAATTGCAACGAGTTCTCGAAAATGAAAAAAATCACATGATTGAGAAAACTGCAGAGAGTGGCAGTGTTTCGACTATCGGGTCTCTCTAGTGCAGATGGTGACCGACAAGTAGCTAGAGTTGCTTTTGCTGTGTATGTGGATTCTATGCTGGGAACAAACACACCTTACGCGAAATTGCTTAAGGAACAAAATACTGGACAGCTACAAGTTATATTTCGGAATGGATGACTTAATTGGTCTGTGTGTGTGTAAACTTTAAAATGCTTGAATTTTGGCTTGGACTGCAGGTTGGATTCACTAAATTTGCTTGTTTTCTGTGTTTATGGGACAATAGAGCTGACTCGAAGCATTATGTTAAGATTAAGTGGCATCCCAGAAACAACAATTCCAGGAAAGTATAATGTTATTAAAAATGTTTTTGCTTCTCGTAAAAAGTCTTGCTGCCCCCACTCCGCATAAAATTAGATTTAGTTAAACATTTTGTCAAAGCTCTTAATGTCAAAAGCAAAGCTGTTAAAGAAATTCAAGAAATATTTCCAAAACACTCTGATGTTAAAGTGAAAAGAGAAATATTCGTTGGACCTCAAATTGCTACGATGTTGAAATCTGAGAAACTAGAAAACAAAATGAGTTTCAGATAAAAGGACGCGTGGCAATCTTTCCGTGGGTTAAGGGAAAGATTTGATAGCAACAGAAGAGATCTTAATTACAGATAATTGGTTGAAAGATTGATAAGGGATTTTCAAATCATGGGATGTCGAATGTTATTGAAACAGTTTTTTTGTTCACATCTAAATTTTTTTTTCAAGATTTCAGTGAAGAACACGGTGAAAGGTTTGACGCGGATGGAAAGAAAGTATCAAAGTCGGTGGGACAGTGCAATTATGGCAATTACGTTTGGTGTCTTATGAGGCCTTGTTGACATCAGCACACAAACAAAAACCTGTTCTGCCTTCACTTATAATGTGTGTTACAAGTATTTTTTGAAAATGCTGTTTGATAACTAATTTCTTTTTCACAGCAAAATATAAAACACAAAAACAATAATGTGTTGGTGATACAAAGTGCTTTGTCAGCAATAGGATATTGCAGTACAGCTAGAGAAACCAAAAATCGTGAATAACCAAAAAATACTGGTGACGGAAAGAATTGATTGTATTTTCGACATGAGCGCCAAAAAAACGCATCAAAATTGGTCTAAAAAATACAACAAATTTTGTGGTCATAGTGTAATGCGCAATTCTGTGTGCCTATAACATCGAATGCCTCAGAAACTATTGTATGTACAAACATAAAACTCGGCAGAAATGATTATTCCTCCAAAATGAATATCATATAAGGAGTTGCTTACGTCAAAATTAAATATAAATGCTTAAAAATGCGCATCGTTTAGCAGTCTGAACAGAAAAAAGCCAAGCAGCCTAGATTTCTAAACAAACTAAAATTTATGTCACCTTCTGTTTTCTAAGGTTTTTATTCCGTGCACAGCGAGATCTCCTCCCCAGCTTTGACAATGTTGTCGGCACTTCTGCCAAGTCTGTCTTTGAGGAGTAAGTTTATAAACATAACCAGCGGAAGTGATGTGCCAATCTTTTTTCAACACATTTATCAACAATTGGGAAATCTCAGATTGTACTGAAAAAAATAAGTAAATAAATGAAAGCAGTAGAGATCGCCAGCCCAATGAACAGAATTATTCTGTGTATAGCATTATTGGAAATATCACATTGAAGCAATCTTCTTTTCTTGGTTACATTAAACAGTTTGAAGTGGAAACGTTTTGTATAAGCTGTGTGGTCAGAACTTTTAAGTTGGTTTATGAGTATGTTTAAGAGCCAAGGTATTTTTGGGAAAATTAAAGCAGAAAGGTATACAATTGAATAAATCTAGTTTCTAGTTAGTAATTCTTTAACAGTTAAACTGCAAAGAATGCTTCGCACTTGTTTTGGGTTTTAAAATGTTTATAAAAGAAGGAATTTAAGCAAAGTCGAAATTTCAAATCATCTTGAATATAATGGTATTGTGATTCTGGAATAATGCTTCAAAAGAACTGTGTTCTATGCATGTCTTTTATGAATTCCATTTTCATTAAATTACGTTCTTTTGTCTGATCAACTTGTTTAAACTTGGTTGAAAAACGACAAACTCGGTTCACGCTGTCAGCTAATCTCACAATGATTGGTCACGAACTTCACTTTTTCCATCGTCAAGGATTGAATCTTGTTAGTAAGACAGTTTTCTACTAGAGTAAAAAATTGAGAAAGATGCATTTTTTTTAATGATAGTTGTAGTTTAAAGTTGCATTTATTCAAATATATATGAAAGCATAGCATTGGCATAAATAAGACAAATTGTCGTTTTTGAAATGTTGATCTCAAAACAAAGAAAGGTCTCTATGTTTATTTGGAGAGCTATTTGGCATAATTCTCGCTTTTAAATAGTTAATCTTCCAAAAAAAGATTTTACAGTTCAAAGATCCACTTACAATTGCATGCCGTTGAATCGATAAGACAAGTTCGTAAAAAATGCAGTACAAATTTGCATTCAAGAAGCGAAAACTTGTATTTTAAAATTCCTGTAAACACCTCAAAACATCTCAATTTGTAGATTTTCAATGCTTAAGAATCTTTCTGAAGCAATAAAAAAATTGCAAAAGCTGCAAAAGCTGCCTTACTTATTAACTTAAAACCGCATTTCTTTGAGCTAAAATATATCATAGGGTCACTACTTTTGATATTGACAAAAAATGATTAGTCATTATGCTTTTAACTATAAGTGATGAAAAAATTGGCTGTCATCCAATTGCCGAGACAATGGAGCAAAGATTATTATAATTGTAGAGTGAATTTGTTACAAATTTCACAAAATATTGATTCAGCAGTACAGGTAACGCAATCTAATAATTGAAAGGGATTATTTTGGGTGACAATGAGAGAACGGTTATACATGCAACCTTCGCAATATCTGAGTCGGTGAGATGTTTTCGCAATGTTTTTTCGGTGTGACGATTTCAAACATGCTGTAAATAGTGAAAGCAATATCAAGCAACTCATAAGGAATGTTAAAACTTGGAAAATCCATAGCATGTTGATTTAATGCTGTTATGTTTACTACGATAATCAAGGATTAAAATGTAATTTATAGACAGTCGTGTTTTGTTCAAATATATTTAATAACTAATGAATAGAAAGAGCTTAGTGCAACGCAATCCCAAATGAGATAGAAAATACATCTGTTTCACATTTCATCAAAATTGATTATATCAAATATGCCATTACGTGTCGGTACATTATGAATTTCGAAGTAAAAAAATACTTTGTTGTTGCGTTGTATACAAGTAGTAGGCCTGACATTATACAGGGTGGGCCATAAATAACGCACCAAAGCATATAAAACAATTCAGATAATAATACCAAACGTTTTGGGCCATAAATAACGCACCAAAGCATATAAAACAATTCAGATAATAATAACAAACGTTTTTATTAAAACAAAACTTCTTAGCAAGATAAATCCGATTAAACTTCTTAGCAACAGATCGATTAGTGGCGCCATCGGCACCAGACATTAACACTAATTCAACTCGTTCTTTAATTGTTAAGTGCATACCCTAAAAAAGATATAAATTTTTTTTAAAAGGCAAATCATAACTAAAAAACTTTGATTGAAATTAAATTTAACAGTTATAGTAACTGATATTGAAATTAAATTTAACAGATACCCAAAGAAAAGATATTTACATTATTTCACATCACAATTTATTTTAAATCTTTGGTGCGTTATTTACGGCCCACCCTGTATTTTACTCAAAAAGTGGTAAAAGTTACAAGAATATCCAATGATAAAGGACAACAGCTAAGCTGCCACAAATATTTTGCAATGGATTTTAGAAATATGGTCATGATAAAGAAATATGTCAATTTAACTACAACAGGGGCGTCTCCTGAAATTTTTTCACCATAGCATAAATGCAATTATTACCTTTTTTGTGGAAATTTTTTTCAATAGTTATTTCAGTCGTGTTACAACCAAAATGCCCGGGGACAACGAACGCGTTCACCTCATTTCAAGCGGACGCCATGCTACCAACTATGACCTTCTGATTATCTAATGGAGGTAATGACACTAACTTCAAATTAACCTTACCTCTGCTTTCGTTTCTTAAAGCTTCAATTTGTCGAGAAAAAGATTGAAGTTGTTCTGTAAAATTATCAAATAATGTTTTTTCTAGCAACATGAGTAAGACGAGAACTGCAAGACAAGCTGGTAAAAACTTTTCTTTATAAAACAATCTACATTGCTGTTACCAAGTCAGTCATCTATTTCTGTTTTTCCTGAGACAAAACTGGGAGCCAAAATGGTTATAACGTCACCAGAGGTGGTCAGTGAAAGTAGTTCAGCTTAAGCAAACTACTTATGTTTTTTTGCTAATGAGCAACTTGCTTAAATAGTTTCATTTTTTACTGCGTCTACTTTTATTTGAGCAGGCTAAGTAAAAAGTAACTCTACTTAAGTAGTTGTGATTTTTACTTAATCCCTCGGAACCTGAAACTTTAATGCTTACGTACTTTCAAGATTTTTAACATTTTTCTTTAGTATAGCTGCATAATACACTTGAACAAAAGAATATGAAAAACTGTGTTTCCTCTAATTTAGAGGATGATTGAAAATTGGGACTATTAGGTCTCAATGGGTTTCATGTTTACTTTTTGATTTGTATGAGTTGCATGTTCGAAATATTGGAAACACTGTTGTAACAATTTGAAGAAACAGGGCATTGCATAAAACGAGCATATTTACCGCAAAGTTACATTCAGTCACTTTTATATGCAATTGTGGCGGACTTATGAAGAAGGATTTATTTAATCATGGCTACCATCGAAAGGGCACCCAAAACATTTTTCTCTAAATTACGAAATTACTGCAATACCAATTCAGAATTTAGATGTTTCTAGTTTTTTTAGGAAACATTTTGCATATCTATTCTGCCATTAAACTTTGTGAGTTTAAATCTGTAACCTATATTGCTTGATATGGGCAGCACCAGCCTCCTTCTTTCTCACAAAAATATTCTCTAGACATCCAAAGAATAAGTTTGCTCCTGGTATGAAGTAAAGCCCATTTTAGACATTAGTGTACCATTTTCCAAAAAAGTCATTTTTGCTAATTGGGCACAAAAATATGTTGAAAATGTTACATTAAAGACAGGATCCAGAGTAGATTTTTTATTTGGTGCAGAGCTTGCAGCGACCTCTTTTAGATTACGAAACTCTCGAAGCTTAGTACAAACTTAGGCTAATAGAAGACAGCTTTGTGATGGAAAGATTAATGTTCTTGTACGTTTACGAGTTGAGAATTTTCCAATCAAGTCCATAGCAACTTCGTGCTTAAAGACCTTTAAGGTTTTTACTCCTTGGTAGTGTGGAAATGTTTCCAATACACTTGGAATAAACAATAAATAAATTTACAAATGCAATTTTTAGAAGATCAAAAAACAAACGTAGATAAAATTTTTTTAGATGTCTTTGTTCAATTTGATATGTTACTTTCAACTGATCCATCAAATCAGTTTGTTTGATCCCGCTCTTCCAAATTTGAACGATGAGAGGGCACGGTGTCGCTATCTTTTTTCTTTGCCCTTTCTCTCTCCTTTTCACCTGCGCTTTTGGCATGAATAAATCGATTGCTTAAAAAACAGTTACACTTTTTGTGTCCATGCATTGCACAAGCTGAATCCTATCTGCTGGCGTCGATCTAGATCTAGATCTTCATATTCTTATCATTCTTCAAATCTTTTGATAATCCTTTCAATCCTTGACAATTACTTCATCGTCGAAACCAGAGGAAGTAGTCTCTAATAAAATTATGTCTTCTTCATCCACAGGATCATCATCTAATGAATCAGACTTTTTAGCCATAACGATCTGCACAATATTAATCAAAACTACAATAAAACTGCAAAGATCTTGATTGCTTACTCACCATTAGTACTTTTTCATAGCAAAAAATCTTTCAAGAAAAAGCGCATATTATGCCGAATGGGACCAATTAATGCCACTTTTATTTTACGACATATACTGACTGCAGAACTTTCATTTAAAAAATACTAGCAATCATGAGTAGCAAAAAGTGTGCTTTAAACAAAATATCAAGTTTTTGAAAATCGTCTGCCGTCAAATGTTTGTGGTGGCATTTTCAAAATCTGCTGAGCAATGCAACCTCGCAACTGCAAAACCTTGTCACAACAAACCTAACTGGTTTGCTCGTGAAAAAGATAGTGGACAGTGTTTCAGATATAAATTAAAACATATTTAAATCGGGATTAGAATATAATACTTGAAAGGGCACGTGTTTTGAAATTGCTGGAAATATGCCGTGGGACTCATTGTTCCTATCGGGTCGAAGGGGTTAAGTAGATGCCTAAAATTTTAATGTCTGTTGAAATGGAATGCGGTATGGCAACATAAAAAAAGTTTTGAATTGAATCTTTTGTTTTCTGCAAAACCTCCATTGAACTTTTGGCTTTGGTTTGGTTTTGAAAACTGATTGCAAGTCTACTGCTGTTTAATGCAGTGGTGTTCCTCACATTTTTGGTTTACATCACCCTATTAAATAGTTAAAATTGAGATTAAACTGCGCCTTCGTGTCAAAGTGACCTAAGCGACATTTTTATCAATTTTTAGTTAATATCCTTTTATGGTAGTACATAACTCTAGCTATCTTCCTGAGAACAGCATTCTCTCTCGTGACTTACCAAAAAATGTTAACCTCATAATGAAATCTGTACAACAAAATAACTGTTTTGCTTCAATAATTAAATGACACAAAGTTTTCATTGCCTCCTGCAAAAATTATTTTGTTGCTTAGGTCATTTTGACACGAAGGCGCAGAATTAGTTTGCGACATCCAGAAGGAAACTTACTTATATATTGTGAAATGCTTTTATGCCACACTGAAAATGTATTACGAGAAACAGAATGAATTGCTTGCACAGCACAATTTATCTAAATATCAATGTTAAATTTGTATTTGATTTCTTGCCAAAATCTGTGGATATCTTCAGAGATACAATGTGGGCAATTTTATATTTATAGCAGTTTTATAGTCAAAACGTCGCTGCACAATAAATAGTAAACGTTTTTGTTCAGCTTTGTACTTTTTTTCCTGTGATAAATTTTTGTGCAAAATTGTTCATCCGCTTGGTTATTTTTATGATAATACATCATAATAAATATTGTGGTTTAAATATCGGATTTTGTCTCCAAAATACATACAAAAAGTGCATACATAGGTTTTTTGCGGACAAGAACGTAGGCCTGCAAAAAACGTTTTGATTATTAAACGGGTTGTTGACATAAGAAGAGGTACTATACGACACCGTATAAATAAATATGCTAACAGATGAAAATTTTCGTACAAAGGTGCTTGGGAGCAAAAAAACACACAAAAACGTATAGGCCTACTGTGTACAGATACATTAAGTTTCACAATGTTGCCCACCTAATGCTTTTCTCACTTGACTAGCTTAGCCTAAAACTAACGGTTATGAACTTGAACATTTATACATAAAGTTTTCTAAAATATATATACGTATGAGAAAACAATAAATGAAAACTGCATCAAAAGCCGATTTTAGCTCTGTTTAGGCCGATTTTGTGGCCATTTTTTTGAGCATATACCAACTAAATAAGTTGTGAAGGGAGAGCTTTTAAAGCAATATCACGTGTATTTTTGAAACAATCTTGCAAAATATTTTGTTGCACTAGATATCAAAGGCATTAAAAGTGGTAATATTTTGTGGCTGGTTGTTGATGTGAACGCTATTAACTATTTCCTCGATAAATTGATCTTCAAAAATGTTTGAATTTTGCATTTGGATGGAATATAAAACTCGCTCTTCGAAAATATTGTTCTACAAAAAAAGATGAGGAATTGGTGTTTATAATACATTCAAAAACTCTGTGTTTACTTTATAGTCTCTGACGGGCCTGCGAAATTTTAAACTACCTTCAAATTGGGCCGTCTTGCACACTCCAGAACTACATTACTTCTAAAGGCATGCAAGCTCGCTTTATGCGCAATTCTATAAGGCATTCTGTAATCTATCATCCTTTTTTAAGATAAACATGAAATTTCCGAAATTGAACAGAATTTTGCGCCTTAAAAATCGGTTTCAGTATGTAAAGCTCTATCTTATTCAATGCTCAGGTACTTTAGGTTTGTGCCCCTTTAGCGTGGTCGTTGTGGCAACGGCGCTGTTTAGAACAGAAGTGTCAAACTCATTCAGTGCTGTGGGCCATATTTACATATCTGATTTTAAGCGGGCCAGACTTGTTTAAAAAAAATTAAAGTGGGCAAGACCACATTTCAAGAGTCTCCAAATTTTTGTATGTCTATCTCACTCGCCGTAACCTGTAATGCCACCCGCGACTTATAGCAGTTGTCGACCATTATGTCACGGCAGCATTGCATTTCAAAATATTTGTTTCTTTTGGAGAACAATTTTTGAAGACCAAATTCGCAGGCCAGGCATTCGCACTTTCCAAAAAATCCTTACGCGGGCCACAAAATATTACATCGTGGGCCACCAGTTTGACACCCCACCGTTTAGAAGTAAAAAAATTTTGGTCTCATCGAGTCGCGTTTTGACGACATTTTAACTATGAACAAAGATTCTCTCTCAAGAATAAGATAATAATTAAAATAATATAATTAAATAGACTCACAAGAACAAGTTCTAATTACTATTAATAGAATATTTAAGCCAAATGGTCTGAATTGTTTACACCAATTAAATTTGATCAACGGATCTCAATTTGTTTGTCATCTGGCACTTCATAAAAAAAATATTCAATTTTTTAAGCTTCTTCCCATCACCATTTGTGTCACCTTGGATGAATTTCAAAGTCGTCACCTCAAAACAAAAATCTTTCTCTGGTAAAACATTTTCAATCTAAATTTACAAAGTGTTCTTCAAAAAAAGATACTAAACTCCATTAAGGTACACCCTTACGAGAGTCTAATAAAAATAATGTCATTCTCTAACATAGTGTCTCCCGCGATGTACTCTCTTTTTTTAGTGACACCAGTCGTTGCATCACACGCGTGAACTTTTACCTTGATCGATAATGTAAGTTAAGTTGCAAATTGAAGAGAAGTTTGCGTCTTCAAGAATCGCTTTTCAAACCCAGTGTAGTCCAAACACCCTGAATTGTAAATCCCTGGTTTATAGAGAAACCCAACAAAACTGCTACAAACTGATACTACTTCTATTTTTTCTACTTAGTTAGTTTAATTCTCGACCACTTTTTTACTATTGCTTTTGTAAATTTCTAGGCCACTTGAATTGTTTTGGACATTACGCAATTTGTTTTGCTACGTGAGGTTAGTGTGATACAAATTGATATTGCCTACGCTACTAACAGTTATTGAATTCCGAGACTGCTTGTAGATTTTCGAGTCCCATCTGTGGTCTGCCGTAAAGTTAACAACATCATATAAGAGCCACTGTACAGATGCAGACAAGCAAATAGGTTGTTTTACAAGGTGGAGGAGAGGACTAACAAAAACTACAAGAATTTTTTGGTGACGAAGTTGTTGTTGGCTGCCTATAAAATGAGGAATTCACCAGTTTTTGAGGCAAACTTTCTCCTGATTGTACTTTGCTATTACACCAAGAAAATTGTCAATTAAATGTATTCCAATCTTTGCCTTTAAACAACCATTGCGTTTGGACAGAAAAAATGTAAAGAAAACAGTATTTCGCTGAAACTTTTCTAGAAGAAAAAAATATGACGCAAGAAAAAGAATTAGGAAAATATCCTTGACAAGTGCATGGTAGTTTACTTAACAGTCAAAAGATCGAAACAACAAAACAAGCTAACATTACTTCTTCAGTAAACGCATAACAGATGCCGACAGGCCTTTTTTGATTTATCAGATCTCACCTGGGCACTTCCGTTAACGAGAATCGAGATCAGCAACTATGGCTGTCATGTGACGATATCTTGTTGGAGAAGACCACAAATATAAGAGTATTTGTAATCACTAGTCGACTAGGCAGGACAAGTTATTTTAACTATTTGTTGCTTCTTTAGTTCATAAAACCTGATTCTCTATTAGAGACTCGCTGCAGGGTATACTGTGGTACAAAGTGCTGACTAGGGTTACAACTTTTTAACTTTTTTTTTCAAAACTGATTTCCTGTGGTGGGAATGAATGAACTTTTGCTTATAACTGCTGAAAATGATGTTTATTTTGTTGAGCCAACAAAAAAGGTCACGCATAAACCACTTTGAAAAATTCGCGATTAGACCTTACCGTTATGTATAAGAAATGACTGTATAATACCATGAAAAGATAATTCCGCCTTCTTTAAATAAAGAAAAATGTAATAGTGACATCATAAACCACAGTATCATTCACTTCAGACACATTATATTTCAGAATTAAACTTTGTTTTGAAACTAAAAATTTGTTTCTATTCATATTTAAGCATAGAATTAGCAACTTCTAACAGTAATATCTTATCCTAAACTTTGAAATATTCAAATTACCGGTAATACAACATGTACAAGAAAAATTCAATTGCAACAAACAAGAACAAGGAAACCTGGAGAAAGAACTTGGTGCAGTTTCAACAACCATCAAGAAGAGGCAATATGGCAATATACGAAAATCCTCTCAGTGATCGGAACCGATTGCCCCTGAAAAGCCACGTGATGGGGCGTTTTAAATTTTTTCAGTCCACTGTTAAAGAACGGAAGAAGAGGATCAGTCTAATTGCTGCGGAGGTAAAAGCTTTATGGAGCACAAAACTGAACTTCCCCCATGTATCAGATCAGGCCATTTGCTCAAAGCTTGAAAAGCTCTTGCTTGAGTACGACTCTTGCAGAAAGAAGAGTGACTTTGAGTCATTAGATGAACTGTTTGACGTGACTAAGGAGAAAGGCGAATGGCTTTGCAAAGAGGATAAGGAGCTATACAAATTGCAAATCCAGAGTAAAGGCCAGGTTGGTTATTCCACCGGCAAACTTGCTAGTGTTCAAACTATCCACCCATCCAAGCGAAGGAAGACACTCGAAGCAAGTGCACCAAATTTGGCAACTGCAAGCAGTTCAGTAGATTTAGTTTCTTCCGAAAGCAGTTCCGACTCATCTGATACTAGTGAAGAGAGTTCTTGGGAAGACGAAGCTGCACCATCAGCAAGCAAAAGAAAGCATGACTCTACCGGCGTGGCAAAGCGGCTTGTTATAAGCTCAAAGCTATCAACCCATAAAACATCAAAGCTGTGCCATCAGCTTTCTGGTGAAGGCATTGACATACCAACACCAAGTCAACAAGGAATTCATAAGGCTCTCTTGGAAGAAGCAGAACAACTGATGCAACATTTGATTAGCACACTTCATCGTGAAAAGTGGAGCTTGCACTTTGACGGTAAACGAATACAAGGCATTGAATATCAAGCTGTTGTCTTAAAAAATGCAGCTACGGAAATCAAGTTGGCTGTGCTTCAGTTAAAGGATGGTACAGCTGCAACCATTGCAAAGGGGATCCAAGGTGTCTTGGATAACTTTAACTAGTGGGGATCAATCTTGATGATTGTTGCTGACACGACAAGCGTCAACACTGGAAAGAAAACTGGAGTGGTCGTTCGGTTGCAGCAGATGTTCGAATAGAATGGTAGTTCCAGGCCAACGTTTATCAGTTGCCAGCATCATGTACTTGATCGCATTCTTCGTCTAGTCATGGACGATGAGCTGCAGGGCTCAACCAAATCCCCAGACATCGATTATTTTTTTGTGAAGGATTTGACAAGCAGATATGATCAACTAAAGGAAGCTTTCAGCAATGGTAAAGCTAAGATCAAGGAAACAGGTGGTGGGAGAGATGACATGAAATTTTTGTACCACCTCACACGTGTCTTTCGTCACATCATGGAGAAAGATGAAGTCCCTTTAGTGAACTTTCAACAGATTCCTAACATGAGCAATGCACGCTGGAATTCTCGTGCCATCCTGGTACTCCTTGCATTCATTCTGATGCCTGAAACTCGAATCAGGCTTCGTAAAATCTGTTCACTCGTTTCTTACCAATGGGCTGACCATTGGTTTAGCAACCACTTGTTCCGCAATGAGGATTTTGATGAATTATCAGATGCTTTGGATGGATACCCAAAAGGTCTCAAATGCTTAAAAAACCACTGGAAACGAGATGACTCACCCATTGATATTGCTAAAAGCAACCAATGCTGCGAGCGTGCGATAAAAGTTGTGCAACAGTTGCAGGCATTTTGCAGAAACACGGATAACCTCTCCCTGAGATTTATCCTTTCCAATGACATTAATTTGTCCAAGTGACTTCTTTGTTTGATTTTTGAACCGTAACAATGCAATACATGCTATTCTTTGTTTCTTGTATACAACTTGGCGAAGGCTTTGTATGTCTTTAAGATCCAATCAAAACACCAAAAAATTGCATTATTTAAAACCATTTTGTGCGTGACCTTTTTACATCAAATGTGAATAAAAATTGGATTTTCTTGAATCTTTTATAAAAGTTCATCAAGTTATAATACAGGGATAGGGGGTTCTGAAAAAGTTTTAACCCTAGTGCTGACGCGTGAATTAGTTGTTTGTAAATGTAGCGTTTTAATATAATAATAAAATTTTCGGCTCTATCTCAATCTTAAATTTCTTTTAAAGTTGAGGCGACGTATGATAATCGCTTGGATAATTAGGTCTGACTGCAGCTTAATAAAACTTGGAAAAGATTGGCTTCCACTAAAAACATCTTAAACCACGTTAAGAACAGAATAATGTATTCACAGAAATAATGCTTCACGACTTCAAACTTCTTCGCTCAACGATCTCAGAACAAACACTTTACTACACAATCAGGAAAACCGCCAAAATTGACTTCACCAATAACTGATTGATACTCGCCACGTCCACAGAATCCACAATAAATTATCACAAAAAAACAATAGCCCTTCTTTACTCTGTCAATCAATTTCTCTCTCCCCCCGTTACAACGCTTCTCTATACTACTACTACTCTAAAAATAATCCTGTCGCCTTACATAAATCAAAAAAAAATCCAAAAGTCGCTTAAACAAAATCCTGTGAAAAGAAAAAAAGCATTACGAAGTTATGGAATCGGACAACGAAATTCTTCGAAGAAGCTGGAATCACTACATCAATCTGGAATTTTATTACGTCATAAACGATTGTGACGTAATAAAGGCATACTTACAGCAAATTCAATTGTGAGGAAAAAAGGTCTTTTTTTTATCAGTTGCCGAGCGAACAAATGATACAGCACTTAACACATATATGAAAATTACTCTTATAAGGCAAATTTCCTAATTCGTGACAGTAAATAAGTAGACTGTGCATCACAATGTAGACTTATGTTGACAAACACCAGGTTTTAGGTTTTTAGTTGTACTAGCACAAAATAGTAAAGTTCATGCACCAATGCAATAAGGAACAGTCATTCAATTTTGAGGTAATTGCTGCTATATAAGAGGAACTGCATGCATTTTGAATATGGTACAATTTTGTATTCACTTGTGGATAATTTAATGATAATTTTCTGAGGCCATTTTTAAAAACACTACTAGTTTTTAAAAAAATTGTGAAAACATTTTGATGTACAAGTATATTTTGTACAAATCTTGAAAGTTTTGCCAAAGTTTTAATCTCGGCCTCTTCAATCCCATTTAGGCCTTTGGTTACAATAACAACTGTGTGTTGCCGAGTCCATAAACAGTTGAACCGCACCTATCGGGTTACAAAAACTTAATGCTACATTCAACATTCATACCGTCAAATTGATGCACAGTCGTGTATTGCTCGCACAATCTGTCAAAGGTTGCTAATTTTTCTTGGATCTCAAAACTTTCTAAAACCTTGCTATTTACAATAGCAAATTAATAACCACCTAACAGTCAATTAAATTTACTCGTTAATCGAAAAACAAGGCATATACTTACCCAAACAAATTGAAGAGGTCCTTGAGTATAGTGGCATTTCTCTCATAATTTATTGTAATTTTATCGAGGGTGAATTGGTAAAACTTTGTTTGAGAACTCTACTGGGCTGCAAGGCTAGGGTGAACACAGAGGCCATAACAAAACCCTGACATTTTTCATGCAGCCATTATTGTTTATTAGCCAGCTGTGCCTGCAGACATCGTTAGTGACGTCGGCGTAAAACACATCAGTTTATGCCGATTGCGTTGCTTTACTTAAGAAGCAGATGAGGAAACAGTAATATAATGTCAACTGTTTTTCAACAGAGCTAATTTTTGTTTCAAAACCAAATGGACTTAATCGAGAATCAACTCAAAACGTCTTCGAGGAGAACCGCAGCTCTTAATTACCTCTGCCGATTTCTACTGTTCTTTTTGGTACAATTGAATATAGTAGAGGAGTACAATTAGAATGAATGTCCTAAAAGGCAAGCGTCAACAAAGATAGTTTTCACTACATACATAAATTGATATTGACTATTTAGTGTTAAAAGTTTTTTACAGACTTTTTAAAAGACTTTAACACTAAAACGTCAGCGCTGAGTCAACATGTTATGGATTTCGATCATAGAATAGATTGAAATAATGTCAAAATACGGAAGTCAGAATCACATGCATACAGGCGTCGCGTTGTGGAAAGTTTTTTGATAAATCAAAAGGCTTGCTCATGTAATGTAATCAATCGTAATGATGGTACAAATTTTCTTTCTGTTTATAGTGTGTTTGTCTCTAATAAATAATGTCTTATGTATTTCACAACACTTTTTACTTTTGCCCACTCCTGTATCTGTGATGTAACAATGTTTTTGTTATTACGTGATGGCCTGCCCTGTTGGTAAATAAGTTTTAGTGTTTAGTAATACAGGTTGTCTTTATATTTTTATATTGTACAGTTTAATATGTTTTACTGATAACATGTACCGTATTCTGAAGAAGCTCTCCGGTAGCTAAAGGAAGCGAAACGTTAATTTTGAAAAATAAATTTATTGAAAGAACGACTTGATCTGGTTATAATATCGTTACACTCGACTAACGAGAAATGCCTGCTACATCTAAATTTCATTTTGTTGCGATCTTGGATGACGTCTTATGCACCAACTTATCGTAAAAATGATTTTCTTTAATTTTTTTAAAACATACTGACCGTAGAAACGTGGTTGATGGCTCTTCCACAACATAATTCCCAAACAACGTTTGTTTTTAAACTTTAGGAATAATAACGATGCCACAAGCAATTTTGTGCTTGACCATCTTTGTATATTTAACTCTTCTGAAAACTACTGGACAAAAAAACTCTAAACTTGGCATCATTTATCGCCGCATCTAGGCGAGGTACCTGAGAAAGTCAGTGACGTCAAAATTGAAGATGCATTTCTAACGTTTTCATTTTTAATTGAGAAAAGGGATTTTTGGCTCCAACAAAAGCCAGCCCCTAACTTACCAACTTCAAGAAGTAATATGGCTTTAGGAACTAAGATCAAGTCATAATCACAGATTGATTCTAAAATTAGTTTTCCTTATTTTCTCAAACAATACACATCGTATAAAGGCGGTTGAAAGCATTTTCGCAAGTAATTAACAAGGTGCTTCCGATAAAAGTAATCTGCAACATCTTGTGGTGTATTAAGATGTAATAATCGATTATTTATTTGAGTGATTTATAGGCATGCTTTTTTATTCGATCTTGAATCGTTTCAAAAATCTCTGTTACGTCATAACCTTAAATGACATCACAATGCTTGCCATTACATAGTGACAACAGTAGCAGGTAGAAAAACTATTTGTTGTCATTTTGAGAGCGAACATAAATGCAAAAGCTCATTTCTGATATTTGTAATTGGTAGGCTCTTTGTACAGGTACGTAAGACTAACTTTCATTTAAAAGTAGGGAGGTCTAGGTTAATGGAAAGTTAAATGGAATAAAATCCTAAGTTTAAAAAAGATCAAAACAAAACAAAACAATAATAGCATCAATTTGTAAAACTGAGTTTAGAGAGAAGGTTTTTGTTTGAAAACAGCTTAGTAGGCGCCTAACAGAGTAAGGTGAATGACTTTAAGGAAAGGCATGGCACCTTTTCTCGCTATGGCGAAATTAGAGAAAAAAATGTAGACAAAGAACTTCATATCACAAACATAAATACCAAAGGGGCCTAATCAAGTAGGCCTACCACCAATAGCTCATTTCTTTAGTCAATAGCTCATAGTCAAATAAGCCTACCGCTAAATAGTTCACTTGTTTAATTGTCAAATCGGCCATCATTTGGGCGCCGCCATCATTTTTAACTGTGTTTTATCCCCTTTCATCTTTACACTTTTTTAAAGTATGAATGATAGTTTGTGTAATCATTCTTTAATTTTGATTATTGCCAGTTTCGATTGATAAATTATGCTGATCATCATTACGTGTACAGGAACTATGATCTATATTTACTACAACTTTTCATTGCTGCTCTCACAATGTTTGAACGATGAAGCCTGAGCAGCTGCATTAATTGATTCGTTTTGGCTTGAAAATGCTCTGCCGGGGTAAAATCGCACCATACTTAGGGAAAACATGTTTTTTATTTTGGTTGACAATAGCTTTATAAAGCTACCGGGATTAAGCCCAAAACATTTGGAGAAAAGCAAAGACTCTTTTAATTCCCCTGGGCACGACAACCAGGAGATAAGAACATGCAACATAATGCGTAGCAAGCGAGAACTCGACAAAGTTGAAGGAAAAATCAAATAAAAGCAACGTCACTGTGGGAATCGCACAACATGGAAAACATGATTGCAGTTTTGCTACAAAATAGCTTAATATCAGAAATGTGTTTCCTACTTCCAAACTAAGGGAAACGCAAGTTCCCTTTGGGTTTACATTAGCAAAAAACAAAGCTCATAGACCTAAGGCGTAGTCAGGACCTTGAAATGAGAAATTCTATTAGGAATAGGAGCGTACCAAGTTGTGAAAATCTTATGTCCAGGAAAAAACATATCTTTTGGTTATTGCTCACGCAAGTGCTCGATTGGTAAAACCTGCTGAACAGATGCTCTTAACCCCGACTTTACTGATGAGGGACTTGCCGTTGACGCCGGCAGAGCGGGCTAGTTGTAGAGTGTTTTTGTTGAAAGCAGCTTTTCAATATCTGCATCAAAAGGTTTTAACCGCATTTCGGCTCACACTAACTTTTAAAAGAGCAAAGAAAACAAATTCTTAAACGAAACGTGTAATACGTCGTTATTTTGCTACCGAAAACAAGGACACTTTTTGCATAATAATGAGTACAATGGTGGCTTTCGTTTGGGCCGAAAGTCAATTTCCTTTATCAAAGACGGGATTTCAAACAAATCTGTTTTCTACCACATGACAACGTTATGAATTCCCTTATGACTTATCCCACGAAAGTAATCAATTGAGATAAACATCATGTTTATACGGTTTTGGAGGAACTTAATGCAGAGAATGCCTATTGGTTATTTAATATTGGAATTAAATTTATTGACTGCTCAAAGTTCGTTTAATGTCTTCTCGATTACTTCTGACAATTTGCTGTACCACCTTGGCAGTTTAATAAGGTGAATATCTGCTTTTTCGGCAAAAACTGTCACTATATGGTTGTTGACAGCCGAACGAGTTGGGTGCTTTGATCCGAATTCTATCATGTGACAAATGCTCTGAGTAGGTCAGTTATAGCAAAGCTTCCTTTCCAAAGAGGAAATAAACCAATTTGTAAATATAAACCCAAGAATAGAATCAAGAACAACGAGTAGTTAGCTACTAATGTGTGTTTTTTTAAACTGCAGGATGATTTAAGCAATAGCTTCAACCAGGGTTGGAGCGCCACTGTAAAAAGAACTTTGTCTTCGAATTCAGTTCCGAACATTTCAAGCATTGAGCAAACTGCAGATTAGGTTATATGCTCATGTCTCATACATCATGTACCAAGAGGAACACGAGGTCTGCAGGTTTTGGATGACGCAACTCGGTGTTGGCTTGACACCACCACTGCCAGCATCTAATCTGGGCAGCGCAGCGGCCCGGGGTTGTAAAAGGATAGACCCTCGGCCCTGGCCTTGATTTGTGCTGGCCCGGATTGAGTTTGGGTGCCTGACCAAACGATGACGACGACTACGAAGCATTTATCCATTAGCTCCAGATTTAGCAACGGAACTGTAAATTTGTAAAAACTAACACCAACTCCGGTTTCATTAGGAATCATTTGTGTTTCAAAGTAGAACGTGTTTAATTTGGTGAGGTGCCAAGTACGCTAATGCTGACGCCTTCACGATATCAACTTATCACAACCTGATATCAACCTAAGACAAATAGTAATTATTTACGCAACTACTTTTATGATCTTAAAATTTAAATTTTGACTTTATTTTGACCTAAAAATTTTCGCATCACTGAAAGGCGAATTGACATTTCATCACTACACATAAAATTAAAATACCGTTGAATAAAAAAATATACTTCCATTTAGTTTGTTTAAATGACTCAAATTGAGTAAATCGAAGGTAAGAACAACAGAAAAAAATTCATATAAGCAGAAAGGAAAAGCACGTAATAATCAATCTACGACAATATGACAATAACCCCTTTACTCGATGCTATTCACAACAAAATACTCAACACTAAACATTGCTATACATCTAGTCTAGCTTTGGTGTGACTTGCCAGATGCTGCAAAAAATATTACCGTTCAACAATAAGGATACAAAATCCACGACACAAGTTTACTCCCCTTCCAAAAAAGCACACCACAGATGTAAGTTTGCCACTTTCATTCACTATCAAAACGACTCACTGGTGTGTCTCAACACAAACATTTTTGAATCTCTGGAATGATCTGTTAGAAACAATGTGAGCATTTGGCTCGCAGAAAAGCTGCTTTGAGCTGCGCCGGCCCACTCTGCGCATAAATAGTAGTGAAAGCCTGATTATCTAGAAAAGAGGCGATTTTTTAACAGTCATCAATGAAAAATATGTTCATAAAACTATAGAGAGTTCTAGTTGCTAGTTAGCAAATTTCAGGTGATCTCCTATTTAAAGAGATCTGCCTCCAGCATCGCACTAAGGCAATGATTCTTAAACTGTGCGTCGCGACATCCAGGCCCTTGTTTTGATTTTCCATGGGCGTGGCAAAAAAACTCCGATCTGCCGTTATATTTCTCCCCCATGAAAATAAGCATAAAATTCAATTTGTAATAACGTTTTTCACCAAACGAAAGTCTTCAACTTTTGTGAAAGTATAAAAATGATCGATTTTAACAGAAGACAACCAACACTTGCGTTTGTAAAAGACTACGCCACGAACATTACTACAAATACTCAGAAAAAGTTAACTCCCAAAAAAACAACTTCCACAAATACATTGATCTCATCAATAATAGTTGATCAGTGATCACTAGAGCAATTTTTTTATGACCAAATAAATTTAAAATATGAAACGAAGTTGCTAAAATATGATTTAAAATATAACTTTATCTTTTAAGCATTTAAATTCTAAAAAGCAATCAATCCAGTAGTGTATGAACACACGGTTTTTATTTAGGATAATCGTACATCATAATCAAGTAAGAAAAGTCATTTTCTTCTTTGAAGTGGTCATTGTACAATACCAAGGTGGTTAAAGTGAAAAAGGATCTAGTCAAATTCTTTGACCAACGGAAAACTGAGCAATGGAAGCTGAAGATCACCAGTGGCCGTATCTATATCCTTTAGATAATTAAATTTAGGCAATCATTCAGCTTCAACTTTTGATAACAAAAAATATATTTCAATTATTTAAATAGTCATCATCAGTTCCTGGTAACAGCATAAAAAAGAATAAATGAAAAACTCTTCAAGACTAGCATAAATAGGTTTGATATCTCCACAATACGTACAGCAAAATCTTATTAATAGCAGTAAATCGGGTAGTTATAATACTATGATTAAACAGAGGATGAGTCTAAATGCATCTATGGATAAAGAACTGATTAAAAAATCTACATTAGCTTATAAATATCAATAGCAGTTAACATAACAACAGCAGAATGTGATACAAAAGAATTACGACGTCATAAACCAATTAATAAAAGTGAATGATACTGAAAGCTGATTATAAAAAAAATTTGCTAAAATGGAAAATTTTACTCAAAAATGATCACCAACGTCATACGGTACCATACAGCAATCTATTACATCATGTCAATAACCCGCCATCGGTTTCGACCTTGTTGGGTCTAATCTGGCGAGTGTAAAAAACACTCAATAATAAAAATGCTGAAAAAACAAATTGCCATTAAGTGTAAAAAAAAACATACAATGCAATATGATACAGCAATCTCTATATCATGGGGGTCCCATTCAACCCATATTGGACAGTACCAGAAACAACCGTCAGAACACTGAGATTTTCGAACGTGTTTGATTTATTATTCCCATTAACATGTCAATAAAAAACTTTTGACTTTGCAGTCTTTAGTTTTTGAAATAGAGGATGTTTCAGTTTTGGAACAATTGTCCAATTCGTAGTTGCAAAACTCGTAACTCTGCTATTTTCATTATGGTATTTATCTTCTTTTTGCCTCTTTGTTCGCAAACAATAAGTCTTGAAATTTCACAATTCTCTTGCTAAAACTTGCTGAAAGGACTGCCATTGTGATGAAGAGTGGCAGTTTTATTTCCACTGGTGTAAAGTTTGAATTTAAACTATTGCTTTTGTGCTGGTTTATATAGTTCAGTTGGACACAAAACAAGGAGATAGAGAAAGTACGCTTCAATAATCGTTGGTTTTTTTATTAGTATTTTTCTGAATTTGGAGGTTCATATGGTAAGCTGATAGATTAGGCAAATATACAGGATGTAGGCCACACAAATGCAGGTTGATGAGTTATTATATAGCTTGTTTTTTACAGAATAGTACATATGGTTCGTGTCAGTTATTACAAATTATTTTGGCTTGGTAGACTTGTAATAACCTACAGTCTCATTGGATTGCACTGTGATATTGTCTTCAAGAAAATATGTTGCATTAGAAGAGGCTATAGATTTACTTTTAGGTGACGACAGTGTTTGCAGTGAATAAGCTATAGCTTTTTTGCCTCCAGAGCAAGAGGATGGCCATGCAACGCATTTGGAACAGGGGAGGATAATGTTTGTCATAGCTTCGAGGCATTGCCAAACAATGTTGCTGGATGAGTTGAGGTCTTCGAAGACTCACATGGAAAAGAATATGCTGCTTTCGAGGCCAGCTACAGCGTTGGCCCCAGATAAAAAGAAAAAACGAAAACGCACTCGAAAGCTTTAGACTGGAAACGTGGCACAAACGTTGCTATCCACCTACCCGGGCATGCATTTCGCCTCTATTGGAAACACGACCAGAACTGTGTTTATTGGAGCCATTTTACATTTTCACGTAGCTCCTGAATGATGAAACCTGCGCCCACATCATCAGAAAATCAAAGCGTTATGCCGCGCAACATAATAAAACAATAAAAATTTCTAATAATGAGAGCTATATTTTTGTTGCAATGATTCTTCTTTCTAGCAACAACGCTAGATCGCGTCAACGACAATACTGGTGTGAGGATGATGATTTAGCATGTCCTGCGGTTCCAAGAAGTATAACCAGAATCCCCGCTTTGAAAAAATAAAACGTTTTCTTTACTTTGCGAACAATGATTGTTTACCTCGAGGAGACAAAATGGAAAAGATCCGCTCTCTACAAGAAGATGTGAATGCACTATGGAAGTAGTTTGGAGTTTTGCTGAGGATATACAAGTAGACCAATAGATGGTGTCATATTTTAGGAGACATGCGGTCAAGCGCTTTAGTCAACGTCAAAAAAAGGGAATTGATGTTCCTCACCCCCACTATAGTTCATGAGGTGCAACCAAGGGATGGGCGGTTATGATTTTATGAACTATTTCAATCAGTCTATATCGGTCAACCATTCACGCGAAGAAGCAAGAGCATGATTCGTGTAGCAGCGTGGCGATTGTACGCGATTCTTCAACGCGATCCCCCAAAAAACCAATTAGATTTTACGAGATCTGTCGTGATTGGGTTGCTTAGGAACGCGGTGCACCCTGAGACAGCTCGAGCTCTAAAAATTGCCCAGCGATTTGGGAACAAAAGTATTTGACACTTCGTGCCAGTTGATTTCGTGCAGCAGGGCCGCTGTGTTTGGGGCAAGAAAAACAACAAAATAGTGCTACGTGTGCAAGATTCGACTACAGGTCAATTGCTTTTTGCCTTATCATGCAACCGTTTAGGAAGGATGCAATTACTCCATCTCATTGAAAAATGTGCTATAAAAGCAAATTCACTGCAATTGTTTGCCAGCATCACAATAAATTTGCTTTTGTAGCACATTTTTATATTATTGAAATATCATGTGCCTTGAAAGCAAACTTCGACCACTTTAAAAGTGTTCTATATAAGCCAATTTATTGTAATGCTGGCAAACAATTACAATAAATTTGCTTTTATAGAACATTTTTCAAGTGGTCGATAAAAAGACCCACCAACGTTTTTGAGCTGAAACAGCTTTTTACTATAGAAATAGTCATAAACCACAATAAACATTCATTTAATCTTTATAAAAGTTCGTTGAAAAAATTAATTTGATTATTAGCTGCTCGAAAAAGATTTGATACAGTCAGCAATTCATTTGTAAGTATGGCAGTTTGGTCATGTAGTAAGCACGCTACATGACGCTTCAGCATAGGCATTGGACAATTGTTCTAATTTTTTTTTACTCATCCCGTGGCGATTGCCGTTGGGGCGCTGCAGATGACCAATTTGTTTTAGTTGTGTTCATCATGCATCGAAATCTTAGGCTAAAACACCTGGCGGAGCCCATCCCTCTCCAGGCCTGGCAACCTGTCTTCACACAAAGGCGGAGTCGCCCGTTAAGTGTCTTGCCCAAGGACACAACAAGCGAACTTGCCGGCTTGTTTTCCACAACCTCCCCTAAATGCCGAGCGCCAAGCAAAGAATCTGTGGATACCATTTTCTAAAGTCTTTTAGATATGACTCGACAAGGGGAATGAACCCCAAGTCTACGGACTGCGAAGCGGACGCTCTAACCACTACGCCATCGCGTCGGTATTGTTGTTCAAATATTGGAACAAAATATTCAAACAGATACTGCTCAGCGAAGAAATATGACATCAAAACAAAACTTACAGCTACATAATAGTAAATGTTCAAAGAAAAAATAGCATTAATAAAAGCTGTAAATTCGTTTTAATGGCGTCATTGTTTCCTCCTAAAGATGAAGGCTTAGAGTAGGTGTTAGATAGCAAAGTGTGAGCATTAATTACAGCAAAAACTTATGACTTTATCACGACAAATTTTTATGAAAATCTATTTTCAACCCCTAAATAGAAATATGCAAGAAACATTTTGTCGATATTACATCTATGCGATCAACGACGAACGTTTAAAGTTAAGTTACAGTAGTGGAACAAATGTCCGATATGGCTTAAGGACACACACACATGGCATGGACAACAAGTCACATCGGTAAGCCCTAATAGGGGTGCAAGATTATTGTTGAGACTTTACAAATTATATAAATTGCTTGTTGCTAATAAGCAATTTTCAAGACGATCTTCTATTAAGAGGAATGTGTCTCCAGCATCATAATAAAGTAAAATCAAAAATTTTGCACAAAAATGATCACCAACATCATACAGTACCATACAGCAATCTATTGCATCATGTCAATAACCCGTGACCGGTTTCGATAGAAATGGGTCTTATCAGGCGGGTGTAAAAAACACCCAATAATAAAAATGCTGAAACAACATATTAACAAATTAAACAAAGATGCTGGAGGCAGATTCTTTTCTATAATAGATCGCCTCGAAAATTGCTGCCCAATAAAAACTAGGCAATGTAGACAATAAGTTAAACAAAAACGAGTAGCTTGGAAATGAGCAACAAATAGTTAAACTTATCGAATTGTCGGCGTAATCATTGGTTGAATGTTAATTAAAGGTTTGATGCTGTGCCACCAAACATCTTAAAAGTCTTGGAATGCTGCGTCAGGATATTTCTGAAAAATTACTCTCCAGCTCAACGAAAACATATTATTTCGATTCAAGTCACTTAAATGATAGTTTAAATAATATTTCAAAAGTGCGCTTTGGTCATTGCCAAATTTTGAGTTTTGTTTGTTCCAGTTGGTTCTGTGAGCTCGCCACTTGGTTGAGAACTTGGTTTCAGTTTGTCCAATATAATTAGCATTGCAAACAGTGCATTGTGCAGGATATATAGCGTAGTTTCGACAGTTCGAGAGGTTTTGTTTCAGTTTGATGGTTTGATTGTCGGTTTTGATGATGGTAGTGGGAATAACTATTGATTTTTAATGTTGCTGTGATTACCGCAGAGGGCACAGTGGCCACATGGTCCAGAAGAATCTCCTTTGTCATGCTTGTTGATGTTTAATGACAAGGATCTAAAAATTAGCTGAAGCGATGCTAAACAAAGGGTTTATTTATGGGTGACTATGCTGTGCGGTTGTAGGTTTTTCTCTTTTTTGAGAGTGTGAAAGATTATAATTGAATGATGTTGTCCAAACGATTGGTTCTGGCTTTTGTGATTCATTCGTCGTGAGTGGTTTAAATCTATTTGACCAAGTTTCGGTCTTGGCTATCATTAGGGCAATTTTTTTATGACCTAATTTTTCCTAAAATATGACTTAATATTTCCTAAAATATGACTTTAAATATGACCTAATTTTTTTTGTTTGGTTCTTAAAAACTATGCAGCCGAGTCGGAGTATTGAACTCATTATCATTTATTTCGAACAGTTGAACCGCATAATCAAGTACGAATGGACATTGTCTTTGTCAAAATTGCGTCCAGGACATAGCATTTTTTTCAGTATAGAGAAAGAGCGTTCCACAGAAGCCGAAGTTGGCTGTGCTCTTTGAACCAGCGCTACCTCAGCAGGAGAATGATCTGGTAGATGTGCACCACTACCGGCGGCAATTTTAAGGAAGTCGCTACCTCTAGCTAGACGACTTTGAACATAATTTTTTTATCTCACATGGGTCGTCACCAAAGTGGAGATTTTGAATGGCTTCCGAAGCAGCAACAATTGTATTCGATGAATTGGTAATTCCCTTGATTAGGATGGCAATATCTCAGTAGTTACCATAGATTTGCCTTCATTCGACGAAAACTGCAGGTTCTGCTATGGCTTCCTTTGCCCGCTCAACCAGTTTTCCACCATCTTCAAAATTGTCAACAATGTTTTTGATAATTTGGAAGTTTTCTGCGTAGTAGAAAGATGCCTCCAGCCACGTGGCCCAACGAGTCAAAACAGGTTGTGGTGGTGCCGGCAAACCAGCTGCGGTGAACAAAGCATGTCGGTCTTTGTTTTTTATGGTTGCTGCTTTTATAGACGATATCAAATTGTCTGCAGCTTTAAAATGTGCAAGTATATGCTCAGCACAATTATGCAGCAAATGTGCGATGCAAGTAACATGGAGCAGGCGTGGATACAGGATTTTTAATGTTTCAGCTGCTTTTATCATGTACCTTGCGGCATCACTGAGTAGCAGCAAAAACTTCTCACGAGCAATATTCATGTTCTTGAGGGTGTCGTCAACAATTGTACAAATATTGGAGCTATTGGAGTTGCCATTTAATGGTTTGCAGTTGACTAAGTATGTTTTTTCAGGTTCCTCCATCAGCCCTGCTAAAATATTGACATACTTTTGACCAGATACCTCAGCCTCATCTACGACCAAAAACAATGCTTTTGCAGCAAACAATTCCTTAAGGCGTTCAGTTTCTTTAGCAGCCAATTCCTTAACATAGCTTCGACATGCTGATTCAGAAGGGCAATGCTTCCCCAACTCTGAGTTTAATAGCTTCTTAATACTGGCATGCTGAAGTTTATAAAGTGGGATGTCAGCCTCTAAGAATGCCGTTACAACCTTTTTTGTAAAATCCCGTTGGCAAATGGGGACAAAAGACTGTTTGTTTAAGGTCTTTTTTGCCGGTGCAATTTTCTTTTGGTGTTTTGCCGATTTTCGATGTTGTTCCACGTGAAAGCGCTTGTCACATCTGACGATGGTGGCACAAAGCTGACAATAAAGATCATTCTGGGGATTGCAAGAAAACTCTTGGGGATATTGCTTTACATACCTTTTTGTTTTTACTACTTTTGATTCTGCAGTTTTTCCCATACTGTTTGCTAAAACTTGCTGTTAAGGAACACTTGCTAATTCATACGCTTGCTAAATAAGCTAAAATGCGTTAAGGAACACGCACGTGTTAAAATAATTTTCTTTTGCTTGTGGTTATGACGACATAATTTATTTTCTAACTTGTGACTTCTAGCCTAGCGCTTTTACGAGTTTCAAAAGCATTACGACTATTTCGACAGTTGATGGTGTTGTAGCAAAAGAGCAATATCTGTGCTTGAGACTAAAATTACAACTTGCAAACTAGTGTAGCTGATTCGTTAAAACTTATACAAGGAAATAAATTAATTAATTCGATATTTTTGAGCAAGATAACTATGGCGTCACAGAGTCATAACAGTAATGGAGATAGCAAAGCTTTGCAATCGTTGTTAATCTAACGTTCTGTATTTGCACCATGAATATCCTACTCAATATGGGAGCAATGAATAAATTTATGACTTTTATGACCGAAAATATTTTTTATGACTTATGGTGTAAAATATGACTTTAATATGACTTTTTAACTCCGTTATCGAACATCGTACGAAAGTTTCGATTGAATTTTTGGGTATTTTATAAAAAACAGACCTTCTAAAAAAAATATAACTTTAATGACAAAAAATTGCCCTAGCTATCATATATGCAACCATTGCCTTCCCCTTAAGTTGTTCTAAGCTTCTATGATAGTCCTCAATGCGTAAATTTAAAAGTCGAAGTCGAATTAATTCACTGAACACAATCGTTTTGAATATTGTAGGGGCGTGATATGAGGAACTTTGGATAAAGCAGCGATCAAGAGCTGATGGTTTGACGTAGTCTGTGGTGACGAATCGAAATTGGGAATAGGGAAAAATTTTATTGAGAATATCTAGAAATTCCAGCTCGTCATTTTCTTCTGTTATGTTGATATCCCTGTACTACAATGTCAAATCATATTTAGCAAATGTCCCTGAAAGCTTGGTTTTTACGTATTGAGTGGCTTGCTCACCAAAAAAAAGCCAAACAATATTTTCGAAAAAGCGCTTGAATATTTCTGCGTGTTCTACTTTCTTCTTTGAAGTTTCGTCCCGGCCTTAGCAACTTCTTCAGAATTAAGAAACATCGTTCAACAGCAGCTGAGGTAGACTGTGCGTATAGAAGCAGCGCCACCTCCGTTGGAGAATGCTCTGGCAGTTAAGTAGTAGTGCCTGCAGTGATTTTCAGCAGGTCGCTGCCAGAAGCTAGTTGCTTTTGTATATAAGTTTTTTGCTTGGCATGGATCCGTGCCAAAACCCAGTAAGTGAATGGCTTCTGAAGCAGCAGCAATTGTATTGGTAGTGTTGGTAATTTTTTCGATTGAAATCGATCGCAATATCTCGGTAGCTACTGTAGAGTTGCCTCAATTCAGTGAAAACTTCCGGGTCTTGTATGGCTTTCTTTGTTCGCTCCACAAGTTTCCTGCCTGATTCGAAGCTGTTGATGTTCTCTTTGATGATGCGAGAGTTATCCACACAATAGAATGATGCCTCCAAACATGTTGTCCAACTTGTCAGAATTGGTTGAGGATATGCCGGCAAACAGTTGGCTGTGAATACAGCACGGCCGTCTTTACTTTTTACCGTTGCTGTTTTTATGAATGCAATAAAATTGTTTGTAATTTTGCAATGTCGCTCATATATTCAGCGCAGTTATGCAGCAAATGGGCAGTACAAGTTACGTGAAGCAAATGAGCATGCATAACTTTAAACGTATGAGCTGCTTTAACCCTTAAACTGTGATTACGGGCCTGGGAGACCCGGTGAGAGAGAAAACTTGCATAACTTTTTTGTTTGTTGATGTTGAATGCTGTTGCTCCTGAAATGCCTCAAATAGTTCCTACTGCAGAGCTTAAAACCAGAGTTCAGATCAAGAAATTAAAATAAAATTAAGAACACGAAAAAAATGGTACACCGTAAATTGTAATTACGAGCCTCCCAGGCCCGATTGTAAGCTACTGTAAGCAAAGCTTTAAACTTCGATCTACATGTTGCATATTCTACATTGTATATCTCAATAAGATAAGTTCTTGTCACCACTACGAAATTTTGAAGAAGAGTTCTTTTACAGGTGCTCTTTATTGTTGGCATAAGCACTGCATCAGCCTATCTCAATCTTTGCTAAAGAATGACCGTACTAGTTGTTCAATACATATTTTCATTCAGCACGGTTATTTGAGTTTGACATAAAATAGGCAGAAGATAAGAATGTTATTGTTTGTCACAGGTGAATATGATCTAAGATTAGGTTTCAGGAAAAGAATACAGATGAAGTGTTAAAGAGAAACATAATTCATTCATTTTTTCTCCTATATTTTAGTACCGGGCCTTTTAGCCCCGTAATCACTGTTTGCATCACAAAACAGTAATTACAGATTAAGGGTTAATCATGTAGCGTGCTGAATCACTCAGCAGCAACAGAAAGTTTCCTCGAGCAACAGTTATTTCTTCGAGACTGCCATCCATAATTGGGCATGTAACAGAACTGCTGGGTTTGCTACTCAACGGCTAGGAAGTAATAACATAGATTTTGGTGGGCTCCTTCAAGATTACAGGGGCCAAAATATTAACATATTTTTCACTTCTTAATTTTGCTTCATTCACTGCCAAGAATCTTTTTTTTAATCAACAAACCCTTTACACGTTCCAACTCTTGCATTGCTAATACATTTACATTTATTTGGCCTCGACAAAGCGATCGAGATTGTGGATGACATATTGCGACAACTTGAAATAAAACGCGAGAATTTTTCATTGTTCTTGACTGATGCTGCTTGGTACATGTCTTTGGCTGGAAAGACATTAAAGGAATTATACCCTTCTTTGATGCATATCACCTTCGTTGCGCACTTACTACATAACTGCGCTATGCGTGTGCGTGCTCATTTTAAAAATATTGATGAAATAATAGCAACGATCAAGGCAGTAACAATCAAAAACAAAGATCGCAAAAAAGATTTTCATGATGCTGATTTGCCATCTCCTCCTGACCCTGTAATTACAAGATAGGCAACTTGGCTTAAAGCTGCCTTATATTACAGTGAGAACCTTCCAGCTGTTCGTACCATTTTCAACAATTGGACAAGTGCAGGCTTCTTAGTCAGCAGAGCAAAAGACGCTATCAATGTGGAAGATTTGGTGCCGGACTTGGTTAAAATAAATCAATACCGGACTCTAGCAGGCAACGTAGAGTTCTTAGAAGGAAATGCCTGCACGATAACCGAAGCATACGGACTGCTGAAGAATGTGCAATTCGATGATGATCAGTGCGAAATTCAAAATTACGTTGAAAAACGACTATCCAACTCTGATTTAGAAACAATAATAAACTGTACCAACTTTACAATTGATCCAACAAGCTACGCACTATTCAAAAAGCCCAGCCAACCTCTGCTGCTGTTGAGAGGTCGTTTTCTATGCTCAGTAAATTACTGAGAAAAGACAGAAATTTTGATGTTAAGAACGTAAAAAAGTATATGATGCTGTATTACAATAAAAAGTCCTGGTAATTTTACTGTGTGGCTTTCGTTAAAAACATCATAAACAAACTGTTAATTTACAGTACAGTTGCGATAACAACGCATTTTTTGTATTACACACTAATTGATATCGGTACACACAATGGCTCGTTATCCTAGGTTTTGACGTCATGCGTCGCTTTGTTGCATTAGCTTCAAGACTGAGTGATTGAGAAAATATTTAAAGTGGGCTACCTTCTTCTTTAAAAACTTATGTAAATTGCGGATTATAAAACATTTTTAATCAAAAAAGTGCAACAAGACATAAATAATAGGCGAAAGCAGTTAGGTCAAAATAAAGTCAAAAATATATTTTTTTGGGTCAAAAAAATGGCCCTATTTATGAATTAGAATTTTATGATCCTTAAAGTGTTGAAAAACTTTTTGTGTTGATCCATGCAAATAATTTTATACAAATACATTGGATAATTTTGTGCTTTCGTGATTTTTACTAATTAAGAGAAAGTTTAAGTAAGCCAAAGTTTGAGGAAAATTAAAAGAAAACAACACATCTGTATGAAATTGCTACGTCAGCGGTAAAACTTATTATTTTGTTTGAAAATAATTTGCTGAATAGCTTTACAAGTGCGGATGCCGAAACTTTAGAAAACATTTTGGTGCATCCTCCAACCTGACTATGCTTTCAACAATTTTAGAACACATAGGGCCAGCTAGTGACATATGGTCACAAATGTAATTACGAAACGGACCGTACCAAGTCGTGAAATTGACTAACGGATAGAAGATAGCGCATAAAAGATTGTGAAACAATAACTTTCTTTGGGTAAATGAGCAGTCTTAATTTCAGAGCATCTGAGCCGAAATATCGAATTTAAGGGCACAGGGTCTATTTTCTTCTGATTTATAGCAACTTTTCATTATTTCTATTTAAGTTCGTCTAGAATAAGGACGATGCAACCGGCTAGTATCAATGAATTATAGCTAACTATAGAGTAAAAAGAACTCAAAAATTAATATTGATCATTCAAACTCACCTCTGAGCAAGTTAATTTGTTGATTGTCCGGAATTCCAGGTTCCCCTTTAATGCCCTTTTGACCACGTGATCCAGCCTCACCCTTTGGGCCTAATTTTCCGGGAGGACCCTGTGGGTTTCGCATTGAAGTCTGTGAACTTGAATGAGTCAATATTTCAGCTGGTTTTAAACAGGAACAAGTAAGATGATCCTGAGCATAGCAAACAGCCAAAACACAAACGCAAATAACAAGCTTCAACATCATGCGTTACTGAACTGCGATTTTAAAAATGACAGATTTTACCATGGCTCTGCTTTTATAGGAAACGTAGTTGGTATGCTTGAAAGAGCAGCTGCATTTTTTTATTCGAAAAAAAATGAAACCAAATAGTAACTGATGGCAAGTTAAATTCATGAAGTATAGCTACAAAAATTACACTAGGCGACATTTTGCAACATTTTTATTACTTTTTTTAAACAATTAGATGAGTTTACCTAATTTGACTACGCTGATTCCGAATTTGCAATCAGAATTTACCCATCACGTCAGACTTTTTTGAAAAATTGAGTTCAAATTTTACTTAAAAATGCGTTTAATAAGCCCAACAAGCACACATTTCTGTTTATTTGTTCAATAAAATTTTTTTCAAACTAAATTGTTTTTTTTTGTTGGTGTGAGGCATGAGTTTTCTTCTTTTGGCTCTTCTTTCAACCTCACTAATACTACAATCGCATTTCAGGCACCAACAGTAGTCCACTATCATGGATACATCCCATCACCCTTAATACCGGGTTTCCATGATTTTGATGCCCTGGTAAAAGCGTTTCCCATGTTCTTCACTCATATCACCCAAGGTTTGTGGGAAATAGTGCAAGTGTACATGCAAAAAATGAACTTTCATACTCGTGCGACATCCAAGCGCTTCAAAACAAGCCAACATGTTTCTTACAATGTTTTGGTAATCAGAATCTGTAGTGTTGCCAAGAAACTTTGATACTACTTCTGCAAAGGAAAGCCATGTTTTTTCCACATTTGTCATGGTAGATAGAATTTGCAGGCCTTTGGTAAGTTTTCTAGTTTGGAGTCCAACAAATACATCTTCTTTAACAATCTCAGCATTTAAATTTGGTAACTTTTCTCGAATGTATTTAAAACAGGCATTTTCTTTATTGAGAGCTTTTACAAACTGTTTCATGAGGCCCAGTTTAATATGTAGTGTTGGAAGTATCACATTGGATCTGCCAACAAGAGCAGGATGTAAAATATTTCTATAACTTGGTGTAAAGGGTTCTCTCAATGGCCAGTCATGTTTAATCCAATGATTACTCCTGTCCCTGCTGTTCTATTTGCATATAAAACAAGGATATTTTGTAAATCCAGACTGTTGACACAGTAGCATGTTTAGAACCTTAAAATCAACACACGTTTTCCACGTGAGTGTGCCATCCATATTGTAAGTTCGACAGCAAAATTTTCCTAAGACTCTTTTATGCAAGTCAAATAAGCAAAAAGGATAGAAGCAAACTGATTTCTATTGCGCAATAAAACAGCTTTCAGGCTTGATTTTGACGCATCAATAAAGAGGCGCCAATCACTGGGGTTATAAACGGTTTCCAATTTCTCTATAAGATCTTGAATATCCACACAATAGAATAAAGAGTGTTCCATGGCAAAGAAGCAAATATATTTTCTTTCACAATGTTTATACCAAACAAAAGTGGTATTAGAGCAAAGCATACATTTTGCTTTCAATCTGGAGCCCAGAATAAGAGCAGAAGCTTTAGGCGAATTCAAATCTCTGACAAGGTCACTTAGCTCGGCTTGATTAAATAGCTTTGGCTGCTGATTATCATACTCATACTCTGAACATTCCGTCAATTGGCTATCAGACTAAGACTCCTCACTGACAGAATCTTCAACTGTTTTCAAATCTCTTGGAGGCAATGGAATTAGTACTCCTGACCCATAAAAAATAGTCGCATGCCACAAGGCAAATTAGGATACTGAATTTTATGCTTGTTTTTAACATTGAATCCAGCAACAACATATGAACAAAAGTAACATTTTTTGCCATGTCCATTGGAACCATTCGAACACCAAATGCTAAAGGCTTTTGCTTTCCAATGCTCCACTGCCTCAATGACGACACCAAATTACAACCAACTTTGTGCGAGACTCATGCTTTGTCTTAGTCCCCTGACTTAACAACAAAATAAGCATAATAAACATTTTTAACAAATAGTGTAATATTCTGCCATTGAACTGATTAAACAAAGCTTCCGCATATGTAGCAAAATATATCTGAGCCATTGATGCAGCCCCTTTGCTAAGATGGCATTTTGGGCTCTAAAACTCAAGCAAGAGCCAAAACAAAAGTAACTACAAGACTAGGTCAACGAAGACTACTTCAGTCGTTTTAAAGTAAAACCTTTCAGTGATGCCACAATGTAATAATTATGACATCACAATGAGGTGCAGCAACTACGACAATAACAACAATGACGCAACAATAAGGAATGTTTCTTAGAACAGACTGTTATCACTACTGTGCTGCAAAAATTTAAATTGCAGATTATTAAAAATCCTAACGTGATAGAAAAAAAGGACTTCAGATTTGTAATCAGCATATGCAAATTGTCTTAGAAGCAACCATTTTAGCCAGAAAAAAAAAATCATGTCGACCTGTGTTATCGATGGAAAAATTTTAAACCCGGAGGCATGAGAATCTAGAACGAGGAAATGATTTGGCTTTGCATCTACTGACCATTCATTAACATTAAATTTATTCGGACGCTCTAACCATTATAGAAGGACTGGTTTTTGTTAGGGTGGTTTGCTTTAGCCGTTTCTATAACCACCAAATTACCATCAAAACAATGGGATTACAGGTTTGTGAAAATCCAGTGCATAATGATAACAAAAAACAAAAAATACGGCATTTACTGCATTATTTTATGAGGTAAGGAACTGATTTTGCATTTAGTCAAATATACAGTATAAAGTGCAATTCTGTCTGTAGGTACGTAGGTACGAACACTTTAATTCCCCCAGAACTACTGGATGTACCAACATCAAACTTGGTACAATTGATTGCCATTCAAGGTGAGTGTTATAAGGACGTGACATAATTATGTCGTCGTAATCAAAGAGAATGTTTTTAATTTGCATTTCTTGACAGAGCAAAACCGTTTCGTGCTCAAACAATGGCCAGTCTCCGACTTACCAACCTACAAGTAATTTCATTCTTTTTTAGTCTAACATGATATCACAATCAACGCTTGATTGCACAATTTGTAATCTGTAGCTTTTTAAAGCCTGCTGATTGTAGAAACGTGATTAAACGCTCATTTTAGAAAATATCAATAAGATGATTTCGATAAAAACAACTCTTAAAAAGCTAAAACCCATTTGACAATGTAATGAGCAATTCTTCATTTGCGTATTTAAGCATGCTTCTTCTCTTTTTCTCTTACTCACTTATTACCTGCTGATGATGTCATAATGCTGTATGGTACGATAAACACAGTCTTTAGCAAACAGAGATCATCATATGAAAATGCTTTCCAAAATTGCAGGTTTTTGCAAAATCCGTTTGTTTAAAACTGATTTGCGACCTCATTTCTCAACCGATTTTCAAAAATCATTCAACAAATCAAATGCTATTTTAAGGCAATTGCGATAGTATATGATATGTATCTTTACTATTTGTTTTTATGTAAAAAAAATTGAACTTTAACACAGCTAGTGTAATTTTACACCCCTCCCAAAAAGTCGTAAGCTGAGTAAAAACAGGTAAGTTTAATAACGAAAGATTTTAATAATTCATGAAGGTTATTTCGTGGCTATAAATGGTTTTGGGACTATGTGCCTCACAGACCTGAATTCATTTCCCCTGACGAGACTTGAAAAATGGTATTTTCAGTTTTCTTTCTTGGCGCTTTTCATCACAAAAGCAATGTGGGGAACAAGCACGCAACTTCGATAGCTATTGTTTGGTAACGGCATTTAACGTTATATCTGATGCGTCCATATTTACAGTATCTGACAGATGGCGGGGCCAAGCAGTCTACCTATTGTGGTGCCCAGTCAAACAAAGGACTAGCAAATAACACTCAACAGTTCGTATAGATGTGCCAAAACAAAGCATCTAGCCCATACAAAGAAATTAAAACATCTTGTTTGTGCTCAAATTTGATTGACATTTCGCGTTTCTTTACCAAATATTGTATAATGCAATATTTTACATGCAAATATTGTAAGCAAATTTCCGTTTGCGTAATGCGAAAAATTATTATTTGCAAGAATGTTTTTATAATGTTATCTATCGTGCAAATTCATATCATCTTCAGGAAGCGAGAATTGTCACAAAAAGTTTTTGAATTGCTCCACCCATCGCTTGGCATTTTGGTTGCCGGCAGCACAGATCGGGCACTCCTAGTGTTTGTTTATTTTCTGTAATTTTACTGTTCTAAAATCACAGATGATGTCTCTGTTTCAAGAACAGCTTCTGGTCACCAGTTTGTTATTTTAATATGAAAAGCAGTGAATGAATGTACGTCAGCAATATGAATTACTCGTTGGTTCTGTTTGGAAGCTGATTGACTAAACATTAGTTTACTGATTTATACCCTAACTAGGTATTTGTGGTATTGTGGTCTTAAAAAGACTTAACATGTACTACTTAGTGAGGCCAAGCAGTCCTATTAAAAGACAGCAAAATAGAAGCACAAAAAGTATCTCGTTTTGAAATGGCTAATTTTTTCTATTGCAGTTATAAGTTATAAGTTTGTTTGCTCCAGCCAACAATATTCATCAAGCTGAAAATACTGATCTATCAACTGGGATGACACTTGTTGCGCGTGTGTTGAAAACGTTCACAATCTTCGAACAAAAGAGAAAATTTTGTGATATATGTAATAAAGTCGTTACTCAAATTAATTTTCCTTCATAACAAATACAACATGATAATACATTGCTACAACACTATATAGTCAAAGAAACAACCGGAAATAATGAAATGAATAAAGACGAAATGCAGAGATTATTTTATAGCACATTGGATCATGTCATCAATGAAATAGACGCGCGTTATAACCATCAAAATACAAAACTATTTGCTGCTGTCTCTGCTCTTCAACCTGAAAATAGCAACTTTTTGAATGTAAAGGTGGTGGAGCCTCTTTCGGATTTTGTAGACAGCACAAATGTGGAAACAGAATTTGATGTTGCTAAGACGTACGTTGCAAAATTAAACGGTGATGAGAAGACAAAGCCGACAACAACCAAGCTCCTTTCTGAAAATTGTGAAGCACTAAAGACAATGTGTACTGTACATTTTATACTGAAACTAGAAGTCACTATCGGAACCGCAAAGTGTCACTACCGCAAAGTGTGAGAACTCTTTTTGTGTTCTGAAAAATATCATGCGAGATTGCAAGCAATCAATGAAACACGCTCGTAAAGCCCATCTTGTCCAACTTGCGTTTGAAAGCGACTTGACAAAAAAAACTAAAAACTGATTGGAAAGAAAACGTCTTTCGACAGGTCAGTACTTCAAATCGTAGACTGCAGTTATTTTTGTCAAACTCAGTTGATTTACTTTGTTTTAAACTTTTCGGTGTTTTTTGTTTCACAGTATTGGTTTCGCACTTCTGTGTTTTTTCTTAAGAGGTTCGTTATTTTAGTAATCGACAATGCTCTGTTTACTTATTTAATGCGTGATTCGGTCATTACCAACAATATAACACTATGTATCTTGATGCGTCATGTATTTAACCAACGTTACCTATATTAGCAGTATATTGAATTTTTTTAAATCGGTAGTTCGGCTGTTCAAGTTTTGAACACCATTTCACATCTTAAGTTTACACCATTAAACTCATCAAGTCATCAAGTATGGCAAAAACCTCAAGTTACATTATATTATAAATTTATCTAATGATCAACACACAATCAGTCATATCTATTTTAAGATCATGAAGGTTCGCATCGTATTGCAATTCAAAACATTCCATACCCTATAACGTTCTTTTTTTTTAAGAAAAATACAGAATTTTCAATATTGCGCAAGATTTGCAGCCGTACAAAATCAGTTTAAACATGCAAAATTCAGTCTAATTCAGTGCCCCTCTCTTTCGTTTTTCGCCCCACCAGTTTGTTTGCACTGGCGACTGCATTACCGGGGCAGGTCTGCCCATCAGCTTAGGGATTAAAAATATTGGTTCAGCCAGTGTCCCAAAATCTGATTATCATAGCTTGTTCGGCCAAAAAGCATTAGGTAATCAATGTGAAGGTATGAGAGAAGCGTATAGAAGATACCGGAAGTGTCACAAACGACTCGTTGATACGGCAATAAACTAGTTTTGACTTCTATCTTGCAAGTTCTCGTTTTCGATTAAAGATTGAATGCATTTGATATAATAACAATGAAGATTCCTAGACTAAGTACGAATCGAAATGTAGTGAAGCTAAAACTGTTAGAGTGGCCTTTTAACCTATTCCTTTCTTTTGATTTTTACTCAAACTGTAGATTTAAGTAAATATGCTCGTAATCTTGATCTCACTGCTTTTTGCTGAACTCTGGACTTCTACTTTCAAACTCCTTGACTGAGTCTATTAGCCGTGAACTACGCATAGCGAGAAAAGAAGTCATACCTCACTCTACATATCTTCTTTGCGATCGTTGTACGCCTATTAAGCTGATGTCAAGCAACCATATTCCCTGTAAAGTGCAATTTTACACTTAAGTAGGCCAATTATTTTATTTTGATTTTTCCTCAAATCATAGATTTAAATATAAGGGGATAAAGGCGTCATGCCCCAAATTATTTGAAAAAAATCAAGAAAATAAGATATTTCAGAAATATAACCACAAACAATCGTCAACGTCTAAAAACAAATTGAGGGACAGAAAGTGAATCTACAAATCGAAAAAGCTCATCAACAAAAGTGCTCAAGCTCAAGTGCTCATTTTGCATCAGAAATCCAAGTTTCTTAATACTACTGTTTGTTTTGTTGTCGTTACGCGGTGCTCTAAACAAAACACAAAATTTTGAAAAACTCAAAATAGGGGAGCACAAGCAGCCGTGACGGGAGCATGGTCTCTCTGGCTCCTCATAGCGACGGCACTGGTCTTGGCCGTATGTTTTTTACTCAATTTTTTTCAGAAAATCGTACTTTTGATTTCGGAACGGTGCACTTACCTATGTCTTGGGCGTATTGCCATCAATAAACACTATACGCGCAACTAGTGGTTTAGGTCTCAAAAATGGACCAACAGCTATAAAAAGTCCTAAGTAGTGGGCCTAATATTTAACAGTTCATTTGTATACAAACAAATCAATTACTTCAACGCCATCACACAACTTTGAGATAATGTTTTCAAACTTTCAATAAAGAAAATAGATAATAATATGTGAAATTATTTTCTGTTTAATTGCAAGCACATCCAGTTCTAAGTACGCTTATGACGGAAATAAGGCAAGTAAAGCGTTGCCAGATACTAAATAAATTGTAGGACAAGATAACAGCTGTACGCCAACCAAAAAATGTTTATTACTCGAAAAATGTTATTTTCCATTTTGAAAATAAGAACTGCTTGTGTCAACAAAACATCAAGTTTTTATTGCTATATTTACAACTGCGTATTGGCTGAAGCCGGCTGGGCCGGTGGAACTGGTCGATATTCTTAACCCCGACGATACCGTTTGGGGCCCTGTAGGCTATGCCGACATAGTCAGCTAGTTATATTAACTAAGAGCGTGAAAAATATAAGAAATATGGTAAAGGTTGCTTGAAAATTATTGTTTGAGTATGTCGTTTGCGTTAAATAATAAGTCTAGACGATTAGTCATGGCCGAAGGCAACGATTTCACTCTATTTATTTCTTTGTCATCCAGTCAAAAAAGATCCATTATGGCTATAATTTTCCGGTAACACCAAATTCAGTCAACTGGTGGTTGACAGATCAAATCACATATGGGATTAAATACCTTTGTTTTTGCATATGTTATTCAATAAATTACGGTATGTTCTAATTTAGTTTATGATTATTTTGATAATGTTTGTTTGTATAGTAAGTTTCCGCACTTTGCTTTTTTGATGAAAATAAGCACTGTAATACTGTAGCAAACTGTCTTAGTTACATTTCGGGAACCGCAAATCCCACGTTCAAAAACACGGTATTTTACAAAGTGACCGCTGAATGATATCACGCATGGTAAATTTTCGAAAAATAATATGATGGTTGCGGGCCAACACTTTCTTGTTCAAATGCCATTATTAAGTTTTTCAAAAAAGCTCGCTGTGAAAACAATGACAAGGCAACAGTTTCTAGCCATGCGGTCATAACAACACAGCTTGATTTAAAAGCAATAGAGAATCACACTATGCAATGTAACACAAATGGTGATGGGGAGAAGTTTGAAAAATTGAATTATTTCTTTCAGGAAGTGCTACATGCCAAATAAATTGAGATTCGCTGATCAAATTTAATTGGTGCGACATAAGGCTGACACATTGGCCTAATTATGATAGTAATTACAACTTTTTTTGTAGGTCTATTTATTTATGTTACTTTAATTATTGTCTTATTCTTGTGATAGAATCTTTGTTTGTTTATTAACCCTTTGAGGACCTTTGGCACACATATGTGCCATGATTGTTGATTGTTATATCATTATGACGTGATAACCAATTATCTGAAATCCATTATATTTCCGTTGTTACCAAACAATTGGGGCAATGTTTCAAATTTTATGAACTAAATTCTTATGGTCCTCAAAGGGTTAAAGAGTCGTAAAAACGGGAAGCGACTCAATGAAACCAAGGTTTTTTACTTCTAAACACTGCCGTTGCCAGAGCGAACACACTGATGGGGCACAAACCCAAAGTACCGGAGCATTGAAATAGATGGAGCTTTACATATTAAAACCGATTTTTAAGGCGCAAAATTCTGTTCATTTTCGGAAATTATATGTTTTTCTTAGAAAAGGATGATAGACTAAAGAATTCCCTATTGAATTGCGTATGAAGCGAGCTTGCATGCCTTCAGAAGTAATGTAGTTCAGGAGTGTGCAAAACGGGCCAATTTGAAGGTAGTTTAAAATTTTGCAGGCCCGTCAAAGACTATAAAGTAAACACAGAGTTTTTGAACATACTTATAAACGCTGATACTCAAACTTTTTTGAAGGTTGATTTATTGAGGAAATAATTAATAGCGTTTACATTAACCACCGGCAGCAAAACATTACCAATATTACATGTAAAATCAGGCATTTACAGTAGCCCCGAACAGCTGGGACAAGCAGCCGCCATGGGGGATGTGGGGCCGTAGTAACGACAATATTTCTAAATGAAAGCAACTTTTATCATGACGAAATTTAAAATCTGATCCACAAATGGTAGAGATAAATGACGTAATCAGCTAAAATGTTCTAAGGAAGGGCAAAGCTTTTGTATCTTGGATCACATTTCTGGTGATGACCTTCCTATTATTATTTTTATACCTCGCAGAATTTTATTGAGAATTAGAGGTATTAAACAAATTTAAAAGATTTTTGTTGAGGTCAAACTTACATGATAATCTTCTTTAAAGGACGATAAAATGTTCAGACAGAAACAAAATTTTATAAATCGGTCGGGAGGTCAATTTTCCTCTTTGGCCTCTCAAGCTACGCTCTTGTCAACCGTGCTATCTAGTTTGTGCACAAACCGATCTTATTCTTCTTCGTGTGGGCAAGGTCTTTCTGTTTTGGAGAAGTTCCTCAGATTATGAGCTTCTCATTAGCCAACGCATGCTTAGGAAGACAAAGTGAAATGCAAACACTCCAGAATATTTGAAATTCCTCGTGGCGCAAAAACTTTTCCAAATCGAAAGGGGGCCCACAGGGCCCACTGGTAATAACTTACCGATTCTTGCCTGTTAGCATTTAACCAGTGGTTTCCGACTGGATTGCCATTTGCATTATTCAAGGGTGCCGCAAGACGTAATATAAATACTGATGCCAGTTCTACTGATTAATCTGGTCCATGGTGTGCTGTTAGAAATTACAACTTCAAGTGAAAGGTAATATATTTTACGTATTCATGTTGTCTTTTAATAGTCACCAATGCAATTTCAGATTCAAACTCAAGCCCATTACCTATTGGCTCAGATGTATCGTTTTTCGCAGTTTGGCAAGTGTTAAAACATCTTGACTGTAAGCTGAAAATTAAATGCGCCCAACTATCAAATTAAGCTAATTTGTCATGAAAAATGTCGTCATCATTTCCTTATTCCTTACGTCCAAATTTAATGCCTTTGATACCTACTGCAACAAAATATTTTGCAAGATTGTTTCAAAAATACACGTGGTATTGCTTTAAAAGCCTTGACAACTTGTTGAGTTGGTATATGCTCAAATAAACCGCCAAAAAATTGGCTTGAAGAGAGCTACAATTGGCCTAAACAGAGCTAAAATCGGTGTTTGATGCAGTTTTTATTTAATGTTTTTTCATACGTATATACTCATTTTAGAAAACTTTATGTATAAATGTTCAAGTTCATAACCGTAAGTTTTAGGCTAAGCTAATCAAGTAAGAGAAGCATTAGGTGACCAATATTGTGACTGCTTAATATGGCTGTGCACATTAGGCCTACACGTTTTTTGTGTGTTTTTTTGCTCCCAAGCACTTTTGTGCGAAAATTTTCATCTGTTTACATATTTATTTATACGGTGTTATATAGTATCCCTTTTTATGTCAACAACTCGTTTTGTAAACAAAAAGTTTTTATCAGGCCTACGTTTTTGTCCGCAAAAAACGTATGCACTTTTGGTACGTATTTTCATGACAAAATCCGATATTTGAACCACAATATTTGTTGTTAAAGCATCATATAGATAACCAAGCGGATGAAAATTTTTGAACAAAAATTCATCACAGGAAAAAAAGTGCAAAACCGGACTAAAACGTTTACCATTTATTGTGCAACGACGTTTTGGCTCTAAAACTTCTATAAATATAAAATTGCCCACATTAGGGTGTCCCAAAAAAAAGTTTATTTTTCAATTTTTAACTACTTTTGTTTTAGAGCATTTGACTCTTTCATTTTTTCAGGTTTTATTCTATGGTAATAGGAGTTTTATACCTGAAATTTTGAAGCCTTTATCTTAATCATGCCTTTCGCAATTGAGCAGCGATCAAAAATAGTAAAGTTCTATTTGGAAACTAAATCACTGGTCCAAACCCAAAGGGAATATCGCAAGCATTTTGGTGTAAAAGAAGCTCCATCTGTGACGTCAATCAAGAAAATTGTTCAAAAGTTTGAAGTGCATGGCACCTGCCACAACAGAAATAAAGGAAATTCTGGAAGGAGAGTGTCTGCTCGCACCGAATTAAACATTGATACTGTACGTGAATCGACTGTGCGTAGCCCAAAAAAATCAATACGGAGGCGTTCATCTGAACTTGGCTTGACAAAGTCCACCGTTCAAAGAATAATGAAGCAAGACCTCAACTTATATCCTTACAAACTGGAAATAAAGCAAACTTTGACTGATAGGGACAAAGAACAACGTTTTCAAATGTGCACATGGTTTAATGAAATGATGGAAAATGATGAACATTGGGTTGGCAAGATATGGTTTTCAGATGAGGCACATTTTCATCTGGATGGATCAGTAAACCGTCATAACTGCCGTATTTGGGGCACTGAACCTCCAAACGTTGTTACCACCAAATCACTCCACAGCAGGAAGTGCACAGCTTGGTGTGCGCTTAGCTCTGACGGAATCATCGGGCCTTACTGGTTTGAAGACAATGCTGAGAATGCGGTGACGGTTAATCAAGAAAACTATTGCCACGTCATCAAAAAGTTTACTGCTTGTCTTCGTCGTCGTCGCTTTGACTTGAAAAAATTATGGTTTCAGCAAGATGGGGCAGCACCTCACACTGCAGTGGAAACACGAAAATTATTGTCTGAAAAATTTGAAGACAGGCTGATTTCCTTGAAAGCTTCCCACATCTGGGCTCCACACTCTCCTGACCTTAGCCCACTGGACTTTTTTCTGTGGGGCTACGCAAAAGATAATGTCTATAAAAATAAGCCTACCTCTATTTCCGAACTTAAACAAGAAATAACTACGTTCATGAGAGCCATTTCCGCTGACACATGCAAAGCAGTAATTCAGAATTTTGCTGTGAGAGTAAGGGAATGCCTTCTGCGCCATGGCGATCACATTGAGCATGTTATTTAAGCAGCATCATCAAAATATATGACTATTTTTAAACTCCAGTAACATCAGCTAAGTAAAATGGATAACGACGATTTTGATGGCAAACAAATCTCCAACACATTATTTATGCACGGTGAAACTTTCATTGCTTTATCTTTACAAGTTTTTGCGTTACAAAAATTTTTTAAATAAACTTTTTTGTGGATTTTTTGTGGATTTTGGATTTTGGCAAGAAATCAAATACAAATTTAACATTGATATTTAAACAAATTGTGATGTGCAAGCAATTCATTCTGTTTCTCGTAATCCATTTTCAGTGTGGCATAAATGCTTTTTACAAAATACGTATAAGTTTGCTTCTGGATGTGGCAAACTAATTATCTATTTAATAGGGTGCTGTAAGCCAAAAATGTGAGGAACACCACTGCATTAAACAGTAGTAGACCAACAATCAGTTTTCAAAAACCAAACCAAAGCCCAGAAGTTCAATGGAGATTTTGCAGAAAACAAAAGATTCAATTCAAAACTTTTTTATGCTACCATATCGCATTCCATTTCAACTGACATTAAAATTTTAGGCATCTACTTAACCCCTTCGATCCGATAGGAACAATGAGTCCCACGGCATATTTCCAGCAATTTCAAAACATGAGCGCTTTCAAATATTAAATTCTAATACCAATTTGAATATGTTTTAGTCCATATTTGAAACACTGTCCGATATCTTTTTCACGAGCAAACCAGTTAGGTTTGTTGTGACAAGGTTTTGCAGTTGCAAGGTTGCTTTTATTGCTCAGCAGATTTTGAAAATGCCACCGCAAGCATTTGACGGCAGATGTTTTTCAAAAACTTGATATTTTCTTTAAAGCACTCTATTTACCGGTCATCATTGCTACCACTTTTTGAAATCAAACTTTTGCGGGAGTATATGTCGTAAAATAAAAGTGAAATTATTTAGTCTCATTTGACATAATATGCGCTTTTTCTTGAGTGGTTTTCTCTTATGCAGAAATACAAAGTACGAGTAAGCAATCAAAATCTTTGTAGGTTATAATAGGTTTGAATAATATTGTGCAGATTGTTATGGCTAATAAGTCTGATTCATTAGGTAATGATCCTGTGGATGAAGAAGATATGATTTTATTAGAGGCTACTTCTTCTGGTTGCGACGATGAAGTAATAGTAACAACTGATCATGCTTACTCTGAATGCAATGACACTACCACTTGACCACGTATTTCGTTGGAAAAAGTCATCCACACTAATTCAGATATTTGTTCATTGCCTGGTGAAGTTGGTTTGCCATATGATGATTACGTTCACCAAAACCACTCGCTATTTTTATAGGCACATTTTCTCAGGCTTTCTTTTGACGAAAGGCTGAAAAAGTTGCAATAACCTCTACCCGGAGCGTATGCAGAAATTTCTTGAGGGGGCGCGAGATTTCCACATATTGGCGATCATTGATCGAATGAAATAAAAAACAATGAAAATGAAAAACAAATGAAAAACCATGAATCAAGTAATTGAAATGCTACCAGCTGCATTTAACTCCGCACAAGCAATCATGATGTTTTAATATATCTAGGAAACTAAAAAAAGTCAAAAAATTCTTAATATCCTCGTCTGATAAACAATGAGCCGAATTTCAACTTATTGGCATAGCCAGCGTGCAATGAGGAGGGTGAAGGGCATTGAGAATATAGCTCCTCGCAGGACCTTTGATCCATTATTCATATCAATCTATGTTTGAACGAAGGAGCAATTAATTTTGCTTGGCGACTGCAAACGGGAATATCTCTTTATAAAATTTGTTCTCACTTCGCATTTTATGTATTTATTTATTTGTACGATATCAAATATGGATTACAATCAGCGCCTTTCATACAATTCATAAAAAGAAATCCAGCAGAAAAATCATAAAAGTGTGACTTAAAAAATTATGATTTGCAAAAGTTTGATTCCCGAAAGGATGTTTTGGCTACATCCGAGCTTAAGCATGCGATGCTTGCTTACTGACTTGCTTGGTGTAATAAGTTCTCATCAGATAACAACCTTTCTTGACTAGTTTGTGGATGGCTGAATAGCCGGGTACGAGAAAGCAAATATCAGCTGCAGCTGTTGCATAAGAAATATTTGACGGATGAAAACGTAGATAGTTAATTAAACCAGTGATTGCTTTTGTTTTGAGCCAGCCAGAGCAAAACAGTCTTCATCTAGTGAATGCAGATGGCGCTGACTGTGCGACATGTTTTCCTAGCTTCATTTGATGGCCCTAGTGACTAGTCTATTGAAAGTAATGTTGTGTAAAGTTTTTGATTATTACACATCTATTCACGGAAAAGCCTTTTGTTATTATGCAATTAAAAATCAAACACGTTCGCGTTGAAAACCGCGTCACAATTGATCGCACTGTTGGCATGGTGCATTTTAACACAAACAATCCAACCAAACAGAAAAATTGCCATAAAGAGCTTTACCCAAAAACACCACGATGTGGTCATTTTGAGTCTTCCTAGTAATACTGAAATAATAATGATTGGTTGTGGTAGTTGTGTAGTGATGAAAAATTACAGTTTAGGTGTACAAAGTTCAAAATATATTGTATCTCAAAAGTAATCTTGTATTTATTAGAAACGGAATAGGGAGTTTGGATACCTACTGGTACAAATTGAAAAATTGCTCCAAAACAATCATTGATTGCAGGTTATTGACAGATCGTAATAAATTGCTTTATTGTATAGTATAACGTTGGTGATTGTTTTTAAGCAATTTTTATATTTATCTTAGTGTGATGCTGAAAACAGATCCCTATGAATAGGAGATTGCCTGAAATTTGCTGGCTAGCAACTACCACTATCCATACTTTGTAATTTGATAAAGTCTAAATAATGATCTCACACCCCTATTAGGTCCTACCGATGATATTTTTTTGTCCATGTCATGTATGTGTCTGTGTGTGTGTCCTTAAATGAAATCTCCTTGATATAGGTATTGCTGTATTGTACTGCTTTGCATTGCATCATGTATAGTATTTTGTACACAATGGCAAATTTGTTGTGCTTTAAGCCTAGCAGTTTTGCGATTTTGTGCTAGTTTACTCCCGCCTGATGAAACCCAATAAAGTCGAAACCACTCGCGGGTCATTGAAATGTAGCAATAAATGGTTGTATTGTACAGTATGATATTGATGATTTTTTTTGAGCTTTTTTAGTTTTCAATTTAATGTCCTATTTGCTAACTTTAAAAAGTAATTTCTAAAAACATTCTGTTGGCAATAAAAATATTTATAGAAAATCTTTAAGCTAGTGCTTCTCAGCCTTTTTCTGCATCGATCCAATTATTAAGTGTATTGTATATCAATAGCAAAGTTTTGGCGACGGTATTTTCGAGGCTATATGTCACGAACTTTTTTGTAAACATAAAATGAGTTTAAACATTAATAAGCCTGCAATAATCCAGCACAACATCGCACTGTACAATACAACAACCTGTTATAACATATCAGTAACCTGTGACCGGTTCAAATCTTGATTCTAAGTTTTGAAATGTGAAAGTTTAATTCTAAATAGTGTGAGCTTATATTTTATATCATTTTAAGAACTTTGTCAAAATTGAAAGCAATCATGCTCTGGACCAATCTCATGCCATCTTCACACTGAAGACAATATCTCATGTTTGTTTTGATGCGAATAAGCGCAGAAAACCCGTTTTCACACAGGGAGATAGTAACAAATGGCAAAAAAATACTTTTACTACGTGCGTGCCACAATATTCCTTTTATTCTTGATTTTTGTTCAAAGAAGAACTGGATTGCTTTCTTAAAGGTATTCATCGGTGAGCTAAAGCACTAAATATCAAAAATTTATCTTGAGATTTAAAATGACGTTGGTAGCTGGTAGGCAATCTATCAACATCACTGGCAAAGAGATTGCGTACCCATTTCAAAACTTTTGCATTTTTAAGAATAATCAAATCAAATTCTCGTGTCAATAAAGTCTTTGGCCGAGTATACATTTAGTTTTGTTTTGGAATCAGGGTTCAGCTACACGTTGTCAAGGCCTGTATTTGAAAATCGACGTGATTATAAAAATTACTACTAGCTCATCGCCCTCGAAAGCTTAAAGCGCGTTGTAATCTAATATCACAGAGAAATTGGTCAATTATGAAATTCTTGTTATAAGAATTGATAAGTCAGAAACGGCAAAACAAATATGCAATTAAGCAGGGGTGGCCAAACTGCGGCTCTTTCGTTTCTTGACTGCGGCTTTTTTGACTCATGTGGTATTTGTTTACAGTGATGTAGCGTAGGGATGTGGAATCAGCTGTGCGCCACATTAGGTTTTAAGGGCGGTGAATTCCAAATTTCGTGCTTTGTAAATGATAGTCTCCGATAAAAAAGATCAACACTTTCTATTTGGACAAAGATTGCGACGATTTTGGACGGAAAATGCGTCCATTCACAATAAGAATTGAGTATCGGCTCTTTTAATGATGGCCTCAATCGTTTTTGTATGTTTATCGCGACAAGTTTGGCCACCCCTGCAATAAAGTATCGTGCTCAGCTACGAATAGCTTCGGGCACTACTGTAGCCGGCGGCTCACTTGTATGTCGCAACTCAAGGTTGCAAATCACTGGCTTCAGTCAATTAGAAATTAATATTTTGTTGTTTTGATTGGCTTGATGATAGTCGTCGATCTTGGGAATGTTGAAGGTTACTTTGATGTTTTTTGGATTTATATTTTTGCAAAGTGTGTTGAAAAAAGTTCTTGTAATTTTGAAAGTGATGTTGGGGATTTTGGTACAATCATGAAAGTTTTTGATCGAGGTACTTCACTTTGGGTGTTGTGACCCGAAATCTCGAGAGTTTAAAACCTTGAAAGATAATCTCTAATTTTTATACCAGCCAGCTCTACCAGGATCGTCTGCAGGGCCCCAACATCGACCAGTTCAACCGGCGCGGACGGTTTCAGCCAATAAGCAGTTGTGAATATAGCAATGAAAACTTGATGTTTTGTTGACACAAGCAGTTCTTATGTTCCAAAATGGAAGGTGACATTTTTGGAGTAATAAACATTTTTCGGTTGGCGTCTAGCTGCTATCTTGTCCTACAATTTATTTGGTATTTGGCAACGTCTTACTTGCCCTATTTCCGTCATGGGCGTACTTAGGACTGGGCGTGCCTGCGATGAAATAGAAAATAATTTTACGTATTGTTGTCTACTTGTTTCATTGAGTGCATGAAAGCATAATCTCAAAGTTGTGTGATGGCGTTGAAGTAATTGATTTGTTTGTACATAAGTAAACTATTAAATATTAGGCCCATTACTTAGGACTTTTTGTAGCTGTTAGTCCATTTTTGAGACCTAAACCACTAGTTGCGCGTATAGTGTTTATTGATGGCAATAAGCCCAAGACATAGGTAAGTGTATCGTTCCGAAAACAAAAGTACGATTTTTTTTGTAAAGAAATTGAGTAAAAAAGCATTATGGGACGTTGCCCATAGCCGCTATCTATAAGCCCCTGGCAACCTATCCCTATTACGTAACAGGGATGCACACTGTCGGGGGGTGGTACTGGGTATAAAAACGTAAGGAGAGTGAACACTGAACCATAAATATTTGCATTAACCAATAATATTGGTTGGCCGCCACATAAGGGTTGACGGCGAAACAACCAGTATCGTCAATGTAGCCCAGTGGTTCTCAAACTTTATTCGATTCGATGCATTTAAAAAAACTTGCAAGACATTGCAGCATCGGACAGCATCCTAAGGTTTTAGTTTGCCGTACTGCGAGATAAATGGGACCCAAAGCCTAAATAACTATAGCTATGCTACCAAAATTTTGTTTTTGGTCTGTCATTTTCAATCGTAAAATTATCTTTATTGTTTTTGTGAACTCAGAACGCTCTTCTGAGTTGGAGCTCATCTTTCCTGAACCAATCTATTCTTCACCCTGACGAGGCTGCACAACTAGAGTGTAAGATGACGTCACAATCCACGCTGGATTACTCATTTTCTTTTCTTTATTTTCTCAAAAACTACCTACTTTAGCAACGCGATCAAAAGCTGTCTTGGTAGCTGCTTGTTAAAGCAGAATGAAGCAAATTTGAATAAATCAGCGACTTCTCAGATGAATTGTCATGCAATCCAGATAATGGCCATTTGAAAATTGCATGATGCTTCCAGAGAGGGAAGGCGGAGGAAGTCAAAACGTCGTAATCAAGAAAGGTTGTTATCTGATGAGAACTTATTACACCAAGCAAGTCAGTAAGCAAGCATCGCATGCTTAAGCTCGGATGTAGCCAAAACATCCTTTCGGGAATCAAACTTTTGCAAATCATAATTTTTTAAGTCACACTTTTATGATTTTTCTGCTGGATTTCTTTTTATGAATTGTATGAAAGGCGCTGATTGTAATCCATATTTGATATCGTACAAATAAATAAATACATAAAATGCGAAGTGAGAACAAATTTTATAAAGAGATATTCCCGTTTGCAGTCGCCAAGCAAAATTAATTGCTCCTTCGTTCAAACATAGATTGATATGAATAATGGATCAAAGGTCCTGCGAGGAGCTATATTCTCAATGCCCTTCACCCTCCTCATTGCACGCTGGCTATGCCAATAAGTTGAAATTCGGCTCATTGTTTATCAGACGAGGATATTAAGAATTTTTTGACTTTTTTTAATTTCCTAGATATATTAAAACATCATGATTGCTTGTGCGGAGTTAAATGCAGCTGGTAGCATTTCAATTACTTGATTCATGATTTTTCATTTGTTTCAAGTATTACGTTGCAACGTTGCATGGTTGTACTGTTGGTAAACTAATAATAGTTTTTCCTCAAAATTTGCTTTCATATTGGCATTTTAATGAGCTAGTCAATTTACAAGCAAGTCAATAATGTATGCAAACCATTCTATCATAGGTCTGAAACATGTTGCTGTAACAACATCTTTTATTCAATGCTCATTTGTATTTAGATAAATTCTAAACATTGGTCAAAAATAAATCCTGTTTACCGAAGGCTTTGGTGTACGTTGACCAGACTAAATACGTTTTCAAATATGCTGTTGCTTGGAATATTTTGAAAGATTTTTGATACGTAAAGGTCAGTGACGTACGCATGGGGGTCCTAGGCGCGCGCCCCTCCTCAGGAACAATAAAATGTGCATTTCAGCGATTATTTGTCCGAAATCATTCTCACGCCCTCCCTCTCAGAAAATTGCGGAACATGATTGCCGGTTGCGATGATTGCAAGTAGAGATGTGAGTTTGGCGAAATTTTGCTCTGAGAAAAAAATGGTCTTTTACCGATACATAATTTTGAGCACTGCGTTCATTGATTGTAAGTTTTGTAAGTATTTCATGGCTTAAAAGTAGAGACGTGAAATTGGCTAAATTTTGCGCTGTGGACGGTCAATCTCCATAAAAAAGATTTTTTATTGATACACAATTTTGATCACTGCGTTCATTGATCGCCGAACTCCACAAATAAGTATGTCGCGTCCCTCTCAAGAAATTTCTGCGTACGCCCCGGGTAATGGTTATTGCAATTTTTCAGCATTTTACCGAAAGAATGTCTAAGAAAATTTGCCATCAATAATCAAATGGCTCGAAATGTATTATTCAAAAATAATTACGGTAGTTTTCATCAATATGAATTCAGAACAAAGTTTTTGGGAAAACGTGGCAGAAAATCAAATAAATTGCTCACTGCTCCCAATTTTTTAGAAATATCTTTTAAAAAAAGCGCTTTCTTCTGTTTTTGTTCAGAATAATGAAGTATTTTTGCATGTTTTGAATGTGTGGAATTTGAAATATCCTGGTTTATCATTAATTTTGTTTATTAACTACGTTTTCTTTAATCAGCGGTAACAGATCGTGTCATACCTATCCGCTAACCTGACATACCTATCACGCTAGGTTGCAACGTGTACTTCTTTTCTTACTTTTAATGTATATAACAATATTGGATCAAATTCCAAATATGGCTGCGCACCACGTCATATCTGGTAACCCTGCTTTGAAGTTGTGTATCAGTTTTTGGTTGTCTTTAATTATTTAAGACCAGCATAGTTTGAGCAACAGAATGAGACAAACGGTTTTAAAGCTGCTTCCGACAAAAATATTATGCTGCGATTCAATTTGTCGCAGCGTCATAGAAAGCGATTGTTTGAAAAGCACTTATTTTTTGATATTTTTCTTCTCTATTTGAATTTTATATCAGTTACTGATACGTCAGAATGCGTTTGCCCAGCGCTTCCCACCCAATGGACTATAAAATTTTCAGAAGAGCCATGAAGTATTTCAAAACGTGAATGCTTTCGATATTTAATTACAAGATTTCTTCAAAATTTGCAGATTTTTCATTTATTAGTGGAAGTTTTACAATTGTTGTTTCTATTTTGGTTTTGTTTCATATCTCGATTTTTTCATTGCTGGTTTGCGGCAATATATCAATGTGGTCGAAAGTCCAAAGCATACAGTACTTTAGAAAAAGAATGCCGTAAGCAGTGTCGTTGAGAGAACAGTCCGGGCCCGGTACCAACATCAATACCGGGTCCCCCTTTAACAAGTGTCAGGTAAAATGTAGTTGCCTGGTTTTATCCAATTACAAATGGATAAATGTTTGGTATAATTGCTCAGAAATTGCCTTTCTTTCTGCGCTTTTTTTCTTTTTTTAGCTCCACTCTGATACGAATAAGACATTGCTGTCTGACTTCCCATATGTCGGGTAATAAATCAAGCACAGTTATAATATTATGTCTATGGAATAATATAAGGCTAAAAGTAAGTCAAAAAACAAAATGTGAATATCATGCAAGGTATCGTTATCAGTCACCAGCAACCGGTAAGTAAAATGCAATTTTCCTGTTTAATGGAGACAACAAAACACCACAGGATTGATGTGAAATGATTTTGTAAGATCTGACCTTAAACAAATTGATTGATCCACATGGGATATATCGATTTAAAATTTAGTGGTTTGGTTTGGGGCTTAAAATAATGATACGTTTAGGAAGTTATCTGCTTTAAGAGTTGCAGGAACCCATATGATATATTTCTGGCCACGGGGTGAGGAAGTATTCTGGAGGACCGAATTTTTTTTTAATGAGTATTTAAGCAAATTTTCTGTGGCCAAAATGAAGAAAACATTCGTCATCATGTCACAAAAAGTATTATATAGATTATGCATTTGTTAACAGGAAAAATAGAAAATTAACAGGAAAAAAACTAATGTGTTGCTAACATTGCGCGCGACGTTTTCAAGTATCCGAATCCGAAACAAAAGGTATCCCTGGAGCCCCTCATCGGCGCTTCTGAAGATTCAATTAGGAAAAGGAGCACAAAATGTCGTAAAAATTTTATGTGCAGAAAACACATAGACTTTTGGTCACTCTTCATACAAGAGCCTGATAGGTGAAGCCGGCTTTACCGGCTTGACCGGCTGAACCGACATTCTCGATCCCAATGTTGCTGATGGGGCTCTGTGGGTAACGCCGTCGTTTTTTTCATAAAGCAAGGATTTTTTCTTTTGTTGATATGCTGCCTGTTAAGATATTGATGTCTATACTCTACAGCATTGTAATAAAATCCCAAGTTTAAGAAAAAATCAATATAAAACCATAAACACATTGACTGCCATGTCAGTTATTTTTGCCTGACAGTTGTGTTGCCACTACGGCCACGTCAGTCATATTCAACTGAAACGGAAAATTGTATTGCAGACCGTGTCAGTTACTAATGCTTGACACTACGTTCATTTTCAATAGACATTTCAAAGCGTGGCCTGCTGCGAAATTTTTGATGCGCTTGGTTCTAAAAAATGATTAGAAATGGAAACTTTATACACGCTTTTTGACTGAGGCAATCATATTCTCAATATTTTAATAAATACGAATAAAAAGAATAAGAAAATATCGTCATCAATTGTTCAAAGTACATATACTACAGCTAGCCTACCAGCAAGCAATAAAAATTGTTATTGATGCAGTGCGTTGAAGCAAGATAAGCACATTTGTGGTTGACCAAGACATTTGCGCTACATGTGTTTGTTTGTTTGGCTTATTTTCGAGCTCTTTCACGACTAAATTTTTTTTATTTTGTTGTAACACTAACTACAATATCTTCGAACTGATTTTTTGTTGGAATTGACCCTTTCTACAATGTCATGATTTGTACTCATTCCCATTGAATGAGAGTTTTGTTGCTCACGATCTGCAATACGCAACTTCAGCAAAACATCAGTCAAATTTTTTCAGTTACGAGTTTTGGTTTTCTTCTTAGATGTTTTCTTGTGTAAAATTCATGCGTTTATTATAACAATTCCTAAAATTAGCTCAATTTGCTAATTTGCGATACCATTTCACTCCTTTTTGAAGAGACGTGGCATATGATGCCATTGGGTCTGATAAGTCAATGCCAGATTTCTCTTTGTTGTGTAATAAAATCGCTACAGGTTTTTCTATTTCCCTTCGAGACCAACGTTGCCTAACTCTGAAAGTATTATCAACTGTTGACGTTTGTGGAGGCTGATCATTGACAACTGATATCGAAGGTGGTAGTGCACATATCTATTGTTGTGCGGATTTAGATGACGGTGTAAACGGAAACAGTTGTGTGGGTGTAAATGACTGTGATTCTGTTGATATTGGTGACATAATCGGTGCATGCTTGGTTGACAACATGCGAACATCCGGCATATCTTTCCATTGGAGTACTACAATACCTTCTTGGTTTTATTTGGCAATCACGTTTCAATTTGGTCTGAAGAATCGACTGAATTGACAACAAAAATTTGGAAAACCGGAAAATTACTAAAATAAAGATTACAAGCTGCCACTCATTGCTCTTTGCCTGGCTTAAAATCAATTATCTGCCGGGAAAAATACAACTGCATAACTAGCAACCAGGCAACTGAATCAACCATAAGAAATCTAGCAATCGCAAAATTATCGTTTATAAATGAAGGTTTGCATTACAGATTACAACACAGATTGAAAAAACGAACACAATCATCAAAATTAATAAGAAGATTTTTCGAGTGGCCACGTCAGTCATATTTAACTGACAATAGAAGTTTAGAATATTTCAAAAAATACGTCTCCAAATTTATGTTGGTTAGTTTGAAACATGATTTTGAGTTAATATAAACATAAACAAACAATTTGCTTGACTTGGCCCAAATGATAATTTTTCAAAAATTTGCTTGGCAGTCAATGTGTTAACCATAACAATTTGTAGAGAAATTTACAAAGAACATTTTTTTTGAAAATAACTCGGCCTGATGTGCGCCTACTGAAATATGGTGAATGATTTTGGGGGAGCCATAGCCGCTTTTGTCGCTATGCCGGAAACAAGACAAATAGCGCAGCCAAAGAACTAAATATCACAAATATAAATAGGAAAGGGGCAGCACCACATCTCAACATAGGCCTACCACTAAATAGTTTACTTCTGTAATTGCGAAAGCAACCACCGTTTGGACGCTACCATCAGTTTTGATTGTGTTTTAATCCTTTGTCCCCGACAAGCATAACGATAATTGGTGGCAAGATTCTTTGTGAGTATTACCAGTCATGATTAAGAGAATATGATGGTCACAATTTTGTGTGTATGAATTGTGAAAGTGCATAAAATTCATTAACTTTTCGCTACTGCTCACACCAGAGCCCGATGCGTGAAGCCGGCACAGCCGGTTAAACCGAAATACTAAACCCCGACGTCACTGATCAGGGACCCCTGCCGGTGACGCCGGCAAAGCCGCCTTGTCACTACTGAAAAACCAAGTCACTCTGTAGCCCATGCAGTTGGCGTAATATTTTGAGAGCAATTTGTTACTAGAGAAGATCAAACTCATGTTCAAAAAATAAAAGTTTTTAAAATTTTACTGCTGATACGTTTACAAAAACTGAAATTTTTCTTAAATTCACAGAAGCAAAGCCGAAACTAAGTGACGTTGCTGAAACCTTTTTTAAAAGAGACACATGCAAACTAAGTCTAGTCACACTTTAGGGTGGCCTTTTGCCTTTCACAGTTTTTTAATGGAAGGCGCATTGCATTTATTAAGTTGTTGTGCCACTGTTTTTTTCAAATCGATATCATTTTCAAATATTTCATGAATAGATTAATTTCATAACCATGTAGCCCACTATTTGTATGCTCGATTGCAGGGCTATAGTTATTTTTAATAAATAAGTGTATTAACAAAAAACAAGCTACAATAATTCGTAAAGACACTTTAAAGTTTTGCGACAAATGCGGTGGAATAGTGAATGGCGGTCCCTGCGATCATGGGATCCGCCACCACAGCACAGTATTGGATGTTCCTCAGGCTATTTGTCTACATTATGTTCCATTTCGATGAAACGACCAATGCCATTCTTACACGATTGTTTTAAACGGCGCGACGGTGTAAGGGTTTGAGCGGCCGTTTCGCAGTCGATAGGCCTTAATACCATTTCCTTATTCTATTTTCCGCACACCAAGTTTCGATGCACTACTGTGATTACTTGATCTTATTTTTTGTTTATCCTACCATACTACTACCAAGTCAAACGGCTACACTGGGGTATCGTACTACTTTCATTCATTGTTTTGTCACAGTGATTCTGAAAACGTTTGCAAGTTTGACATCTGGTTAGACATTAGCCCTTGGATTTCCTGTATAAAAGCCTTCTCCACAACATTCCAGCGAAATTTGTTCATGACAGTGGACATGGAAATTCCTTCCCAGCTTCAAAGCAACAATAAAAAATATGTGCATTGTTGCCCATTACAATTTTGAGCTTTGATTTTCACGGGCCCTTGTGCGGCGCACCGGCTGCACCATTCTCTCGTGGGGCCTGGTGGTTATGTAAAAAGATCACAAAGCGCTGTTTTTGCAGACCATGGTATCAGTGGGCTACACTCAACCAATTGCGAAGTGGGTGCTTTTACTATTGTACCATCGCGACGGTAGCATACAAAATATTGAGAGGAATGAGACATCAAGGGTGCAAGCTTGTCACGCTCTTGCAGTTTCAAAATGTACAGCACATAAATTGGAAACCTCTGCCTTGAAATCATTTGTATATTCCAGTTGCAACTTCTATCATTTCCTACATGTTCAAAATTTCTGATCTACGCTATAATGCAGAGCTTTTATTGTGCATACACACTCACGCTTTTACTTCTGCGAAATCATTGTACTTACGACCATGAAACTTGGCACATTTGATCACTGTCCTGAGATAAGTGCCATTTGAGAATTTATGACGTCACAATGACGTCAAAACTCACCAAAGTCTAACTAAATTCGTATTTTTTAACAGAAGATAACAAGATTTCTCAAGCAAAAGCCAGCACTCCACTCAATACCGCACATTAACGTTTGTTTGTGCATTAACAAAAATTAACGTTTGTTTGCAAAAATTTTCCCAAAAGACTGATTGTAGAAACCCGGTTGAAAGGTAGTTCCGAAGATAATTAAAAGCTGCTTCTAATAAAACAAGTTTACAACAATTTGAATTTTATTGGCGACGCAACCATAAATTACTTTTTAAGCACGTTTCTTCCGTTTTTTAACGCTTCAATTATTACTGTCTTGTTTTGATACGCAATGACATCATGTTGCGGTCTGGTAAAATTATAGCTGGTACGAAAATTTTGTTATGCCTGTTACGCTAGAAGAAACATCGTTAGAGGGGAGAATTAATAGACAAATTTGAGAACATCAACCAATGTTCTAATTCTGTAATAGGTTGTCTACTAGGCCAATTTTATGTTATAGATACAAAGTCTAAGCTTAAGGATTTAAGCATGTAAGCTAATGATTGGAACAAAGCCTGAAATATAATGCCTAGATTACAATTGAACATTAATTGTTGAATGTTGCCACCACCTTAACAGGTAAATCATTAAGCATGATTGAGATAATGAAATATGTGGAGTAAGCTTTGAGGAGAGTTGTTTCACGTGATGTTTGAGGGTTCTTTTTCGCCGCAAATTCTAAGGAAGATTGTGCAGCACTTGCTGCAATGAAACCGTGTAAAGATCACAACTCGTAGACAATTTTCGTTTATTATTCTTGATAACGCTGACATGTAATGCACTAAAGCTATTATAAAACAATTGCAAATTTTTTTACAATTTCAGAGATGTCATCCGAAAAAAATTTATCCAACATAGCGTTTAGAAACTTTCAAAACATTTCAGACAATCATTTTTATGGCTAAGAAATACCACTTTTAAAACTTTGAATTGTGAAAGGAGTAAGCACGAAAATTTCAAGGCTGGAAACCTGACTCTCTAGCTCTAAAACACAAACAAGATGCATGTATTCACATGATCCATAAACATAACTAAATAAAAGTAAAGTTTAGATGCAATGAATGGAAAATAATACATAAAACACATGCTAGCTTTGTTAAATTCACAACAAGGCAAAATATCAATGTCAGCATGATATACAGTACATTGTACAAGCAATATTGGGTTAACATTTCTTGATTAATAAGTAAGCTAACTTCTCTTATTTCAACATTTTATCAAATTTAATTTTTGCTTAGGCTAATGGTTTCACTTTATGAACTTGTATTTCATCAAAACCGTTTACTCAATTTAGTGGACCTAATGGTCAATCAAAAGGGTATAGGCTTAATGTTCACCTGGTTTTGGCAATGACGCAGTTTGGAGAAAAGCAATTCACAAAGAGTTCTTCTAGACAGTTGCTATATTTTTGATATGAATGTACTGCGCTCGACGGCATATACAATTATGAAACAATTTAAACATAGATTGTTCCGCACTTTGGCCATGAAGATTTTACGATGAACGGATAAAAGCCTTAAATGGCTGCTACGAAGCATATTTATCCATCATGAATCAAATAAAATGATTTTCAAATGAAGTGACATTTTAAATAAGTTTTATAGGAAAACGCATACTGTTGTTTGAAACACCTCAAACTCAAATTTTTTTCTCACACAATCCAAAAAGTGTACGAGTGCACGTGTCATCATCAGCATATCCAGAAGTGAACAGAGCACCACAATCTTGAATGTTGCGATAATTATCCGGTTGCCCTGAACTCCATATTAGTTCAGAACTAGTTGCTGTTTCTCCATTCACCCAAACCCAGTTGCCTTCTGACCTAATTTCACTCATTCCAATCCAAAAGGTTTCGTTTATTGACAACGCTTTCATGATGTTTCTGAAAAATGTATAGTCCACATTTAAAATTTGTTTCGTTTGAGCTTTTGAAAAATCTTAACTGCGAAAACTTTTATTAACTTGGTAGACTTCTTTTGTTTCAATCGTAACTCTAACAGCGTGCTACATACTGTATAAGAATGTATGACGCAGCAAAGATTCGGAATTACAATGACCCCATTGCAAAACCTGCACCAAGCAGTCCTGGGGAGTTAAAAAGTATCACTGTTTACAGTTCACTCAACATGCATTGATGATTTCTTATATTACTTTAACTGGCAATTTATATTCCTCGAAAGTAAGTTCTGTGTTCCTACAACGCTGCCATCAAACTTCCAAAATGGCTTAGATCTTTACTTACAACTGATTTAACGGAAAAGAAAACTTGTTACAGACATTAATGATCTGAGGCAAACAGTAAAAGAAATTCATGTTGACAGAAAAATCTTTAAAAATGGCGTAACCGTTAATTGCTGACATGACGTTAATGAAGACTTTAAAGCAAAATTAAATTGGTTATTTAGTTTGCAATTAAACACGATTGCTATGCAGCAAAAATGCTTTATTGCAAAAAAGTAGGATACACGACCAACAACAAAGTTGTCGTGTATGAAGGGGTTGGATTTCGTTCCAACCCAAACGTAAAGTGAGCATCTTTTTTTGCGTTGTATTGTCCATGTTCATCCTCCATTCACGAGAAAGCAAATTGTATCGCTATCGTTTGAACAGGACGTCCGCACTCGCTTGGGAGTAACCATTTCCGAGGTGTCTGGGCCACCTGTTTTCCACATAAAGGTGGGGGCGTCCTGTTTAGTGCCTTGCCCAAGGACACAAGAAGCGAGCTTGCCGGCTTGTCCTCCACAACCTTCCCTAAATGCCGAGCGCCAAGCAGGGAAGTTGCCGATAGCAACTTTTAGTCTTTTGGTATGACTCGATAAGCCGAATGTACCCCAGGCCTATCAACTGCGAAGTAGACGCTCTAACCACTTCACCATGGTGTCGGTTTGAACAATGAATGGTTTGATGCAATGCAGCAACGTTGGGGATTATAACTGGCCCGTACGCATTTGCAAATTTTTGGTTGGTTTGAATTGAAGCTTTAGAGACAGCCTTACTGGCAGCAGCTAACGAATCCTTGAAGAATTTCCTCATTAGTTGCTTCACAACTAATGACAAAAATCATTGAAATTGGTAAATTACTCATTTTTTTGCACTCATTTGATGTTTAAAAACATTTGAGTTGGTGGACATCTCAGGAGAAGTGATGCTATGATGATTGTGCTTTTGTTTAAGGTAGTGGACGTGTTACAGCAACGATGGAGATTTAAAACTGCCCTTACGTATTTGCAAAATGTTGTACAAAATTTGAATTGAAGCTTCAGAAACAGCTTTACCGGCAGTTGCGATGTAACATTTCCATCAACATCCTAAATTTAGAGATTATCCACGAAATCAAAATTGTAAACCTTGCAAATAATTAGCAAAGCAGCATACGGGCGTAAGGGGCTTTGACACTTTATTAAAATGAATATGCCAGGAAACAATAATGAGTATACCACCCAACCAATTTAGACAAGACCATCCCTGGACGCGTTTCGTCCTTTTGGACTCATCAGCAGGGCCCGTCCTGTCACAAGCAAAAGTAACCCACTCATTAACGTTATCCTTAAAAAAAAAAAAAAATCCAACACATGCAGAAGCACTGAGACTTCAACCAACGACGTATTGCTTTGCTTAGCAGGGCGGGTTGACAAATTGGTTGATTTTGGTTGCATATCCACTAGGAGATCAGTTTACACACTGATCTGAAAAAGCAGATTAAACGTTGCATTTATAGCCTAGCGCCTTGTCTTTGCAATGCCATCACGCTCGAGGCGAGTGCGTTGACAATTATCAGTTTGACCCTTATGCTGCTTTGCCAATTATTTGCAAGGTTTACAATTTCCTTCTTCGCTTATAATTTTGAAATCAAAATTGTAAATACTACCGTGATATGGTAAAACTTCATAACAACCAAAATGATGTTTATGAGAAAATTGACTTTTTGTCATTTATTATTTTTCAACGCGGAAATCTGTTATTTTGTTTCAATCTTGCTTTTAACTTGTTAAATGTACAAACATTCATTATTGCTTTGCATTTGTTGATCAGCTGCTACACATAAATGAAAAAACGTCAAGTTGTTAACAAAATCTGAAATGTAGCTGTTAAGTTTTGCAATATCACGGTAGAATATCTCTTCGTGAAATTGCACCGTTGACGGAATAAAGTATTATTTTACCGTGATTGTGTGCAAAAACCACTGGGGGAGGCTTGACCAATTTTGCTCAACCCTGGCTGGACCTGTGCCTAATCACGAGAAAATAAGCGCTGACAGGTAGGTTACTTTAGGTCGAAAACAATAATTACGAAACACATTGCGCCAAATTGTGAAATATACCCACCAATTAATAGTTTGTTGGCGTAACTGATTTAGCTGTAACGATTTGGGAGCCCATCCACTTTCCCATATATTTGACTATTTTCCTGTATTAATTAAAGAGAAGCGATAGAATTGATAAACGCTGTTTGTAAGCAAGTCATTCTTGATTTAAGAACAGAAATGTCGCAATCAGAGTCATGATTAACGAGAACCAAAATTAGAGTCGAAATCAAAAAAAGGATATCAACAATTTAAATCGCATAGTAGAGGAAATAATATTTTACTTGAAAATAGCTTAATAAACACAGGACCGGAATTAAGTGCAAACTATTCGGCGGAAGCCGTTGAGGATTTTATCCTAAGCTGGAACTAGACACACAACTGCAGCCAAGGACTTGAGGTAAAAAATGTAATTGCAAAAGTGATCCCGCAAGTTGCTAACTAGCTTTATTGTTGTAATTGCATAATACAGGAGTGAGCAGACTTTTTTGCAAACGGGCCGATTTCACCCAAACGAATGACAGAGCGGGCCAAGATCTTTTTTTTGCAGGTCACCCTAAAACGCTACAGAATTTGTTTTAATTTTAGACTGATCTTTACCGGGCAAAATTTGCAATTTCAAGGCTTTTTTGAACACGACTCAAAATATCGAAGTTTTTAAAACTAAATACCGTTGTGTTTTCGGAGCACCAATCTCAAACTGGCAAAGTTTTAAAATTGAAAAAACAATTTATTTAGGAATGAACACCAAAAAGATGGAGTATTCAACGTGAGGATATTTCAATTGTTTTTATGATCAAACTGTAAACGAGAACCACGTCACATTTTTCTAAAGACCGCAGTTTCCTTAGCTCGGGAAATTCCACGACTTTGTCTTAGCTGCCCCATATTTACTGAAAGACAAAAATAAAAGTTTGTTAAATGTAGCTTATGTGTTTGAATAGATTTTGATCCAATCTTGATTGAAGTAGAATGATCGGGGTTCACGAGGACATAGCCACCCGTTTATCAAGCTTTTGGTTGCTGCTCTCACAAATGCTGCTTGCGTGAAGCCGGAGCAACTGGTTGAACCGATATTATTTACCAAGGCTAATCTTGCAGTGCTATGCTGATAAAGTCGTTGGTGGAATTTATAACAGTACGTAACAAAAGTAAAATATGTTTTAGTTAATTTTTTCACTGTTTCTGGATAATTTATGCCTCATATTTCAAAATGCAAACATTTTTTGCTTATATCATTTGTTTGGATGTTATAACCGAATTCGATTTATCAGATTTTGATAATTTTAATGCTAATTTTATCATATCTTAGAAACTGTTTTAATTTTATCAATGTGTTTATTGTTCGAAATCTTGAATTGCAACGAGTTCTCGAAAGTGAAAAAAATCACATGATTGATTAAACTGCAGAGAGTGGCAGTGTTTCGATCTATCGGGTCTCTTTAGTGCAGATGGTGACCGACAAGTAGCTAGAGTCTTTAAATAAAGGATTGCTTTTGCTGTGTATGTGGATTCTATGCTGGGAACAAACACACCTTACGCGAAATTGCTTAAGGAACAAAATACTGGACAGCTTATAAGTTATATTTCGGAATGGATGATTTAATATGTCTGTGTGTGTGTAAACTTTAAAATGCTTGAATTTTGGCTTGGACTGCAGGTTGGATTCACTAAATTTGCTTGTTTTCTGTGTTTATGGGACAATAGAGCTGACTCGAAGCATTATGTTAAGGTTAAGTGGCATCCCAGAAAAGACAACTCCAGGAAAGCATAATGTTATTAAAAATGTTTTTGTTTCTCGTAAAAAGTCTTGCTTCTCCCACTCCGCATAAAATTAGGTTTAGTTAAACATTTTGTCAAAGCTCTTAATGTAAAAAGTAAAGCTGTTAAAGAAATTCAACAAATATTTCCAAAACACTCTGATGTCAAAGTGAAAAGAGAAATATTTGTTAGACCTCAAATTGCTACGATGTTGAAATCTGAGACACTAGAAAACAAAATGAGTATCAGAGAAAAGGACGCGTGGCTATCTTTCCGTGGGTTAAGGGAAAGATTTGATAGCAACAGAAGAGATCCTAATTACAGATAATTGGTTGAAAGATTGATAAGGGATTTTCAAATCATGGGATGTCGAATGTCATTGAAGCTATTTTTTTGTTCCCATCAACAAGTTTTTTCAAGATTTCAGTGAAGAACACGGTGAAAGGTTTGACGCGGATGGAAAGAAAGTATCAAAGTCGGTGGGACAGTGCAATGATGGCAATTACGTTTGGTGTTTTATGAGGCCTCATACATCAGCACACAAACAAAACTTGTTCTGCCTTCACTTATAATGTGTGTTACGAGTATTTTTTGAAAATGCTGTTTGATAACTAATTTCTTTTTCACAGCAAAATATAAAACACAAAAACAATAATGTGTTGGTGATACAAAGTGCTTTGTCAGCAATAGGATATTGCAGTACAGCTGGACAAACCAAAAATTGTGAATAACTAAAAAATACCGATTGTGAAAAGAACTGATTGTATTTTCGACATGAGCGCCAAAAAAACGCATCGAAATTGGTCAAAAAAATAAACAAATTTTGTGGTCATAGTGTAATGCGCAATTCTGTGTGCCTATGACATCAAATGCCTCAGAAACTATTGTATGAACAAACATAAAACTCGGCAGAAATGATTATTCCTCCAAAATGGGTGTTATATAGGGAATTGGTTGCGTCAAAATTAAATATGAATGCTTAAAAATGCGCATCGTTTAGCAATTTGAACAGAAAAAAGCCAAGCAGCTAGATTTCTAAAATAATTGTTCATTAAACAAACATAAAAATTTATGTCACCTTCTGCTTTTCAAGGTTTTCATTCCATGCACCGCGAGGTCTCCTCCCCAGCTTTGACAATGTTGTCGGCACCCCTGCCAAGTCAGTTTTTGAGGAGTAAGTTTATAAACATAACCAGCGGAAGTGATGTGCCAATCTTTTTCTTTTATCAACAATTGGGAAATTTCAGATTGTACTGAAAAAAATTAAAAAGTAAATAAATGAAAGCAGTAGAGATCGCCAGCCCAATGAACAGATTTATTCTGTGCATAGCATTATTGGAAATATCACATTGAAGCAATCTTCTTTTCTTGGTTACATTAAACAGTTTTGTAGTGGAAACGTTTTGTATAAGCTGTGTGGTCAGAACTTTGAAGTTGTTTTATGAGTATGTTTAAGAGCCAAGATAGTTTTGGGAAAATTAAAGCAGAAAGTTATACAATTGAATAAATCTAGTTTCTAGTTAGTAAATCTTTAACAGTTAAACCGCAAAGAATGCTTCGCACTTGTTTTGGGTTTTAAAATGTTTATAAAAGAAGGAATTTAAGTAAAGTCGAAATTTCAAATCATTTTGAATATAATGGTATTGTGATTCTGGAATAATGCTTCAAAAGAACTGTGTTCTATGCATGTTTTTATGAATTCCGTTTTCATTAAATTACGTTCTTTTGTCAGATCAACTTGTTTGAACTCGGTTGAAAAACGACAAACTCGGTTCACGCTGTCAGCTAATCTCACAGTGATTGGTGACCAACTTCACTTTTTCCATCGTTAAGGATTGAATCTTGTTAGTAAGACAATTTTTTACCGGAGTAAAAAATTGAGAAAGTTGCATTTTTTTTAATGATAGTTGTAGTTTAAAGTTGCATTTATTCACATATATATGAAAGCATAGCATTGGCATAAATAAGACAAATTGTCGTTTTTGAAATGTTGATCTCAAAACAAAGAAAGGTCTCTATGTTTATTTGGAGAGCTATTTGGCATAATTCTCGCTTTTAAATAGTTAATCTTCCAAAAAAAGATTTTACAGTTCAAAGATCCACTTACAATTGCATCCCGTTGAATCGATAAGACAAGTTCGTAAAAAATGCAGTACAAATTTGCATTCAAAAAGCGAAAACTTGTATTTTAAAATTCCTGTAAACACCTCAAAACATCTCAATTTGTAGATTTTCAATGCTTAAAAATCTTTCTGAAGCAATAACAAAAATTGCAAAAGCTGCAAAAGCTGCCTTACTTATTAACTTAAGACCGCATTTCTTTGAGCTAAAATATATCATAGGGTCACTACTTTTGATATTGACAAAAAATGATTAGTCATTATGCTTGTAACTATAAGTGATGAAGAAATTGGCTGTCATCCAATTGCCGAGACAATGAGGCAAAAGTTATTATAATTGTAGAGTGAATTTGTTACAAATTTCACAAAATATTGATTCAGCAGTACAGGTAACGCAATCTAATAATTGAAAGGGATTATTTTGGGTGACAATGAGAGAACGGTTATACATGCAACCTTCGCAATATCTGAGTCGGTGAAATGTTTTCGCAATGTTTTTTTCGGTGTGACGAATTCAAACATGCTGTAAATATGAAAACAATACTAAACAACTCAAGAGGAATGTTAAAACTTGGAAAATCCATAGCATGTTGATTTAATGCTGTTATGTTTACTACGATAATCAAGGATTAAAATGTAATTTATAGACAGTCGTGTTTTGTTCAAATATATTTGATAACTAATCCATAGAAAGAGCTTAGTACAAAGCAACCCCAAATGAGATAGAAAATACATTTGTTTCACATTTCATCAAAAATGATTATATCAAATATGCCATTACGTGTCGGCAGATTTTGAATTTCGAAGTAAAAAAATACTTTGTTGTTGCGTTGTATACAGGTAGAAGGCTTGTCATCATATTTTACTCAAAAAGTGGTAAAAGTTACAAAAATATCCAAAGATAAAGGACAACAGCTAAGCTGCCACAAATATTTTGCAATGGATTTTAGAAATATTGTCATGATAAAGAAATATGTCAATTTAACTACAACAGGAGCGTCTCCTGAAATTTTTTCGCCGTGGCATAAATGCAATTGTTACCTTCTTTGTGGAAATTTACTCAATATTTATTTCAGTCGTGTTACAACCAAAATGCCCGGAAACAACAAACGCGTTCACCTTTTTTCAAGCGGACACCATGCTACCAACTATGACCTCCTGATTATCAAATTGAGGTAATGACACCAACTTCAAATTAACCTTACCTCTGCTTTCGTTTCTTAACCCTAGGATGCACGACCTTTTCGGTTTCTTACTTTTCACGACCAGGGTCAAATTGACCCTAATGCATTTTTGCTGGAAGTTAGCAACAATGTTCTATAATATGACGTAAATAACACAATAAAAGATCACAGAACCGATTTTAGTTGGTTTATTGAACAATAACAACATGAAATGAGAACATGGTAGTGAACGAGGTAACACAAACACAAAGGTGTAGCAGTGCACTACTTTTCTCATTCTGCTTTGCATTTTATGCAAGTCACCAGAGTGGTGCTGTGCTCCGTGCAGACAGCCTCATGACATTGTGAGCAGTAGCATCGTACTTTTCGATCTTTTGAGTAAAGGCAAATGTGGCATCTTTTACGCTTAGAAGCAGGGGCTTGCTGCTGTTGCACCGGGTTTGAATAGTTGAAGGTCAAGCCACACCTCTTCATTGCCTCTTTGATTGGTTTCTGGAGCGATGGTGTAGCTTGGCGCCTTATCATGAACGGCATCACAAGTTGTTTCGTGAGATCTTTGATGAACAGTCTCCTCACATGGGTCACGCCCGACATGTAATTAGGTTGCAGTGCTTTGAATATCGTTAAAGCATTCAGGGCGGCGATGTCCAGCATGTTATGCCAGAGAACTGTTGGCCACCTCCGTGTCATCCTTTTGCAAGAATAATTTCTTACCATCTGATCTACAGTATCCACGCCTCCTTTAGTCTGGTTGTAATAAAGAATGATTTGTGGTTTTTTCTTTTCACCGCCATCCACAGATTTGTCGCTGTGCATTGAACTGAGGAGGATAACCGCTTTTCCCTTTTTGGGGCAGTAGCTTACCATGGTCAAGTTGTTGTTGAATCCGAACTCTGAGCTATGTACTTCTCTTGACTTGGATGGCTTCATGATAGCTGGTATGTCTCGTTTGCATTTACGGAGAGTTCCCACGATAGTTAGGTTTTCCTTCAGAAGTTTTTCAGCCAAAGGTACGGTTGTGAAAAAGTTGTCCATGGTAATATTGCGACCTACAAAAATATCGAAAATACAAACTAAGTACAAGAACAAAATAATGGTAAAAATTATAAACACTGCTGCAAGTGAAAGATACATTGCTAGTTTACAGTTGCAAGCTTATGATTACCTGATTGTTTTATTCCGGAGCTGAGCCGAAGGACAATGTTTTCTCCCAAATTTTTCTGAATTGCTTCTCCTGGTTGTTTACCCAAGTAGATAATGCCATCAATTGCGAACGGCATGAACGAATCACACAACCAAAATATCTTTATTCCATATTTTGCGGGCTTGCTCGGCATGTATTGTTTGAACTTGCACCTCCCTCTAAATGGTATAAGTTGTTCATCAATTGTCACACATTCACTAGGGATAAATGTTGTTCTACAATTGCTCAAGAACAACTCCCATATGTGCCTAAATGCAGCCATGTGATCAGTTTTTAACCTTTCAGCCCTGGTCCGTTTATCATCAAATCGAAGCAGCCTCCGAATATCTTCGTATCTTCGAACCGCCATCGTGGCTCTATACATAGGGTTTTGAAGTGGATCTGAAAAGAGTTCTCTCACGGCAACATCCCAATTTTTTTCTACGCCTGCCAGCAGAGTCAGTCCAATAAAGGCCACAAATTCCTCATAGTCAATTTTTTTCCACTCTTTTCCTCTTGCTGCAGCTACTCGACGACCTTCTAAATTAGTGCATTGGATTACTTCATCAATGATGTCACGTGTTATCAAAAATTCAAAAGCATCTCGTGGTGTTGCAATTCTGGAACCTCTTACAGGACCAGGCCGTTGTCTCAAAAGATTGAAAGATCTTGTTTGTGACCGTGATGGGGGATTTTCACTCCAATAAGTTCCTGTTTTCCCCATTCTTTCCGACTGAAATGCAGCTGGAGCATCGATTTCTGACTCTTCTGAAGATTCATCTTCGGATTCCGATCTTGATTCCTACGAAAGCAAACAAATCTTATTGAATAGATCAAGGAAAATGGGTATAAAATTTACTACTGCCAAGTTACTCACCCAGTCTGAATCATGATTTACAAAGCTAGTGTCATCATCATCTTCTGAAATTTCTGATTCCGAATCGGTTTCCAGAATACCATCTTCAGCTTGTGCAAGCACAACTGCCTCATCGAGTGCGATTGTTGCATAGTTGCTAGATTCAGCCATTTTATTTGCAATAACTCTACTTACGATCTGAACAAAACTGCCGTTTATACTTTCTACACCTTTGAACTGGAAGTAGGCTTTAGCCAATGGCCAGTCAGCGCAGGCTACCTAAACTTACAAAAATGAACTTGTGAATTACACCTATTTCTGGCTCCTTCAGTTTGCCTAGTAATATCTATAAACCTCTCTAACTTTCAGCGACACAGCTCACGCAAAACACAGTTTAGAAGATGTAACCTTATTGGAAAATTCTGTTTCTGCCACATCCTGCTTCTACCACCTTCTAAACGTCCTGTTTAGAATACAATCTTGAATGTTACATCGTTGAGGTAGCTCAATTATTACCACACAGACAACCACTATTGTCTCACAAAACAATGGGCCGCAAACAATCATGCTGGAGACGGAGATTCTCTTTCCAAATGCTCAGCTAAGCTCTTTTATCACATGAAATGCACTAGGGTCAATTTGACCCTGGTCCTGCATTCTTGGGGTAGTGGCGAAAAACACCCTATCTCTCAAATCTCAAGCACGATCATGGAACAAGCACATTTAGAATACGTGTGAAAAGAGTTGATTGAAGATGTCAGGGAACCCAGGGCAGTGAATTTATTCATGTGAAAAAATATTTTTAAAAAAGTGATGAGCAGGGTCAAATTGACCCTGGGTGTGCATCCTAGGGTTAAAGCTTCCATTTGTCGAGAAAAAGATTGAAGTTGTTCTGTAAAATTATTAAATAATGTTTTTTTTTGGCAACATGAGTAAGACGAGAACTGCAAGACAAGCTGGTAAAAACTTGTCTTTATAAAACAATCTACATTGCTGTTACAATGTCAGTCATCTATTTCTGTTTTTCCTGAGACAAAACTGGGGGCCGAAATTGTTATAACGTCACCAAAAGTAATCAGTAAAGGTAGTTCAACTTAAGCTAACTACTTAAGTAGTTTTTTTCAGTAATGAGCAACTTACTTGAGTAGTTTCATTTTTTACTACGTCTACTTTTACTTGAGCAGGCTAAGTAAAAAGTAACTCTACTTAAGGAGTTGTGATTTTTACTTAACCCCTCGGAACCTGAAACCTTAAATACTTACGTACTTTCAAGATTTTTAACGCTTTCCTTTAGTATAGCTGCACAATACACTTGAACAAAAGAATATGAAAAACTGTGTTTCCTCTAATTTAGAGGATGATTGAAAAATGGGACTATTAGGTCTCAATCGGTTTCATGTTTACTTTTTGATTTGTATGAGTTGCATGTTGGAAATATTGGAAACACTGCTGTAACAATTCGAAAAAACAGGGCATTGCATAAAACGAGCATATTTACCGCAAAGCTGCACTCAATCATTTTTATATGCAACTGTGGCGGACTTATGAAGAAGGATTCATTTATTCATGGCTACCATCGAAAGGGCATCCAAAACATTTTTTCTCTAAATTACGAAATTACTGCAATACCAATTCAGTATTTTAATGTTCCTAGTTTTTTTAGGAAACATTTTGCATATCTATTCTGCCATTAAACTTTGTGAGTTTAAATCTGTAACCCATATTGCTTGATATGGGCTGTACCAGCCTCCTCTTTCTCACAAAAATATCCTCTATACATTCAAAGAATAAGCTCGCTACTGGTATGCAGTAAAGCCAATTTTAGACATAAGTGTACCATTTTCTAGAAAAGTCATTTTTGCTGATTTGGCAAAGAAATATGTTGAAGATGTTACATTGAAGACAGGATCCAGAGTAGATTTTTCTTTTGTGCAGAGCTTGCAGCGACCTCTCTCAGATTACGAAACTCTCGAAGCTTAGTACAAACTTAGGCCAATAGAAGACAGCCTTGTTGATGGAAAGGTTAATGTTCTTGTACGTTTACGACTTGAGAATTTTCCAATCAAGTCCATAGCAACTTCATGCATGAAGACCTTTAAGGTTTTTACTCCTTGGTAGTGTGGAAAATGTTTCCAATATACTTGGAATAAACAATAAATAAATTTACAAATGCAATTTCTAGAAGATCAAAAAATAAACGTAGATAACATTCCTTCAGATATCTTTGTTCAATTTGATATGTTACTTTCAACTGATCCATCAAATCAATCCATTTGATCCCGCTTTTCTAAGTTTGAACCATGAGAAAACATGATGTGGCTATCTATTTTCTTTGTCCTTTCGCTCTCCTTTTCACCTGCGCTTTTGGCATGGATAAATTGATTGTTTAAAAAACAGTTACACTTTTTGTTTCCATGCATTTCACAAGCTGAATCCTATCGGCTGGCGTCGATCTAGATCTAGATCTTTATATCCTTATCATTCTTCAAATCTTTTGACAATCCTTTCCTGTGTTGACGCACGGTATCACAAGCATAAATTTGCTTTTCTTTTCAGCAAATCCATGATCGTGAGGTAAAGAAGTTGTCAAAAACCAGTCTGACGTCGGTACTTACTAAGAATCGGAATAACTTGATTAGCAGATTTTTCTTAAATTTCATTCTTTACTTTCCTTCCTGCTAGTGTGTGGGCCAAATTGATAAAGAAAGCCGGTTTCGGAATCGTTTCTGCACCACATTTTGAATCCTCGTTTCACAGGCTTCATTGGCATGTATTGTCTCATGATATAATAGTTTTTAAACTTTAATAAATGTTCATCAAATTGCTTGGTTGGATGTCGGAAGCATTGCTCAAATGAATGAGTTGTTAAAGAGATTGATCATTGATTTAGACTTACAAGCTTTGTCTTGCCAATTCTGGGACTGGTCAATGTTCACAAAGTGCAGAGTTCTTCTTATTTCCAAGAAATGATCTATTGACATAACAAGAGCAACACAGCTATACCAAGGTTAGAATCTTGACTTTACTAATCGTGCAAAGTGGAGACAACATTACATTTCATGAAAGCAGTAATGTCAAAGAAAACTGTCATCTCTTCAACTTCCATGATGAACATATGTCCTTTCTGTTGCCAACACACTTTGTAAAATCACCAACTGTAGCAGGTTGTGTAATATTTCCGTGTCCAGTGAAATATCTAGTGGTTTTGGTTGGCAAACCAATTCTACCAGACAAGCAACAAATATCCGAATTGGTGTGAAGAACTTTCTCCAACGAAATCTTTCTCCAAGTTTCATTACGTTCAGAGTGAGCATGATGAGTAGTTACTATTACTTCATCGTCGCAACTAGAAGAAGTAGCCTCTAATAAAATTATGTCTTCTTCATCCACAGGATCATCATCTAATGAATCAGACTTATTAGCCATAACAATCTGCACAATATTAATCAAAACTACAATAAACCTGCAAAGATCTTGATTGCTTACTCACCATTCGTACTTTTTCATAGCAAAAAACCACTCAAGAAAAAGCGCACATTATGCCGAAAGGGACTAAATAATGCCACTTTTATTTTACCACATATACTGCCCCAGAACTTTCATTTAAAAAATACTAGCAATCATGAGTAGCAGAAAGAGTGCTTTAAACAAAATATCAAGTTTTTGAAAATCATCTGCCATCAAATGTTCGTGGTGGCATTTTCAAAATCTGCTGAGCAATGCAAAAGCAACCTCGCAACTGCAAAACCTTGTCACAACAAACCTAACAGGTTTGCCCCTGAAAAAGATAGTGGACAGTGTTTCAGATATAAATTAAAACATAATTAAATCGGCATTGGAATATAATATTTAAAAGGGCACGTGTTTTGAAATTGCTGGAAATATGCCCTGGGACTTATTGTTCCTTTCGGATCGAAGGGGTTAAGTAGATGCCTAAAATTTTAATGTTTGTTGAATTGGAATGCGGTATGGTAGCATAAAAAAAGTTTTGAATTCAATCTTTTGTTTTCTGCAAAACCTCCATTGAACATTTGGCTTTGGTTTGGTTTTGAAAACTGATTGATGGTCTACTACTGTTTAATGCAGTGATGTTCCTCACATTTTTGGCTTACAGCACCCTATTAAATAGATAAGATTAAGATTCAACTGCGCCTTTGTGTCAAAGTGACCTAAGCGACATTTTTATCAATTTTTGATTAATATCCTTTTATGGTAGTACATAACTCTAGCTATCTTCCTGAGAACCACATTCTCTCTCGTGACTTACCAAAAGATGTTAACCTCATAATGAAATCTGTACAACAAAATAACTGTTTTGCTTCAATAATTAAATGATAGAAAGTTTTCATTGCCTCCTGCAAAAATTATTTTGTCGCTTAGGTCATTTTGACACGAAGGCGCAGAATTAGTTTGCGACATCCAGAAGGAAACTTACACATATATTGTGAAATGCTTTTATACCATATTGAAAACGGATTGCGAGAAACAGAATGAGTTGCTTGCACAGCACAATTAATTTAAATATCAATGTTAAATTTGTATTTGATTTCTTGCCAAAATCCGTGGATAGCTTCAAAGATGCAATGTGGGCAATTTTATATTTACAGCAGTTTTATAGCCAAATGTCACTGCACAATAAATGGTAAGCGTTTTTGTTCAGTTTTGCACTTTTTTTCCTTTCATTCATTTTTGTGCAAAATTTTTCATCCGCTTTGTTATTTTTATGATGCTTTACAGTAAATATTGTGGTTTAAATATCGGATTTTGTCCCCAAAATACATTCAAAAAGTGCATACATAGGTTTTTTGCGGACAAGAACGTAGGCCTGATCAAAACGTTTTGATTATTAAACGGGTGGTTGACATAACAAGAGCTACTATACGACACCGTATAAATAAATATGCAAACAGATGAAAATTTTTGTACAAAAGTGCTTGGGAGCAAAAAAACACAAAAACGTATAGGCCTACTGTTTACAGATACATTAAGCATCACAATATTGCCCACCTAATGTTTTTCTTACTTGACTAGTTCAGCCTAACTTACAGTTATGAACGTGAACATTTATACATAAAGTTTTCTAAAGCAAATAAACGTTATGACCAAACAATAAATGAAAACTGCATCAAAAGCCGATTTTAGCTCTGTTTAGGCCGATTTTGTGGCCATTTTTTTGAGCATATACCAACTAAATGAGTTGTGAAGGGAGAGCTTTTAAGGCAATATCATGTGTATTTTTGAAACAATCTTCCAAAATATTTTGTTGCACTAGATATCAAAGGCATTAAAAGTGGTAATATTTCGTGGCCGGTTGTTGATGTGAACGCTATTAACTATTTCCTCGATAAATTGATCTTCAAAAAAGTGTGAAGGTTGCATTTGGATGGAATATAAAACTCGCTCTTCGAAAATATTGTTCTACAAAAAAAGATGAGGAATTGGTGTTTATAATACATTCAAAAACTCTGTGTTTACTTTATAGTCTCTGACGGGCCTGCGAAATTTTAAACTACCTTCAAATTGGGCCGTCTTGCACACTCCAGAACTACCTTACTTCTAAAGGCATGCAAGCTCGCTTTATGCGCAATTCTATAAGGCATTCTGTAATCTATCATCCTTTTTTAAGATAAACATAAAACTTCCGAAATTGAACAGAATTTTGCGCCTTAAAAATCGGTTTCAGTATGTAAAGCTCTATCTTATTCAATGCTCCGATACTTTAGGTTTGTGCCCTATTAGTGTGGTTGCTGTGGCAACGGCGCTGTTTAGAACAGAAGTGTCAAACTCATTCAGTGCTGTGGGCCACATTTTCATATCTGATTTTAAGTGGGCCAGACTTGGTTAAAAAAAATTAAAGTGGGCAAGACCACTTTTCAAGGGTCCCCAAATTTTTGTATGTTTATCTCACTCGTCGTAAGCTGTAATGCCACCCGCGACTTATAGCAGTTGTCGACCATTATGTCACGGCAGCATTGCAATTTAAAATATTTGTTTCTTTTGGAGAACAATTTTTCAAAGACCAAATTCGCAGGCCAGGCATTCGCACTTTCCAAAAAATCCTTACGCGGGCCACAAAATATTACATCGTGGGCCACCGGTTTGACACCCCTCATTTAAAAGTAAAAAAATTTTGGTCTCATCGAGTCGCGTTTTTACGACATTTTAACTATGAACAAAGATTCTCTCTCAAGAATAAGATAATAATTAAAATAATATAATTGAATAGACTCACAAGAACAAGTTCTAATTACTATTAATAGAATATTTAGGCCAAATGGTCTGAATTGTTTGGCACCAATTAAATTTGATCAACGGATCTCAATTTGTTTGTCACATGGCACTTCATAAAAAAAAATATTCAATTTTTTAAACTTCTTTCCATTATCGCTCGTATTACCTTGGACGGATTTCAAAGTCGTCACCCCAAAACAAAAATCTTTCTCCGGTAAAACATTTTCAATATAAATTCACAAAGTGTTCTTCAAAAAAAGATACTAAACTACATTACAGTACACCCTTACGAGAGTCTAGTAAAAATAATGTCATTCTCTAACATAGTGTCTCCCGCGATGTACTCTCTTTTTTTAGTGGCATCAGTCGTTGCATCACACGCGTGAACTTTTACCTTGATTGATAATGTAAGTTAAGTTGCAAATTGAAGAGAAGTTTGCGTCTTCAAGAATCGCTTTTCAAACCCAGCGTAGTCCAAACACCCTGAATTGTAAATCCCTGGTTTATAGAGAAACCCAACAAAACTGCCACAAACTGATACTTTTTCTATTTTTTCTAATTAAGTAGTTTAATTCTCGACCACTTTTTTACTATTACTTTTGTAAATTTTTAGGCCACCTGACTTGCTTTGGACATTACGCAATTTGTTTGCTACGTGAGGTTAGTGTGATACAATTTGATATTGCCTACACTACTAACAGTTATTGAATTCCGAGACTGCTTGTAGATTTTCGAGTCCCATCTGTGGTCTACATCATATAAGAGTCACTGTGCAGATGCAGACAAGTAAATAGGTTATTTTACAAGGTGGAGGAGAGGACTAACAAAAATTGCAAGAATCGTTTTGTGACGAAGTTGTTGTTGGCTGCCTATAAAATAAGGAATTCACCAGTTTTTGAGGCAAACTTTCTCCTGATTGTACTTTTGCTATTACACTAAGAAAAATATCAATTAAATGTATTCCGATCTTTGTCTTTAAACAATCATTGCGTTTGGGCAGAAAAAATGTAGATACCAGTATTTGGCTATTACTTTTATTGAAAAAAAAATATGACGCAAGAAAAAGAATTAGGAAAATATCCTTGACAAGTGCATGGTAGTTTACTTAACAGTCAAGAGATCGAAACAACAAAACAAGCTAACATTATTTCTTCAATAAACGCATAACAGATGCCGACAGGCCTTTTTTAATTTATCAGATCTCACCTGGGCACTTCCGTTAACGAGAATCAAGATCAGCAACTATGGCTGTCATGTGACGATATCCCGTTGGAGAAGACCACAAATATATGAGTATTTGTAATCACTAGTCGACTAGGCAGGACAAGTTATTTTAACTATTTGTTGCTTCTTTAGTTCATAAAACCTGATTCTTTATCAGAAACTCGCTGCAGCGTATACTGCAGTACAAAGTGCTGACCGTGAATTAGTCATTTGTAAATGTCGCTTTTTGATATAATAACAAAATTTTCGGTTCAATCATAAATTTCTTTTAAAATTGAGGCGACGTATGATAATCGCTCGGATAAATAGGTCTGACTGCAGCTTAATAAAGCTTGGAAAAGATTGGCTTCCACTAAAAACATCTTAAACCACGTTAAGAACAGAATAATGTATTCACAGTAATAATACTTCACAACTTCAAGCTTCTTCGCTCAACGATCTCAGAATTAACCACTTTACTACACAATCAGGAAAACCGCCAAAATTGACTTCACCAATAACTGATTGATACTCGCCACGTCCACAGAATCCACAATAAATTATCACAAAAAAACAATAGCCCTTCTTTACTCTGTCAATCAATTTCTCTCTCTCTCTCCTCCCGTTAAAATGCTTCTCTATACTACTATTACTCTAAAAATAATCCTGTCGCCTTATACATAAATCAAAAAAAAATCTAGAAGTCGCTAGAACAAAATCACGTTATAAAAGAAAAAAGCCCTATTAGTTATGTAATCGGTCATCGAAATTCTTCGAAGAAGCTAGAATCACTACATCAATCTGGAATTTTATTACGTCATAAACGATTGTGACGTAATAAAGGCGTACTTACAGCAAATCCAATTGCGAGAAAAAAAGGTCTTTTTTTTTGATCAGTTGCCGAGCGAACAAATGATACAGCACTTTACACATATATGAAAACTACTCTTACAAAGCAAATTTCCTAATTCGTGACAGTAAATAAGTAGACTGTGCATCACAATGTAGACTTATGTTGACAAAAACCAGGTTTTAGGTCTTTAGTTGTACTAGCACAAAATAGTAAAGTTCATGCACCAATGCAATAAGGAACAGTCATTCAATTTTGAGGTAATTGCTGCTATATAAGAGGAACTGCATGCATTTTGAATATGGTACAATTTTGTATTCACTTGTGGATAATTTAATGATAATTTTCTGAGATCATTTTTAAAAACACTACTAGTTTTTAAAAAAATTGTGAAAACATTTTGATGTACAAGTATATTTTGTACACATCTTGAAAGTTTTGCCAAAGTTTTAATCCCGGCCTCTTCAATCCCATTTAGGCCTTTGGTTACAATAACAACTGTGTGTTGCCGAGTCCATAAAACAGTTGAACTGTACCTATCGGGTTACAAAAACTTAATGCGATATTCAACATTCATACCGTCAAATTAATGCGAAGTCGTGTATTGCTCGCACAATTGGTCAGAGGTTGCCGATTTTTCTTGGATCTTAAAACTTTCTAAAACCTTGCTATTTACAATAGCAAATTAATAACCACCTAACAGTCAATTAAATTTACTCGTTAATCGAAAAACAAGGCATATACTTACCCAAACAAATTGAAGAGGTCCTTGAGTATAGTGGCGTTATCCTCATAATTTATTGCAATTTTATTGAGGGTGAATTGGTAAAACTTTGTTTGAGAACTCTGCTAGATTGCAAGGCTAGGGTCAACACAGAGGCCATAACAAAACCATGACATTTTTGATGCTGCTTCTATTGTTTATTAGCCAGCTGTGCCTGCAGACCCCGTTAGTGACGTCGGCGTAAAACACATCAGTTTATGCCGATTGCGTTGCTTTACTTAAGAAGCAGATGAGGTAACAGTAATATAATGTTCACTGTTTTCCAACAAAGCTAATTTTTGTTTCAAAACCAAGTGGACTTAATCGAGAATCAAGTCAAAACGTCTTCGAGGAGAACCGCAGCTCTTAATTACCTCTGCCAATTTCTACTGTTCGCTTTGGTACAATTGAATACACTAGAGGAGCAGAATTAGAATGAATGTCCTAAAAGGCAAGCGTCAACATAGATAGTTTTCACTACATACATAAATTGATATTGACTTTTTAGTGTTAAAAGTCTTTTGCGAACTTTTAACAGACTTTTTAAAAGACTTTTAACACTAAAACGTCAGCGCTGAGTCAACATGTTATGGATTTCGATCATAGAATAGATTGAAATAATGTCAAAATACGGAAGTCAGAATCACATGCATACAGGCGTCGCGTTGTGGAAAGTTTTTAAATATATCCAAAAGCTTGTTTATGTTATGCAATTAATCGTAATGATGGTACAAATTTTCTTTCTGTTTATAGTGTGTTTGTCTCTAATAAACAATGTCTTATGTATTTCACAACACTTTTTACTTTTGCCCACTCCTGTATCTGTTATGTAACAATGTTTTTGTTTTTACGTGATGGCCTGCCCTGTTGGTAAATAAGTTTTAGTGTTTAGTAATACAGGTTGTCTTTATATTGTACAGTTTATATGTTTCACTGGTAACATCTACCGTATTCTGAAGAAGCTCTCCGGTAACTAAGGGTAGCGAAACGTTAAATTTGAAGAATAAATTGTCGAAAGAACCACTTGATCTGGTTATAATATCGTTACACTCGACTAACGAGAAATGCCTGGTATATATAAATTTCATTTTGTTGCGATCTTAAATGACGTCTTATGCACCAACTTATCGTAAAAACGATTTTCTTTAATTTTTTTAAAACATTCTGACCGTAGAAACGCGGTTGATGGCTCTTCCACAACATGGTTCCCAAACAACGTTTGTTTTTAAACTTTAGGAACAATAACGATGCCATAAGCAATTTTGTGCTTGACCACCTTTGTATGCTTAACTCTTCTGAAAACTACTGGACATAAAAACTCTAAACTTGGCATCATTTATCGCCGCATCTAAGCAAGGTACCTGAGAAAGTTAGTGACGTCACAATTGAAGATGCATTTTTAACGTTTTCATTTTTAATTGAGAAAAGCGATTTTTGGCTCCAACAAAAGCCAGCCCCTAACCTTCCAACTTCAAGAAGTAATATGGTTTTAGGAACTAAGATCAAGTCATAATCACAGATTGATTCTAAAATTAGTTTTCCTTATTTTCTTAAACAATACACATTGTATAAAGGCGGTTGAAAGCATTTTCGCAAGTAATTAACAAGGTGCTTCCGATAAAAGTAATTCTATAACAGCTTATGGTGTATTAAGATATAATTATCGATTATTTATTTGACCGATTTATAGGCATGCTTTTTTTATTCGATCTTGAATCGTTTCAAAAACCTCTGTTACGTCATAACCTTAAATGACATCACAATACTTGCCAATATATGGTGACAACAGTAGCAGGTAGAAAAACTATTTATTGTCATTTTGAGAGCGAACATAAATGCAAAAGCTCATTTCTGATATTTGTGATTGGTAGGCTCTTTGTACAGGTACGTCAGACTAATCTTCATTTAAAAGTTGGCAAGTCTAGGTTAAGGAGAAAGTTAAATGGAATAAAATCCCAAGTTTAAAAAAGGTCAAAACAAAACAATAATAGCATCAATTTGTAAAACTGAGTTTAGAGAGAAGGTTTTTGTTCGAAAACAGCTTAGTAGGCGCCTAACAGAATAAGGTGAATAACTTTAAGGGAAGGCATGGCATCTTTTCTGGCTATGGCGAAATTAGAGAAAAAAATGTAGCCAAAAACTTCATATCACAAACGTATATACCAAAGGGGCCTAATCAAGTAGGCCTACCGCCAATTACCTCATTTCTTTAATCGTCAAATTGACCAATATATCAATATATTTACTACAACTTTTCATTGCTGCTCTCACAATGTTTGAACGATGAAGCCTGAGCAGCTGCATTGATTGATTCGTTTTGGCTTGAAAATGCTCTGCCTGGGTAAAATCGCACCATACTTAGGGGAAACATGTTTTTTATTTTGATTGACAATAGCTTTATAAAGCTTCAGGGATCAAGATCAAAACTTTTGAGAAAAGCAAGGACTCTTATAATTCCCCTGGGCACGACAACCAGGAGATAAGAACATGCAACATAATACGTAGCAAGCGAGAATTCGACCAAGTTGAAGCAAAAATCAAATAAAAACAACGTCACTGTGGGAATCGCACAAAATGGAAAACATGATTGCCATTTTGCTACAAAATAGCTTAATATCAGAAATGTGTTTCCTACTTTCAAACTAAGGGAAACGCAAGTTCCCTTTGGGTTTACATAACCAAAAAACAAAGCTCATAGACCTAAGGCGTAGTCAGGACCTTGAAATGAGAAATTCTATTAGGAATAGGAACGTACCAAGTTGTGAAAATCTTATGTCCAGAAAAAAACATATCTTTTGGTTATTGCTCATGCAAGTGCTCGATTGGTAAAACCTGTTGAACCGATGCTCTTAACCCCGACTTTGTTGACGAGGGACTTGCCGGTGACGCCGGCAGAGCAGGCTAGTTGTAGAGTATTTTTGTTGAAAGCAGCTTTTCAATAAATATCTGCATCAAAAGTTTTTAACCGCATTTCGGCTCACACTAACTTTTAAAAGAGCAAAGAAAACAGAATCTTAAACGAAACGTGTAATACGTCGTTATTCCGCTACCGAAAAAAGGGACACGTTTTGCATAATAATGAGTACAATGGTGGCTTTCGTTTGGGCCGACAGTCAATTTCCTTCATCAAAGACGGGATTTCAAACAAATCTGTTTTCTACCACATGACAACGTTATGAATTCCCTTATGACACTTATCCCACAAAGTAATCAATTGTGATAAACATCATGTTTATACGGTTTTGGAGGAACTTAATGCATAGAATGCCTATTGTTTATTTAATATTGGAATTAAATTTATTGACTGCTCAAAGTTCGTTTAATGTCTTCTCGATTACTTCTGACAATTTGCTGTACCACCTTGGCAGTTTGATAAGGTGAATATCTGCTTTTTCGGCAAAAACTGTCACTATATGGCTGTTGACAGCCAAACGAGTTAGCTGCTTTGATCCGAATTTTGTTATGTGACAAACGTTCTGAGTGGCCCGGTTATAGCAAAACTTCCTTTCCAGAGAGGAAATAAACCAATTTGTAAACACAAACCGAAAGATAGAATCAAAGACAATGAGTAGTTAGCTACTAATGTGTGTTTTTTAAACTGCAGGATGATTTAAGCAATAGCTTTAAATAGGATTGGAGTGCCACTGTAAAAGAGCTTTGGCTTTCGATTCAGTTCCAAAGAGTTCAAGCATTGAGCAAACTGCAGATCAGGTTATATGCTTATGTCTCATACATCATGTACCAAGAGGAACACGAGGTCTGCAGGTTTTGGATGGCGCAACTCGATGTTGGCATAACACCATCACTGCCAGCATCTAATCTGGGCAGCACAGCAGTCCGAGGTTATAATTTTTACTTCTTAATTTTACTTCATTCACTGCCAAGAACCTTTTTTTTCAACCAACATTTCCTTTACACGTTCCAACTCTTGCATTGCTAATGCATTTACATGGTCTCGACAAAGCGATTGAGAAGGGCAGTGTTGTCCCGAAATTGAGTGAGTCAATTTTTTAGTACTTGTGTGATGATTGAAGTTTATAAAATGGCATGTCAGCTTCTAGGAATGCTTTGACAGCATCTAACGTAAAGTCTTTTTGACCTACAGGTATGAAAGATAGTGTTTTTGTTGTTCTTTGATCTGACGCAGATGACATTTTTCTTTGATGCTTTGCAGTTTGGCCATGTTGCTCAGATTGAAAGCGCTTGGCGTATTTGACTATGGTCTCACAGAGCTCAGAAAACAGTTTATTTCATGGATTACAAGAAAACTCCTTGAGATATTCATTCATATATTGGTTTGTATTCATCACTTTTGATTCTACAGCTTTGCTCATTCTGATTTTTCCGGAAATGCTATTTATGTTTCGCTTATAGGTTTACACATTCACCGCACTTCACAGCCACAGATCGTCTAAGACGTCACAATACATTCTTGCTGCCAAAATCCCACATTTTAGTTGATAACATTCCACTTATTTATTGTTTCAAAATTTTCTATTTTACCTTAGTTTGATACTGGATGCAGATCCCTCTCAATAGGAAATTGCATTGGAAATTGCTAATTAGCAGCTACTGCAGCAACTTCTATATTTTGTAAAATGATAAAGTCTTAACAATGGTCCTACACCCCTAGTAGGGCTTACCGATGTGAGTTGTTGTCCATGTCATGAGTGTGTGTCCTTAAATGAGACTCCCATGATATTGGTATTGCTGTATCATATTGTTTTGTATAGTATCTTTTTTTTGCACCCAATGGCAAAATTGTCATTTTTCAGCATATTTATTATTGAGTGTTTTTTGAGTGTTTTTACAACCGTTTGATGAGACCCAATGAGTTCGAAACCGGTGGCAAGTTGTTGGCATGATGTAACAGATTGCTGTATGCTACCGTATGACGTTGGTGATCATTTTGAGCAAAATTTTCCATTTTTAACTCATTTTAAAAGCGAAATGAGTTTGATAATATTGAAAATCAACTTAAAAGCTTGAGTATTGATTTTTTGAGCAACCCATCAGCTTTTTATACTTTTGGAACCCATAGTTTAAAAAACCTTTCTGTTATGACTAACACATTGACTGCCAAGCAAATTTTTGAAAAATTATCATTTGGTCATGTGAAGCAAATTGTTTGTTTATGTTTATATTAACTCAAAATTATGTTTTAAACTAACCAACATAAATTTGGAGACGTATTTTTTGAAGTATTCTAAACTTCTATTGTCAGTTAAATATGACTGACGAGGCCACACTGAAAATTGTTTTGTTAATTTTAATAATTGTGTTCGTTTTTTCAATCTGTGTTGTGATCTGTAACGCAAAGCTACATTTTTAAACGATAATTTTGCGATTGCTAGATTTCTTATGGTTGATTCAGTTGCCTGGTTGCTAGTTATGCAGTTTTAATTTTCTCGCCAAATAACTTTTTTTTTTTTTTTTTTTTTTTTATTGTAGGCACAAAAACAAGAACACAAGAATAAAAACAGCGACAACGCATAATACAATGTCTAAATGTAGCTAGACCATTTCTGGTAATGAAATTCCAATTTGTTATGTTTCTTAGCAATATAGTGTTCTGATTTTTTTGTGGATGTAATTGCGTTAAAGTACTGGGGCATATTGGGTGTTGTTTTTGAATGTTTACACCGGTAAATCAAGAATCTTGCCAATAAGAGCATGTGATTGACTAATGGATTATTAGCATATTGTGTGTGGAACCCAAACAGTTTATGAAAGTTATTCGAAGGGACATTAATACGAAATCTTGCTAGAATCCAATCAAATACATCATTCCAAAAAGCGTCAACAATTTTGCAATCACAAAATAAATGTATCAAAGTTTCCGGTTCTTCACGACAAAACGTGCTTAAATTATCAGAGGCAATATCAAGAACACACAATTGTATTTTAGTAACAATTGATCTTAAGTTTAACCTGATTTGAAATGACCGTAGTTTAGTTTCGTTTGTAGCATAGTAGTTATTTTTATAAATATTTGACCAATCAATTGTATCGGATGGCAGTTGCAATATATTACACCATTTTAGTTGTTGTTTAACAGGTAGTATTTTAACTTTGTCTCTCAAAAATTGATAAGCGGTTTTACTTGAGCTGCCCAGAGTAGTAATTTGTTCTTTGACAGTTTGTTTAAAGTCAGAAAAAGCGCATGAAGGGTTATGAGAGTTACTGTTCGTAGTCGTAATCCAAGCCATTGGAATAGCTGAAATGAGTTTAATGTATTCGATGAAGCTTGTGTTATTTGGGGTCATATGAAAAGCTGATGCCACTTCATCATATGAGTATAATTCAAAGTCCGATTTAAGCAGCTGAAAAAAATCAAAAATCCCGGCTTTGCAAAATTCTTCAACAAACATTGGTTGATTTCGGTATTTTACCGCTTTATTAAACCATAAATATTTGGAATCATTGTCGATGTTGCAGAAATGTTTTAAAGTTCTTAAGGTGGTAAGGGTAAAGCGTAAAAAGGCCACTCTACCAATTAACATGCTATTCAACTTTATATTAGAGCGCAAAATGCAGAAAAGAACATTTTCGTCAATACATCGATGTTCAAGCGACTTCCAACTGGATTGATAATTATTATCAAATAGTTTAAAAATGAAGTTATGCCTGAGAGAAAGTACATACTGTTTGATGTCAATCATTTTACCACCTCCTTCTTTCACATCACAACATAGTTGAGAGCGACCAATTTTTTCCCACTTGGAGCCCCAAATAAATTTATACATAATTTGATTAAGTTCCTTTATGAAAGCTTCTGGCAATGTTACCGGTAAATAAGTGGCTTTATACACAATTTTGGGAATGATCAGACTTTTTAGTATAGTTATTTTTCCTAACAACGTGAGACCACGAGATGACCAAATGTTTAAAAGTGTTTGCTCTTCTCGCGTTATACCTGGAAAATTTTCACTGAAGAGGAAATTGTTGTCAAAGTTGGTAATTGGTATATTAACCCCCAGGTATGTGACAAGAGTTTGAGGCCAAGATAAGCCTTTCTCGGAAAAAGGTTGAGACACGTTGCTCTTGCTAGATTCAACGTAAAAAGCGTTAGATTTGCTCATATTGACTTTGCAGCCTGAATTTTGCCCAAATGTACCAAGAATGTCAAAAATGTAATTAAATTGCAAAGCATTTCCATTCAAAAAAATCGCGATATCGTCTGCGAACAAAGATACTTTAAAGGTTTGTTTATTTAACTTAATGTCTTTGTATTACCTGCTCTGACGCAGCATGATGGCTAAACACTCTATACATAAAAGAAAAATGGTCGGAGAGAGGGGATCTCCTTGCCTCACACCCTTTTTGACTTCGAAAAGGGGGCTTAGAAAATTATTGTTTACAACATAGCATTTAGGATTTTTATACAGAATTCTTATCCAGTTAATCAAAGAATTACCAAAACCGTAAGATTTCAGCATAGTAAAAATAAAAGACCAGTGTAAAGAATCAAACGCTTTATGTAGATCTACTAATAATACAGCGCCTGGCATCTTTTTGTGGTTTGCGTAATCAATAATATCAAATAGTAAACGAATGTTATCGCCAATGTTTCGAGCTTTCATAAAGCCATTTTGTTCTTTTTCTATAAGGTCATTCAAACAAGGGTGTATTCTGTTGGTAATAACTTTGGATATTATTTTATAATCACAATTTAACCCTTTGCGGTCCAACTAACCGTCTGGGATGCAAAAACAATTTATGTTGTTTGGTCCAAACTCATGTCATACATGCATTTAGTTTACTACCCTTTTAAGAAGTCCAAACCTATGTAACAAATGCAAAGAGATTTTTTATCGATTTGGATTAGTTTGAAAACTTATCAGCTTAGAGGAATTCCTACAACGCTTGAAACTAGTTTTTAGCCTGATGATGTTATGGTGCTATTTGCAGCAGTTTGGTTGTGGAATATATGTTTTTTGCCAGCAGAAATTATAGCAATGGAGAGTTATTGAACCAAAAGATTGTAAGTTCACTACCCAGTTAGCTCAACAGTTTTTGAGAAAGGTTTGCTAGCATTAGAAGTTACTTTACTTAATTTTTGATCCAAAGGTTGTAGGTTTATACTCAAGGAAGTCAAGCAATGTCCAATAGGCTATCTCATTGTTTGTGGTAAGAGTAATTTACTGCAAAAAATAATAACAGGTTAAAATTACCTAATGTATTTCAATGTTATTCTGCAATAGTAACGAATATGATTTTGCTTTTTGAAAAATTTTTATTGATTTTATTTAGCCTAGTTTTTATACGAAATGCCTAAGAGAAAATTTGATGCTGGAGCTGTTGTGGATTTACTTTCTGATGTGTCAGATATTTCCGACGATGATGATGAAAGTGATTTTGATATAACCATGGTATTGAGTGGCTTAGAAACTGATGGCGGTGAAGAATCTGATGATGACAGTCCAAATGACCAAACAGGCAATACTATACCTGGTGTTACTGTAGGTTGGAGAAGATGGATGTCAAATGACACTGATTTTTCCCATTTTTCCTTTACTGTTCAAAATACAGGGCCTAATTTTCAGCAGGTTCCACCAACAGAACTTGAATGTTTTCAGTCTTTTATGACGGATGAGCTAATGAGGGAAAGAATTACTGCAGCTAACGCCTATGCTGCTATAAATCTCCATGGAAGAACGCTGAATAATAATTCTGTATGGTACAAATGGAAAAATGTGACATTTCCTGAATTCAAAGCCTATCTGGGAGTGGTGTTAAAAATGGCTGTAATTGAAAAAGCAGAGGTAAAGGACTATTTTAGTCGTGAGTGGACGGAAGAAGCTCCTTTCTTTCTCGATGTCTTTTCACGAAGGAGATTTCTACAGATTCACTGGATGTTGCATGTCCGGTCACCTGAGCCCACCACACAACCTATTACTCGTAGTCGGAAAATCAGCAATGTTGTTGATTATGTTAAAAAAAAATGCATTCAAAATTACACTCCACGACAAAGCATAGCAGTTGACGAAAGTACGGTGGGCTTCAAAGGAAGAATTTCTTTCAAAACCTACAATCCTCAGAAACCAACTAAATGGGGACTACGTGTTTATGTGCTTTGTGACAGTGAAAATGGATATATATCTACTTTTGAACCATATTTTGGCCAGCCAACTACTGCAAACCTACCTTACCCTCAAATGCCATTTACTGTAAGAATAGTATTACATTTGGTGGATCAACTGCTGGAAAAAGCTGATGGTTCAGGTTATCATGTATACAATGATCGTTTTTATACCAGTATTTTACTTGCTAATCAACTTTTGCAGAAGCAAATTCATCTTACTGGTACTGTACAAAAAAACAGGGTTGGAATGCCTTCAGATCTAAAAAAGTTGAAACTGAAAAACCACGAAATAAAAGTTTACCGTCATCAAGATGAAGTTATGACTCTTGCATGGCAAGATAAACGACTGATCCTTATGCTTTCCACATGGCATAATGCGGATACTACAATTCGCAAACGATGGATTAATGGTGAAGAAATAGAAGTAATCAAGCCAACAGTTGTATGTGATTACACTTCCAAAATGGGAGGCGTTGATCGAGCTGATCACTACTGTGCATCCTACTCGTTTACTAGAAAAACCCTAAAATGGTGGAGAAAAATGTTTTACTGGCTTTTGGAAGTTTGTGTGATGAATTCATTTATTTTATTCAAGGAGCTTCATCATCTTCCAACTGCAGAAAGACAACTCAAATACAGAAACAAACTCATTGCACAACTTGTTGGAACTGTGAGAAACACAACAAACAGACGAGGAAGGCTTAGTACTTCTGATGATGCCGAACGTTTGGACCAAGCTCCTCATTTTATCAACAAGTTAGTGAAGGGTCCAAACAAAAATTGCCAAGTCTGCAGCGCTAAAGACAATCGAAAAACCACCGTGTTTTTCTGTGAAACTTGTGCACGAAAACCTTATTTGCATCCTGGAGAATGCTTTAAGCGATACCATACTCTTCAGAATTTCAAACTCTGAACTCCAAACCGGCATTGCTTGATGGAAAATTGATTGCTAATAGACTGCTCACAAGTTGATGAAAAAAATTTGTTGATGTGCATAATTATGTAATAAATAATTTAAGTTATGTTTTTGTGTTTCCATTTTCACCCAGTGTTTTCAATATTTGTTAGTGCTGTGTTTCTTTTGTTGTTGATGAAAAATTCGATTTTGCACCTAGCAGGGCAAGATCGGGGACACCATACGTGTTAAAAATAATTGATTAAATTTCATTCAAACTGCATTTGCATGTGTGACATGTACTTGGACCGCAAGAAAAAAAAGTTGAATAACTTTTTAGGTGCAATGATGCGGAACAAAAATTAATCATAAAATTAACATACACACAAACATCTTTCAAAAAAATCACAAAAAAGAGTTTAGATCTAGACTGACCGAAAATGGAAATTCAATTGGACCGCAAAGGGTTAACAATGTGATTGGCCTGTAGTTGGAGGGAGACAATTTGTCTTTTCCGGGTTTAGGCAATAACGTTATGACACCCTCGTACTGGGATTTACTCAATTGGTTGGTAATTTTGGAAAAATCAAGGCATTCCATAAATAGACTCTTAATTTCAGTCCAGAAAGTTTTATAAAATTCAATGGAAAAGCCGTCAAGACCTGGGGATTTATTGTTGGCTAGTTGAAGAATGGCTTGTTGGCATTCGTTATCAGTTATAGGTTTTTCACATTCAAAAAAATTTGCCTTATTAATACTTGGTAGCGATATTGTACGTATAAAATCACAACAATCTTTTTCACAGCATTGTTGGTTTTCAGAATATAAGGATTCATAAAAGGTTAAGAGCTCTTTCAAAATATCTTCTTGTTTATCAATCAGTCTATCTTGGGCTCTGCGTAAGGATTTGATGGATTTTTTTTCTAGATGCCATTTTTCCAAATGGAGAAAATACTTAGTATTTTTTTCCCTGGATTCCATCCAACGAGCTCTACTTCTTGTAGCCGCGCCTTTAGTTTTTATTTTAATTAGCTTATTAAGATCGTTTTGAGTGAGATTTATATTATTAAGGATTTCTTCTTTTTGCTTTGGACCACAGGATAATAAATTTGATTCCATGGCCTCAAGTTTTGATTCTAGTACTGATTGTTCTTTGTTGGAGGTCTTTTTCAGTAAGGAACAGTACTTAATAGTTTCCCCTCTAATTACACATTTGAGAGTTTCCCACCTGATATGAAGTGTAACATGTCCTTTGGGATTATTTTTTTCAAAATCACTGATCAGATTTTTAATGAGCGCTATATAATCATCATTTAGCAAAACAGAACTATTGATTTTCCAGTACCCTTTGCCCCATTCTTTTAGTCCTACTTTAATCGTTAATAAGGCAATTTTGTGATCTGACTAAATGCTTTGGCAGACGTTGACTGATTGTACGTGCTGGCGCAGCCCATTTGAAGTAAGAAAAAAATCCAGCCTTGTGGTAGTGTATGGTTGTGACTGATATCTCGTAAAGCTTTTCTTAAAAGGGTTAAGCTCTCTGAAAACGTCGCATAAATCAAAAACGTTGAGATATGATTGTACTTTTTCTTTGGATAATTGATTTGAGTGAGCTGGGCCCCCGTCTTTGTCTAGTTTATTGTCAAGCACTAGATTCCAATCTCCGCCTAAAACCAATTCGTGTTTTGTAAAATTTACGACTGTTGAAAAAAGGGCGTCAAAAAAAGTTGGTTCGTCCTTTGTGGGTGCATAGACATTGCCGATGACAAAGACTTTGTCGTTAAATTTAATTTCGATAAGCAGTATTCTGCCTGTTTGATCAATATATGTAGCTGTTTGTTCGTATTTAAGAGATTTTTTAACTAGTATCGCCACACCGTTACAATGATTAGTACCATGAGAATAAAAGATATCGCCTCCCCATTCACATTTCCACAACTTCTCATCTGTTTGATTGGAATGAGTTTCTTGTAGAAGAATGAAGTCAAATTTCTTCATTTTAAGAAAATGAAATATCGTTTTACGTTTGAGGTTATTCCTCAACCCATTAACATTAAAGCTTACAATTGTTAACAGCATTATCAATATAGTAGCAGTGAGGAAATAAGAAAATGCTAATTAGTTTTAACTCCAAGGTTTATGTCATGTTTAAATTCATATCCGCAAGGACATTGATAAGGGCTTTTAAGCTCTTGGTAAGTTATTCTACCACAGTTGCATGTACTGTGAAATGGGAACAATTAGAATTAGTACATTTGAAGTTCATTGTTTTAGGAGGCAGCTTGTTAACATTTTGGCACACACAAACGATGGAATATTTTGCAGATTTTAAGCACTCAAACAAATTATTGTCAAACTGCTGTATGGGTTGAAATAGATTGCAGCACGAAAGTCGCATCATGTCTGATTTGCAGACACAGCATTCTGTATAGCGTTCATTCATCTTGACAGAAAAGCGTTGATTTGAATCCTGTTTATCACAGCAAGGACTTACCACGTATTGTTCCTCGCCGCATTCGTCACAAGTAGTTTCAGTAGAAATTTCTTCGGTTAGAACTTGGGCATTACACGAAATGCAGGCAATCTGGCATGTAGCTCGCCACCAATCTTGAGATAATGTAGATTGCTGAATTTGACTATCGTTTTGGTTGTTTTTTTAGGTTTGTCCGTTGTTGGTTGTATTTCAGTAGGTAAATGCTGGTCGTTGGCGAATTCAATATTACCGACTGCTTCGCTTTGATTTTCTACCTGATCCGTTTCAAGGTGGTTGGAAGTGCTGTTAAGCTGTTTACGTATTTTGATTGAGCTTGTAGTAGCTACTGAGTCAGTTTCGTTTAACTCTGATTGGGAAATCTTTCTTTTCTTTGACAAGTTAACTGGTTCGGAATGTACCTTCGTTTCAGGCGAAACTGTGTTTGATTCACCTGGTTTGTTGCGTGTAAGTGCAGGAAAATCCATTGCCCGCTCCTGGCATTCTGATTGCACGTGGCCTGCTTCACCACAGTATTTGCAAGTAATTACCTGGCCTTGATAGGTAACATATATTTCACAACCACTAACGCGAATGTAGCTTGGAATAGGGTTGTTTTGAAGATCAGATTTTTTCATAGTGACTATTCTCATTCCTGAGCGTAAACCGTCACTATGTTTTTTATCCGTAATTTTTAGGACGGCGCCAAAATTAGCTTCCAATTCTTGTTTTATTGTTTCGTTGGGCATGGGGATTGATACCCATCCTAATAGTATGTTTATATTTACTGGTTCATAAAGCAACAGGTTGTAAATGAATTCGATATCTTTAAGTTTAGCGTACAATTCTAGAACGTTCTCCATGGTTTTACACGTTATGTCGATACTTCTGTTTTTCATCTCTGCTACTCCGATTAAGTTTTCAGTTTTAAAGCTTATTTCTCATAACATTTGCAGTATTTCAACTCTTCTTAAGTTCGTCTTTGTTTTGAAATTCAGACATGTTGGTCTCTTTAGATTTACAGCTGTATTGCCTCAGACTTTTTGGGCAAAAGATGGCTTATAATTACCTGCCATGCTTACTCGCTCACCACTCGCTACACCTGTTTCCCGCCAAATAACTGATTTTAAGCCAGGCAAAGAGCAATGAGTGGCAGCTTCAAGCGGTGATCTTTATTGATATTTTAATAATGTTCCAGTCACTAAATTTTTATTGTCAATGCAGTCGATTCTTCAGACCAAATTGAAACGTGGTTGCCAAATAAAATCAAAATGGTATTGTAGTACTCAAATGTAAAGATACGCGGGATGTTCGCCTGTTGTCAGCCTAGCATGCACCGATTACGCAACAATATCAACACAATCACAGTCATTTACACCCACACAACTGTTTTCGCTTACACCGTCATTTAAATCCGCACAACAATAGACATGTGCACAATCCTCTTCGATATCAGTTGCCAACGGTCAGCCTCCACAAACGTCAACAGTGGATAATACATTCAGAGTTAGGCAACGTTGGTCTCGAAGGGAAATAGAAAAACCTGTAGCGATTTTATCACACAACAAAGAGAAATCTGGCATTGACTTATCGGACCCAATGGCATCATATGCCACGTCTCTTCAAAAAGGAGTGAAATGGTATCGCAAATTAGCAAATTGAACTAATTTTAGGAATTGTAGTAAACGCATGAATCTTACACAAGAAAGCATCTAAGAAGAAAACCAAAACTCCTAACTGAAAAAACTTGACTGATGTTTGCTGAAGTTGCGTATTGCAGATCGTGAGCAACAAAACTCTCATTCAATGAGAATGAGTACAAATCATGTCGTTGCAAATAGGGTCAATTCCAACGGAAAATCAGTTCGAAGATATTGTAGTTAGTGTTGCAACAAAATAAAAAAAATTTAGTCGTGAAAGAGCTCGAAAATAAGCCAAACAAACAAACACATACAGCGACAAATGTCTTGGTCAACCACAAATGTGCTTATCTTGCTTCAATGCACTGCATCAATAACAATTTCTATTGCTTACTGGTAGGCTACAGCTGTAGTATATGTACTTTGAACAATTGATGACGATAGTTTCTTATCTTTTTTTTTTATTTGTATTTATGAAAATATTGACAAAATGTTTGCCTCTATCAAAAAGCGTGCATAAAGTTTCCATTTCTGATCATTTTTTAGAACCAAGCGTACCAAAAATTTCGCAGCAGGCCACGCTTTAAAATGTCTATTGAAAATGAACGTAGTGTCAAGCATTAGCAACTAACGCGGTTTGCAATAAAATTTTCTGTATCAGTTAAATATGACTAACGTGGCAGTAGTGGCAACACAACTGTCAGGCAAAAATAACTGACATGGCAGTCAATGTGCTAATGACTAAAAATAAATTTTATGATTTCAAGTGCGAAATAAAACTTTAGTAAGACTAAATCTTGACCTAATCACTTTGGGATGCTGATGATGTGATGCTGTACGTTTCATAATTATCCAGGGTTAGTAAAAAAAATATGACTTTAATGACAAAAAATTGCGAGTGATCACGAAAAATTTTGCTTAGAAAAAAGGGGAGACACAAAGATGATCATGAAAATCGCTTAGCAAATGTTTAGGCTTCGCACCAAAAGAAGGTTGAGAACCATTGCATTTAGATTGAATAGAAAATTAGCTCAAAAATTTGTTTATTTATTTTGCTTTAAAGTTATCTTCACATAATTCATTTTTCTGTTACATAGCAAATAGAGCAGTGTTTCTCAATCTTTTTCGTGTCGCGGCCCACTTCAAAGGGCCACAAATTTTTGCGGCCCACATTAATATAAACATCAATGTAATAATATCGATGTCGCTGGGATAAGCATAAGATAAAATGGTAGTGAGGATGATTTCCAAAAAAAGGTCATTGCCTCTCCGGTTCTCAGAATGGCCTCTCCAGTTTACAGATACTGGTCCATATGACAGTTCATATGGACCAGTATTTCTCAATCTTATTCGGCATGCAAACCCATTTTCAAAACGCAAAAAGGTCCGTAGCCCACCCGGCTCAAGTGCTGTGGCCCACTTGTGCATTACGATACCAAGCTGTGGCCCACCCAACTTACATGCTGTGGCCCACCGGTTGAGAACCATTGGAATAGAGTATGGCCAACCGGAATGTTCATTAATTTACAATAGCATGCAGTGAAAATTATAACATCAAAGGAAAACTAATTTATAAACAATTACCGTAGAACTGAAATAGAGCTATGCACATTATGGCAAGCATGAAATATAGAAACAGCTAAGCTAGAAAAATCGTGCATTAATTTGAAACAATCGTCAAAGCCAACACTTTGACTATATGTTCAGCTAGCGTAACATTTTGTTTTTTTTTGATATCATAACTTCTTTATGACGCATTGTTAGAAGGCGAAATTTATTTTGTGTTAATTTGACAGCATTCTAATCGAATTAATAAATTGTGGCCATATCGTGGTTTCCCTGGTTATCATTAAAATCTTCAACAGCCAACAATGGAGATAAGAAGTGTTTTCTGAGCTCCTGCTGCGGCTGCACAAGAAATATTATTCTAAAGATTCCAAGTTTCAAGATTAAAGATTCAATCTCCGGATTCCAGTACCGGTAGCATCTCCCCCACCCTATTAAGATACCACTTAAATCATCTTGAAGTTTAAAAAACACACGTTTCCAGCTAACTACACGTTGTCATTGAATACTATTCTTTGGTTTATATTTGCAATTTGGTTTATTTCTTTTATGGGGGAAACTTTGCTATAACTGGCCTACCCAGCACTTTTGTCACACAATAGAATTCAGATCAAAGCAGCTAACGCGTTTAGCTGTCAACAGCAATATAGTGACAGTTTACGCAGAGAAAGCAGACATTTTCCTTGTTAAACTGCCAAGATAGTACAGAAAATTGTCCGAGAAGACATTAAACGAACTTTGAGCAGTTAGTAAATTTAATTCCAATATTAAGTTTCCTTAACTTCCATATTCTCCGCATTTGAATAATTCTACAAAAAGTTATAATTCTTGAATCATCATTTTCTAATTCTATGCAATTCCTGAATAATTTGAATAATAATTGCCGAACAATTATATTTGTTAGATAATCCACATTTGAATAATTCTCAGCATTTTATTGACGTAAAACAAGAAAATTACAAATCTCAAAAAAAATGTCAATTTTGTCATAGTAACTGCATTTTAAGATCAAATACAATTCAGCAATGCTGATTTACGCCGAAATCAATACAACTTTGTATGTCTTTGACCCTTTCAGGGATAGTGTAACACATATGTTACATGTATGCTAATTGTTATATCATAATGACGTAATAAACATTTTTCTGAAATTCATTGTAATTTTGTTGTTACCAAATAATTAAGGAATTGTCTTAAATTTTATTAATTTAATTTTATGATCCTTAAAGTGTTGAAAAACTTTTTGTGTTGATCCATGCAAATAATTTTATACAAATATATTGGATAATTGTGTGCTTTCGTGATTCTTACTAATTAAGAGAAAGTTTAAGAAAGCCAAAGTTTGAGGAAAGTCAAAAGAAAACAACACCTCTGTATGAAATTGCTACGTCAGCGGTAAAACTTATTATTTTGTTAGAAAATAACTTGCTGAATGGCTTCACAAGTGCGGGTGCCGAAACTTTAGAAAAAATTTTGGCGCATCCTCCCACCTGGCTATGCTTCCAACAATTTTAGAACACACAGGGCCAGCTAGTGACATATGGTCACAAATGTAATTACGAAACGGACCGTACCAAGTGGTGAAATAGACTAACGGATAGAAGATAGCGTATAAAAGATTGTGAAACAATAAGTTGTTCGTTGATATGAGCAGTCTTAATTCCAGAGCATCTGAGCCGATATATCGAATTTAAGGGCATAGGGTCTATTTTCTTCTAATTTATAGCAACTTTTCATTATTTCTATTTAAGTTCGTCTAGAATGAAGACGATGCAACCGGCTAGTATCAATGAATTATAGCTAACCATTGAGTCAAAAGAACTCAAAAATTAATAGTGATAATTCAAACTCACCTCTGAGCAAGTTAATTTGTTGATTGTCAGCTCATTTCGAACAGGAACAAGTAAGATAATCCTGAGCATAGCAAACAGCCAAAGCGCAAACGCAAACAACCAACTTCAACATCATGCGTTACTGTACTGCGATTTTAAAAATGACAGATTTTACCATGGCTCTACTTTTATAGCAAGCGTAGTTGTTATGCTTGAAAGAGCAGCTGCATTTTTTTCGAAAAAAATGAAACCAAATAATAACTGATGGTAAGTTAAATTCATAAAGTATAGCTGCAAATATTATGGATGAATATATTTTTGAACTCGGAGGCATGAGAATCCAGAACGAGGAAATGATTCAGCTTTGCATCCAATGACTATTCATTAACATTAAAGTTATTTGGACCCTCAAAGCATTATAAAGGGATTGATTTTTGTTGGGGTGGTTTGCTTTAGCCGTTTCTATAACAACCAGATTACCATCAAAACAATGGGATTACAGATTTGTGCATAATGATAACAAAAAACAAAAAATACGGCATTTACTGCATTATTTTATGAGGTAAGGAACTGATTTTGCATTTAGCCAAATATACAGTATAAAGTGCAATTCTGTCTGTAGGTACGTAGGTACGAACACTTTAATTCCCCCAGAACTACTGGACGTACCAACATCAAACTTGGTACAATTGATTGCCATTCAAGGTGAGTGTTGTAAGGACGTGACATAATTATGTCGTCGTAACTAAAGAGAATTTTTTTAATTTGCATTTCTTGACAGAGCAAACCCGTTTCGTGCTCAAACAATGGCCAGTCTCCGACTTACCAACCTACAAGTAATTTCATTCTTTTTTAGTCTAACATGATATCACAATCAACGCTTGATTGCACAATTTGTAATCTGTAGCTTTTCAAAACCTGCTGATTGTAGAAACGTGATTAAACGCTCATTTTAGAAAATATCAATAAGATGATTTCGATAAAAACAACTCTTAAAAAGCTAAAACTCATTTGGCAATGTAATGAGCAATTCTTCATTTGCGTATTTAAGCATGCTTCTTCTCTTTTTCTCTTACTCACTTATTACCTGCTGATGATGTCATAATGCTGTATGGTACGATAAACACAGTCTTTAGCAAACAGAGATCATTATATGAAAATGCTTTCCAAAATTGCAGGTTTTTGCAAAATCCGTTTGTTCAAAACTGATTTGCGACCTCGTTTCTTAACCGATTTTCAAAAATCATTCAACAAATCAAATGCTATTTTAAGGCAATTGCGATAGTATATGATATGTATCTTTACTATTTGTTTTTATGTAAAAAAAATTGAACTTTAACACAGCTAGTGTAATTTTACACCCCTCCCAAAAAGTGGTAAACTGAGTAAAAGCAGGTAAGTTTAATAACGAAAGATTTTAATAATTCATGAAGGTTATTTCGTGGCTATAAATGGTTTCGGGACTATGTGCGTCACAGACCTGAATTCATTTCCCCTGACGAGACTTGAAAAATGGTATTTTCAGTTTTCTTTCTTGGCGCTTTTCATCACAAAAGCAATGTGGGGAACAAGCACGCAACTTCGATAGCTATTGTTTGGTAACGGCATTTAACGTTATATCTGATGCGTCCATATTTACAGTATCTGACAGATGGCGGGGCCAAGCAGTCTACCTATTGTGGTGCCCAGTCAAACAAAGGACTAGCAAATAACACTCAACAGTTTGTATAGATGTGCCAAAACAAAGCATCTAGCCCATACCAAGAAATTAAAACATCTTTATTGTGCTTAATTTTGATTGACATTTCGCGTTTCTTTATCAAATATTGTATAATGCAATATTTTACATGCAAATATTGTAAGCAAATTTCCGTTTGCGTAATGCGAAAAATTATTATTTGCAAGAATGTTTTTATAATGTTATCTATCGTGCAAATTCATATCATCTTCAGGAAGCGAGAATTGTCACAAAAAGTTTTTGAATTGCTCCACCCATCGCTTTGCCTTTTGGTTGACGGTAGCACAGATCGGGCATTCCTAGTGTTTGTTTATTTCTTGTAATTTTACTGTTCTAAAATCACAGATGATGTCTCTGTTTCAAGAACAGCTTCTGGTCACCAGTTTGTTATTTTAATATGAAAGGCAGTAAATGGATGTGCGTCAGCAATGTGAATTACTCGTTGGTTCTGTTTGGAAGCTGATTGACTAAACATTAGTTTACTGATTTATACCCTAACTAGGTATTTGTGGTATTGTGGTCTTAAAAAGACTTAACATGTACTACTTAGTGAGGCCAAGCAGTCCCATTAAAAGACAGCAAAATAGATGCTCAAAGGGTATTCCGTTTTGAAATGGCTAACTTTTTTATTTTGCATTTATAAGTTATAAGTTTGTTTGCTCCAGCCAACAATAATCTTCAAGCTGAAAATACTGATCTATCAACTGGGATGACACTTGTTGGGCGTGTGTTGAAAACGTTTACCATCTTCGAACAAAAGAGAAAATTTTGTGATATATGGAATAAAGTCGTTACTCAAATTAATGCTCCTTCATAACAAATACAACATGATAATACATTGCTACAACACTATATAGTCAAAGAAACAACCGGAAATAATGAAATAAATAAAGACGAAATGCAGAGATTATTTTATAGCACATTGGATCATGTCATCAATGAAATAAACGCGCGTTATAACCATCAAAATACAAAACTATTTGCTGCTGTCTCTACTCTTCAACCTGAAAATAGCAACTTTTTGAATGTAAAGGTGGTGGAGCCTCTTTTGGATTTTGTAGACAGCACAAATGTGGAAACAGAATTTGATGTTGCTAAGACGTACGTTGCAAAATTAAACGGTGATGAGAAGACAAAGCCGACAACAACCAAGCTCCTTTCTGAAAATTGTGAAGCACCTAAACAATGTCTACTGTACATTCGAAACTTTTTATACTGAAACTAGAAGTCACTATCGGAACCGCAAAGTGTCACTACCGCAAAGTGTGAGAACTCTTTTTGTGTTCTGAAAAATATCATGCGAGATTGCAAGCAATCAATGAAACACGCTCGTAAAGCCCATCTTGTCCAACTTGCGTTTGAAAGCGACTTGACAAAAAAAACTAAAAACTGATTGGAAAGAAAACGTCTTTTAACAGCTCAGTACTTCAAATCGTAGACTGCAGTTATTTTTGTCAAACTCAGTTGATTTACTTTATTTTAAACTTTTTGGTGTTTTTTGTTTCACAGCATTGGTTTCGCACTTCTGTGTTTTTTCTTAAGAGGGTCGTTATTATAGTAATCGACAATGCTCTGTTTACTTATTTAATACGTGATTCGGTCGTTACCAACAATACAACACTGTGTATCTTGATGCGTCATGTATTTAACCAACGTTACCTATATTAGCAGTATATTGAATTTTTTTAAACCGGTAGTTCGGCAGTTCAAGTTTTGAACACCATTTCACATCTTAAGTTTACACTATTAACTCATCAAGTCATCAAGTATGGCAAAAACCTCAAGTTACATTATATTATAAATTTTGTCTAATCATCATTACACGATCAGTTATATCTATTTTAAGATCATGAAGGTTCGCATCGTATTGCAATTCAAAACATGTTATACCCCATAATGTCCTTTTTTAAAGAAAAATACAGATTTGTCAATATTGCGCAAGATTTGCAGCCGTACAAAATCAGTTTAAACATGCAAAATTCAGTCTATTTCAGTGCCCCCTCTCTTTCGTTTTTCGCCCCACCAGTTTGTTTGCTCTAGCGACGGTATTACCGGGGCAGGTCTGCTCATCAGCTTAGGGATTAAAAATATTGGTTCAGCCAGTGTCCCAAAATCTGATTATCATAGCTTGTTTGGCCAAAAAGCATTAGGTAATCAATGTGAAGGTATGAGATATAATAAAACTTTGGCGTACAGAAGATACCTGAAGCGTCACAAACGACTCGTTGATACGGCAATAAACTAGTTTTGACTTCTATCTTGCAAGTTCTCGTTTTCGATTAAAGATTGAATGCATTTGATATAATAACAATGAAGATTGCTAGACTAAGTACGAATCGAAATGTAGTGAAGCTAAAACTGTTTGAGTGGCCTTAACCTATTCCTTTCCTTTGATTTTTACTCAAACTGTAGATTTAAGTAAATATGCTCGTAATCTTGATCTCACTGCTTTTTGCTGAACTCTGGACTTCTACTTTCAAACTCCTTGACTGAGTCTATTAGCCGTGAACTACGCATAGCGAGAAAAGAAGTCATACCTCACTCTACATATCTTCTTTGCGATCGTTGTACGCCTATTAAGCTGATGTCAAGCAACCATATTCCCTGTAAAGTGCAATTTTACACTTAAGTAGACCAATTATTTTATTTCGATATTTCCTCAAATCATAGATTTAAATATAAGGGGATAAAGGAGTCATACCCCCAAATTTTTTAAAACAAATCAAGAAAATAAGGTATTTCAGAAATATAACCACAAACAATCGTCAACGTCTAAAAACAAATTGAGGGACAGAAAGTGAATCCACAAATCGAAAAAGCTCATCAACAAAAGTGTTCAAGGTTTAGTGATAATTTGCAGATCAGCGGTGGAGAACGCCACACTATAGAAGAGATCTCGGCATACTGTCATAAAAATTATGATCTGATTTATAATCACATGAATCAACGAGGTGATAGGAGAGTACCATCCAGAGACGAGATCTAACTCTAAATTATAATGATAGCCTCAGTGAAGACCGTTCAATACGTCTCCCCATAAAACAACATCGATAAAAACTGACTTTTAAAGCTTACGTGGCTTGGTGTTCTCGCTGGATGATGTGGCAAATTATCATTTAAATGTTGCTCTCTACTTGAGGGTGTAATGATCCCAGCTCTATAGATCATCAAGATAAGCCTCAACGTTCATCTATCAAAAGTGGTTCTACATCATTTTTCTACTCGGCATTTTGTTTCACTTTGATACTTCTTCTTTTTCTTTCTGCCTATTCCCGAATAGAGGTCGCCAAAACAGGTATCTGCATTTTTATGACATGGCATTTGTTTTACGGTCGGATGCCCTTCCTGCCACCAACCCTCTCTTCAGAGGGAAAACTGGGCCACCTGTCTTCCACATAAAGGTGGGAGCGTTTCTTTAAGTGTCTTGCCCAAGAACACAACAAGCGAACTTGCCGGCTTGTTTTCTACAACCTCCACTAAATGCTGCGCGCCAAGCAGGGAAGCTGCGAATACCATATTTTAAAGTCTTTTGGTGTGAATCGACAAGGGGAATGAACCCAAAGTCTACCGACTGCGAATGGGATGCTCTAACCATTACACCATCGCGTCGGTTGTTTCACTTTGATACACATAATAAAAATGTCTTAGCGGTTAAGAGTACTCAGGTGGGCGACAGTGATTGTACAGCAAAAGTATTTTAAAGTGGGCTCCATTTGGAGTACAATTATTTTTATTTTAATACTATCACCATCTCATTAAAAAATCAGATTTAAACAAGTACATTAGTCCTGAGATATATCATTCTGCTTTAACAGTTGGCGTATCAGTAATAGGCTTTATTATTTATGTTGGCTTTCAAAATGACAATTGATACAAGTACAGCTGCTGCCTCCATTTATTTTCACTAAAGTAGTACCATACAGCATTATGGACGTCACAACGCATTATGGCGACACAGTTCGTTTTTCAAGCGTTCAAGATAAAAATGGAAAAAAGAAAAAAAAAACATGCTTGAAAAACGCTTAAATCAGAGGTATAATTTTGGAGTACGCATACCCCCAGTGGTACGTAGTTTGGGGGTACGCGAGCAAGTTTCTCATGAAGACACTTTATAGATATTCGAGAAAAAAGTCTTCAAACTGAAAACACGCTCAAACAACAATTACAACCAGGGATTTGCCAGGAAATTACAAAAACAGGACAAAATATACCAAACAGCACAAAATCACAGTCATCAACTTGATTTCAAAAAAGACCCTAAAGTGAGAAAGATAAAACTCATTCTATTTTAGAAACATGCCGCACATCTAGGTTCTATGAAAAGGTACACAGCTAAAAAAATATTGAAAACGTTTGACTTAAATGTTTAATCGCTTGCTGTATTGTCGACAAACCTTAAGTCGTCACAAAATCACTTGAATCGTAAACCACCTTGCTATTATCTCTCGAAAAAACTTTCAACTGCGTTTCTACGGCCAGTATTTTATCACAAAATAAAAGAAAACAAATTGTACAATAAATCGTTAATTATGATGTGATCTTACTTCTTGAAAAGTGAAATTTCTTCAAGTTGGAAATGCTTGGTTTTTTGTTTAAGTAAAAAACCGCTCTTCTCCGTCCAGAAACCCAAATTTTGAAAATTTAGGAGCTTTTCACCAAACTTATATCGCTTTTTATTCAATTTCTTATCGCCCCCTCCATCTGAAGCATAATGACGATTTTTGTATACTCCCATCCCCTTCCTCTGAAAATTTATATAGAAGTGAATTCCCAAGCAAACTTTTATTATTTGAATTCGTCACAAAAACCTGCTTAATTAATCGATTGAAAACTTTAATTTATTTAAACACTATGTTTCTTGCTCCTGGCATAAACACGTCCAATGGAAGGAGAAGTGACCCGGAGACCAGAGTCCAGCATCTACAATTTAGTTATTAAAATAAGTTAGGTAATGGCTTAAGTGGATAGCTCACAGATCAGCTGTTTGTGCTAAAGAAGAGCATGATTTTTTTCTAAACCCTGCGACATTTAACATTGAAACTCGACATTTTTATGCTTTGCTAACACGTGACAAAAATGTCTTAGAGGATAAGAGCACTCGGGTGTGCTACATGACTGTACTGCAAGGGTATACTAATGTAAACATGCTATTTCCGTTTTTCAAAAGCGTTAAATGAGGCTCTATTGTCTCATAATGTTAAACGATGTAATCATGGTGTCGATACAGTTTTAGCGAAATCAGTTGCCGCTGTAGTTAGTAGCCACTGTTATTTTGAAGGCGAACGTAAATAGTTAAGTCAATTACTAATATGTGGTCTAACAAAGCATAATGTTATTTTGGTAAACCAAAAGTAATGAAAATTCATTTTATGTGTCATATATTTGGCACCTCCTGGAAAAATTTCAGTACTATGTTGGAGTCATTAAATTTTTTTCTATTAGGATCAAAATAAATTTCAGAAAAAAAGTTGAAGAAAGTTATTTACTACTACGAAAAGAAAACAGTTAGCCTAAATTGTCTGGTGCTGTCGTACAAAATGACTTACAATTTGGCAAAAGATTTGCAAAAGCAGCTTAGTCGCAAGTAAGAGAATCAATTTCTGTCGTAACTTTGGGGTCTGTGAAGCAGATAGTCCCGAAAGCACTCATAGCCCCAAAATATTGTATTTATTTAATGTTATAAGCCATCACACTAATCATAACATTGAAATAGGTTGTAGTATGAGCTTCTCCTAACGTACGAAGCAAGCCATTTAATTGCTTCTATTTTAGTCTGTGAGCCAAACAGTCTACTCGCCGCTATGGTGGCCCAGCAGCATAACAACAAGACTGAGAAGCAGATCACAAACTTATATATTTAATTGTAGGGTTACCATATTTTGAAAAGCAAAAATCGGGACATTGGATGACGAATTCTGACGGGACGAAATTTATGGCCCCTCCAACGTTTTTTTTAACAAAAGCGGGACGGTGAGTTGCGGTTACAAACGTGACTATCGGTTAAAGGTCACAAACCTTAGACGAAAATTGGGGTGTTCCCCCCCCCAAAAAAAAAGGTCATCGCCTGTCAGATCTACGTTTTGTGTCATTCTGAAGCCCAAAAGTGAATGAAAATCGTAACCGTTGGGGCGTTGACCTTTTTTTTTTTGGAGACCACCCCAATTTTCGTCTTAAGTTGCAGATCCGCACCCTTGGCTCTATAATTAAGCCCGCAAACGCACTTCACCGTCCCGCTTTTCTTAGAGAAATAATTGAAATGTCCATAAATTTGGTAAAATCCGTTCTGTTACACAGAGGCATAAAGCGGGATTTTCGATCAAAAAAGCGGGACAAGGCCTCAAAAAGCGGGATTGTCCCGCCAAAAGCGGGACGTATGGTAACCCTATTTAATTGTTACCATCAACAAATTACACTGTGCAACAAATTTTCAGTTTGAAAAAAACTCAAGAACAAACAGATGTGCTTTAGGGTAATTTGCGACGCTAAGTTTTTTTAGGTAGACGTCAGGATTTTCTGAAAAAAGCATCTGAATTTCTGGTTGAGATAGAATATTGTTTACATTGTCAAGCACTATTGCCCAAACAAATTTATCTAATATGTCTTCTAATAGGTCTTTTTATGAGTTGCAACAAGTCTATTATATTTGTAAAGAATGCAGTTCCCCAAGTTTAGGAAAACCTAGCATAGTTGGTGATAAAATATTCAAATTTCGACCAAAATGCATTAATCACTTAGTAGCATTTTACAAAAGCAATTTAATTATGGTTTTACAGCAACATTGTTAGTCTATATTATAGTTATTTTTGCTCTCCCACTTATTACAAGTTTCAGCATCATCTAGTATGAAAATGAAACTTTAAAATGGAGCAACACAAACACTCAACAAGAAAATCACACTATGTGCAAAAACTAAACAGAAGTTCAACGTCGTCGTTTTTCGTGTTCTTGTTCTGGCTTATCTCGTTTCAGTGACCAGCAGTATTCGGCGACCATTCCAGTTGACCACTTTCCTTTGAACCTCTTTTAAATAACAGCAATGTCCTGGTAAAATCTCTCACCGTGCTCATCTGAAACTGCTCCCGAGTTTTCATGAATAAATGGTAAATGTGAATGCAGAAAGTGAACTTTGAGTGACATCTTGCATCCATTATGTGGTAGTTGCGCAACAAGTTGGCCCCCACATCTTCGAAGTCATCAGACTTATGTAAACCAAGAAAATTTAGACATACTTGTTTAAAACTTTTCCACGCAGCCAACTCGGCTTCATTGAGCGTTTTGTCAAACATGTCATTCAGGATAAGTTTTCGTATCTGAGGCCCAACAAACACACCTTTTTTTGTTTTGGCATCAGACAATTTGGGAAAACATTCATCAAAAATTCAAATGCAGGACAATCTTTTCTTAAGCCTTTAACGAATTGTTTGAATAGCCCAAGCTTAATGTGCATAGATGGCAAAATGATTTTATTTTGAGGGACCTAAGGCAAAGCTATCACGTTATGTTGACCTTCCTCTTCTTCTATTCTCTGCAGCCAGGTCTTCTCAATGTAATGCTTATTACGAGCTCTGGAATCCCAGAAGCATAGAAAGCAGCAGTATTTAGTGCAGCCAAGTTGAAGGCCTCCTAACAAAGCCACGACTTTTAAGTCTGCTCACACATACCACAAATGAGAATGGTAATTTAATTTATCCAAAATAAGTTGCAAGTTGTAGTATGTTTCTTTGAGGGTGGTTGAATATACTACTGGCACGGATGGATAGCGGTTCCCATTATGCAGAAGCACAGCTTTGATACTTTCCTTAGAGCTGTCTATGAAAAGTCTCCTGTTCGTTTGATCGTGGATCATGCCAATACTTTGAAATAATGCAGAAACATCGTTGCAATAGCACAGTTCGCCATCAGTAGAGAAATGGGAAATTAGGTCTTGGCTTCTTTGACGATAGAAAGTTACCCTTGTGTCTGGTGCAAGCAAATTCCATTGTTGTAAGCGTGAAGTCAAGAGTTCGCTATTAGACTTGGTCAGATTTAAATCTCGCACAAGATTATTTAAATCTTCCTGACTGATCAAATGTGGTTTGGTAGCTTCTTGACTGAGTTGAAAGGTATCATCAAAATCACAACTCGAGTTTTCAGAGTTCTCTGAAGACTCGCCCTTTAGTTCAGGTAAACACGGTGGAGTAATGGGAACGGGTAGATCAGCAGAATGTGGGACAGGATGGATAGCAGGTGGTAGGTTGGGATACAAAATTTTCTTCCTGTTTCTTTGGTTATAGTATTTTGTTTTGGTTAAACAGAAATAGCAATCAGTGATGTGGTCTCTCTGCTCTCGCCAGATCATAGGCACAGCAAATCCGATATCTACTTTTTTTCCCGAAAACCATTTGCTTAGTTTACCACTACAATCTAAGCAACAATAGTGTGGAGACTAAACTTTATCTTGGTCTCCAACCGCACATCCAAAATAAGCATAATACAAACGCTTGATCTTGTCAGTTAAGTTCCTTCGATATTTTAGCAGAGTCGATCCTCCACAAATGTAGCAAAATGTATCAGGATCATTTTTATAAGATCGTCTCTTCTTTGGCATTTTAGCTTCCTTGTGGGCAAAATCAATGTCTAACTGTATAATACGTGCAATACTATGAGTATACTTGTCTTATAGCTTGCTTACAACATACCTAAATGCAAAAATTATGATTAAAAGAATGCCTGCTCTAGCTAAATCACAAGGACTGTTGATTTCTAACTACCTGTAAGCAGCAACTGTGACAGTTTGTTTCTGTTTAACTGACTAGATCATGGGTGACCGGAATCGCTATTTTTTTGTAAAGATTTAACAACTGTCAGCAATAGTGCCAATGATGGCTCATAAATCAAGCAGAGAAAATTTAGGCTTGTGTTTTCAAATTAAAATGTAAAATGCGGAAAAAACCTGACGTGATAAAAAAAATAAATTTCATATTCGTGTTCAGCACCCCCAAATTTACCAAAATCAACTCGTTTTGTCTTTGATTTTCTTTTGTGTTGCACATTGTTATTTGAAACTGAGACAATGATAATGATTATATGGCAATGCATACCTTGTAGAGCATCTTTGCAATGAACAAGAAACTTTGTTCCTGCACCTTTTGCAGCAGTCCTGATGCCTCTATACGAGTTTGTGCTTTATGAGCCCTTGAAGTACCCATTTCTTGGAGAAGCGAGGTTATATGTTGAAATGAATTGAGAACAGCTGTTACTGTAGCCAAATGACCAGTCCACCTCTGATTAAGCAGGCGTTTCAACTGTTACCATTATAGCGAAGTGTAACTGTGGGCTTGCAAAAAAATTGTAAAGACTACCACAAATGAGCAAAATGTAATTGATCGCTTGTTCAATCGACATTGCGTGTACCACTACAATGTGCACTTGATAGTGCAGGCAGTGCACATAAGGAATCTTTCTGTTTTCTCGTTCCTGCAATAGATGTTGAAGTCCTCCGTAGTGTCCTGCCATTACAGATGCGCCATCATAGACTTGACTAAGTACCTTTGATGAAGTCAGTCCTGCTTTAGTAAGTAAAATCACGTCAGTAACTGATTTTGCATCACCCAAATCGGTGCTTGATAAAACCAAAAGACGTTTCGCTACTTTCAAAAAATGCTCGTCCAAAAACGAATAAATATGGAAATGTTTTCTACACCAGTCGGGTTTTAGGTGCCATCAACTCTCATTGTCTACTAAGAATTTCCAATATCTTGCTAAATACCCTCGGTTTACTAATGAGCTAATACCAGCAATAATTTCGTTTTGCATAGTGAGACTGGTGTACATTGAACTTCGTGGAACAGTTTTAATGATTGCACGTAAACGCTGGTTTTTTTCAACAGTGTAATTAAACAGACTTCAAAAGAGTCTATTTGCCCCTTTGTCTTTGCATTCAAATGCGTCAATTTTTCCTCTGAATACCAATTGATGAGTAGCCAAAAAATCTACTGTGTCAATTAAGATAGAAAAATAGTAGCAATTTCATTTAATTGCTTCTGTGTTGACTAATGAAGTGGTTTCCTTATCCATTTTTGACTATTTGTTCTTTTCAGGTGTCGTAGCATGCTAAGTGTTCTTTGGAGGCAGCATGGTTGGAAAAACCTCTATTCATTTCAGTAGCATGCTTCCAGTTACGATAGCCCTCGGTAGTAAAAGTTGATTCACAAAGCATTTCTCGAAAGTCTCCTCCAGCTTTAGGTTCAAATTTGCTGCAAAGAAAGCAAAAAGCTGCAACAAACTTGACAGAATATTCCAACCAATCCCACCTCCGATACCATGCAACATTAAAGCATCTTTTCTTGGCCCCAAACATGCTTGCAGGATAATCATGCAGCCTAACCTGTTTTGGGTCGTCAACTCCCAAACCATTGGCATCAGCAAATTTTTGTTCGCTCATAGACCTATTTGCAGCATATGTTGTAGGCGCACTGCAGATAGCAGACGAGCTGAGACCTTGCAAACTTTCAGAACTTTGCAACCAATCTCTCAAACTCATTTTACGCCTTTTATATCTTCAATGAACAAGCGAAAGGAAAACATCTGCTGTAACTGTTGATAAGACGGTTTATTGCGTCACAATTATGTTAGAGTAGTTGATTACGCCACAAATGTGCAAAGAATCGACAGCGTCAAACGAAAATTTTGTTCAACTGAAAATTATTTTGCATCAGAAATCCAAGTTTCTTAATGCTACTGTTTGTTGTGTTGTCGTTACGCGGTGCTCCAAACAAAACACAAAATTTTGAAAAACTCAAAATAGGGGAGCACAAGCAGCCGTCACGGGAGCATGGTCTCTTTGGCTCCCCATAGCGACGGCACTGGTCTTGGCTCTATGTTTTTTGCTCGATTTTTTTCAGAAAATCGTACTTTTGTTTTCGGAACGGTGCACTTACCTATGTCTTGGGCGTATTGCCATCAACAAACACTATACGCGCAACTAGTGGCGTAGGTCTCAAAAATGGACCAACAGCTACGAAAAGTCCTAAGTAGTGGGTCTAACATTGAACAGTTCACTTGTGTACAAACAAATCAATTACTTCAACGCCATCACACAACTTTGAGATTATGCTTTCATACTTTCAATAAAGTAAACAGATAATAATATGTGAAATTATTTTCTGTTTAATTTAAGTACGTCCAGTTCTAAGTACGCCCATGACGAAAATAGGGCAAGTAAGACGTTGCCAGACACCAAATAAATTGTAGGACAAGATAGCAGCTAAGCGCCAACCGAAAATGTTTATTACTTGAAAAATGTTACCTTCCATTTTGAAAATAAGAACTGTTTGTATTAACAAAACATCAAGTTTTCATTGCTATATTCACAACAACGTATTGGCTGAAGCCTGCTGGGCCGGTGGAACTGACCGCTATTCTTAACCCCGACGATACCGTTTGGGGCCCTGTAGGCTATGCCGACAGAGCCAGCTAGTTATATTAACTAAGAGCGTGAAAAATATAAGAAATATGGTAAAGGTTGCTTGAAAATTATTGTTTGAGTATGTCGTTCGTGTTAAATAATAAGTCTAGACGATTAGTCATGGCCGAAGGCAACGATTTCACTCTCTTTATTTCTTTCTCATCCAGTCAAAAAAGATCCATTATGGCTATGATTTTCCGGTAACACCAAATTCAGTCAACTGGTGGTTGACAGATCAAATCACATATGGGATTAAATACCTTTGTTGAAGTTTATGTTGTTTAATAAATTTTGTTCTGGTTTAGTTTATGATTATTTTGATAATGTTTGTTTGTATAGTAAGTTTCCGCACTTTGCTTTTTTGATGAAAATAAGCACTGTAATACTGTAGCAAACTGTCTTAGTTACATTTCGGGAACCGCAAATTCCTCGTTCAAAAACACGGCATTTAACAAAGTGACCGCTGAATGATATCACCCATGGTAAATTTTTGAAAAATAATATGATGACTGCTAGCTAACACTTTCTTGTTCAAATGCCATTATTAAGTTTTTCAAAAAAGCTCTTTATGAAAACAACGACAAGGCAACAGTTTCTAGCCATGCGGTCATAATGGCCTGCTTGATTTGAAAGCAATAGAGAATCACACGATGCAGTGTCACACGAACGGTGATGGGGAGAAGTTTGAAAAATCGAATTATTTCTTTCAGGAAGTGCCACATGCCAAATAAATTGAAATTTTCTTATCAAATTTAATTGATGCGACATAAGACAGACACATTGGCCTAATTATGATAGTAATTACAACTTTTTCTTGTAGGTCTATCTATTTATATTTTTTAATTATTGTCTTATTCTTGTGATAGAATCTTTGTTTATGGTTAAAAAGTCGCAAAAACGGGAAGCGGCTCAATGAAACCAAGGTTTTTTACTTTTAAACAGTGCCGTTGCCAGAGCGAACACACTGATGGGGCACAAACCCAAAGTACCGGAACATTAAAATAGACAGAACTTTACATATTAAAACCGATTTTTAAGGCGGAAAATTCTGTTCAATTTCGGAAATTATATGTTTTTCTTAGAAAAGGACGATAAGCTATAGAAAGCTCTATTAAATTGCGTATGAAGCGAGCTTGCATGCTTTTAGAAGTAATGTAGTTCAGGAGTGTGCAAGACGGGCCAATTTGAAGGTAGTTTGAAATTTTGCAGGCCCGTTAGAAACTATAATGTAAACACACAGTTTTTGAACGTACTTATAAACACCGGTTTATCATCTTTTTTTTGTAGAACAATATTTTCGAGGAGCAAATTTTATATTCCGTGCAAATGCAACCTTCACACTTTTTTGAAGATCAATTTATTGAGGAAATAATTAATAACGTTCACATCAACCACCGGCCACAAAATATTACCAATGTTACATGTAAAATCAGGCATTTAGAGTAGCCCCGAACAGCTGGGACAAGCAGCGGCGATGGGGGACGCGTGGCCGTAGAAACAATACTTCTAAATGAAAGAAACTTTTAGAACGAAATTAAATGAACAAAATTTAAAATCTGATCCACAAGTGGTAAAGCCAAACGACGTAATCAGCTAAAATGTTCTGAGGAGGGGCAAAGCTTTTATATCTTGGATCATATTTCTGGTGATGACCTTTCTATTATTATTTTTATACCTCGTAGAACTTTATTAAAATTTAGAGATATTAAACATATTTAAAAGATTTTTGTTGAGGTCAAGCTTACACGATAATTTTCTTTAAAGGGCACTAAAATATTAAGACAAAAACAAAGCTTTTATAAATCGTTCTGGAGGGCGATTTTCCTTTTTGTCCTCTCTAGCTACTGCACTCTCTTGTCGACAGCGCTATCTAGTTTGTGCACAAACTAATCTTCTTCTTCGTGTGGGCAAGGTCTTTCTGTTTTGGAGAAGTTTCTCAGATTATGAGCTTCTCATTAGCCAACGCATGCTTAGGAAGACAAAGTGAAATGCAAACACTCGAGAATATTTTAATTTATTTCTGGCGCAAAAACTTTTTAAAATCGAAAGGGGACTTACAGGGCCAACTGGTAATAACTTACCGATTCTTGCCTGTTAGCATTAAACCAGTGGTTTCTGACTGGAGTGCCATTTGCATTATTCAGGGGTGACGCAAGACGAAATATAAATACTGCTGCCAATTCTACTGATTAATCTGATCCACGGTGTGCTGTGACAAATTACAACTTCAAGTGAAAGATAATATATTTTACATATTTATTTTGCCTTTTAATAGTCACCAATGCAATTTCAGATTCAAACTCAAGCCCATTACTTATTGGTTCAGATTTATTGGTTTTCGCAGTTTGGCAAGTGTCAAAACATCTTGACTGTAAGCTGAAAATTAAATGCGCCCAACTATCGAATTAAGCTAATTTGCCATGAAACTATTTTGCAAGATTGTTTCAAAAATACACGTGGTATTGCTTTAAAAGCCTTGACAACTTGTTTAGTTGGTATATGCTCAAATAAACCGCCAAAAAATTGGCTTGAAGAGAGCTACAATTGGCCTAAACAGAGCTAAAATCGGTGTTTGATGCAGTTTTTATTTAATGTTTTTTCATACGTATATACTCATTTTAGAAAACTTTATGTATAAATGTTCAAGTTCATAACCGTAAGTTTTAGGCTAAGCTAGTCAAGTAAGAGAAGCATTAGGTGACCAATATTGTGACTGCTTAATATGGCTGTGCACAGTAGGCCTATACGTTTTTTGTGTGTTTTTTCTCCCAAGCACTTTTGTGCAAAAATTTTCATCTGTTTGCATATTCATTTATGCGGTGTTATACGTTTTTGCCCAGAAAAAACGTATGCACTTTTGGTACGTATTTTCATGACAAAATCCGATATTTGAACCACAATATTTATTCTTAAAGCATCATATAGATAACCAAGCGAATGAAAATTTTTGCACAAAAATGCATCAGAGGAAAAAGTACAAATTTATTGTGCAGCGACGTTTTGACTATAAAACTGCTATAAATATAAAATTGCCTACATTGTATCTTTGAAGCTATCCGTGGATTTTGGCAAGAAATCAAATACAAATTTAACATTGATATTTAAACAAATTGTGATGTGCAAGCAATTCATTCTGTTTCTCGTAATCCATTTTCAGTGTGGCGTAAATGCTTTTCACAAAATACGTGTAAGTATGCTTCTGGATGTCGCAAACTAATTATCTATTTAATAGGGTGCTGTAAGCCAAAAATGTGAGGAACACCACTGCATTAAACAGTAGTAGACCAACAATAAGTTTTCAAAAACTAAACCACAGCCCAGAAGTTCAATGGAGGTTTTGCAGAACACAAAAGATTGAATTGAAAACTTTTTTATGCTACCATACCGCATTCCAATTCAACAGACATTAAAATTTTAGGCATCTACTTAACCCCTTCAATCCGATAGGAACAATGAGTCCCACGGCATATTTCCAGCAATTTCAAAAAACATGCCCTTTTAAATATCATATTCTAATGCCTATTTAATTATGCTTTAGTCCATATTCGAAACACTGTCCACTATCTTTTTCACGAGCAAACCGGTTAGGTTTGTTGTGACAAGGCTTTGCAGTTGCAAGGTTGCTTTTATTGCTCAGCAGATTTTGAAAATGACACCTCGAACATTTGACGGCAGGTGTTTTTCAAAAGCTTGATATTTTGTTTAAAGCACTTTTTTACTACTCATTATTGGTAGTTTTTTTGAAATCAAACTTTTTCGGGCAGTTTATGTCGTAAAATAAAGGTGGAATTATTTAGTCTCATTTGACATAATATGCGCTTTTTCTTGATGGGTTTTCTCTTATGCAGAAATACAAAGTACGAGTAAGCAATCAAAATCTTTGTTGGTTATAATAGGTTTGAATAATATTGTGCAGATTGTCATGGCTAATAAGTCTGATTTATTCAATGATGATCCTGTGGATGAAGAAGAAACGATTTTATTAGAGGCTACTTCTTCTGGTTGCGACGATGAAGTAATAGTAACTACTGATCATGGTCACTCTGAATGTAATGACACTACCACTTGACCTCGTATTTCGTTGGAAAAAATTATCCACACTAATTCAGATATTTGTTCTTTGTCTGGTAAAGTTGGTTTGCTATATGATGATTGCGTTCAACCAAAACCACTAGATATTTTTATAGGAACATTTTCTCAGGCTTTCTTTTGATGAGAGGCTGAAAAAATTGCAATAACCTCTACCCAGGACGTGTGCAGAAATTTCTTGAGGAGGGCGCGAGATTACCACATATCGGCGATCATTGATCGAATGAAATGAAAAACAATGAAAATGAAAAACCATGAAAAAACAAATGAAAAACCATGAATTAAGTAATTGAAATGCTACCAGCGGCACTTAACTCCACAGAAGCAATCATGATGTGTTGATATATCTAGGAAATTAAAAAATGTCAAACAATTCTTAATATCCTCGTCTGATAAACAATGAGCCGAATTTCAACTTATTGGCATAGCCAGCGTGCAATGAGGAGGGTGAAGGGCATTGAGAATATAGCTCCTCGCAGGACCGTTGACCCAATATTTATATTAAGCTATGTTTGAACAAAGTAGCAATTAATTTTGCTTGGCGACTGCAAACGGGAATATTTCTTTATAAAATTTGTTCTCACTTCGCATTTTATGTACTGATTTATTTGTACGATATCAAATATGGGTTACAATGAGCGCTTTTCATGCAATTTATAAAAAGAAATCTAGCAGAAAAATCATAAAAGTGTGACTTAAAAAAATATGATTTGCAAAAGTTTGGTTCCCGAAAGAATGTTTTGGCTGCATCCGAGCTTAAGCATGCGATGCTTGCTTACTGACTTGCTTGGTGTAATAGGTTCTCATCAGATAACAATTTTTCTTGATTAGTTTGTTGATGGCAGAATAGCCCGGTACGAGAAAGCAAATATCAGCTGCAGCTGTTGCATAAGAAATATTTGACGGATGAAAACGTAGATAGTTAATTAAACCAGTGATTGCTTTTGTTTTGAGCCAGCCAGAGCAAAACAGTCTTCATGTAGTGAACGCAGATGGCACTGATTGTGCGACATGTTTTCCAAGCTTCACTTGATGGCCCTAGTGACTAGTCTATTGAAAGCAATGTTGTGTAGAGTTTTTGATTATCACACATCTATTCACGGAAAAGCCTTTTGTTATTACGCAATTAAAAATCAAACACGTTTGCGTTGAAAACCGCGTCACAATTGATCGTACTGTTGGCATGTTTAATTTTAACGTAAACTATCCAACCAAACAGAAAAATTGCCATAAAGAGCTTTACCCAAAAACTCCACAATGTGGTCATCTTGAGCTTTCCTAGTACAGTAGACGCCGCTTAATATGACCACCTTGGGACCAGACCATTTTGGTCATAATATCCGAATGGTTATAAAAACCGAAGCCGCCATAACAGCTTCTGAATCAACGCCGTAAGCCACAAGAAGTCCAAATACCGTCAAATTCATCGTTTACCCGAAGTAACCGTGTGACGTTGGCAGTAAAACAAAGCACAGTACTGTAACACTACAAGTGACAGTAAAATTTAGTGCAGTGTGTAACAATATGTTGAAAAGGCGAAGTTATAAGTGCGTGGCGGGAAAAAATACTGTACCGTAACGAGAGAGATGGAGAAAATGTTGGTCATATTATCCGAAATTTGGTCATATTAAACGGAGAATTTTAAATGGAGAAATTCCGGACCGTACCAAATTGGTCATGATAAGCGGCTGGTCATATTATCCGTGGTCATAATAAGCGGTGCCTACTGCAATACTGAAATAATAATGATTGGTTGTGGTAGTTGTGCAGTGATGAAAACTACGGTTTAGGTGTACAAAGTTCAACTCGAATATATTTTATCTCAAAAGTAATCTTGTAGTTATTAGAAACGGAATAGGGAGTTTGGATACCTACTGGTATAAATAGAAAAATTGCTCCAAAACAACCATTGGTCGCAGGTTATTGACAGATCGTAATAAATTGCTTTATTGTATAGTATAACGTTGGTGATTGTTTTTAAGCAATTTTTATATTTATCTTAGTGTGATGCTGAAAACAGAAATCTCTGAATAGGAGATTGCCTGAAATTTGCTGGCTAGCAACTACCACTATCCATACTTTGTAATTTGATAAAGTCTAAATAATGATCTCACACCCCTATTAGGTCCTACCGATAAGATTTTTTTGTCCATGAGTGTATGTGTGTGTGTGTGTCCTTAAATGAGATCCCCTTGATATAGATATTGCTGTATTGTACTGCTTTGCATTGCATCATATACAGTATTTTGTACACAATGGCAAATTTGTTGTGTTTTAAGCTTAGCAGTTTTGCGATTTTGTGTTAGTTTACTCCCGCCTGATGAAACCCAATAAAGTCGAAACCAGTCGCGGGTCATTGAAATGTAGCAATAGATAGTTGTATTGTACAGTATGATATTGGTAATTGTTTTTGAGCTCTTAATTTTCAATTTAATGTCCTATTTGCTAACTTCAGAAAGTAATTTCTAAAAATATTCTGTTGGCAATAAAAATATTTATAGAAAATCCTTAAGCTAGTGCTTCTCAGCCTTTTTCTGCAGCGATCCAATTATTAAGTGTATTGTATATCAATAGCAAAGTTTTGGTGACCCTATTTTTGAAACTATACGTCACGAACTTTTTTGTAAACATAAAATGAGTTTAAACAATAATAAGCCTGCAATAATCCAGCACAACATCGCACTGTACAATACAACAACCTGTTACAACATATCAGAAACCTGCGACCGGTTCAAATCCTAATTCTAAGTTTTGAAACCTGAAAGTTCAATCTTAAATAGTGTGAGCTTTTATTTTATATCATTTTAATAACTTTGTCAAAATTGAAAGCAATCATGCTCAGGTCCAATCTCATGCCATCTTCACACTGAAGACAGTATTTCGTGTTTGTTTTGATGCGAATAAGCGCAGAAAACCCGCTTTCACACAGGGAGATAGTAACAAAGACCAAAAAAAACTTTTACTACGTACGTGCCACAATATTCCTTTTATTCTTGATTTTTGTTCAAAGAAGAACAGGAATTGCTTTCTTAAAAAGTATTCATTGGTGAACTAAAGCACTAAATATCAAAAACTTATCTTGAGATTCAAAATGACGTTGGTAGCTAGTAGGCAATCTATCAACATCACTGGCAAAAAGATAGCGTACCCATTTCAAAGCTTTTGCATTTTTAAGAATAATCAAATCAAATTCTCGTGTCAATAAAGTCTTTGGCCGAGTATACATTTAGTTTTGTTTTGGAATCAGCGTTCAGCTCCACGTTTTCAAGACCTGTATTTGGAGATCGCCATGATTATAAAAATTACTACTAGCTCATCGCCCTCGAAAGCTTAAAACGCGTTGTAATCTAATGTCACAGAGTAGTTGGTCAATTATGAAATTGACAAGTCAGAAACGGCAAAACAAATATGCAATCAAGCAGGGGTGGCCAAACTGCGGCTCCTTCGTTCCTTGACGACGGCTTTTTTTGACTCACGTGGTATTTGTGTACAGTGATGTAGCGTAGGGATGTGTAATCAGCTGTGCGCCACATTAGGTTTTAAGGGCGGTGAATTCCAAATTCTATGCTTTGTAAATGATAGTTTCGAAAAAAACGTGATCAACACTTTCTATTTGGACGAAGATTGCGACAATTTTGGACGGAAAATTCGTCCACTTATACTAAGGATTGAGTAGCGGCACTTTTAATGATGGTCTCCATCGTTTTTGTCTGTTTATTGCGACAAGTGTGGCCACCCCTGCAATAAAGTATCGTGCTCAGCTACGAATAGCTTCGTGCACTACTGTAGCCTTCGACTCATTTTTATTCGCGACTGAAGGTTGCAAATCACTGGCTTCACTCAATTAGAAATTAATATTTTGTTGTTTCGATTGGCTTGATGATAGTCGTCAATTTTGGGAATGTTCAAGATTATTTGAAATTTTTTTTGGATTTATATTTTTGCATAGTGTGTTGGGAAAATCTTTGCAATTTTGAAAGTAATTTTGGAAATTTTGGTACAATCATGAAAGTTTTTGAACGTGATACTTCACTTTGGGTGTTGTAATCCGAAATCTCGAGAGTTTTGAAAACCTTGAAAGATAATCTCTAATTTTTATACCAGCCGGCTCTACCAGGATCGTCTGCAGGGCCCCAACATCGACCTGTTGAGCCGGCGCGGACGGTTTCAGCCAATAAGCAGTTGTGAATATAGCAATGAAAACTTGATATTTTGTTGACACAAGCAGTTCTTACTTTCCAAAATGAAAGGCAACATTTTTCGAGTAATAAACATTTTCGGTTGGCGTACAGCTGCTATCTTGTCCTACAATTTCTTTAGTACCTGGCAACGTCTTACTTGCCTTATTTCCGTCATGGGCGTACTTAGGACTGGACGTGCTTGCAATTAAACAGAAAATAATTTTACATATTGTTATCTACTGTATTTATTTCATTGAGTGATTGAAAGCATAATCTCAAAGTGTGATGGCGTTGAAGTAATTGATTTGTTTGTATACAAATGAACTATAAAATATTAGGCCTACTATTTAGGACTTTTCGTAGCTGTTGGTCCATTTTTGAGACTTAAGTCACTGGCTGCGCGTATAGTGCTTATTGATGGTAATAAGCCCAAGACATAGGCAAGTGTATCGTTCCGAAATCAAAAGTACGATTTTTTGTAAAGAAATCGAATAAAAAGCATCATGGGGCGTTGCCCATAGCCGCTACACATAAGCCCCTGGCAACTTATCCCAATTACGTAACAGGGATGCGCACTGTCAGGGGATGGTACCGGGTATAAAAACGTAAGGAGAGTGAACACCAAAGATTAAATATTTGCATTAACCAATAATATTGGTTGGCCGCCATATAAGGGCTGACGGCGAAACAACCAGTACCGTCAATGTAGCCCAGTGGTTCTCAAACTTAATTCGATTCGATGCATTTAAAAAAAAACTTGCAAGACATTGCAGCATCGGACAGCATCCTAAGGTTTTAGTTTGCCGTACTGCGAGATAAATGGGACCCAAAATCTAAACGACTATAGTTATGCTACCAAATTTTGTTTTTGGTCTGTCATCTTCAATTGTAAAATTATCTTTATTGTTTTAGTGAACTCAGAACGCTCTTCTGAGTTGGTAACTCATCTTTCCTGTTTTAGTGCAATCTACCGTTGACCGCCTTAGTTTTCAAGCAGTATATTTTGCGCCAATTAAATCAAAATTCTGCAGCTTGATTTTTAAGTAACAAGTCGATAACTACAGCAAAGTATTAACGACAGTACTGTAAAAATACTGTACAGTTGATTATGATTGTTAGAAGAAAACTAATACAAGGAATCTACGATCAAAGCTTTTTTTGACAAAATAAAAGCTACTGTAGAGTCATTGGCACAAAACCAAATCATCATGCGACGTCCATGGAGAATTAAACTGACTTACCAGGACGTCGCGACGTACAGATTAAGAATCACTGCTGCAGCCACTGCCAAAATTCATTAAATTTTTATTGCTGTTCGTAGAACTATTTATTGCATGAAGCAAGCGCAGCCGCCTGAACCGATCTATTCTTCACCCTGGCGTTACTGCACTTCTAGAGTGTAAGATGGCGTCACAATCGACGCTGGATTACACATTTTCTTTTCTTAATTTCCTCAAAAAATACTTACTTTTGCAAGGCGATCAAACTCTGTCTCGGTAGTTGCCTGTTAAAGCAGAAAGAAGCAAATTCGAATAAATCAGTGGCTTCTCAGGTGAATTGTCGTGCAATCTAGTTAATGGCCGTTCAAAAATTGTATGACGCTTCCAGGGAGGGAGGGCGGAAGAAGTCAAAACGTCGTAATCAAGAAAAGCTGTTATCTGATGGAACGTATTACACCAAGCAAGTCAGTAAGCAAGCATCGCATGCTTAAGCTCGGATGTAGCCAAAACATTCTTTCGGGAATCAAACTTTTGCAAATCATATTTTTTTAAGTCACACTTTTATGATTTTTCTGCTAGATTTCTTTTTATAAATTGCATGAAAAGCGCTCATTGTAACCCATATTTGATATCGTACAAATAAATCAGTACATAAAATGCGAAGTGAGAACAAATTTTATAAAGAAATATTCCCGTTTGCAGTCGCCAAGCAAAATTAATTGCTACTTTGTTCAAACATAGCTTAATATAAATATTGGGTCAACGGTCCTGCGAGGAGCTATATTCTCAATGCCCTTCACCCTCCTCATTGCACGCTGGCTATGCCAATAAGTTGAAATTCGGCTCATTGTTTATCAGACGAGGATATATTAAAACAGCATGATTGCTTCTGTGGAGTTAAATGCGGCTGGTAGCATTTCAATTACTTAATTCATGGTTTTTCATTTGTTTCATTTGATACGTTGCAACGTTACATGGTTGTACTGTTGGCAAACTAAAAACAGTTTTTCCTCAAAATTTGCTTTCTGATTGGCATTTTAATGAGCTAGTCAATTTACAAGCAAGTCAATAATGTATCCAAACCATTCTATCATAGGTCTGAAACATATTGCTGTAACAACATCTTTCATTCAATGCTCATTTGTATTTAGATAAATCCTAAACTTTGGTCAAAAATAAATCCTGTTTATCGAAGGATTTGGGTGTACGTTGACCAGGCTAAATACGTTTCCAAATATGCTGTTGCTTGGAATATTTTGAAAGATTTTTGATACGTAGAGGTCAGTGACGTACGCAGGGGGGTCCTAGGCGCGCGCCCCCTCCCTCAGAAACAATAAAATGTGCATTTCAGCAATTATTTGCCCGAAATCATTATCACGTCCCCCTCAGAAAATCGTGAAACATGATTGCCGGTTGCGATGATTGTAAGTAGAGATGTGAAATTGGCGAAATTTTCCTCCGATAAAAAATGGTCTTTCAGCGATGCATAATATTGTGCACTGCGTTCATTGATTGTAAGTTTTGTAAGTATTTCATGGCTTGAAAGTAGAGACGTGAAATTGGCTAAATTTGCGCTGTGGACGGTCAATCTCCATAAAAAAGATCTTTCACTGATACATAATTTTGAGCGCTGCGTTCATTGATCGTCGATCTTCACAAATAAGAATTTTACGTCCCCTCAAGAAATTTCTGCGTACGCCCCGAGTAGTAGTTATTGTAATTTTTTCAGGATTTTATTAAAAGAAAGCCTAAGAAAATTTGCTATCAATAATCAAATGGCTGGAAATGTATTATTCAAAAATAATTACGCTAGTTTCCATTAATATGAATTCAGAGCAAAGTTTTTGGGAAAACGTGGCAGAAAATCAAATAAATTGCTCACTGCTCTCTATTTTTTAGAAATATCTTTTAAAAAAAGTACCTTCTTCTGTTTTTGTTCAGAATAATGAAGTATTTTGGCATGTTTTGAATATGTGGAATTTGAAATATCCTGGTTTATCATTAATTTTGTTAATTAACTACGTTTTCACCAATCAGCAGTGACAGATCGTGTCATACCTATCACGCTAGATTGCAACGTGTACTTCTTTTCTTACTTTTAATGTAGATAACAATATTGGATCAAACTCCAAATCTGGCTGCGCACTACGTCATGTCTGGTAACCCTGCTTTGAAGTTGTGTATCAGTTTTTGGTTGTCTTGAATTATGCAAGACCAGCACAGTTTGATCTACAACGCGTGACAAACGATTGTGAAGCTGCTTCCGACAAAAATATAATGTTGCGATTCAATTTGTCGCAGCGTCATAGGAAGCGATTGTTTAGAAAGCACTTATTTTTTGATATTTTCCTTGTCTGCTTCAATTTTATATCAGTTACTGATACGCCAGAATGCTCTTGCGCAGCGCTTCCCACCCAACGGGCCAAAAAATTTTCTGGAGAGCAGCGAAGTATTTCAAAACGTAAATGCTTTCGATATTTAACTAAAACATTTCTTCAAAATTAGCAGATTTTTCATTTATTAGTGGAAGTTTTGCAATTGTTGTTTCTATTTTGGTTTTGTTTCATATCTCGATTTTTTCATTGCTGGTTTGCGGCAATATATCAATGTGGTCGAAAGTCCAAAACATACTTTAGAAAAAGAATGTCGTAAGCAGGGTCGTTGAGAGAACAGTCCGGGCCCGGTACCGACATCAATACCGGGTCCCCTTTAACAAGTGTCAGGTAAAATGTAGTTGCCTGGTTTTATCCAATTACAAATGGCTAAGTGTTTGGTATAATTGCTCAGAAATTGCCTTTCTTTCTGCGCTTTTTTTCTTTTTTTAGCTCCACTCTGATACGAATAAGACATTGCTGTCTGACTTTCCATATGTGGGGTAATAAATCAAGCACAGTTATAATATTATGTATATGGAATAATATATGGCTAAATGTAAGTCAAAAAACAAAATGTAAATATCATACAATGTATCATTATCAGTCACCAGTAATCGGTAAGTAAAATGCAATCTTCCTGTTTAATGGAGACAACAAAACACCACAGGATGGATGTGAAATGATTTTGTAAGATCTGACCTTAAACAAATTGATTGATCTACATGGGATATATGGATTTAAAATTTAGGGGTTTGGTTTGGGGCTTAAAATAATGATACGTTTAGGAAGTTATCTGCTTTAAGAGTTGCAGGAACCCATATGATATATTTCTGGCCACGGGGCGAGGAAGTATTCTGGGGATCCCCAATTTTTTTTAAATGAGTATTTAAGCAAATTTTCTGTGGCCAAAATGAGGAAAGCATTCCTCATCATGTCACAAAAAGTATTATATAGATTATGCATTTGTTAACAGGAAAAATAGGAAATTAACAGGAAAAAAAACTAATGTGTTGCTAACATTGTGCGTGACGTTTTCAAGTATCCGGATCCGAAACGAAAGGTATCCCTGGACCCCCTCATCGACGCTTCTGAAGATTCAATTTGGAAAAGGAGCACAAAAAGTCGTAAAAATTTTATGTGCAGAAAACACATAGACTTTTGGTCACTCTTCATACAAGAGCCTGATAGGTGAAGCCGGCTTTACCGGCTTGACCGGCTGAACCGACATTCTCGATCTCAATGTTGCTGATGGGGCCCTGTGGGTGACGCCGTCGTTTTTTTATAAAGCAAAGATTTTTTCTTTTGTTAATATGCTGCCTGTTAAGATATTGATGTCTATACTCTACAGCATTGTAATAAAATCCCAAGTTTAAGAAAAAATCAATATAAAACCATTAACCATAACAATTTGTAGAGAAATTTACAAAGAACATTTGTTTGAAAATAACTCGGCCTAATGTGCGCCTACTGAAAAATGGTGAATGATTTTGGGGGAGCCATAGCCGCTTTTGTCGCTATGCCGGAAACAAGACAAATAGCGCAGCCAAAGAACTAAATATCACAAATATAAATAGGAAAGGAGCAGCACCACATCTCAACATAGGCTTACCACTAAATAGTTTACTTCTGTAATTGTGAAAGCAACCACCGTTTGGCCGCTGCCATCAGTTTTGATTGTGTTTCAATCCTTTGTCCCCGACAAGCATAACGATAATTGGTGGCATAACGATAATTGGCATAACGATAATTGGTGGCCTGCACCAATCAACAGCCGCCTCAACGTGGTGGTGCGGTCCCCGGCCCCGTTTGGGTTGGGTCGAAATGGCTGTTGGCCTTCCCGAGGGTCCCAGTTACCCCGGGCACTCCCCATTCATTTTTTCGCTATGCTGCCCCCTGAACGACCGCAGAAGGGCAGCACACAGCATCTTTAAAATCGGTCGCCTGTTCTCACTTTTTCTTCTCTCCTGCCCTACTCTTGCCCTCCTTCGTCTCCTCATTCTTCTTCTTCTCCTGATGAGCGGTAACGTTCATCCTAACCCTGGCCCCATCTTTCCTTGCTCTGTGTGCGCTGGAAATGTGACCTGGCGGGGCAAGTCAGTGCAATGCTGCGCTTGCTCCAAATGAGTCCATCTAAGGTGCTCACAACTTTTTTTATCTAACTTCAGAGCTCTTGGCAGCTCTCACTCTTGGAGCTGCCCCCCCTGCCGTAACACTGTGACTCCCCCCTCCTCGGACTCCTCCGGCACGTATACCTCCACTGTGGAATCCGGCCCCCCCTCTGCTAATGCTGCACTCTTGCCCCACCCTCGTCTCCAAACTTCTTATCCCCCATTTGCTTATCTTATATCTCCTTCCCCTGCCCTTCCACCACCGCGTCTTGCTCCTGGCTATACTTCTGCACCTCCTGCCTTCTCCCCTC